>CM024797.1:6244130-7574351 GCA_014281875.1 Nibea albiflora
GGAAGCTCAAAATGGTGGAAAATCCAGTGCGGCGTGTGCACATGGGTGGTGTTGGAGGCAAACTCGGCGAACAAGGATAGCTGCAGGTGAGCGTGTGGGGAGATGAGACGCTCATTAAAATGTCCAGTTGACCTGAAGCCGAATAGTCATTCAGAAAAGGAAAAGTTGTCTGTCTGATACAAAACTCTCATCAACGCTAAAACCAGCTGATTTCTACAATAACTGGAGCTGCAGCAGCTCATCCAGACCTGGTTAGACCTGAAGAGAAACCAGCGGCTTTAATTAGCCGTGCACTTCGTCAATGGACACTCCTCCTCACATCATGAGATTCATTAAAATACAGAAGAACCGAGCTGAAAAGAGTGTTACGACTGAGGCTGAGCAGAACCAGCAACCGTCCACGTCCACAACACACTGAAACCCACATGCTGCTGCCCATAACTGTTCAATACAAAGCAGCTGTGTGTGTGTGTGTGTGTGTGAGTGTGTGTGTGTGTGTGTGAGATAAGATAAGCCGTATGGACTGCACAGAACCGGCTCATTTAGATTCTCTCTGTTGTACTGTATTTTACCTTAATTCAATTAGCACTAATGGACCCTGCTAAACTAATGGGGGTAATGCAACAAGGTCACCACACACACACACGGACACACAGTAGTTCCATGCAGGAAGACCCCCACCTCCCAGACACACACACACACACACACAGGTCACACACATGCACAGATTTAGTTAAATACTCGTTCTGCACATCGACTCACAGTATCAGAGTGTGTGTGTGTTTGTGCGCGCACGCATGCCCGTGTGTGTCACCGTGATCGTCTTCCCCAGCCTTTGCTGCCTGCATTGAGAACGGTGTCACAGGCATCAGGCTTCCCCCTGGAAACTGACAGAAGCTTTTATGATGCCGTCTCCCTCTATAAATATATCGTGTGTGTGTGTGCATGTGCGTGTGAGTGTGTGTGTGCACGTGCGTGTGTGTGTGTCCACTATAAATTCAACCCTAATGAAATGAAAAAGGCTTACTGGAATTAAAGGCTTGTCTCCCAAGGACGATGACGCCGGCATGCCATTAGTGAATACATCCAACAAGGAGGAGAGGAGGGAGGGAGGGAAGGAGGGAGGGTGAGGGAGGGAAGGAGGTGGAGGAGGAAGAGTAGAAGAGAAAGTGAGAGAGACGGAGGAAAAGTTGTGAGCGTGAGATAGGATGTCGGGAGGTGAGAAAGAGACGGTGTGAAAAGAAATAAATGTAAGAACAAAACCGATCGTTAACGAGTCAATAAATGAATCAGTTAATGGTTCATTAAATCATCTAAACACGAAACAGAACCACTCCTACATTTCAATTATTTTTAGTCTATGGCTGATCAGAGAGTCATCACCCAAATCTGCAGCTGGATTTCTGCTTCCACGTCAGGCTACATGTGCAGGCTGACACACACCTCCTTACAAATATAACTACAAGCTGGTGCCAGGGCATCAGCGGACGTGTCGCGTGTGGACTGCAAGAGACAAGAGGATGAAGACTGACCGAGCATGCAGAGAAAAATCAAAAAAGAAGAAGACACGAAGCCTAATGTGGAGTTTAATCCAACACAATAACAAAGTACAGCCTCAGAAACATCCATCAATCTGCACACTCTGGCACAGCCTCAGTGAGAAGTGCAATCAGCCGGTCCTTTAGAGAGATGAAAAAGAGAGAGTGCGATGACACCGAGCAGAGGTAACGGTAAGGGAACGAGAATGAGAGGAGAGAGGGGGGGAAAGTGACGCTCGTGGCCTCTCTCCAGGTACAGCAGCCACTTGGACAGGACTCAGTGATTTCATTAACAGAGATGAAGCGTTGTCGGTGTCAGAGCAGCGTTTTCCGTCTCTCTCTCTTTTTTTTTCCCTTCCTCTCCCTGAAGTCAACAACCTTGAAAGTTTTTGCGGCGAGTAAACAGACAGCAGGCTGGATGAGAGCGGCTTTGTGGGAACTTTGAATTGGATTAAACTGCTGTTTCAACAGCCGCGTGGGGCTCACAGAGGCACGTACGGAACTTAATATCTAAAGTGACAGAAAATTACATAAAGGGCATCAAAGCAGCTTGATTATTAGTTAGATAAACGCTCCACATGCATTGCATGCAGACAAACAATAAGCGTTTTTGTTCACAACGAAGAGCTGTTGAAATTACAAGAGGAGCTAATTGATACAAGGCCTGTGCATTCACGCAATTAACTCTGAGTTGCAGAGAAGCAGAAGTTTCAATTAAATGTTGTTTGTGCCCGTGTTGTGTTGCAAGAAACTTTTAACCTCACGCGCCCTGTGGGAAAAGTTAGAAGACAAATTCACGTCAGTTTAATGTATTTTTGTCTTATTTTCTCTGCACATAATTACGCTCACGCTTCTGAGTCATTTGCATGATTGATGCATGTTTTCCCGAGCCAACGTGACGATTGTTTTTTTTTCCGCTCGGTGTTCATGATAGACGGCGGTTTCTGATGACATTTCAACCAACACTCACTGGCACAGAAATGTATTTTCAGCCTCTGAATCATTGATGATGACAGCGGGTCCTTTTTTAAAACGATGACAGTGAAATCAAACAGATTATTAATGTAACAAAATTGCTCTCGCTGCTGTTTAGGATGTCTTTTTGTAGTCTGTCTCTGGCTCGCGACGGGAGGAGGAAGCAGTGAAGTTATTTATTGGCAGGATTTTGGAATAATGTCTCAGGAAAAGTGGTGAGGCACGCTGCAAGTGGGAAAGGGTGATGGATGCTGATCAGACCAAAGAAATGACTGCGACCAAAAGACTATTTAACCTTTAATCACTAAAAAACAGGAAAGTAACACCCCTAAACATGATTTTCTGCATGTGATCGGTAACTCTGCTATACCTGGCCTGCTCCTCAGTCAAACGAGTTCATTCAGTTACCTGAACAATCTCTTTTAACACAGGCAAGTCAGGCTGTCTGAACTAAATTAAATGAGTCTCCCATTGGCTGCCTGGAACGGGTGCCAATCAAATTAGGATCCTCTGCTCTTCAGGAAGCGATGGCGGTGACGGCCCCGCCCCACCAGCTGGAGCCAATCGGGGACAGGGGACCACACACCTATCTCAGCATTCACATAAATACAATAAAAGTCATACAGAGTCAGTGGCAGCAGGTTTTTGGACACTTCCAAAGAGGGCAACCTAATCAGATGCCTGAACCACCTCGGCTGGCTCCTCTCAATGCGAAGGAGCAGCGGCTCCACTCCGAGCTCCTCGCCCTATCTCGAAGGCTCTAAGGCTGAGCCCGGCCATCCAGCGGAGGAAGCTCATTCTTTCGGTCACTACCCAAATCCCTTAGATGACCACAGATGAGGTTTGACACGTAGATGGACTATCGCCTTCCGGCTTAGCTCCCTCTTCCCTACAGCGGCCCCGTGTAGCGCGTGCAGTACTACCAACGCCGCACCAACCTGCTGGTCCATCTCACGCTCGGGTTTTCCCAGCACTCGTTAACAAGGCCCCGAGATACTTAAACTCCATGAGCTGAATTATTCAATGCAGCTGAAGTTGTTCTAAAGTTTGATCACACAGCCAGAACCCGCGAAACCCGGCCAAAGAAACACGTAGACTGAGCAATGAACAGGTGCAGGTCATGAGAATAAGATACAGATAAAATGGATGGCGTATACGTTGCGTGCAGGAATTTATAAACTCTATCAGAATAGTGAGTCAAGATGTCAACTTAAAATCCAAGTCAGAGACGTGTTAACCGTTGGCGGAGGTTTGTGCTCTCGCAGCGCCTTCTGCTTCCATGTGGCGAAAACTCCTCCCCGGCACTGCAGCGCACAGACAGATACAGAGAGGGGAGACGTGCGGCAACAGATTGAGAAAATAAAACATGAAACAGAAGTGAGAGCGAGCTAGAAGCATCCTCCCACCGCCATGCTGTCGCTCATCCGGCGGAGGGAAAAACTCGGCCCATCTGTTCCGCCTCGATCCGACGCTCCGACCAAAAACTGCTGCGTCTTCACTTAAAAAAACGACGACTGGAAAGCCAAAAAACATCACTGGAGATTTTTTCGCTCGCGTTAAAACATGAGAATTAATAACTTGTTGAATTTTGATTAACAAAAACAGTGTTTGAGCTGCCATCTGGTCTGAATCTTTGTAGAGCTTCCATATCCGCAGCTATACATGCACGGGAGTGTGAGAAATGTGTTGCTACCCTTCCTTTAACGCCACAGTATACAAGCTGAATCTTGATTTTCGCGTTCAGGCTATGAAAACGCTGCATAATTACTGTATATACTTCATATGTACAGTATGTGAGTCGAGGCTGTAGAGGAGGTGGCAGTATCGGAGCTGTATGTTTGTGGCCTGCAGTGTTGTGTGTGTGTGAGTTTTGGTGTTTGCTTCGACCCCAATCCTTCTGCCGCGGCCCCGCAAGTCAAATTATAAACCCTTTACCGGAATGTGTGTTAGATAACGAAGCAAAGCCGAAGGCACATCTCGACTTTGAAGTTCCCCTCGGCTAGAAAATCCAACACTGTTCTGTCATGTCGCTGACGCTCTCTGACGGGGGATGAAAGCGTCGAGGTGAACTGCGTTTTCTTTGGCCCAGATAAGTCGCCGAACGGCTGCCGGTGGTCCCTGTTCAAACTGCCGGCGGAGAAAAATAACACGACGCAGGACAAATGGACACACCTGGAGCCCATTCACACTTTTACAGGATGGGACGTTAGTATTTTTTTGGGGGGGTGTTTCAGGTCACTTTGGAAGTCACTTTTTCGAGTTTTGAAGAAAGTTTTTAGTCAGACGTTCATTAAAAATGGAAAGCTTTGTTTAATTCATTGGCCATTTGGACAATCAGGCTGAGGTCAGAGTTGACCGTGGACAGAAGGGAGACATTCAGCTGTAAATTGGCTTTGGGAGACGATTTGTGTCCGGTGGGGAGACGACAGAGTTTTATTGTCGGCTTGTAAAATGGTTGTCTGCGTAATTGTTAAAACCTTTTTTTATATATAAAAGGGACTTTAAGGCACAGATTATCTCGGTCTGTCTCTCTTTTACTCACTCAGTCTCATTGTTCCCTACTCTCCATTTGTCTTTCTCTCTTTCTTATTATCCTCCTTCCTCCCTTTTTCACACACGTGGACACAATAAGAGCAGTGGAAGCTTCAACATAATAAGTCTTTCATATCATATCTAATTTCACAGCATCGATTTTATATCGAAAATCAATGAGCTGTCAACTTTGAGTATCAAAATCTAAGACAGGATTGATGATTCTCCCAAAGTTTTTGCAGGTGGGATGTTGTAAAGTTTCTCTCTGCCATCTGGTGACTCTACCTTTTTGTTTTTGGGTTTAACAGTTTGTTCCCACTTGTGAGTTATTGTTATTTCAATAAATTATTTAAATGTGGCCATATGGCCCAAAATGGCTTCGATAGACTCGATAGTCCAACAATAGCTCTGCCGTTGAAAGTAAAAATCCAATCGTGGATTTGAAGCGACACCCAAAGAGTAAATAAATATCAGAGGACGGCTATTACTGAGTGTTTTATCACTTCTTCACATCCCACCTCACTGTAAACATACACAAGATGTTCCCGTCAGGTCAGCACACAACATCTTACCATGGAGCTGAATCCAGAACAACACCAGCAGGACCAGCAGCAATCTCAAAAATAACCACACTGTTTCAACAAAACAGATCTCGGCACAAAAACAAAACCCACCCACTGCCACCCGTCCACAGCAAAGCGATAACAGCACCACAGCAACGCACAAAAGAAGCTTCAGGAAGACGATATGTAACGCTCAGCCTCTCTGTGTGATCGCATCAGGTGTTACTTTGTCTCCAGAGACGCTAACATTGATGAACTTTGAGCATTTAGTAAAGAACGGTACGGCGTCAAAAACGTCTTCTAATCAGGCTCTAATTATCCTAATTAACTGAGTTTAATTAGCTCATGAGTGTAACTGGTCAGGTTTATTCATCGTAGTCACGTTCAGCAGCTCCGCTCGCTCTCTGTTGTTTGTGTGTGTGCGTTGTTCAGATCTTCATACAGTTGTTGTTTTTTTGTGGGGAGTCAGCTGTTTGTTCATCTGTTATCAAGACACACACACACACACACACAACCTCTACGCGCTCAGTCAAACACACACATTGACCTTGCAGTCGCCCTCCTCTTCCTCCTTTTTCTTTATCTTGTCTGCCTGTCTCTCTTTCCTTTCCTCACTCCTCCCTTTGTTTCTTCTTCCTTGTCGTCCTCTTAACAGTTCTTCATAAAACTCTCCATCCCCCATCGCCAGCCCGCTTCTCCACCTTTCATCTCCCTTCCTCTCCTCCTGCCTTCTTCCCTCGCCACGTCGCATCACATCCTCTCCGCACCTTCGTATCTCCTCCTTTGCTCGCTCTCTCTCCTCTCTGGTTGACCCCGACCTCCTCCATCCTCCTTCCTCCCTTCTCCTTCCCTCAAACTCTCGTTCCTCCCCTCTGTAGTGTATCAATGCTGCCCCCTGCTGCTCCCAAAACCATGTTGCAGATAGTCGATTGGTTAATGTGGCTGCATAAGTGAGATCAATGAAAATCACTGGTCTGGATTGACAACACACACACTCTGTTACAGTACACACTGTATACTGTGTGGTTCAGCAGCACGTCTTCACACTGTGAGTGTGTTTAACATGATGGCCGAGCAGAGCTTGATCTTTGTGCTTGCGTTTTGTGCCGCAGGTGAAGACTGTGTTCAACATGACGGCCAAGGAAGGCAGGAAGAGGTCCATCAGCTGCCTGGTCGCCGTGGGAAACGGCAACGGAGTCGCAGGTTCGGCGCTGTGACGACTTTATTAAGTTATAGATAGAAAAAGAAAAGAAAACTTCATCCGTTCTTTAAACATGGAGAGGAAATAAAAATGATTTTGACAGTTTCAGGATTTTCGTAAAAGTTGGAGAAATAACGTCGGGAAGAGCAGGAAATGGTTTTGACAGTTTTGCAGCTCCTCAGAAGCGAGCGTCAAAATAAAATAAAGAAACTGCTGAGGAAACTCTTAGCAGAGTTCAACCTCTCATTACAGAGTCTGTTAATGCTCAGATTCTTACAGCGTCGACGTAGTTTTATAATCGGCAACCGATTCAACATTTAAAACAATCAAATCTGGGTTTGACTGACAGCATCCCGAACATATTACACCGTGAACTCTGCTTAAACTTTCTCTTCTCTGACGCGCTGAGCTCCGACGGCTTTCTTCACTCTCCTCTCTGACGTGTTTTAAATCTGACTCCCCTCCCTCCATC
The DNA here is from genome assembly GCA_014281875.1 of Nibea albiflora. NCBI lineage: Eukaryota > Metazoa > Chordata > Actinopteri > Sciaenidae > Nibea > Nibea albiflora. The sequence continues at coordinate 6,251,412 of CM024797.1, forward strand.
AGGCTTCGCGCTGGGTAAAGCAGCAGACAGAACCACGGCTCTGAGAAAGGTAAAAACCTTTTATTCCAAGTGAAACGTCACCAGTTTATAACAGCATTGTTGTGTTTTTTTAAATTTCAAATAAAACGTTTCACCACATTAATCTGGACGTCTGAATCTGCACTAAAACACACTTGCACATTGTAATTCAGGCAGATTTGGATCATTGTTTTTGTTGAATTTTCATCTGCAGCAGTCACTGAAAAGTGAATTATAAATTTCTCTCTGTGTGTTTCTGTCATGTGATCTGCAGGCCAAGAACAGAGCTCTCCACTACTTATACTATATCGAACGGTACAACGGCAACACCAGTAAGTGAATACGTTTGTTTGTATGTGCACAACTCTAAAAACTACCGTACCCATGAGCCCCAGGGACGAAGCTTGACGTCACAATTTTAAAAAGAAAGAAATACACAGCTCTGACTGTGGACAGATGTTTTGTAACATCGAAACATCTGGCAAGTCATCGCTGAACGATCGGGTGATTGGATGAATCGTCTGTCTGTCATCGACTGACACGGGGCAAACTTCAGCCGATCAGATCAACGAACCATAAAATGTAAATCAAACTTTTACTGAAGAGAAGAGTGAGAACAGACGAGTGTCGCTCTTTGCTCTTCTTTCAGTGAATATTGTTGAATTGTTTTTTTCGAGCAGTCACTTCTCACCCTCGTCGTCACACACACCTAACATTAACCACTCTGTTTGGACTCAAATGTTTGAAGCCTGGATGGATCGATATTCCCTGAACTGAACCAGAATCCAAAAATAATAAATAATAAATAAGACAATCTCATTCAACATGGAAAGATACGGCCCTCATATATGTTTGGCAAACTCCACATCTGGACTGCCGTTGTCCTCCATTGTATCTCTGATCAACATTCAGGTTCCTGGTCAGTTACTCACCTGATGGCTTCAGGAGAAACACCAACACACACACCAGATGTGTGAACCGATCAAACCGATGAATGAATACGAACATGCTTTTACACCGGACACGAAACTTTCCTCACATACATCCTAACAACGATCTCCAGGCCAGTAACTGGATGATTCTTATCAAAATGCACCTTAGGAGTCGTAGTTACCTTCATGTGTGTCATTTTATGTCTCGCACCTTCGACTTTTATCAGCTGTGTAAGAGAATATCTGATTCTTTGATGAAAAGTTGAAGGTGAAAGACTGACTTCAACTCCTCCTCCTCCTCCTCCTTCCATCTTGTTAATGACTGACTCCTCATTTCGCTCGCTTGTACTCATACAAGCACATGTGCAGTGTTAAAAGTGAATTTTGAGGAGAAAGGGAATCAGTCAAATGCAGCGCTTGTATGTTTCTTATTCTAAAACATCATTTGCCTGCTGCTGCTGCTGCTGCTGCTGCTGCTGCAGCAGAGCAAAGCCAGAAAGATTAATGTGTGTGAGTCATCAGCCTCCACTGCGCCCACCGGAGGAGAAAGTTCCTGCTTTGGCCCGAGATCAGATCAGACAAGACATGTGTGCGTGCGAGAGATGCTATATTTCCTCCCAGTTTGAGCTCCGAACTGTGGTATATTTCATTTTTGCAGGATCGTAGAAACATGCCAGCTCTCTCCGTGCGACCATCTGCAACCTGTCTGGACCGTCATCTGATTGCTTGTTTGTTTCCTTTCTCGTCCGAGAGCTTCTAGATCATTTCCGTCGTCGTTCCTCCGTCACCCTGCTCGCTCACCGAAGCCAGCAGAGTTGTCCGATTTTCAGCTTTGTCGTCAATAAGCTATCTGGGGGGAAAAGAAGTTGAAATCCGGCTTTGCCTGCAGGCCAGCAATCACTCAGGTTTTGGTGGCAGTGCTGATCTGAGATTTCCTCCACCAGATGATGAATAGTTCTTCATCACTGAAGTCACGAGGGACGCTGCAAGTTTGTAAGTTGGAGAGCTGTTCTGAGCTCCGCTGACCTTCCAGTTGTTGATGTTGTTGGCACCAGTATTCCCACACTCCCAGGGCCAGAGTTACCATGTGACCAATCATGTGATTTCACTGGTGTTCAATAGAAAGAAATGAACAACACGAGGCCAAGATGAATTATATTTGGAGTGTGCCTTATTTTTCTATCCGCTTTGACTTTGTCGCTGCTCGGCTCTGAGTCACGCGTCACACAAAAAGGCACACACACACACACACACACGCTCTTCCACATGAACCTGGACCTCCTGCAGCCACAGCAAATGTTCAGCTCCCTCTGCGATGTGTGCGCGTTTGACATTTAGTTTTGCATTTTAGATTTCTTCGCCCAGCAGGACGCGTCCTCCGAGCGCCAAATGTTCTGCCTGTTTTACCGCTTCTCATCCGTCCTCTCTCTTCTATCCCTTCCTCTGTCGTCGCTGCGGCATAAAGACACAAAACTCACCACGTCAAGTGAGCTCAATTCCGACCGGGTGTCTGGAGGATGCAGGGACGACAGTCAGCGAAGTGTATCGAGTGCGATGCGACACGAGAACAAAGTTTCAGCTCGAAAGCTGTGGAGTCTGCACAGTTTTCGTTCAGCAGCACGCAGCTCCCACTCGGGGACCGAGTGTCTGAATAACTTATTAGCCACAGCTGCTGCAAGCGAGCAGGAGACGCTGGCATGTGGAAGGACATCTGGTGGGCAGGTGAAGAAACAGAAAACCTGCGGGAGAACAGGGGAAAAGATGCAAAACAAAACACAAGTGCCCTCGCTCTGAAATGGCACCAAGCACATGAAAATAATGAGACATTTTGGAATATGTCTCTGGTTTATTATCTATTATGCATCCGCGTATCAACTTGGATGTCTCTTTTTCTCTGTTTTACAGCCAGCGAGTTTAATTCACTTGTTTTTTTCTTCTCTCAACAGTTTATCATGACATTGATTCCAGGTTCAAGAGGACGACGCTCCGCATGAAGAAACAAAACAACGGTACGTCTCGATTCAGTCAGCATTTAGTCAGTTTGTGATGATCAGAATCACATTTTTGCACGATAACCTGCTGAGCGTCGACTAAGACTCTGTGCCCTGTGTGCAGGTTATGGTCTGCACTGCCACCGGGCGGTCATCACTCTGTGCAAGCTCATCGGCATTAAGGACATTTACTGCAAGGTGGAAGGATCTGTCAATCTGCTCAACATTACCAGAGCCCTCTTCACTGGATTAGCCACTCAGGTGAGGGAGGGTTTATAGAAATTAGGCCTCACTCAGGCACAATCTGTCCATTCATAGTGTGTGTTTTGGCTGCGGTGGTGGGGGCTGCAGGGATGTCCAAAAAACACAGTGGATAAGTCTTGTGGAAAGACACAGCCCGACGTTACGCTGTGGCCGGCAATCACACCGGTTAAACCCGTCCACTGTCGCTGAAGCCGAGGCTATCCAGGTGAACCGATGAGCTAAACTCTGCGATTCTTCTTCTCCCAACTCGCAGGAAACCCACCAGATGCTGGCCGACAAGAAGCAGCTCCACGTTGTCGAGTTTCAGGAGCAGCGAGGCCCCTTGCCCATGGTGGTGGCGACTCCCAAAGATGGCGTACAAGTAGACCCGGAGCCCGAGGACGAGATCCCCAACACCCGGCTGCACTGGGACGACGTGCAAGCCGCACAGGGAACCAAGCGCTCGATCTGGGCGGGTGTCAAACGCACCATCTGGTAGCGTGGGAGCGGGCTGATGACTGGATCAGACCACGAGACAGATGATTGGACTGATTGAGGCCGGGAGTGTCAGACGGACTTTGATAAGAAATCTAGCGGATTGCGATCGTTTTGCCACCCGAGGACTAAAGTTACATGTTTGTCTCACTTGAAAACATAATTCTCCAGATACATCCTGTAAAGGCCAATATTGAAATATTAATGTCCAAGATATCGATGTTTGTCTGCATCTACTTTTTATCCACGTGGATTAGCAGCAAAGTACAGTATGTAAGAAATAAAGTGTGGATTTGTAAAACCACTGTGACGTGTAACTTTATGTCTCTGAAGCGTGATGAGAGCTCTGACAGCAGGAGGGGTTTGTTCTTCCTCCAGATATTAGATCATGAAAATAATAAAGATTTATTCATCAGCGTTCATTTTCCCTTAGACCAGAAGTCCTTCACACTGAGCTCCTGATTGTCTGGATGAACGGTGAACTGAATTACTGGAATTTTAAAAAATTTAGGACACCTGGAAGGCTGAAGAAAATCATTAAACTTATTAGGGCCCGAGCACGCACTGTGTGCGAGGCCCTATTGTTTTTCAAATGTTTATTATTTTTTTTATTAGGGCCCGAGCACGCACTGTGTGCGAGGCCCTATTGTTTTTCAAATGTTTATTATTTTTTTTCGTTTTTATTTTTTTTCTTTTTCTTGCTCAAAGTAAATCGCATTTTTGACTGCCTATATGTACTCGAAAAGTTATGAAAATTTGCCTACCCCCCCAAAGTGGGGCGTAAAATTACGTATTTTGGGGGTCTCGCACATGGACGACCAAAAATGGCTCTACAGCGCCACCTAGGTTTCGGTTTTCAGAGGAGCCCCCGGACACGGTTTCATCCACACAGACGAAAGTTGGAGGGAGTATGTAAGATACCGAGACGCACAAAAAAGTCTCTTGGAGAAATGGGCTATATTGAAGCATATGGCAGCCATTTTGTTTCAAAATTGGCGTTTTCGTGTTTTTGGGCTCATTTTCAGGGGTCGTATTTGAACGAACTCCTCCTACAGCTTTCATCCTATCTGTTTGAAACTTGGCGTGTGTGTTCTTGAGGCCTCGACCATGAAAAGTTATCAAAATCGCGAGGTTCAGATTTACTGCGTCAGAAGGGCGGGGCCACGAAATTTGGCGTTTTGGCGTGAAATTTCCACGTGCTATAACTTTGCCAAAAATACTCCAACCTTCATCAAACTTCTGATATATGATCACAGTCTGGCCTAGAATACATTTCCATAAAAATATTTGGAGATTTTCACAGCGCCTCCTAGTGGCGACAGAAAAGACCACTTTTACGAGATGACGTCCAGCTCGGAAAATATTGACCATATCCACCTCAAACTAGTTGGAGATGTTGTCAAGGCCTTGGTGTTGACATCTGAGAAAGAATTTCAACTTGACATCAGAGGAAGTGGCCGTGACGGCGCGGCGAATATCGACGTTTCGCCATGACTGTAAATGTTGCTCTAACTTACGTGTACGTGGTCTGACCTGCCCCAAATTTCAATGGATTGATGAGATTTCGGCCCTGAACACATCTGCATTTGAATTTTTGCGATGAGCAATAGCGCCACCTAGATACATTTAACGAAGCAGGCCTGCCACAGCGTTTCACCTACCTGTCTGAAATTTGGCATACACGTGCACAATCACAAGGGCTACAAAAAAGTCTCTTTGGGCTCGACTGCTCGATGTAAAACGGCTCTGTAGCGCCCCCTAGAAATTTTCTTTGAGGCAGCCCCGCCACAATTTTGGACATAGAATTATGAAACTCAGCCAAATTGTAGAACATGGCAAGACGTACAAAAATGTCTCTTGGAGCAATGGGCTAAAATTGACAGGAAGCGAGATATTTAAGAATGAAAATCACCATTTTTAGTGCATCGTTCTGTTTGACAAGGGGTCCTATTTGAACGAACTCCTCCTAGGGATTTCATCCAATTGACTTCAACTTGGTAGTTACGTTCATATAGACTTCCTGAGTAAAAGTTATCAAAATTATGAATTTTGATGAAAGAATGTGGGCGTGGCGCTCCGTCAGATTTGACCTTGTCCCGATTCTGCCTAATGTGTGTGTTCGATTGAGCGAAATGCTTTGAAAGTGGTTCGCGCGTCTTCCGACTGGTGCCTTCCGACGTGCCAGCCGTCGAGTTGCGTGGGAGTGCGAGGGCCCGTTCAACGCTGCTTGCAGCTTTAATTAGGGCCCGAGCACGCACTGTGTGCGAGGCCCTATTGTTTTTCAAATGTTTATTATTAGGGCCCGAGCACGCACTGTGTGCGAGGCCCTATTGTTTTTCAAATGTTTATTATTTTTTTAGGGCCCGAGCACGCACTGTGTGCGAGGCCCTATTGTTTTTCAAATGTTTATTTTTTTTTTTTTTATTTTTATTTTTCTTCTTCTTTTTCCTAAAGTAAAATCGCATTTTCGACTGCCTATATGTACTCGAAAAGTTGCGAAAATTTGCCTACCCCCCTAAAGTGGGGCGTAAATTGACATATTTTGGGGGTCTCGCACATGGACGAACAAAAATGGCTCTACGGCGCCACCTACGTTTCGGTTGTCGGAGGAGCCCCTCGACACGGTTTCATCCACGTGTACGAAATTTAGCGGGAGTATGTAACATCCCAGGCCGCACATAAAAGTCTCTTGGTGACCCATACTACGGCGAAGCGTACGGCGGGCACTTTGTTTCAAAGTTGGCGTTTTCGTGTTTTTGGGGTCATTTTCAGGGGTCGTATTTGAACAAACTCCTCCTACAGCTTTCATCCTATCTGTTTGAAACTTGGCGTGTGTGTTCTTAAGGCCTCGACCATGAAAAGTTATCAAAATCGTGAGGTTCAGATTTACTGCGTCAGAGGGGCGGGGCTACGAAATTTGGCGTTTTGGCGTGAAATTTCGACGTGCTATAACTTTGCCAAAAATACTCCAACCTTCATCAAACTTCTGATATATAATCACAGTATGGCCTAGAATACATTTCCATAAAATATTTGGAGAATTTCACAGCGCCTCCTACTGGCGACAGAAAAGACCACTTTTACGAAATGACGTCCAGCTCGCAAAATATTGACCATATCCACCTCAGACTAGATGTAGATGTTGTCAAGGCCTTGGTCTTGACATCTGAGAAATAATTTCAACGTTAGATCAAAGGGCGTAGCCGTGACGGCGCGTCAAAGTCAAGCGTGCCGATTTTTTCGACGAAAAATGGAACTCCATTGACTTTTTGGCTGTGTTTCAGGCAAAAGTGTTGGGCTTTCAGATACTTTGTCAGAGCTGTCTGAAACTTCTTGTGGTAATTAAGAGCAATATTATGCAAAATTCGGCTGCATAATTAATTAGGGGGCGGGGCAAAATCGCTCTATAGCGCCCCCTTGAATTTTTCTTTGATGCAGCCCTGCCACAGTTTTATACATAGAATTATGAAACCTTAGCCGAATTGCAGATGAAGACATGACCTACAAAAAAGTCTCTTGGAGAAATGGGCTACAATTAACAGGAAGTGAGATATTTAGGCATGAAAATCACCATTTTTGCTGTTTTGGCCGGTTGAGAAGGGGTCATATTTGAACAAACTCCTCCTAGGGATTTTGTCCAATTGACTTCAAACTTGGTAGTTACGTTCATATAGACTTCCTGACTAAAAGTTATCAAAATTATGAATTTTGATGAAAGAATGTGGGCGTGGCGATCCATTAAATTTCACCCTTTGATTCAACCTTCGAACTCCTTTGACTTTTTGGCTGTTTTTTAATCACAAGCTGTGGTGTTTTCATATATTTTGTCAGAGCTGTCTGAAACTTCTTGTGGTTATTAAGGACAAAAGTTCCAAAAGTCGGCTGCATATGTAATTAGGGGGCGGGGCGAAACCGCTCTATAGCGCCCCCTTGAATTTTTTCTTTAAGGCAGCCCCGCCACAGTTTTGGACACAGAATTATGAAACCTCAGCCGAATTGTACAGCATGGCAAGACCTACAAAAAAGTCTCTTGGAGCAATGGGCTAAAATGAACAGGAAGCGAGATATTTAAGAATGAAAATCACCATTTTTAGTGCATCGTTCTGGTTGACAAGGGGTCCTATTTGAACGAACTCCTCCTAGGGATTTTGTCCAATTGACTTCAAACTTGGTAGTTACGTTCATATAGACTTCCTGAGTTACAGTTATCAAAATCATGAATTTTGATGAAAGAATGTGGGCGTGGCGCACCATCAAATTTGATCCAACATTCGAATTCCTTTTACTTTTTGGCTGTTTTTTAAGCACAAGCTGTGGTGTTTTCATATGTTTTGTCAGAGCAGTCTGAAACTTCTCGTGGTTATTAAGACCAAAAAGATGCAAAGATCGGCTGCATGTGTAAGTAGGGGGCGGGGCGAAATAGCTCCATAGCGCCCCCTTGAATTGTTCTTTGAGGCAGCCCCGCCACAATTTTGGACATAGAATTATGAAACTCAGCCAAATTGTAGAACATGGCAAGACCTACAAAAAGTCTCTTGGAGCAATGGGCTGAAATTAACAGGAAGCGATATATTTAACAATGAAAATCACCATTTTTAGTGCATCGCTCTGGTGGACAAGGCGTCCTATTTGAACGAACTCCTCCTAGGGATTTCCTCCAATTGACTTCAAACTTGGTAGTTAGGTTCATATAGACTTCCTGAGTAAAAGTTATCAAAATGATGAATTTTGATGAAAGAATGTGGGCGTGGCGCTCCGTCAGATTTGACCTTGTCCCGATTCTGGCTAATGTGTGTGTTCGATTGAGCGAAATGCTTTGAAAAAGGTTCGCGCGTCTTCCGACTGGTGCCTTCCGACGTGCCAGCCGTCGAGTTGCGTGGGAGTGCGAGGGCCCGTTCAACGCTGCTTGCAGCTTTAATTATTATTTTTATTCTTTTTCTTAGTCAAAGTAAATCGCAATTTCGACTGCCTATATGTACTCGAAAAGTTGCGAAAATTTGCCTACCCCCCCAAAGTGGGGCGTAAATTTACGTATTTTGGGGGTCTCACACATGGACGAACAAAAATGGCTCTACGGCGCCACCTACGTTTCGGTTGTCGGAGGAGCCCCTCGACACGATTTCATCCACGTGTACGAAATTTAGCGGGAGTATGTAACATCCCAGGCCGCACAAAAAAGTCTCTTGGTGACCCGGGCTACGGCGAAGCGTACGGCGGGCACTTTGTTTCAAAGTTGGCGTTTTCGTGTTTTTGGGGTCATTTTCAGGGGTCGTATTTGAACGAACTCCTGCTACAGCTTTCATCCGATTTGTTTGAAACTTGGTGTGTGTGTTCTTGAGGCCTCGACCATGAAATGTTATCAAAATCGTGAGGTTCAGATTTACTGCGTCAGAGGGGCAGGGCTACGAAATTTGGCGTTTTGGCGTGAAATTTCGACGTGCTATAACTTTGCCAAAAATACTCCAACCTTCATCAAACTTCTGCTATATAATCACAGTTTGGCCTAGAATACATTTCCATAAAAATATTTGGAGAATTTCACAGCGCCTCCTAGTGGCGACAGAAAAGACCACTTTTACGAAATGACGTCCAGCTCGCAAAATATTGACCATATCCACCTCAAACTAGGTGTAGATGTTGTCAAGGCCTTGGTCTTGACATCTGAGAAATAATTTCAACGTTTCATCAGAGGGCGTGGCCGTGACGGCGCGTCAAAGTCAAGCGTGCCGATTTTTTCGACGAAAAATGGAACTCCATTGACTTTTTGGCTGTGTTTCAGGCAAAAGTGTTGGGCTTTTAAATACTTTGTCAGAGCTGTCTGAAACTTCTTGTGGTAATTAAGACCAAAAAGATGCAAAGATCGGCTGCATATGTAAGTAGGGGGCGGGGCGAAATAGCTCCATAGCGCCCCCTTGAATTTTTCTTTGAGGCAGCCCCGCCACAATTTTGGACATAGAATTATGAAACTCAGCCAAATTGTAGAACATGGCAAGACCTACAAAAAAGTCTCTTGGAGCAATGGACTAAAATTAACAGGAAGCGAGATATTTAGGCATGAAAATCACCATTTTTAGTGCATCGCTCTGGTTGACAAGGGGTCCTATTTGAACGAACTCCTCCTAGGGATTTTGTCCAATTGACTTCAAACTTGGTAGTTACATTCATATAGACTTCCTGAGTAAAAGTTATCAAAATGATGAATTTTGATGAAAGAATGTGGGCGTGGCGCTCCGTCAGATTTGACCATGTCCCGATTCTGGCTAATGTGTGTGTTCGATTGAGCGAAATGCTTTGAAAAAGGTTCGCGCGTCTTCCGACTGGTGCCTTCCGACGTGCCAGCCGTCGAGTTGCGTGGGAGTGCGAGGGCCCGTTCAACGCTGCTTGCAGCTTTAATTTTTATTTTCTTTCTTTTTCTTCCTAAAGTAAAATCGCATTTTCGACTGCCTATATGTACTCGAAAAGTTACGAAAATTTGCCTACCCCCCCAAAGTCGGGTGTAAAATTACATATTTTGGGGGTCTCGGACATGGACGAACAAAATTGGCTCTACAGCGCCACCTACGTTTCGGTTTTCGGAGGAGCCCCCGGACACGGTTTCATCCACGTGTACGAAATTTAGCGGGATTATGTAACATACCGAGACGCACAAAAAAGTCTCTTGGTGACCCGGGCTACGGCGAAGCGTATGGCGGGCAATTTGTTTCAAAGTTGGCGTTTTCGTGTTTTTGGGGTCATTTTCAGGGGTTGGATTTGAACGAACTCCTCCTAGGGCTCTCATCCGATCTGTTTGAAACTTACCGTGTGTGTTCTTGAGGCCTCGACCATGAAAACTTATCAAAATCGTGAGGTTCAGATTTACTGCGTCAGAGGGGCGGGGCCACGAAATTTGGCGTTTTGGCGTGAAATTTCGACGTGCTATAACTTTGCCAAAAATACTCCAACCTTCATCAAACTTCTGATATATAATCACAGTCTGGCCTAGAATACATTTCCATAAATATATTTGGAGATTTTCACAGCGCCTCCTAGTGGCGACAGAAGAAAGACCACTTTTAGGAAATGACGTCCAGCTCGGAAAATATTGACCATATCCACCTCAAATTAGTTGGAGATGTTGTCAAGGCCTTGGGGTTGACATCTGAGAAAGAATTTCAACTTGACATCAGAGGAAGTGGCCGTGACGGCGCGGCGAATATCAACGTTTCGCTATGACTGTAAATGTTGCTCTAACTTACGTGTACGTGGTCTGACCTGCCCCAAATTTCAATGCATTGATGAGATTTCGGCCCTGAACACATCTGCATTTGAATTTTTGCGATGAGCAATAGCGCCACCTAGATACATTTAACGAGGCAGGCCTGCCACAGCGTTTCACCTACCTGCCTGAAATTTGGCATACACGTGCACCATCACAAGGGCTACAAAAAAGTCTCTTTGGGCTCGACTGCCCGATGTAAAACGGCTCTATAGCGCCCCCTTGAATTTTTCTTTCAGGCAGCCCCGCCACAGTTTTGGACACAGAGTTATGAAACCTTAGCCAAATTGTAGAACATGGCAAGACCTACAAAAAAGTCTCTTGGAGCAATGGGCTAAAATTGACAGGAAGCGAGATATTTAAGAATGAAAATCACCATTTTTAGTGCATCGTTCTGTTTGACAAGGGGTCCTATTTGAACGAACTCCTCCTAGGGATTTTGTCCAATTGACTTCAAACTTGGTAGTAGTTCATATAGACTTCCTGAGTAAAAGTTATCAAAATTACGAATTTTGATGAAAGAGTGTGGGCGTGGCGCTCCGTCAGATTTGACCTTGTCCCGATTCTGGCTAATGTGTGTGTTCGATTGAGCGAAATGCTTTGAAAGCGGTTTCGCGCGTCTTCCGACTGGTGCCTTCCGACGTGCCAGCCGTCGAGTTGCGTGGGAGTGCGAGGGCCCGTTCAACGCTGCTTGCAGCTTTAATTTTTATTTTTTTTCTTTTTCTTCTCATAAAAGTAATCGCATTTTTGACTGCCTATATGTACTCGAAAAGTTGTGAAAATTTGCCTACCCCCCCAAAGTCGGGCGAAAAATTACGTATTTTGGGGGTCTCACACATGGACGAACAAAAATGGCTCTACGGCGCCACCTACGTTTCGGTTGTCGGAGGAGCCCCTCGACACGGTTTCATCCACGTGTACGAAATTTAGCGGGAGTATGTAACATCCCAGGCCGCAAAAAAAAGTCTCTTGGTGACCCGGGCTATGGTGAAGCGTACGGCGGGCACTTTGTTTCAAAGTTGGCGTTTTCGTGTTTTTGGGGTCATTTTCAGGGGTCGTATTTGAACAAACTCCTCCTACAGCTTTCATCCTATCTGTTTGAAACTTGGCGTGTGTGTTCTTAAGGCTTCGACCATGAAAAGTTATCAAAATGGTGAGGTTCAGATTTACTGCGTCAGAGGGGCGGGGCCACGAAATTTGGCGTTTTGGCGTGAAATTTTGACATGCTATAACTTTGCCAAAAATACTCCAACCTTCATCAAACTTCTGATATATAATCACAGTCTGGCCTAGAATACATTTCCATAAAAATATTTGGAGAATTTCACAGCGCCTCCTAGTGGCGACAGAAAAGACCACTTTACGAAATGACGTCCAGCTCGCAAAATATTGACCATATCCACGTCAAACTAGGTGTAGATGTTGTCAAGGCCTTGGTCTTGACATCTGAGAAATAATTTCAACGTTTCATCAGAGGGCGTGGCCGTGACGGCGCGTCAAATTCAAGCGTGCCGATTTTTTCGACAAAAAATGGAACTCTATTGACTTTTTGGCTGATTTTCAGGCAAAAGTGTTGGGCTTTCAGATACTTTGTCAGAGCTGTCTGAAACTTCTTGTAGTAAATAAGAGCAATATTATGCAAAATTCGGCTGCATAATTAATTAGGGGGCGGGGCAAAATCGCTCTATAGCGCCCCCTTGAAAATTTCTTTGACGCAGCCCCACCACAGCTTTGGACACAGAATTATGAAACCTTAGCCGAATTGCAGATGAAGGCATGACCTACAAAAAAGTCTCTTGGAGAAATGGGCTAAAATTAACAGGAAGTGAGATATTTAGACATGAAAATCACCATTTTTGCTGTTTTGGGCGGTTGAGAAGGGGTCACATTTGATCGAACTCCTCCGAGGGATTTTATCCAATTGACTTCAAACTTGGTAGATGTGTTCATATAGACTTCCTGACTAAAAGTTATCAAAATCATGAATTTTGATGAAAGAATGTGGGCGTGGCGCTCCATTAAATTTCACCCTTTGATTCAACATTCGAACTCCTTTGACTTTTTGGCTGTTTTTTAATCACAAGCTGTGGTGCTTTCATATATTTTGTCAGAGCTGTCTGAAACTTCTTGAGGTTGTTAAGAACAAAAAGTTACAGAAGTCGGCTGCATATGTAATTAGGGGGCGGAGCGAAATCGCTCTATAGCGCCCCCTTGAATTTTTCTTTGACGCAGCCCCGCCACAGTTTTATACACAGAATTATGAAACCTCAGCCGAATTGTAGAACCTGGCAAGACCTACAAAAAAGTCTCTTGGAGCAATGGGCTAAAATGAACAGGAAGTAAGATATTTAAGAATGAAAATCACCATTTTTAGTGCATCGTTCTGGTTGACAAGGGGGTCCTACTTGAACGAACTCCTCCTAGGGATTTTGTCCAATTGACTTCAAACTTGGTAGTTACGTTCATATAGACTTCCTGAGTTAAAGTTATCAAAATCATGAATTTTGATGAAAGAATGGGGGCGTGGCGCACCATCAAATTTGCTCCAACATTCGAATTCCTTTTACTTTTTGGCTGTTTTTTAAGCACAAGCTGTGGTGTTTTCATATGTTTTGTCAGAGCTGTCTGAAACTTCTCGTGGTTATTAAGACCAAAAAGATGCAAAGATCGGCTGCATGTATAAGTAGGGGGCGGGGCGAAATAGCTCCATAGCGCCCCCTTGAAATTTCTTTGACGCAGCCCCACCACAGCTTTGGACACAGAATTATGAAACCTTAGCCGAATTGCAGATGAAGGCATGACCTACAAAAAAGTCTCTTGGAGAAATGGGCTAAAATTATCAGGAAGCGAGATATTTAGGCATGAAAATCACCATTTTTGCTGTTTTGGCCGGTTTGAGAAGGGATCATATTTGAACGAACTCCTCCCAGGGATTTTGTCCAATTGACTTCAAACTTGGTAGTTACGTTCATATAGACTTCCTGACTAAAAGTTATCAAAATCATGAGTTTCGATGAAACGGCGTGGCCGTGGCACTCCGTCAAATTTGACCCTTTGATACGACCTCCAAACTCCATTTGCTTTTTGGCTGTTTTATACGGCAAAGGCGGTGTTGCTTTCATATATTTCGTCAGACCTGTCTGAAACTTCTTGTGGTTGTTAAGACCGATATTATGCATCTTTCGGCCTGCATAAAAAACTTAGGGGCGGGGGGGAACTTTTTCCCACAGCGCCCCCTTGAACTTTTCTTTCAGGCAGCCCCGCCACAGTTTTAGACACAGAGTGATGAAACCTTATCTGAATTGTAGAGCATGGCAAGACGTACAAAAAAGTCTCTTGGAGCAATGGCCTAAAATGAACAGGAAGCGAGATATTTGAGGATGAAAATCACCATTATTTGGGCCCGAGCAAAAAACCATTGTTTTTCGTTTGGACGTTTTCTTCTCCTAAATGAATCGCATTTTCGACGGCCTATATGTACTCGAAAAGTTGCGAAAATTTGCCTACCCCCCCAAAGTCGGGCGTAAAATTACGTATTTTGGGGGTCTCGCACGTGGACGTATAAAAATGGCTCTACGGCGCCACCTACGTTTCGGTTGTCGGAGGAGCCCCCGGACACGGTTTCATCCACGTGTACGAAATTTAGCGGGAGTATGTAAAGTACTGAGACGCACAAAAAGCCTCTTGGTGACCTGGGCTATCGCCATGCGTACGGCGTGCACTTTGTTTCAAAGTTGGCGTTTTCGTGGTTTTGGGCTCATTTTCGGGGGTCGTATTTGAACGAACTCCTCCTAGAGCTTTCATCATATCTGTTTGAAACTTGCCGTGTGTGTTCTTAAGGCCTCGACCATGAAAAGTTATCAAAATCGTGAGTTCCGGATTTACTGCGTCAGAGGGGCGGGGCCACGAATTTTGGGGTTTTACCGTGAAATTTCCACGTGCTATAACTTTGCGAAAAACACTACAATCTCCCCCAAACCTCTGATGTATAACGGCAGTCTGGCCTAGAATACATTTCCATAAAAATATTTGCTGATTTTCACAGCGCCTCCCAGTGGCCAAAGAAAAGATGGCTAATGTGTGTGTTCGATTGAGCGAAATGCTTTGAAAGCGGTTCGCGCGTCTTCCGACTGGTGCCTTCCGACGTGCCAGCCGTCGAGTTGCGTGGGAGTGCGAGGGCCCGTTCAACGCTGCTTGCAGCTTTAATTTTATTTGAATGTAGAGTTTTAGCCGAGTGAACAGACTGTTAATCCCTGTAGGAAGAACTGATAGAAGAATAAATCTACCTTTACCAGCAGATTAGTTATATGAGAAGATATTAGTTAGCTCTAGTTACGGGCTGCGCTGGGCTCATTAACTTGTTAAGTCTTTACAGTTTTACACCCACAGATTTCTTAATTACCACTTTATTGATCTTGATTTTTTCAATTTGGTCCGTGTGGTATGAGTGTTTCTAAACTAGTATTACTGCAGAGTAAATTTAAACATGTTTTTACAGTCATCACACGCAATGTGCCTCTCATCACAAACAGCACCTGTTGGAACGACACAGGTGTCCAATAGTGTACAGAAATGCTCCAGGTGAGGCTCGAACTCACAACCTCAGCATTGCTCTGCAGCATACTGTCTTATAAGTACCGCGCGCTAACCGATTGCGCCACTGGAGCTCTGTGTTTCAGCTCCCTGGTTAACCATGACCTGTCTCTGATTTAAATTAGAAGTGCGGGAAAAAAACAGTTCCAACTGTTTATTTTATTATTATTTATTCTTGATTTCGCTCATTAAAATCTGGAAAGATCAGCTGGAGGTTAAAGGTCAGACAGTGTGTGCTGCTGCTCGTCACCAATGAACTGGAGCAGCCCGAGGTGTGACGTCGCCTGCACGCGTGTATCAAACACATTTATCAGCTCAGCTCGTCTCATTTCTGGATGTTTGGCAGCTGGATAGTCCACAATGACACTGCACCTCGAAGCTCCAGTGGCGCAATCGGTCAGCGCGCGGTACTTATAAGGCAGTACGCTGCAGAGCAATGCCGAGGTCGTGAGTTCGAGCCTCACCTGGAGCATCTTGGTACACTCACATTTGTATTGACGCCTGTCCACCACAACAGGACAAGTACGATGCAAAAAGTTTAGGTACTTTTATTACTTGAGCTTAATCTGATCTGTAAAACTGCTAAGGGGTAAGCTGTGCTCACAGCTCTGTGCAAGCCAACATCAGCACGTCCACAACGATAACACAAACATGCTGATACAATATTTACCATGTACACAATCATCAGCTAAGCTACAATTAGCTAATTGGGCATCGACATGAAGTGCAGATAAGGCTAAAAGCTATCTGTTTTGTTTATAAACCAACATGAATTTTCCTCTGGGAACCATGAATTTCATTTCATCTGACTTTTTCTTAGAAATGTTTTCTCCATAACTTCAATATTCTCCCGTTTGTCCATCTTTAACCTTCTTTTCTGTCCCGCTCCGACAGCAGGTCACTAAATTCTGCAACCAGTCGGACACGACTTGCTAAAATGAAAATATTTTTGCAGGGGAGTAATTCCCTGAAGACCTGTAACCGTACCACCAACATGTACTTTGATACTCTTGGTTTCTGCTCCTTAGGCGAGGTATTTTCCCCAAAAATGACCTATGACGTACGGCACATGCATATTTCCTTTCAGTCTGCGTCTGAGCGTAGCTTTTGTCTGAGTTCCAGGACTCTTTATCCAGCGTATCGACTTTAAATACGGAAAAGAAGTGGTAAATATTTACCTGCCCGTTACGGACTTACACAAAACTCGTCACAACGTCACCTTAGGTTACAGTTGTTCTTGCAGCAATATCCTGTAGCAGTTGAAGACATTTTAATAAAACGCCACATTTGAAAAGGTGTAAAAAAAAACTAAAATAAATAACAGAAGTGCATGAGAAATATCATGGCAATCCATCCAAAAAAGACCACTTAAAATTTAGATATGTCACCTCGTATATGGCGTTGAATGAAAAAACACCAATGTTAGTAGGTTTTATTTGCCATAAGTTGTATAGATAAGAGGACGTGTGTGTGCAGGGAGTGTCAGGAATCTGTGTATCAGTGTGAAGACGTGAAGCAAATTAAACAAGGACTCGGTCAGCTCGACATCTATATCTTGTTTTAATCTTGAGAATACAAAAATGGCAAAACTATACAAATTTCAGCTGGAGGTCTTATACCTAAAAATAAAATAAAATACAATTCACCATCCTTTACGTACTGATGATTTCTTGGCATTAATTCAGCATGACAAAAGAATTCTAAAAAATCAGTGAGAGATGTTTTATGACTTGCGTAAACGCCTTTCAGCCTGTTCACAAAGGGAAAGGAAGATGAACGCTCTGATGGCAGCAAGAGGCAAATATCAAGTAACAAAACAGGTTTTAAATTTCATCCGTATGATATAGTTCACCCGAATCACAAAAAAAAAATACTTGTGGTGCTCGAAACATTAAAAAAAAAAGAAAATCACACAGTAAATTTGTCTTTTCAGAAACAATGTCAACGGTTACGATGGATAAACCAATTTTCAGGTCCAAGAAACAGTCCCGATAAATCCGAAGCTTACCACATTGGCACTAGCAGTCTAGAATATGTATTGTTTTGGTTTGTCTTATTTTGGTGAGCTGATTTTAGTTAGCTTAGCATAGCATAAACACTGTAGACAAGTGTCGGCTCTGTCCAAACAGCAACAGCAATCCACAGCTCCTCTGAAGCTCACTAATTTTCCATGTTGTATCTCGTTTGGGTACGAAAACCAAAGTGGTTTTACGGTCGCAGGTTTTAGTGCGGGACTGTTTTGTGTAACTGCTATAGCTCCCCCGTCTTTCCTGTCTTTGTGCTAAGCTAAGCTAACAAGCCGTGACTTGACATATTTAAGGGACAAACATGATGGAGTTGGAGCACGCTCGCTCTTGCTTTTCTGTTTCTTTGTCCTTTGATCCATTAATTAAAATATATGTATTATTATGCAACAAAATCCAGTATAAAAATATATCTGTTTAAGGCTCAACATGGATGATAGTATGAAGAAACATGAAATTAGAGATTTAGTTTAGTGATCATTTTGTTCCGAATTCCACGGTCCTCTAAAAAGACTAAACATATGAGACCTCTTACGTAGGTTAATAAATGATCAGTGGCTAAGTTAGAAAAACATTTTTCATATATTGATCTCGTGCCTAACACAGCATTTCATAGGAACATATGATATTCGCAGGGTAAACCTCTTCATTTACTTTCATTATTCACTCTCATATTCATCATTTTATTGGATGGTACTTCTTTAAAAATCCCCCACCCGCTCAACCTTCACTTAACATTATTAAATGTTCCAAAATGAGGCTTGAAACCTTCATGAATCCGGACCAGGTCGATGTCACCACGCGTGCACGCACACATATACACACACACACACATACACACACACATACAGGATGCACAGCACTTCCTCACACGGGTCGCTCTTCAGAAGTTTTTCCATCGGATGGCGGAGAGGATGGTGTGGATGAAGTAGAGGAGTGTGGCCACGAAGGCAAATACCTGAAACAAACACACACACACACACACACACACACACACACATACATAAATAAATAAATAAAGGCATAAAGCAAAAACCCACTTCTACATTTTTACCGCTCACATTTAACAGAATAGTTCAACATTTGGACAAATATGGAAGCTGACTGCTATCCTCTGCTCTATCCTCCAAAACTGTTGGCTTATGGCTTTATTAGCTAACTTGTTGGAGCGCTTTGTGTAAACAAACCGGTTAATTAGCGAGCTTGAGAACGGCTGGTAAGTGGATTTTGTTTCAGATTCTGAACTTTTCCTTTAAACCGTACAACGAATCCCGCTGTGAACTGGCCACAGGCATGTAAAGAACGCCACACTGTAAATAGCTGTTTGTTATGTAAGCGCTGTAAAGCTGTTTACTCTTGTAAGTGAAATCACTTCTCACCACAGCAGCGATGTCAATCTGGTATATTCTTAAATCGCCTGGCTTCTTCAGCATTGTGATGTAAGCCAAGTCAACCCCTGCACTGAGGTAGAAGAACGCCGCCAGGCCGTGGTAAGCAAAATCCTGGACACACACACACACACACACACACAGATTAAATAATACTGCAGCATGGCCCGTCACTCTCACTCTCTGTTATATTGTTATTATTTGCTGTATTCTTTCTCTCTTACAGCGGCAGCCCAGCCGGAGCTGTTCTTATGACCTCCGGCAACGAAGATGATCATCCAGAGGAAGGTCATGACGAAGCAGAAGACGGAGACAAACATCACCCAGCCCAGAGGGTTCGGCGGATCCACGTGGGTCGACGCCACCAGGATCCAAACCAACCCACCAAACACCTGCAAAGAGATGGAGCGCTCTTTGTGTTAGCATGGGCGTCACAGACAGACGCACCCGCCCGGTTATTTGTTGGAGATTTTGTGAATGACCTGTGGCAGTAGACACCATAACAGTTAACTCACCGTAAATGTCACACTGCTAACGCGGCTAAAGTGAATATTTTAAAAAATATATTATATTTACAGGTTGTATAGCTAAGCGGATTTATAGTTTTACACAGATCTAACTTTTTAGAAACGCTTTCCAAGTTAGTGCTTGTTTATTTTCTCCTTTTTGGGTGACTGTGACTGATCCGAGTGTCAGCTTAGCTCCTGCTGATATAACTGCCGTTATTTTGCCTGGGACGTTAGGTCACCTGTGTTATTGATTGAAACATTACCTGGAGGCAGGTCGACTCACAGTTATTTGTATTTACTTCAAGATTAAGCTTTTTTTTTTCTGTGTCGTCCCATTAAAGTGACGAGCTCGCACGTGCAGGCCAAGAAACAGCGCCAGCGTATAAAAGTATAAATTGGACTGAATACAGTCAAAGCAAATATTAAATCTCTGAATGTGGACTGAACAAACACTTTCTATATGTATGGGCGGTGTTTGATAGAATATTAACCACATCCGTATAGTCTGAACTCTCTGGAATTCATGGTACTGATACTGAGTCATGACTAACATGGCGCCTGACCTGATAATAATTCAGACAGTCGACGCAGCTCTGGTTGAGAATCAGCTGTCGCTGACAATAAGTTCTGATCTCTGTTTGAAATATACGTGTGCACTGAGAGGATTTTTGTCCTCCAGGCAGACTTCACAGAAGTTTTACTGCTGCGGCTGAGAGATCGCACCGACTCAGTCTCACTCTCACTGGAAATGAGACGCCGATGATTGTTGGAGGAGGGGAATTACAAAAAGCCCCAAGCCAGATGCATTTCTTGTCGCTCCAACATTAATTCTGTTTGTTGTGGGAAAAATAGACTTATTTGTGTGTGTGTGTGTGTGTGTGTGTGTGTGTGTGTGTGTGTGTGTGTGTGTGTGTGTGTGTGTGATCTACGAGTTGATACGATTAAAAACCAAGTCGCCAAAACAAATTGGAGGGCAAATTAGAAACATGTTTTGAGTGCTCTGGTGGTCAGATCACTGCATTTCCATTTCATTCATGCATATGATGATAAAAGTGGAGGAAAACACTGCACACTTCACCCGTTCAGCACTGAATCGATGCATAATCATGTCTCCTTTTGTTTAGCTCTCTTAGTAGAATGCTATTTGTTTCACACGAGGGCTAACACCAGAAATTTCTCATCTTGTATCGACACATCTTCCTCCAACCGGACGTGAAATACACCGTGAGCGTGCTCTTCAGTGCGGCATTCAGCCCAGAGCCCGATAAAAGAGGCTGTGGTTGTTGTGCCCAGGCGTTAACACCCAAAAGATACACATCTTCTGTCATATTTCAGTACGTACATGCTTTTGTTTTGCTTTTTTGCAAATTGTGGCGAACAGAACAAGATATCTTTCATACCCTCTTTGGACTTTGTGCACAGACTTGTTTTCATGCATCTCTAAGTCAAAAACACGACTAATTAAGCCGATTATTAGTGCATAATTTTCATCCCAGCCCATTCCCTCGATGAGAAGAAGGCAGAATAAACAACCTCAAATAAATTTACTTAGCGGGCTTTTTAACGGAGACACCTAGAGCGGTCCAGTTATTTTTCCTCGCGGTTATATGAGCAGTTTTCTATCTTTTGTCATCGTTCAGGGAGAAGAAGAGTTGGCCGCATTCTTCCGTAGATTAGTGGCACAGATACAATATGAGTGAAATGTGAGATGTGAAAAGACATTATGAGAGGCGCTCCTCCCATGATGGGGAATATGTTTCATCTCACCAGTTCACCAAAATTCACATTTTTTGCATTGCACTTTGACGAACATCGTATTTATTCATAGATGTAGCAGCATAAAACTCTTTTTTTAGGGACTAGCATTTGACTTTGGTCGTGCAGGTATCACATCATGCTGGCATGAGCTGTAGCAGAAGAATTCATGTTGTAATTTGAAAAAAAAAGGTCATGAATTTTGGGGTAATAAAAGTTCATTACTTGTTGAATTGAGGCTCCAAACAGTTATTAATACTGAGTCTATAAAATGCTCATTTTCCCTTAAAATGACTGCAAAATAAAACATTAAATTCAAAAATCAATCCAAAATGGAGGGAATCCTGACTTCAAGGTCAGCTGCTCTATCCTCTGTCATCATCCACTCACCATTTCAGGCAGGTAAAATATATCCGGGGCCGTGGTGCATATCTCCAGGCCGCTGGGCAGGCTCCCCATAGGCTGAGCAGTAGTTGCAGCCATCTCTGCCTGTTCCTTCTCCCGGTACTGAGTCAACAGTGAGCAACCTGCCCTCTTTTCTGAGCCAACTGAGCAGCAGCAGGTGTTTCTGACTCTTATAGGAAAGCTAAGTTAGCAGACAAACCCGTTCTGCTATTGTGAGTGAGAGATCCCTTCCCACAGCTTCTTGCACCACCCATCATCTACCTCACCCAAGGCTACATTGCTGTTTAACGTGAGCTGGTGACCTGTGAAGGGATTTTGAAACAACCCATAGAGGAATTTTGTGCCCTGGGGCTACCATCAAACCTGTGCAGCTGAAATGTCGACATTGTTACTGCTTAGTAAAGAAACGGCTCACCGAGTTTTGGGTTGTGCCAACTTTATGATCCTTTCATTGGGAAAAGAGCGCCTGCAGCCTTTATTTGTACTGCACACAGTGGCTATAATAGAAGTTTCTTTTCAAAACATAGATGCTCACGATTGGCTTTGTAGATAGATCATTTCAACCTCACAGACACAGGTCCTTCAACCTTCATTTAAAGGTTCCAATAATCAATATTTATATGTCAATCGATTAAATCCCTGTGTGTAATGTGAAAGGGAAACCCACTGAGAATCATCACTCCACCTCAGCTTTGTGTTTTGGTGTCTTTTTTGGGGAGGTTTACGGCACACCTTTATTGTTTTGGTCCACTCCTCCTACTCCTTTCATCAACCCGTAACCAGCCACAGCCAATGCAAAGAAAGCTCCTATAAACACACCGTACTTGACTTGACAGACAAACATAATGCTGGTAAACATAGTTGAGCAATTAGTTGCTAAATAGGTCGATATTTCTCTCAGGAGTTGGAGGAGACCAAACCAGAGCTAAAAAGAGGAAAAATACTGGACTTATTTTCCAACAAAAAGACTGGGAATGAATCTTAATGTTGTGTAAATAAACTGTTTGCTAAGAACTAAGCTAAATCAGCGTAATAAAGTGATAGTATATCAGTGCTGTATTTACATTTTGCTCTTCTGCTCTTAGGTTTGGGCAGAAAAATCAATAAATGCTGCTTTAAAGTTGAGATTCAGGATTTAACATTAAAAAAGTAAAATTAATTAATAATTTCCGGGCAAATTTGTCTTGTCATGATCTGACACCACGCACTTAGTAAATCTATAAAATTATGTTGCGAAATAAAGAAGACAAGAGCGTAGCAACACACACGAAATACAGCATGCACTGTTTCGGTTAGAGGTCATTGTATCTGTGATAAATGCAGAATTCTTGACTGGAAACCTGATAGATTCAGACATAGTAACCCAAAGAACTCATGTCCTGGAGCTATGTAATACTAACACCACTGACCCGACGGTACACTGTAGGTAAGTCAGGGGCAGACACAATAAACCATTATGCGGCTCATTATCTTTGCTAAGAGGGATATTAAAGGTTTGACATCAGACGAAGAAGATTGGTGTTCTTTGTTATGTGTTGCAGAGAATAGTTTGATTTAAACTGAAGTATCTAGGGCAGCTTTCTTTGACATATTTCCAGGAGATCTTAAAATAAAGCCTGAACATAAGAGTAAGGTGTGCATGTGTGTGTATGAAGATCAGTGAAGGATGAGCTACAGTTTTTTGGTGGTGAATTTAATTTGACCAAACAGAAAAAGCCACGATGTCTGAATTTACAATTGATTTATTTCACATTATAGATTCCAAAAATACCTGTAAAGTGAAATCATCTAGATATATTTACATCCTCAGATTTTTGGAAGTTGAAAATAAAAATGCAAAAAATAATAAATCATACATCCAAACTGAGCCTTTTCAGAGAAAGAAAAGAAAAGAAAACTAAAGCTATTGTATTGAAACTGAACAAAAAGACTAACGGTGGTCAACGGGGAGAGTCGTTCATCCATTTGTATTCATACATTTATCTTTTGTTTATCGTAAACATTGAGAAAACATGCAGGAAACGAAGTGCACTCCTCCCTCCGGTCTTCTGGTTGTTCAAGGTTTCAGGTTTTAAGATTTATGTGCTCTACTACTACTACTACTGCTTTAGAAACGTTTTTACTAAAAGCTGGAGGCAAATGCGTCTAGATTTGGGGGTCACCGGTCTTTTTACCTGTACAGTAAAGTCACCTGTGATCAGTGATGAGCGATGCTGGACCACAAAAGGCTGCAGGTTGTTCTGTTAACAGTAAACACATAAATCATCGTATCTCGTTTCCCTTCAGATGCTAAAGCCGAAACTGAAACCAGTCACCACGTGGCTGCCTCCAAAGATTTCCGCCTCCATATAAATACATGAAATTTAGTTTGTGGTGCTCACGGCCTCACAAACGTACCTTTGAAAACTGGTTAGTGTGATTATTCTTTTAAAAAAAAGAAAAAGCTATGGACAACTTTTATAGAAATATGTAAAAATAGTCCTGATAAAAACTCTTATTAAATTTGCGTCAACTAAACAATTAAATCTGTGATTTCATTAGTTATTTACATGCATCCATTTTCATTATACTTCATTTATTTTTAACAAACACATTTTAACTTCTGGCCAAACGCTCAGTCTGATTAAGTGAGTAAACTGTGGAACGTGCAGCTTGTTTTCATTCATTCATTTTTATGTGTTGGCACTTTGGTTGTTTGGAAGTTGCTGACATGAAAGTTTTTTTTTAGTTCAATGACAGGTTGGCTGTTTTTTTGGTTTCTTCTTGGTTTGGTCTTCTTGTTCTTAGTCTGTGTTTGATGTTTTGCTTCATTAGGACCTCTTCCATCGGATGGCAGAGAAAATGGCATGGAGGAAGTAGAGAAGAGTGGCCACATAGGACATCACCTGAAAACACACAGAAACACACAGACAGGTCACTGTCATGTTGAGGTGAACATACGTTTTGATTTGAATATCTACGTCAGTTCACGGTAGAGCTAAAAAATGAGACTATATCATTAAAAAGTCGTAACTCTTAACTCTTAAATCAACTAAAAGTTGGAATATATACAGAAAATTATATACTATGATGCTGGAATCCAATCAAATCTATTTAAAAGTGAACAGAAGCAGTTATATTGGTAACTTATGGAGTTATACAGAAAATAATATCACAAACTTTATTATTTTTTAATTGGTTCAGAATTTGAGACAATGAAAACATTTTGTTTACACGAGTGTCTTAAATTAGTTTTTATGGATTGAATAATTAACTTACAATATCATTACGTATATCGTTGTAAATATAGAGTGTGTGTGTGTGTGTGTGTGTGTGTGCGTGTGTGTGTGTGTTTTACATACCACTGCAGCAATGTCCAGTCGGTAGTATTTGAGTTGGTCAGCAGACACGGCCGCAGTTGTCGCTCTCAGAATCGTGATGTACGCCAGGTCCGACCGATGCGCTGAGGTAGAAAACCACCGCCACAAAGTGAAAACCCACGTCCTGCAGGGGGAGGAATTGGAGGAGAGTCAGACAAAGAGAGAAAAAACGAGGGAAGACGAGCAAAAGAAGAGAGGAGGGAGAGAGAGAAAGAGAGTCAGAGTCAATAAATAATGCTGCACACGTGCTGAACGTTAGAGCAGACGAACAGACGATGATGCTTTTGGAGAGGACACCGCGCTCCAGCTACACTTACACGTCCAAAAGTATGTGGATGCTGCCGACGTGCTGTGGCCCTTTTAACGTCACGAAACACAATGCTATTTTAGAAAGTGTGCTTCCAGCTTCGTGGCAGCAGTTTCGAGGAAGGCCTGTCACTGTTTCAACATGACGAGTTTGGTGTGGAATAACTTGAAACTTGAAACTTGGACAGAGCCCTGAACTCAACCACATTCAACCTCTTTGGGACAATTTGGAACACCAGCAGAGAGCGAGGCCTTATCGGCGCCCGACTTAAATGTTTAGAATGCAGCCAAAGATCCGAATCTTGTGGAAATCCTTGCTGGAAGAGTAGAGGCTGTTACAGCGGCGCACTGCTATCCCTTGGGTGTCTGTGACGTCACTCACAGGTTTCTGAAGAGCTGTTGTGACCTGCCACTTCTTGGCTAATCTAAAAATGGATGGAGCTGAGGTGGGCTGAATGAAGCCTGGGTGCTCAAATGAACCACATGTAATGGCACCAAAGTAGCCTCGCTCTTAATTCTGCATAACTTTAAGCCTTAATATAAATGTGCGTTCTATAAAAAAATCCTCTTCGGACAGTTGTCATGAACGGCGAATTAGCTACAGAGACCAAAACCAGGCTGTAAACATGTTTATTTCTGCTGTGAAGTCATTTTAACATGGGGACTTATGGAGACTGACTCACTTCTGGAGCCAGCCTCAAGTGGACGTTTGAAGAACTGCAGTTTTGGGCACTTACACACTGGCTTCACTTCACAGTTGCTGAGATTGCCACCTGATTCTAACGTTTCAACATTAAGGCATCCACATACTTTTGGCCATCTATCTATTCACTGCGAACTACTCATCCAAAAAATGGGCATGTCTAACCAAGGAGGGCCAGATGCTGCTCTGATTGGCTCCGCAGAGGAAGATGAAGAACCAGAGCGTCGTCAGTACGAAGCAGAAGACGGAGACGAACATCACCCAGCCCAGAGGGTTGTCCGGCTGGACAAGTGTCGATGCCACCAGGATCCATACCAAACCTCCAAACACCTGCATGATCACACATGGAAAGGAAGGGTGAGGGAAAAGAGACACGAGAGTAAACAAGTTGCGAACACGACATTATCTTTCATTCAGAGTTGTGTTTCTTGCTCTGTGTTTGGTCCCCACCATCTCCTCTCTGAATCTTTGGCTGCTAAGAACTCCCCTGCAGTTCATTAGTTAGTTACTAAATGTGTCTGTCGGCTTTATGCTGCTGAAAAAAGCTGCTTGATCTGCCCGCACGTTATGCTGTTAGTTAGAAACAGTAAAGTTGCAGGCTGGACAACAACAACAACAACAAGCTGCAGAGACAGAGACATCTTGACATTCAGTCCCTTTGTATGGGTCAAAAAGTTGGATCCTGCTTTCCCCATAAAGCATCATTACATAAGACTCGTGATGCCTGACTAAATGCCCACGTCTTACAAAGTCCACACCCACAGTATTTAACATGTTTTCCATACACTTGCAGTTTCTAAACCCACAAGCCCCTTTACAATAAGGGCTGGGCCATAGGGCTACACTACACACACAACAATGTCAGCAGACTTGGGTGTAATTTTACAGTCTTTCTCTCTCCTCCTTTGGTAAACATTCCGCATGAAAGAGTCTTTGGCATTTAGATAGAGCATGAACCTCCAGCATTTGTTCGTTGATAAGAGGCACTTTGAAAATGCTTTGCCATAGATACCGTGTGCAGGAAAACCATTTTCTTTTGGTGTCCTTTCTTTTTTCGTGTCGCAGTCTTGGAATCAAAACGACATTTTAGGCTCTGGGAACAACGGTCAATGTTTCAGGGCTCCCAGTGTAGCCAGAGGATATCTGGAAAATATGCGGACCTAGCCTTTCTTTGCTAAATCAAGCTAAATCATCATCAGGCGATAGCTGGTGTATTTGGCCAGTGCTTTTGCCACCTCTTGTGCATGCTACCAAAGCTTGCTTCAACATGACTGGTCGATATTACGACAAACAGAAAGCAGAACGCCTCCGATGCTTGAATGTTGGTCACTTTGTCTGCAGACTTTGCATTCATGTGCAGACATCTGTTTAACTGCCTCTGTCTCTTGGTAGAGTGCATGCTAGCTCACTGTCATGCCGCCGGGACTAGGACACTTGATTAAACAGAGCTATTGTATGTTGTTCGAACCACCTGTGCTTTTCCTTCGATGACAAGTGGAAATGTCTGCTGTGAAAAAGACCTATTGTGTCCCAGCTTTGATTTTCTCCAGTTGGGCCATTAAGTGCTACACACAGGCCACGGCAGCTCGATCAATCAGCATTAAGGCCTCAAGGATCAGGTGTGCAGGAGTGGAGCT
Source organism: Nibea albiflora (assembly GCA_014281875.1). Classification (NCBI taxonomy): domain Eukaryota; kingdom Metazoa; phylum Chordata; class Actinopteri; family Sciaenidae; genus Nibea; species Nibea albiflora. The sequence continues at coordinate 6,279,025 of CM024797.1, forward strand.
GGAGCAAACGCGTGCAGGGGCCGCATTTAGATCCTGGAGAGGAAATTTCCCTACAGCAACAAATAAAATTCGCTGCTTCTCGGATGAGGGATTAACACAAGAAGAGAACATAACTGCCCTCACAGCTTTCAGCTAGAAGGAAATTCTATACATTTATATAACAAAAGACCCCATTCCCATTGTACACTTAATGCTACGCAGTATTTTTAGGGCGTACTTTCAGTACAGATGTTCAGGTTTGCATTAACAGATTTTTAACTTTTAAAATGTTATTTTTCAACAACTTTCCCACCATAAATCACCAGATTTTCAATCATTTCATACACTTTTACACAGTTTTCTCTGATGAGTTAATTTGCTCAGTCACTTTAGCCGGCTGATATCCAACCATCATTTTGGACTTTCTTTTGGGGGCGGGGGGGTTAATTGTCTTACGATTGCAGTGAAACTATTTCCCTCAGCTGTGTAAACACAGTGAGTTCAAAGCCAGGACAGTCTATTCATAATCTAGCAGTTATGCATTTTTCTACCTCAGCAAACAACGTTCATTCTGACCGCACGTAAGGAATGTGCCACGCCCTGAATGAAACACTAAAACTGCAGGTCTGTCTTATCGATACGTTCGTTTAATCCCATGAAATCTGTTGACAGATATTCATGCACCGTTATCCACGAGAACATTTCTACATGTGTCGTGTATGACATTTTTGTAGTGTTTTTAATGGGAGATGTACTTTTAACTCAATAAGTTATACACAATCTGTTATGATTTTATCCAGAAAACATTGTTGTGTTATATTTAAATGACACATTTGCTACTTTCTGCCATATTCTGTAAATAGAGCCCCCTGAATGGTACACACTGCACCCTCGACCTGAAGTGATGAGCCTCGGTGTCAGTGTTTTCTCGTTTCCTCACATGCATGACTGTCACTTTGAATTCAAACCTTTGATGAGAGAGAGCAACGTTAATCAAACACCTGACGGTGCTCGAGCACAGCGTGTTCACAGCAAGAGAGACACAGACGTGAGAAAATCACCTGAGGCAACAGTTCAATGCTGTAAAAAAAAAAACAGACTGCATTACTTCATGCAAGCATGAATTTAAGCTATCACATGCAGGGTTAACCAAATATTTCATAAGAGTTATCTGTATCACTCCATATCGGACTTATCTGTTCCAGAGGAAAATTATCTATTCCTCTACAGGCCATTCCAGGTAAAAGGGAATTGGCGTACAGCCAATTAAAGTTACACTAATAGACTAATAGCCGTGCCAATAGAGGCCTTTTTTTCTGCTATCTTGGGACATTCAGACAAATATGTTGATGTGTAAATCATCCAAATCAACAACCATAAACTTCTGGAACCACTCCACTTCTTTGCTGTTCATTCAAATGTTCAAAACAATCCTTGCATTACCAATAAAGAGCTAAATAAGCAAATTTTTTGGCTTGTTACGTGCCGCAAAAAGAAATCAGAAACCTAAACTGCTCTCCACTGTTGGTCTCCTGATGGTTTTGGAGGGGCAACGCGGCATTTCTATCGATGTCTTCTCGCTGGTTTTTCCATCTGAACTTTCTGGGTTTGATATCACTTCAATTACAAAAACAACACAGGACAGCAGACAAAAAGCTGCCAAGCCTGTCTTTTCCCTGCCCTTTCTGTATCCATGATGGTTTAGGTTTACAGTGCCAACTCTGGCCAGAGTAGTAAATACCACCAGTACATTTCCAACCTGTGTAGCAGGTTATTTCATGAAAAGGTGCAATGGGCAGCATCCTGAACAAAAGACCCATGCCCGCAAGTAAACCATGTGAGTTGATGGTCGGTTTAGATTTACACCTCCACCTGCAACTAAAGCTGTTTTTCCGCCTGTGTCACACAGATTTTAATCTTTAGCTCCCTGTACAGAAACTGGAGATCGTTTATAAATGTTTCTGAATTATGCATTTCAGGAGCTATATGTGTTAAATTCCTTCACTAAAATATTCAACCAAGTAGGAAAATGGTCTCAAGTTGCGAGGACAGACACAGATGTACGAGATAAACAAGAAATGGGAGGCTTCAGTCGTTTTTCCACCGAAGAAGAAACTCTGTGCCCTAAATTCACACAACGGGAAAAATCTGATAAACCATCTCAATCAGCATTTGACTGAAATATTACCTGGGTTAGCCTAGTATGCTGCAATTGTGCCCGGCTCCATAACCTCTCTATTACCATCGATTACCATTCTCTCTCTCTTTTTACTATATAAAAAAAAATATTTTAGATTTATTGTAGTTTAAAGGAATATAGACAACTGAAACGGCTGTAAATAGTCAAATGAAATTAAAAAGCATGATCCAACATTTGTAAAACATGTACAGCATTGTTACATTGTTACAGTTTTGCAAATGGATCCGTTTAAACATTGTTATATGACCAGAAAGGTGGCACTTTTCCAAGCTATATATGCAAGCTATACATAGTCTATTTGACTGTTTATGTGTGGATAAATATGTAAATATATCATTCTTACTGCAGGACTCTTGCACTGTCACTGCAACTTCAAATGCCATGCTGATTTCTCACTTGATATTTAGCTTTTTGTTGCTAAAACATGAAGTTGAAGTTGCTGTTTTCCTGTTGCTGTAGCAACGTGCACATACTCAGCTGGTTGCTAAGCTTTCCAACTGGCATAACCTGTAATTAATGTCAACAGTAATTATTTAAATGAGTAGATATGAGTGTTTTAGCTGGCAGGGCTCTGGCCTCCTCATTAACCAGTTTTCATTGGCCCGTTATCCTCGTGTTCTTTTGGGACCGGGCCGAACTGATCAGCTCTAATTCTAATCTTCGTGGTTGGTTTCACTGTGCTCTGTGTTGGCTCCACTGATCAAACACTTGATGCCTACTGACCAATATAACAAGACAAGACAGATTCCTATCAGGAACAAAGACTTCCCTCAGTGGAGAAATGACTAAGGAAGCAGATAGAGAGTCAAAGAAAACAAGATCGTAATCTAAATGATGCTGACCCGAGTGAATTAGAGGAGATAGAGGAGAATGTTGAAGAAGGAAGCAGATAAAAGAGAATAAGATCTTAGTCCATGACTCACTTGGGTGAGCAGAGTGCAGATGGAGAAGGCTAAAGTGGGGGTGATGTTTCAAACAAAAAGAGAGAACCACCAGAAACAAATGCAAAACTCACAAATTCAGGGAGGAAGAACACATCAGGAATGGAGGTGAAGATCCTGCCGCCTGAGGGCAGAACATCACCCGAGGTGGTGGAAGCCATAGTCCACAAAAAATAAAAAAAAAACACTGTGCAAGTGTGTGATTTCTTCCAAACTGAGATGGGTAGCCTGTTTTAATCTGCTTTTTAAAGACCATTTTCACTCCACCTCTCGCTCTCCTCCCGCACCTCCCTCCACTCCACCTACCCATCCATTCCTCTGGTTGAAACTACCAGTTCGACAGGTGTTTCTTTTTTTTTTTTTTTTGGCTTTGTTTGTGCATCAGGAAGATGTCAGTGTGTGTGGGTGTGTATTTGTGTGCGCGTGCATGTGCTTTTGGGTGCAGTTTATTTACATGGTTGTGTCCACCCTCATATGTTGTGTCTATGAATGGTAACGACCCGTTTACATGCACACAAAAAAGTGATTGTGAGGCAACTAATGCATGCAGGGATTCATTACAGAAGCTGCAGGTAAATGCTATTTGGTTAGCAAATACAAGTCCTGTAACTTAATCTGGACAAAATAAGTTGTTTTATATGGTACACTGCACTAAACAGGAATAATTCTTGAACTCCAAATTCCAAAAAAGTCTGCTCCAAAATAATTTATCCAAAGAAATCAGATTTTTTTTTTATCTATGTAGGTTGAATCTTTACCCCTTTGCAGACATGCATAATAAGTGACTCAATGGAAAAAAGAATACAAATATAAAAGACGCTCATATTTGTGCAAAACACATAACTTGACTTCATCCAGGTGTTAAAAAGGTGTTGTCAGTCAGACATACAGGTGTCTTTTACATCACTGTTTAGTGGCATCCAGGCAGCGTAGTTGCAGATTGCAAGCGTGAAGAAGAAACTGCAAAATGTGCAACAAAAAGAAAGAACAAAAGAGTACCAATCTAGGACCAGTGTTTGGTTTGTCTGTGGAAACATGGAAGAAACCCACGCCATCAGTATATCCTGTAAATAGATGCGCTTAAATCTTTAATATTTATTATATAGACATGACAGGAGATTTATAGAAATAGAACAAGTGCTCCCGTGATATTTGGCCTCTTGTGCAGATAAGTTCGTCAAGCATTTAAATTGCCATCCCTGCTCGAACCACTGACATTGGTGAGAACTTCATAAAATAAAAGTCTGAAAGACGGACGCTGAGCTGGGCTTCTTGCCCACTTAACTGCATTCCTGGATGGAGAGAGGAAGGGAAGGGGAACTGAGAGATGATTCTTGAATGAGCCATCAGGACAGCCAGAGAAAGAAGAAGGCAAAGGGCAAACAGGGACACGCATGCAGATGAAGCGTGAAGCAAACAGAGAGTTAACAGAGAGGTTGGGAGTGGCTGGGACACCAAGAAGTTACAGGTTCCAGCTAAGAAAGAGTCTAACCAGCTCCTCGTTGTAGCTTCACAGTTACATTTTCAGACATGAGAGAGAACTGCTCCTTTTCAGATGAAACTAAAAGCATTTTTTATTGTTTTGTCAGGGATGATGTCAGTCAGCGGTGAGTCACGGTACACACGTAATGCTTTATGAGGTCGAGTGTGCTTTTGTCTCTGAGTATGTCACCCAGTCAAACTGTCAAACACAGCGTGATGGTTTCCAGGCTAAGGGATTAAAACCCAGCACAATATACAAAACCTATTGTGTAGGTCGAGTCTCGAGAGTTTCAACTCTCCAATATGAATTAATCTGCAGTGTTGTTACAAAATAACAACATGCATGCACCACTAGCTACAACGAGGCACATGAAGATTGTTTAAGAGCCTTCGGTTGACTTCTTTCAAGTTGTGGTCTTGAGTTAACCTTGCCAACCAGCTGGAGTCATGAAATCACATCCATCTTGTCAGGCTTCAAGCTATGTGCTCGTGTCTGATCCACTGTGGTCATCAGTGTCCTATGAGGAACTATATGCAGCTACTGAATGAGTTACAGCTGTTTATCACTATGCAATTCCTCAAACGGCCACACGACGCTGGTTCCAAAACATGTCGGTATCCGTAAGCTCCTATATTGAAACGCCAACCTCACAGCAGAAACAAAGCTGTTTACTTACTAGTAATTCAAACAATATTACGGTTTCATTTATGCATAATTAACATACTAGCCTCTTCGCCAGTGCCATTACAGGTGACTTCTTTAGGCACCCAGGTGTCATTCAGTGACAATCCATGTCTTTGCCAGTTTTGAGATTTGCCAGCTTCAAAACGGCTAATGACTGCTAAAGAAGTTAGCATTGATGCTTCTAGCATTAGTTATCTAAAAAAAGGGGGAGTATGTCTTCACTAAGAAGAGCAGAGAAAAGATGGAAAGATGTTTTCATTAAAAAAAAACAAATGTCTGCTCCTTTACAGAGGGTTTCCGATGACGACCTCCTAGATGGTTCTGTGTAACCAACCATTTGGCACAATCAGGGTTATTCTCTCTATGTGAGTCACAAATGAAAGATTAATGGAAACAAAAGCTACGGGCTCAAATTACACATAGTCTTAAATGTGACGAACGTCTCATTCATCTCGATATCATGTTTAACCTCGTCATGTATTACTAACTAAAAATACTATCAGCTAACTATAATAGACATTTCATAACAGCCTTGAAGTGACAGCCGGTTTCTGATGAAATGTATCTTGTGATTTGTGCTGGTAAACACACTCGACTGACCCGCCATTCAAAAGGTACCGTATAATTTCAGTGTTGTGCGGTGAGTCATTCTGAGTAGCCCTCATGTTGTCCAAATGGAGGTTTGTCTCTTTCAGAGAGAGAAACTTGCTTTGATGACACACCCTGAGTCAACCTGTTGACGTTGTAAGCCGCTGTTAAGGTGAGTGAAGTGTGTTTGGAGACCCTCTTCTGTTGCTACAAAGCCAAAGGTCAGGTGACACCAAAAGATGTCTAAGTGGTCATTCACTCAACCTGTCATGACTGCAGAGATGTTTCCAGAACCTCCCGTTCATTGTACCTACAGCATCTGATGTTTGAAGTTACCTAGCAGCCATCTCCAGCAGGAAATTCAATAACCTCGCCTCCGAATAGAAATCTTTTTTAAAAATGTTTTATGACACAGTAAGTCAAAGATGAGGTTATCATCAAGTTAAACAACTGTTTTATATATATATATATACTTTATAATGTCATTAAATCTGCATTAACATCTTCATAAGGTGACGATGAATCAGTGTTGTGTTTCCAGCTTACTCCGATGTTCCCAAATGGCCAAATAAACCCATTAATGAGGTTTGAAAGTTAACATTGTGAATGCGCTAGCAAACATCAGCTTATGTACACACCGAGCAGACACAGAGCAACATTATCATTCGAATGGAGGCGTGTTTGCCCACCTGATGAATGTAATGTCAATATACTCTCTTCTTAGCTGCGGTTTTTGTTCTCCACTGACCTCCACTAAGGCGAAACATTTGGCTCTGGCTATCTGGCGTGAGGTCGTGGGCAGGTAGCATGCACTCTGTTTGTCTGAGCTTTTTCTTGGGGGAAAGTAGTAAAAATAAACTGCTACTTTGAGGTTTGAGGCGTTCAAAACAGTAAATTTGTGGGCTGTGAAACCAAAACAATGAGCTGAAAGACACTAAAATACTCTGCAGAGCTGATGGGGGTTTGTCTGGGGGTTCACTACAAGCAACCTTTTTACTTTAGACATAGTTGTTTGAAACATTTTAAATTGAAAACTTGCACATGCAATCTGTTTAATCTTTATTTCAGATATCTGACCTTCTTAAAGCTTTTGATATTAATGTTTTGTATCAATTCATGGAGTGAAATCATCCTAATCGTTTCATCTTCTCCCCAAATATCTCACAGTCTTCAGTCTTTCAGTTTCATTCAGCTTGGAAAAGCTGGTTTATATTCTCATATCATGAAATGAGATACTATCTTAGGCTTGTCTTAGCCACCAGACAAACATGCACACACACAGAGAAACAGGGTGACATTCACCAGGCAGCCAACAAGTTGTGTTTGGCCAGTGTTAAGAGAGACACACCTTGGACTAGCTCCTTCGTTATGGATCTGGTTACAGGTTGTAATTCTCCACATGCATACACACACACACACACACACACACACACACACACACACACACACACACACACACACATACACAAGTACTTCCATGGGAACCCCTGCCAGCTCTGTCAAAATACAAAGGCTATTTGTCAGCATCAGGTGTAGCTACACACTGTAACACACATAAATACACAAAGAATGATGAAGAATGCATTGTGTTTTACGTCCTGACGAACAAAACCACACATTTTTTTATCCATAAAAAATGAAATATCTCAGCAACACTGTGAACTCTGACCTCGAGGTGAGCAGGGCGGCCTGATTGTCGGACAAACTGCGCTTCAACTGCAAGAACCAGGTTTAAGCTGCTGTGCTGAATTCTTGCTATAACTCCAGGAGACCTGCTCCTTAGCCTGACACCTTACCTTTATTAACCTCCCATGGGGAAGATGAACACAGATGCTTTACAATATTAAACATCCCACATGTCTGGAACATAATCCCGACTGTGTAACGTGAAAGCGGTTGCTCGTGGTGGTGAACCAACTCTGCAGAGCGTTTTTTTCATCTTTCAGCTCATTGTTTTGGTTTTGAATTATTTGTATAAGGTTGGCCCGAGTTTGTTGGAAGTGTCACATCGACTATATAAAGTCATAATGTCAATGTTTATGCTGTGTCGACAGCTTGGTGCGCTGCTTCAAAAAATAATTAATACTGATTTAAAGATGTAGCTTCCTAATGTGGATATTCTTGCTCATATCTGAGAGGAACCAATGCGTTACACGTCTAGTTATCAAGTTTTTCCAGAACACAACGTGTTATTTATTCATGAAGTGGAATATTATTTATAATCTTGTATTGGATCAATGTTTACTAAGGTGCTAACCACGCGTAAAGAATAAATCTCTCAGCTTCCTGGATCATCTTTCCAGCTACAGCCTATTACATTGAAACTCCCACTTTCCTGCTCAACCTGCTCTTGCTCTTGCTCCCCCTTTCTTCTCCTCCTTCCTCCTCCTCAGACACAATGGTCCTCCTGGGGCACAAGAAGAACTGGGTGAGAACGTCTCCGCGTACCTGGGGGATAATAGCAGTCACGTTTACAGTGATGTTTTCTGTCTGTGGTTGAGTATCATCCCACTGCAGTTACTGTACTGACTTCACCTGCATAGTAAAAAAACAGATTCTACTTATTAACGTAACGTATTCAGGACCAACAAGTGCTGACTGCGTCAAGTTTCTTGCACATTTTTATATTATTTTTATAATCCAACTCTCTATGTAGGAACGCATGCTTGGCTTACACAACCTTTACCTTCAAATGACTTTTAAATAAAGAAGAATGACTTAGCAAATAGGAGCAAAGGTCAAGTGAATCACAGAGTGCTGTGTACATATGCAGTGATTGTTAACGCTCTCTCTTTTTATGGCGCTGTAGGTTGTAAGTTTTTATTGCATACGTTACAGTGCTCACGCTGTGCAAATCAATTCCGCTTTAGGAAAATAAGCGCTGATTTATTATCGCAGCCTCCTAATTGTACATTTCCTTTTAACTGTCAATAAAACAAAGGAAGCATTTTAAGACAACCTGTGGTGAGCATTTCATAAAAGTAAACATGAATCAATTAGTTAAAATCAAGACTGGATTAAGGTGATCGTTAACACTGGCGCTAATGCTAATTACTAAAGCTTTAAACAAGGATAATTGTTTTGGGCACCGCGCCAGCATCGGTTGGTCACAGGTTGTGACTCCAGGCGTAAATGACTCTTAGAAGCTGGCACCAGTCGCTGCTTGATCAGCAACACTATCAGCATCTTTTTAATGTGTTTATGTAGTGCTTTGTATCACTAAGATACTCATCTTCACCGACATAATTATTAAAAAAGATGACGGGAAAATGTTTGTCTGGTTGCTACTGATCATTTCATTGAAAAAAAGACTTAGTAGTAGTGAAGAGGCGAAAGAGAAGAAGAAGTTGCTCTTGGCAGTTTCATGGGCAATGCACAGCAGGGTGACTAACTTCAATAAACAGACAGCAAATTATTTTATTCCTTGGTTTTGTTGTTTCTATGTGCATAAAGCAGCATCAGTCAACTTCTGTCCTGTCTGAGCTGCTCAAAGAGTTTCCTCCCCCCACCTTTGTTTACTGCTGGCTTTAGATATTCCATTACTATCGCCCTGATGGTTACCTTGTTTTTTTTTTTTTTCCCCCCAACACCAAACAGCGCTCTCCGGTCACCACGGACACCATCACCGCGGCAACGGCACTGGCACTGGAATGTGGAAATACAGGATATTCATTATTCACCAGCTAACACTGGACCGAAAACTGTATTTGCACAATTAGAAAGAGGCTGGACGTGGAGTGGAAGTACTAGACGGGAAATATTGAGGTCTTTTCAGTGCTTAGTTGAACGAGATGTTGGTTGATAGTTGGGGGTTAAAGTTGTGGTTTGTAATGTTTAAATCTGAAGGGATGTTAGAGAATGAATGCAGTTAATGCAGTTGTAAGTACAAACATGGATGGGTGATACTCTTTCTCGCTGAGCGTTAGATGAGATGGCCGACACCATTTACAGGTGTGAACACAGTAGTAGTTTGTTTGTCTAACCGAATGAGGAAACAGCCCAAAATATGACTACCAGCCCTGCTACCCACTAATTAACATGTTATATCTGTTTTGTTTGATTCGCACAAGCACTGAGGGTAAGAGAGAGAAGCTGCGGTGTGTTGAATTATTCCTTTAAAAGGTCAGGATGTGGTGTGAAATCCGCAGAAATTATCTGTCAGTTTAAATACTGCATTAAAACAAGATAAATACCACCTTAACATTTTTAAAAGCCTGAGTCATAACCCGATATTTATGAAGCATGGAGTCCCGTGTACGCCTTTCAAAGACTTTGCCTGTTTGTTTCTGGTTTCCCTGAATGCAAAGTTAACAGTTACACAGACAGACAACTGCTGTATCATCGTTACAACTTACTACGATACTTTAGACGCGACTTGTCTGAGCCCGTCTGCACTCAGACTGATCCAACCTCTCGCTGCTCTCGTTCTTTTATACCAGGCTATAAAAAGATGACAGCAGACTAATTATTAACTCTTATGCCTTGTAACTCTACACTACACACACACACACACACACACACACACACACACACACACACACACACACACACACACACACACACACACACACACACACACACACACACACACACACACGCACACGCACGACTAATGTTGAACTAAAGGGTGGAGATGAATGGAACAGCTCAGTGACCGCGCTGGAAAAAAAAAAGTTAGCTACATAGAAACATGTCGTGCTTTCAATATAAAGTTTATTAAAAATAGAACAACATTTGGCAATAAATAAGTATCAAAACATGCTGCTAATATCACTGTCGCTTCTATGAATGTAATGCTGTGGTGTCGGTTAGTGTAAGTGTTATTACTGCAACCTGTTTACCTTAAGAGAAGCAGAGTGATCTCAATGATATCAGTAAGGAGGGATGATGATGTCAGCATTGTCTACATTTGCTCAACCGCTTATTTCACACGCGTTAACAGGCTCATCAGTGTCTCGTGCAACCACAAAATACACAAAGATGTTCTGCGCAGCATGTGTATTCTCATTTCTCAATAAAGAGGCCGCTTTCTTGTCACAATGCAGAGGAGTCTGGTAGTTTCTGTTATGGTCTCCCATGTTTTACCTAAAGGATGATTCTATATTACTGTCAACAAATTCCAACGATGCGTTGATCCCACTAACAAATGATATCTGTGTGTCCAAAGCCTGCAACAAATACACTTACTGATGCTTGAGTAATATGCCAATTTCTCAGGTATTTATCTCTCCATCTAGTTTATTTAGATCTGTTTCTTCAGTGGGCAATAACTGCTGACTGAGAGCCAGAAATATTCCAAAATGATGATATTGATGGCACAGCGGTGTTTCAAATAAACCAAACTGATGTCTTGCATACACACTATACATGGTGTGACGTTACCGTGCCACATTTAGGAGGTCAAAGGTCAACTCTGTGATATCAAATGCAAGATGCTGATGCATGGGGTCGATGAAGACCTCCGGGCCTCCAGATTGGCCGCTGGTGTGCTGGGTGTGTTTGAGAGTGTCTAGGTAGGCGTAGATGACTCTGGCTCGTTGCTCCTCGGTGGGAGGATCCGCCCAGCGATGACTGGGCAGCGAGGGCGAGTGGAGGAGGAAATAGACCGACGACATGTAGACCTTCGCAAACTCCTGTTTTAAGTAGGACAGGTCTCTCTGTAAGCAGACGGATCGGTGGATAATATTGAACTTTTTAGCAGAGAAAAACCACCTGTTTGCTTAAACTGTCAGCACCCTCTACAGACCTGTGCTGGTATTACAATGCACTGACCTTCTGCGCTCTGCTCATGTTGGTCTCCGCATCCAGCCAGACATTCTGAAAGAAAAACCCACTTTTTCATACATATATATTAAACTTTGCACAAATCAGTATTTTGTTTGGCCATGATGCACTCCCTACTGACCCTGAGAGCATCCAGCAGGTCTGGCTGGTCCAGCAGTATGGGGAAGGTAGAGAGTATGGGACTACATATCAGATCTGAAACAGAGAGATGTCTTATTTAAACGCAGTGACAATCAACATCTCCAATATTTGGATCAAAGGTACAGACGGTGTGTGTTACCTGCATTCTGCATGGTAGGCCTGTCCATCAGTAGCATGTCAGCTAGCAGCTGCCTGTGTAGAGCCAGCAGGTGGACGCAGTTCAGACAGTGCAGCAGAGTGTCGGGAAGGACGCTGAGGAGGACAACACGCTTGTCACTAATCATACATACAAGCTTTTGGATGAGGTGAGTCATGAATGGCAAATGATTTGTTGTTCACGTCACATCATTCCCTGCATGTGTTCGGGCTCTGTGGTAGTTTTTCCTCACACCTGAGCTGCGTTCTGGTCCGGCTGTCGGCCGATTTCAACTTCACGATCAGTTTGTGCTTCCGCCTGGCCTGAAGCATCTGCTGGAAAACACCAGCTGGAGCTGACAGGAGAGGAGTGGTTCAGATTTTTCTTTGTTTGCTTTACATCCTATTTTAAAATAAAAGCTTCCGAAATGTTTTTTACATACAGAGCGACTTTCAAATAAGAACAAAATACTAGAATTCATTCTTTTTTCTGTGCAGCTCTCTCTCCGTTCTTACATCCTCTGGTGACTGACGCCTCTACCTCGACATCCTTCTCATAGGGAGTGCCACCGTTCACCGGCAGCTCATACGTCCTACAAACAGGTTAGATTGGATTAGATTTTTAAAGTATTAAGGGCAGATTTATTCAGTGCCTAGTGTTTTAGTCCGTGTGTACCTGTTGGGGATTGGATTTCCAGTGTCATCGGTCAGTTTGAGGAAAGCCCAGCCACAGCTCAAGTCCCCTCTCTCCCCTGTAGACTAAAACACACCCCGAAAAACAGGTCTTAACAGGGGGTTTCCACTTCCTGTGTGTGATTCAGTGTCTGCGCTGACTTAATCTCATCACTTTCACGTGCGTGCGTGCGTGCGTTTGTCCTTACATTCCGTATAAAGGTGACTCCCAGTTCAAAGAGGACACCGAGGTTGGGAGATGCAGAGTTGCAGCGTAGGAAACAGTCACCGTCTAGGAAGGTGGGTAGGATACCTGTCATCTGGAGTAAACACACAAACATTTACACTGGATTTCAGATGAAGTTCAGCCTTAAGAACAAGTTCAGTGGTATGCTGCTATGTGCCAATTCTTTCAGCACTGAACCTCAGTAACAACAACCAGTCGGAGTGCAAGAAGAAGTTTGAGCAAAGGTCACAACACCTGACCAGACAAACGAGGAAAAACAAACAACAGTGTGTAACTACAGGTTTAAAATGTTTTAAACATACCCTTGGAGAGAAGCTCCAGGTCTTGGGGCTCTTGGAGTTATAAGTTGCCCTCACTGTGTGGATGTTACTCAGCACCTGGAACAACAAGTACAGCTCGTTCAGAACAGTCGGAAATAGACTGAGAGTGAAAACTAAGACGGTCTAATAAGCTGACAAAACAAACATGGATTGATACATGATTCATCCTAATAAACTGAGATGAAAAACATTTGAATCATGAACTATACACTTATACACGTGGTTTGCAAATAGATTTTGTAGACTAATTTTAGCTAACTATGAATGAATAAAAAGTATTTATTAAATTGTTGCAGAGATTTTGGTTGCAGTAAGAACGTACAGTGTGGCAAACAGCTGTAAATACAACAGAAATATCCCCACCTGAGTTCCATCAAAGGCACAGAGGCGAATGTGTCGACTGAGGACCTGAACTCCGACCCCCGGAGTAGGAATCATCCTGCAGCTCCACAAAGTGAAACAAACACAAGTCCTGACCTGCCGAGCCCGAACCTACGAGACAGAATGAGTTCGTTCAGTGTAAGAATCAGTAAATTCTCTCAGATGCACAGAATAACACAAACACACACACAGGGAGGGACTGCCTCACCCTGCCAGTGTCTGGGTCCAGGAAGAGGTCACTAAAGGAGAGCTTTGATGGGCTAAGCTCAGGCTGAATACGGTGACTTCCTCTGTATGTTGCATCTAAAAAAATACACAAATGGTTACAGCTTTGTCTTTTAATCATCACTGTGTTTATCATTCAAAGACGCACTCGTACTAAAGGCGATTGACATCACTGGTGGTTGCTTCTGTGTGATTGTTAGAGAGTGTATAATGACCTTCCACCAGCAGTTTGTTGAGGGTTGATGGTCTAAATCCTGAAGGTATAGCCCCCATGGCGGAGAGCACATCTGTTGCATCAATCTGTTTCACACACACACACACATACACACACTCAGTAGTGAAAACCATACAAATTCATAACTGTGGCTCTAATGTTGATAGTAAAATTAGCAGTAGTGTGTGGACATTTACCTCAGTCAGAGCCTTTCTGACTGTTCCCCAGTTGGAATGTGAAGCACCGCTGTTGAAGAACAGAGACATTCAGAGTGAACTGGTTGATGATGGATTGATGTTCGTCATGCAGTTAAAGAGCTCAAGAACTTTATTACTGACGACAGACACTCAATCTACAATATCTACAGAAAGTAGAACCTCTGTTTCTCTTTGTCATCAGTCAGTTCTTCATCATCTTGCTCTTCCTCCTCTAGCTCCTCATTTTCATCATCATTGTCGTCATCGTCATCTTCATCATCAATACCAGAGCCGATCTGAAAAGTGAGTGAGTTTTAACTGCCACAGATTCAGTGTTTTGTGTTTTCACATCCACAATCATATTTTATGAGAAGTTCTCTTGCTGAATAAATAAACAGTCACTGGTTTGGGATGCGGATGTTTAGCAGGCTGTGTACCTTCAGGTAGGTTTTTGGAACCACTCCTCTGTTGCCTTTACTGTCCTGAGCCAGCCACCATCCATCTGCAGTCATCCTGATGATCCTCAATACCTCTCCCCTCTGAAAACAGCATGAAAACAACAAGACTTCACCAGTAAGTTCACATTATTCACATGTTACTGACAGGCTGAGTTTCTCTGCTTAATGCTAAAGAAGTGTGCTGTTGACAGGCACAATTCTCTCTGTCAGCCTTTCTTTAACTTTCATTGTACCTGCAGGGCTCTGATTAGGAAGGCAAGAGCACCCTCTTCTGAACAGTAATATAATACAATGCAATATTTGTCTGACTGCTGTCTACTGTAGGTAATACACAATACTTGACCAGAAAGAGGTAAAGCCGTAAATTTCAGTCTACCAACTGTGAAAAAAGCAGGAAGGTTGCATGAAGCATCCTTGAGCAGCTGAGGAGGTGGCTAAGCACCTCACAGACACCTGCATGTTGCCGACATAGAGTTTGTCTCTAAAACATGAAGTGCTTCACCTGAACAGACAGATCTCCCTCCTGCTCTCCTTTGAAATCGCTGAGGACCGTGTAGACGCGAAGGCCTGACTGAGAGGGCGGTTTCACTGCCCGCCTTTCATCTTCATCGTTGTCAACATCATCATCGCTACTGTCTTCGTCATTGTCATCATCTTCGTTGTCATCATCATCATCATCATCATCATCATCATCCTCACTATCTTTCTTTGAAACGTTGCTGTGGATCAAAACATGGTCATGTGAATGTATTACTAGTTTTTTTTTTTTTGGCTATGAGAAATTAAACGTTTATGTGCAACTCCGGACGAGCGTAGATTAAACTGTTTTTGGAGCCACTCAATTCACTGTGTAGTGAACACACAGGCCACTGACCCTGCAGCTGAACTGGGTCCTGGTGGTGAAAGCTCCAGATAGAGTGTGTTTATACGCTCCAACATGTTCTGCAGTCGTCTCTCCTCTTCCTGCTTCCTCTGATCATAGTTCCCCACTGGAGCTGGCTCATCAGCCTAGAAAGCCAAGCGACAAAAATCATGGCAGTAATTTACCGACTTTAAGAGTCTAGAAGAAGAGAATAATACACAACACCGACTCTACTGTACATATTTTATAATGAAATAATAAATTGCAAATCTGCTGACAGCACAGAACTAACCTTGGTCAGTTTCTTCAGTGACTTTAGTGTCTTCTCTGCCGACATCTGCAGTTCTTGACATCTGTTAGGTTAATCGATGATTTAGAAGACAATCAAATCTCATGGAAAAAAAGATTATTAAAATCAGCTACATCCTAACAGGATAAAAATCAGAAGTAAAGCTTCAATAGTGTCAAGGCTAGTGTGAATGAGGTCTTAACTGGAGTTAGTTAGTTGTACCTCTGTAATGCCTCTTCAGTGGACACATCCTGAGTCTGCACGTCCTTCACCAGACTGTCAAGCTGGATTAGAAAAACAGCCAGATTGATTAGAAATGAATACATGAGCGTTGACACCAACATGAAGTCCAGGTCAAATTTCATTACAGTGTGTATACTTGATGTTTAATGACACACATTCACAGTCCAGCCTATGTGAAAAATACTTCTCGAATGAGCACTTGAATAAACAAGTCATGGAGGCTTTCTCTGAGTGTATTATTTCATCAACCAAAAAGCACCTACTCACAAGGAAATGGTCAATGTTTGCCTTTGTTTCCGTGTGGGAATAAGAGGCTAACCGATACAAAAATGACGACAGAGTATTTATGTACATTTGTACTAGCACAAGATAAAGTTTTGTAATAAATCTGGCTTATTTTCCACACGTGGAGGTGCTGTAGCTCAGCGCTGGGGTCACTTTTTTTGGAAAGTGCTAGGTTAGCGGCACAGCTGCAACATCTCTCTCCACTGTATGTCTGACACTCCATTCCACTCCACACGCCATTTCCGTCACGAACCTGTTTTTTGATTTCGTCCACTTCCCTCTGGACAAGCTGCAGAGGTCCTTTTCTCTTGGGCGGCATTTATATGTTGTTGTTGTTGTTGTTGTTGTTTACGGGGCATAATCCATGTGTTGGCGACTCGCCTCGCTAGCTAGCTGACGCTACACTTCTTCGCCCGGTCGCTAGGCAACTGGGTCCTTCTTCTTCTTCTTCTTCTTCAGGTTTGAGTTTAATCATCTAAATAAACGTTTTTCGCAAACAGCCCGTAGTTATTATTTTAATACATTACAAAATATATGTTGTGTGTGTGTTTTGAAATATTTTTAGAATTTAGTTTATTTTACGTCAACAGAGAAATGTGTTTTTTTCACAGTTTTATTGGCGTTTGGTAGTGAGTTACCGCCACCTGCTGGACTGGAGGATAGAAAGAAAAATCATTTTAATTAGTTTTCAATAATTTCAGGGTTTCATGCAGCACCTCAGGATTAGATTCACAGAAGAAAGAAAGACATGGATGAATGAAACTTTCCTAAAAGGGGTCTTTTTTAACCTAACCACAATCGTGTAGCTTAAGGAGGTCCATGATGCTCTGGATCTTCAAGAAAAACAACAAAGAAAGGAAGAAAAAAGAAAAGAAGAAGAAGCAAAGGGGCGAGAGGAAACACATCTCGGCGAGGAAACAGAGCTCGATACAACACCGGCTGATATTGAGCCTACAGGGTAAAACTTGTGTAAGTGTGCCATGCTTGTTGTGAAACATGCTGCCTTCACGTTCTCCTCGTTCGCCTGTGTTTTCTAAGTCCTTAAGCAGTCCAAATTATGATTTCAACGCACAATTTCGGCGCTGCTTTAGACAAGAAATGTTAAATGTTGCTTATGTTTCTTCTAAAGGTCTTTTCTCGGTAAATGTACCTGCTATTTTCCCTTAAAAATACGAAATTACGACGTTTTGGGTGGACGAGAAGGCACCAAACTCTCCGATCGTCTCCTTTGGTGTGAGTGTTATGTCATTTAACTGTCATGGCTGCCCCCGTCGCACTCATTCAAGGGGCCAGTAGAGGACTGGGGCTTGAATTCTGCAAACATATCTTAAAAAACAAAACACCGGCTGCCGTTATAGCGACATGCCGAAACCCGGACGGAGCGGCCGAGCTGCGGGGTCTTGGCGTCCAACACCCGGGCAGACTGACGGTCCTCCGGCTGGACGTGAACCGAGAGGAGGACATCCGCGGGGCGGCGGAACGTGTTAAGGAGAGCTTCGGTCGGCTGGACATCATCGTTAACTCCTCTGCGATGCTTCACCCCTCGGGAAAAGGGGAGACCAGCTTGAGAGATGTCTCTGCTCAGGTAAAGGACAGTCTGAGTATAAAAAGCAGAGTACAAGAGAGATATGGTATGAGGTTTTGTAACCATGACCCATAGCAGTGATTCCTGACAAACAATGTTGGAAGCCACATTAGTTTAGGTAGATAGCAAGGAAATTAGGAAATTAGACACGTGCTGTTTTACAGAGAAAACTATATTAAACGTAAATAATAGAAATAAAATCTTTATAGAAATAAGATATAGAACTACAAATAGGCATTTAAAAACTATATGCAATTAAATGAGGCTGTAGAGAATGATTGAAAGTCACAACAGTCACAACAAGATCATCAGATTAGACATCTATTATTGAAATTAAAGGACTTTAAGTGTTTGTTACTTGATTTATTGAGTAATTAATGTATTTCCCCTGTGATCTGTTTTTGTTCATCCCTTTCTATGACTTTAGGGAAATATCTGAACACAAGGAGGAACATTTGATTACATTTCACACCCATTCATTCACACATTTATCTCTCTCAGTTCCGCCAACACCCAGCACATATGTTAATTAATCTTTGTCCCCTTTCAGGGCATCATATCTACCTTGACGACCAACACAGTGGGTCCTCTGGTCGTGGCCAAGTACTTTGCACCCCTCCTTCAGAAGGGTGGAGGTGGTTTCGGTCAACAGCCTGCAGAGAAAGCCAAACAGCACAGCGGCATTATCGTCAACATCACCGCCAAAGTGGGATCCATCGGAGACAACGGTGGGTGTTTTGTTGTGGTGGTGGCGTACACACATCATGTAGACTACACAACTGAGAGGAAAGTTTTATTATTATGACCCTAAATCACAAGATACATATTTCTAGGTGAAGTATGCTTGCTAATGTAGTATGATATGACTCATCTGTGACCCATGTTTTCCTCTCTCCACCTCTGCCTCCTCCTCTCAGGTCTTGGTGGTTGGTACAGCTACAGAATGTCTAAAGCAGCTCTCAACATGGCAACCAGGAATCTGTCTATAGAGCTGGGACGAAGCCGGCCCAAGGTAGGTTTGAGTGTTATTACAATTACGCCCTTCTACATGCAGATAAAACTGTGTCCATTGTATCTCGATTTGATGATGTTTGTTTGTGTTTTTTCCAGGTGGTGTGTGTTTCCTTACTTCCAGGAACAGTAAACACGGACCTCTCCAGACCATATCACAGGAACGTGCAAAAAGACAAGCTGTTTAGTACAGAACACTCTGTGGACTGTCTGATGAGCATCATAGACACACTTAATATCGAAAAGACTGGCAAGGCATACAGCTGGGACGGGACTGAACTTCCTTGGTAGAATCAATAAATGGACAAACAGAGAGATGAATTCACTCGCCTCTATTGAAGTACAGGAGGTTCCTGGTAGAGTCACTGTCTAAACAGTCAAAAATAAACCTCTTCTCCTACCTCACTCCACACCTAACACTTCTGATAATCATAATGCCATTGCATAAAGGCCTTATGAGACCTTAAAGGTCCAGTGTGTACAATTTAAGGGGTTATATTGGCAGAATATGGCATTGATCATATATATAATACTCATAAATGTATTTCCATTGATGTATAATGACCTGAAAATATTAATCAATGTGTCAATGTCTAATAAGCCTTTTCAACAGTGGCCTAAAACAACCAATCACTTAACCACTGAATTATGTGTCACCGAGTCAAATAATCAAAATGCCACAAAGATTCTGAAAAATAACACTGACTCCTCGTCCAAATAAATTGTATGGCCATTGTTCTGATATGATACAAATGTGACACAACTTATATTTAACTTTTCAATCCATGAAATACATTTTTTTCTTCTGGTTTCAGGAGCAACCTTCTGCATTGTATGGATTTGAGTGTGTGTGTGTGTGTGTGTTTGTTTGTGCAGGCCGTATTTACAGACGAAGAAGCGACTCAAAGCATAATTGGCTGGTAATGAATGAGCTCAATCCTGTTAAGGGATTTTTGAACAACGCTGACCTGATTCTTACCGAGTCGAGGTTACCGGGTTAATTTATTACAACCATATGGTGCAAAAAGTTAAACACTGTTCTTAATTTCATTTGACTTTTACTCGATTAGATCACAGCCCATTTATTAATTTACAGTTAGTTAATTACTTTTAACCAGAAGATGGCAGCATTTCAAGACTTCATCAGTGCTTCACATTTATGGCCTTCTCTCAAGTGAATTAGTGACATTATGGACACGATGGTGCCTGTTTATCTACTGTCATATGGTGGTCTATATTTCCAGTAATGAATTATGTTCAATGGAGTGAGTTAGTGATACCATAACAGACAATTTTGCCAATATGTCTGCATTAGTCTGCTTGTGGCAAGGATTTACCATCATGATGCAAATGCGCATTACAGTTTGCATATGTACACACATCTTAAAAGGTCCTATCGGGAATAGCACTTACAAACTGTAGCATCTACAGCTTTAGATACATGTACACCATTTAAAAACTCAGAATTTCGTTTCCAAGAAAGACATGTTTTGTAGTCTTCTTGGTTCTCGTGATTGTTATTCTCCTTTATCAAGCTGAGATTGTTGTCGCTTGACCTTTGTATCTTGACAAAACCGTGCTTGCAATCAAACGCTCTGCTTGATATCGGGTCTCTTTTGAAATCAATCTTAATCTTAATGTAAGGGAGAGCTGCTCACACATGTCCCAGATTAAACCAATTTAAAACAACAAAGGGCTCGTTATCAGATGCCATTGTTAACAGAAAACGCATTTCTGTGCACGACTGTGCTTTTGCACGCAACCACAGTGTTAACGCAGCTCATTTACATCTCTGACATGTTGACAGGCGGCATCCTCATGCGTGGAGAGGAGGACTGCGGGGGAATGGGGGATGACAGCGAACAGCGACTTCCATAGCCTTAAAATAAAGCGCCCACCACAGCTGCACACACTGACACTGTGTGTCTGTGGGGACTTTGTTTAATATTCCAGCGGGGGAGCAACCGCGGCTGATTTGTTGTGCGAGTCCTCCCTTACATTTCTTTGTGTGTGTGTTTCTTTTTTTTAAGTGTAGAATTACAGCGCAGCTTTTGCTGCAGAGAGGAGAGAGAAAACCGGTCGGAGGAGGTGAACGGGTTCGGACCTCTGCTGGAAGAGGCTGGTGTGACGTAGCCATCCACCACACGACACACACACACACACACATACAGACACACACAGGCTGCCGCCGCCGCCGCCGCTGCTGCTGCGCCTGCCAGAATCTCAATGTGGGGGGAAATGACCGCGAGTGACCTCAAAGGAGACACCGTATTTTAGCGACCGCTCGTGTTTCCATTTTATACCACATTAAAGAGTGTTTTAACGTCAAATTGGAGCGTTACATTGTAGGTTGAATGCGTTAAATTGTCGTACAAAAAAAGAAACGGTTAGCTAGTCGCGCGCGGCTGTCTCACCTAGCGGAGCTAACGTTAGCCTAGCTAAGCTAAAGTAGCCGGGCTTTTAACGTTGGTTTCTCCCGCAGATGCTAAGCTAAGCTAAGCTAGGGCTAAGGCTAGCTGCTGTCAATGGATAAAGCCAAGTCAATGATGGACAAGAAAGGAGCGTCGGGACCCTTTCATGTCAACAACGGGCAGAGCCAGAGGGGGTTTCACGGCCACGTCTCCGTGGCCGCTAACGGTAGCTGCTGCAGCGGCGGCAACAATGCATTCGGGTCGGGCAGCGGACCCAACAACAGCGGCACGTTTGAGAACATGCATCATCTGCACCGCGGGGACGATGCCGAGTGCAACGGGTCCCCGGCCAAGAGGTGCAGGCTACGGAGGAGGACGGAGTCGGTGAGGCGGAGCAGACCTCGTAAGTGTCAACCAGCATGATGGAGGACAAAAATAAATTGTTTTATTGTTGTTAAATTGTGTGCAATATGTTTATTGTTTTTTTTCCCCCGATGGTGTGTATATGTGACAAGTAAATCGGGTGATTGCTACCCTCTGCTGTGCAGTAACTGATCAGCCGGGTGTGTTGCAAGACCGCAACAATCCGCGTGTGTTCCCGCTTACAAATAAACCATAATTTAATGGTTAATGTCTGTTTATAATCACAATCCTGTCACTTCGGATCGTCTCAGTTTGATTAGATTAGACTGGTTAGTGTCCAATCGTCCAGCCTGCCGTCGTCAGGGAGACCCCCTCTTGTTTGTATGAACCCTGAGGTTGGCATTTGGTGCGCTGTGATTGGTCGCTTCCCTGGTGGTGAAAAAGCTCCTGATAAGTGGGCCTGGCTTGCCTCAGCCAATCAACGCGCGACTCCTGTCTCGTTGAGGCAGGGTTGAATGGGTCGGGGCCACGCCCCCTTATTTACCGAGTGTTTCAGATGATGTGAGTAAAGATCATCCAGGAAAACTTTGCAGGTTTTTAGCGCATAATGCCGAAAACTGTCGTTTTCTCCGCAGTGTCCGTGTGAGCTTTTCCTCCCATAAGCTTGTCTGTGTTTGCTATTTTACAGAGATTTTTTTTCTTTCATTATTTTCTTGTTTGTTTCTCTTGTGTGCACCTGTGAGCTGATAATTTGCCTCACTATGAAGCTTATAAGTGAAAAGAAACCTGGTAAGTGTGAGTCGGTTTGTGTTTCTTTATTATTAGATATTAAAACAGAAACAATCAACATGTCTTTACTGGTTTTTCACTTTATACTTTGGTTTTAGGCGATGAAAAGATGTCAGTTAAGTCTGTAAAATTCACTATCTGATTGATTGATGTCTCATTCTGCTCAGTGGGAATGTTTCACGTTTGTGCTAAAAGTGCTAAAAATGTTGTTCAAAGTCAAGCTTTGCAGGCTTCTGTTTATCTTTGCACGACAGTGAATTTCACCTCATGACACCTTCTCAGTGCTCTTTAGTCAGAGCCTCGGGATTTATTGCGGCTGAGTGTGCCTGTCATGGTGAAACTTGTTCATATCCTTTAGAGATGTTTGCAAGGAGAACAGATGTTAGTTTAGCACAGCCGTGCTGCTAAGTCATCCAGTCAGCATTCCTTACATCAATCAGTAATTGTGTTTAGGGAGAAAGAAGGCAGTGAGGAGATGGCATCACTTTTGGTTCCTGGTTTCAAGGAAACGTTCATTTGTACCCTCTGATAGGCTTTCGTGTCGCAGCAATAATAATCAATATGATCGTGTATTGACAGAGTTCACATATTTAGATATTGTGATCAATTATTCTAATGTAAAAATGTTCACTTCCTACTTAAATCTGTCACAGTGTGAGGTCAGCAAAACAGAAATCCAAACATTGATAAGTGAAATTATTTGAGTTCAGTCTTTTATGCTGTAAATATGGATTATGGTTCATGTAAATATAGGAACACCAGTTTGTGATAATATTGTGTTTATTGCTGTATCATAATCAGAGGCTCTTTACTGTCTGAGGGTGCAGGGGTCATTTATTTATTTATTGAAGCATTGTGAGTATTTGTTGTATTTTGGAGGAGTGTCACGTCTTTAGGCTACATCTTTTCTAATTTGGTTAAGTGTTGTATGCTGCGGATTAGACCTGTGTAATACCAGTTAACCTTAGCTCCTGCTTGCTGTCCTTTAACAAATGTTGACTTTAGTAAATTAGGTGACAAGCAGACAAGTTTGCAACCTGTAGAGTGTCACAGGGCAGCCTTCAAATGTGTAGTTTGCACCGGGAATGCATTCACTGTCACTTTAAACACGGGCCATCTCCTGTCACAGGAATAGTGAAGATGGGTAGTTTTAGTAATGCTTAGTAGCCTGAGAAACTGGAACTGGCCCGGATTACGTAATTAAGTGGACATCTCATCAGTAAACTTTGAAATGTCTGGTCAGAAGCTCCTCTGCTTTATGGCTGACTTATCCTTGGATGGAGGCCAGCCAGCTTGATAAACCCGGATAACCCTTTAAGCTTTTCCCCACCGTGGGCCAACCGTGGAATGTATTCCCCCTCGGGGATGTGATTTTTGACTTTTGTCCTCAGATTAAATTTTTTACTCCGTGTTTGAGGTGGTGTTGGATTCTTCGCGGTACCTCTGCCTGTAGTACCTCATGTTTACACCAGAAGCCACTTGGCAGGAATTCTCATTGACTGCCTCCTCGATCAGAATTGCCTTTATGTTAGCCAACAGGCTCTTTCTCCAGCTCCACCACGTGTTCTTTAAGTTAACTTCACCTCTAAAATCCCCACCTTTTGCCACCTGTTATCATACAAATGCTGAAACCAGACAATGAATCCTTCAGTCTATTCTTTCTTGAGATAACAGAGAAATCGAGCCTTTGCATGAAACCTTAACCCCCCCCATTGAACTGAAACTAGCTTGTGCACATTATGCTCTATGCTCTTCACATATGCACAGTATGTGTTGTTATGGGTGTGGTCAGTAGTGGGCAGGTGAGTTATGTGTGGGAACTGTGTGTGTGTGTGTTTTTGTGTCCCAAACAGACGTCGTAGGCCGTTGCTGGTGTGTCCATGTGTCAGTGAGACACATGGCTTTCTGTGGGGAGGAACTCTGCAGGATGAGTGTGGAGAATAGTCATATTGATGCACAGTCTGACATGAACAGCGTCGTGTGACTCAGTATTTTGACTGACATTAACGTTTTGGTACAGATAGCAGGATGTTATGATGTCGGGATACAGGGAATAAAACACACTTTACAAGGAATCTCTGTTCAGAAATATTTCTTAGTAACTAGTGTAATGTTGAGACTAGGCGTTGGCCGGCTGGTTTTTGTAGGGTGTGGCAAGAGGGGTGAGTTTAATTGGCCGTGCTCTTAGAAAAGAGTCTTTTCAGCCCTGTTTAGCTATTGAGAGTTTGTGTGTGTGTGTGTGTGTGTGTGTGTGTTATTGTGGGAGAACGGCATAAAAGCATAGATACAGGTTTGCTGCAGATTGACCGTGAACAGGGTATGCAGGTTTCAGTAGGGGTGGCCGTGGGAGTAAACCCCTGACACACCTGAAAACCACCTGAAACTGTGAACACACCTACGTGTGTTTTAGTTTTTCTGTCCGATGTGTGTTTTCAGTGGACAGAGTAGGAAAGATAGCAGCCAGATCGCCTGTTTGTTTTGCAGGATATTAAACACCTCATCCCATAAAGCTCAGTGATCTGCAGGTCAGTCTGCCTCAGATTCATTCACACATTTATTATTTGTTGTTGTAGGTAAACCTAGTAGTAGTAGTAACTGCATTGTTGGTAGTAGTAGAAGTATAGCCATTTTATATTTTATAATACAAACCGGTTTCTTTGCTATTTTCTGACATCATATAAATCAAATGATTTATGGATTAATTAGATAATCGATCAATTTATAATGAAATAATCATTAGCTACACCAGACTTAGTTTACTATTGCATGAGCAGCAAATTCTCTCAATGTGAAACCTGGAACAAGGAAATCATTTTCACTTTCTGCTTGAAAAATCACTTTTTGATTATGAATAGTGAATAAGTGTAACTATAGCACTAAAATGTAGTGCTGCTAGCAGCACTGTGAGCAGTACTGATGCTTGTAACATCGTTATAATCAATCAGACTCGTGCCGGTTGGGTGAAAACATTCTGTGGAGATACGGACGGACAATAACACTGAATCAACGATAAGATTAACAAAGGACAAAACTTCCTGTGATGTTCTGCTCAGTCCCGAGTGTGTGTTATTGTACCCACTGCAGGCACAGTGTTCAGCTGCTGCACTGGGGGTATTTATTGTGTTTCTTATCACACAAACACGACGTGCAAGTGGTGTTGTCCTGTGCCGTCTGTGCAGCTAAGTCTCTCTGCGAAACCCGAGATTAAAGGTTGAGCAATAGGAAATTTAATAGAAATCCCTGATGTCATGTTAGAAATCTGAAAAGTAAGCATGCCGGGGGGGAAAAAACGCTATATTTATGAGGGACTCTAGACTTTGGAATTTAAGTCAGACTGTACACACACATATACTGTACCTACCATGCGGGGAGTGTGAGGTAGATGTATGTTAGGCCAGAGACCTTTCACCTGCATGGACACATATCACTCCACCAGCCCCTGAACCTTGTCACACTGACCTTTGTGTCTTGATATGTGTGTCTGTGTGCATTTTAAATAGAAACCCTGCAGTGAGACTTAGTGGGTACTTTTGAGGACTAGGCCTGTCAAAGGTTTTTGTCACTTGTATCTGATGAAGTTATCAAAAATATACGAACAGAACGAGGCCTTCCCTGACTGATTAACCTCGCTCTCCTTCGTCTATGCAGCCTACTGACAAACACGCAGCTCAGACCTCTGCAGATTTTGAAGAGGTTAAAGACGTTTGTGAGTAAGCACCACAAATTAAAATGGTGACAAGAAATAACCTTTTTAATGTTACTATTGTACCGAAGTTTGAGATGTTCGTATCATGACAACCTTCATAAGGACACATGCAGGAAAACTGTAACAGCTCAGGGAAGTCTGAGGGTTTTTCCAGCATTGCTTCACTAATGGTCCTTTGGACAGCTGTGGGCGGTTTGAATGTCATGGTCAAGAAAATGGTGACAGGAGTTGCTGAGGGACCACTCCATTATAATTCCTGTGTTTTCATAGAAGAGCCAGAGAATGGCCACAGGGCTCCAGTGAACGAGTGAAAGAAAGAATGTAGGCTAGTACATTGTATTCCCACAGTGTCCTTTCAGCCGGTGCGACCATGTTTCTTGACATCACCTGACAGCCAAGTTGCGGAGACGCAGTCACATTTCCCCCGGTGTCATCTATCAGTTTTGTTGTCAGTGTTTGTTGTTTCTGCTGCGCAGGATAATCAACACGGAGGTAATGCAGTCAATAAATGTCAAGTAGACTAATGACAAAGTGACAAATGACTCCATCGTCTAGATTCAGGCGACGCCTGTGGCTCAGACATGAGAATGATTGTGATTCAACAGGGCTCAGCTGCACAGGTGACATAAAGGAGGCCCTAATTCTCATTTCAGGTATTTTATCACTCGCTCAAATGATTAAAGTTCTCTGTGTTTTCTTCAGCCATCAGAAGTGCCACATGGAAAAAGTCATTTTTTGCAAATTGTTGTGCTCAAATGTTGCGCAACACCGAACGAATGACGCAGCAGTTCACCTGCAATACATCCGAGTTTGTTATCTGAAACCACAAGCGCTCATCGATGCCACAAGGAAATGTTCGGGCTGTAAATGAATTCACAAAGCATATCCCGACCACAAGTGTTGACGTTTTTTGACCATAGCCAGCGCTGGTCTACTTTTTGGTCCAAACCATAATTAACCAAAGCACTGACAGACTGTCTGCATGTTCACTTGAAGTTTGCTTTCATACCGACACATAATTGGCTGTTAGGGGAAGATTAAACAAGTCCTGCCAATTTATTTATTCATTTTTTTAGGGTGCAGTTTCCCACCAATCTGAAGTTCATGTCTGGAGAGTTTCTCACTTCAGGTTTTGTCATCTGTGTACTGCCATGTGTTGAATAAAGGGGGAAAATCCCCCTGATCATCACATAGATTCAGGATTTCTGCTGGCCATTTTCAGGCCGCTTAAAAACAAAAAGGTTCATCCTCGCGCCTTTAAAAGTTAGTTTCCTGGTAACGTTGTGTTTGTAGATCGATGACTGTAGCCTTTAAGGAACAAAAGGTCAATGTCAATATTGTTTGTGCAACATCATATTTAGTTAAACTGCGATAGCAGTGATTAATCGTAGCATTTTGACATTTCAGTTTGTCCGTATTTAGTCATGAAAGCTGCGTCATGAAATATGTATTTCCCTTCACTGATGTCAGAGCCTGATGAAGACCTAGAGCTGATACGCATCGGTCGGTTTGATTGCCTGTATGCTCCAAGAATACATTCATGATGCTGTCTCACCTGAAGACCCGAGTGCCCTGTTGTTTTCTATGGTTGTCTGCATCACTTAATATCATGGCTTCCTGGACTGTGCTTTGTGTTCTTTAACCTGCCCGACTAAAGGGCACCCGTCTGTCTGCCATCAGTCATGCAGCGTCTCCTTATTCCATTCTTATTAGATGTCTTCCTCGTTAGTATTGGATTCAGTGTTCTTCAGTGTTTGTAGTGTCATGTGGTCAACAGTTAATACAGTTTGAGGAATTTCTACTATGACGACATTAAATTACAGGAAGGCAACACATTATATGACACACACATGTGAGGGGTCTGTTTAAGGCAGCGTGTGGTATTGTGACGTCAGCCATTTTTCACCATGTCCTTAACGGTTGGCGGTGTGTGTTTTTTTTTGGCTGAGGCCGTGGAGGAAAACGTGACCGTCACTCATGCCATCGCGTTTGCTTGTGCTCGCAGTGATACCGTTCATTATATCAGAGGCGGAGATCATATTTCTGTTTCCACGGCTCTGCTTTCGCCGTGACGCTTGTTGCAAAACATCAGGCTTCAAGGGTGAAGCAGCTGACCTCAATAAGGAATTCTGCTGTAGGAAACAAATGTGTTACATAAATTTAAATAATAAAAAAAAGACCATCAAGCTCCTCGTTTGTCCCGTTGTTGCTTCGTGTTTGTGTTTGCTTCCTGTCACATTTGGAAGATTTAATAAGATCATTTAGTTTAAACTATAAATAGCATAAAAACACACAACAAAATCAAGTTACAGTTAAAAAGAAATCTTCTTTTTTTTTTAAAGCTATGTTATCAAGGAAAAACAATTCACGGCTCTTTATTTGACCTGTTTTTCAAAGTCAATTTAACAGAGCGGACCCTGCAACATCGATAATCCTCAGGTCATGTTTACAGACATCAGAGCTGGTCAGTAGGTGAGAGGGGACAGCCCAAACAACAAAGGAGGTGACAGGTGACTCCTGATAGTAACCAAACACCAACCACTGTAGTAGTGCGGCAGCAGGTGTGATGGTATTAGTTGTAGCTTTGCAGGTAACAGTAGCAGCAGCAGTGGTGGTGCTAGTGTTCATACAGCTTTAATAACTGAGATAACTATCATCAATACAGTTCTGCATGAAACCAAACAAACATTGAGCATTATGAGGTTTTATTTCTGGCAGGTTTTTAGATTTTATTATGTTGTCAGGTGCTCTGTAAGAAAGAAACATTGGAATTGGTGTCGCCTGATTGTTAGCCCAACGTCTAGTAGTCTAAGAGACAAGATGCTGTGACACATTAACTGTCCTAAATCACTACAAACAGTCTCATATCTCACATGATATGATGTGATATTATCTCCAAAGATCTCACCAGAAGGGGAAACATTTAATCGATCATCATTCATTTATTAATTCCTCTTGGTCTCTCGGTCTGTTACTCGTGCGGATTTGCTGCCTTTCTCTGTCTCGTGTGACAGCAAACGTAAGATGTTATTTTGTGAAACTGTTGTTTAAAACGTATCTGAGCTGAGTTCAGCCTCATTCTTTCATCACATTGTTCAAGTTGCTTCACCGTAGAGATGCTTCAAACACACACAAAACATCTTGTCACCATGTAATTGAACTTAGAGCTTGACATCTAACCCACCAGACATTCAGTGAGCCATCCGCTCCAAAAGTCCAGAAGCTCGAGCTTCTCGCTCTGTGTTTATTACAGACAAACATGTAAAACAATCGAGGTTAAAGTTTCTTGTGTGTGAAGCAGTGTGCTGTGCGGTAAGTTGGTGGGCTGACCCGTCATCATGCACTAAATATTTCGCTTCAGCACATTCTTTTGTGGAACGCTGCTGCATTCCAACAACAACAACAACGACGACGACGTGTTACAAGAACACGTGTCGTCTTAAACAGTTTCACGCGGTTTGCATTGTTCCGGACTACAAAATGAGCGTCAGCTCCTCAGTCGCTCTTTCCTCACCTGCGCCGCGCAACAGACGTAAAACATGAAACAGACCGAAAGAATGCCGAGGAGGCCGCTCTCTGATTTGACCATCTGTAACCTCGCTGTGTCACCGTGGCTGCAAAGTAAAGAGCACGCTGTCTTCAAACATGTTTGACTGACTGGCAGTCAATGCAGGCGGCGTCTAAAAATAGCAACACACACACACACACACACACACACACAGCTAGAGCAGAAAAGATTTGATGCGGGTCTTTTGTATTCTGAGGTTTTATTGTTAAAGTCTGCGTTACATGTTTTGAGTCTGTCGTTTCACATTTTTCCAACAGATCTTTCACTTTGACTTGAGATCTGTTGGACACAGTACGTTCTCGTTGAACCACATCTAACCTGACGTTACAGTTTCTCTACACGATCACAATTAAATAAAGTGGACACATTTATTTCACCTAGTCATACTTAAACTCTTACTCCCTTTCATTTCTGCCATTTTTTAATAGATTAATCTGCTGATTATATTCTTGATTAATGGCTTAAAAATGTGAAAAAATACCCGTCACGTTCTCCCAGAGGCCCAGTTGACGTCTTCAGATGACGCGGTCCAAAACCGAAAGATATTCAATTTGCGACAGTGTGAAACAGAGAAGCAGAACAGGAAGAGCTTTTGTTTTAAAAAAAATGACTCAAATTAGCTGCAGATTAATTATCTGTCAATCGATTAATCTGCTAAATGTTTCAGCTCTAATCATCATGCGAATAAAAGCCGATGGAATTAGATTGAAAATCTAAGAGAGGCTGATGTACCACTAAGTTAAATATAGTAATTGCTTTGCAGTGCATTAAAGACATCTTGCAGTATCAGTCCTCCTCCATCCAGTGACCGTAAATCTTAGTCGAATTGAATTAAATCGATCGAGAGACAAGAAGCGAGCGAAAAGACGGGAAGAGGAGCGGGAGGATAAAAAGGAAGAAACCGAGTGAGAGAGGCGAAGATGGATGAGAGCGCGATAGAGGCTGAGAGACGGAGAGGAAAGCTAAGTGAAAGAGAAAATAGGAGGCTGAAGTATGTATGCGCGTGTGTGCGTGTGTGTGTGTGTGAGAGATGGCGAGAGGAGGAGATGATGAAGAAGGGCGGGGGTGTCTGTTTCCATGGCAACCTTGCGCTGGAAGATTTTTATTTATTTATTTATTTATTTTTTGTGCTGAACTCGATGTTTTACCCGACTAACTGTCCAGAGCAGATCACGATCCTCCTGTCCAACCTCCTCTGTGCAGCTGTGTCATCATATTAACACTATTGATTTAATCACTGACTTTCAGACTGATGATTAATCAATTATATTAAAAAAAAAAACGATGAGCTACAATCAGTCAAATCAAGCAGAAATCTGCCAGCTGCAGCTTGTCAAACACAAGGATTCGCTGCTTTTCTATCTATTATCTATTGGACTGTTGGTTTTAAGACATCACCACTGATGATGTTATCTGACTAAAACATAAATGAATCAATTACTCAAGACAAGTCTAATGATGAACCTGGTTAACAGAATATCTAAAAGCGACAGAAGCTGGACAGTGTGGCCTTAAACATGTATTTTCTCCTGCGGCGTCCACTTTAAAGATATTCTTTATTCAGTCGAAGCCTGGGTTTGGTCATGTCTGCGGTTGATTACAGTTTTTCTGCGTCTCCTCTCCAGCCTTTCCCTGGTTTGGCATGGACATCGGCGGCACCCTGGTCAAGTTGGTGTACTTTGAGCCGGTTGACATAACTGCAGAGGAAGAACAGGAAGAAGTGGAAAACCTCAAGTCCATCCGCCGCTACCTCACCTCAAACGTGGCCTATGGTACGTCTACCCAACACACACATGCCTGTGGTCACACCCACGTCTTTACATCTCTTAACTCATATGCGTATGTAAGGCAGGGTGAAATCAGGCCAAGGACACTTTGCAAGAAGATATCAGGATGTATTTAACTGTGTGTGTAACTAATATATAGGGTAAGATTGATAAGGGTTTCAAGGCTTTGTTCTCAACTTCAGGGTCATAGAAGCAACAAAATCATCTTAGTGCTCACATGAATCCTGTACTATAAAAATCACTCCTGCCTCACTCAGGCAAAACGGGCGTCCGCGACGTCCACCTGGAGCTGAGGAACCTGACCATGTGCGGCAGGACGGGGAACCTGCACTTCATCCGCTTCCCAACACAGGCCATGCCCCGTTTCATCCAGATGGGTCACGACAAGAACTTCTCCAGTCTGCACACAACACTCTGCGCCACCGGCGGCGGCGCGTACAAGTTCGAGAATGACTTCAGAACGGTGAGCGTATGGCCAGAGAAAATGCCTGCTTACCAGCGAATGGTCAACATTTCTCACATTGCAGCACTGTGATAATCTTAAAACCCCTTTCATAGTGTTCAGCGGCTAAGATATCGCCCCCTTTGTTGCAGGTGGCTGACCTTGAGCTGCTGAAGCTTGACGAGCTCGACTGCCTGATCCGTGGTCTGCTGTACGTCGACCGCGTGGGCTTCAACGGGCACCCAGAGGGCTACTACTTCCAGAACCCGTCGGACACCCAGAGCTGTGTGAAGAAGCCCTGCACCCTGGACAACCCCTTCCCCATGCTGCTGGTCAACATTGGCTCTGGGGTCTCCATACTGGCTGTGTACTCAGAGAACAACTACAAACGGGTGACTGGGACCAGGTGAGGAGGAAAGACTTGCTTCAGAAAACTCTCTCTAAGGCTTGTTCAGTTCTTCAAAATCAGGAAATTCGTTACTATTACGATGTTCGAGGACCCAAAGCAGTCAAGAAAAAAAGTTGTTTTAGTTGGTTCAGTGTCATGTTAACTGTTTCCTCCAGTGGAAACAGTGTTTTCCTCTGTAATATCTGTGTTGAACTCGCACATCAGGTCAGGACCACACGTAAGTTTCGTTCACACCTAAATATGGTGTGACCGCGCCCTAAGTTTTCACACTACCGCACTGATTAGACAGCTGATCTGCACACAGAGCGAAAAAAATGAATAACAATCAATCGTATCACAACTGCTTATATTCTACATTGGTTTAACCTGGCTGATAATTGCAACATTGTACTGAAATTAATGATTAGATGAATGCACAGATATACATTTTGCTCTGTTAGCAGTACAGTTCAAAAACTTAAGAACAATAGAAAGACTAAACTGTTTCTTCTTGCTTGACCGCAAGGTTATTTTGAAAAACTGGAAACCATTTTTGTTCATCCACGGCACCCACATAGAAAATAAATAAACAGTAGTAGTAGTAAATGGGGGCAGACAGAACCAGACACCAAGCCGTGTGTGTTGGTGTGCTTACTCATCTGTGCAAATAGACTGTTCTCTGTTTTAGAGACAGTGGCAGTTGTTGACTGCGGGGTAAAAAGCTCTAACCGGTCACAACATCACAGACAAATGCTCAAAGTGACGTAAATAACCAGATGAACCTGAACAAAAGGCTCAGAAAGCCGAGTATCCTGGATGTAAAGTTATACTGCAAAGCGTGTACAACATACTCCTCAATAAGTGACACATCAAGGTCACAAGTTCAAGCTTGCACATCCTACTAACCACAGGTTTGAGAGTTAGCACACCCATTAAAGGGCCGATGAACACAGCTAGGCCTGTAAACATTCAGTTATGTCACTCATTAAACTGAAGTCTAATTAGCATCAAACTTATTTAAAATATAAGGTGACTAAAAAGGGCGACCATCTTTTTAGTTTCAGCAACCGAAAGCTGAGACCGCTTTTGACCGTGAAGTTGTTCTGCGTGAACACAGCAGGAGTTCGTGCAAAAGGTGGAGGTGGCTGAATATTTTCTTACAGCTCCAGTAGATCCGCTCGATAGGCCAGAATCGGTTGTTTGAATTCCAGCCATTCATTGTCTATCATCGCCTGGTGTACCTTCAGTGCTTACATAACAGCAGGGCCAGATTGTGATTAGATAATGAACTGTTGGACACAATTAGAAAATAAAAGGAAGTCTCTCTCAGAGCTATTTTACATTTATACGCTATTTAACAAACGAACAGGACTCTCCTCACGTGTTCACTCATTAAACCAGGCGACCCACCTGCAGTCCAGTCAGTGTGTGTGTGTCTTTGTGTGTTTCGGACCGCTCGTGAGGTCAAGCCAAGGGTGTACAAGGTGTTAAACGTGTGTGTGGTTGTGGGTTGGCTGTGTTAGGTGTTCAGTGTGTTTGTGTGTGTGTGTGGGTTTTTCACCAACCTTTACAGCTTTTATGTAAATGCATTTCCGTCTGTTTAGTCCTCATCTTGTATCTAAAATGATTTATTTATTACAATGACTCGTTCGGTGGTTGGATGTCTGGTCTGCGTTGCACAAACAAAACTAATGTGACTCTTGAATTATGGCGTTATTTATTCCCTTCCTCGCCATCTACTCCTTCCTCTCTTCTTCATTCTCTCTATCCTGTTTCACATTGAACCCTCCCTTATTATGTGTCTGTCTCTGCGCTTCATCCTCTCTCAGTCTGGGAGGTGGCACATTCCTGGGCCTTTGCTGTCTGCTGACGGGCTGCGAGACGTTCGAGGAGGCGCTGGAAATGGCCAGCAAAGGCGACTCGACCAACGTGGACAAACTGGTGAAAGATATCTACGGAGGAGACTACGAGCGCTTTGGCCTACAGGGCTCTGCCGTGGCATCCAGGTGAGCGAGATGAGGGCTTTGTCACCTGAAGGTCCACAGCCGCTGCCGTGCCTCCGTCTTTCTCTTGCAAACAAACCAACATACAACAACAGAGACAAAAAAAAGCTTCTCCGTATCATTATTCCTACTAATAAATAGGTTGTGATTATACTCTGAGAGCTCTTTGTGAACCATTAAGAGCTGAAAGTATGAAGCAATACAAAACATCCAGCCAGTCTGCCTATAGATTACATCACTGAGTTACTAGTTTCCTTCAAACTTCTTCTTGCAAGCCTCATAAACATCCATGACTTGAATAACCAGTCCAACTGAACTGCACACTACTGTACATTTTCCTGCTTGTTTCTCTGAGCCGTATCATTGTATACAAAGCAGTTAACATCACATTATGAACCTACTCTTGTCACAAAATGACCAAAGTGCAAACACGGCAACTGTAAATAGATAACGGTGCTGGAAGCAGAGAGCAGTGAGACTTCACTGCTTTGACGCTCGGTGCTTTTGAGTCCTGCATCCCGTGTGACCGGAGCCAATCGGGAGATGCGATGTCGAGACTTTATCGCTAAACTGTGGCTGTACGATGATCAAAGACACGAGAATGTCTGGTCATTCATGCAGATGGTATGGGAGTTATGCGAGTGTGGGACGGTCGCCGTGCTGTTGGGCTGGATTGTACAATAACAGGGCGGCTGCAGTGAATAATGTATTCCTCAGAATCATGGCTGACGTACATTTAATGTAACAGACCAAAAATATATATAAAGAGTTGAATATTTATCTCATTCACTGTGCCTCATCAACATCTGGATAAACCTAATTGATCTTTACTGAACAAAATCAAAAGTTAATTAAGTAATTTAATGCACATTATTAAATTAATTATGTGAAGTGACCCAAAACGACTCAGTGTGGTTTAATGTGTCTGTGGACGCCGTGCCCTTTAATGCTCTGTAATGTATGGCTGCACAAACACACACAGTCATAAAAAAGACATACCAACAAACGGTGTGTGGTAATAATAACCAAAGGTGACACACACACACACACACACACACACACACACACACACGCTCAGACCTTTACTTGCTAATCTGGGTTTAACATGTGCTGTACCCACTAAATCTGCTGCTCAGTGTTCAAAGGTTGATCCATAAAGCAAAGTGTTTATCACAGATTATAATCGCTGCTTCTTGTTACGACGTTCCATCCTGCCTTTTATTGAAAAGCACACTCTCACACACATACTCACACACACACACACACACACACACACACACACACACACACACACACACACACACACACACAGATACATTGACAGCTGTTTACTGAAGTGAACTGAAGGTTATCGTGACCTTTACAGAAGGTCACGTTCTGTGCCTGATTTCTCTTTGCTTTCATTTCATCTGTATCAAACATCAACAACAAAGTGTTTGTGTGTGTGGGGGTGTGTGTGTGTGTGTGTGTGTGTTCACATGTAACATGTACAGATTTTATTCACATGCTGTTTCACGTCGTCTGTTTTTGCAGTTTTGGTCACATGATGAGCAAAGAGAAGCGAGACAGCATCAGTAAGGAAGACCTGGCCAGAGCCACGCTGGTCACCATCACTAATAACATAGGATCCATAGCACGGATGTGTGCTGTCAATGAGGTACACACACACACACACACACACACACACACACACACACACCACAGTCGCGTGGTTTATGTAATGCTTGTACACAGAAACATTAGTGATTATAGTTTCTCCCAACCGAGGCATGATCCATTAGAACATGCTGGTGTTGAAATACTTAAACACACACACACACACACACACACACCAGGGTTTACAGATTTCCCGGTCATTCGGCATGACTAACAATCTGCTGTTGGAAACACACACTTCCTGTTGGTGACAGACACCTGATCGATAAATGTCGGGAAAAGTGATTTAGTGCGTCATTTTCATTTAAATTATGTGTTTTATGTTCGAAAAATATCCACAACAGCTCGCCACTTTTTGATATTTTGAGTTTATCACAAACACAAAAAGCCAGAAATGGTTTCATGACTGAAATAACTAGCTTCGATAAAATAAAACTGGATTCACAGCTGGATATAAAAAGTTCTTCAGTGGCAGCAGAGGAGGCAGCACAGAGTCTTTCTGTGTGCCGTGAGCTTCTTTACAGTGTTGCCTTGTGGCATGGCGATCAAGCAGCATTGTACAGGGCTATCACTGCACACAGAGCTGCAGCGAAGACGTGCATGTTTCCACAGACCGTCAGGGCGGAGGGATGATATCAATGTTTTTGTATGAAATGTAACGTAACAAGTCCAACAGGAAGAGGAAAGTGTTTCCCCCGCGTGGTTTCAGGGATGACATTTAGACACTAAAGTTCTCCTCTGGAAGAAATAATTTGTTAGAGCAGTTAAATAAATAAATACAAGAGAGAAATCAGACAAACTCGCCTCGTTCTGTTCTGCACAGTCAGGATTATCGAGTTGCATAATGCAGTTTACAGCATGGAGATAACCTCTGACTCAGGCAGGGCACTTCTTTACAGCACAGATTGCTTTTGTAGTTCTGGTCATTCATTCATAAGTCCCCCAAAATTCACGTGTTCAAACGTCAGATGAACATTTTCCATTGTCAAACATGCAGAGTTTTGTTTCAATAGTTGTTGTACCGCTCTAAGTCTAAATAAATACAGTGTAGTGTAACGAGGTTGACCAGTAACCACGGTTATCAGCTCTCCAGCACCACTGTGTGGTTAGGAAGAGTTGCTACATTTTTAGGTACAGTGACTGATGTTTCATATAAAATATGATTTTATCTGACGCGCACTTCTTGTTTACATACACAGAACTATGTTTATATATAAATCTGCTTAAGGACAGATGAAAACACACCAAAGGGTTTTCATAAAGTCAGATTTGTGACTCATCGAAAGAGCAGTGAGCACCATCTTTTGGTGAGATCAGTGTAGTTTTAAATGTGTGACGCGGTGTGTGTGTTTCTTTCAGTGGATAGCTGAGAAGACAGGAAATGTTATGTATTTGTTATTGTGTTTGACGTGGGTTATCACACATAATGGAGCTTGATTTCTCATATTTTTCTATGCCTGTGTTCATATCAGAAAATCGAGCGCGTGGTGTTTGTGGGGAACTTCCTTCGTATCAACACAGTGTCCACAAAACTGCTAGCCTATGCCATGGACTTCTGGTCGAAAGGACAACTAAGAGCGCTCTTCCTGGAACACGAGGTGAGCACTCGACCAAAACCTGATGAATTTCACCAAGCTGTGGACCTCCCAGACCAGGACAACGTCCTGTTTCTAAAACCCGAGCGTAGTGCCAGACTACATGTGACAAAGTGTGTATGTGTGTGTTTGCACCAGGGTTATTTTGGGGCCGTCGGGGCGCTGATGGAGCTGCTGAAGACAACAGAGGACCCGTGAAGGAAACTGTGTCGTGACATCGTCGAGCCCTCCCCCCTCCCCACCCCGACAAGACGATGTCACGCACCCCCTGAACGCTGTGATGTCATCAACTCTCGACGCTGTGACGTCATCGACTTTTTCTTTTGACGCTGCTGAAAGGTCTCGTTCACAGAGGCCGCTAAAGGAACACTAAGAGAGCGGCACAGAAACTGAGAAAAGCCATTTTAATAATTAAACTCTTGTAAATAATGATAACCTCTAACATTCATGTCCTAAATTACCCAGAGTCCCCCTATCATAGAGGTTTTAATATTGTAATCTTTAATTTATGGTCTCCTGTAATCACCTCTGTTGATTCCAGTCATCGGTCCTGTGTCAGGAAGCCCAGTGACACAGAGTATTTTTTTTGTTTCCGTGTGTGTTTGTGTGAATAGCTACTGTAGCATTACGTCCTGGAGGCTGTGGTACCCCAGGCGACTATTTGTGCAACGGATGTCTGCACAGGCATGAGGTTACTCTTCGATGAGTCATTTTTACCACCGAGGATCGAAAAGGAAATTCCTCGACCATCGACGCCCGCTGCCTTTATCTGTGAGAGCGCAGACTGACTTCAGCTCAACCTCTGGTTGTGACTGATGCTGTAAAACCATCGAAACTACAGCTAGCCGTCACCCAGCTCCGAGCTGCAGCCGGACAGCAGTTGTTGGAGTAAAAATCTGGGAGGCGTTTTGTTGCACAAAAAGTTGCCCACCAGTGCTCCAGTCTTCTGAGGATTGCACTGAAGCCAAATCCTGTTGAGATTCGTACGTATCTTCGCCTCCTTTGACTCAGATGGGAAGCAGGAAAAAAAACAAAAACAGTCTTCAGTTCTTTCTGTCGCTCCACTGCACACGGCCTTCGCCTTTTGTTTGTCTTTTCCTCCGTCTGCCTACACGTAGACAACATTAATAACACCATATTGCCATGCATGCGTGTGTGTTCACTGAGTTTAGTGTTAGATGATGGGACCAAGACATTGTCTTCCAACAGATAGCGCTACAGCTGTATTTGCATCGTCGTTTTCTGTCGACTAGCATCACTACGACTACAGTTCAGCCCGGTTCAGCGACCTGTGATGTTTGTGATTTGTGAAATACTACAGGATGTATTTTATTTTTTATTTTAAATCTCTGTAGGGAATCATATTATCTTTTCCCCTCGCCCTCCCCTGTGTGTGTGTCAGTGTCTAGCTCAAAGACTCGTGAGCAGGACGGAGGCCTGTTCCTCCAACCTCGAGCTCATCTGTCACCCTGCTGCCTTGCCTGGATGTTGCAGTGTGATTTACTGAGGTGTTCAGGCTTGCAGGCTGAGATTACATTTGCTCCATGTGAATCCTCTTTTAGGCGAGAGTCACCCCTCAAGTGAAAAATATCAATGCAAACTAGCTGGCAGAGAGGACCGTGTTTTTACCGTCTAATGATGCCGTTATTGTGCACAACATTTGGTGACTTGCTCACAAAGTACAAACAGTAATCCTACACTTCTTCTGTGACTGTTTCACTACAGTACATCGTGCTTTATCTCAGCCAACGCTGAAACCTTGTAAGAGTTTGTGTTTGACGGTCAGAACCGATCAGAACCGAACACATTTGGGCAAAACCAAGTTGTGGCACGAGCAGAAATAATCTCCTTTATCTCTCAGCTGCACAGTTTGCATCCCTCTGTCTGACTGTTTAAAGGAATATTACGTGAGCTGCTGATCATTTGGCAAAGCTGAAATTGTAAATTACATGTACACCTCATCCCGTAGTCAAGGTTTGCTCGTAATTTATTATGCATGGCAATGCCGGCTGTAAAGAGGCTTCATCGTCAGCCATTAGCTCATAGTGGTTGTGGACAAACACGGACTGTAAGTGTATTGTTTCCTGTAATATGTTAACGGTGACCCGTCTCCCTCCCAGCCTCTGATCTCTGTTCAGTGTCAAAGCAGCTGAGCTATAAAGCCAGACAGCACTGTCTCCACTGTCCACTGCTTTTCTAGATTTAGCACCACTGTCTACACGCCTTTACTCTCCATCAGACAAACTGTGCTCTTTCCCCCTTTTCAGAATCACTCTTTGTGTAATCGGCCTCCATTTCTTCGTTTTTTGGGCTCTTTAGACTCTCGTTGTGAAAAATACCTCCAAACCATCACTACCAACACTCGCTGTTGTCGGTTAGCTGTCTGTGTTTCTGAGCCTGATGTACAAGTGTTAGTTCATAACTGGAATTTTTTTATTTTAATTTCACCTACAGTATAATAACAAGGCTAAAATCTTATCAGCTAGCTGAATGTTATGCAAGTGTTCTGAGCGTCTTACTGACACCCATGGACTACACTTTGACCCCGGTGAATAACATGTTTGCTGCTGCGCACTTGTTGTTTTTTAAAGTTGGATTCGAGGCCACGCTGTTCTTAGGATGTTGTTATACTCATAATACACTAACATTTCCATTAATTATGCACCACCTGACAACAACGGTTGTTTGTAAATCATGGCTTGAAGAGAGTTTTGTTTCGGTGAACTCGTGTAACAGAATAATCACGGATGCTCTGTACACACTGTCAGTGAGTGTCGTTCACTGTGACGACAGTACAAATCATCCTTTCTGCTCTTTATTATTTGCCTTGTTCCAACTCGTGTTTGGACGACGAAACTGGCCTGGACCTGTCAGGTGTCGGCTACCTTGTGCCACCCCGCCTCCTCCTTTCGAATCCGAAAACTAACCCCAAACCGGTTGCCTTCGCTCGTCACGCCATGTCTGTGCCCTTCGGTTTCCTGTGTGATTTTTAAACTTCGCTGTCTTACCTGTTTGTATTTTGCGCATGCAGACGCATCTACGGTACATGTTCAGGTTTCACACTCGCTGTCTGTTCTGTTTTCTGCCTTTTTAATTTTTGTACTGTAACAGGTTCACAACTCACCTGCACTGACTTCCACTGCGATGGAAAGTCTCAGTAGTCTTTAGGCATCACAGTTCATCAGGACTTCTTCTCATCATGTTTGGTTTGGGAACATAAAAGATGTGTCCTTTTTCTCATTGTTATCCTGCTTGTTCTTTGTTTTTGTGGCCAGTAGTAATAATGTGAGTTAGTTTTTTTGTTTTTTTTCCCCCCATGTGATTTGAAAATGAATTTGTACTGACTTTCTTTACATGGTTTGATTCTTTTTCGGTTGGCACAAAAGAACCAGTGTGAGTGTTGACAGAAATGTAAATCCTCGCCATCACGCTCTGTCAGAAGCCTTTTTTTTTCCCGATTCAAATCACTTTTCGAAGTGAGTTGTACCTTTTTTGTTTTTAAAAAACACCTTCAATGAACCTGCAGACACCCAAGTATATATACGGAGCATTTATTAACATTTTCTCGTCAATGCTGCATTTAATTGGAAATCGAAGACACACGGGAACATTCTGATTTGTCTGTGCGTAATATAAATAACCTGTTTTAAAGTTTGTTCATTTTAATTGTACCCGTTTGATCTCAGTGATGGTACGACATCGTTTTTACACTCAACTCATATGAAACTCTTCCAAGAGTTCGAATACTTGTAGTATATATATATTTTTTTTTGCTTTGCTGAATCACTGCTGCAGTGTCGGTGTTTTCGACTGCAAAAAAAACAAATTAATAACATTAATTTATTGACATAAACTGTGTTCACGTTTCCAGCGACAACACTTCTGTCACCCGTCGTGCATCGCAGTACCGCGCCTTTGTGACGCCTCCGCCTTTTCTCAAAGTGTTTCCTGTGACTAAAACAGATACAGTATGAAGCAAGAAGTCAGCTGTTTAGCTGTTTCTGTTATCATGAGTCAGCAGGTATGGGTGTTTGTCCGCTGAGTCGTGATTTTTTAGAGTCCATTTCCCCGCCGGGACCACCTGTACTCAGATCAGTATGTATTTCTCTGCAATGTACTCGCCCACCGAACGGCAAATGTTCTGTCATCCATAATGACATCGAACCAACGGGCTATGCAGTAACTCATCCATGGATCCCTTTTTTCAGCACACTCGCCCCTCCTTGATTTGACCTGTTTGTAAATGTTTTTAAAGGAAATATATGCAACCCTGTTAGTTTGACCCCCCTCTTAGAAATCCTGTTTGAATCTTGACGGAGAGAGTCTCTCCTCCTGTAGTTTGTC
The DNA here is from genome assembly GCA_014281875.1 of Nibea albiflora. NCBI lineage: Eukaryota > Metazoa > Chordata > Actinopteri > Sciaenidae > Nibea > Nibea albiflora. The sequence continues at coordinate 6,321,001 of CM024797.1, forward strand.
CTGCTGATATAGTTGTTAACACTATCCGAGGTGGATGCTGCTCGCAGACGGATGTTTTGGGCCAAATTATGCACCGAAACGAGCGTACCGGGCACGTGCGGGCACTCTAATATGCTAAACATGTATGCACTGTGGCACTGAAAGGTCATTGACGCCTCCAATGAGAAGCATACTTGTTGGAGGAGTGACCCCGGTCAAAGTTTGATGTTCTTTATCTTTGACGTGTGCCGGTTCAGGACAGAGATAAGACTGTAAACACCTCGTTGCTGTCGATCCTCGTGTCGCAACTCGTCAAAGAGAGATAACGTCCCGCGCGACCTTTGCTAGACCTTTCGGGATTTCCTCAGACGGTTTTGGTCCAACATCCTGTCGCGTGAACGCATCCCGCCTTTTGAAACTGTCTTCTGGAATGCTTGACGACCGGGACGGACCTTTTCACCCTTGTGTATTTGATTGTACAGAGATTTTGTAAATAATGATATTATGATATATTCTACACCAGCAAATCTGTCTGTTGATGAAGTTGTGTCAACTGTTCAGGGTCGGGTTCCCCCAAAAACGTGACGCGGCACTTCATTTACAATCCCAACGCAGACAGGAGACGCATCGAGACGCACCACTTCCCTTTGCCAGAGCTGTGATAAACAGTGTTGACGAGTAGTTTTAGAAGTTGTGTTGACCTCTGTGTGGTATATGATTTATGAGATTTTCCTCATTAGGATTAGACACATTTCTAAATGTTTGGGGTTTTTTTACATTTAATGTCACTTTAATATGATTTTCAGTCCGTTTTACTTTGATTTCAAGAAAAAATACACGTTCTAAACGACTCATACTCTGAATGGTGATTGAGAACGGATGGGGAAATGTGGTACGTTGGATTAAACCAGCGTCCAGGTGCCGTTTACTGTCTGCTGGGATTTCTTTTTTTTTTTAGTGCCGGTCGTTCACACCATCTCCTCCGTGATCTGGATTTGGGCGTGAAGGTTTTGGGAAGCTACCAGTGCTGGTTGTTGGCGTCAGTTCTGCTGCTGCTTTTAACTTTGGTTTGAAAACAGAAAGGGTTAAAAAAAACAAAAAGAAAAGAGAAAAAAAAAAACGGCTCCCTGCCTTGTGCAATGTGTATGTACTGAAGTGAAGAGATTTTTCTTTTTTCTAAAAAGGAATTAAACTAAAACTGGATGATCTGTGTGTTCTGGATGTTTCTTTACTCACCTGTGAAACTACAAGAAGTTGTGAGTGACTAATGGAGAAAGAAATAGACCAAAAAAATGACGAATAATCACTTTGAATTTGATTTACAGTGAACAACGTGTTTAAAACGAAGTCAGTGTTAATGACTTTGAATTTCCAGTGGCAATACAAGCCAGTGGGAATCGCATATTTATGATTTAGTTCACGTCTAGTATCACAGCAGGAAGATTACATGAATATATCACAGGTAATGCTACATATCAACACAAACTAAATAAAAGCTGCTATATGGAGCCCTGAAACCAGAAGTGGTGGTGAAAGTAATTGAAGAGGACATTGAATTAGTTTTACACCTTTCAACAGGACAAGAGTTACACATAAAACATAAATAAGACGAGAGATTGTAATTAAATTGTAAATATCTGTAAATGTAGTTGAGAATAAAGTCAAATTTAACTTAATAAATGTAGTGGATGTGGCTGGTTCTGCTCGAGGTTTTAGCCTGTAAAGTTTTTCCTTACCACAAGTGTTCATGGTGGGAATTGTTGAGTCTCTGTAAATAATATAAACTGAATTGAATAGGACTCAAATATAAAGTGATGTAAATGAAAAATGTAAATACTCAAGTAAGGTACTCAACACGAGAACAAAAGCATGAGTTACTGAGGCAGAGAGTGGCTCTCCTTCTGGGCACGGTTGGGCTTTTCGTGAAGTCACTGCTGAAGTGTCAAAAGCTGCACTTCCTCAAACGGCCACTTGAGGTTGGCTCCAAAATGAGTCAATCATCCAACCACCAAGCATCTTTACAGTTTTAGTCTCTATAGCTAATTCATGACAGGATTCAGCCTGTCTCAGCCTCGGGCGATCCACGTCTTTGTGGATATTTCGATTAGGGAGGAGGTGGAAGAGGCAACACAGCCAATATGTCGGCAGAAACCTGTTGGTGACGTCGTTCACTGTCCGTTCGTTTTGCTGTCAGTGGCCAATCAGAGGCGGAGTAGAAGCGTGTCTTCCCGGTTTGTGCTCGTCTAACAGCGCATTAAAACATTTGAGGTTAACAGGATCGTTATTCATGTTTGGCCAGCACTGCCTAGTTTTACAATTTCAGCTGCAATCTATGAACCTTCCTGGCAAACATTTATCGACCTGCGTCGAGGCCAACAATAGACTTCGAGCCAGTATGACTTTATTTCTCGGTATCTTGGTAATGTATTACCAAGATAGCATATTGCATGCTTGTTAAGTTTGGTAATATCGTACAGAGATAGACTGAAACAGCTGTGTTATTTTTTAGATAGTCAGATCTCCTTCTACAGCCCCACATTGAGTTTGACGGGAGCAGCACGTGTCGAGTTTGAGGCTGCACACAGCAGACTAAAATAATGCTCCAACATCAAAAGAAACAATACAGTAATTTGATACACATTTCTGTCTTTGTCTTGTCTTCTTTCCAGCTGCTGTGAAGAGATACAGCTGCAAGCACAGCATGGAGCCGAATATTGATGTCCTTTTACCAAACGAACTAACTCGTAAATCTACTGGGAATTTCTGAATGAAATGAAACTATCACGGTTGTATTTCTTGTTTTAACCAGTTTTCCTGTCTGCCAACATCACAAAGGTTGAGTTTGTGGGTGTTCAGTGGCTTTGAATGAAAGTACATTTCATATGAGTTGAATTAATGTACATGCAAGTTGGTGGATTGGTGTCGACCTATTAGCTTGGATCTTCTCCCTCCCTTTGTAGATTTAAACTTATTTTACTTCAAATGCGCGATGACGGTGTGGTGAGTTTGTAGGTTAGCGTCATTACAGGTATATTAACGCTCTGCCACAGACTTCTGAACAAAATGAATTCAGATGGACGGACAATGAAGTCTTTGTAGGAGCAGCTTACGGGGTGAGTAACATTATCTTTACCACAGGATGTAAAACAATTCAAAGCATCTGATAAAGTCTACATGAGGCTCATTAGTACCAGGCTGGAGCAGCCTGTAAAACCAAACTTTGTGACATGCAACAATAAAAAGAAAGAAACACACACACACACACACATCATGAAATAAAATAAAGGGGTTGGTTTACCATGCAGGCACACTTGGCGTGTGTGTGTGTGTGTGTGTGTGTGGGAATATTTGGGGATTTAACCTCCTCCTCTTTCCTCCCTCCTCCTCCCTCCTCCTCCTCCTCCTCCCTCCCCTCTTATCTTCAGCTCACAGCTCAGCTGTGGTGCAGAACACCTCCGGGGTGTTTGCAGGATGGGCTGCAGCAGAGGAACTTCCTTTGTTGAGTCATGAAGCGGTGACACGGAGGAGCAGGCTGGGAGCTGACGTAAGTCAACACAACACTTTCAATTCACGTGTCTTTTTAAATTTTATTTTGTTTTTGTTTCAAACGCAGTGATGCTCAGAATTATGTAGATAATTATGTAGATAATTCTGAGCATTACAGAAGAAATCGCAGAGGTCAACACAACTTCTAAAACTACTTATCAACACTGTTTGTCACAGCTCTGGCAAAGGGAAGTGGTTCGTCTCGGTGCGTCTTCTGTCTGCGTTGGGATTGGGACAGAAAAAATGTGCAAAGCATGTAGTTCTTTGTAGATACTAGCTTAAGACGCTTTTAATGTTTGCTGCAGGGCTTTTCTTTACAAAGAAAAAAAACAAGCTTTACTTCTTTATTCTGAATGAATGCACTTTTGAAGAATTTCATTTGATTCAACATATTTCTTAAGCCTGAACTGGAGTTGACTGATTGTGACCTGCAGCTATCAGAGAGACTCTGAGTCAACTCTGACTCTGCTGCTGCTGTTTTCATGGCTCAGTGCCAGTTTGCTTTGCAGCAGGAGGGAAAGTCTCTGTCAGTGGCACGCACGTGCCGTCGATCAACACACACACACACACACACACACGCACATGCACACACACGCTAACTTCACAGTTTGTTGATAGTTCATGATGATATCTTTGGAGCAACGGATGACGGAGCAAAACAGGCTGCCAGAAACCTTTGGACGGATGACTGAGTTTAGAAATCACACACTGTTCCTCGTGTTTTTACAAGTTTTAAATGCCTTTATTTTACTGTTTTATTTCTGAGTTAAAGGTTGTGCCGTCCTTCAGCTGAGATCTCTTCCCGTTGCCAACCTCCTTGTCAACACACACGCACACAAAACTTGTTTGTCCAGTTTCTTTGAGGTTTCACCTTTATCTTCAGACAATGTAGCTCAAATGCAAAGACAGCACAGCTGGTGGCTGAAGGCCCGAGCTTTTCAAATGGAAACACACGCGGCTTCACTGTTAGCGGTTTACAAGTAAGACAAGACGCATAAAAAGAGACGGACCAATCGTGTGCAGCCTAGCCTCGGGGCGTCATTAAATGCAAACAAGCAAGGTCTAACAGTTAGCATTTGAACTACTGGAAAATCCCCCACGGACTCACTGAACCACTAGCAGCCCCAGGGAGACTTACAACTGACCTCTGGCTTCTCATCTGGTGTTCAGGAACATTTTTAAGCCTCTTTTTACAGTCAACCATAGTAGGAAATTAACATGGCAGCCATGTGATAATCTTACGGTTAACAATATTATCACATGGCTGCCTTCACGTTCGAGGATGAGGCACATCGAGAGATTGTGGCAGCTTTTATTGAAACCATCCAGTTTGATCCGTCAGCTAGTTGAAGATCATATATTGTGGCAAGATTGCATGCTTAAAAACTCATAAAATGTCTCCCAAAAAACGCGGATAATGGCAAACGTTAAGAGATGTTTACGGTCATCAGCGGCGCCACAAATATTAGGTCTGACTTTTATGTGACATCGTGCCACAGTGAACCGTTTCCGCTGGGGTCAGACCATCAAATCTTGTTTGTTTGACTTCTTTGTCATTGTTTGCTTGGAACTTTGAAAGTTATGTATTAAACAGGTCAGATGTCAGGCGGGGTTGGAGTACAGATGGCACTTAAGTGAAATTTAATATCGTACTTAAAGTACTTGTTTGATGTCTCGTGTTAACATGAGAACAGTGAAAAAAGACACCACTGAGGAGTGAGAGCTTTTTGAAATGTAAATAAGTGGATGGGATCAAAAAGGTGTCAAACTAAATGATCTGTCTACTGCTTAATGCCAGTTTCTTGTTTTTCTGCACAGCGTGAGGATTTAAACACCCACGGCAACTGAAAATAAATCTTTGGGCAGGGCACGGGCCGATGCTTCTTGCCTGATGTTATTCAGCAAGCTTAAGGCCTCTGGCTCTTCAACTCCCCGCTGTTTCATTCCACACACGTGAATGAATGACACAAAACAGAAGCAGAGATAGGAGCGTCCACGCGATCGCTTGCAGTGAATTATCTTGCAGCAAGACGAAGTGTCTGCACCAGCTGTCTTGGCTATCACATCTCACCAACTTCTTCTTCTTGAGTTTATTGCTCTAGTACCTTCATACACAATAATGCTGATATATACGATTATTTGCAGTTTACTTGCATCGGCACTATTTAAAAGTAAGTTGTTGAGGTGGTACTATAATATACTGCTGCTGCTACTACTTAAATACTAGTCAAGCTAGGTTAAAAGATAGTTAACTCTCTGTTATTTCTGTGTTTTCTCAGTGACTGAGGACGAAGGAACAGAAAGGCAAGAAGGCCCTTTAAGTCTCCTGAAGATCTGCAAGCAGAACAAGTCCAGCCAATGAAAACGTCCTGTACGTTCAGAGACAAAAGGAGAACATCGAGGAGCGAAGTTTTCAGCTCTGGCACCCCTTGAAACAGACCAGAGAGGGAGGGCGGATACTGATGTCAGACTGGCCGGAGCGATGGCAGTCACCAAAGAGGAAAAGCTCGAGGGAGGCAGGAGGGAGTCGGAGGTCACCACCCCGCCGGAAGGAGGCTGGGGCTGGATGGTCGTTGCTGGCTGTTTCCTCGCCACCATCTGCATCCGGGCAGTGACCAGGTGAGTGAGAATTATGTAGCTGCACTGACAATTTGTGGGGTTTTGAAAGTGAGACTTCCAGAGCCAGAGGAAGAGTCAAGCTTCTATTAAATGTTAGGACATTGAATCATATTATTATTACAGTGTTTAGCTAAATTGCTGTATTCCTTCATGCCACTGAACATGTCTCAACATGACCGAGTAGCTTCTGGCATACAGTTGTGTATCCACAAGGCTTCATGTTCTTAGCTTTGGTCATTAATGCCTCTATGTTATTGCTCGGCAGGACTCCATTTTACACCCAGCTCACATTGTTTAAGCCACTAACCGGCGATATTTCATTAAATCCACTTTGAAGTCCTGCTGAGATGTTTCCATTTTTCAACTGTGCACAGTCAGCACATCGCCTCCACAACTCAGCCGTCAGCTGACATTAGATTTCCACTGCTATGGCAGTTTCAATAAGTCCGTTGGCGGTTTCATTTTACAGTCACAGCCTTATTGGCCGAACTTCAGGAAAATGAGTCGTGCAGCGAAGTGTTTTGATTTGTTTTGAATTGTTCAGTGTTTGGTTGGTTGCAACTCCATCGCCACATCCTCTCATTCCGAGCGTGAAGGAGAAACTATGGTGGCTGTGAAAAGGGCAACAAAAAGAGAGATGGGCTTATCAGACTTGGAAGAGTCAGTGTTTAGTTTTCCATTCTGGGTAGCAGGTGGTTCAACATGGTGGAAACACAAACTAAATCTTACACATTGGACCTTTAAGCAGTGACAAAGAAACATCTCACAGTCTCTTATTTAAAGTCCAAATTAAATCATATTTTATCATCCAGCCTGCATGTTTTAACAGAGTTTAAAGAGTCTCTAGGAAAATATACATAGACAGGTACAAGAATGGGTTCATACAAGACAGACAGACAGACAGACAGACAGACAGACAGACAGACATGTATGCTGGAGCAGCCAAAAAAAACACTTTAATTGCAGTCTGGCTTTTAGGACTCTTTGAGAACAGGTGATCGGGGAGTTCTCTCTGAGGTTATGCAATATATGAGAGTCATAAAAGACGGATATGAATGACAGCCATAAACTGATAAACGCTCTCGACACCATGCTGACACCTAATAAGACTTTGAACCCTGACGATCGGGATCTTCGTGACTCTCTTTGTGGATCGCTTCTTAAAGTGTTTATAGACTTTTAATGTTGGCAGATTTTATGATTTTGCTCTTCTCGATTCACATTTTCGAACTTCATGTTCTGATGTCTCATGATCCTTTTTTTATGTACTGTTTTTCTGTAAATGACTTTGTAACCTCGCTCAGAGTTACATAAATATAGTCCATTATTATAGGTCATACAATATTTATTGTGTCATTAATAGGGGTCAAAATCATGTCCTGATGTTCTGATATGAGACATTTGACTGTTATACAATGTCTGATTTATAATCTTTAATCTAAACACTTCAGTGAGTTCCTCCATATATTCTGTATGTTTAAAGTCGTCTTGCATGCAGAGACTTGCAGCAGTAGTTTCAGCAGTTTATCCCAACCTTAAAGTGATACGCCTTGGTTTTGTCCCAGCTCCTTTTTATTGGTTTCAAACAAACTCGATAATGAATCATATTTTGGGAGGCAGACGGCTTTTTCTGGGCAAGAGCTTCGCAACAGTGAGAACATTTCAACATCAAACATAAACGCTTTTATGAAAAGAGCATAACTCTTGTTCTGACTCACTGAGCCAAAAGATAAAAGTTATTTAAAAACATTGATCAATATGACATTTTTTGGAAACTGTTTAACGAATAAAAGTGCACTGAATCTAACCTCCCCCCCGTCTCTGTATTCAGATGTGTTTCCATGTTCTTTGTGGAGTTCCAGCTGCACTTTGAGAAAGATTACTCCACCACCGCCTGGATCCACAGTTTGATCGACTCCACCACCATGCTCTGCGGTAAGACCGTCACTGCCGGGATCTGAAGGCAGCTCAACGCTGCCGTTGAAAACTACTTTATTTGTTGGGGATCCCATTTGTTTGTGTGGTGAAGGTTTAGAAAGTGAAAGTTACATGATTTCTTAGAAGTGTTTTGAGTTTCTCATAAATTGTCCTGACTACTTGAACTTTCAAATGTTTCATAATGTGAATCGTAATGTCTGTAAAACATGTAACCACCAGTCAGTTAACTAATTCACGCACTTGCAGCTCCTCTGGGTGGTTTCCTTGGGAACTACCTCTCCTGCAGAGCGACAGTGATGCTGGGAGGTCTGCTGTCTTCTGCTGGTCTGGTCCTCAGTTCCTTCGCTTCCAGTCTGGAACATCTTTACATCAGCCTGGGCATCCTGACAGGTACACAAGCACTGTGATGCTGTAACCAAAACGTTTAAAGCAACGGTTCATAGAAGTTTCGCCGTTTAGCTTCCCTAGTTTCAGAGTGTATAGTGTACATCGTTCATAGCTGATCTTAAGATGACTTTAAGCTAATTAAAAGTTCAAGTAAAGACAGTGGAGGTTTCAGGGAACTTTTCCAACCATCCATAAGACTATCACATTATACAGCCTAACCATGTGCATGTCAGCATCTGACCCTTTGAGAACTTTTGTCTATTTTGAGTATACACCTCATGCAAGTACTTATATATACAGTATAAAGCATTTGTACTACATTGGATGTAAGTAAGTGTGTGTAAACTGTGTATATCAGGGTGGCATATCCTTTTGACATCCAAACTTTTGGCAATATTTGGCAGGTTTTTGCCAAACTCCAAACCACTTTATCCATCCTCTACAGGTCTTGGCTTTGCTCTCAGCTACACACCAGCCATAGCGATGGTTGGGAAGTACTTCATTGAGAGGAAAGCTCTGGCCTATGGGATCGCACTGTCTGGTAGTGAAATCTTTACTTACTGTTGCTTTCTTCTCTTGTCATTCATACCTTACTTTCCCACCCTCTCTTCCACCCCTTCATTCTTCTTTCGCTTCCCCTCTCATCCGACTTCTTTTACTGACTTTCCTCTCCTCTCTTTTGAAGTTCCTCTATCCGTGCTTCTCCTCTCCTCTCCTTGCCTCATTTCATTCCATCAAGTCCAATATCACCTCATCTTCAGGTAGCGGCATCGGGACCTTCATCCTGGCTCCTGCTGTCCAAATGCTTATTGAGCATTACTCCTGGAGAGGAGCTCTGCTCGTCCTGGGAGGATTTGTTTCCAACCTGTGTGTCTGTGGTGCTCTGATGAGGCCACTGAAACCAAGAAGAAGTGAAAGGTAATGTACAGTGAAGTCTGTCTATTAAATTTACTATTGACTTAGTTGGTGGACTTGTTGCGTTTAGAAATAGTTTGAGCTTTAGGGAAATATGTTTCCTCACTTGATCAGAGTTCAGTTAGAAGATCGGCAAGATCGGTATCGATCTTCTCGTGTAGCTCTCTCAGAGCTGAAATATCTACTCTCTTCTCCTCTATCTAATCTAAAGGATATGGGAGAACAATATGGCAAACCTGGAGAAAGACTGCACGACAACAGCGCTGGATCTCAAAGACACTGACCAAGTATCTGCCGAGTGCACACAGGTGGAGCCGAAGCAGCTGGAAATAAGCCACCTGAAGGAAACTCAAGGGCTACTCATCGCCAATGGAGCGCTCAAAAACTTTGGACTTGAGAATGACAAACTAAGTCAGGGTAACATAGCGCTGATATCAAGCCCAAGCCTGCCTCACTCGGATCGGAAAATAGCTAAATGCATTTTATTTAGTAACAAGCTTACGATGCTAGGGGAGATCACACTCTCAGATGCTAAACGAGAAAACTGTAGCACAATTGACGATGTGAAATTGGTAAAAAGCATGAACTTGAACAACAAGGCAGCTGACGTGGAAGCTAAGGTAAAAGATTCAGGAATCCCTGAAGCCAAAATATCAGATCCTCCAGAAACGTTGTCCAGCGGTCACTGTTCTTGTCTCAAGTCCAAGAAGGAGTTTGGATTTCTCGTGTTACCTGAATTCCTGACCCTGTCCGTGTCCCTCCTGTTTCTGGCATATGGCTGCAGCGCTCCAGTAGTTTACCTGGTTCCTTACGCCCTAAGTGTAGGGGTAGGGTACAAGCAGGCTGCCTTCCTCATGTCCATATTTGGAATTAGCGGCATTGTCGGTAACATCACCTTTGGATGGATCACGGACAGGAAGTAAGTAAAGGCTGGAGGCATTATTTTCTTTAAAATGAGTAGCAGGTGTTTAATCAAAGCTCTGTACTGATACACCTCCTTCCCTTTAGGTGTCTGAAGAGGTATCGCATGCTGTGCTACATGGCGGCCATAGCAATGGAGGGCCTTCTGCTGTATGTTCATCCCCATTCTTCACTCTTTCTCCCTCCTGCTCTCATTTTCCATACTCTACGGATACTTTGACGGTGCGTACGTGGCGCTCATTCCAGTGGTGACCTCTGATGTCGTGGGTCCCACCTACCTGACCTCCGCTCTGGGTGTGGTCTACTTCCTGCACGCCATCCCTTACCTGATCAGCCCACCGATAGGAGGTAAGGGTTCACGAATAACAGCTGCTGCTGTGTTCGATTGTGTCCTGTAAAATTCGTGTAGGTATCACAGGCATGTAAATTTTATGATGAGACCGAGAAGATTGGTGGTTTGAGTCTCATTTCAGAGCTAGTGTGAGCTTAGTATGAGAACTGCACTGTAGCGGTAGCTCGTTAAAGACTCCATTTAGTACTAGAGATAAAGAGGCTAAAGTATGACGTGATAAACTGAGTCAGTGGCAGTTAATAATCCTATAAAACACGACTCATAACTTTGACCTTCATTTTGACTATCGTAGTTAGAGAGCTACATAGATGGAGAGAGTATTTTATCAACCCCTGAAGGGAAATTTGAGTGCTACACCTGCAGTTACGTGTATTACAACAGACATAAGGTATACACAAAGAGCATGAGGATTATACATCTTGGATTTCTTTCCCACTGAGACATCTTTCCTGTTTCTTCGTCTCCAGGTTGGTTGGTAGACATGACCGGCAACTACGAAGCGACGTTCTTCCTCAGCGGGGCGTCCTTCATGTTCAGCTCTGTGGTGCTCGCGGCTTCCGTGTTAGTCAGATGCTGTCGGAGATCCAAGTCTAACTCGGCTGCACATTTAAGTTCCAGTCACATTACTGATGCTGCAGCTCAGCAGGGCATCATATGACAATGTCAGTCAATCTGTCACCTCACCACTGCTGGTAGGTTTACAAAGAGTATAGTAAAGGTGCTATTTTGATGTGCTTCATATCCTGCTGATGTATTTTTGACACACGATCGGCCTCAACAAGAGCCGAACCCAGAAGAAATGTTGTGACACTTTCAGATATAAATCATAATTAATTGGGAGTAATTGCACTGTGTTTAAACAATTAAAACCAAATGATGATTTTGTTCTTTATCTTTCTTTTCAGTGTTGCTTATGTCATTTCTGTTCCATGTTGTGTTTGTGTCATACCTGAAGAAGCAGAAAAATCAACATTCTGCACACTTTCAATCACCTCTACTTTGTACCTAAGCTTATTGTATTCAGCAGTGATGCCTGGGTAGGATAGTTTTCATAAAGTATGTTTGATCATATTATGATAGTTTCAAAACCTTAGACTGCACTACCTGTAGTTGCAACAGTATGAAACTGTCTTTTAGTCTGCACCACTGGAGCTGGTCTCTAAATAATCAATATTGTGATCTTTAGAATGACTTATATCTGTGATATGTCTTATATCTCTCTGCATTAATGTTGTTATCTACTGATTATATCACAGATATTTCAAGCCAAGACAGCGTACCTATGTCAGGACAGCAACATTATTATACAAACCATTCTGTGCCATATGCAACTGTACTGTACTGTACCATACAAACACTTGCATTGCTCTGCCAAACATTTTCCACATTCTTTGTAGGATTAATATAAATATATGTATATGTGTGTGTGTGTGTGTGTGTGTGTGTAAGGGTGTTTAACAAAGCCCATTATAGAGTTTCATACTGTATGTGTGAAAATAATCTAAATCTAATAGAAAATACCACAAAAAAGGAGTTTACAGGTCGGCGGGAGATGTCTGTGGTGCTGAGCAGAATTTTTAAAAAGTCTGTATTGATGCTCATATTTAGCCATTTCTGTTTAACCTGTACTGCAGTTTGATGTATTTTGTACTAGACCAGAATATTTTTTAGATAAAACGGAGGTTATGCCAAGTTATGTGCCTTTGATTTGTGTGTGTGTAAACCTTTGTTCCAGACATCACAGTGAAGTGCATGACACTTGACAAGACAATAAATGTGATAGCTGTACTCAGTTCGCAGTTCAAGTTTTATTTTGAAAAATCCATACTTTTATTTTGATGAGCAGAATTGGCCTGTTAGCCAATAACAAGACAGTGTTCTGGTGACGTGTACGGTCAGAGAAGGAGTCTGGTTCAAACAGTTTGTTTCAGCTCGAGCAGCCAGCCTGTACACACCTGTAGGCCCACGTAGGTGCACGCCGCTCATGGAGGACAGGTAAAACTAATTATTTCTCTGCTTAGCAATGACACAGGACATAGCAGTCAGTGAATATTACTTACTAGTCCAACCCCAAGAAGCCCAACTCGGCGTCTGCCTGTCATCCTTTTATTTCATGAAGGATTATGAATGATTTCTGCCCAACTATGATCTGGCATGATGCCTCACCTTCTGCCAGCGTGCCACATGCATCACTTGTGGTAAGTTCCGGGAAATGAAACACTGTGGCCAGGATCCTCGTATGAGCCAGCTGCCGGAGTTCTCCACGTAGTGCCTGGATGCAGGTTTCCTCCGGATTCACAGGCAGGAACGAGAGGCTCTTATAGGACTGGGAAAGGTTAGGGAGCTCGGCCTTTGTCCTTTGGCACCGCGGTTCTTTGAGGCAGGGAAACATCATCCCCAGCTGCTGCGTGTGGAAGATCAGTGACAAGCTCCCTCGAACCTCTGAGTTCCTTTTCCAAGTATCATAAACACCAAGTTTACTTTTATACTTATATATTACCCTATATATACACACAACACACACACACAAAGGGTTGGAAATAAACAAGCTGAAGCTGTGCTGTATGTAACAGAAGAAACTTCTACTTTTTTCTATGGTGCGTTAAAATTAATAGGGATTGATAAAGTAGCTCTTCTTCTTTTTGTGTAGGTGTGTGTTACAGATCTGACACGGTGTGTTGTTCTCCTCCATCCGGAAACAGACTTCAGTTTCAGGTTGTCTGTTTTCACTTGAACGGGGTGAAGTGAGTGTTTTTAGCCACTGAGGGGCAGTAGACTCCTGGGTGCAGCTTCAGGGTGTTCAATTAATTCATCTGTTCACAGTTTCACACATAAAATAAACAAGTTTATTCAGAACAAATGGTCAGGCTGCAGACAGCTACTGGACTGTGAGGTAAGCAAAGATGCTGGGTTTCAAATTCACAGAGAGAGTGACAAACATCATCCACAGGCTCGACTCTTTACATAGATCTAAACTACAGAATTTGATCAGTGTGACTGAAAATCCTGATTTTAGTCTGCCATAATGAATTCTCACCTACGCAGTGTGTAATCTCTGCCACGAGGAGTCAGCAACCAGTTAAACAGCCGCCGCTGCCACAGATGGAAATCTATCGGACACGACTCAGGCAGAATTCCTGCTCACTGACAAGGTAATGTATGAAGACTTTCTTCACGTTCTGCTTAGTCATGTTTGCTGACTCCTTTCTTCATTCACTGATATTTTCCCAGAAGATTTAGCAGCAAGAGAGGCTAAAGGGGGGACACGACCACATTCACAAGCAACCAGAGGAAATGCACAGTAATCTTGAATACAAAAAATTGGACGCTTGAACATTGTTGGAAACATTTTAAACACAAATTCCAACTAAATGTATAAAACATATAATCCTAGTCTGTTTTAGACACGTTAACTGTGGAAATGTATATCGTATTTTATAATACAGAAGCTTTATTTTGATTTAAAAAAGACTTAATTACAGATTGTCACAGTGTTGAGACAGAAAGCTGGCTTTAACTTGGACCTTTATGATGAATAAATATGAAAACAAAAGCCCAGTCACAGCTCAAGTTTATTTATCATACACAGGTCAACACAGGGTCAACAACACAATGAAATGTGTTGGACAAGAGGAACCGGTCGGCTCGGTGTGTAACAGAGTGTGTAACAGATAGAAACAGTCCAATAGAATATAAAATCTACTAAAATAGAATACATGAGAGCAGGCACTGGCTGCACACACACACACACACGCATGCACGCACGCAGCAATTTATTGTGTAATGAGTGAGTGTGTGCCGCGCTTCATAGTGTATGCAGGTAGGACTGTGAACTCTGTTGACTCTTGTGCATCTGTGTGCCGTGCATTTAGAGGAGTGTGTTTGTACAAGCGTGTGTGTACCGTGTGTGTGTGTGTGTACCGTGTGTGTGTGTGTGTACCAAAGAGAACATCCCGTTCTGAGTGTGTCTGCCCCCACACAGGGAGCCCTGCATTGTTCCGCTGTTGCAACCACGTATTATCTCTGCATCCTCAATCGTGACACGTGTTTGCATGTAACCATCACACACTCTGCTCGTGTGTGTGTGTGTGCTGTGGTGATGTGTGTGTGTGGATTAAGTTCGTCTCCTTTTGTGCACCTGCTGTTCCTTATTTACATCTTTATTAACTCTGAAAGGATTTTGCAGGCTCACTAACGTGAGTGTCACTCAGAGATAAAGTTGCATTTAGTTCCTCAAAGTTGTGTTTGTCAATGTAGGGCATGTGCCAGGCGGATAACAATAACAAGTTCATGTCATGTAGGCGTATCTACAGTTTTAGGTTGCCATGACAGCAGAGATCCATCAGTCAGTATCTTTTATCGGTTCAGAAAAATGCAGTCTGTAAAAGCATTGTCGTGTTACTATGTCACAAATCTCTTTGTCCTCTCAGAAGTCTGGTATTAAACAGCCAGTGTTGAAAAAGTTGTCAGTCTTGATGCGATCAGTTATATTCTTTGTGAAAGTGAGAAATCTGATAAGGTAGTTCAGTGCAACATCTGCTCTGTAATTTCATCAGTCAGTCAAGTGCAGCAGACGACCCTCCTCGGGGGAAACACTGACTCTGAGCTGAGCTGATACAGTACGGTTTAGTTTGTCAAAAGCTGATTTAACTTCGAAAAAGCGACGTCGTCCAATCTCGTCCAGACTGCAAATCGCAAGTTGTGCACCGACGGATGAGTTAGTGAGATTTTGACCTGATGCTTGATGCCACCATTTCCTCTAACGGCAAGTGACTTCCAATATGGCTGCCAGAAGATGCTTTACATCACCTGGAAGTCTTTACAGACGGCCCGTGTGAGCAAACGCTTTGTGTGTGTCTGCGTGTGTGTGTTATTCAGACCGAAGTTTCCACTGTGTAGGTGGATGCGTGGGAGGCGAGCAGAGGAGGGGTTTCCTCTGAGGTTGGCATCCCCGAACGCAGAAGAGAAAAGGACTTCCCCTGCTTCTGTAGACACACACACACACACACACACCACACACACGCGTGCATGTGTGCGTTTGCTTGATGTTTGAATTTAATAGATCAGAAACACCAAAGCAGACAAAATGTATCTGTAGTCTTGCTTGTGATAGATGATTCTGACCTGAATTGGTCCTAATAGACATTTTGATCTGGTTCTACACAACTGTCCGTGAATATGTGAGTTATTCTTCATCATCTTCTCTCAGTGGAGCCTTTCAGTCGTGATTCACAGGGCATATATTTAATATACAGCCATACAGGTTACACTGTCTTGCATAGCAAGCACGCAGCCTGAGTTTACTGAGGTCATAGACTGTTGACTCCACACGAGGGAGGCAAAGCCAATGTGATACTTGAGAGTCCACCATGTGGGACCATGTGCATGCATTCTTCAACTGTGCGAGAGTCAGATTCTCCTATAAACCTTGTTCGGTTCTTTTATTCGTTCACACAAGAAGCGAGGAAAGTTTGGACTGTACTTTTTTCACGTGCTAGCTCAGCATCGTCACGCACGATGATTCTGGAGAGGAGCACTGATTTCTTTCAGAATTTCTGGTAGAAAATGATCACAATTTAAAGATATTAAAACCTGGTACTTGGAATAATATAATATATAATCTGAGATCGATGCAAGGTGAAGGCAAAAACCTAAACGGAACTAAGATGAGGTGTGCTTGTTAGTAACACCAGTAGTGAGGGTGCGTTTGTGCATGAATGTGATGTGTGAGGGTAAGATGTTGGTTGTAATGAGCAACCCGACTGTGCACGGCAGAGGAAAGAGAGCATCTGGGCCAGAAAGGTGTGGTTTATATAACGGAAATCACCGGGGCCAGATACCCGCCGCACTAAAGAGACAACACAAAGAGATAAATAAACAAGGAGACCATCACAAGACACTGTTGAACTTCAGAACAAGCACTACTGATGTCAGCCAGGAAACGTGATCACACAAACAAAACAAACACACACACAGACACCTGCGTTGTTGGTTTACACTAGATTGACTTTCTGATAAACTTTTGTCATTCTGCAGCCAGGTGCATAGTGTGTGTGTGTATGTGTGTGTGTGTGTGTGTGTGTGTTACCACATCACTCATACACACTACTCTCTGTGGGAAGACAAAAACTCTACAAAACACAAGATGTGGAAGCGCAGATGAAAAGGACACATGTAGAAAACTTCCACACACACACACACACACACACACAAATATATACTGTGTTATCTTCGCTGTTATTTTGTAGTTTTTCAGCTGTCACGTTCACCTCAAGACTTGTTGTGACTGTCAAAAATTAGATTCCAATACACGCCGGCGTGTGGCGGTCGTGCTGCAGCGATGTCTGACTGCAGCTCTGGGTAAGCAGGCATGATAATTCGTGTTGCTTCCTCCATACGTGTTGCCAAACAAACAGACGCATGCAAGAAATGTGAAGAAACGATCGGCTTGCAGATCTAACAGACTTTGGCACGAATGCTCTTTTAAACCACAGGTCATCATGATTTACTTCTATGCACTGCAGTCCACTGCTGACCTAAGAGGGACTGTTGTTGTCCCGACTCCTGCGACAACAAAGAATTCAAGCTGGTCTTCTAAAAAGACATCGAAGATCTTCAGAGTTGCAGCAGAGTACAAAACCTGAGGTCCGTCATTGAAGGGAACATCCTCAGTAGATGTTAACACCCATCTCAATTTCTCTTGCAGTAAAAACATTTAGGGGCTCGGCTTCAACCTCCCGTTGCTCGGTTGATGACACTGACTCTGTGGATCATCCACTGTGCGTACTTGGTCTTGATCTCCACTTGGCCCTCACTAAATATGATGGCGTTTCCTCCTCCTCATCCCTGTCTGCACATCTCATCCCTGCAGGTTTATGTGAGGGGAAGCTATCCTGACTCTTCTTGACTCGTGCTCCGGTTTCTAATCCAAAGGCCTATACAGGTACACTTGTATTAAATGAGGCTGATTCTTTCTCTTTTTTCCTTTTTTCTTTAGTCATATGTCGTCCAAGTACCAAGAGCAGCAGATCCACCTGAATCTCCTCCAGTCACAGCTCTTCCTCTGATCATTACAGGTAATGATGGACTCATGCAACACAGCAGCACTCAGTTAAAACAAAGATGTTTTGCGTGGAATGCTGCATGAATTGGTGATGTGGTGTGAAAGTGTGTAGAAACGAATATTAAAGCTCATTCACTCATTTAACTGGGCTGACCCTCAGTGCTGGACTGTCCCCTCTGTCGTATAGAAAACCGCTCATTAGATTTGCTCTAATCCATTTTTAAATGGTTGTTTTTGAAGTTGGCTGAAAGATGAAAAGCTAACCTGGACTGAACTGCGTGTCCCATGTCGCCATATTCATGTGTCTGTTTCCTTTACAATCACCTCATTTATGTGGCTCTTTTCTTCTTATTATTATCGTCGTTACTGTGCTGTGGAGAAGTTGAGGAAACAGAGCTTATGAGGAGCAGCTGCTGGCTTAAACTTCAAGATGAAACATGAAGGATGGATTTTTATCCTCAACGAGCTCTTGAGCACAGACAATGAAGTTAATTTGTAAAACACCACATGTACAGTATATGTTGTACTGCCGTTAAGGTACCCATGGACACTCATGCCTTGAGATATGGCTGTGTTTGGTTGAATCTGATTCTCTCCGCCTGTGCAAACAGATAAACTAATGTTCAGCGCACTGCTGATGACGACTGTCTCCATGACGCAGGGGCTAACTAGTTGTCCGGAGCTTTAAAGACTGTTTCGAGTGGCTGAAACCACAGAGCAGTGCAGGCCTTTAAGTCTAAACTGAACTCTCTGTCCTCATCTGTAGCAGAACAGCCTTCACGTTAAGTCACAAGACATCCCCGCTCCACTTGATACTTGAAAGCGACCTTTGTCGACCGCTGAAACCGGAATACATTAAGCGACTCCTCGCAGCACGGACAAATCAGATTTTTCTCGCATTGAAGACAGGCGGGAGACTCGGCGCGTTTGTTTGGTTGTGGTCGTTCACAACATATGCGGAGATATAACGTTGTAATTAGATTAACTAAGTTACTGAGTTCATCTCAATAAAAACAGTCATGAGAGGCACATAAATCACATTTTCAGGCCAGGCGAGGGTACCATGTGGACACAACATTGTTCACGTTGGAAAGCACCAGATCTCCATGGGCAGGCTGGAAATAATTCTCATCAAAACAGGGACAAGGAGAAGTGTTGAATCTGCTATGAGTGGTTGTGAAAGTGGCTGAAAAAAGACTCATGGTCATAGATGAGCCCATGCATGGGGAGGGAGAGACAGACTGCCAGAGGAGAAGAAGGCCAGGAGGAGAAGAAGGGGGAGAGAGAGGCGACGAAGAAGAGGAGGGGAGAGAGAGAGGGAGGGAGGAAGACTTGGTGGACAGAGGGGGAGGATGACAGGGAGAGATAGGTAGGAAGGTTTGCAAAGGAGTTGTGGAGGATAAGTAGGAGAGAGAGAGGCAGGGAGGAGGAGTGGGCGAGGTCACAAAGGTCCTGAGCGGGAGCAGTATTTGATTTTTATTAATACGATTCTGCAGCGTATCTTGAACGCCGCTCACTGAAAGTTCATGAGTGCATGAGGGTCATACGAGAGTGTGACTGCAAATAAATGACGCTGGTTGACCTTCGAGGGGCGCTGTTAGGTTAGGACATGAGACAATGATGCACAAGACCACATCCAGTAGTATCGAGATAGCACTCGACTGATTTTAATAAAGCCTTGGGAAATAATGTGTCTGCATGTCAGTAACGTGACACAGGCTGAACTAGCAGTGCAGTTAAAAAATCTTCACCTCGTATTTTAACACATTAACCGTACACAGAAAGGTCTGTGTTGGACTTGAACCAGCCTCCCTTTGGTTCCTCAGCCAAGTTCCCATGAACTGAAGTGCGCTGGGCTTGAACCAGCCTGAACTGAACCATTGCCACACACAGAGAAAGGCTTGAGTGCGCACAAAGGATCGTCTGATGCAGCGTTTATCTGTGAAAACTGGAATGTGATGGTTGTAACAATAAGTGGGACCGGTCGGGAAAACAGAGATCCTTCATGTGGGAGAATCGCCGAATGTTTTTGCACATACACAACTGTAAAGGCAAGCCACGTCCCCACTGCCACACACCACACAGCACAGATCTCTTAATTGAGACTCAGCGGGGAGATGGTGGATGTTGGCAAGGCTGACATCCATCATGAACAACTCCTCCCACCTTCTGCAGGAGACCACAGAGGCCTTAAACAGCTCCTTCAGCCACAGACTGCTACTCCCACCATGTACGAAGGAGCGCTAACACCAGCTTTTTTTTCCTATAGATTTCTTATTTATGAGTCATTTCTTATCAACCTCGCGTCTGCGAGCTCGTCGTAGTAACAGATCGTGTATTTATTATGTTGTCCAAACACATCAATTCACAATGTGCAGGGATCCTGAGTTAAGCTTGTGCGTTTGTGTGGTCTTTGCCTGCATGTGAGGGGTTATACGTCACGTCTACGTGTAATTAATGCTGCTGTGTTGTTGCCGTAAATCTTTTTTTGGTTTTCTTGCACCATCTAAAGCCGGTTAAGGTAAGGAAAACCACACACTTTTTTTTCGCACCTTTAAGACCCATACTTTCCAATCTTTCTTCTCCACCCTCCCACACATGCTCACGCATGCATACAGACTTGCTTCTGCTTCTTTACTTCTGAGGAGCCTCGCTGGCACGATGCATTCTCCAGCCCCTGAAACTTAACCATCAATTTAATTCTAATGTAATATAGCGCCAAATCATGACAGACAAGTGCGAACTTTTTGACCACAGCAGGTCTAGACCATACTCCAAAACACTATACTATGCTATGCTGTGCTATACTACTATGCATACTATAAAATGATTTCCAGAGACTCACCAGTTCACAACTAAATGCCTAACCCTGATCCTTACCTGAACCTTCACCTTCATTCATTCAGTAAGGACGACCCAAAATGCACTCACTTTCTTCACTCTCGGGGTCTTGAACATACAATAGATGTATACACATGCATTTTTGCAAAGAGGATTAGAGAGAATATAAGAAATATGGAGAAAAAAAGCCGATTATATGTAAAGAAAACAAAGAAAAATGGAAAAAAAAAGATGAGTTAGTTTGGGGGCAGGTTTGTTCTTTGACACATCTACAGTGTAAAAAAAAGTATTAACACCTCACACTGTGCTATAAAAAAAAAAAGTAAAAGGTGTGCTGCTTTGTTGTGGAAGATTTCTTTCTTTCTTTTGTCTTGCAGGCTTGTTGCCTTTTCTCACCTCCTGTTTTATGTTCACCACAAGAGGTTTGATTAGACCAATAGATAACTGTAAGAAACTGTCCTTCACTTCAGATGGTAACTCAAAGCACAGTGTTTTTCCACTGCATTTTGATGGTAATGGATGAACAGTGTATTTTTTTTGTATATTATATTGTTTGACCTTTTTCACTCTTCTTTTGTCAGCAGAGCATTCTGCTGTTTTTATTGTAAAAGAAAAAGAAGTGTAGGACGATTGAGGGTCAATACGCTTCCTGTGGAAATAAAAACAAGACAAGAAGGTAAGATATTTATGAAATATCATTTTCTCATGAAAACATTTCTGATGTTTCACTTGCAAATTCTCTTCATAGTGCTCGATATATTCAGTATTCAGCATGTATAAGCTATTTTCTTCTTATGAAGCCTTAAATTCATAGCTGAAAGGAGCTCATTTCACCTCTGGTGTCGTAAAATGAATCTAGTCAGATACTTAAAATAAAGAAAAAACAATCTTTTCTGATTTTCTATATGAAGTAAATACACGACATTCATGTTTGTAGACATACAAGCCGTCAGTTGCTCCACCTTCTCTGGTCTGCGTGTACATTTTAACCCCTTGCAGTGACCCCGGTGTTTGTTCACCCCCCCGCGAGTCTCTGCACAGTTAAGCTTGGCTGCACACCTTGTTTAAGGGCATGTGGGTGTAATGTTGTGCCTGTTTTCGCAATGTACATACAATATGCATGTGTACAGATCTCATTGTTTGCACATGACTTTGTGTGTGTGTGTGTGTCACTGCGCTCTGCATTTATCATTTTTTCAGGCTCTGCTCTTTGTTGTGTGTATTATGTGTGAGTTTGTGTGTGAAACCAGTTTTCCACTCGTCTTCTGTCTCTCAGGCTTGCAGAGGAAACCCTGAGTTCTCATTTTGAGTCAGCCCACTGTTCTCTATGGAAACTTCACACACAAACACACACACACACACACATACACATACAAACAAACAGGCATGGCACGGTGACAGAACATGGCGCTAACATGCGTGCATCTGTCACGTTCGCTACAGATAAAAGAAAAAGAAAAATCAAGGTCTAAATATAACAAAGACAGACGAGAACCGCTGTAACAGACGCACCATTGAAGTGCCGTTGCCCACCGAGTTTAAAGTTATTATGTTCCAGAAATAAGTGGCCTCCCCCGAATGACTGAAAGAAAAACCGCTTTAAACAAATTTTGTTCTTTAAAGGACAGTTTGTTTTCTTTGGTCAGAACCTGAAATGTAAAAAAAATACCTTTGTTTATATTTCTGGATCTTTTGCCCTCATCTGCCTATTTGCAAGCAAAATGAGGCCCGTGGACAACCGTCGCGTGCCTCACAACAGTTACCTGTAATCAAAACAAATCTGTGGAACTTTCCCTCAGCCTCGAGGACGGTTGGTCTCTTCTTTGCAGCGAGCAGCGACGTTGTTTTGATCTGCAGTCGTTCTGAATTCAGTTATATCTATCATAAAGAAGCCACGGACGGCATCAGGAGGGATCAGAGAAAGAGGAAGAGGCTGCCTGATCACAAGTAATACAAAGAGAAATGTAAGTCACTGCTGGGCTCAGACGACAGGAATTTTGGGCCAACTTGTCCCTGATTCATCACTCTGACCCGGCATGGCACCTCGAACTGGAGCCAGGCTTAAACTTCCCGAGCTGCATGCAGACTCATCAGGACTGATCATTTCAGACATGTTTGATATGTAGAAGTTAAAGTCTGGATGATTATATCGTTACTTTCACAGAGGAGAGGATACTTTAGATTATTAGATCTGATTTTTGCCCATTAATCCATTCTGGCCGGATCATCTTTGTGATGTCTTGTAATGTGTGATGCGCCATTATTAAAAGAAGAACAGAATATACATATATAGGCCTGAAATACAACCACACACGCGTGAGCAAATGTGGAGAGACGGTGGAGTGATGGCAGCCATTTAGTGGCGCCCTGGGAGCAGTTACGGTTTCAGCACTTTGTTCAAGGGCACCTTGGCAGTGCCCAGGAGGTAAACTTGGATTTAATGCCAGACTGTAAGGATCAGACAAAAAGGACGTCCTCCTAATCGCACTTCTACATCGCCTCGTCATGACACTCCCAAAAAGAAAATAAAAACATCACCGCGTTTCTGACCATCACCGCTTTCCCGACCCTCACCGGGTTTCCTGGCTCATGCAACGTGGGCATAACAGATGTTTTCCTCTTTATTCTCAAACGTGCACACACTGCAAGATTTGAAAAAAAAAAAAGATTTGTGAACAAGAGTATCTCAGTCCGTAGGGACTTGGCTTGGGACCAGGAGGGCGGCTGGTATGAGCCCAGCATGTTCCAATGTATGGAGGGTGGACTGGTAGCTGGAGAGGTGCCAGTGTACCTCCTGGGCACTGCCAAGGTAACCTCCATCAAGGTCACACAGGCAACTCTCCCAGGGCGCCGCTACCTGGCTGCCATCACTCCACCATCTCTCCACATTTGCATGTCTCTTGTGTGTGCGTGGGTGGTTATATTAATAGAAATGCCGTGCGATAATGATAACAAAAGTTTGCATTACTGTTGAACTGCAGTAATATATTGGGTGTACCCCACCCGACCCCTCTGCAGGGGGAAACACCGAGCGCACATTCTCTGCTTCTTTCATCTAAATATCTGCATCCTGCCTCTGAAATATCACAGTTTGGGTTTTTTTAAGGGAGTTTGTGGTGGGTTTTATTTTCCCTACATGTGTTAGTGTGTACCTGTGTGCAGGGAGACTAGAGAAACTGAGCGAAACGGTGAGAAAAATGGAGACAAACATGTACCGTCGAGCAGAATTCAGCGTCTAAGGCGAGGAAATGTCACTGGGTTGAAATTAGGTGACTCCTCCCTCACTGTACGTCCACAAACACAGCGATGTTTCAGTTTATTACAACATTTTCTTTGCATGTTGTGGTTTGCCACCTCTGCAAACTACATTTAATTTTGCATCTATTTTACACGTTTCACACGTGGAGTAAGTGGGCTCCTTCTCCGCACCGCCTCGTTTCCTGTCAGTTTGATCGTCAGTCCCTGATCTCTCTCCTTCCTCTTTTGCCTGTCCGTGTTGTCTTGGGACAAAGAACCGTACAAACGGGGATAACGGCATGTACTTTTGCTCAGTGGCATAAACGGTGATGCACTTAGTTGAAGTAGTTGTGAGAATAAGGCCGCATTTGAGTGGGTGTAGTGCGTCTCGGTTGCAGTGGTGCGCGTCACAGGGGCAGAGAAGCTGAGCTGAATCCAACTTTTAGAATGAAATGCAGCCCGATCAGACGATCAGAGCGGTCAAACTCCTTCACAGTCAGCCAGAAATGTCACTGAAACTGAGACCGTCTAGGTGGAAAAGTTGTCTTCTGATTGTTTCACACACCCCCACACCACCTTCCAGCCCTCCACACTGCTGCACAACCCTGCGATGATTCTCTGCAGCACCTGGTCTTGTCCAAATCCACCCAAATGAATGAGCTTTGTGCCTGAGAGAGGAGTTCACACATTGCTGGGACATGACGCAGTTTTGGTCCAATCTTCACATGGCTCATGGCCAACCACAACCGCAGAGTGTTTCAGAAGGCCGGCAGCTTTTGTTAACTTGCTCATGTTTAAAGTTATTGGTTGTGGTTGTCGTCAGGATTGAGGCGCTGGTGGAGAAGCACTTGGTTTAAAGCATACTGTAAGCTTCATCATACTTATACAAGTTCATGCAAGTTTCTTGCTTAATTTTCCTTTCCAGTGAATCCCCAGTTGTACTGGGTTTTGAACCTACATCGTTCTGTTCACAAGCATGGAGAAAAGCATTGCATTTTGCATTTTGAAGCACTTGCCTGATTTGGGACTCATAACTTGTAAAATTTGACTGCATTTTTACCAAAAGTTCTCTTTCATAAGACATTTTGTCACAGTAAGACAGGATATGTGTAAGGAAAATGAATGATGCCTGCATGCTGGCTCACTGTCATACTGTCAAGAGCCAAATTATGCGGTTACTACGAACATGGGTTTGACTGTGACATATGAGGGGACAAAACTTTTTATGTTTGTTTCCTCAAAGCCATCGTCCATTTTTATAGCTCAAACTTTATGCAAAACATCCAAACGTAGATGAACACAGACATTTCCAGTAGTTGCACAAGAGAAAAACAAATTTAGTGCTTACGACAAACAGATGAAAACGTACACACACACACGCACGCGTACGTAGACAGATAAACTCAGTGACTTTTCTCCGGTTATTGAGTCACATGTGATATTTCCATATCATGTAATCGTCGACACAAAGGTGTGTGTGCGTCTCACAAAGTGTTTTTCCACTCTTTGCTTTGACCTCGCGTGGCAGTTGAGACCAACCAACACAAGCACTGTAGAGAGACCATCTATTAGAGTAACTGTGTCTATTTTTCCATTTCCTCTGTTCACACTGAGCAGTTGAGGTAACTCACTAACCACATGCTTTTCTTTTCCAATAACCAAATTGACTTTGTGCTCACAAAACACAGCTCAGTGTCTTCCCACACCGCTGTCAGTTTGAAGATTTGCATGCACGCTGTCCACTGACTGAATAAATTAATAACTATACCGCTTTCAAACTGCTTTGGCGTTGTCTTGACAACGGTTACATCTTGTTGAGATGGACAGCAGCTTCGCAAGCGATATGCAAACACCAAAACATGTAGATGACGTAGCAACAGACAAGTGGAGGCCAGGCAGGAAACATTCATGGAAATACGAATTGGCATCACAGGAATAAGGTTCTCAATGTAAACTGAGAAATCTCACCACAAGGTCCGTTTAGTAGCTGTTCCGGAGCTTTTGATCGTACCATGTGATCTTCAACGGTGCAGTTTAACAAGTTGGATTTGTCGTCCGTGTTCATTCTTGACCTGTAGCCGAGGAAATCTCATTACAAGGTTGATTTTGGAGCTATTTTGCCATTCAAGCCATTTCTTAAGACGTCTCAGAAGTGAAACTGCTATGGACCAAAACGTGCTTTAGCCAAAAACAGTATCACCGGTGTTTTCCATTAGTTACCTAGACTGCGGGGCCCGTCGTAGTCTAATTTATCCCGCCACAGTTTCATAATGAATCGAACATATTTTTACATTTCAGGCAGAACTTTTTGAAGCTTTCACTTTCGCTGTCGCGGCTATGTTGACCCACAGTGTAGTTGTCTGTAGCCATTGGACCGTGGGTGGCCAACCACTCACTCACGTTATTATTTTTAAAATGAGTCCCCTTGTTTGGCCAATTCAGGATGACGACTAAGCGTCAGAGGTCGTTGAGAGCAAAACACTCTTCCAAAAGGAAGTAATGCAGAACTTTTCAAACATTTTTATATGATAAACATATTAATAAACATATTAAACAACATTTTTTCAGAGAGAATATAAATAAAGATGAAAGCAAGTACTGCAGGTCAATAACATGTTAAAAAAAAAAAATATTCTAGTTTGCTTGTATCGTGCTTAAATTTTACTTCCGTGGCAAAAATTCATCTCAGTGCACCAAGAACAAAAGCAAAGTTTGACTAACATTAGCTGCAGTACCGGTTACATATCGAATGTGTCCATCGTTGTGAATAAGTTGTTCAGCGTGAGTCACACGTTTAAAATGCTTCTTTGACTTTCACAACATGCTGTAATGAAGCCTCTCATGAGTCAACGCGAGCACGCTGACTGTATTATTTCCTCATTTTTTTTTACACGTAATCGCGACAGCAAAATAAGTTTGGATTTGTTCATCACCAGCATTACCAGAAACTGCTGTGGTTGTAGCTGGAGGAGCTATGTTCAGGGGAATTTACTGTTGCCGGGTGTGTAGAAACTGTGAGCTGGGAAGAATCCACCACCTCTTTGAATAGTCATCATGACACTGTCGACCTGCTATCGCTGTCAGTTTGTTTGTTCACATATTTTTCAATAAAACAGTGGCATGTTTAGTTGGCTAGTTTGGTTTGTTTTGTCGGCCTGTCTTTTGTATATGGACACTATGAATAGAATCAGAATCTGGTTTAGAGTTTCACAATAAACATATTAAACAACATTTTTTCAGAGAAGAATATAAATAAAGATGAAAGCAAGTACTGCAGGTCAATAACATGTAAAAAAAATATATTCTAAGGACAATAAACAGAAAAAAAATGTTATAAATGAATTAATGCTGAGCGGAGCAAGACATGTTCTCCTAGCATCCCCTTTGCAGATTACGGATTTCCTCTCATGCAGGCACAGGATTAGTTCACTGAGACAGCTGTGTAAGGAGTATATTGTGGTTTCATTCCCTCAGTGTGCTGAACGGACTCCAACCCAAACATGAAGACACTACAGTACAGTGTTTAATTGGCACGCTGTGCCGCACAAGGTATGCGTGTGTGTGTCTGTCTACTGTTTGATCACAGTAAAGTGAGAACAACTGTACTATCAGACTCGGTTGGAGCTGAACAACAGGCAGAGAACACACACACACACACACACATGCAGCGCAACTTATCCTGTTTCGCGGTAGAGTAACAGATAGAAGCGAGTTCCCGGAAGAGTTGCATGATTGAGAGACGAAACGGAGGGAGTGATAGGAGAGGCAGCAAGGCAAACACTCAGAGATTAGTTGAGCTTTTTAGATTTCGATTTGTCACAATGGACATTGTGCCGTTCATTCAAATCAGCCCCTTTCATTTCTGTTTGCGTGGGCTCCTTGCAAATCAGTAAACAAAGCAATGCAGTGTGTCCGAAATGTTTCAAATCCCTAATGGATTAAAGAATGCCGTCATGAAGTGACTGAATTGCAGCTGTCAGCTTCTAATCAATGCCGAGGATCTGCTTTAGCACGAGACGCAAATTTTTCAGGTGACAATACTCAATGTGAATGATCCTTGACCTGTAGAGCTGCACGGCGAAGACTGTGGTGTGCTCTCTTGTTGCGATAAGACTCAAGGTCAAACGATCTCATGCTACATCACAGTCGTTGTGAAGACGACGCGCGCGCACACTTTCCAATGCATTACGGCAGCTGTAAGACTGTGAGGGTGTTTTACACAGCTCATCTTTTCACCGAGAAAAACACAAATCCCATGGAAAGACCAAAACCACCAATGAATTCATCCAAATCTGTGTTTCCAAATTGTGAATCTGCGACATAAACATACATATTTACTAAAAATAATGCAAAACACACATTGACTGTGAGTTAATCGCCATCCTGTCGCTGTAAAAACTCTCTGGAGCACCAAATGTGCATCAATCCACGGGTAAAATTAGTCCTCAAAAAATGTACACTAAAAACTTAAAGTGTCGAAAAAAAAAAGAAACTTGTATTTCGTTTGTGAGCCTGTTTTGCATTCGAGCCTTGCATGTGACGCGCTGGCTACAATCAATTGCGGCCTTTATGAAAGTCTGCACAAACCAAATAATTGAGTATTTGTTCATAATCAGCCACTTGTCATTAAAACCATGAAAAATGGGAGCTGTGGGCGTACATCTCTTATGTCCATGCACGAGTTCCAGATCAGAACCAAAAAAGTAAATCGGAGTCACATGTGAAGCGAAAAACACTCAGCGGCAGTGGAAGCAGAGCAAAGACGGACGAGTGATACAACACAAGTAGAGGCATCCATATGTGTGTGTGTGTTGTGTGTGTGTGTGTTTCTGCGTGACACGTAGCTGTGACCTCTCACAGCATGGTGTTAGGTCTTCAGAGTCACAGTGCTATTGTGTCCTGAACTCTCACATTACAACCAGTCAATATTATTATGGACACACACACACACACACACACACACACACTGCGAGGTCCAGGTGGTCAGTATTGTCTTATCGGGGGAGGAGAGCAAGGTGGTGGTGGGGGGGTCATGGTTCACTGCATGGGAACCGACTGGCTTTCCATTAGCACTCACTGACCGGTAGTCAATATCTGTTAACACACACACACACATAGACAGAACTGGAATTTAAATGTTAATAAGATAATTAGAAAACATATATTCATTATTATCCATTATAAATCAATGAATAATCATAAATCTGCTGGTTATCTTCTCCAAAAGTTTAATTAATCACTATAAATTATTGGAAAGTAGTGAACATTTCTGTCATAATTATCCAGAAGCCAGTTTGTCTTCAAACTGTGCCAACCAGAAATCTAAAATCCAAAAGATATTCATCATCAAAGACCAACAAATATTCATATTTGAGAAGCTAAAACCGGACTTTAGCACAACCAAACACAGTCATGGTGACTTTGGTTTTGCATTTTTATTATCTTGGAATTACTCTTAGTGACAGTGTCACTTTTTGTGCTGTTCTCTCTTCTGTCATAACTGACAGTCACGCTCATGTTTGGTCACGACTTATTAGCGGGTGATACATCAACATGTCATCAAATGTCTTTCTTAATCGCCAAATCAGTACGATCTACAGTTTTCACATATTTTTAGAAAAATCATTTTCAGGTGGACATTTTTAACTTTAACTCTAGTTTGCTTGTATCGTGCTTAAATTGGCGCTTAATGGCAAAAATTCATCTCAGTGCACCAAGAACAAAAGCAAAGTTTGACTAACATTAGCTGCAGTACCGGTTACATATCGAATGTGTCCACCGCTGTGAATAAGTTGTTCAGTGTGACTCACACGTTTAAAACACTTCCTTGACTTTGACAACATGCTGTAATGAAGCCTCTCATGAGTCAACGCGAGCACGCTGACTGTATTATTTCCTCATTTTTTTTTTACACGTAATCGCGACAGCAAAATAAGTTTGGATTTGTTCATCACCAGCATTACCAGAAACTGCTGTGGTTGTAGCTGGAGGAGCTATGTTCAGGGGAATTTACTGTTGCTTGTGAGCTGGGAAGAATCCACCACCTCTTTGAATGTATCTAGTCATCATGACACTGTCGACCTGCTATCGCTGTCAGTTTGTTTGTTCACGTACACAAAACTGTACGCTGGTTGGCGCTGGACAGCATAATTTACAACTCTTTACGCTCCATTGTATTTAATGGTATTTACTGTAGTGAGTAATCTGTAATTACCCTTAAATTCCCTCAGGGCTGCTGAATGGTGCCATAAAACTCTATTAAGTTTCGATGTTCCAGCGGTGTCAGGCTCCAACAATGGTTGGCCTGTCTAAGCAAATTTGCAGAGGAGAGCACAGGCAACCACAAACGTCATTATATAAAGCGGGAAGCGTTGAAATGCACTTGTATAAAATCACCCATGCAGAAACTCTCTCCCTTTCTTATCTCGCCCTCTCTGTAAACTCAGCACAAGTTGTAGTCGATGGGAATCGTGATGTGACAAAGTCCACGACTCAAAGTCATGATGTACGTGACTTTGGGTTAGTCGCCTGCACCTGGACCTACCATGTTAATTTGACTTAACTCACACGAGGAGACACAACATTAGAAAACAGTACATGAAGACCAACCTGATTAACCCTTTCCTGAATGAATTATACTCCACTTGTTGTCGCTACAAGTGCTTTTAAAGCAGGTTAAATGTAGCAGTCCGTCCAGAAATCCTGCAGCGTTCCCAGGCTGAATGAATTAATTCTGCGCTGGGGTCTACGGCCGGCTGGACGTGTCCAGAAAACCTCCAAAGGTTGCCAGGGTGGCATCCTAATCAGATGCCCGAACCAGCTCAGCGAGCCGATGAGCAGGAGCTTCCTCTGGATGTCCTCACCCATCTCTCAGGCACGTTGCATGTTGGTATTTTCCTCAACACACATTAGGACCCGTTAGCGAGCGGGTGCCCACCCAAAATCATCCATCCCTCTAACATTCTCACCATCGTCAGCATCATCTTCATGACCTTCGCACCGAACTGAGCTCCAAACTGCCTAATGTACAGAAAGCGAAGGATACAGAAGAAAAATGAGGCACTTATTTACAGTCATTCACAAATATTTTCCCACACTCACACAATTGATCGGTATTGATCGCATGTAAATGGGATTGATTGTCTCACCCTTTTGTCTGTCTGCATCGATCCGTGTCTGTGTGACTCCTCTCTTGCACCCCTCCTCGGCTGCTGGGAGTCGTGTAAAGTCTTCCGGCTCCTTCCAGGCATCCATCACCACTCTGCTCTCCGCCCAGCTGCGCTCTCTCGGCCTCGGCTTAGCATCGCAGAGCCAGAGCTACCTGCATGTGTATCACAATGACATCCTGTAAGTGCAATATCTTTTCATTAGCAATACTTGTATACATTTATAATCTGTTCATATGTTGTCAAGGAACATGCCTAAGTATTTTAATGTACGCCAAGCCCTGAGGCAATAGCAGCTGCTTACAGGCTGTAACATACACTGTAACTAATGTCATTGGCTGCAGATCTCAGAGAACAGACGAATGCTTCATCCTCTTGCACATCATGAACTGCACATTGACTATTTCTTTAAGTTCATCAGCAAGGACCACAGCACTAATATTTCATTTCAAGTTCTCATTAAACTTCATGAGGTTTTGCTGTTAATGGTCGAAGAAGGATTTCATCTGTCAGGTTGGTCTGGGAGGACGTGCTGGGTTTCATTTGAGGCCCGTGCTGCTTACAGACCTCGATCTTCTCGTCCCAGTGATCCAAAACACCTACAGTACACGGACTGACATCCCCCCAGAGCTCTGAGCTCACCGTCCAGGCAGCCCGGCTAACAGACTGAGCTAACAGCAGCTATAGTTTACATCACTGGGCTCAAAGTGTTACTGATAGAGACCCCGTTCACCTGATTATATGTCAGTGTAGCATCTAAATGATGATGAGTTTTGGTTGAGATGGTGAGCTGTTTATTATTGTTTCTTTGCCCAGGCAACATTTCCATATGGGCCTTTGTGTGTGTACAATTCATCCTGTGCTGTGACCTTTCCTACTTTCAACCAGAACCAATCAGAAATGCAGATATGAGCGCACAATAACATACACTGACAGACACACACACATACACAGGCACGTATACATAGTGGAAAAATATTCTTCACCGAGCTTCCTCTTTTTTTTGACACGTGCAAGTCTGTTTTCAGAAACATAAATATGCCATCAGCAAACCTTTTAGGATGATTCATAACTGCAATAGTAGCTCAAACCGGGTTCTACTTTCATGCCAGCAGTCATAGTACAAGTGTAGGCGTCAGTTTCGCCCAAATTGTGAATGTCTCAATATCAAGTGCACATTCTGCTTTCTTAGACTGTGCAATGGGGGAAATATTAAAACTGAAATTGTAAATTTATGTTTTGTCGTTTTGACATCAAATTGCACGAAATGGTGGATTTAAATACGCAAATTTGCAACATTTAATGATGATTTTTCAAGCAGTGATGTACAGAGATGCATTAACTACAGAGGCCCAACAAAACCAGCAAGGACAATAAATAAGAATACAGGTGCAGGAAGAAACTTAATGTGGCAGTGTGAAGGATTTCATGGCATTTAGCAGTGTAGTTGCTGAATCACAACCTCCTCGCCTCACACTCCCTTCCAGGCTTCCAAGGGAGAAATTACAGAAGAGCCAGTGTTCAGTTTGTCTGTTCTGGGCTACTGTAGAAACAAGGCTGGTTCAACATGGCAGACTCCGTGGAAGAGGAGAGGTGTCTGTAGGGGTACGGTCGAATAGTCAAAAACTTTAGCTTCTTTCCTGACCGCTTTCCTTGACCTCGATGAAAAACATGATGAGGTCAAGGCAAGATGTGAAGGAGACTTCAGGATGTGACTGATGTTATGCCTGGTAAAACTACAAAGTTAAGAAGATGGACTACAAAATGCACATGAGATACTTCTCCTGCGCTCTTAGCGTGTTTTTAATGCAGGAAATATAAACGTGGACAAACCCGGTCACCTGTCACAGAATTAAAAATGTGTGTGTGTGTTTGTCCACTCATATATAAACATAGAACAAGGTGGATGATTAATAATCAGTGGTAACTTCCATGATGATCTGCAGGGATGCTGGAGGTCACCATATTTAATTTCCAGCTTATTCTGGAGCTGTGTAAATCTTACAAACTGGACCTTTAATCTTGATAACAAAGGGGGACAGCATTTACATTTTTCACTGATATATTTTCAGTAGTTGTTATCGCTGCTTCTGTTTCTGCCACTTTGATTCCCTGTTCCAGCAGACACTTCATGGATTTCATGCCAGTAAATGCCTCTAAAGGACAGCAGGCGGGGGTAAGAGGAAAGAGAAGAGCTGAGAGAGAGACCACACCCACCGGTAGGTGGGTCTTTCCACAGAGGAGGAGCGCTCTTTATATCAGCCATACACTCTGTGCTGTTGAGAGAGTCAGACAGAGAGAGGAAGGAGACCGTAGTAGACAAAAGCGCAGTTTCTGCTGGATTGTTTACGTCCGCTTGCTCCACTCGGATAAGGTGATGATTCAACCATTCCTCTCGGGGGGAACTTCAACAAAAACTCAGGGATTTATTTGACTTTTTCCTTTTTTTCCCCCACCTTTTTTTTTTTTTAACTTTTAGAAATTAATGTTTTGCTCACTTTGGACCTGTGGATCCTATTTGGATTTGCATTTAGATTATTAGATTCACCGTGTTGTTTTCGGAGCCAGCGGTGATGTCCCGCCACTGACATGCCTCATCCATCCAGGTGAGTTGGGACACAGGGAGCGGAGGTGTGTGTGGCGTGTGTGTTTGGTGTTGTTTTTACACTTAATTACATTTTTCAAAAATCCAGTTTCCCTCTTACCGGCATGTCAGCTGTCACGCTGCAAACAGCCGCAGCTCTACCTGCAGTCACCAGTAATGAAAGAAAATGTCTACGAACTTTTACACTGAAATGCGTTATCTTATTGTGAAATATCGCTGTAATCTCACAGAAGAGTGTGTCATGCGTAAAAAGACTAAAGACTCAAAAACATTACGACGCTTTACTTCCAGATAATATTCCCGTAATACTCCAGTCACTGTTTAAAGCGGCCATTTCCTACTTTTC
Organism: Nibea albiflora; assembly: GCA_014281875.1. Taxonomy (NCBI): domain Eukaryota; kingdom Metazoa; phylum Chordata; class Actinopteri; family Sciaenidae; genus Nibea; species Nibea albiflora. The sequence continues at coordinate 6,354,916 of CM024797.1, forward strand.
GGAGGTCTCTTGCGCTCTATCGAGCAGCCTTAAGGAGTGTGTTTGTGCCTTTTTGCAGCGAGCCTCTGTCTGTATCTGGCGACGCAGCGCACCGGCTTCTGTCACTGCCAACCTCATAACAACTCGCTAGTTGAGTGCAGACGGCTTTTCAGCCTGGATGAAAGCTGGATTGTGTCAAGATGTCAAGCTGTTTGTCGCAGTCAGAGGAAAACCGTGTTTCATTTGGTAAAAAGAGTGCGCTAGAGCAGCTCCAGGAAGACTTTATACATATGTCTAAATAGTGTCCAGCCTCAGAGGACGGTGTGATGTTTTCCATCTGATCGAGGAGCTGCTTTTTGTTCTGCTTCTTGTTCCGTGCTCTGGGAGGCGCACCTGTACCACTGGGCTTTGGAGAAGAAAGCTGCGAATATAGAAAGCATTAATCCAAGAGGCATACGCCATCAACGTGACGGCTGCTCAACTATTTTAATATCTTTTTCTCAACAGTAAAGTGAAACCTTATCGTGTTTTTTTTTTCCTGACTATTCTGTCGTCGCCCACGGAGACAGAGACTACAGCCTGCCTCTTCGTGTTCTTACACAGTGACGGTGCAGACGCGCTGCTGAATGGATCTCGTTAAACATTTAGCACCTGATCAAATGCCTTGTTTGTTAGTTTTCCTGTACCGGTGTTATGTCCGCTGCGCGTTTCCTTTTCTTCCCTCAGGGTGGACGCCGGTTCTTCTTCTTCTTCTTCTTTTTTTTTTTTTTCATTTCTTGGTGTCATTTGTCCACATGCCGCCTGGCACGCTCGATATCACTCGTCGCGCCCGGATTTGCACTGAAGCCCACAGGGAAAGTTTGTATTTTCATGTGGCTGGAGGATAGACGTCGCGTCCACTTTGAGTGCGGCTGTTGTCTCGTGCGTAAAAATGCGTAAAACGCTAAAGGATGACTGTTTCCATCAAAGGTGCGTAAAAGTGTGTTTGTCGGTGCATGCAGGCCTGCTGTTAAAAAACAGTCGGTTATAATTTTAGGTTATTTTGGCGCATAAGTGGGTCATTACCGCTGGGAATCCGTGCGCGTAGGAAGCTGTAGTCTGGACAAACAGGAAGCGCCGCAAGAAAATGTCATTTTGACGAGTCCCTATTATGGAAAGTCACGTTGAGAGTTTCGATAATTACATAAAAGATGACAAAAGCGTCAGGTTTGTTCGCAATGCCAGCGCTTAAAACACAATAAAAGTAGCCTAAAATCTGCACAGCTGCCGCTCGTCAGCTGTCAGAAAGCTGAAAAACTAAATATTGTTTGAGGTCATTTATTTTCCAAACTGACTCAGGTCCGCCGAGGCGGATTTCTTTCATATTTCATGTGTGACGCAGTTGAAGTTACAAGTCAAACAAAGATATGCTGCAATCAGCAACTTCTAACAATGGAGACGCACCGGGCGGCCAGTGTGTGCAGGAAACCTGGCTACCGCCTGAACAAGAACATGTATCACTGCACAGAAACTAGCCAGACTCTCGCCACACAATTCCAAACGCTTTAGTGGGACGTGCGCAAGAAACACTTTATATAGAACAAACTTATCGGCCACTTTTTCTGTTGGCACGTCCGCTTTTAGTCCAGAGGAAAAAGTCGGTGCTCGTTGGCACGCCTGTCGCCGCGGATCCCCTGTGAAATTAATCAGATTTAAGTTACAGAAATCCCGCATTTCTAAAGGAAATCTCCGAGGTCGGATCCTGACGCAGCAGCGCGCTGCAACGTGCCCAGCTGCAGCTCCACATGCAGCAGAGACGTGAGGCTGTAGGCTGTTTGTCCAGAGTGATGACAGCCCAAGCTGACGGTGCCGCTCTGTTCATCCAACAGACCACCAAACCGGTCCGATGGCCCGACCGCAGTAACAGGAACACAAGGGAGCGGAGGAGACCCATCACCCGCTGGTGCCGGTGGAGCCTCAGCGCAAACCTTCCGTTTAGACAACGGCACCGAGCGGAGCTTTGACCGCAGCAACTCCACCGGAGGAGGAGAGCCGGACTCGCCGTCCTGGTGCAGAACCAAACCCAACTCCTCTCACGACAACAGCCTAGGCGTGTTTCAGAAGAGGTCGATATTCCACCTCCCTCGCCGCGCCTCCAGTGGATATTTCTCCTCGGACGGCGACTCGCAGCCAAGCTCTCCGCTCTCCCCGAGGCCAGCGACGGCTGATAGAGCCACGCAGACTCCGAGCCTCACCGGCCAGGTGATGCAACACGCCCTACTGCGCATGGCAGAGGCGCCCGGCGGAGGACCGGGGACGCACCAGCAGTACGGTGAGCACAGGCACTTTGCATACATAACCGATTAACCGCCAATATCGAATGCACCCAGTTGGAACACACTGAAGTTTCTCACTACAACGCCCTCTGAAAAGTGTTGCAGTGACAAATATAGCGGCAAATAAACTGATATGCAGAAAACAATCATACTAACACCTTCCATCATCGCAAAAGCCATATGTTTATACTCATAAGAAAGCCTCTTTCTCTGTCTTGCTGCTGACAAAGTAAGGCCAGTCAAAATCAACGCGACAAAAACAATAAAATAATGCTTGAAATCATCTTTCCACTAATAATACTGGCAGTCCATCAGTTTTAAGAAGCTGGTTTTAAAAGTAAGTGTGTCAAATGCATGAATGCACACCCCGGTACTATATTTAAAAAATGCACTGCCTGTTATGTGTCAAAGTGTCTGCCCTGAATCATCAAACATACAAGCTGCTCTGGCTGTTTTCACTGTGCTGCTGGCTGTGTGGGTGTACAGCAAAATATGAAACCAGATATGAACCCAAAGCACGAGCTCCCTGAAGCTTCCTTTATCAAAAAATTAGAGTGTTTGGGCGCGGCGGCGTTGAATCTTAACAATGATAGTAAAACGATGAGAACATACTCAGGATGTTTTTCTACTCCCCTTTCACAAGATCTTACTCATGATTTTTTTCCCCCCCGCTGCTCTGTAGTATTTTACTACTTTCCCAGATGAGTAAATCGGGTTCGTCTTTGTTTTCACATTCTGATTTCTTGAATAATACTCTCTCTCTCTCTCGGAGGGAAATCCGACAAATTCCTACTGAATCATGCGGATCCAAAACTCACTAACATGACCCAAAAACCTTGCCAACCCTTCACCCCCGCTTTCATTCCACTGTAGTAATTCTTCTTCCTGTTGAGTAACATTACTGCCGCTGAGTGTGTAAAACAGAATAAAGTGGATTCACTGGGCCATAAAACAAGCGAAACTAAAAAAGGATCTTAAAATAATCCAGCATGGAAATCCCAGTCCCAATCTAACCTCTCATATAAGTGATTATCTTCATCTGTGAAGGTATTCTGCTGGATTTGAACAAACACATAATGGCTCTTTGTGATATTGTGTAATAACTAGTCTATTTCTTTTTTTTCCCCCCCCTCCGTTTGACATCACTCACTTTGTGAATGAGTTTAACTGCCTCTCAGCAGGCTTTGTTAGGCCTGCTGATGTTGGACCACTGCCTTGGAGTCATTCCTGCTGAGTCAGATATACAGGAAGGAACAAGGGACTTGACATCTGGCTTAACTAACCACGCCCCAGGAGAGTGCACAGGAGGAAGAATGATGCACTAAGCGGTCAAAATACATTTTCATTACTGCCACATGAAAGTGAAATCAAGCAGCTAACGAAGAATATGAAGTGAAACGGGTTAACAAAACTAATAAAGGGCAGGAAAACATGTTTACTCGCTGCTGAAAAACTTGCAGCTGAAAAATGTGAAACTTTAGTGTTGCTCCTCTTGTTGGACACAATGGTCATTTTAAAGTATATATTATATAGAACACATGGACATCGTACCCGTGACGTCACTCACATGTTTCTGAAGAGCCATGAAGCGTGAATCTGTGGCTATGTTGGCCGCCTCCCAGCTTATCTAAAAATGGGCAAAGACGAGGATTGTGGGTGGAGCAAAGGCGGGCTGAATAACACCTGGTTGCTCAAAAAGTCACCTGCGATGGCATCCACCTGTCAATCAAAGAAGCCGTGCTGTTAATTATGCGTAACTTTGATCCTTTATGGAATTTGAACAGGGTTGTCGTGAATGAGGAAATCAGCTATAGAGACCAAAACATGCTTTATTTTAACATGGGGACTTATGGAGACATGTTCTGTCGCCAGCCTCGAGTGGCCGTTCAAGGAACTGCAGTTTTTAGCACTTTCGCCTCGGCCTCACTTCACAGTCATGGAAGTTGCCACTTGGTTTATTCCACACTTTCTTCTTTCTTGTCAAAACGTGGCGCTTGCATTACCCATGATGCAACCTAGAAATGGTCACGGTGTTTATCTAAATCTATGTTTACCCAGGAAATGATTTCATTGGGTGTGTCGCGTAGTCTGCAGCGCTGCAGCCGCTAGAACCTTCTCGACAGTTCGGCTTGAGATGGGGAAGTGTTACGCTAGTAGCAGTGCACTAAATGCACAGGCCTAACCAATGCTGACTCACGTGGCATCACTTGTGGTGATTTATCAGATTTTGTGCCGCTCCCCCTGAAGACTATTTTTCACATGTGCAGTAGTGTACCATTGTTTTGCGGCTGCACCGTGAATAAACGCACATCATTTCGTGCAATTCTCCGCATTTCATTCAAGTCCTGTTGGTGTGAGCTCATACTGATGCAGGCTTCCCTTCTCACAGCCTCCATCCTGTTTTTATTTCTGCTGTTTATTTAGATATAAAAACAGAACAGCTCTTAGCTATGACGCCGGCGGCTAGAGTTGCCTATACTGTTGCTTGGTAACAAACAAAACTGTGACACGAGGCTGAGATTTGGCACAAAAAGAGAAGAAAACAAACAGCTGACGGAGTAAATCCCCTCACGGTGGATGACAAAGCCCGGCTTGAACCACGGCCATATCTATCTGGATTTGTATTTTCTTTGACAAAGATAGTGGTGTTTTCGGGGGCCTTTCTCCGGGGGCTTAAATAAAACTTCAGTAAGTGTGTCGTAACCTCTGTACGTATAATTCTGCTTTTTTTATAATAGCTGTGATTAGCTTCACTGATTGCCTCGTGTCTCTTTTATTCTCTTTCACGGCAGCCAGCCAGACGAGATACCAGTCAAAACAGAGCAGCGCGTGTGTGTCATTCATTAAGTACACCAATCAAAATAGGCCTCAGTGTGTGTGTGTGTGTGTGTAGCAGTCAAAATAGGCCTGCAGGTCTTTTGTAAGACACAGACAGAAACCTTTTCCCTCTTGTTCAGTCCGCTCCGTCCATCAGATAGGACAGATAGGGAGATAAACACACACTCGTGCAAAATATCATAGATTGTCCTCAGCGTGCAAGAATTGTCTCCGTTATCAAGAAGGCCGGCCTGATGCTGTGTTAAAGAGCGAGATAGAGCAGCTTGAGCAGGATGGCTTTATCATCTTGTTGTTGTCGCTCCCTGACAGCGTGATTACAGCTATCCTATCACAACACTTCCTCCTGCAGCAGGAACATCACACCTACAGTCATGTTTCTTCAGGCTCACGCCGGGAGGACGAGCGGGCCTTTGATGTATTTTTGTCTTTTGATTCATATTCACACGGTTTAATTATAACACAACCTTGAGGCTGGTTTGCGCGAGGATTTTTGCCCCGAGGCTTCGATCTAACAGACGGCAGACAGTTAATAGGCTACACAGAGAGCTGACTAATAGCTGACTGTCTTAAGTAGGAGTGTGTTCTCTGTAAATCAAAACTCATCTGACTCAACAAGCATCTGAAGATTTGTGCCTCCTGGAACAAGTGAACAACTTGTTATGAGGAAATATTTAGTGATCCAAGATGTGACAGTTATCTCGGCATTAGCGCATGATAAATTATGAGCCATGTAAAGAACCTTTAGAGGCTGCTGGTGCTATAAAAGCTGCACAAATCTGAACACGCGACATGCCGCTTTGGTTATTGTCTGTTTAAAAATATTCCTGATAAAACGCACACTGGAATTCTGTGTCGACCTACCGTCAGAGCAGACCAACACACAACTTGAGGCGCCATGGCACCTCAGATACTGAGGTACTGAGTCCAGTTCACCAGTTACCACTGTCATGTGTCAATAACAGCCCAGAAAATTCAGTATCGGTCGTGTTATCTGGCCAAAATGAGACGACACGTAACCTCAGCATCGCGTTACTGACTCATCTGAGCTCTCCTTCTGTGCTCACATCGTTTGAGAGATAACTAAGTATCAGTCTGAGCTCACGAGGAGCTCCATCCATATCCATGAGTCATTTTCACTCATCTTTGTTCCATTATTTGGTGTCTCTAGGGTTCAAATATATTATATTTGACGCTTCACTTTTGATCTCTGGGGAGTGCACCAGAGAAAACACTTACACGCTCACAGTGTTTTTGTATAGTCAGGAGTTACGCTGCTCTCACGCCAATACTTCCCATCGCAAACGCTCGCGTTCTCTGCTGTGTTGGTCTCATCAATATTGGAGGATGTGAGAAATATTAAGTCTGGGTTTCACAACAGCCTTCATGAGTCATAAGTGGAGATCGGTAACAGGTCAGAGTCTTTCATATTCATTTTTAGTTCAGACTGAAAATATTACAGATTAACCACAAAAACACACAAGCGCACGCGTCTGCTCACCCGGTCAGCTGGTGTATTTGTCTGTAGCTTTGTTATGATGCCAGCGAGACAAACGCATTAAATATTCTGTTTCACATGGAAGTGATTTTCTTTGTGTGTCTTTTGTTGTTTTTTTTTATTGTTAATCTCACCTGCACGAATACTCTGCTTCACACCTCCTCTGTGGTTTTTAACGCGGCGTTGTGATCGTGAATATTTTTGAACATCAAATAAACTCAACTGGGTCAAAACTCAAGAAGTCTCTGCTCTGTTACTGTGAACCTCCCACTCCTCCCTGAATCACACTCTGCCTTCCTCTCACTTCGTTCACGTCCCAAAACTGTTACCGCTGGGAGGATTTCAACGAAACTGTAACTGTAATCACTGCGTTGCCCGGAAAGCTGAACGCACACCGAAAGATGCACATTGCATGCGAAGGTCTGCAGTGAAGATGTTTTAAATAGCGTGTGTCCTTGGCCGTTTGTTGTCACTTTTAAACAGTCAAGCTTACGGGATCTTAGTTAGACTTTAGACTGAACTGCAGGTGCCAATCTGTCCTCGATTTCTGTTCGTGCTTCCAGTGATATTTATAACATCTCGACACTGAGCTTTCGCAATTCTATTTCATGCCAAAACCCCCAACCACTCGTCAAGCTGCAGACCAACTTTGACTCACTAAACCTTTCTATTTAATGCAAATTGTTCACGTTTGCAAAAATGTGTTCATCTCTGTGTTTCAGGACATTCTCCCAGCCCCTCTAGCACGCGGCCACGAAACGCAGCAGGGGACATGCAGACGGAGAGAATCGGACGAGAGCTCCGACGCATTGGAGATGATTTCAACAGGCTTATTCTCTTAAGGGTCAGTGGTCACATACACTGTGTGTTTTTGAATGCGTGGGAGGAGGGATCTGGGTACAGTGACCACATTTGTGGAGCTCTTGAGAAAAGTCTTGAACGCTCAACAGCTGCAGTAGCAGCGCAGCTGATTGGCTGACAGAAGACTGCGGTTAGCTAACAGATGTAAATGACTTTTATCAAGTCCAACATACTTTTATAGTCTTTTTTTGTTACTGTTGGGGTAAGTGTTTTAAGGGTTTCTTGAGGCTCATCTAGATTTGACTGCATGAATGTGTAAAATCGCCTTTTGTTCAGTGATTTATGTCACATGGTTCGTTAATGCCGCTGTTTGCCGCAACTGATTAGTCAGTGTTTGTCAGATCACAGCAGTCTGCAACACAGAAATCAAAACAAGTCAAAACAGCAGCTGTTAAACGGTGCGATTGCAAAGCGCTGCGCTGCTGGAAACGAGCAATGCGCTCAGAAGGAGAGGGCTGTCGGGACAAACATGTCCCTAAAATGCCGCCGTGGGTGATCTGAGGGAGCCTGTGACCAGCTGGTTATTTCCACTGCGCTCGGGGTGAGAAAAACGAAATGACTCTTGATCAGAAAATAACCAAGGAGACTGCCCGAAGCTGCAAAGAATCCAGATGCCACACTAACCACTGAAGTTAAAAAACAAGAAAACAGCCATATGATAGAAAAAACACAGAAGATGGACTGACTGGGGAGGAGAAAAAGCTGCTTCATTCTCCTCTGAGAAACCTTTGCAGCCAGTTTCCAGCAGTGGGAAACAAAGAAAAACAAAACTTAGCGGTATAACTGGTGTTTAAATGTGGTTCAGACCCAAACAGAGGTTATTTGCTCAGCCTCAGTAGCAGCCACTTAGCTGATGTACGCAGAGGTGTTTGTGGATGCTGTTTTTCTTTGGCAGATAAGAACAGGAAGTGGTTAGCACTGTCGCCTCACGGCAAAAAGGTTCCTGGTTCGAACTTTGGCTCGGGACTTTCTGTTCGCGTGTCCTCCCCGCGTCTGCATGGGTTCTCTCCAGGTACTCCGGCCTCCTCCCACAGTCCAAAACCATGCAGTTCATAGGTTAATTGGTGCTAAATTGCCCCTAGGTGTGAGACCGAGGCATGGTGTGTTTGCCCTGTGATGAGCTGGTGACCTGTACAGTCAGCTCCAGCACCACACCTTTGATAAGGATAAGCGGTTATGGAAGTTGGAGAAGTTGGTGGAGTTTTTGACAACTAGTAGTGCTATGGAGCAATGTTTTTCTACATTCCTGCCACTGGTTTCACATTGTTCTGCTTATCGACAGTTGGTGGTAATGTGCCCACAACTGGGAGGAAGAAGAAATCACAAGCTACGTATGTAAACGTGCAGATGAACAGGCAGATATGCAGATGTTTCATAAGGAGGGAAATTCCACAGGGCACCTTTAACTGTTTGCTATATCACCTTTGTAGCGTGACATGTTTTCGTCTCATTTATACAGCTCTAACACGACGGCCGAATGTGGCTCTTTCTCGTAACGCGCCGTTTTGCCTTTCAACTCGCGCGCGCTTCACATGAAAACACATTCAAAGAATACGTGGCAGGATTATTTTGAGATATGGGCGAGTAATCCACCCCAGTTACTGCCGCTCTGTTTGTGATATGACATGGCAGTTGCAGTAGCCTGACTATTGCCTTACTGAAGAGATAATCACATTGTTACAGGGGGATATAAATCCTTTTAAATGGTGCAGGTTACCCATCAGTCAGTCAGACAGGGTGTGCTGTAAAGTTGCGTTTAATTTCCTCCTGACTTTCCTTGGCAACATTTCTGCATGTTGCATCATTCCGGTTTTATTTACTCCGTTATCAAAGAGCTGACTGGATCTTTTGGAAGCCAGAGAGGAAGCGCGAAGAAAAACAGAGCTGGAGTGAATTCACTTTAATCTCATCAGAGAAACGGATTAAAAAATAAAAGTCAAGAGCAGGCAATGACAGAACTGTTACGTCCCAGTGAAGAGCTTAAAACGCTCCCTCAGTGTCAAAGGCTTAGCAGCGATAAAGCTACAACTCCCCAAACCGAGCAGTCTGATTAGTCTGAAATGTTCTTCTCCTGCTGTGTTTAACCTACTGGGTGTTAATGAGCACCAAACAGGAAGACGGTTAACCCTTTCCGCCCTCTTGCTTCTTCGTTTTTCCCCCAAACGCACACACACGCGTAACCAAAAAGCCATTAAACCGCTTAAGGGATGTTATTTGAGCGCACTTGTGGTTCCAGCAGTCATCGCACTGCTCTTGAACCCATCATTAACAGAGCGGGGGTTACTCATCCGCCTGTCAGGTTTTGGATTTGATCAATCATTGCATCTGTGTACTGTCAACATTCCACCAAGTTATGCACGAAATCAGGCGTTCAGCAGCCGACTGCAGTGCACTGACATCAGAAAGAAATGAATTCATAAAATAAACGGAACAGGATCCCAGCCACAAGCTGGGATAAGGTAAGTCTAAAGATACTTCCCGGGTAAGTTTGCTTTGGCCCAGCTGTGACCCAAGCTGCAGAGGAAAACAGATCGAAGTTGAAAAAATATGCCAGAAGGTGATGAGGCGAGGCTGTGACTCAACACCTAGTCACATTACCAGAAAAGCAGACACAGAAAGAGAAGACGAGTGTGTGTGTGTGTGTGTGTGTGTGTGTGTGTGTGTGTGTGTGTGTGTGTGTGTGTGTGTGTGTGTGTGTGTGTGTGTGTGTGTGTGTGTGTGTGTGTGTGTGTGTGTGTGTGTGTGTGAGTTTGTATGACTTTTCGGCGAACCTTGTGTGAACTGTGGTAGAAAATTATCCAGAAAAGCATGCGAATGTGTGTTTCCTAACGCTGTAGAGCACTGAGGAGGCAGTGAAAAGAGGAACGTGGAGGTTTGTTCCCTGTTCTCTTGGCAGGTGTTGATTTTGCTGCGGACAAGTGCATATGCATGGTTACACATGATTTCATAACCACAGTAGCAAGATGTTTTTCAGGTTTTTCAGAGTTGAATCAGATACTAAATCATGACTACAAGAAGAAGGTTGTTTTTGATTGCGAAGCAGTCTCAATCCCAGCATAACTATGATTGTACAGAATGAAATATGGCCAAAGGAATCAGACCAAAGTGCTTGAACAATCTCTTCCGGTGGGAAGTCAGTGAGGGATTGAATCCTTTAACACTCAACTGCAAACTCCTACTGGTGGTTTATGGTGCCTGCAGTTTAATGGTGCTGCGTCTTGGCCGGTCACACAATGTGCATGGCCTGACTCCAGCTACGAATCACAGAGTCTCTATCCCAGGCAACCCTCTGAGATTTTCTCACCATTGGTTGTAGCCTTTGTGAGTCATCGCGTACGGTTTGCCTTGAAGAATGACCCTACCAGAACCCTGATCAAACCCAGACACACTGGAGTGATTATACCTTAAACTCGAGTGTAAAAGTTCAAAGATCTGAGAGGAACTCGAGGAAGTTTCTGAACAAAAGGAGATTTCACATTCTCAACAATGCCATGAATTTCACTCTGTCAACAAACTGGCTCAGCAGGATGGGTGAATCATCCTGAATCATACGTGGCTCAAGTCCAGCTGGGCTAGACAAAGGATGAATGTAGGGTGATTCAGGCACCTGCTGTGGTTGCCCCCTGCAAACATCTGGAACCTAAAGCAGTGACTCCCAACATTTCTGACCCGTGAGCCGCACTTGCATACGTCTACCAGTCCTGATCAGTTCAACCAAAGAATACATTTCTAGGAAAGCAGCAAAGATTTGTTGTGGATGTATTGCCCTGAAATTTGCATTCATAGTCCAAGAGGATGAATCCTACTCACTTTGGTGATCACCAGGTTATTTTTTCTAGCTCCACCATGTCATTGGTTATTGTTAACACGTGCGTTTACCCTGTGGTTGCTGTGAAAAAGGTCTGCTGGATGGATTGCCATGAAAGCTTCATTCATGGTCCCCAGATGATGAAGCATACTGACTTTGGTGATCACCTTTTCTTCTAGCGCCATCATAAGTTTGCCGTTTGTGTTTTTTTTTAGTGAAATGTCTCAACCATTGAATGAACTGCCATGAAATGTGGTACAGATATTCATGCTCCCCTCAGGATGAGTCCCTTAACTTTAAATCTAGTTCCCGCATGTGGTCAAAACGTCTTAACCAAATACATATCTACATATCTTACCACTGTTTCTCACAGCAGTGGCCTAGAGGGTAGACACAGAAACGTAGGCGAGTTCTCAACAACGTCACGCACATCCTTTCCATAAATGTATGAGCCAAGCTGGACAGAGAGGCAAATTTAAAACCAAATCTAAATGGGTAAAAATGAAGCAGATGATATTGTAATATACGTGATGTGTGAATTGATCGGCAGTCGCGTGTTCTCACATTATCACCAACTCCATTATTCCATTAGTGTTGGATTACTTCAGACCGCCTGTATGACCGTGGCACATCATGTGAGAATGCTGTCATACACAGTTTCAGTTCACTGTATTGCCTTGAGGAGGAATTAGCACTTTTATAAAAGATGATTGATTATCTGCCAGGAAAACATTACAGCAGTGTGTCATCACCAATATAATGACTATATATATAAAGTATATATATATATATATTTTTTTTCACAGTAGTCTTCTCTCTTAGCGGCTCGCTCTCCTTTGTCCTCATTTTTCCTCCTTTGCCCCCCCCCCCCAACACGCTTGTCCAGTAAAACATTTACACAATGTGTGCGTGATTATGTGTGCCAGTTAAATATTTACACAATGTGTGCGTTTGTTTTCAAACATCTGTAAACGTGATCTGTACGGTGTCTGGTGTGTGTGTGCACACGCGTGCGTGCGTGCGTGCGTGCGTGTGGTGTGTCAGTCTAGTGTCCGTGACAATGTAGATTCATTACGGCTCAGCCCTGTGGTTAAAAAACTCTCAGGGAGCAAAGCCCAAGGTCTAATTATCCTGCCAAAACACACACACACACGCACACACATGCACACACTTAAACTCCAAGACACACTGTCATCTTTCAGTAAGAGGTAAAACCCTTTGTCCTGAAGACAGAAATAACTCTGAGGAACATTGTGGACCAGTCGCGTGTCACCGACTGGCTGCTTGTGTTTTTGTTTATGTGTGTCCGAGTGTGCATGAAAGACAAAGAGCAGGAGAAAGACTTTTTTTTTTGTTGTCTATTTTTAAGCTGAGTTAAGAGTGCATTGCCGTTTCCATCAATGAAATGTGGGGCAAAATATTGGAGCATTCACTGGATTTAAAGACAACTAGCGTTAGAACTTTTTGAGCTCAAATTCCAACTTTGAGCATCTTCTACTTTACGTACAAAATGTGATCAGTATGCAATATGCAGTGTGTGTTAAATTATGAGTGATAATGTTGTCAAACTCTTAAAGATTAGTGATCTGTAGAAGAGGAAGACGAAGACAGTATACTGCCTGAAGTGGACTTGAAGGAATTTTAGTCAGCGAAACTTTGGTTGCTGGTTAATAAGATGTAAGATAGAGAATATACAAGGTACAAGCTGCTTAAAGCAAACACTCATAAATAGGGGCGCCCTAGTGGCTCAGCTGCTGGAGTGTTCCCTCCATGTATGAAAGGCAGCGACCTCGTCTCAACTCTATTCAGCTTTCCTGTCCGTTTTGCTTTAGTCAGGATCGGTCCACAGAAGAAAACCTTTAGCTGTAATGAAATAACTTTGGGTCTTATTTGGGAAATGCTGGGTAAATAACATGACCTATGACCTAGACATGCTCTATGTGGAAAGTGTCATGAGACACCTTCTGTTATGATTCTGGGCTAAATAAGTTGAATTGAGCTTGATGCGTTTTAAAAGATGATGCTCACATTGCAGTGTAAAAACTGAAAGTGTGGTGATTTCCAATGGACATTCGGCAGAGAGTAATTACAGCTTTTGACGGGGATGGACACACCAACTGTTGCGTTTTATGCCAGAATCAAATCTTAGAGCAGAGAAAAGCTTGCTGGAATATTTTTATGTCCCGACTTTGCCACACATCTAAAGGGAAAAGAGCAAAAGAGATAAGCAACAACAGCAGAGAGTGATAGAGAATACATGCGATGAAAGTTATCGGTCAGGGTCAGAACCGCAGCAACACTAAGGCAACCTCTGCGTGTGGGTTTGCATGTAAAGGATAATGTGCAGACAGGTTGTTTACATGTACAGAAATGTAAGCGAGACTGCATATTTCTGTGTTTCAAACTAAATGGACGCTCTGACGAGAAGAAATCCAGAGATAAAAGCTTCAAATTATAGCATTTGAGGATCTTTTCATAGTGGCACGAGTGAGGACGACAGAGAAATGATATAACAGTTTACGCTGTGTGCGCGCTAGTCTGCTGTGTGTGTTTGTAAGTGTAGCCTTGTTTGGAGAGCTATTTTTGAACAGCAGCATAGTAAGTTGTGGTGACCAAACAAAATCACATGCCCTATTTGGAATGGGCTGACTCAATGTTTCCACTGTGCAATGGGAAGACGAAGAGCGAGGGGAGATATTAGAAATCCTCAGAAATGTGTCAGAAATTAGTCAATAGTTTACAAACCAGCAGAAAAATATAAAACATCTCTTCCCAAAAAGAGGGTCTGTTTGGGGCTGGTGCATTTTGGCTGCTCAGGGTAGTTGAGCAACCCAACTCCAACGCGGTCAGCCTGAAATTTGACTGAAACTGAGCAAACTCCACGTTTATTCATGGACTAAACTGTGATACTCTACCTGCTGTGCTCTGGCCTGGTTTATTTCATGAACCAGCTTCTAAATCTGAGTCTGGCATGAAGAAGTTTCCTTTGGTTTGAGAGACAGAGAGCACAACCCTGCAGCTGAGACTTTCATTTCACTACAAACGGACTTGCAGACATTTTAAACCTGAGCTTAGATATTTAGTCTACTTCTAGTCGGTGCATCACCACCTGGGAAGTTGTCGTCAACCACGTGCACTTATTTGCTGGCTGTGACTTCACTGGTCAACGTTCACCAACTCATGGTCGACTCCAATTTGCTCCGTAGCTGTTTGATTTGCCATTTGGCTTGCAAATAATTAATGGGAGGGAATATCGCAGGATAACTTCAAGCTATCAGAACCATATGGTGCAGTTAGCCGGGAGATGAGCAAAAACATGTTTCCAATCAAGAAATCCCTTGTGTGCTGCTCTGTTTCACTACTGCAGTGCATGGATGCAAATCCGGTGGAGCTTCCCGATAAACGTTTGGACTCATCCTCACCTTAGAAGACTTTTAAAATCGGTCTGCATTTTGAGCTGATATGAAGTCAACATGATGATGTTCATCCTGGTGGATTCATGTGTGTGCTTTAGCGTCAAGTTTCAACTTCAATGAATGGAAACAAACTCCAGCAACGGAAACACAGATTTAAAAAAAAATATTGTGGGATAATGTAAATTGTGGGATGTGGCATGTGGTATGTATTTAAACAAAACATGATCTGTTGTAATTTGGAGCAAACGTGCAATCACAATCAGCATTATCCTTTAAAGTAGACGTGCGGATATTGTGCACAGGAGTTGTTTCGTTGGTTGGCTGAATGACAGTGTGGTTGATTTATCGGCGCACTGATTTATTCTCTGACTGGTGGATTTTCTGGTTGGCTGATTATCTAGCCAGTTGATTGGCTGACTGCCCGCTTGGTTTTTCTCTTTTGTTGTTGGTGTTTTTTTGCATATTTTATCAGTTTGTTTTCATTTTCCATCATGCCAGCAATATCGTGCGCACGCGTATGTGCAAGTGCACGTGCATGTGTGTGTGTGTGTGTGCCACTTGAACTAGTTGTTAGAAGTCTGCACAGTCGCAGGAAAATGATTTGTGGCAGCAGGTTTTCTATTCTCAGATGATGGAAGGGGTTATTTGAGGTAAGGGTTTAAATGAGGTAACTATTAGAGGATTAACCATGTGTGTCTGTGTGTGCACGCGTGTGCATTTCCTTTTCTGTAATCCTGAGGTATGAGGTTGAATATCAAGAGTTTTGGTTGGTGAAAATGGTTTTGGCGTCGTGTCAGACTCTCAGGCTGCAGTTTTCCAGCCCTAGGAGCACATCTGTTTCTGATGGCAGTGGATCAGACCTCTCATCCTGACTGTGAACTACAACCAATCACCCAAATAACAGAGCAGCTCTATTGTCTACTTAGGTTTTTTTTTTTTTTAAGCTTAGGTAATTGTTGATTTTCCCAGAACACTTGATTTACTGTAACCTTTTTGACAACACTGTTTGAGTTTGGATTAAGCAAACAAGATGTGGCATGTTACTTCGTGAGTTTTAGAGGGACCGGTGGCTGCAATTTTGAACTTATGGAGAGATGTAGCTCTCTCTACATGCTGTAGATCTAAAATAGAATAAGTGGCACGACTACAAAGGGTACCGAGGGGATGACATTTGGGACCAGAACGTCTGATTAATCTTAAGTTAAAGCTGATATGTATGAATCTCTTCAAGTTAACTGATGTAGACCTCAATGGATCAACAAATCGAACGTGTTTTATTGAAACAAGCTTTCAGTCAATTTGCTCTTTTTTTTGTCTGGAGGTTCATAAATCTGCCAGCGTGGTCTCTTCCCTCTCTCAAAGCTGCAGACCGTCTTGACAGTTAAATCATGACAGCGGTTCATGAGGTGAGGAAAGAGCACAACACAACACTGCCAGCTGAAAACCACAAAGCTTGTGTCTGCCTTCCAAAACTGCTTTGAGAAGAGACGAGTCTCTAATGCACAACACGATAAACGCTGCTGCAAGCAAATGAACATTAATAACAATAATTGTGAAGTTTTCACAACAGGAAAGTATAATTACACATCTAAAGGCCAGAAGTGGTGTAACCTGAGAAAATATCGAAGGAAAATTGCAACCCTTTTTGCAAAAGTAAATCCACTGCGACTTTCTACTCAAAACAAAGGGGAACATCTAATCTGTGATGCCAAAAGCAAAGGTTTGAGCTCCAAATGAGAGGGGAGGCTGAGCTAATGGGCTTGTGCTTCTACACCCACACGAGTCATGATTTATGATAATAGCAGAAGTTCAGGTTGTGGAGATGAAACCGAATCCCCAACAACAACAACGACGTAACATGCTCAGCTTGGGGCTCTAATGAAATGAGTCTGGATCTCTGCTGCTCTTTCAGCTACTTGCTGCACTTCTGTGTTTCCTCAGATGGTGAGTTCAAGTTAAAAAGTTCATGAGGTGATGATTACTGAGAGAAAAGGGAAGAAAGGGGGGGAAAAAAAAATGAAGTTTTCCAGATGTGTTTATAAGGATTCTTTGCTTTTTATCGCAGAAAAATTTGGCACTCCGTTTTTCTTCTTTTATGATGGATTTAGGCGGAGCGTCGTCTCGAATTAAAAGCTAACGTCAGCGACGTTAACATGCTGACAAGAACAGTGCTAACGTAATGACGTTTAGCACGTTTACGTACTGTACACATGAATGTCTCAACCAAATATCATGACGATGCTTTGGACAGCTGTTCAGATGTTGCGCCGTAGACCAAAATGGGAAACCAACCAACTAATAGACCCTGTGCATCAGTAAGAATCTATGGTCATGAATGTAATAGCTAAAAATATACAATCTAGCAAATATAGTTTGTTATTTATCGCATGTTCACATTGTTCCTGGTACCCCTGTGATGTAATATTGCAAAGAATCTGGAAGCCGTTCATCTGGAAGACATATCCAGCTTGTTGTCTATTTTCAGTTCTTGTGGTGGCTTTCTTTCTCTGCCCGATCCATCAGGTTTGGTCGAATCCATATTTTTGCAGCTGGTTGGTCATCTCAGAAGCAGACTGATTCATCACAGGGTTAACTAGTCTTCTCCTCACCTGTTTACTCCTCTGACATTATGGGTTTCTGTGGTTTTTGGCTCACTTCGAATCAAACCGCACAGCTTTGATATTCCTCCCTCGCTCTCGTCCGTAAAGATCCTGTTTTTCAGAGAACAGTCTAGCCCCGGGGGGAAAAAGGCTTATTCTCTGCCAGTCACTGTCTGGATGGTATTGTACAACCATCCGGCTTGGCTGTATTTAAAGGGTATCGTGCCAAAACAGGACATCCATCATCCAGCGGAAAAACGATTCCCACAGATTCTTGTAAATTCCTTAGTTAAATGCTTCTTTACAGCTGACTTTACACCTGAGGGTGCAGTTATTTTTCATCATAGTTTGTCATTGAATTCTGTTTTTAACTGGATCACGGTCACTAAAATATTAGATAAACCATTTTTCCAAGTTTCTGCTACTATTATAAGGAGTTTCTTTTTGGTGTCAGCGAAGCAGCTGGATACTTTTGAAGTCATTCATTGTGAAGATCCCCACCCACCTTCCCACCCTACCTCAGAAACAGGAACCCTGTTGTTTCTAAAGAGTGTTTTCCTCTAGCCCAAGCTTCCTGGTGTGCATCCACCCAGGGGATATGTCCTTTCTCTTCTGTCCACCTGGCAGCTCTCTTATCTGTGAAAAGCTGCTGCTGCTGCTGCTGCTGGTGCTGCATTGGACCGTGGCCAAGGCGCAGGGCTTTCGACTGCAGAGATGGAGAGCAGGAAAGAAAACACCTGTTTCAGTCAGCGTGCCAAGTGTGTCGAGAGAGAGGTCTCCAGATTAGAAAGAGGCAGGAAAGACAGTTTAGGCGTACAATGCGAAGGAACTATTAGAGATAAACAACAGCACAGCAGGTGATTTCACTTGTGATGCATGAGGACCGGACAGCTGGGGTTAGGGAGGGTTTGATCGCTGTTTGATGTCTCTAATAAGGCCGTATACGATCTAGTTTGAATCCAGCTGATTCAGCCAGACTCCCTTTTTACACACGAAGGTCAGTGTAATCGTCACGGAGAGTATACGATGCAACAAGTGTTTTATGGCTTTGGAGGTTTAGTGTCGCATCAGGAGTAATGTCGTTATTACCAACGACTGTCTTAACATTCGTTTCCTGTGGTTATTTTCTTCATATTACAATGCAAAACAATATTTCCCCCCGTGTTTCTTGGTGCCGCGTTGAACATGCTTTCATGTGTGCTTTCTTAGTGAAGGTGGTTAAATTGACGACACCAGGATGGGAAACCTTCAGACACGCAAGATATAAAAACACGCTGTGCATATGCAGGCTGTAAAGAGAGTCGTGGCAGGATGTAGAGAACTGTACTTAAATGCTTCCTGTGGATGTAAACATACAGTGTGTGTGTGCGCGTGTGTCAGTGTGCATGCGTGTGTATCTCTTTGATTTTAAATTATCAAAGGACTGCAGGATGTATATTTGATGTATATCACAACATAGTCAGAGCATGGAATGAGCATCACTTATAATAAAGTACTTTTTCGCCCATGAACTACATCAGTACTTGGAAGTCTACCATCCAGCAGCCCTGGCCGAACTCATTATCTGAAATGATGTTTGTTTACACATTGTTCAGTCCTCATCCTAACTGTGAGTTCACATGGAAGCAGATTTCCACATTACTCACTCAAGTTTACCCGTGGAATCATTTGTGTTTACGGTAGTAAGCGAGATGGGAATATTTACTCTATTTATTTACGCAAGTAAATATTTAAAACAGATCTTGCTGTGATTTAATTGTGGATCAAACGGATGCTGAAAGAAACGACACGATGGCCACATGATACTTTGTGTCTCCTGCATGCAAGAAGTCACTTATTAAATGTTTATTACTTATTAAAAAGTATAACTGATCGCCTGAATCAAGTAACAGACACATTTTCAGCATTTACCAGGTAGTCCAACTTCCATGCTTCCACGTCCAGCCTCTGTGTAAATATGAAGCAGAATCAGAGCTCTGGGTGCCCACAGTCAGGTTGAGGTGTATGTGTTATTTACAGACTGAAATTTAAATTCACCTTCTGTGTGAGCACACCATAAAATACCTTATCAAAATACAAACAATTAAACGCTCCTCTTGCTTGTCTGACTTTGTAAGCTAAGCTGGTAAATATGGTTATTGATAGGTGTAATAACGAGCTCCGCACTGCAATCTAAAGACAGTCCTGTTTCTCTCTCCTTTCCATCACAGGGGGCGCCCAACCCAAGACGGGTTGTGATCGATCCGAACCCACTGCCGCACATCCACCAGGAACCCGCCATGCTGCTCTGCGTGGGCATCCTGCTCCTTGTGATTGGACGGATAATCTACTTGCAGGGCAATACGGACAGCCCAGACCACTCTCAGGTTTAGCCTTCGGAAAACCCAGCAGACGTAGCATTTTTCTTTGAAAACATGTTGGATCTATCATACCTGAATCTTCCTGTTTATGAGGAGCTAGGCTTCACCCTGCTTGCTCCCATTTCCCAACTGAGGGGACTTTGGACTTCCATGGAGATGATTAGTTAAGACATTTCAGGAGCTCTAACATGCTTTTGTTTTTCCACTTTTGTTTTTCCTTCACGGTGAAACTTTGCAATGCAACCAAAGAGAAGAGCCAAGATTTTGCACTCCTTTCCAGCACGGAGGCGATTGTGTCATCCGAATATGTCTCCGTGCAAAATGACGCCTGTGGAAATTCAAATGTGCCTTGTACAGTTTCGTTTCCTGTTTACTTTATGTTTTGTTTTTTTAGCTTCTTTTAAGGTGTTTGTACAGAAATGATAAACTCTGTGGGTGATCAACTCTGCAGACCCAGGGTTGTTAAAGTACATGGGTCCAGCCTGCAAAATACTCCCCTAACTTTTCCCCCTCAAGGTTTCAGGCAGGGAAAAATGATCATGCACTCGTGTCAGGTTCAGGACCCAGCAGGTAACAGACTTATGACCCGTGTGGTGGGAACAAATTTGTCCAAAGTAATCCAACATTTTTGTCACGCATTCTTCCTAAATTACCGTTTAACGTTTTGTTACCATGAATTACACGCCTGCCTTTCTCTGCATTGTATGATTGACTTATCAAATGCCAACACATAAAGTGTTTTGTAGACTTCTGCGCCTGAAGCCAAATCTGGACAGAATTCATGTTCCTGGGAGAGGCGAGGTGAATCAAATATTGTCTGTGGTTCTCTAGTAACTAATTCTTCTGGGTAGTAAACTGAATTTGAGCTGTCAAACTGTTGTAGTTGGGAGGACAAACAATATTAATGTTAAGATTACTCAGCTTTCCAAACAAATGAATCCTGTTCCAACGCAGCTTAATATTGTATTTATATGCGCTGATGATTGTTGTTTTTTATTCACACCCTGGGTTACGTTTTAGCTGCTCTCCTGCTACCGTTTTGCAAATATGTAATCAATTATTATCCCTTAAAAGGTACTTCAAATAGATGCACCAGTCCTGCCATTTAAATGACACGTTTCTTTCAATTTCCACTAGTTTTTTTTAAAACACCTATATGACAGAAATGTTCTGTCCTGGATGTTTTATCCATTGTGACTACTTTATGACAGACTTCATTACCTGTCAGTGTCATAGTGATACCTGTCCAGACAGATTGTACTCATCGTTCAGTTTTACATAAAAACCCCACGGATAGCAGTAAGATGATACAATACCAACTATCAATTAATTGATACCAGTCTTCTTCTCTGTACGGACTGAATGGTGAAGGTACATGACTCTCTCACCAGATACCACCTGTGTACGTGGATTCCTAAAGAATTACAGTAAAGCATTAAGGGGTTTCATCTCCCTCTTCGCTCTGGTTGTATTCAGCATTGAAGCAACGATTTTGCACACTGATAATTAAAATCAGAAGCAGATTACTTCACTTGTCAGTGCAGTAGTAAGGTTTAAGTGCTCGTTTAAGTACTGAGCTGCCGAGTTAGTGCGTGAATCTCAAAAGGGCAAGATGATGAACAAAAACCAAACTCATGTCAACCATTCAAACCATTAAACAGTGTCATTTCCTGTTGTCTTGTTTACTCTTCCTCTACGTGTTGTATTTACAAACCTTACTTTGATATCGTTTCAATATATTCAGTCGTTTTTCTTTCATAACCGATCAAACAGTGCTTGTCCTTCCACCGTTCTTTGTTTCAGCCTCTGGATTTACTGTTAGCAGCCAGACTGTTTGTTGACAGGGTCATTTTATCAGTTTATTAGCGCCGTGATTCAGGCTCGGCCAAGTCTCCTCATGCCTGCCAGGTCAAACACTCTTAGAGAGAGATTTTTGGACTACAACCAAACACTGAATCATGCAGAGTCAAAGAGGTTTTTGTCACTGACTATTTAGCTAATAATAGTATATCAAACATCAGAAGAAATGCATTTATTCTTATCTTTAAACACTTCATTAAAACACATCAGTTCTCCTATCAGCTGCTGTGCGCTGCTCTTCGGAGGTGGGGAAGTTTTTCAGATGTACATTAGCCAAACTGACCAGTTAATCTTCATCACTGAAGCCTTTTCAAACCAAAGCATATCTTTGAAAACACTTGAGACAAATACATTTTATCTTTGTCTGGCTTGTCCAAGTTTGTTTTGTAGCGCGGAAAAACACACTCCCATTATGACTATGGTTCATAACCGCAGTTCTTCAAAAACTTGTGTTTTTAAGACTAACTGGTTGGTTTGGCCAATGCATGGCTTGTTAAGGGTCCTGAATTTTTCGATGGAAGCATACAGGTTTCCCAAGCAGTGGATGTGACATTCCCCAATGCGGCTCTCCATAAACCAGGCTGGGTTTGCCATCTTCTGCACGTTCAGATACACTGTGGTAACACCAAGCATTGTGTTTTTTAAGTCCTTGAATGCAGTGTGAACGTCGACCAAAGAGATTTCTGCAAAACTCTTGTTTTCTGGGTTGTCACGGATGGTACAAGTGAAATGTTACCAAAGTCTCTGCCACGCTGTATGTTGTTTTGATCGGTACCAATCAGTCACAAAGTCAGCTACAGTGAATGTCTGCTTCAGCCTGACTGGAATAAACATGAACATGTAATTTGTTGTTTATACTTGACAACATCAATTAAAGATCTCAATAGGTTCATTTTCAAGAATCACCCTTAATGCATTTAAAGCTATATTCTTTAATAGAAGTTCATCTGCGTTGACAATACTGTGTTGTTAAATGTGTTACATGTGTCAGATTTAATCTTCCGAAACAAATAAGTGTCATCACTGTTGAACCCCACTTCCTATGAGGTTAACAAAGCAAATCAGAGCAGCAGCAACAGAAGTTTGTTCCACCAAATTCGAGTATCACCAGAGTCAGAAGGTGATCGGTGACTTACTGGTATCATGGACGAATAACTGAAGTCCTCGCTGGGTACAGGCCCAGAGTTCCTGGACCAGAGCCCCTGCATGAAGTGACTGCTAGGATTTCTTTTTGTAGTCACTCAACCAACTACGAAAGACACAAACCAACCATGAAGAGATACAAAACAACCACAAAGAGACTCAAAACTATGACAAATGGATTCGAAACGCCTACAAAGAGATGCAAAACGACCATGGGGTTGACGTCTTTTTGTCTAGGAAGCTGTTTGTCCCAATCTGTCCATGGCTGTTGATCATTTAGTTACAAATAGCATATATTTACTGGTATTATTACATATTGCAATATTTCAAGTTGTTTATTTGCCGTTCATTTATTACACACATTTAAATTTCCCCTGGGAAAAGCTTCTTTTAAAAAAACGTGTGTCCACGTTCATTTTTGTCACTCTGCTTTAAGGCTTTATTGCATTTCCTCTTCATCCTGTTCCTTTCCTGCTGAACATGAAACATTGACATACAGTGTCCTTTTGGAAATGCACACGTCTCAGGCTTGTCTTCCTGTGCGCCAAATTTGCTCCCTTTGCTTTTCCCCTGCTGTGATATTGAGAGCGCTGTGACTGCATGTTGATTTCTGATATCGTGCCATGTGAAACCTAAGACCTCATTTAGAAGTACTGTATTACACCTGGAGTGTGAGAGGAGAGCATGGCAGGGAGGAAACTGAAACATGAATTACCGTCGTCTGAAACTGATATGGAAACCTGGTAATGTGCTGATTCACACAGAAACTTTGTGACATTCAGGGCTTTTACTGACTCGCATCAACACTGCTGGAACGCTGTATTTGTTTGAACTTTTGGGATTCAAAGAACGGGAGAATCATTCAAAGTTTTTAATCTATTAAGAGGGAAATTTATACTCACGTCTTTTTTAAAGATAAACCACATGTAGTGTAGGGCACCCAGAGACACTGATATGTTGTGCTTAACTGCAAATGCTGTACAGAAATGCATCTACTGGAGTCTGTTCATGCAGAAACAAAAGTAAACTTATCTGAATGACTCCAAATGACCCAGTACAACTGTAGCAACATGTTTTTGTTTTGTTTGTTTATACTGTATTTGTACACTGTTATTGTACAATATAGTAATATTGTACATATTGTAATTATGCTGTTTTAATTGCGTTAAACTTTTGTAAATAAAGCTTTTACATCTTTTTACATAAACCTGCATGAGTGATTTCTAAATGTGATAGTTTGCCAACAGAAGTAAGGGTGTTTATTCAAGTGTTAAGTCACACACCACCAACTATTTCACTGATTTTGGTGAAACTGGATCATATTAAGGAAATGTTGTCTGGTTTCCCTCTGATGTGTTATGACTACTCTGTGATTGAGTTTCCTGATGGACAGTAAACTGTTAGTATTAGTTTGTGTTAGCTAAGTGCTACTCCAACAGCAACCAGTTTGGCCAGCTCCGGTTCTAGCACGACACTAGCTCCACTCCCATCAACAGCACTGTGATCCAGTTTCACCAAAATAAGTGAAATAGGTGCCGGTGGCAGTATAAAGAATGGACAGAGCCTGAGTGACGTCACACACACAGGTTTTCAAGTGTTTATTTCTGCTGTAAAATTGTGCATTTTAATAAAGCCTCTTATTATAGAGGTTGACTCGCTTCTGCAGCCTGTCTCAAGTGGCCGCTCGAGGAATTACAATTTTTTAGCTCTTCTCCATTGGAGGTTGCCGCTTGGGTAAAGCGGTACGTACTCGCAGGTGATCATGCTCGGAGCACAAAGTTACAGAGGGCGAGACCCCATTCACCCGATTACACATCAGTGTATCATTAGATTACGTTATGTATCATTGTATCAATGTTGCTTTAAAATGCATATAATATATATTTTTGTTAAAAATGAAGAACACAACATCCAATAACCGCATTGCAGGCAGAAAGACGAAGATGTTTTCTTAAAGAAATCTTGTGGTCTATCATCAGCCTCACAGTTCACTTCAGGTCATTGTACTCCTAATTTAGGTGAAATGAGGACAGATTTTTCTTTTCATTTGAGTAACTCTGTCTGTCTTTTTTTTTTACTCCTCTTGTCCTCTGCATCTGTGTGTGTGTAGGTGTGTGTGCGTGCGTGCGTGCGCTCATCTGCAAGACATGGAAAGTACGGTGCCTTCCACAGCTTGGCACAAACACATGCTCAGATAATTATATGTCTTCCACACACAGACACACATACACACAACTCATTAACACACATTCACAAGGTCACGTGCATAAATGGCTCCTAGCCCGTGCATACACATACACACATGCACGTTCACGCGCGTGTGTTTGTGAGTCAGAGCAGCGGTCCAGCGGGGTGGATTCCTCCAACTGCAGAGAAAGAGAGAAGTAACTTTTTTTTTAACCCTTTGTGGTTTAAAGGTGCAATTTCTCTAAACTGAAATTAAAGCGCATGATTATTTTGTGCTACAGCATGCAGATCTGCTCTCTCTCTCATGTGGCATGCAAACTATGTGTTCAATGACAGTGAACCCCCCCTTATTAAAGTCATTAAACTTACTTAACCATCACTCTTCATTAGCTGATAACGCCGACCAGCAGGCTTTGAACCGCAACACACGTTAGATTTCCAGCTAATGAGAGAGAGGATGTTGTGAACAACAACTTGCCTTTCTTGGACTGTGACGTACATATTAATGAAGACAAGAGCCTCCACTTTGGGGTTTACAGGAAACCCACACACACACACAGAGCAGTATCTAGTCTCACCACCCACTAGAACATAAGTTAGGTGCTATCAGAGCCCTGCAACCCCCAGGACTGATA
The DNA here is from genome assembly GCA_014281875.1 of Nibea albiflora. Lineage (NCBI taxonomy): Eukaryota > Metazoa > Chordata > Actinopteri > Sciaenidae > Nibea > Nibea albiflora. The sequence goes on from CM024797.1 coordinate 6,380,413, forward strand.
AAGCGCCAATGAGTGCTCAAGCCCAAGAAAAGAAACAAGATCCAGGAAGGACGTTAACACAGTCGAAAATCTGAGGACTTTCAAGAAGTGTAGAATCCTGGTCTTCTTCAATCCAGACAGAAACTGGTGCACTCCAAAGACCGGGACAAGGGACACTCTTTTAGTGAGAACAGTGTTTGGTAGTTTGGGCCAGGAACACAGGTGAAGATGGGTATCTGTGTAAAAGCAGAGAAACAATCCCTCAACAGAGTACGATGCCACAGACACCACTTATCCCCTGACCTACAATGCCGTCCTTTCATCCCTTCCCAGGAGAATGACTAACAATTCACACTTGAAACAACGGGCCGGTTTACAATCCCACCTAGGCAAATACTTGGGTTTCCCCACCAGTCACTCAGCACTGAAAAAGCCTCTTGTATGAGAAGTGAAACATCTTCACCGATCTACAACCAGTCCAGGTGCCCCTGATTCAACCCTGAGAACCTTCACAGACCTTCTAGCCAATGTTTCTTCAGTAACACTTTACTTAAGCATTATATAAACACACTTTGCTGCATACTGTAGCTGTAAGCAGATATAAGGACAACTATACAATTAATATACAGTATTTGTCAATAATTAGAACTTCTTCTATGAAGACGTATTTCAGTACAACTGCGTTTAAGTTGTTGGGGGCCGCAGTAGTTCAGTTCATAGGGTCTTGGCTTGGAAGGTGACAGGTTCATGTCCAGCATGGATCACATTATGGAGCATGGATTGGTGGCTATAGAGGTGCCAGTTCACCTCTATAGCCACCTGCCAAGGTGCACTTTAGCAAGGCACTGCTCCCAGTTCACCACTACGTGGCAGCCCGTCACTCCGCCATCTCATGGTTGTCCAACCAAAACTGGTTGGTGGTATATTGGGACCTGACAGCTTAATTTTTGGCCCCCAGCAGTTAAATCCTACCATGTATCTATGACAGATAAAGCAGGCTGATTTGTTCAGTCCAGGGTTGGACCGGATCCCAGTAGGAAGCCATACCTGTGGTGCCTGATATATTACAAAGGAAGCACTTTCAATCCTGGAAGCAGTTTGTGGTTTTCAATGGTTTGGTTACAACCAACATGGGTCTCCTCTAAACGACCACTGGTTACTGTGTAAAACACAGCAGGAACCAGGTGTGCACATAATTTCCTTACTGTTACCTTTCACCCTCGACTTCACTCTGTTTCTCACACACACACACACGTATGCAGCTCAGTCTGCTGTGTGTTTGCTGCGATGGGGCCAAAACGGGGGCATATTCAGGATGCTGTGGTCAGAGACCTCCAGTCTATTCTCTTCCTCTATTGACTTATCAGCGAAGAGCACAAGAAAAACTACTGTGTGAAGAAAGGCTTCCTCCATCTCTGAGCACCTTCAGTGCTTTTATTTCATCCATAATAATGCATCTGAGTTCACAAGCTGATCATGTGTTTTATATAAAAATCGAATAGGCCATAATTGAGTAAACATTCAAATATTCTTCTCTGAAATAAAGACAAGTATGAATTAGAGAAAAAATGCTAATACTTAAATAAAGTATCAGTAAAGATCCAAGAGCACAACTTTCAAATGAACCCCCATGTCTTTTATTACACACCTTTCTGAATATTTTAACAAACAGAGATAACTAAATGTTATTGTCCTAACCTTGAATTTCAAGATCATCATATCAAGGTCTTTATATCAGACAATATCAGAGATTTTTGCGGGCTGCATGAGCACCAGCAGGGGAACGGAAGCAGAAGTAAATAAACTTGTGATGCAGATTACAAATCATGGACAGGTAGTGTGGTGTCTGCAGCACTGAAGAGCAAGGAAGAGGTTTTGTTGAGTCTGTTGAGTCTGACTAATAACTATTAGTCATTGAGACTGATTGATGACAATACTGTTTTGTACAAATATGTCTCAAAATGAAACTATTTTAGAGGCTGTGTTCCCATTTTTAATTCTTCTTTGCGGTCACTGGAAACCCAAATCCCTGATGTAAAAGCAATCGAGACCTTCTGATACACATCCAGCGATGCCTGTGTCATCAGATAACTCCCGGTAGTGAAAGTTGTCAGGAGAAAGCATTGTAACCTGTAAGGGCCCCCTTGCTGCAAATCACCATATGAGACACGCAGTCATGACGCGTCACACACTGTGGTCTGCTGGTGAGGTAACTGAAAGTCCATGCAGATGCTTGCAGCTTCCCCCTTAGCAGTGATGGCTGTATTGTGTCGAAAGCACCTGAAAAGTAAAAAAAAACAACAACAACAAAAAAAGCATGACCCTCACATAGCTTCAAATGTTTGTCCTGTGTAGACGACTGTATCATCCAGCAAATTGTAGCCAGTCCAGATTTGGACTCACTAACAGCCCATCTTTGTCTGAGCTGCCCCTCCTGAGAAAAAAAAATGAATGATTGTTTTATTTTTGCTTCTGTGGCTGCATACGAGTAACCCATAGGTATTTTGAAGTCCTGGAATGATGAACGACGGCTGGTATGACCAATGTGATGTCCTCTGAAGAAAGCAATCACTGTTTGCATACCATCCTGCAACTCTGCCTTATCTTAGCTAGCTAGCTGGCCCTCAAAATGTCCGCGCGCCCTTGAAGGCCTACACGAAGTAGCCAGCAAGTTAATGTTCAGGAAGTGTTTACGTGTTGCTTGGAATAGTACTGTCATAAAACGCCCCTCACCGCTGCGAGGCGTAGGGCTGTGTGTGCGTAAAGACTGAATCACATGCTGATTTTCAGTATAACAGCACTCCCTCTGGTGTGTCGTCGCGCTGACAGCTCAGAAAGAAATGCAAAAGATTAAAAGAGAAAGAAAATGTATGCATTATGGGTCTCATTAGCAGGCCTTCGGTATGAGTGGAAATATCCCACATTCACACACACACACACAGTTTGTAGGGCAGTTGGTTATTTACATTTCTTCTGCAATATTTTCTTTATGACACGTTTCTTTACAAAGAAGCTTACATCATGTGACCCTGCTCTTCTTTTTAAAATTTTATTCACATTCCTCATTAAAATGTAGAGTACTTCCTATGATATGTGAAAAAAAAAAAGAGTTCCCCTTCTGCCTTCTGTGGCTTTCTGAGAGAATCTGTGTCCATGCACATACAGTATATGAGCCTGTTTTCTCCTTGTATCAAAGCATCTCTACATGTGAGCAGCACTGCAGTGGCAGACACAGTGTTGCAGCACTTTGGCTCAGTGTTACATCAGCCTCCATGGAGCAATGCAGCTCTGTAGCAGTTCAGACCAATGTATACCCAACAGAGTCATCGAGGCAAATCAAGCCAGCCGCTCCAAGTCAAGCTAAGAACTCCCAGCTAAAGAGGGCAAACCACAAGTGAACCAGAGTGAAGGAAATAAAACCAACTTAAACAACCCACAGCAAAGGAAAGCGGTAAAAATGTAAGAGAACAGACAGACACAATCAATTTAACTCAAACTGGTCCAAACTAACTTGATATGCACAGGAGACCACGCTGGTCCATGAGACTAATCACAACAATCCCGAGCAAATGTGGCCAGGACAAAACATGTCAGAGGAAACCAAATCATACCACAAAACACCCGCTGCTAGAGAGCCTAAACAGGAACCAATTTAAACCAGCCAAATCAAATACACCCAACCCAACCTGGACAAAATAATCATGGTAAAACAGATTAAATGAATCCACACCAGCCAGAAAACACACCAAACATTAAATCTTGCCAAGAGTTACACGAGAAGACCGACGACTTTCGTGTCTATACAGTAACACAAACCTGCCTCCAGTTATCTGGGCACAACGGCTGGAAACAATGGGAATTTACCAACTCAGTGAGTGGACGTGCCAAAATGCACGGTGGGAGTCGTAGTGAACCATAACGCTGAAATTCTTTACATTCGCAGCTACAGGCTTTGAAGCTGAAGCCAAAGGAAGTGAGTCATGTCACGTGACTCATTTTTCATGGGAAAAATGAACGGGACTCCACAATTCCTGTTGTCCTGTTGCATTCACTAAAACAGGCGTTGTCTAATCTGATTTGACACATCAGTGAGTAAGGCCATAACGTACACATTCAAAAATGTACAGGATGTACAGGCCCCGTGTTTGATTCACTAAAACTACAGCTCTGAGACATTTTATGAAAGTATGCCACAGGAAAAGAAAAAGAAAATCAATAAAAGGTGAAATATTAATTTGAAAAATACGTGTTTAAATATGGATTCCTAAAAGGAATAATAGTCAGATAATAGTCAGTTAGTTCTAAAAGTCTAAACATGGTCCCTATTGTGTCTGTATACTTAGGCAATTTACTGTAAAAGGCAACAAAGTGGGTTATTGGAAATGATAAATTGCGTTTGACTGATACACTTCCTGTACTGGCTCTCTCGAGCTCGACTTAACTTCCTGTTTACAGCTCCAACATCCCACAAACCCCTGCTCCTCTGATAGGAAATGCTACACGCAGGGCCGAAGCCTGCAGCCAGCTGAGTTTAGGTATGTTACGCAGAGATAGCATTTCTGCTTTCCTGTGAAATCTGTAAAACTGAAGCGCTGACCCTTGCAACCGGATCTCTGTTTAGTTCTGTGGGTTTATTTTGCAACTGAACTTCTGTCAACAGCAGCACTGTCATTTGACAACCGTGGAAAGTCTAATTATGATTATTTTAATTATTTTATAGGATGATAAACTCCCAGGATCTAAATAAATATATGTGTCTAACATATGTGTACAAGGCTCTGATGTGACCGTATTGGTTAGTGCTGACACACTGTGTTCAAACCGGCGCCTCAAAGATTCCCTTCCTGCATTCATTTTTCTGTGACGGGGGAAGAGTGTGCTTGAAAGCTGAAACATTTACGGGATCCTTACAGGAAACAAAAACAAGCACAAGGGGAATTTGCACAGTAGGAATTTTTTCACACAGACAATTGTTTTAAATCACTGTTTCACTGTGTGTTTAGGGGCTTTTGGACTAATTGTTAATATATTTGTTTTATTTAATTTACCCCGTGCATCAGTAAAAGTAAAGGTTGTTTTGCAGAGTGTAGTGTGTTGGAGGTTGTAATTTTATTATTTATTAGCTCTTTCATGCTCTGAGTTAGCACATGCATGCACATCTTCTTATCTCCCCTTCATACTACTTATCCTGCACTACGTTTTCTCCAGTAAATGTGACAGTGTGTGTCACAGCCGTCATCATATGGCTGTGAGGGCAAAAGGACAAAAGTGCAAAATACAGTTCATGAGGTCAGTTTACGTCAAAGGAATAAGGAACTGTCAAACGTCAAACATAAACGGCTTCTCGTGAGACATTAAAAAAAAAAAAAAAACATGCTAAAAGTTTTGTTTTTCAATTTTGATGTCACTCAACCATGTCGAAAATATTGTAAATCCAGATTAACAGTTTCTGGACTTGGATGTTTGGTGCTCAGCCTCGGTTTGCTGCTGCTGCTGCTGCTGCTGCCTCTGGGCCCTCCGGGTTAATGACAGGTTTGTCTCACACAACATATAATCGCTGGCAGTTAGCAGAACAAACACGTCATTCAATGAGTCACAGCGAGATTCAGTGTTATTCTGTCAGGCACCCCAGACAAAAGAAGCTGTTATTCGTCTTTAGTCTGACAAAAGTTAAATGACTTCTCCAAAACTTTTCACAGGTTTCAAAATGTACTCAGGTTAACGATGAAGACGTGACGTGGAGAAATCGGGTCAAACTGAATTACTCAAATGGAAAGAATACCAGGAAGAACATCATATTTGTGATGATCTGAGAGCAGTTTGACTAATATGATGACGGTTTAATGTCATACATTGCGATGTGAAGGCTGTAGTCACCACTGAGGACACTGAGGTCATTGAGTGAGTTTTTCTTGGGAATCTGATAATTATAGCAGCTTTCATTGTTTTTCTATTCTACAGTTACAACATACACGGATTGTCAGACTTTTAGACAAAATATTTAGCAATTAAATAAATGATTTAGTGTTTCCCTTCGGGGACTGTAGTCCTGGCTGAGTAGAGAAGGAATTGAAACAGCATTTTCCAATTCAGATGATAAACTGTAGATAATTTGACCATTAAGCTCAAGGCCTGAGTATTTTTTAAAATCCTGGCTACAGCCCAGATAATAGTGCACGGATGCCAAGTGGTGGTGCTGCAGATGTTGAAGGTTAATGGGGAAAAATCAACCCCATGTAGCACTGATAGCTTTGGCAGCACAGCTTCTGTTAGGTCTCCCATCATGCATCGGTACATTTGACCTTCATCACGTCTCCCACTTTAACCAAATGCTGTAAAATCATGGCACGCTGTAAGAAGGATGCGCGGTTTGAGCGGAAAGACGCTGCTAACTGTTGCAAACACACCCATGCTGAGCGGAGGCTTTCCACTTGAAACGCTCCTCTGTTTGGACGCGGTTCTTTAACGAAAGGGAGCCAAACGAAATCAAGTCCATCTGCGATGCATTTTACCAGATTATCTGAAACTGATTTTAAAATTAAATAACAAATAATAAAATTTTAACAACGTTAAATCGCGCTGAGAAAAAGTGTGAATGTCCTGTCACAAGGCAGCTTTATGGGATGAATACAAATGACACAGCAGGATGGAGTCACACATGTGAAGCTGTGGTTTAGCTGTAACACACGTTAAGGCTTCCCATCACAAGACTTCCTCCCCTCCTGCCATGTGCCTCATTGTGCCACTCTGATAGATTTCATCAGCCGCTTGACTCACTGTAAAACTCTGCAGCAGGCACGCAGACAAATAGATCTAATCTCAGAGAAGCTGGTGAGAGATCTCTTAAACCCCACTTAAGTTAAAAAATGAGGTGCTGTTGCATAAACTTTACCGCAGGTTTCAGAATCAAAAGGTTTCACATCTTCAAAAACAAAGATATCAAAGCTGCTCCATCACCTCGGGTAACTAAACAGCTTCACGCTCCTGAAATTGATTTTTCTCACTGAACTGCGGGGAAAATGATCAGAGATACGCCCGACTAAAGTAAAAAATGGAAAGACCTGTGCAACATCCTTGATAAGAATCCTCATTTACTGCTTTTATTTATTTTAGATAGACACTGTTGCTCTGGTAGACTGTTGCAGAGAGTTGCGTTTTGTTGTTTTTGCTTTGTGTTGTGCTATATTGTTCTGATGCAGATTTTAGCTTGTGAGAACAGGTTTAAAATGTTCCATAGTCTGAAAACATCTCGGCTTGGATTTGGATTTGACTTTTTCTTTTTTTTTTTTTATCATCAAGCCTGAGTCACAAACGGTGGCTGAACCAAACACTGTATTCCTCTGTATTAGGGAGTGTAGGAATGACTTCATGAGGATACAAAAACAGGACATATGCTGACTCGATAAGATACAATAAGTTAGACTTTAATAACGCCACAATTACTCATAAATAAGAAATATATAGAAAGGGAATCTAAGGTGTACTTTAAAAAGCAAATAAAATAACATGTTATACATCTGTGACACCTTTCAAGTACATATCATACAAGAGTACATATCATTAACACATTAACACATAGTACTACAGAGTCTGGCCTGTGGTAACGCTCCTTCTTACATGGTGGATGTAGCAGTCTGTTGCTTAAAGGAGCTGTTTAACGTCCCGACGTGAGAGGAGTTGTTCTTGATGGATTTAAACAGTAAATTGAATGTACTTGCATAGCTTCCGATTTCACACTACACTAATCTCGTTCACCCATTCACAAACATTCATGCACTTGATGGCACAGCATTCAGATTCAAGGATGCTTCGACAGCAGGGGATTGGGGATTGAACCGCTCATCATCTGATTAGTGGATGACCCGCTCTACCTCTACCATTCATTTTTTATTCAGTAATTCCCAGTGGGTACCACTCATTTATTATTTAGGACCTTTGTCCATTAAGAGTAAAAAGAGGAAGTAGTGTGTTGTCATTGTTATAGAGCATATATACATATGTACATATCGCAGCGTTGACAATAAAGTTGACCAGTGAAGCATTGAGGGTTGTTCTCTAAACTTTTTAACTGTGACAACAAAGGTTCCCTAATTTAGATTTTTCCTTAACTAAGTTATTTTTGTGCCAAACCTTATAGATCCCGAGATAACCTTGATAAAAATGCTTCAAACTAAAACTACTCCTTCTCCCATATGTGCAAATATTGTTCCTTAAAATAAAATTAGCAAGGTGTCTTCTGAAAAGTCAGCAAAACGTCATAGTCATGACCATGGCAAGTAACTGGGGTATGATTAAACAGTGCTCACACTATATTATACCGATAGACTGTAGGAAAGGTCATCTAGATTAGTCATCCCTGCCTCACATACTGGAACTTTGTTTAAAAAGAAAAGGGAACTGTACAGGCATAGGTCGACCAAAGAGAGAAAAACGTGTTTGTAAATGCTCACCATGCCCTCTTAGATACCTTGATTTCCCAGAAATGAAAACCAAGGCGGTCCAAAAGAGGAAGTGAGGTTTATCACGGTACTGAGTTCATACATCAGAAATTCAGATTTCAACCAGTGACTCATGTTTTACCGCAAAGTAAGGTAACCGGGCTATTCGCATAAATTTGAGAAATATACTATAAATGTGACCACAAAAACAATGCAACCACAGTTCCTGCTCAGGTTAAGGTTAATTGCTACACATTTTTAGAGAGAAAAAACTTTCACAATTTCCCTTAAAATGATGGTTTCAATTCCAGGAGAGGCGTTTAGCTCAGTTGGTACAGCAGCCACCCCGTGTGCCAAGGAAGCACATGGTTCAAATCCGACCTGTGGCTCCATCCCGCATGTTGTTCCCTGTCTCTCTCCCGACTTTCCTGTCACTCTTCAGCTGTCTCTATCAAAATTAAGGTCAAAAGGATATATATTTTTTTAAATGATGATTTCAATTCCAAGAATGTTTCTTTCCCTGTAATATTCATCAGCTGAGCTGTCACATTTCTATGAATCATACCGTGTGACATACTGGGCATCTATCCAGGCTGGACCTTGCTGGATATAGGCTTCAGCTGGAAGGAAAAATGAAAGGACAACAGCGGGCATGTGTTCACAATTAACAAACTCTCACTGCCTTCTTCTCGTAAAACCTGACATTAAATTCACTTATTGTTAAAGGGTTTCCTTGTGCACTGACTAATCATTTGATGCCACAGAAAAATTCCCTTAACAAGGATTACTAAAAGGCATTTGAAGTGCTGGAGTTTCCAAAGTTTCCAGTATTTCCAAACTAGAGGGAAAAATACAAAACAAGACATGAAAAATGTTGGGATACTTTGACAGCAGTCAGTTTTCAATATTGCGGGAACTAACAGGACATGCAGGACTATAAAGATATGTAAAGTAAACAGGTTGCACACCTTTAACTCTAAAATGATTTGTGCCGTGTGCAGCATGACATCAGACCACGGTGGCTCATGGCACAATGGAAAACGTTGTTTTAACTTCTTCGTTAAAACAACATGGCTTTTGTTTGGCGGCGCTGTAAACAGACCGTTGACACGTGTTTGGATTATAATTGTAAACTTTTCGGTTTTTGTTTTCTCACTTTTCATTCAGCCGTTACATTTTAATTTATTACAGTAGTGGATGAAATTCACCTTGAAGCTTGAAACAAAGCCTCAGCGCAAAGTCCAACCTGACGAAAGTTGCTGTATAATGTACTGGAAAAAGAGTGCAATGTGTTTTTAAAACTCATCTGCACCTTTACATTGATTTCTGCTGTCAGGTTGGATGTTTTAACATGGGGGCTTATGGAGATTGGCTCGTTCTGTAGCCAGTCTCAAGTGGACGATTAAGGAACTGCAGTTTTTGGCACTTCCTCACTGGCGTCACTTTACAGCCACGGAGGTCGCTGCTTGCACGGCACTAACAAAAGAGCGAACTGAAGGGCAGAAGTCAGTGACGATGACTGCAGTGAGGAAACTGGAAGAAAAACAAAAAACGTCAATTTGCATAACATACTGTAAGACGGTCGTCACTGCTCCACATATAGATACATTAGAAAAACAATCAAAAGAAGCCATTTTTTCCTCTTATAGCGGACATGATTGTGTCATTTGCAGTTGGCTGACAGTAAGATCAACCACATCTAAAAACCTCCTGGAGGGTCATGGAAAATATGCGTCACCGAGCCAAACTGAGACAAACAATGTATGCTTCCACTAATGTGAGGAGAGTCTCTGTGTTTGTTTGTGTCTGTCTGTCTTCCTGTCTGTAAGTCTCTCTCTCTCTTTCTCTCTCTCTCTCTCTCTTTTTAATCATTTTCAGTAAAATAATTAATAACATGAAGACCAAACCGCCTGTCAGTTTTTGTCTCTACTGCTTCCTTCTTCGCTATAAAGAGTCTGTGCCAGCCTACGTGTGACTCAGCAGGGGTGCTTTTCAGATTCATTAAACACACGGGTCACGGTATGTCATGCCACGACTTCCTCAGCAGCAGCAGCAGGTCAGCTGATCATTTTTAATAGATGAGTGAGCCTAAGACATGTATTTATTTGTAAAATCAAGAAGTATTGCTTCATTTTGGCGGTGTAGTGTAACTGTGGTGTTCACTGACTGGAGATACAGAGTTCATTGACATTTCACAACTCCTGGCCCATCTGAACTTCAGGTACTTTCCTTAAGGATCCCTCCCCACTTACGGGTAATCACACCATACTGTTAGCCCCGCCTTTGTTTTGGCTGTGCACCAATCAGAGAGGCTTTTTATGTCTCATATGCTAAAGTGAATCTGATCTCTGCAAGAGGTGCATGATATCGTAGCTGGTTCTTGATGAAGTTCCTCCTCTAAGTTTCAGAAGTTCTTCATGAGGAAGATTCGGCTCAAAACACAAAATCTTTTCTGTACAGAAGTAAGATGATGAGTGTGAGGGCTTCATTTTGTGTAATTCGTGCATTTATTGAAGTAAAAGATCAGAATATACTTCTTTCCCCTACTGCTTCAAAACAGACATGGATGTCTGATTAAAGGCTGCTGGTTCAACTCAAACTCTGCTTTATTGTTCCAAAATAATATTTAATTGTGGTGGCATATCATCCACTTATCCTCACCAGGGTCATTACAGCTTATCAGGTAACAACAGTCATTTTAAGTCACCAATTAACATATTAAATGTATGTCTTTGAATACTGAGTGAGAACCCACACAGATACGTGGAGAATATGCAAACTCATACCCTTTAAAATATTTTTAAAAATCTTTTTCACATTTTGTGCATCAGGGTAATTTCCATGTCCCGTCTGAAAGTACCTGGCACATTCACATTCAACCTGAAGGAATGAAGGACCTGCTGGAAAACATGCAGACACTTGTATAATCTCACCCAAAAGGTTCATTCCCACCGAACCATCGCGTTTAAGCGGGATTCTTGCATTTCAGTCATTTGGTTTCCATCTGTACTGCACTCCCCGCACATGAGCATGTTTGGGTGTGGCAGGGGGCGTGATCCATAACTTCCTTGGAAATTCACAAGCGATGCTCTTCCCTTTTGCCTTTCAGACTGTGGATCATGCTAACACTGTTACTATATGTTAATACAATTACCAGTTTCCTTTTCTTTTTATGTGTTTATGGTTAAAAAAGACAACATATGTAGAGCCCTGCCACATATGGGAATTTCTGAGGATTTGTCACTCCTGGAAATGTTTTAGTTTCACTTTGTGTGTAGCAGAGTTTAGAAAAGCAAAAACTTTAGGAATTAAAGAAAAAAAAAAATTTTTTTTGCCATACTATATACTATGACTTTTTTGCCATACTATACTATGATTTTTTTACGATACTATACTATGACTTTTTTTTGCCATATTATACTATGATTTTTTTTACGATACTATACTATGACTTTTTTTGCCATACTATACTATGACTTTTTTTGCCATACTATACTATGACTTTTTTTGCCATACTATACTATGACTTTTTTTTTGCCATACTATATACTATGACTTTTTTTGCCATACTATACTATGATTTTTTTATGATACTATACTATGATTTTTTTTACGATACTATACTAATGACTTTTTTTGCCATACTATACTAGGACTTTTTTGCCATACTATACTATGACTTTTTTTTGCCATACTATACTATGACTTTTTTGCCATACTATACTATGACTTTTTTTACCATACTAAACTATGACTTTTTTGCCATGCTATTCTACGATTTTTTTGCCATACTATGCTATGATTTTTTTTGCCATACTATAATATGACTTTTTTGCCATACTATACAGTGACATTTTTTTGCCATACTATACTATGACTTTTTTTGCCATACATACTATGACTTTTTTGCCATACTATACTTTGGCATAATTTTCATATTTTTCACTGTTCACCCGAGGGTGTGTGGCTCAATAGTTCACTGGTTAATGCTGGCTGACTTTCCACCGGGAGATCCGGGTTCGAATCCCGTGTGGACCCTTAGGCGAGGTCCTTAAAGCTACCAGCCTACTTCATGATGTGACACGTGGATGCTTTTTCACTGTTATCTATCTCCACTTATCAAGATGAATGTTCATCATTGGTAGCTTCAAAGAGGCTCACTCGATAGCTCAGTGGTTAATGCTCCTGACTTTGACCCCGGCAGGATGCGTGTTCGAATCCAGTGTGGACCCTTAGGCAAGGTCCTTAAAGCTACCAGCCTACTTCATGATGTGCCATGTTGGTGCTTTTTCACTGTTATCTATCTCCACTTATCAAGATGAATGTTCATCATTGGTAGCTTCACAGAGGGTGTGTGTCTCACTGGTTAATGATTTTTTTTGCCAATTTTACATACTATGAGGTTTTTTTAACCATACTAAACTATGACTTTTTTTTGCCATACTATATACCAGGGGTATTCAATTAAAAGTCCCCAAGGTCCGGTTATTACATTTTGCCCAAGTAGAAGGTCCGAGCGAAGGTCATGGCCACATTTTTAAAAAGTGACTAATTGTTTAAGTTTTTACTTAAAATGAGCCAATCACAGTGAAGCAGTGACACAGACCTGAAGAACCTGAAGAACCTGAAGAACTACAACCCACAACCCAAGTCTGACCTGACAGGTCATCTCTGAGTGCCACACCTGATCATGATGCGTTTGTGGACAAACACAGTTCACATGTTTCTGTCCTCTGAATAATGGACTCCTCCACCAGCTCCTCTAGCTCCTCCAGCTCCACCAGCTCCTCCAGCTCCACCAGCTCCTTCAGCTCCTCCAGCTTCTCCAGCTCCACCAGCTCCTCCAGCTCCACCCGGATAAAAATAGTAAATCCTGCCACTTCTCCTGGTGTGCATGAAGAGTTTGACTGATGAAGCGTGTTCTCGGCTGAATGTGGATCAGGAGGACGGTGAAAACTTTTGTCTTGAGCCCCTGAAGGAGAATTCAGGAACATCCTGACAGCAGACGTCATGGTGACGATCACATGACCAAACCTGCTTTTAATTTTTGTTTGCCTTCGTCTTCTTTCCCCGCTCAGGTTGATCTGAGGAACACGACCAAACGTGAATACAGAAAACAGAGTGGACGCTGCAGTCACCTTCACTTCTGCTCAGTGCTGCTCTGAGCGGGATTTGAAACTCACAACTTCTGGATTAAAAGGAAGTTGGTGCCATGGTGCTTAACCCACTGGACCAGTGAAGCTGCAGGAGGCCATGAGGAGCAGCTTCAGTGGACCATGTAGTCCAAAAGGACTTGGAGACGTGGTTTTCCTTCTCCATGATGAGACAGACAAATGTGAAGAACAGAAATGTTCTTCAGCAGCTCTATCAGGACTGATGGAGGGAGAATCTTCAGCATGATTCCTCCCCTCAGTCTGATCCTGGTTCTTCTGCTTCATCGGTTACTGAGATGGTCCAGTGGGGAAGGACGCCGACCGCCAACGTGGAGACGTGGGATCGAACCCCGGCTCAATCCTGAGGTATGGCAAAAACTCAAACACAACCTAAACTGAAACTCAAAACTCAAAAACCAAACAAACCCGTCCGTTGCGTTGCGTTGCGTTCATTTCTCGTCGTGAATTTCCGTCAAATTTTCTCCGATTTCAACACGGACGAGCATCGAGGGAACAACGAACAGGTGAGTCACAGGTAAGTCAAGCTAGCTGGCTGGAAGCGAGCTAGCTTGGTTCAAATTATTTTTTAAGTGTTGTGAATATTTCACATGTGAGTCATCCACTCTGTGTTTCACTGGTTTGATTTTAAGCAGGGGTATTCAATTAAAAGTCTATGGCTTTTTTTGCCATACTATACTATGATTTTTTTGCCATACTATAATATGACTTTTTTGCCATACTATACTATGACTTTTTTTACATACTATACTATGACTTTTTTTACATACTATACTATGACTTTTTTTGCCATGCTATACTATGACTTTTTTTTACTATACTATACTATGACTTTTTTTGCCATACTATAATATGACTTTTTGCCATACTATACTTTTGGCATGATTTTTCATATTTTTCACTGTTCACAGAGGGTGTGGTGGCTCAATAGTTCACTGGTTAATGCTGCTGACTTTCACCGGGGAGATCCCGGGTTCGAATCCTGTGTGGACCCTTAGGCAAGGTCCTTAAAGCTATCAGGCCTACTTCATGATGCGACACATGGGTGCTTTTTCACTGTTATCTATCTCCACTTATCAAGATGAATGTTCATCATTGGTAGCTTCACAGAGGCTCACTCGATAGCTCAGTGGTTAATGCTGCTGACTTTGACCCCGGCAGATGCGTGTTTAGAATCCAGTGTGGACCCTTAGGCAAGGTCCTTAAAGCTACCAGCCTACTTCATGATGTGCCATGTTGGTGCTTTTTCACTGTTATCTATCTCCACTTATCAAGATGAATGTTCATCATTGGTAGCTTCACAGAGGGTGTGTGTCTCACTGGTTAATGATTTTTTTTGCCAATTTTACATACTATGAGGTATTTTTTAACCATACTAAACTATGACTTTTTTTTGCCATACTATATACTATGACTTTTTTTGCCATACTATACTATGCTTTTTTTTACGATACTATACTATGACTTTTTTTGCCATACTATACTATGATTTTTTTACGATACTATACTATGACTTTTTTTGCCATACTATACTATGACTTTTTTTTGCCATACTATACTATGACTTTTTTTTGCCATACTATATACTATGACTTTTTTTGCCATACTATACTGACTTTTTTTGTCATACTATACTATGATTTTTTTACGATACTATACTATGATTTTTTTTACGATACTATACTATGACTTTTTTTTGCCATACTATACTATGACTTTTTTTGCCATACTATACTATGACTTTTTTTGCCATACTATACAGTGACATTTTTTGCCATACTATACTATGACTTTTTTTACATACTATACTATGACTTTTTTTACATACTATACTATGACTTTTTTTGCCATACTATACTATGATTTTTTGCCATACTATAATATGATTTTTTGCCATACTATACAGTGACATTTTTTGCCATACTATACTATGACTCTTTTTTACATACTATACTATGACTTTTTTTACATACTATACTATGACTTTTTTGCCATACTATACAGTGACATTTTTTGCCATACTATACTATGACTTTTTTTACATACTATACTATGACTTTTTTTTGCCATACTATAATATGACTTTTTTGCCATACTATACAGTGACATTTTTTGCCATACTATACTATGACTTTTTTTTAACATACTATACTATGACTTTTTTTACATACTATACTATAACTTTTTTTGCCATACTATACTATGATTTTTTTTTACTATACTATACTATGACTTTTTTGCCATACTATACTATGATTTTTTTGCCATACTATACAGTGACATTTTTTTGCCATACAATACTAGGACTTTTTTTTACATACTATACTATGACTTTTTTTTACATACTATACTATGACTTTTTTTTGCCATACTATACTATGATTTTTTTGCCATACTATAATATGACTTTTTTGCCATACTATACAGTGACATTTTTTGCCATACTATACTATGACTTTTTTTTTGCCATACTATACTATGACTTTTTTTACATACTATACCGACTTTTTTTGCCATGCTATACTATGATTTTTTTTTTACTATACTATACTATGACTTTTTTTGGCATACTATACTATGACTTTTTTGCCATACTATACTATGATTTTTTTGCCATACTATACAGTGACATTTTTTTGCCATACTATACTATGACTTTTTTTTACATACTATACTATGACTTTTTTTACATACTATACTATGACTTTTTTTTGCCATACTATAATATGACTTTTTTGCCATACTATACTATGACTTTTTTTTTTACATACTATACTGACTTTTTTTACATACTATACTGACTTTTTTTGCCATGCTATACTATGATTTTTTTTTACTATACTATACTATGACTTTTTTTGCCATACTATACTATGACTTTTTTTTACATACTATACTATGACTTTTTTTGCCATACTATACTATGACTTTTTTTGCCATACTATACTATGATTTTTTTGCCATACTATACAGTGACATTTTTTTGCCATACTATACTATGACTTTTTTTACATACTATACTATGACTTTTTTTACATACTATACTATGACTTTTTTTTGCCATACTATACTATGATTTTTTTGCCATACTATAATATGACTTTTTTGCCATACTATACAGTGACATTTTTTGCCATACTATACTATGACTTTTTTTTACATACTATACTATGACTTTTTTTACATACTATACTATGACTTTTTTTACATACTATACTATGACTTTTTTTTGCCATACTATACTATGATTTTTTTGCCATACTATAATATGACTTTTTTGCCATACTATACAGTGACATTTTTTGCCATACTATACTATGACTTTTTTACATACTATACTATGACTTTTTTTGCCATGCTATACTATGATTTTTTTTTACTATACTATACTATGACTTTTTTTGCCATACTATACTATGACTTTTTTTGCCATACTATACTTTTGGCATGATTTTCATATTTTTCACTGTTCACAGAGGGTGTGTGGCTCAATAGTTCACTGGTTAATGCTGCTGACTTTCACCGGGGAGATCCGGGTTCGAATCCCGTGTGGACCCTTAGGCAAGGTCCTTAAAGCTATCAGCCTACTTCATGATGTGACACATGGGTGCTTTTTCACTGTTATCTATCTCCACTTATCAAGATGAATGTTCATCATTGGTAGCTTCACAGAGGCTCACTCGATAGCTCAGTGGTTAATGCTGCTGACTTTGACCCCGGCAGATGCGTGTTCGAATCCAGTGTGGACCCTTAGGCAAGGTCCTTAAAGCTACCAGCCTACTTCATGATGTGCCATGTTGGTGCTTTTTCACTGTTATCTATCTCCACTTATCAAGATGAATGTTCATCATTGGTAGCTTCACAGAGGGTGTGTGTCTCACTGGTTAATGATTTCTTTTGCCAATTTTACATACTGAGGTTTTTTTTAACCATACTAAACTATGACTTTTTTTTTTTGCCATACTATATACTATGACCTTTTTTGCCATACTATACTATGACTTTTTTTTTGGCATAATACCAGTATGATTTTTTTTTTCCTTGGTTAGACTGATGGGTTTCCAAGCATCCACGTGTCGCATCATGAAGTAGGCTGGTAGCTTTAAGGACTTTGCCTAAGGGTCCACACTGGATTCGAACCCGGATCTCCCCGGTGAAAGTCAGCAGCATTAACCAGTGAGCCACACACCCTCTGTGAAGCTACCAATGATGAACATTCATCTTCATTACTGGAGATAGATAACAGTCAAAAAGCATCCACATGTCACATCATGAAGTAGGCTGGTAGTGCGGTAGTACACAGTGCGTGCTCGGGCCCTAAAAATAATAAACATTTGCAATCCAATCTAAAAATAGGTGATCATGCTTTATTAAAGAAGATATTGCATTGTAGCAAAATAAATGAAATGCGTGGCCACTGAATGCTTTGCAGGTCTGCTCAGTATCAACATTTTGCATATTTGTTGTTGCAAATTAGTATTCAAATATGATTTCAGGGAAACAGGGTTGTGGAGCAAAGGCTGCTCTTTGATGTCAGTCAACCACCTGCACAATCATGGGAAATGATTTTATTTCCTCTTGAATGATAAACAGAATATATATCATTGCTACACTATGATTTGAGTTGATATTTCTTTGCAAAAAGGCGTGTTCTGCAACTAGCAGCTTTGCCATCTTTGCAGAAAATGTTCTAATTACAAACACAACACAGTAGACACGCATTTTCCACGTTAACTGAAGTGAGCAAACTTATTGAATGTTTTTTGTGAAAACCTACTTGACAATAATCTGGATTCTGTTTCTGATTTCTGTTTCTATACAACATATATCGTTGCACTCTGCTTTCCAGTAGAACAGTAGGACGTTTTAGCAAGTCTATTTGTCTGAAATCTTCAGATTATGGGCTGCTGACCCAGTGCTGCCGGTGACGCCCAGTAATTTTCCACTAATACTGGGGCAAGCACAATGATGTTATCACTTCTATGCTGCATTGTGAAGAGACCGCAGACATAGAATTAATGCAGCAAGGTCCTGTTGTGCCGCCGAAAGACAGATGACCCAGATGACTCAACCAGCAACCACCCCCCCTCGAAATTCTCCATATTTTCTTTTTTTTTTTCCTTTTGGCAGCACATTTGGGTTTGGTTGGAGTTTCTGTCTGATGCCCGGAGGCCTTTTCCCATACTGATGACTGTTCACTAGAACTCCATTAAAGGAGTCACACTGTGGCTGTGGCGAGGTCGCCGTGTTAAGGAGGAGGATATAATACCCAATAAACTAGCATTGTGGATACTTATAGACACTGATGTGAAGTACCCACATGTGCATTAATCTTCTGAAGTGCAATGACTTGTTTTCAGGCCTAACAAAAGTATACTTTATTGTATCAATCAATATTTTACTTTATTCATTGAGATCCCAATCATACTTTCATTTTTACCACCAAAGCCTGAACCAAACAGAGGGGAGAAATCCTGGACAAGGCTCTCATTAGCTGCTTCTTTGGAGGATAAAGGATAAAAAAAAAATCTCATTTGGTGTGGGGGAAGTTTGAGGCACCGGGTGCCTGCAGTGTCAAGAGGATGTATGCAACTTGAGTCACGGCTTGCACACTGTCCGTGTCAAAATATTGTTCTGGGAAAACGGCATATCCAGATGGATTGTTGTGACAGTGTAGACAGTGTTGGCAGGATGGCTGCAAAGTGAATGTAAAAAACATGAATTGAGGGATGGTTGGAGGAATGGTACGAGTTGGACATATGTTACTGCATTAATGTGGGTCAGTGGTATAAAATACTTAATAGCATTCAAGCTTTATCTGTGTCCGCAAGATTACACATTGGCTTCATAAGTCAAAGGTCAAGCTTTCAAACATTTTTCCTGGCCCCATCAAGAAGCACAGAATAGGTCGAGCTGGCCAGAAGGTAGATATAGATAATCCAGTCAATTTTCACAATAAACCAT
This sequence comes from Nibea albiflora, assembly GCA_014281875.1. NCBI lineage: Eukaryota > Metazoa > Chordata > Actinopteri > Sciaenidae > Nibea > Nibea albiflora. The sequence goes on from CM024797.1 coordinate 6,399,965, forward strand.
CCTGTGCAGACTCCAGATCCCAGCATACTTAGTACTACTAGGTTCCTGGTGCGGTATGAAGCCGTGTGGAGAACAGACCAAAATGGAGTGTCAATGTTACAGACCGATTCACAGTAAGATTCGGGGGTTAGACCCAAGAGGCAACCTTCACTCCTGTGAAATGAAGCCAGTGGTGAAGTGCTAAAAACTGTAATTCCTCGAGCGGCCACTTGAGACAGGGTGCAGAAATGAAATTTTACAGCAGAAATAAGCACGTTTACAGCCTGGTTCAGATAACGGTTTTGATCTCTGTAGCTATTTCCCCTGGATTAACAGTGATGACTGTTCCTTATTACAGTCTACCTATAGTTTATCATTAACAGCTCTAAAAGAGAAACTACTACTACTTCTGGCTCATTGTATGGGTGAAATATCATAGTCACAGTGTTGAAGTGTCTTTTTCATGCCTCTCTATGCACCAACTTGCTTTACAAAGTGTCAATACACTGCTCAACATGAGCTAATATTAGCTAAAGTCAGAAAGGTTCTTCCTTTTCATTCATGTTTTCCCTCCTAAACTGGTATTCACTTTGAGCCTCACTTGTCATTGGTTAGTGTCTCGACCAATGAGGAACTGTTGCCTGGTGACTCAGGACTCTTCCTACCAATCAGATTCATGCCTCTATTTAGCCACTGTGACTCATCTTTCTGACATTAATGTGACAGCTGATTGGGTGATGTTTTAGCATACCTGTCACTGTTGGCTCATGTGATTGGCCGGGCTATTCTTGTACATATATATAAACACAGCAGAGATTTTGTGGATGTATTTGGTTAGATAGAGAGAGAGAGGGTGGGAGGTTATATAGGCTCATTGTATACACAAGTTGGTACTGGTAAAAAGTTTAGCAACACATTTTGTAGATATTCTTTGGCTCATCTGGTGTCATCTTAACGGTCAATCAGATAATTGTGTGTGTGGAAAAATCATGTTTAAATATATAAACAACCACACATGAATATAAGATAATGCTTGATTATTTCTGTGGTTAAGTAAGGGTGAAACTGCTGATGTTAGATTATAAAGGAACTGTATGATTTAGTGTAAATCATGTATGTTTCCTAATGACAAATACTTCTGAAGTCTATAAACTAATCCAGATTGTAGGTGGAAGTAAACACGCTTCCATTAGTGCAGTGGCATCTCACTTGTAAATCAGTGCAACAACGCTGTGATTACTGTCATATAGACTATTATCTCAAGCTTTTCAAAACTTGTCTTGTAAAACTTTGTCTTATATAAAAAGCTGGACATCTTTTCACATGCAAAACATCAAAACCACAATGATTGTTGTGTGCTATCAGCTTGCTCCAACAATAAACTTCAACTGTAGATAACAGAAAACAACCATCCACGAGTTTCCTTCTCTACTAAGTCATCTAAATCTTTTAAAACCTAATTTCTATCTCTGGTGGTATTCGGCCCAGCATCCACTTATTTCAAAGCTTATGCCCAAAGTATGCGTCACTACCAGTTCCACGGTAGCATTTTTAGTAGCTTAGTCAGGGATGGAAGTGGCTCATTCTGTAGGGATTTGGTTCAAGTCCAGCATGGACATTTCTGGGAATATGGAGGGTGGACTAGTACCTGGAGAGGTGCCAATTCACCACCAAGGTGCCCTTCGTGTTTGTGGTTGTATTTTGGGTAAAATGCATGGAAGAAATTGAGTGAAAGTATTTCCTCTTGATGGATTAATAAAGTGTCTATTCTTTTCTTCTGTTGACTAAGCTAATTACCTGTAAATCCTGAAGTCACCTGTTAAGAGAGCTGGACAAACTGTTGAAACATTTTTTTTTATTAGATGTTTGGAGCAAGAAACAAAATTACTCATAACTTTCTCCAAGACAGGCACAGATCAGTCTATACCTGTCTTCATGTTTTAAGGTATAGGCACAGACCTGTAGATCAAGGAAAACAAACAACCACTCGACATGCATGTGGCTCAACACAGGAGGGCCAACTTATCAGGACAAGGGACACACTTTTACTGATAATGATGTTCAGATCTTGGACGGGGAAGCAGGTGGTTTGAAAGAGGAGTGAAGGATGCCATCTACTGTATGTAAATGTAGAGAAACCATCACTCAGCAGAAGAGGAGGCCTCAGACACCACCTATGCCTCGACCTACAATGCTATCCTTTTGCCCCTTCCCAGGTGACTGAACAGCATTTCACACTTGGCCTCATGTGACTCCAATGAGCATCGTCCACACCCTGAGCTCAGGTAACCTGAACGACTGTCGCTCACGCCAGTCCTCAGGTCACCTTAATGACTCCGATGACAGTCGTCACAACAGCAACGAGCACTAACGAGGGGAACAATGGGCTGGACAACGATCCTGCTCAGGATAAATACTCAGACTCCCCACCTGTTGGTCAGAACTGAAGAAGCTTCTTGGATGAGAGGCGAAACGTCTTCACGGATCTACAAACAAGTCCAGTTGCCCCAGACTTAACCTTTTTGAAGAAACATGACCTGGATGACTGAGAATCGTCACAGACGACTTGTTTAAAGGTTATATTGGATATCATTATATTGTTGTGACCACCCATGAAGAAAGCCTTTATCACAAATACTACTTTCTATATGTGCAACCTCTTTCATAGTCAATAATTCACATATAACTGATAAAATATGTCTGTAAATAAATGCATAATGAATCAATTTTCATTCTCTTCTTACGATCCACTAGAGTTGTAACAGTCAGCAGCATCTGTTTTCACAATATACTCATTTTTCTGTCCCATGTTACCACTTTCATTGCTTTAATGGTTCTTCTTTATAGCTCATTCTTGTATTGTTCTGTAGTTGTCGAATCATATTTTCATTTCCCCACAGGGATCCTAAATGTTTTTGCTTGTGTGCATATATAAGCAGCATTCAACATCAAACCTGACCTCAGTAGATTATCTAAGTGACCAAAACTCAACTCTAGCTGAATGCTAAATAACGAGGGCACACCGACACTCAGCCAAACTGAAAGTACACAGTGTCAGTAGTCATCTGTTGCAGCATTCTCGGGTGAGATTGAGACCAACTTATCTTCCTGTTCTCATTTCAAAAGATCTTGGTGTGCCACAGTGTCATTTATTAAATCATGGTTAAGATTATATTTAGTGCTCACCTGGCCTGATGCTAAACAAAGTAATTTAATCAGCACAAACAAGAAAAAGGCATCTCATTTTGACATAATCCTCTAACACAAAAATCTACCACTGAGCAAAACAACAAATACTGCACGAGAGCAGTGCATTTGGGGGGAATTGCCAACACTTCCTAATGATATCACACACGACTACGTCAGCGTGAGTATGACTGTGCAGTTTCAGATTTCAACATGTCCGCCTGATGTCCGGTTTATCTGAACAAGACACTGTGTTGAGCTGAGTTCCCAGTGTTCCCAGGCTCAACAGAAACCTCACAACTGTGTGTGTGTGTGTGTGTGTGTTGCACCTCCCCTTCTCCACAGCAACCAGCTTCTCCATTTTAACGATAGCTCAACCTTAACCCTTCACATGTAGCTTGACATGAGTTGCAAAATCCTTTTTGCGAGAATGCATATATATATATTTTTTTTTTTGTTGTTTCAACATCAGTCCGTTTTGTTTTTCTTCAACAAGTGACTCTGGAGGGAAAAAACATAATCTTTTCATACTTTTAAAGAATAAAAACACGGCATAAGCGTTGGACTCATTTTAATTTGGTGCTCTTTGAAAGTGACAAAGAGACAATTAGACAATATTAAAGGGAGTTAGATTTTTATTTTTATCGCAACATTGTTTGTATTCACATTTTTATTTCATTTTCCCAACCTGCTCTCGTGTTTTACATGCAAATATGCACATATACAAGATGTAACTCTGTAAAACAACAACATACATTAACAAAAATAGATTTGACATTTGCAGTTGCCACACACTGTGTCCCACACCACTGATGCAAATCTTATCCACTCAGCTACTTTCAAAATAGCGCATTGTGTCACATTTATGTTGTGTTGTGTGTGCGTGTGTGTGTATGTGTGTGGTTTCAGTCGTGTCAGGGCACATCTGACTTTCCATTGAATTAGAATTACAAACAGGCTCTCTGCACAGTTCTTATTTTAAATAATTTAACAGTTAAGCCAAACATTACAAGTGGTCATGACTGGAAAATGAATTCTACAGAAGCAGCAAAAAGGCATAACAATTTCTTTCATGCTGAAGTGTTCATTCAACTCTAACAGCCACTTTGGCACAGTGACCAGCCATCATTTGGAGCAGAAGTTTTATTCCAGAGAAAAATAAAAACAACATTAAAATGCAGTTGTGAATTATGAAATACAAACCCCTGTGGTCAGAAATTTCCTTTCATACAAAGTGGCCGTGTGCAGTGCAGGTCACCCCTCCTACACTTTAACTCTTCCTCTTTGTGTTTCACTTAACCACGAGAGTTCAAGACTGAAAAGAACGGGAATGTGTTCAGAAATCTGTCTTTAGGACAAATGATCCATGTACAAGTAAGTAAGCCATCAGTACTGTTGGTTATAAAAGTGTATGCACCATGGTAATAGCTGAGATTTAATAATAAAGTCCAATGATGAATGAAAAACAAGCAGTCAGAGTTGTTTTAACAGTCTAGCAACCACGAAACTACACTACTACTACCTTTGTGGCTGCTTAGTTAACTGAAGCTAAAACTGTCCTCAAATGTTCCACTTGAGGCTGGCTACAGACGAGTCACTCTCCATAAGTCCCCATGTTCAAATGTCAAACTTCACAGCAGAAATAAAACATGTTTACAGCCTGGTACAAAAAACAGTTTTGGTCTCTATTGCTAAATTCCCTGTTCGTGACAACTGTACTGAGGGTGAATTTTTATATAACTCACCTGTTCAAATCATATTAAAGCTTAAAGTTATGCATAATTAACAGTATGGCCGCTTTGACTGACAGGTGGGTGGCTGTTGCAGGAGGCTCATTAGAGTACCCAGGTGTCATTCAAACCTGCCTCAGGTCCAGGGTTTTTAGATGCTTAAAGAGGCGGCACAGGCAGGACTGCTAAGATGGTGACGGCCAGAGCCACCACAATGATTCAAAATGACTCATTAGAAACTTATGGGCGACATCACGAGATGCATTCCGTCCATTCTTTATACTGCCTGTGGTCACAAAGTTCAGTGCTAACGCAGGAAGTAGCATACCTAGACAGCAAAAGAAAGGTGTGGAGATTCAACTCTGCCTCAGAAGTTAGAAACATAATGTTGCTTGGATTATGTTTTTATCAACCTATTAGGAATTGTTATTTAACATATCCAGCAAGTCACATTTTGATACCGAACATATCTGCAAAATGTTCCCGCGACTTGTCGCTTTGACTTGAACCTATTTTTTTATGGTTGTGTTTACGCACAGCGCAGCACATACGTAGGTTAGAGAAAGGCTGGGCGACAGTTTTAGTTTTAGTAACTGTGAATGTGATCTCACCATTTTCCAACGAATCCACCCTCCTTCGAGCTGACTCACGACGACGTGTACCGCTGTTTGCATGCATACAGGAATGTATTCTCAACACAAGGGGGTCTGCCCTAGATAAGCATGTGCAGTACATGCAAGCCTACACACACGGCCGTGTTATAAACAAGTGACAGATGTTACAATGGACTTTCTATAGTTAAAAGTGACGCATGCATTGACAGAATATTTCAGCAATGTAGCTTATTGGCTCCTAGTGGCGCTGCGACAAGCACACACAAAACTTGTAGCAGCACAGACCTAAACAAAAGCAAACTTAATTACCACGTTTTATATAAAAACTATACTCACTGGCATGATATGATGCTACAGTGGTCAGTGTACATTTAGCCGAAGCACCTGCTTAAAAACAGAAACAGTATGGGTTAAATGACTGTGGGAGACATCACCATCATCACCAAGGAAAGTGCCAACGTCCACACAAAAAAAAAACACTATTTGAGCTCGCTGTCTATGCTTCAACACTCAGAGGCCAGTATTGTTTGGATAGTGGGAGATCACCACGGGTGAATCACTTTCACAGCACGTTAGATTGACAGAATAAGACCAGCTCTCGGAGGACGATTCCCTGGAATACCAATGAGTAAGTATGGGTACACCACCCTTATCTCCTATTTGGAGGTCCACATGTCCCTCCCTTCCATCTCAGGCCCTCCCCTTCCACTTGTCACTAACGTGACAAGGTGAGATGCAAGGAAAATATGCGAGCGGAAGCTCATTGTTAGAGAATGAGCATCCTTTCATCTGCTCTGTAATCGTAAAGCAACGTTTGTTTCTGGTAAACAGCATAATCATCTGAGTCATTTTCTCTGGAAGTCACTGTATGTTTTCCTCTTGAAATAAAATGGTGTGCAACATCAAAAACCTGTGCCGTGGTATCTGGCACAGCAGCAGATCCTTTAAGTGCTGCATGTTGCGAGGTCGGGCCGCAGTGGAATCGACTTGTTTGTCCAGCACGTGCCACAGATTCACAATTGGTTGAGATCAGGGGAATTCACAGGCAAGGACAACTCCTTGAACTCGTTGCTATGTGTTCCTCAAACACCATTCTCATGAAAGGTAGAACATGGTGGTATATGTCAAACATCCACATGAATGGCAGGAGCCAAGGTTTCCCAGCAGAACATTGCCTAAAGCATCACACTGCTGGCTTCCCTCGCAGGCTTCCTTCCTGACTCTGACTGCTCTCTTGTTTGTGTCTGCCTTTATTAGCATTGCATTCCTTTTTTTAGACGGGAGGTGAACTGTTCTCACATCACTCAGCCGTCCTCCACACGTCCTCTCTGTTACGCGTTTGTCACAACACGCTTCTGCCAGGTCACTATCGGGAAATGTAATCAACCGTAAAATGCTGCTCTTGTTCTCGACAGCTGTGTTTCTTTAGATGTAATGACCTGAGTCTACCGTGTATTCTGTCCTTGAGCAAAGTGCTGATCAGTTTTTTCTGCTTTCTCATGGCAGAGTCAGTCAAGATAAGAGCATTAGCAAATGTGCTCCACTTCTACCTTATTTCTCTCTTTTCTAGTACTTCCCCTTTATATGATCACTCTGGAGGTTACATGTGTTGTTGGCAGCTCTGAGTTTTGACCTGACATTTTATCTGTAACGCTGATAAGCTATGAAACCGCAACTTATACCAAACACATAATGTGACCATAAGGGAGAGAAAAAACTTGATTTATTGCTCCTTTTGCTCTGGAAAAACAAACTTGCAAGTCATTTTAAACGGGGTCAGCCAAATTACAAATCATATTTTCCTGCTTTCTCTAAGGGTCCTTTCACACCTATCTCATTCGGTCCACACTTTATCCAAACCAAAATTACAGCCCGGAACAAACATCCAGATCTTGGTCCGATGAGAAGAGTTAGTCTTGGTCAGGATTCAATTAAACCACGGTTTGCGTTTGTTTGGAAGGTTCTGATTTGGGGACAAATTACAAGAAGTTGTGGCAGGTCATAAAAAGGAAAGACGCAACACATTCAAGTGAGTCACGGTGACACATGAGGAGCAGAGAAGCCTAAAAGTTCTGTATGACAGAGAGAGGAAATGAACAATCAATCACTTGTAAGTATAGAGAAGTCCAACTCACAAAGGTGTTGACAACAGGACGTAGCTACAGACCTTGGTCGTGTATAGTCCTTCAGTGGACTCACGTAATTGCAATGTGAAACCTGAAAACTAACTGGATCGAATATACATAAGGTCATAAAAACCTCGGTCAAACTTTCATGTGAGATAAGGACAACTAACTCATTGGCTTTAGTCACTATTATCCTGCATCATCTGGTGTCTTGTTCTGTTGTATTACAGAGAATTTATTTTCTGCCCAAACACAGCACAACATAACACACATTATCTTAGCAGCTAGGAGTTGACCCGAGGACAACACGACTGTGTCAGCGCCATCAGTGCTTTCTTAGCCTGGGGCTGCTCGCACCCATAGCCTGGGGCCAAGTGTCGACACAGACCGAATTAGGTGCACTGGCAAAAATGCAGGTTTTTCCCCATTCATGTGAATCGTGGTAGTCAGTTTAGGCTGAGGCGATGTGGGCAGCAGGGTTTGCCTCAGGGTATACCTGATAGTTTGTGAATCTAACTAAACAGTTTTATTTATTTATCCTAGATTCTGAAACGTGAAAGGAGGATACAGCTAAGAATGAGGAAATATCTTTTTGTGTCTTAGAAATGGGAAGCTCGTACATGTCATTTCTCTGATTTCTTCCTTGCAGACTGTCATGGCGGTCATTGTTTGTCAGTAATTTCACCTGAACGTTGACTCCATGCTGTCAGGGTGACGCTGAACCTAGGACTGCCTTATCAGGGGAGTGAACCAGCTGAGCAGCTGGCTGTAACCACAGTGCATGCTTGTGTGCTTGTGTGTGTGTGAGTGTGTGTGTCTCAGCAGCACATAGATTCAAATGTGATTGTGAATGTGTGTGTGTGTGTGTGTGTGTGTGTGTGTGTGTGTGTGTGTGTGTGTGGCAACGTTGCACTTAGACATGTCCGGGCGTATTCTCAGTCAGTGCTGCACAGAGACGGGAGGCACTGCAATGACTGAGCTACACACACACACCACACACACAGGGCAGTCTCCATGTAGCTTGTACTGTTATGTGAAGCATAAATCATGAATGCAAACTATTCTGAATGATAGAAATGCCATAAAATAGAGATTTAAGGACGAACAATGTATCTGTAAACGAAAGAAAAATGAATATTATGCAGAGATCCGCTCCGTTCACTCCCATTGTTCCTTGTGATCCCCGCGTGTGTGTTATAACCCTCCAGTTGGCTGCCATCGAAGCGTTAAAATTCATCTAACGGCCTATTTGTTTTCTGTGTTTATGTAACAAGCCGCCTTTTGTGATGAACGTCGCAGTCTGGTTCCATAATTGTAATCTAACAAACAGAACGAGACTTTGTACTGCAGCTTGGCACAGTTACTTAACAATTAGTCAGCACGCCCGCAGATAAAACAAACTGATTCCACATTTCAGTTAATTATAAAGACGTAAACCAGTAAGGAGAGGCGCAGCGGTAGAGACAGACGTGGGTTAAAACTGTTCCCCCTCACTGATTTGATATAGTCGATCTGAAAATAGGTGAGTAAAGCCTGAATGGAAGCAGAATTGTATTTAGTCTGTGTTGATAATAAATAAAATGCACAGACAATATCTGAAGTTAATGATAAAGATCCATATTTTCTTTGGTCATATTTTTTATTATGTTCCCCATAATCACAGAAGGGGTCTGCGCTGTCTTCTGCTTTCTAACTGAACATCTTTCATAGCACATCTCTGGAGGTGCAACCAAGTCCACGTGGTTAGTGTTGGGCGTGGTGTGCTCCTCCTTATATGTCTGCACCACAGGCCACTAGGGGTGAGCAGTACCACAGGATTATGGCTGATACCTGAGCTCACTGGCTTTTTTTTACAAATTATGGCAAAGATATGCAAAATTCTGTTTTGATTAGTGCGTAATCACCTGAAAACAAGAATCATTATGTTGTTGCTACATTAGGATGAGCCTTTTTTACTCCCGTCTTCTGCCACCCACCATGGTTCTACAGTAGCCCAGAAGAGACAACTAAAACACTCACTCCTGCTGGGCTTTGTTTCTGTTTTTTGTGTGTTTCACAGCCACTGTAGTTACTTCTTCACGCTAGGAAGGATATTAGTGAGCTGATGGGGTCTAGATGCCACTGAATCTCATGAATCTCTTGATGTATTATCAGGCAATTGCAGGGGAGCAATTCAAGCTCCCCTGCAGGCCATAAAAGACGATTCCTTACAACAATGGTCTAACTTATAATTTACAGAGAGGTTTATCAACAGAGAAGTTAACAATTTACCCGGCAGTGCACAGGTGGTGAGTGCCGGCAACAGGTGCAACAGTAAAAAACAAAAAAAAAGTTCAAATAATAATAAAATAAAATAAATCATTGTGATCCCTGTTAACAGGTTGTTGTAGTGGCTACATAACATTGTCTACAAGTTTAAATTTGATAGGACAGGCAGTACCAGAAGTACAAGCATGAGATCTGCGGCGCGCAGAGCATTTTGTCTTTTCTTTGCTTTCAAATTCAGCGTATGATGAGGAAAAGGCGTGGAGCACACAGTGTCGACTTTACAATCCGTGTGAGTCAGCACAGTGAAGAAAAACAGTCCAGGTGTCAGAGTACATGTGAAGCACATCTTGATGAATATCTGTTTACCCTCCTCTTATCGTCTGACGTCTGCAGCAGAAGCCGCAGTCCCATGACTCATCGTTATCAGGGAATTCTGTTACCGTAGCTTCCACCTGGAACTCAGGTGGAAAACAATTGACCAATAACGTCTATAGTATTATAGTGCGTCCCAAAATCAGTGTCATAAATATGCCAGCTCTTCTTCATAAGAAGATTTACTCTTCTTGTCCCCTTTTCTTATCTTCTGCTCTGTGAATGTCACCTTTTGTCTCTCTGCTCTGCCATTATGCCCACTGAGGCTGCGAGCCGGCTTGGTCCAGCTCCAGTTCTGGCACACACCGGCTCCGCTCCACACTAGCATTTGTCCACACCCTGGGGATGGAAACCTCTGTTCGTGGTGGTCCAAAACTCCTGTATACAAACACTGAGTCGGTGCAATAGAGCTCACAGTTATCAGGCAGCTCAGCTAAAAAACTGTGCTAACATGATACTAAAGCAGCTTTAACAAACATTTTTCCTCCATATAAAATATGATCCAGTTTCACCAAAATCTGTGAATAATTGCTGGTTTGTGACTAAATAAAGCCTCACAACACTTCTTGTGGGTGATCATAAGCAGACACATGCGCACTGAGTGGGAAAGAAAGAGGTGCCATTCACTTGATTATGTGAGCGTAGCAGCAAAATTATTTTAAAACGTGTTATTTTATGACAGAAAAAGTTGCACAATTTTGCTGTGAGGCTGCACTTAGCACAGCGGGTACACAATGATGTTAAGTAGATGTGATTTTATACAAAGTATAACTGATAAAACCTTATGGAGACAAAAGTCTTTATGCTGTTCATGTTGTTTAAGTAAGATACCTTTTTTTCTACAAGATGTGTCTGTGGTGTGTTGTACTGCTGTTCACTGTGTAACTGACATTTACATGCCTCTTGTGTGTGTGTGTGTGTGTGTGTGTGTGTGTGTCTCCTTCTGACCCGATCAAAATGTCAAATTCAGCCTCCACTTTCTTAGTTTCTACCCTTGTCTGTCACATCTAATCTCTGTTTAGGCCACCAGATCAAACCAAAGCCACAGACATATTGTTCTAGTCTGCCCCGCAAAGCTTAATGAAGACCAACATTAACTGATGACTCATTTAATGACATTTAGTGAGATTATATCTGACAGTATATAACATTAGAAAAATACCAGTTTACCGCATCTCCTTTCTTTGATGCAGGCTAAATGCTGATTTGTATCAAATCAAAGATATTTTCTTTACACTCAGGGTTTTTTTTGGATCAACAAATGCAACAACACTCTGGTTCTTTTCCAGCTTTAATTAAATGATCGTGGATATTTCTTTGAGTTAAATAAACTGCTGATGGCATCGTATTACCATATCCAAACAGGCAGAAGGTAAAGTATTCAGACTTATTTTAAGCTGTTTTTAGTTGAGAGCTCTGTCAAAGTGATGAGCATGACTCATCACTTGACATCCTCTGCACTTGAGTTCACCTCATCTCACCTCAGTGGAAGAAGACTGACTTGCACCAAGCCGTGTGTGTGTTTGTTTGTTTACATTTATGTCCTTATCTAACCTCGTCATAAGTCATGAACTTTGAGCATGACTAATTTTAGCTTTAGTTTTGCTGAGCACCATCTCTCCTTGGTGAAATCTGCAGAGTTACATCTGTACATTTATTTAATACAAGGAATTTAAACTGCTGACTTGATAACGGGGCTAATTATCCGAACTTAGCTTACAGTACACATACTGCCATTTTAAGTCCTATAGATTTTAAATCCCAGTTTGTCTACTTGGCCAAATATTTACTGGTCTGAGAATAATTGGCTACCAACAGATAAAGACTATGAAACAATTTGAGGTGGCCAAAAGAGTGCAAGAACTCAAAGTACACATCAGATATCTGGCACAGATATTTAAAGGAGAAGTTTCGTAAAGTCACTGTGCCCCCCCCTCCCGCAGATTAAATTGAAGACAGCCTGCGTACTATAGTTCACATAACTGGGAACTTTGTGGGATGTAAACAGGAAGTACAGTGTTGCAATGTCAGCCCGTGGGCTACAACTTGAACCCATTTACTCAATATTTATTTACATTTTGACAGACCTAGCACAATTAAAAGTATGCTGAACTAGTTGTTAGCAGTTTGCAGTGTCGGACGTACAGACCAGAGAACCAGAGAGTGCTTTTATGTGGATCATGTCACCTTAGACATAGCAGGCAGGTTAGCCGTTCCTCCTCGTTTCAGTGTATATGAGAGGCTAAGCTAACAGGTGCTGGTTTTATCGTTGCCGTTGTACCAAACCTCTTATCTAACAGTCCAGCAGAAGGTGAATGTGTCTTCTTAAAAACATGCAACTGTTTTTTTCTGAAATCCACCAAACCCGCTCAAAAAGCAGTGTTAGCTCTGGTTGAAAGTTTGATGCATCTCCGCTGGGTGTGGTCAGAAGTGACACATCCTCAATTACACTTCCACATCATCACAGCAGAGCAAGAAGCTAAACAGACGCAGGTCTGCAAAAAACAAGAAAGCCAGCTGCTGCTGCGTTACTTTTTAATGGAAATGTAATTTCTGCTAAAACAAACAAACAAACAAAAAAAGAGCTAAAGGAAAATTGCAAAACAAAGAAAAACGTCATGGTTACTTAACTCTCCTGTGAGAAGCGGAAGTGGAAGATGCTGAGTGATTGGCATTTGACAAAACAGCGGTATTAGCACCATATAATAACCTGATCCTCATGAAATCAGTCCCAATCCTTTGCTCAGAAATAAAATTTTAAAAAAGTATTACATTTTGGTGTGATTCAAATGTGAGATATGTGCAATTAGGTTTCTCACTAAACACAGTTGTAAAAAAAAAATGTATGATACAGTTTTGGTCACTCGCTATCTGCTGTCAACATCACTGCGCAGCGCTGTTAAAAATTCTCTTCCTGTGGTTTGCAGCTGAAATAATTAAATATGACCATCGGTGGAGAAATTGCAGCTGCACTTCATCCATCAAACATACCAAAAAGAAAGAGAGGCAGGAGGAGGCAACACATCCTGCCTAATCGATGACATTACTGTTGTGCAAAAGATGAATCAAAACTTCCTGTATGTAATATTTCACTAGATGAAGACAGGCATACCTCTCGGCCCAGCTCGCACCTAAATGTCTGAACTGTTTGTTCCCCTTCAAACACACCACCAACAACAACACCAGGACAGACTGCTTCCTCGGTCTGAGATGTTTTATTGGTGTACTGTCATCATTTCTTACAATCGGGATTCACTTCTGCTAAACTTTACACCACAGGCTCAAAATCAAAAACGAGAAGCATGCCGACTTTTATGGCCAGACGAATATATCTCCCCCCTCCTCCTGCTCCTCCTCCCTCTCTCTCTCTCTCTCTCTCTCTCTCGCTCACACAAGCTCCTTCCTGTTAAGTCTTTGTCCTTCTTTTCCTAGTTCACACGCCCTCTTTTAAACACTTGACACGCACGACAAGGCGAGCGTATACTCTCTCTCGCCTCTGTCTGCATCTTTTTTATGGCTGGCAATGAGATTTTGCGATACCAGCGCAGGAGTCCACCGGCCAGCTCGTCTCTCTTACAGTGGTTGCTTAAACTGCTCTGCCCGCCTCTGTATGTAACTGCATGGGGGGCCCTCGTGGGTCACATAGTACACAAAGAAAGTCTGTGCAAACGTATTGGCAAGTGGTGGAAAGTAACTAAGTACATTAACTTATTTATTGTGCTTCAGGACAATTTGATGTAGCTGTGCTGGATTATTTCCATTTTTTGCCACTGTACTTCTCCACCACTACATTTCAGAGGGAAACATTGTATTTGTTTATTGTTGCACTGTGTTTATGTGACCGCTGTAGTTACTAGTTACTCCATTTTACATTGAAAATCATGTGACAAATGAAGATGTTATTTCTTAATCATCTATTAACCAAAATATGACCAAATTATTTTCCTATTGTAATTTTATAAGACACATCAGTCACAGGCGATTTATTTTTATGAGTACTTTTACTTTTTGATACTTTGTTACTTGAGTAGGGTTTAACATGTAATGGAGCATTTTTACAATGCAATAATTGTACTTTTATTTACAACAAACCATGTCCACAAGCCCTGCTGGATGTAAACTAAGATGAAAGTGACATAATATTTGTATTATCAACATATATGGTAACATTAACTATTAGTTTACATCTGTCGAGGTTACGCAACTGAATCTGAGGGCAGAGTTTAACAGCTCGTCCTCTGAAACACATTTTTTTTCATAAAACATCTTTGTCCTTGAGGTCAGTTTGGTGGTCAACTTGTGTGTTATTTATTGGTCAAGTGTGGAAAAAAAACAGCCATTTTTTTATGGTCAAACTTGCATTTTAGTAGAAAATATTAAATTAATTTGAGGGCTAGATGTCACAATAAATCTGCTAACTGAGGAACCGAGAAGTGTGATCTGTCTTCCACTTCCTGTCTGCCTCAGGACATTAATGCAGATTAAGTCTGAAAATTATGTTGACGCGTGTCCTATCCACAAATCTGAGATCTTATTGCAAATGAAGCTTTCTATGCACTGAAAATCTGAAAGTTGTTTACAAATACTGCATTAGTGTGGACATAATCTCAGTGAGCAACTGAGGCCAAGATGTGGTATTTCATTCCCGTACTCTCACTCTGCTGAAATCATCAACTGTGCCTGCAGACAGAGCACCGATAAACACATTTCAGTCATCTGCACAAAGAACTCCGACTTTCTGATGTGGTTGTCACTTTGAAACTGGAAAACAGAAAATCTGGTTCTTCTCAGAACAAACAGAAGATCAGTATTCCCAAGACGTGTTTGGGAAAAGTAAATCTTGAAGGAATGATGACTGTTCTCACTGATTCCCACATTTTGAAATTTAACAATGTGGCTTTAGAGCCCGAGGGTCATGAAACTCACTCAACCCATAAATAATGACCTGTTAATAGTGAACTGCAGTCTTACTCAGCAGTCGGACGCAGCCAGAAGTTAAATTATCAGTTTACTGATTAACTATAAAACCCATTTCATAAAACTCCCTCCACTTATTTAAATATCGGGGAACTAAGTTCTGAGTAGATCATTATGATTTGATGATAATGTCACATTTAATGTTCTTCTTTTAAACAATCCGTTTGCTACACTTCTTTCAGAATCACTGAAGTCTGACCAGCTGCAGCCAAAACACACAAGCAGCCAGCCTGCAATGCCTCCATGTGTAGCCTCTGATGCAGGAGAGAAACTTTTTTTTTATTTAACCAAATGTATAGCAGTATAAATATACATGCATACATGCAGTGTTTTAATACTACAGGCTCTGCTTACTTAAGTGCATTAACAGTCCTTGAAGGAAGTCAGTGAATCACCCAGGAAGCCGGGAGGCTGAAATTCAAATGATAGAGAAAAAACCTGCACTTTTTTTATTTTTTTTTTTAATAATCGATCAATTCCGATCGATTAAGTTTATTTATTTAGATTATGAAGATACAGGTGAGGTGGTTTATCTACAACACACAGAGAGGAAGAACAAATTCAATCAGGCAGTCAGGCCAGAAGATGCTTCAGTGGTGTTTTGGAAAATATGTGCCTGGAGATGAACTTTATGTTATTAGGAGACATAATGACATAGATGTAGTTCATGTCTCTATGCATTCCTTATTATTGTTGTTTAGCACCTTTTTGAACCGCATGTAGCCGACATGGTATCCTGCCAAGACCCCAAATGACACAGCCGCTAATTATAAACATAAAAGTCTTCACTTATACTCATTTAAAATAGCAATAGATAAATGCTGAAGGTTGTAAAAACATATTCATATACACATAAACAGCAGAAAAAATCTATATATAAAACTATTACTACTTCAAGAAATCCTTCAAATTATGTCTTTTGGTCTGCAGAGATAAATGAGACTCCGCGTGAAAGCCGCACATCAACAGATTTTCTGTCTGTCTATAAATCAAGCTGTTACTGTAAATACAAGCTCAGGACTCCAGAGGGTAAATAATCTTTTACTTGTGTGATCACCACCAGCTGGGATTTCAACAGCATCTGCATGACATCACTGGGTGTGGAGATTTTGCTCCACAGCAGCCCACAAGCCGGAAAGGCGGTTTGGAAAGCCTAAAAAAACCTCAAAGCACCTGGACAATTAACAGCACTATCAACCTCCTGCAGGTGTTTTATGGTCATTTGGTGCCATGAGACAATAAAAATCGTACTTACTGCCTTCTTAAACCTTTTGAATTTGTTCTGCCTTACAACATTTGAGCAAATTATTCCCTGAGGCGACTCCACAGCAACATATTTTTTTTTCTTTTTGCCAAGAAACAACAGCTGCAAACCACGACACACAGACACCAACTCTTCTGTCGCAGCCTGTGGTCAACGCTCACCAGCCTTTCCATCTCATGATGATGATGTCATGACCCCAAACTGACTCAGCGACATCTCAACTGGAACAGAACAAGAGGAAAAACAATGTTAGGTTGCGGGAACACAGAAAAACGCACGAGGAATGAGCACAAACGTAGAAAAATAGCATTCCAGATATGAAAACGCAAGCTGTGTGCACAGGTAGCAGAGGGCAGCGTTAACTGCATTATAGGCCTACTATGAGTAAATAAAATATAACAGGCTGGAATGGCAAGCACTGCAACTCAATAAACTATCAACTTTTATTGCCCACAAATAAAAATGTGCTTTTTGCAAAGCTGCAGAGAAGGAAACATTTCAAATGCCTAAAAATAAAGCTAAAAACCTCGACTTCAAATTTATCAGGGTTCCTCAGATTGTGCACAGGTAACATCATTAGGTATTTTTGGACCTGTTTAACATAATGCTTTGTACTGGCACACACTGATGTGTTGCAGCTGTAACGAGCAGATGTATGAAAATCTGGAGTGTGTTTTTGGTTTTAACCTTTTTTTCCTCCTCTCTCTTTTTCTTTTCTGGTAAATCGTAGAATTTGTTTTTTCTCGGCTAGATGAGCTGTGTTTAATATCCTGTTATTTTTATTTAACATGTTATTTTGTCTTTGTTCTGTTTTTTTTTTTTTTTCTCCGACCGATGATTCAGACTAACAGTGAAAAAGGAAATGAAGAAATGAGCTGAGACGTTAACCTTCGTTAAATCCCTCCATCATGAATTTGTGGTTAGACTGACGACAGAGTTGAATTATGCGATCATATTACGAATATCTAGTGCATAAAACTGCCACTACACACTACACTAAACATAATGCATCTATTTCTTTTAAGAATCTGAACCGATACAAACAAACATTAGTATATCAGTCTTAACAGCAGCCTCTGCACGTCAGGTGTCCCCCATAAAGTCACCAAGATTTAAGAAACGCATCCAGTTATAGTAAAAACACACTGCCATGCACTTCCATAATTGCTGCTTTTGCAAATATAAACACAAGTCTAGAGAAAAAATCAACTTGGCAAATGTAAATATGTGATTTCTTTACTACAACACTCTGTGTACAATGTTCAGCTTCATTGAGGCCTCCTGCTTTCATTCCAAACTTTCTGCCCGGTTTCTGGATTAGAGTGTTGACATGACACACACATATACACACACGCGCGCACACACCCTACCAGGCTGCATTGACGAAAACAAAGGAAATGTCGGGCTATGATTTTGACTAAAAATACACACTAAGTCACAATCCAGAGATGATCTACCCGCTCGTATTAAAGCTGGATTTTATGTCTTTTTCCTTCAACATTTTGGTCACAGACGGCAGCTCGACAATACCAGAAATTATGCTGGGACACAAAAGTTTAAATAAATAAATAAAAAGAAGCTAATCCTTCCTTTTTGTTCACTCGTTACACTGTGGTGTTACTCATTACTGAATGTTTGCTATATCTTGTGCATATTTATTATGCTACACATTGCAAATATTGTTGTTATATTCTATTTTTAAGGTTTTACCATCTGGCCTGGAACCGCTGCTTAAAGATTAGTCTCCTGGGGGAAATCCAACTCATATACGGTTCATTTTTTCCCCATGTTAAATAAACTAACAGCAAACATACAGGTGAGGTACATCAGCTGACACACTTTACATGAGAGCTAAAATAAGAGTGTAAATGCATGTAGCATGTCTGCATTCACTTTTATCTTTATTATTTTTATCCCACATAAAACAAAGAAAAGCTGTGTGATGACCCGAAGAGCTCAAACAAGAAGAAGTGTGAGTGGAAGCGTTTGGAGACTTTGCCTGAGTCTGCCGTTCGTGTTCTCTGCAGAGGAAACGGACGACATAACAACACACAGCCTACACCACAGACTTGTGTATTGATAGAACAACACAGTGGGGCACGTGACAAGTCATTGTCAGGAATGCACGTACAGCATCGGATTATGTATTATAATTTACTGCAAAGCTTCAGGTCACTGAGGTCATGTCATTTACGTTTTACTACTACATTTTTTAAATGTTGGACTCACTAAACTCACATCAAAAATCTTGATACAGAGTGAAAAGTTAAACTGGATGAGGGTCAATTAAAATTCCTGAAACTATAGTTTAAATAAACATATTTTTACAGACTAATAATTAGAGTCTCTTTGATTTGACCGCACTTTGTTTAGTCTTGATGGACCCCGTCTGCCCACTCTAAACAGATTAAAGGGAAATACTTTGAAGCTTTGCCTCGCTGGTAGATTAAAAGCGCCACACACTTTTGGCTATTCCACAGACAATAGTACGTCCTCCTCCCCAGAACTTTGTGCATTACTGGAAAAGATGAGGCAGAGAGCTGTTTGCAGGCATTTACAGATTTAGGAGTTTAGCAGATGACGGTCTGGAAAGTTTACACTGGCTGGAGTGTAAAACAACACAAGACGGATGATTTGATTGCGGATGAGATGACATGTATGTTTTCTTTTTGCGCCAGAACACCCCGCTGGTCGTGCGTGTTGTTTATTTTATAATAAACGATCTTTTAAAAATCAACTAATGACGTCACGCGCAAATAAACGCCGGTGGCGTGCGCGTACGCTGCTGCAAAAGCTGCAGCGTTCGAAATAAATATTTTGTGTCTAGCTGCGGTTCCTTATCAGCACAGCATGTTGATGATTATGACTCATAATGTGTGCTCTGTTAACATGTGTTATTTCTTTTATTAATTACATTTATTTATTTAACATGTTGTAACAAATGTATAAATATTCAGATTGCAGTCTGCTGCACAGTGCACCGCAAACATTTCCATCTGTTCCAGCAAGTTCTGTCAATTCTTCATCTTTCAAAGTCTTATTTTCTCAAAACGGGTGATAAAATCTGAGATAAATTATCTCAGAAGCAGTCCAATTGTTTCAAACGTCACTTCAGGATTGAACAGCAGTGATTTGCCTTCTTTCTTTGATTCATATCTTATGTAAATACACATTACACGTACAAATACACAGCACCATGATTAAGACAGATCCCTCTGGTTATCTCCTAACCTTCCTCTGAGGACGAATGTCTTAAAGATCCCATAGGTGGACACTGTGATTAAAGAGCTTGTGAGAAGCGCAGAAAAGATAAATTACAGTCTTCCATTTATATCCCAGCCTCTTTCCTCACGCCGCAGCCATTACGCTGACTGCAGGCCGGACAAATTTCTCAGCTTTGGTGACGCTGTTAATCATTCTGTTAAGAGCCGAGGAGATGAATTAGTCGGCTGCTCTTTTTAAGTGGAGTACCACTTAGTTTCAGCCTCAGAGAGGCTGTTTCAATCCTGAATTGAGTGGTTTTTTTCCTCTCAATTTCAGTACAAGTATTCGACAACACCGGTGTTTATCCGCAGTGAACCAGATTCTCAGGACATGAGAACAGAGCTAAATTCTGAAATATAACTACTGCTCAAGCTCCGACTATTGAGAGGGAAAACACCTGCAGCAACATTCGACCCATAACCACAATCAGTTTCTCTTTAAATGTAAACAACTGAATGACTGTCTTCATACAAGACAGGGATTAAACAAGGCTGCCCATTCACTCCCCTTTTACCCCAGACAAAGACATATAACTATGATGAATAATTTACTGCGGGGACAGGATTAACCAGTCTGATGGATGACTGGGTGCTTTGTCTTCTTGTCTTCAAGTGGATCTGCATTTAGCTCTCTTGGGGCAGCTTTAAACACAGTGGAGTACATTTATTGAGAAGGAAGTGACAGGATGCTTTAAAAGCTTAGAACAGGGACAACTTCATGGCCTTCATGTAGAAGAAGAAAAAAAAAAGTTCATTTGATGGAAAATGCCCCAATAAGTTAGGATTTTTTTGAAAGGTGGATTAAGTCAAATATGTAACACGATTTACTTGCTCGGTCACTCTCTATTTCTTCTTAGCTTCCTCTGTTAACGTCAACTTCAATCTTTTTTGCCCCCCTCATCATGTCCACAGAGGCTGCTGAGCCTGGTTACACTATCTGTTTGCCCAGCTCCCGTTCTGGCAGGACACAACGGCCTGAAAACCTCTTCTCTGTTATCAAAAACACCTGTGGTACAAACATTAACACCCTCCGGGTGCTCTGACTTAACAGTCCAGACGGAACAGCTAACAACCTGAGCTAACATTAGCTAACAGCAGCTACAGTTTGCAGCAGTTTACTTCACTGAAAGTAAAGTGATTAACCATTAATTGTTTCATCAATTGTCTTTGCACCAACAGATTTTTCTTTTCTACATTTCCTTTGGCATAATGGAAAAAAACTGTGAAACCTCTCGTTATTCTAATTTGGGAGAATTAAAGCCTTACTCAAACATCATTACATTATACATTACAATTTCTATCTTCAGGCTTGCTTCCAAATAACGATTGTGCAACTGAAGCAGCCAGCAAGTGTGAATACAAATTGCAATTCGGTTGGAGATCACGGGTTACGCCACAGGTTTATGGGACATCTATTCATTACCGCTGAGTAGGAAGGAGATTAGCTTAGTTTGATGTATGAGCAGCTGTTTTGTCTTGTCGTCCCTTTTGATTAAGCGGAAACCTGCATCAGCGTTTAGCAGGTTTAAGAGTAAGAGCGGTACGTATTGGGGAGAGGTCAAAGGTGAAGACGAGGGACTTGTGCAGCGGATAAGTCATTCACTGAAGATTACTCTTATTGTGGATGAGCTGCAGACTATATACACTCCACTGCAGGATTAGTAACTACACCTAGTTACAAGTAATGCAATAACTCATACCTCCATGGTGTTTATAATGTACAGAGAAGTGTTTTAAAGAGGTCATGATTCAACTTTCAGGTTATTTTGGGGGCTGTAGCTGGGCTGTTGAAGTAAGATGCATAGACATAAAACACAGTACATTTCAACAGCCAAAATAACCATAACATTAAATGCTACATAATAACCTTCATGAAGGTCGGATTTATAGCTGTATCTAATGATCTAGATATGTGTCTATGTGAAATACTGCGATGATCCATGTATGATCCGTCCATGTGTATACATTTGTTGTCATGTATTAAATGACTAAACCTTGAAATGAGGGTGTATTCACAAACATCTGTGACTCTGTAAAAGCAGATAAAAAAGTTTTTCACTTGTTTATGAAGAAGTAAAAACCGGGAAGCGTTAAAAAAAAAAAAAAAAAAGCCACTAACGTGCAGTATGACTAATTTAAGGTCACACTAACACCCTGTTTAGTTTTCGGAGAAGCCCATTTGAATGCAGCAAACATGCAACACGTGGGACTGCAATGACAAAGAGAAAACAAATCAACTTTTTAAAACCAACTGACTGAAAAGCTGCCTACAGCGGCACGGAGAAACCACACAGACACAAATGAGGTGTGTGTTCAGCTAACTCGTATGTGTTCTGCACGTGCTGTTATTGTCACATCATTTCTCTGCTGTTGCCTTGAAGTTCTCGTGGTTGTTGTTGTCTGACGTTCAGGTTGTCTGTGTTTATGTGTGTCAAAGCAATGCACGTTCTTATACCTGAAACACACACACACATATATACTGTATATCTCATTACATGGAACTAATTAACAAAGACAGTATTCAAGTATTCCTTCAACACATGGAGTAGTAGAATTTCTATTTCTATAAAGCAGAAGTTATGTGACATTTTCAGTCAAACCACTCGATTTTTGCACTTCAGTTTTCGGTTGTTGGCCAGTTTCCCAAAATGTGAAATCTCATAGAAACATAATGAACTGCAGGTAGAGAGGGCGAGTGGCCTCAGAGGGAAAAAGTAAACCACAGTTATTGAAATTACTGCAACTTCAACACCGAATACTCCGGCTTCCTCCCACAATCCAAAGCAGTGACTCTAAATTGGCCGTGGGTGTGAATGTTTGTCTCTGTGTGCCCTGTGATGAGCTGGCGAGTGACTTGTCCAGGGTGTACCCTGCCTCAGCTGGGATAGGCTCCAGCTCCACCGTGACCCTGATGAGGATAAGTGGTTACAGATAATGGATGGACGTCCACCGGAAATAAGTAGAGCAACTTATAGGTGAAAACTGATTTCAATTTCCTTTATTTGAGGGTAGCTTTGCATTTTTCTAATATATATTAACATTATATTAACATTAATCGTGGCTGCTTCAGCGTCACACCGCCATCAGGAAACTTGAATAGGACCGAGCCATCATTAGTGTTATTAGTAACACCTGTGCTGTTCATGCAATGACGGGTCCAAATGTTTGCCCTGAAAAAGACCTACTGCACACACACACACACACACACACACCTATTGTGGAGGTGGACAAAGTCAGCAGGAGAAAACAAATCACTTGGGAGTCAGAGTGAGTGATTGACTCTGTTTGCTGGACTGGATTTCACGGGAAACGGGGCTCATTTGCCAACTGGTGAGATGCTTGTGGAGATAAAAATCTCTTGGCCTGCGGACAAAATGAGGAAGGTGGGACAAAATTACCACAAATTATGATCTGCTCCCACACACACATACGCACACACACACACACACACACAGCTGTCAAAACAAGTCGATGAATAGAGGCTACAGTTAAGAGGCAAAATTTAGATCTTTTGTGCTTGCTGCGTGCCAGTTGGCACAGCCCAGGTCCAGAACACAGGGAAGATGGACTGGAAACAGGCTGCACTTTCAGTTTCCACTTACTGAACACACAGATGCAGACTCACACGGCTCTCAACCAACAGACCTGACTGAAGGGAATCGCAGGATGGGATGAAATCTTCCGGGTGATCCAACCATGACTGCTGCTACTGCACCAGGACTGATATCTTGTGCAATACCCAGGTCACAAACTGAACTGTAACTTCTTACTTAAATCTAGGGACGACTGTGGGCTGTGGCTCTTTACCGAACCCCAAATTGCTTCTGAAGGCTGTCCCATCGGAGGGTGAATGATTAGCTCCTTCCTCGTGTGCAGTTGGCACCTTGCAGACAGCGCAGTCAGTGTAGGTATGGGTGAATGTGATGAATGCGTAGTGTAAAAAGAGCCCTGGCTGGTTGAAAGACATCCATCCATCCATTATCTGTCACTGCTATCCTGTATCCTCCTCAGAGTCACGGTCGGGCCGGAGCTGATCCCAGCTGACTTTAGGCAAGACTGTGTGTGGTCGTTACTGCCAATATACCAATACCACTCATGTCTGCATGGTAAACATGCAGCTTAAGTTAGCAGCTGGTTAGTTTAGTTTAGCTTAGCATAAAAACTGGACACAGGAGGAAACAGCCTGGTTCTGCCAATAAAACAAAGTTTGCCTACCGGCATCTCCAGATTCACTAATTAACATATATGTTCATATTTAAAAGAATTCCTCCTGGATAAATGGCAGTTTGTGTTTCTCCGTGTCTCCTTCTCTCGCTCTCCTGCCTCTTTGATCGCTTCTCAGCCGACACACCTGCCTTCGATTAGCTCATCACCTCTCCACCATATCGACTCGGCCCCTCTCCGACTCTTCACCAGATCGCTGTTTCAGCTATCGTGGTAGTCGCACGCTTCAGGCGTCTGGTTTACGTACACTCATACATCTGTTCCTTGTGTTGACTCCTAGCCTGTCAGTAATGCTGTTTCCCCTCGTGCACAGGATTGCTGACCCTTGTGCCTCTCCCAGCCTGCCCACAGCATCTCTCTTCGCCAACCATCTACCTCCACCCTCCACCTCACCCCTCTGCGTCAGTGTCCTGTCCACTGTGTAACCTCACAACAAATAAGTTGTTTGCAACTAGAACAACACGAAGCATTTTACGATCTGATGCCTCTATTGACAGTAAGACATCATGTGCCTGCGCCTTCCAAAAGCAATAAAATAAATAAAAAATCACTGTTGAAAAATAAGTCCATTGTATGACGTGACAACGCCGTGGTTACGGTTTGGTTACAAACACAACTTGGTAAGGGTTTAGAGAAAGAGCATGGTTTGGGTTAAAATAAGTGCTTGTTTAAGGTTAGAAAACCATCATGTTTGGGTTACAATTGCGACTCGTTAAGCTCGTTAAGGGCAGGGGAACTTGTCGTCAAGGACTCAGTAATAACCACTTGAATTAGCTAAAGGAGTGGCTGTGGTCACACGTTGAAAAAAAAAAAAAGGAAACGTTGACTGTGACATGACAGGAAACGGGGTGACAGACAGCTGGAATACTCCCACTCTTTCCATCCACCGTTTGAGAGATTATATTTGTTTCGTGTGTGACAAAACCACATAAAATCACCCCTCGCTGGCTGTGAGTAACCGGCCCTGCAGAAAGACTTTTCATGAAGCATACTGTATAAACTCAAGAATCCATAAAAGGTCAAGGTAGACACAAGGCTGATTTATATTTTCTGATCACATTCGGTGGTTTTGCTTACACGCCTGCAGCGATGCCATAATTGCCAAAAGTCTGAGGGAGACAAGCGTGAAATTAAAATGTACTGATAATCCGCTCACATGTGACACAGTCTTGCAAATGTTCCAACAAACTGTCAGAAAAACAAGAGCTCCTGTGGATAGACTGCGCCGAAGGTGTAACATGTTGCGGCTGGTCTTTAAATTAAATGCAGCCAGATCAGAGTTCCCTCATATTAAAATCAATGAGTATGTAACCTTGATAAAAGTACCAGTTTTACTTGCTTGACGAAGTATCACTCCACCCTCATCTGTAGTTTTTCTAAATGCTTCGTCAGCTGCTGTTATTAGTGGCTTTACATTTCTTGACTCTCGGTGCCGCCTCTGTTGCCAGGCAGTCTCTCTCTCTCTCTCTCTCTCTCTCTGATGTGCAAAGCATCAAACACACTAACACACACACTAACACACACACTAACACACAAGCTTCTGGTGTTGACACTGGCATTTTTGCTCCGTCCGATGCGATGACACTTATCGTGCCGGTCATTAGGACTGCGTGATGAATGGATGGACTCCACTTTAGCTAATTAATCTGAGCCTCTGCAGCAGCACTCACTGTCAGTCACGCGGCACTAGAGAGCCGAAGAAACGGCTAAAACGGCACTCGGGGGAAGGATAGTCGAAGGAAGGGAAGGAGGAGGAAAGAGGAGAGGGGATGCGGCTTTAGATTTGAGTTATAGGTGTTGATGAGAAGCTCGCAGTTTGGATCATTTGCTTCCTTGTTAGAAGATGGATGCAGTGATCTACCTCCAGTTTTAGTGCATCTTTCGCTGTGTGACTAAAAAATGTTGATTCTTGAATATCACAACACGTGACTTGATATCAGGCAGCAGAGCTTCCTCTTGGTACTTTGCCTCCATAACAACAGTCAAAATAAACCATCACGTGTTTCATTTATTTCATTTTGGCTCACGGTCAAGAGGGAAACAATGTCCGACAATGACAGCATTTTTATGATATTAATTAGTGACATTAATTTTTTAAAATGTCTGGATCACACAATATCAATCTGTTCCCAGCCATTACACAATAAAGTCCAAAGCTGGGCAGACTCTGCACGGACTGAGCTCAGTTTTTAATTTAAATTGGTCTGAGTAATTTAAGAATTGGGCTGACGTTGTGCCAGATCGGTTGTGGTTTAACAGCAGTAAAATGAGCGAGGTTTCAACACTGGCCTGAATGATTAATGATCTGGCTGTCGGAAGATGAGAAATTAGGGTGGGTTGTTTTGCAGTTTGAGCACTTCCACTGTACCACGTGGCCGCTATCAAAAGATCAGTTATAAACTGGAGGGAGCTCGTTTTATTTTTACTGTTCTGTGAAAAACACACCGGAGCTCACAGAAGAATTGCACAGAATAACTCTGATTTCTCTCTTTTCGCCAGCAGTGTTGAGGATGCGCTCGTCTCCTTTGAATATATTCTAGTGAAAAGACAAATCCATCCTCCGTCCAGGGGTGGACATTTCGAGCAGAGACGTTGCAGGTTCTGACTGTGTGACGCGACTGAGTTCAAGTGCTTCACAGTTTTCCTCGCAGTGCTGTAAGGACTCGCTTGGTGGAAAGACCGGAAGATAATCCATTCAGATCTCAGATCAGTTGATACACAACTGAGGAGGATCAGTGGCTCACGCTGTGATTCTATTAAGACGGTCTTGAGCAAGAAACACAGGCCTTTCTGTTGTTCCAGTGCAGCACTGTGGTTTTGCTGGTTTACACGCAGGGTTTTGTCGAAAAGGAACGTTCACCGACTCAAGAAATGAGAGTTTAGTTAAGGTTTGGTGTCTTGCTCAAAGGGACACAGACAAGTAAACACACACTGCATTTCCTTCAGTCACAGCACCACCCTGCTGTAACCTTCATACAGAAACTGAGAGATTGTGTGGGAGGATTTTTCTTTTTTCCTTTTTTTGTACCCTAATTGATTCTCTCTCTCTCTTTTTTTTCCAGTTTTGCAGATTTAGGCCGTGATCTAGTGTCACACACTTGAAAGGGTACTTAGTTATCCTGACCTTCAATATTTAGTCAGCCACCACAGCAAGAGAAGAAGATTTTTCTTCTGGAGAAATGACATCAGTGTGGGTTGGACACCTCTCACTGAGAGCTAGAAATGAGCAGGCAGCAGCAGCAGCAGCAGAAGAAGAAGCAGCAGGGGTATGTCAGACAGGCTTGTCCGTCACAAGTCATTAATGTCTCCAGACATTACACACGGCTGATGCACAAATGAAGTCATGGATTTTGTCAGATAAACATGTTCTGATATTGTCAACAATGCATGAATTTGAAAAACTCCTACCGGATGAGCTCTGCTGAGGTGGTTTCCCACCGACTGTCAGGATGAGTGAATGTGGTGGAAACCGGCTCGATAGTCCTGCGGTGAAGCAGTTTCTCAATCCTGTGCCTCAGCCCTGCAAAAAGAAAGAAAAGTCCCCATTTTAACAAGTCGTTTATCCTATAACTGAGCACCAAAACACATTCATTCATTTCTACAGAGTTCTTTAACTTTATTATCTGGAAGTAAGGACTGCTGGTGTTTCAGTGCTGCTAGATTTATGGATTTACCTTGTGCGCAGGTTAAAATCAGCCTCTGATGCGCTGAGAAAATCAGACTCTGCATTTGTATTGTTTACTGTTACAGCTTCGGTTATGCATCAATTAATGATGACAAACCAGTTTCTTTCTGTTTGGACATAAAGCAGACCCGTCCTGTCCTTCATCCGGCATTGGTAATCTTCTGTAACTGAAGCATCCGGTATGTACCGTCAATCCTATGAGTTTGATCTAGCATTTGTTATTTTAGTGCCAGACCTACTGCATGAGCTGAGCCGCAGCATTTCAAACTTTAAAAATATCATCACGTGGATCGCTGCCTCAGACTCTGTGGAGACCTGCAATATCTGAGATCCGGATTTAAGGCGTCAAATAAAGCGTTGCCCAATTTTTTTTCTTTGATGTTATCGTGTTTTGGTACGATATGATATCACGCTCCTTTCAGCTGAGTCATTGGCATGTCTGTATAACTGGTGCAAGGTTTGCGCGGAGGTACAGAAATACCTGTTTCTGTGCACAATTCAAGTCCATAGATCACACACACTTTGTCTACAGGCTAAATTATGTTTCCACTGCTGCACACAATTTTCTGCCTGTGATACCAACATGCCTTCAACACTGGAATCACTCGTCTCTCACGTGTTAACCACTGAAAGATGCTGGATGACTACATCTTGTTTCGTAATTAAATGAAACATATGTGCCAAATACGCACGATACGCAATAATACGCTTCGAGAGGCAGCAGCATATGCAATGCCGAGTGAAAATTTCTTCAACCAAAGTCACACAAAAAGTTATTTTATGAACAAAAGAACAATGTTTTAAAAAATGTGATCTGGGTCAGTAAACACATCATGGGAAGACGTCTGGATTTGCACGGCTTCACACACGGCAAAACTTTATTTGAAAACTGCAAACAGGTACACTAACATGACTGCCCTGAAAACAAATATATCCATGAAAAACTTTCACCATTTCCTACTTGTAATGCAAAAACAGTTTAACCCTCTAGTGTCACTCGTTTTCTACATGTTTCAAGGCCATGGGAACTCTGTGTGGTTTTATTTTTTTCATAGGTAAAGCTCTGTACATTCTGCATGTGTTAGTGAATTGTTTGACACATAAGGCAATGTCTGAAAAGCCATCCCACACACAGGAGACAGATGCAAAGAGGCCTTTGTGTGGGCAGAGTTTTGACTAAACCCGAGGCTTGTTGTTAATGTGTGTCTGTGTGTGTGTGTGTGTGTGTGGCTGTGTGTGTGTGTGTGTGTGTGTGAGTGAGAGAGAGACAGACAAAAGGTGAAAGAAGATCGGACGTGGGTGGTCAATGTCTCATGTCTTATCTTTCATTTATTAAATTCATTTCAGGGATATTTATATCCTATCACACACTCTCCTCCCGTGTCTCCAGCATGCACCTTGAATGTTGTGCTGCTGCAGTGACTTTTTCCCTCGAGGATTCATGATTTAAAAAAAAAAATCTCAATAAAGTGCCTAAAAAATAAAAAGTGTCGCTCTCTTTTTTGCCACAGAAATCCTTAGTATTAGAGAATGTATAGATAAACAGAGCAGGTTGTGTTCACCTCCCACGTCTCTTCCTTTTAGCTTGAATTTCAAGTTTTCAGCTTCTTTTCATTCTTCCCCTTTCCTCTCTCTCTCTCTCTCTCTCTCTCTCTCTGTCTCTGTTTCGTCTTCCCACGCTGCTGTGAACAGACAGTCACGTGGTGAATCAACAATTCTGCCTGGGGTCCCTCCTTATCCCCAGAGTTCTTATGCTGAATGTTGACAGAATTACAATAGACCAAATCACTAAATCATAGCTCAGATGTGAAGGTGTGAACGTTGAGTGTGTTTTCTCGCTCCGGGAGGGTTAGACAGGGTGATTCATGATGATGGGGCAAGAGGAAAAAAAAATGAGTGGACTATTGTTCACTTTACACCTGACAAATCATGTCTTCTTTCATTTCAAAGTTTAATAATGTTCCCACCTGTATTGACGTGTATATAGGTATAATATAAATCTGTCTCATTACAGTTGTTTTAAGCTGCTTTCAGCTGTGTTTCCTCTTATTATTACACAATTAAGTACGTTGCTGCTGCTACTACCGCTCCTGTTGTTATTACGACTGTTAATCATAGTTGCAATAATAACATCATCACTGCTATTGCACCGGTGACTACTATGAGTACTGTTACTAGTACTGTCGGCCCCAGTCAGCTGCCGGAAAGTTATAGCCACTCATTCCTTTCAGATAAGCTCGGGCCTGTCATGGATCAGCCGGTACGTCTAGGCAGCTGCGTCAGTGTTACCACTTGGCATGAGTAAGTCTTCTACTATTCCTCCATGTAGGACAGTCAGGACACGCGGCATTAATTTGACAGGGGCAAATGCAATAACATTAAAACAAATGATTAAAAATGATGTGCACAGGCTTCATTCAGCCCGCTTCAGGTCGACCGATCCACATCTTTGCTGATTTTTAGATTAGCTGCGAGGCGGAAGAGGCAGGACTACCAACATCAGAGACACCATATAGTCTGAACCTGTGGGTGACAGGACGGATACGACTAATCCATTCTCAGTACTGTCTGTGATTTATCCCAGTTAAGTTTGAGACATATGTAAACTCTAAATTAATGTTCCTAGCTATTACTCAACAGAAAAAGTGTTTAAAAACGTAATTTGCAAAGCAGACTCCTGCATGAAGGTTCACACAGCCTCGTACTCACAAACAAAACCAACTGATTCTTAAATGTACGCTTACCAAAGGCTAAACTGACAAAGAACATATAAATACAACAAGTTTCGAGCTACCAGAAGTCTCTCTTGGTAAAAGCTAGCTGCTCCACACTTCTTGTTACCAGTTATTCCAGTTCCAGCACCGATTATTCTCTGGATACACTCACAGGTGCACATCTGCTGCTTTTTCTCTGCGGTGGTTTGGTTTGGAAAAGTTGGGATCTCAATCTGCAAAGCAGCAAGTTCATCAAAGTCTTCTCACAGACTGTTTCACGCACATACATTTTGGAACGTGACAATAATTTTCATCTTGTAAAACCTGTTTTTGGCACACGAACACTCACTTTGTTAAAATTGGGCCTAACATGACTCACGGCACACGGAGCCAAAGAGCTCCATCACAGCATGTTATTTTAGCCCCTGCAGTCCAATAAAACAACACACCCTCATAAGTGACCATACAGCTGAGCCAACCTCTCTCTGACACGGTTCAGACCGGGCATAAAAGCTCCACAAGGGAAGAATATATCACAGACACAAACACATATCATATGATGAAAGAGAAACATTCCTGCCGTTGTGGCTGTACTACTTTGTGTCAGCATGAGCTCCTGGTAGTTATATGTGTCAAAATAGATATGCACCCAAAGAAGACGCCCACGGGTTGAAGGTGACACATAAATCACACATTGTTTAACTGTGAATCCTCTTCCATTGACGCTTTCAGAAGGCGGCATGATTCAGCTATTAGCTTAGCTTAGCTTGCCATGCAAACTGAAAGGAAGGAGGAACGTGCTAGCACAGCTCAGAAGAGAAAGACATTAAAGTTCTACAAGGTTGGGTGAAACACAAAGTGGTGTCAACGGTTGTCCCGAAAAAGCAGCACAAGTCTGTGCTGTTCCATACGAGACGCTTCTCGACAGTAAAACTGAGGCTGTGAGCGAGCAACAGAGGCCTCCTGTAAAAATAGCATGTTGGCTGGTAAACAAAGCGGCTTCAAAAAGGAAGTGAGAGGTTTAATATCAGTCAGTTGCTGAGGCGGCGGAGCACAGGGAAAATCCAGCCACTATCTTTCAATTCTCAGTACCTGGCCTACTGTAGCATGTTTACATTAAGCTGAGGTTCCCATACAGGTCACTGCCAACGTCTACAGTAACAGAGTGATTCATACAGCCAAAACTAAGCAATGACAAACCACTGTGAGCAAGCCAGTGGTGTTCCCCATATGCCTGGGAACCTGTGGCACTCGGTATCTTTGCAAACACATCATGTGCTAGCCACATTATTATCATCAATAAACTTTGTTGTGCTCCACACACATTAACATCAGCTAAAACTTAAAGGACCAGTGTGTAGGATTAAGTGGCATACTCTTCTTAGTGTAAAGCAGAATGCAGAGCCATTAGTTAGTTTGTCCACTCTGGGCTACTGTAGAAACATGGTGATCCAACACAGCGAGAGCCGACCGAGCCCCTAAATGTTACACACTGGACCTTTAAAAGGTGCTCCAGAGATTTACTGGAGTAAAAGAATACTCGGAAAGGAAATATCTAAACTTTTAGTCCTATATGGGTCAAGCTGAAAAAACACACTAGATCCTACATTTCCCATAATGCAACTGAATAGCATCTTTACAATAGACGCTCCTGTTACAAATTGTAAAATGAGATTATATGAGGGAGACACGAGCTTTGGATTTCTGTTCCCATCATACGTATGTTAAATCTGATTAACAGATATTAAAACACACTACATTTAATAATCATGCCACCGTGTCCAGACGATATGTGAAGCACTGTCACCAGATAATTCCCTCAGTGTCAGCCCTGCACTGTTCTGTGACGTCGGGCTCAGACTGCACAATGTTTTTCTCTGTTGAGGCCTTCACTGTGTCAGATTAGGCCATCACAGAGTCACGTATTCTTGCCGTTAACTTGGTGAGAGGAACATATCGCGATCTGTGTGATGCCAGTGTGGACGAGGAGGTGCTAGGGACCGACTTCCAGGAACAAGAGTGTAAACAAACAATGCCGCCTGTAGTGGTGTGTACTGGAAAAATGAATAAATAAATAAAACCAGCCTGACCTTTCCTCTGTAAGATGGTTCCACCTCACCGCAGCAAGAGCGTTCTGTGCTCCATTATCGGGCTGATATATCGTGCAGTCTGCACCCGGCATCATGTGTGTTTTCAGTCCTGAAACAAAGAACAAGAAGCAGATTTTTATTACATGCAGGATCTAAAGAAGTGTCTTAATCTACACATGCGTAACAGCAGTGAACAATGCTTCGGTGCTTTTGCTGGTTGTCGACTTCAACCGTGTCATCAGCACCACTTTACAGCCCTGTCAACAATCTAAAACTGACTGACGTGATGTATCATATCAGCCATGACCACACACACCCTGAGTGTGTGTGTGTGTGTGTGTGTGTATAACTTTGAATTTATGTGAAGCGCTCTGTAAATACTGACAGAATGGAGTTGTTAATAATTAATAATGGGTACAAGTTAGTGTTTGATAAGGCTCGACTTCAGGCTACGGTATCTTAACTGTTATGTCATTTCTGTCACTGCTTATTCAAAAAGAGATCGGGTTAGGCTGCGGGGTTAAACTGAGCATTAACTAGATGTAATGATCAAACAAAGTATTTTCTGATAAACCCTGATTTTTGATAGATTGATATTTGACAGAGATCTATTCACTGCCACACGATCAAAGCACATATTTTAAATAAAAATAAAAAAATAACTGAAAATACCGCAGGTGTAGACAGATCTGTCAAGACTGTTTCCTCTAAAAAAAGTAAATAAATAAATAAAATATTCCGGAGAAAAATGCTTCATAATATGAACTGAACTGCTGCAGGTGTAAAAATAACAATCTGTTGATGTTGGAATTATTCATGTTTTCCTCTGACCTCATTTAAACTCATTTTCTGTAACCGCTTATCCTCATCAGTGTCACCGTGTGGCTGGAGCCTGCCCCAGCTGACTTCAGGCGAGAGGCGAGGTACACCCTTAAAACTCAACATGCACAGTAACAAGTATTAAAGTGGTGATCTCACTAACTGCACGACTGATGAACGTGACACCGACCGCGGTGTATGCTTTACACCAAATGAGGAAATATTTTGTCATAAATGATGTATTGGTGCATAAGTGTGAACAAATTAATTTAATAAATCACAGACATGACAATGTAGACGTGTCCAAATCGAGTTTTTGTGTCGTCTAAGAGGACCCAGGATGCCAAACAGAACAAATATCAACAAGCATTGATATGAACTATCTTTCAGAGAGCGTAAATGAAATTTTAATCATAAAGTCAACAACATGGTGGTAAAATCAGAAACAAGACTGTCTCTTAGTTCCTGAAAAGTTAACTTGCGGGAGATGTGAGGCTTTTTATTCTGACGTCAGAGCATCACATCTGTGTGGAGTGAGTGCTGCGCTGTGAAACAGTGTCTCTACTGGCCGCAGCAACGTAAGTCACTCTCTTAAGCAAAACACAAAATCTTGTCATGTGCCTCAAACAACGATAAACAGTCTCTGATTTGAATGTGTAAATGTCAGCCGGGACATACAGATGACGAGAAGAAGGAACAAGCTCTTTCACACATCGACGTTCATGCAAATAAATACATACACTGTGCTGTACCCACACACACACACACAAACTACATATACACTATATGTATATATATATATATATATATACAGACAACATCAACTTTCCACATTTTCCCTACACTCGTTTACTATCTTAACTTAGCTTAATGATGATCAGTGTGACACGGAGTGGTTGGTTACCTAGATTTAAAACTATAAATAAATAAGTTAAGTTAAGTTAAAATGTTGCCACCTAGGTTAAAAAGAGCCTAGGACTCTAAGATGAAATCAGGGGTACGCAGAATACTCTAAACTAGTTGTTGATAATATGTCATAAAGGTCAAAAAGGTAAACTGGAACATACAAAATGAACAATAACAGTGGTATGGCATACATTTTTAAACCCAGTGACCTCAGTGTGTATGTCGCTCCACTTATCAACGCAGGTTATAATTTTTCCTTTCATTTCACCCCATAGTATCTGCAGATAAACAAGAACATACTCAACAGTCACCACGTGAGCAGCCAGAAACGACCATACACACACATACGTGAAGGCACACTGTAATAACAGCAACAACGATACTCGGAACACACACACACGTACTGCTATTGTACAAATAAATCCACAAAAAATACTGCATGTACACGCACACTTATGGAATCATACAATACAGACGTACTCCATGTTCCTACATTGTATTAGTAGTAGCAATAATAATTGAAACCACATGTAAACACGTGGATGAAGACGCATAAAACATAAAAAAGATACACACACTGGACAGAAATATGTACACATACACAAACTAGAATGCAAATAAAGTACTGTACTGTATGTACACACACTCACACACACACTACTAAAGTTACACACACATCAGAAATAAATGCACACAGAGACATGAACATATAAAAACAGACAGACAAAAATACATCACGTACTTATGTATGTACTTACATATTTATGGCTATGTATGTACATCACATAGTAGTAGTATTAGTAGTAATAACTGTACATGCACACACACCGTACACAAATGCAGCACTGCTTCCCAAACGGGGGTCTGTGGCACTCTGTCAGGGGAGGTATCACAATCTAAAAAATATACTGTGCATCTGTATTTTTATGTTTTTAAATCTAAAATAATAAATAATGTTCTACCCTAATGAATCTATAACTCAGTCAGTCACACGTGGTGGGCACTCTGTGTCGAGACGGTGCAAATATTTTTCAGTACGTGTCTAATATCTTTATCTAAAGCACTGCTCTTGAGTTGCTCTGTCACACGACTATAATGTAAAAAAAAAAAAAATAGGCCGTGTGAAATTATCATGAGGGAGCAAACATGACGGGGTCATGACACAGACATGGATGACACACACACACAGTCCGACAAAATTACGCCCGAATAAATGCATAAAAATACGACACGCAGCTTTCTTCACACACCCACTCACACGTTAACAGTACACAGTTCACCCACCTAAACCAGTACAGCGTGGCTCTTCATTTATACATACTGCCTTTTTATACTGTCCATATTACTGTTATGCACAAATATACCAAGGAGAATGTGTGTGAAAAGCTACATGACAATAGACCCGATTCTGGAGGTCACACACACACACACACACACCACACACAGTAGAACCACGGACGCAAGAAATAAATGTGCACATGCATGAATAGACACAGGTCCACACATGTAGTGGTAGAAAATAAAAACATAATAATATATAATAATAACTTACAGTACACACACACACACAGTCTACATATGGACAAAGGCATAAAACACATGTAAACACACACAAACACAGACTGAGAGATGTACCACACACACACTAAATATGTAAAGATAAACGCATACACACGGACAAATATACAATACTGCATGCATATACACACACTTACAGGTGGAGGTACCCTCATAGAGCCGCAAGGTCACAAATGACAAACAGACACGAGCACAAGTACAACATGTTCTTACACACAACAGTCATAGAGGTAATTATGTCACAATCAATTTACGTAACAAGCACATAAATATATGCACATATACACACACACACACACACACACACACACAAGGCTGACACGTACGTGAGCTCCACACACACACACACACACACACACACAAAGAACCACATACCCAGGCAGAAATAAACACACTTTCAAATGTACACACACACACTGTATGTTCCTACACACTGTAGCAGTTGTAATGATATGTGTAATAAGTACTGTACATACACATTTGCACACACGCTAAAATGCTGTACAAACACAGACACACACACACTAACTGCACCAGCACACACGTCAAAGGAGGAGACAGAAAAGCACACAGCACACACAGATATACAGTACAGTGCATACACACACACATAGGAAATGTTCAGTCTACCTGCAGATTAATATGTGAAAGTAGCTGTATAAATACACACACACACACACACACACACACGGAACAAGTTAGTGAGGTGATTAGTCAAACACTCACACTGATGGCAACAAAGTGATGCCACCCACGGACTATGAGCACGCAACAGTGCCTGACTGAAACCATAAACATGTTTTTATTTACTCATTGTGTCATTTAAGATCAGGGAGATTCAACACACAGTGACATTTAATATCTTAATCTAACCATCGCATGCAAGCACATTCAGAACGCTCTGGGGAGAATTATGGGCTGATAATTGGTGTGAAGGATTAAAGTCAAATATAAAATATAGTGTCTACTGTGCGGGGTTTTATAATCCAATCAAAATCACAACACTGAAGCAAACAATCAAGTGGGCACTAAGATAAAATGAAGACACAGCAACTTAAAGTTCTTCCTAAATATAATTCATCATGATAATTTAAAAGGTCAGCCGGAGACATCAGCAGAAGTAAATGCAGTCAACACACCTACAGTCAAATCTTAAACAAAACATCTAGCGTCACAAATTCAAGTGTGAGAGCAGCAGTCACATCACGATCGCGTCAGCAAAAATAAATATTGTCAAGGTCGTACGCGCGCGCTGTGAAATTTTGCCTGCACCGTCTCATTTTGAAACTGCACGTCTCAGTCATAAACAAGAAATTATCAAAGAGGCGCGTATGACAGGCAATTTAAAAATATGCAAACGCTCGAAAAAAGAAAAAAAAAAAACACCCAACAACAACAACAAAAAGAAGCGATTCAAATCGTGTATCCAGATGACTGTGTGATCCTGCAAAGTGATCGCTCTTCGTGCCCAGCAGTGGGATTTTTACTTTGAACTGACAGCAGAGACGCAGCACCATGATAATATTCAGCCACACTCGTTTCACTCTTTTTTTTTCTTTTCTGCTTTTGTTTTAAACATGCATTTGTTGTTGCTGAAAAGGTTAAAAGTTTTTTTTTTTTTTTTTTCCAGCCGAAACTGAGTGGGTTGCCAGATACCGAACATTTCAAGGCAAATTTCCCCTCATGCTCTGGTAATATTATCACTCCAAAGCATCATAGTTTCAGTATGACTTGGATGGATTTATTTATAAGAAGAAAACAAGCCTGACACCAATTAACGCAAAATACACTCACCAGTTCGAACCTATATGTGTCGGTTTGAACAATATATTTTGAAACTGACATACATCTTGAAAAACAAATTTGACACGAATAAATGTCACGTTAGAGTTTCAGTATCTGCCTCACTTTCAATATGACCAATCATTTTAGAGATAAAATTCAATCGTGTGCTAATGCTCATATTGTAAATTTTATACTGTGTCGCTTAATTCGATTAATTTTAAAACGAGCTATAAATAAGTAACATGCAGAAACTATCATTTAAATGTCAGTGTGGAATTAGATGATTCCATAAATATTGTAAAATGTTGTCTAAACATTTTTCTGCACATTAACCCTTTATTGATACGTAACAGATGAAATATCAGTCTAAAGTAAACATTTTCAGAAATGTACATTGCATTTAAAAATTTAAAAAAAATAACCGTTTGTGAGCCAACATTTAACACCACTCCACCCACACTACTCAACAGCTTATATGTCACCTTTAAAGGATCATCGATCAAAGTATTTCTCATTCTGATTCAGAGTTTCACTATTACTCGACCTTTATTTATTAAAAAACACAAACCTGAAGCAAACAAACCGCACTTAGTGTACACGTCCAGGTTGAAATAATTACTTGCCGTTCTTTTATACACCAACATCAACAGTTTGACTTTGTTGTTCACACTTAAACACCCCCTGGAACATTCAAGGGGCCTGTGACTGACAACCAACCAGCCTCCGACTACAATTTTCTAGCGTCCGGCATGAACTTTAAACACAAAGTCAAATCAGAACTAAGGTGGACAATTTTTCCCCAGACAGCAGAGCTTGGGTTCGTCTCTGTGGGATGTAAACAGCCGTCAGTGGAGACGATCGTCCCACCGACCTAATTCAAAAAGTACACCTGAAAAACATGACATAATCCAGCATGACTGTGTCGCCTAAAAATATAAAAAGGAGAGACCGATCTGCGTTACTCTGCGTCAGTTACTATCAAAATTAGTCAGAGAGCAAAGGAGAAGACGCCGAGGCTGGGCTTTGATGCGATCAGTGTGTTTCAAAAAGTGAAAAGGAAGCTGAGAGGATGAGAGAACAAAGTGGGTAGAGGAGCTGAAACACTTTTCCTCTTTCTCTGCTGCTGATATTTTTAAGCTGAAAGGCGGGTTAAAATGAAAAACAAAGGGGGCAAGACAGAAAAAGAAAAGAGAGAAAGACAGCATCAAGATAAAAATAAAGATTTGAGAGCATTTGGAAATCTAATTTATACATTTAGATAAATAAAAACAGACCTAATAGAAACTCCTTATTATTATCATTATTACTATTATTATAATTATCATTATTTGGATTCAATTTGAAAAGATCAGCTCGAATTTTACTGTCCTCCATTTTGTATTACCAATAATTTAGGCAGAGTGGAGATGAAAGGAAAGCAGAAAAAGAAACTGCAGTTAAACCGTGAAACAGATAAAACTACACCAAAGCAGAAATGTGGGAGGCTTTGATGACGATAAAAAAACCATTTGTCATAAATTCTGTATCATCACTAGTCATAGTTTAAGCTTTAGTTTCTAAAACGTGGGCTCAGTGTGAATGCCTCGTCGATCAAAGTAGTTCTCTTTTTGATTCAGTTTCACTGCAAGCAGAGGAACAGAACAGTCTACTTTTCTCTCGACCGGGTGCCTTTGAATGTTTTGAAGCTGAAACGACAGGACAAAAGCGAAAAAGAGAAAAAGAAAAAAAAAAAAACGAGTAAAGAAAGTACGAGGTGCATGTAGACCTGAGAGAAATGTAGGAGGCTGTACAGAGAGAGAACAATACGTCCGTAGGAGAGCTGTGGTCTTTTTGAACTGAAAACGACAGCACCATCTGTGTGTGAAGTGTTGAAGTGAGTGGTGAGGAGACAGCCAGTGAAAACCAGGCCTCACACACCTCCACACTAACCGAATTAGTCCCGAGAGAACTACCACTTCATGATTCTATACATTATTTCCTCTGCATGTTACAACCTGATACTTTCTGCTGCATTCGTCTGGTGCGCAAACCAATCGATGACGGTGGTCGCAGTGATTCGGTGCGAAGGATTAAGTCAGGCGGTTTGAACTTGACTCACTGTGACTAATAACACCTGAGCGCCGCTCGTGTAAAACAGGATGACGAGAAGCCGGAGCTCAGAAAAACTATGCGGAGAAAGTGAATGAGCAATCCCTCAGCACCTCCTCCTGATCAGCATAATAGCCGTGAGCAAGGCCCTTAACCCCAAATCGCGTGCTCCGTATGTTTTGACACTGGTGGTCTGTGGTGACTCTGGCAACTGACACAAGGCAATGTGTGCAAATGACTGCCAGATTTTCAGATTTTCACCACGTTTGTCAACTTCACCAAGAATTATTCTCTTGAAAGTCCAGAGTTACTCATCCGCTTGCGCGGCAGTGCCTGAAGAGTGAGTGTAGTGCCCTAAAAATTTCCTCACAATCGCAAAAAATGTGTTGCGTAAATAGCAGCGCTACTTAGTCATTCAAGTGAGCTTACGTCACACGTAACAACGCTGAAGGCAATGAAGATTAAATGCCTGAAAACTGAAAACCGAGGACTATAAAGCATGTTTAAATTTCTACAGAAACTGTGGCATGCAAGAATATTACCGACAGGTTAGAAAGTCCATTAATGTTTCTTATTGATCGCAATGGATTCTGGGTGAGATGTGTGTTTAAACGTGCAGTGTGGAGCTTTTGTCTCCCCCTTCTGGCAGAGAGAGTCATGCCACAAACACTGTCGACGTGCGCTCGTGACGTATAACTACTGTTTTCCGCCATGCTGTGACCGTCTGGTTAGCTCCAGCATGGCGCAGCATTCGCCCGATAGCTCAGCTTAATGTTTGGTAACCGGCATTCATTTTCATGTACCAGTCTCACACTGCAGGTTTAGCACCTTTGTGTACTCACTACCTTAAGACGGCAGCATGGATCTTCCAAGGGAAGTCAACAAGAGGAAGTCGCAGAGAGTCTGTTAACCACTTCTGGGTGAGTAAAGATACACACAAACAAGGACTCTGAGCTTCTACGACACGATGACAGGATACAGAAAATGGCTGACGGCATGCACGGCTCTCGGCACCAAATGAAGTCACGAGGAGTTTCACACACCACTGGTCATTTCATTGGACAGCTTTCCAGCAGACAACAATGGAAGAAAACAAGCAAACTCCATTCAAATGTGTCGTGTCCGTGTGAAAAACATTCAAATCAACATTCAAATGTCTGTTTTACGGTTTTCTTTCTGCCAAATTATAAAAGGAATCCTTGGTAAATACACAGCAGATAAATAACATCAGATCAACATTCGGTATTTGGACATGATATATAAATATCAGACCAGACATCAGGGCAGTGTTACATTTAGTTCACACAGAGGGACAGAAATAGTTGTGAGAGAGAAGCCGGTCGCTTTCTCACCTCAGCATAGCTGGCCAATCACTGCATTAATGATGTTGATGTGAATGTCAGATTGCCAGCTCCAGAAAGTTACACAAATAGACAGACACAGACTCCTCTCCCCCTCTAATCAGACGTTAGAAAAACTGGAGCGAGGGGGGCTTTCCGAAGCTATCTGACCACCCGACAGGCACTTCTAAAGGAGCGCACTGTCCTCTAAAGTTTCATTTTACCACACATACCTTTTAAATGTTTAATCAACATCAAAGGGCTCGGCAATCAGAAGATGGCGTGATAAAAGTTGGATCAGTTTATGCCACTATGACTCGCCTGAAACAGATTCGCTCACAGATGTTCATGAAAGAAATCTGACCGCTGAAGGAACAAAAGTCTCTCGCTGTGGCAGTTAAACATTCACCGTGCGATGGGTGGCCTGCAGTTCAGCCTTCGCACATGACAGAGAAACCTCCAGTAAGTCCTGAGCGAGTGTTCGTTCCACTCAAGCAAGAACAATCTAGAAACTTCAGACAAGCTACTGTATATCACTGCATTAAAATACGCAGAAATCCAGATTATAGCTAAGATATTGTCAGGCTGAAAACCGTGGTTCCTTTGAATGGAGCTCTAATTAGCGTCTTGTCTTTAATTTAGAGGGCAGAAAATGAATTTGAAAGGCTTGGCCTTACCAACACTCAAGTTTCAATCACTGAAATCAACACTTTGGTTAAATTTGGCTGGGAAGGAATCAAAGGCGGTGACAAGCCTATAGTCTGAGAATATTAAAGGTCATAACACTGTTTTCTTTGTGGAAAACCCCACATTGGAATTTTGGAACTCATTTTAAAGTTTAACAAGCTGAGGTCTAGAAAAGTACATCCCATGACTCTAGCAATAACGCGAGCCATTCATTTTTTTACGTTAAATCTATGGTTGCATTGCATTAAAACGCCATGAAGCACAGTAATCCCAGAGAAAACAGAACTATCTGCTGCTTCCAGGTGCAATGAAGCTTATAGAGCAGTACACCACTGACTCCCACTCTCTTCCTATATGCAAAGTGTGAAGGATCTAGAAACAATGAACCCTGTCTGCTCAAATGTCCTTCGGTTACACCGAGTTATAATGAGAGGTGAGATGATGCAGGTGTAGTAGACTGGCTCCATTTTGTTAAAGTTTAGGACTGTAGTCTTGAGTTAATACAGAAAATGTCTGAGACTGTAATGTGACGATCAACATTTAAATAAAGCCACAATCTTTCACAAACCTTCACCCAACCTCATTCATAAATGTCTCACTTCATTCACTCAAATAATATATCATAGCAATGGCAGACCAAAAGTTAGCTGTTTGAAATGACCAGTCAGGCTGTAAAAGCTGAATTTCCCATCCTACTGTACCTGCCACTGAATACATCATGTCAAACATCTTCAGGATGAATCCCAAAACTATGTCCATCAATACCCTTTGACCTCTCTAACACCCTCAGTTAGCCTCAGCGTGGGTTTGCCAGTCCACCACTTTGGTCCAGATTGACATGTCTCAATTACCACATGAGTTGCCATGAACATTCATGGTCCCCAGAGGATGAATGACTTTGGGGTTCCAACATCCATGAGATGGATTGGTACAAGATTTTCACTGTCCACAGAGCGACATGTTCTAACGAATTTGGTAATCCCCCCAACTTTCCTCCGTGTACAAGGTTGACTTCTCATGGTTTCCGGTGAAACGTCTAAACAACTATTCAATGACTTGCCATGAAATTTGGTACACACACGTTGATGTCTCCACTCAGGATCAACATGTAGCACCGTTAAACAGGAGTAGTCTCACCACAAGTCAGGTAGAACTGAAGAAGCCTCTTGGATGGAGGTGAAGCATCTTCACGGATGTACAACCAAGTCTCTTTTGTCTCTTCATGTAATTTGTTGACAGTACTACGTTAGTATCCACGGGTGTTTTATCTAGTGTGAGTTGACAGACTACCTATATGAAACCTGTGACAAACAATGAGGTTTTAACTATATATCACTCTGTAAAAAATAAATGTGCTCCAGAAACATTAAGTCTCTGCACAGGCCTCCCTGTATTTACACGTTGATGCACCTTCTAGCAGTCAGAAGTTCATTTCATCTGCTCAAGTCGGGGGTAAACTGACTGCCTGGTTCACAAAGTGCCCTTAAAGCTTACCACTTTTTTTCTCCTCCTGCCAACAAACTTATTTGTTTATCAGTCTCTACATCGGTTTGTGCGTGTGTGTGTGTGTGTGTATGCTGGTAGCATGCAGACATCTAGCTGTCCCGATGTGAGAGACTGCAGGCCTCCTACAGTCTGGGAGACAAGACAACCACGAAGTGGGAGAGGTCTCATGCACACACACACACACACACACACACACACACAGAAACACAAAGACACAGACTCACTGTTGATAAAACAGCGAATGCTCTTTTTTTTAAAAAGCTTACAGAGTAATGTCTGTTTACATTTATGTCTTAAAAACTGTGTGGGAGGATTTTTCAATCTGTTTTTAACAG
This sequence comes from Nibea albiflora, assembly GCA_014281875.1. Classification (NCBI taxonomy): domain Eukaryota; kingdom Metazoa; phylum Chordata; class Actinopteri; family Sciaenidae; genus Nibea; species Nibea albiflora. The sequence goes on from CM024797.1 coordinate 6,443,501, forward strand.
ATCACAAATAGAGCGTAGGCTGTTACAGCACAGTCAAAAACAAAACTTTGATTTTGGGAAATAATATAAAAGATAGTTGGCACTGGACGCCGGCTTGGAGAAAAAGCAGATTTTAAGGACACACCTACGGACAAAAAAAAAGTTTTTCTTATATTGCTGATGAATCACTTTCATTTCACTTTAAATGTACGAATATAGAACATCAGGTGCCGTGTTAACACACACATATCAGTAAGATTACCCGCTATATTTCATCTGATCTGCTGCTTTCCCACATATTGCAAATAATTACAGTAATTTCATGCACAGCAGTGACAAATAACGTTCTTTACTGTGGTTGTAGTACAACGGCGATGAGGTAAGAGATGCAGCTGCATGCACCTTAAGAAATGTTGCATTATTATATTTTCCTATGTGGTGAACCTCAATGGCAACACCGTCTGAGAACAAACAAAAAAACAAACTAATTTAGAAGTCTATTCCAGAAGCCTTGTTTAATAATAATTAATCTCACCACCAATGGACCTTAAAGTGAGACAAAACTGCTAAAGCTGGACTTAAGCAGATGGAAGAAAACACTAGGCAGCAAAATAAACGACATGGTTATATATATTAACAGTATATGCCTGAGAACTGTTGGGTGATTGTTGTTTCTAGTACAAATGTAGACAGAAGCAACAAAGGGATGAAACATGTAAAAAAATGTTCACACGTTTTTATGGAGATGGAAACTTTCACATGAGTTGCATCACTTGGTGATATTTTAAGAAGTAGAATGTGCTTTCACACGTGTTCACGCAGGGTACACCCAAGTGATTTTGTAACTCCAGGCCTAAAGAAATGTTAGGAAACATTTGTCAAGTCACCTCTTAACCTAGTTCATCTGTCACAAGAGGAATGGTGAACAGTGGAAATGTTTGACCTCCTACTAATGTGATAACTGGTGAATTTCCAATTAAAAGTCGGGTCTAACATTTACAGGCACCGGAGAAAACAAATAAGAAGCTAAAGAAAATATGAATCATTCGTCTTTTTGATGACTGGCACGCATGAGAGGAGGTTTAATGGCTCCCAATCAAAGGTGTTGATACAGTGGAGGATTTCTGAATCATGGCGAGTCATTTTTCTTGGCAGGAGTCAAGTCGTCGCCCACGCTGAACCGTGGTTCAAATTGTCTTTTCACAAAGGCTTTTCTGAGGAAATAAAGCAATTGCAGATAACAGGCTAACTTCTGGAGACGGCCGCGAAACAGTAACAGATCAGCGTGGAGAGGTTCACATGATGCTGCATTGTGCAAACATACAGTAACATAAGTGTGGGACATTAAATTGGATCAGGAAAAGAGCTACGCTAATTATTTTTCACAATAAAAGCTTTCACCTTCTTCATCAAGTGTTCTTTACTAAAGCTTCGAGATCAGTGCGTTAATTCAGACAGATGTCTGTTTATATGATGTTAGATCCCTTAAATTTAAAGCACAAATACCCTGAACCAGCATTTTCCACCATAATGAACATTTCTGACCGCTGCTGACCACCATGCAGGTTCAGGTTTAAGCGGCGGGTTCCCAAAAAGAGTTTTATTGAGCCTTGAAGGCCACAGACGTTTCTCAATCCATCCTTCACTTGAAATGAAAACATGGAAACCAAAACAGTGGTGGCTTTGTGGCCAGTTCTCAGACATCGACAATAGGGCAATTATCTGAGTGTACATTTTTAAACAAGTGAGCTTACAAAGATAAAACACTGCTTTACTGTGGCGCATGCATGTCCTCTGCCAGGTTGCAGCCCTCCGGATGGCTTTTCTAATTCTCCGCTGACTCACGGCAGTAAAAATAATAAAAAATGATCTAAAGTCAAACGTTTCTCTAAGTGCAGATGCCATCTCAGGCACTGCTTGAGCTGGTTTTTGTTCAGGGTTCGCCAGCTGGCAGCTTTCTCTGCAATTTAAAGCAGTTTAACGATAAATCAAAATGGCAGGTCCGACTGAATTGAACCGCATGGTTGTTTTTTTTTTGCTCTGCTACAGCAAACAGATCTGTTCTGCCAGTCTCCTGAAAACAAATACCTGTGCACAAAAATCATTAGCAGACGATGACACCGACTCATAGCAAGACGGCAGCCTAGGACGCCACACGAAAAATGATTCAGCTTTGAACTTGTCTCCTTCGTTTACAAGCTTTGACTTACTGAACGAGAAACCAGACAATTGGCTGAGATCATGTTGCGGGCTAGATTAGATGGCTAATTATAGCTGGGCAGCTGTAGCACATTACTTAAAACTAACCATCCATTTTCCATAAACACTTATCTTTATCAGGACCGCGGGGGCGTCGGAGCCAACCCCAGCTGGCATTGGTTGAAAAGTGGGGTAGCCCTGGACAAGTCGGCATTTCATCACATGGCTGACACATAGAGAGACAAACGCTTTGAACTCTGGGAGGAAGCTGGAGTACCCGGAGAGAGACACACAGACAACTCCACAAAGAAAATCCCCAGCTCTTTCTGAACCAGGAACCATCTTGCTGTGCGGCGACCGTGCAAACCACTGCGCCACCGTACGTTAAAACTAATGGAGCATGACGGCTATAATGTTCGGACCTGTGTTGAAACCGGTTCAGCAGGTGTGGATTCGACTTTTGGAGGCTGTAGTTTGTGGTGCTGTTGTTTTTTTTTTTTACTTTCTCTACCCCATTCAGACCAGCGAGGTTAGACTAAATTACAGTAACATCCCTCTGCATTCATGAAGGTCACACTGATCACACGACTGCGCCGTTAATTTAAATGTTAAATGCTGTGGTCACTTCTCTTCAATACCACACTGCTGTCATCTGTCAGCTGTGCTCCGTGACAAGCTCGGCTCTGTTTACACCGTGCCTCCGTGGTCCCGCTGGATCAGATGTCAATCAAAGCCATACACTGGCCCACGCACCCGCTCTGAGGCTCTTCCATGTCCAAAATTGTTCTTATTATGGTAAAATAATACAAGCAGCAGCGGCATATTTTTTCGGAAACCTACAGGTGACGTCACTCACTTCTGATATCGATATTTGTGGGTTTAAAAATCTGATAATGATCCAGTTCAGTGCATCTCCGGTGGACAAACAACGTCTTCTGGGATCTCAGTTCGACTCGACACGCTGTAAAAGACAGCAATCTGTTTTTTTTTAAGGCCCTGCTGTCGAGGTGTGCTCCGGCAGGTGAGACGTGAGTGTGCAACTACGACGATTAAGATCGTGAATGATGAATGAGAGAGAAGAAAATGATGGGAAAGTCCAGTTCATGTCAGAGTTCTGCTTTAATAGTGACTCAGATCAGTGAGAGGAAGATCAGATAAGAGGCAGGCGGTAAGCAGGTCGCCTGTGATCGCTCGGCACATGATCTCTACCTCATAATAGCAGATTGTTTCCTCACACCGCATGGTGTGACTGTTCGACAGGAACAGACAGGCCTGTGGTAGGGGAATCCATCAGAAAGCAACTGTTTCTGATAAATAAACAGGTGATGAGTGGCGGGAGATATTGTATGCGTGTTCCAGGAATATGAATATATGTCTCCACTCAAAACATACCATATTTAGTCAGCTTCAAGGTGAAACAACAGGTTTTTTTTTTTCTTGTAAACTTCTGAAAACCAAAACTGAGAAAAGGTTTGTGGCTTTACTATTCAGGGAGATGTGTTTGACAGGAGGCAACAGTATTGTCGCATGCTGACATTTAACACTCTGTGTGTGTGTGTGTGTGTGCCATCTGTGGAGCCAAATAAAGCCCACACACTCCTCTCACCTGAACTCTCAACACTTAATGTGACTTTTTTTTCTCTCCTTTCAATTTCAGTAGTGTAGTAGCCACGTGGAAGTTTCTCATCTCATGGCAACAATTTTTTTTTTTTTTTAAACAGCTGATTGTAGAGCTGAAAAAGTCAAATTAATTCATTAATCTGTATTTATTTATTCACTACTGAAGCAAAATGTACTAGTTTAAGTTTCTTTGCTGGTTCCAAATGTGAATGTTTGGAGGTTTTCTTGGTCCTTCAATGATAAACTGAACAAAAAGTCAAAGTTTAAACAAAAACAATGATTGCATCTCGACTCAAGCACACACAGAACTGCTCATACGTGGTTTATTTATGAGCAGCCTGGATTGAGAACTGATAATTCCTCGCTGGTTTTGATTTGTTGAGATAATCTCATCTACTAGCCAACTATTGTCTGTCTTGTATATAACATATCTGAGCAGCTCACAAGCACACGATGCAGCAGATAACAGCAGACGGCGGCGGCTGGCTTGTTTCCTTGTCAACAGAGCCAAAATTAAACAAAATCGCTTTTAAAAAAAATGGAAATAAATCTACACATCATTTTTAAGACATCAAATATATCAAGAATGGAGGCCACATCAAAAGATTTCAGGCATCCTTCTGTTATGTGCTCAGCTAAGAGCTCAAAGGTTGCTAACACACGACAAAGTCAACAAAGCACACCTCCTGTGGAGTTCAACTCATCCATCCACTACCTCTCTCTCTCTCTCTCTCTCTCTCTCTATTTTTCTATAATGTGAGAGTCACACACTCCGGTGTGTTTTTTTGTTATTGTTTTGCAAAACTGCATATTTTTAGGCCGTACCCAGGTGATGCGCCTGCTATTTACAGCCGCGTGCAAGATTCAAATTTGTTCTCTTAATGTTAACGTTCAAAGGTCACGCTCATCTCTGCTCTAAATGCCATGCTTACAGTGCGTGGAACATCAGGAAATGCATCAAACTGCAGAGAGGAAAGTGACATTTCTGACACAGGGGTTGAGCCGGGTGGTTAATATTTCACCGAATTTCACTGTAGTGACTGGCCAGAAATCTGCTGCTCCTGCTGAAGCCCTCCTTTGTGCATGTAGAGTCATTTGCTTTGCTTCAAAGCCTTCTCCATGCTTCCAGATTAAAAGATTTTAAAAAATCCTTGTGGAGAAATACATAATACTTTATTTATTATGTCTTATGTGGCATGGAAGTGGTCAAAAAGCACGGATCAGCCTGTTAAAAACACACAGAGGACGTAACCTCAGTCCTGAAAAGAGAACGGATCCGCTGTTGGGAACAGCTGGGCGTCTGCTGGTCAGGAAGTGAATGATGCTAGCAACATGCTAAATGAGGTAAATACTGGTTGACCACACACGGCGAACATGTGCTCAGAATACTGTACGTTCCGGAACTAGTGACCAACTAAACCAGCAATTGTGGTCAGCGCATGAGCATCATACACTGGGGTCAAGCTGGTGCAGCTTCTCTCGGGCAGGGATTGATCCTGGTTAAACAGCCGGCTGACTGATCCAGTCTTTCTTAATAACCAGTTTTATCAGCAAGACGCCTCACTTCTGTGCGAGTCAGCAGAAGGTCCACATGAGTTAAAGCTCATCTCCACATGTGAGCCAACGAGCGCACAGTGCAGCATAAACAGAACTGCTGTGCATCTCTGCTGGACTATGTTCAATCATTCACTACGAGCTTTCAGCAGATCGATGCACGTTACGGCAGACAGTTATTTATAGAAGTATGTTGCACAACAGCCACATGGCACCACGCGTCGTCAGTCAATATGTATTAAAAAATAAGAGTGCATTAAGCAGCACATCTTTTGATGGTGGCTTAGTGATAACTGTAGTAGTAGTAAACGTGCTAATGCTTATTGTAACGGTGTAACCACTTGTCACTATCAGGGTTACGGGGGGGGCTGGAGTCAATCCCAGCCTGATGTTGGATGAGAGGCCGGGTACTGCAAGACATTCCACCTCACACGATACATTTCGTGACTTTCAACGGAGGGTGGAAACTTGGAGTACCCGTGGAGAACCCACACAGACCCGGGGAAAAAACCTGCACACACACCCCCAGTCACTGGGGCCTTTCTGCATAAATAATCAGAGTTAGCAATCAATGCTAAGGCACCGTATGTTCCACCGCAGATATTTGTTTAGAGCGAGCACAGGCTTGACTCTTGTAGTAACAGCGTAGGACGGATGTGTCATTTCAGCACAACAACAAAAAAAAGTAAAAGTACAAAAATTGTAGTAGTGGTCCTTATTATTACTAGAAATTGTAACAAAAATATAAATAATGGCAGTAATGAAAATGCAGCAGTGGTAGTTCTTGTAGGAGTGAATTACATTTGCCTTGCCTAGTACATGTAGCTACTACCATAGTAGTTGTAGTAATATTTCAACAGTGAAAATATTATTAGCAATAATTCTACACCAGTCATAGTAGTAGTAATATACAGTCAGACTGTTTGAATGTGCCCTGCGATGAGCTGGCAACTCATCCAGGGTGTACCCGGCCTCTGGCCCGACGTCAACTGGGCGAGATGATGAAGATATTTTAATGTGCTCTACAAATAAATAAACCTTTAATGTCATGCACCGGGGTGTACATGACAGTGAAAACAGGCTTAGTAATGTTACAGAAGACCGTAACTAAACAAAAAGAAGCATAGCACACACAGCAGATTTATAACGTCCATCAAGGTGACCTGGGACGAGCCTATTGTGCCAAATGCCTTAAGAAGAGACAAGTGACATACTCTTGGCAAATATGATTACAAGATGTACATGTAAAGTGAGTATGTGGGTGTCTGAGTGTTTACCTGCGTGAGACAGTATGAGGGCGTTAGCAGGTATGGGTGTGTAGGCGTGTGTGCGTGGGCATGTGCTGCGAGTGGGATAGGATGACTTAATGATAATAATCTCTCATTTCCATAACTGGCATGTTTCACGGCCGAATCCTTGCCTGATTTCCTTATGAAGCTTCGCAAACAGCAACGAGATGACACAAACATCGGCCTTCGTTTCAGCCCGCTCGCGATGCGACACGGGCTCAGATGTGATTACAATGAAGTCCAAAAACAGGCCCGCTGTGACTGACCTACACCGAGTGACCCATTTATTTAGGATGCCACCTCTGTCAGATGTCAACACAGGGGCGGCGATGTGTGTTTTTAACGCTGTTATTGATTCAACATCATCTCGCATAGAGGCCTTGCATAACCTGCTGGATGCCAACATGTCGGCATACACACCAGACAGAGGGAGATGATTTTACTGCCGGTCCACTAGAAGAAAAATGAACACTGAATCAAAGAGTCACACTCTACAGTCAGCTTGTTCCAACACATCTTTGAAGCTGTGTGGTGCTTCTTTTTTTTGAAATGCTATAGTTCAAAGTCAATGTTTTAATGCTTCTTCAAGCGTGTAAAATGTTACAGATGTTTCGGGCATCATTTCACATCTTGCAGCATTAATGGCATTGTGTGGGGTTTTTTTTGTGTGTGATTTGGTTGCAAGCGTCTCTCAGCATTGAGAAACTCTTCACAAAGTTCTCTTTACCGGCGTGCGGCCGTGTGCGCAGCAGTTCATCTCGCATCCAAATTGCCGTGACGCAACACGTCACACGTACCACGGGTTCAGCTCTTGTGCCACAACACTGGCAACACGCGACTCGCAACAACACCACTTTGTCAGCCGTTGCACAACAACCTAAAAAAGAAACGCTACAGAGAGGCGGCAGAGAGATGAATTCAAATTAATCCGTTTACGTGGAACTACAGTAATGCCCATAATGCTATGCAAAACTATTCTTACATACATACACGTAAATACAACAGTGTGAGTCAGCCCAGCTACAACTTCTCATGCACGTCACACTTTACGTCCTCTTAGGAAATCATTTTTTTACGTGCCCAACCCATCCCAGAAAATCCTCTGCAGATACTGTGTCCAGACGGGAAGTTTCCACCTCCGTGACTAAAAGAATTCCTCTAAGACGGACGGGTGACACCGTCCTGGGATGGGTTTTAAACCGCTATGTGACAGGAAGAGGTGCTTAAACGCCACATCGTCCCATACAATTACAAAGCGCCTCGCTTGCCTTCCTTTTTTTCACACTCTCTCTCTTTCAAAGATGTCGTTAAGGAAAGAGTACGGAGCTCGGTGTAGCAGAATGTGTCTACAAGAGGTTTTTTAATGTGACAGTTTTTTTCATAGCAGTATGTAACCGTACGCACAGTGCAGTGTGAACCGGGAGGTTTGGTGGGCGGAGGAGTTTCAGTGAGAAAACAGTTCATTAATTTTTTGAAAGATGCGATAATTGAATGCATTTTGTGTCAAAGCATCGAAAAGTCGGTTACTTTTTGTGCCGACTGTGTGAAGACTGTTCGCTGGCCGCTCTTACTCAGCTGTAAAGAGTTTCAGTGAATGCGCGAGGAAATCAAAATCTGTACAAAGCTTCATTCGGGTGCGATCAGGTTTTGATGTGTAGTTCTGTGATTCTCTGCATCAGCGGCAGGAAAAGATACTTTTGATTTCAGAGCTACAAACTGCACAGTAAGCAGTTCTGAGTGTCTGAACATGTCCTGTCAGACCCTCGCCTGCACAAGTTTATTACCTGTTCTCTTTACTTTCTTCCTTGTTGTAGTAAAATATAAATAGATTATCGATCGTTCATTTTCCTAAATTGCTACTGTGACTGTTTCTGCCTTGTTTGAATATCTAAAGAAAACCTTCATCAAGCAACAGAGTGAGATTTAATTTCTAAACTAAAAAACTGGAACAACGGTGAAAATTGTCAAAGCATGCAGACGATTCCTCTGCAGCGTGTGAGCGTCTGTGTGCCGTACAGCCGATCAGAAATGAACCAGCGACAACAAAGTCAAGAGTGCTGACATTCAGCTTTTAATATGTGGGTGTTTATATTCACATGCAATGAAGCGTGTATGAACCGCACTGACTGACTTTTTTAAGTGCATACTCCTTCACCTTCCACGCTGTCTCCTCCAAAGACCTCCAAAGCTAAAATTCAACCTCCAAACAACCTTGAAATATCTGGATTAGAACCTAAAAACGCTCGCTCGCTTGTGGACTGCATCAATACTGTAAGCACTCCATGAAGAAACACACAGGAGGTGAGGAGAGATGATATTATTTCCCCCCTTTTTACAACAGAAATGAACTAAAGTGAGCAGGTTTTGTTGTGAGATTCACAGCTTGAATGAAAGTACTGTATTTGTCGTGCAGCTTCACTTGATGTTTATCTGAAATCAGACGTGTGAAATGAAAATGCTGTGAAGTTGTTTTTCATAAATCTACGAAGGGAGCAGGCATGAAATCATTCCACCCGACAAACAGAGATCTTTTCTCAGGTGAAACAAAGATTAGCTCACGTTGATGTTTGTTTGAGTTTCACGTGCAGGACGACGGTGGAAAGTTTCTCTGCGCTCACCTGTCTGGGAGGACGGATCATAAGACAAGAGGATTTATCCACAGCTACTTACACTAAGCTTTGTTTTCTACGATGTGAACGTCACACACAGATCATAAACTCATCTACAGTCACCTCAAATGCTTCTGCTCCAGAAAATAAAATGGTGTCACAAACCACACCCTCGACACGCGATCTAATGCTTGTGTCCCCTGTGGCTACGGTAGCCTTACACTCAAGTTGACGACGACTAATGTAGCATAATGAACAGCCCTTCTGTAAATGCTCCCGTCACGAGAGGTTATAACGTTCATGTTTTGGTTGAAAGACGTGTTGATCCAACGTGCTGTGGTGCTGTTGGACCTGTGTGGTGTTAGCGTGTCACCAGAGCAACAGAAGCACCAATTCAACAGCACCACAAACTGTATTATAACCCTGACTGCAGGGCTGTGTGTGGCAACTGTGTCTATATGTAGCTTCATGGAGTATTCATGCAATTAACATAGTTTCAGCTGGATCATGACATAAAATATACTGATTTTATTGAGGGATTTTATGGAGGTGGAACTAATAATAATAATAATAATAATACAAGAGAAAAGTATAAATGCATCATAATAGATTTTCATTTTCCGGTTTGAAGTTCACCCTCCTTTATTTACCACGACACACTTTATGCGTTTGTAACGTCTGCTTCACAACCTCCTACGTGGACGTCTGAACAGTGCATCCTGCAGTAAGCTACCATTCAACCTTTAAGCATTTCTAATATCCATTTTATGCTGACTTAAAGTGAGAGACACCAGTGGGGTGAATATTATCTTCAACCGCAGGTGACTCAGAAACACACAAACACACTCACATGAGAATAAAGATGTGAAACTTTATATATTCAAAGTTCAAAGAAAATGAAATTCAAACACTGAAGTTGATTTCACAGCCGTGCTTGTTTAAGCTTGTTTAAACGCATTTTGGGATTTTTTTTTTTCTGCCATATTTGTAGAGAGACATGACTCGACGGGTATCGAATGTTCGATGTTTAGTTATTCTCTTATATTCTCTCTCTCACAGATCATTTCAGTCCTGTGCTACGACCTTCTAAACATAGAGAGATCTAGATGTGACTGTAGATTTAAATCCTGGAAAATAAAAAAAAGGGTATTAGGGATTATTACTATTAAGGGATTATTGATCACTAATTTACTTAAACAGGTGCTAGAAGGGTAAAAGAAAATAATGCACACCATACAGATCCTAAAAGCATGAAGGGATTTGTGTTATTAAACACAGCAGCAGATACCTGAGCATTATTCAGCATCTGCATTCATTCCTGCTGTGTGTGTGTGTGTGACTTGACTTCTCGGTGAGAGAGTGTGTGAGAGGGAAAAACAAACCCAAAATGTCAAATGTCTGCCTTCTCATCACACAGGAAGCTTATCAAGCTGTGACATTTACATTATCTGTTCTTGTTGTTTACTGTGTAATAAACATACCTGTCAACAATATCCAGAGAGGGAGCCACAGTCTTTATGTTATGTTTATGATTTCATAATTTATTCCAATCACGTGTTTTTTTAAAGACCTACGCCGTGTTTAATTAGTAAATCATTTATATTCGCTGCTTTAATTTAGGACCTATTTGATCTAATATGTGCGCAGCGAGGAATCGGTGGAGTTTAAATGGGTGATTAAAAACGATCTTCTGTCCACCTTCAGTCATAACGTCCTCGTTTAATAGCGTGCTGCTGTTTAAAAATAACATTAAATACTAAAGATGGCTGCAGAGAGATTAACATACGAATAAAACCAATACCGCAAAAATAAGTGCGACAAAAAGCGCAGACTCACCGCAAAATCCTCCATTTTAAGCGTGAAAGAGGAGGGCCCGCAGTGCAGGAGGGGAAAAAACTAAACTAAACTAAAAATGGATTTCAGACGTGAAAAGTTGTTCTTTTTTTTTTTCTTTAAAAAAAAAAAAAGCAGGTCACATTTAGAGTTTCATTATTTTTGTATTTCAAATCTCCAGCGACGTTTTCGTGCGTGCAAACATCAGAGGCTCGTTTGCAGGCCGCCGTGTCTCCGCATTAACCGGCTCCAAATGTGACCTGTGGCTGCAGATTAAAAATAATAATAAAAAAAAGTTCTTATAAATAAATGAAGCGAAAACATAAAAACACACTTTTTCTTCTTCTTCTTTCTTTTTTTTTTATTCACGACGCTGAACAATAACTAGTTTGATTTCTCGTCGTTTCCTGCAGCTGCAGGAAATTAAATTCATATTTAATTTCCAACAGAAGCAGAAAGATTAAAAGAAAAACTGAAATCAAATGTGAAGAAAAAAATAATTCCCCGCTTCTGGTTATTATTAAATATTACAGAGAGTGCTTGGACACACAGGTGGGTCAGATTTCTGCCTTATCGGCTCGTCTGTGTTCGGTGCATGTTATGAACAACGTGATGAAACATGTCCATCCGGTCAGCACCAGCATGCAGAGTCAGAAAATCATGCACAAAATACATTTCATTTGACATTTCGTCGACTTGGAGCTGCGTAACGCGTAAATACATTAAAGCTCACGTGAGGAAAAAACAAATTGGATTTTTTCGTTTTGGTAAAAAATCTACATTTGATCTGCGGCTGTGTTGAAATAGTGTTAAAATAAAACTGACAAATGACAAAATGATCGTGTTTTTATTATCAATATTACAAACACGACACGAGAGCAGCTCTGGCCAGTAAACTGCCTGTTTTAAAAAAGCCAAATAGTGTCTATAATGTTGCTTTTAATAAATAAAGTTAATAGTAATGGAGGAAGACATATTTATTTAGTCAAACCTATAATGGCAGCGTGATTCAGTTTATGGAAATATTAGTAATGCATAAGAGTTCATATGTATATATAGATAAGCATCAAATATCTTTAAATGCTGTACTACGTGCCACAGCTACACCACCACCACCTAAAGTAATATTACTGGTACATTATGCAGGTTATCTTGATGAAAGCGTGCTATTTATGGCCGACAACCAGCTTGTGAACGATTAGAGTGAAAAGATAATACACCTCCGGACACGTAGCTCCGTGTTTAGCGTAAAACAGTGGCTGCTTGATGTGTTTGTGTTGGTGTTTGATCGAAATTTAACGCACACAACAGCAAAAAAAAGAAAGATGTCGTCGAAAACGTCGTTTGAAGTGGAGTGAGAAGTGTTTGAGAGGCAGGTAGGCTGAAGGATTGTAGCAGAGAAAAACACTGCTGCAGTCAACAAGGTGTTTTCTGCGGGGAAGAGGCGCCATCTAGTGGGAAGAAAAGCGAACTACAGCAGTCTCTTAGTAACACACACACACACACACACACGGACATTTACTGCCTATCATGACTTCGTGTCGTCTGAGATCTGCTCCCAAACGCTGTGACTAACTCTGCCGAGGCTTCCTGGAGAGCAGACAGACTCATGGCTTCATATCTTCTCTTCTATATACTAATAACACTGGCTGCCATGCGAGGTGCTCATCGGAGGCTAGCCGTTCATACCCATTCACACACACACACACACACACCGACAGCGCAATTTGTGGGGTGCGGTATCTTGCTCAAGGAAACTTCGACATGCAGAGACTGGAGGAGCCGGGGATCGAACCACCGATCATCTGATGATCATCTACCTCCTGAGCCACAGCCGCCCACGTCCCCTGTGTGATGAAAACCAAGAAAACCTTTGAGCAACAACACAACATCAACCTACTACTACGCTGTACGACTCTTCTGAGTCGCTCAAGTGGTCCAAACTGCGGCTACTAGACCAACACAGGTCAAAGGTCACACACACTAGACCTGTGCCAGCACTACATGGACGGACTTTATATTTTCAGATTTCAGGATTAGTTTGCCCTTTGACCTCTGGGCTCTGAGGGCTACCGGGTTGGCAGTCCTGAGTGTTTTCACAAAAATCAGCAGAGGTGACCGAGCGTCAGTCAGACTCACCTGTTTCATAAGCACTTTGCCCTGTAATGTCTTTTTGCTGCTTGCTGTTTTAGTCTTTTACTGTTTTACTGAGTTGTTTCTGTGTTGTTGTAAAGCACCTCGTAACTCTGGCTTTTAAAGGCGCTTTATAAACACAGTTTACTTACACTGTAACATGGATTTAAGCAGAAGTACCCATAACTTCAGGTCTGACACACATCCATCCATTATCCCGAATCTTTGCATCGTACCTACATGCAGGGTTTCTCTGTCCACTCTGTTACGTGTCCAGTCTGTATGATTAAGGGGCATCTACCAGTGCCGATGTCAACCGCAGCCTCCTTCCTGACGACATGAATACATAGTTATGCATATTATATTTAATTCCTGCCAGGTTCTGTAAATAGAGCCCCCCTACAGTAAATCTGACACACTGGACCTAAAGTTTGCTGTGCTGACGCTGTGTACTGAGTGTTTTTTAATGTGCTGTACCAAAAAACAAATTCCACCAGCTCTGGAGTGAAGTAATTATAATATAACAAAGTCGTATAACACAATGCATCCACTCTCAGTGCGGTCCTCCGTTGCAGTGAAAGAGAAGAGCTACGTGAGTCTCAAGAGATCCAAAATGGCGTCCCGTAGCTACAGTGTTGGTGAAGGGTTACAGCAGTTTCTAAAAGGTTCAGAAAAACACGCAAGAAACAAACCCGAGTTGGCTCACGGCTCACAGCTCACCCCTACACCCACTCTACGCCCACTCCTAGAAATAATGGTGTCAGCACTTTTTACTTCCACCATATTTGGAGTTTCTAATCGTCATATTTCGCACATCTGGATGCCATATTTGTCCATTCCGGCACCATAATTCACAATCTCAGTCCCCACCCTCGGAGGGGGATTTCCATGCACCTCTATACCGTTATCAACGACACAGGACCTGTTCAGGGCTTCTTATAAGCCCGCAACAGCTCTTCACACAAACAGAGCGCCGCGAGCCTCGGCTTTAAAGCTTGATGACATTATTTCGGGTTCTTTTTTTGAGGGTTTCCATACCAACACCGATATTTGTGTGCAGGTTTTCAGACTTCATTTTGTTCCCAAGATACGTTTTACAGTGAATGTTTTTTCTGATTAAATATGATTTTACAAGCTAAGACATCAAGTCTGAATGTGGAATATAATGGAGTTTGTAAAATGATGTTATATATGATATATTACAAAACATTTTAAAGCACACTGTTATTGTAACACTGCTCAGTCTACATCACACTTACAAATTTATGTACTATCACTCTACGTGTTTCACTTCACTAGCTTACTATTTTGAGGTTTTGTACTACTAGCTTGCTACTAACTATACATTTACTCCACTAATTTCAGTGTTAAAATGTTAAATATGAATCTACTACATTTTCCTAACAAAGGTGGTTAGTAGTTACTTTGCAGATTAAGATTTCTTTTGAGGAATAAACAAGTTTATAAACTACAATATGCTGAATATCACATTTCAGATGTGAATAGTTAGAAGTACCAACACATTCAAGGTATTTCCCCCCGAAACATCTCAGATGGTGTAATTCAAGTAACCGTTTGAAGAAAAAGAGGTTCATGTTTTATCAGAACTTTGTTCTTTGTTCTTCTTTGTTCTCTGCCATCGTTTCAGATTTAGCCTGTGACCCTGAACTATACCTGAACTGTCTATAAAATACTTACACATTCACGAATCAGTAATAAGGCCATATATAATAATATATCAGGTACAGAGCACATTTTTCTGCAGAAAAAGTACTTTTACTTTTGATACTTTGAGTACATTTTCTTCTTCTGAGTAAAAATGTTGGTTTAATATGAACGGACGGCAGAAAAACAAAGAAAAAGATACATTTTTAAAATTAGCCAGCTTAACGTGGATTTTCTCTTAACATCCAAGTGTTCTTGGGCAAAGGGCCAGACATCCTCTACCTGCAGGCTGGCCTTGAGCTGAATTAAAACAAAAATAAAATTAAAAAAATCAGCATGTTGCACTTTGAAACACCGGTATATTTTCTATCAACGCTGATTCTGTCAATATTTAGTAACACAATAACATATGACTGATTCCCAGAATATGACGGTCTGTACTTTCTCATAAGCCCTGTTATTTTCTTTACACACCCTCCCTCCCTCTTGTCTCTCTTCTTTGTTTTGAAGATTGAAGAAAAAAGAATGGAAAAAGCCCGAGAAGAGTCACCTCACGTTTTACACCTGGCAACCTGACATGAAGTTGAAACTGTGTGGTTAGAATTGAGAGGCAGAGGATGGCAGAGTTACTCTTTCTGATGTTTGGTACCAAGAATCTCGGCGGAAAATTTGATTTACAAGAAACATCAGAATGAAAGTCTAACATATTAGCTACCACCACCAAAAAATACCCAATATGCTAATATTTAGCACAGCAGTATGAAGTAGATTACAGCAGATTACAGGTTGTATTTCGTAATCTGTAATCTCATATAAAGAAACCAATTACTGTTAGTGCAGGTTGTGTTGCTTTAAGTTTAATCTAACTATTATAAGCTGTTAACGCTGCTATCAACTCTTGGTTAAAGGCCAAATAGATGTATTCAAATTGTTTGTTTCATTATTTTAACAGTCAAAATCCAACAATATTTTTTTTATCATATATGTCAAAGAAAAGCATTAAATCCACACATTGGAGTAAGTTTGAACCAACTTTCTGATTATTTGTCGACAAATCCTTGCAGTTCTAGTGTTTGGTACCCTTTATTTTAGCTTTTTCATGCTCCATTTGTAAAGAGCAGGCACTCATAATATAATCATCTGCTCTTCTGTGACCTGCTAAATGAATGAAAATGTGACAAAACAGAAATCTGCAGCAATAAAACAAAACATTACACCATGAACTGCAATGCTATGAAAATGTTAAATGCATCACAGGGGCCACTAGAGGCTGACAGTCCTCTCAGTGATGCTTCCTTGTTTAAAGTAAGTGAACGGAGTCATTGCACGTATCTCAGATGCTGCACGGCAGGGAAGCTGAACTCTGTAACCTCTGTAATCACAGAGCACAAGCAGTAGAACAATTACGTCTAACAGGAGGACATTACTCATTTTTCCTATGTGAGTTAAAAGAGTCAGGGTTAGATTAAGAGAGAGGTTTCAGCCGACAATGAGAAAACTAACCGTAGAATATGAGCTTCTGAAAACATCTTTGTCATTTCTCACATTTTTCACAACCCCCTGACTAATGAGCAGAGTGATGTTTGTGGCGTTCTTAGTCATTTACTGTATCTCGGACCGTAATTCGTGATGAGTAAAGGTGTAACAGAACACACACGCCCACGCACGCCCACAAACTTAATGACCTACTACTGTTTTCACCTTGACAGGATATTCAGCTTTGACATTTATTGATCTCGAACCTGACATCTGACTCATACACACTTACCCGGCGTGTTGTGAAAGGTTTTATCGTCATTTAGGGGCACAAATCACATGAGGCATGAGCAATAAGGTGCAAATGAAGTCAGTGTTGCTCGACTTTTTCTGGCACGTGACAGTTTTCGGACACCTGTAGTTACAGTATGTCAATGTGAGGCTTTTTCTTTTGAATTTCTATATTTGAGAGTTTTCAAATGACTCCATCTGCACCATCACATGTGGTACCTCGACCCCCACGGTCGAGAAACTCTACATTACTCATGAATTTCTACAGCGAAAAGGCATTTTAAGGACAATGTCATGGTTTCACGTCCAGACAAACCAAAACCAGTTTGATTCAAACCAGCACCGAGGTTACACATATGCACGCAGGCATGCATACAAAACGCAATTCTGGGTCCATTTTGCTCATTCGGTATTTTGTTGTTTTCTTCTTTGTTGGATTGCGGCTTGTTTTTGTTCGTTTTCGACATTTACTGTAAAAGCCTTCATGGGGTAAAAAAAAAGTGTGACTCGGCTCTTTGCAAGTGAAGCCGCGTCACTGATTTTACATGGTTTGCGTTGTAGCTTTGGGCCTTTTCAGAGGCGATCACGCCCTCCAGATACAGCCTTGGATGAAGCAGCTGGACTTACAGCAGGGGAATGTAAGTCGATGTAGTGGACGTAAAAGACTGAACATTTGAAATTTTATTAACAAAATGCATTATTCATTCATTCAAATAGATTCCAGAAATGTAGAGACTGAAAGTTGCTTCTTGACCTTGGATGCAGTTTTTGACAAAACTATCTCAACAGGTCTATTTAGTAGCTGTTAGAGGATTAAAGAATATCTTTACTGTATTCTTGCATTCCAGAACAGCTACTAACTGGACTTTGCGGTGAGTTATTTATCTAGAAATGAGCGAAACCTAGCTTCCCGTCAGATATTCCCTCGAGACTGACATTTTTGTTGGATTGTTACATTTGTATGTCGCATTTCGGCTTTAATATTATCATAAAAATGTAAGCTGCAATGCCAAATCCTCATACTGAAAGAACGCGGGCCGATTGCAAGTTGTATACCTCAAGGGAGCTGCGGTGCAAAGTCATCTTTTAATCTGTCATTTCTGCTTTAATCCTTTGCATGACACATAGCAAGTTCTCACTTCTTCTGCAGCCGCTCTTATCAGCCGAACGCAAACCTTCAGATATATAAATATATTCCTGTCAACCCAGGCAAAATTAAAAAAAAAAAAAAAGGTTTCAACATGCTCGAGTGTCGTTGTCTCTATCCGGAGGTGTAAAAATAGGCCAGGCTAACTGAGAATTTATTTAAGACAAAACTTTCATTTGATTCATCTGATCAGTCAGTGACAGTAAATATCATTTCCTGCTTGGAGAATAGCAGCCGACTCAGCACACATTTAGCTTAGCTTTAACATGAAACTTATGATTATTTTTGTTGTAGGAGGTCTCATGTAGTTTATCAGCCATGTGGCCCATAGCCAAAAAATATATATAATTACAGTGCAATAAACTGCTTTACATTCAGGTCATTAAGAACACTGAAACCAGTAACTGACAACAAACTTTATGTTCAATATTTAAAAAAGAAAACGTGGCGGTGTCTGAATATTTCTCCATATATCTACATGTACAAACACTAAACAGTGAATAATAGTTGAAATGGACAACATATGTTGAGCACTACGGCTGGTGCTGTACAGCTCAAGTGAGCGATACAGTGGTACATTTAGGTAGAAGGCTTTGAAAACCATGTAGGAAATGAATTAAATAAATGTGTTAGGGGGCTTGGGATCTACAAATCTGGAGGCAAGAACTACTGAATATAATCAAAACCTGGTTTAGAGCGAGAAATAATAAACATAATTAATGCACCACACTGGAGCTGCCATACAAAGCACTCCGACACCAGAGTTTGGGATTGTTGGGTTGGGAAAGATCGGTTAAATCTTCATAAGCACATCGTGTCTTAAGTTACTGATGACTTTTTCTATATTAAACCAGAATCAACTGCAGCTGCCAGTGCCAAAAAAGTTAAATAATACTGCTGTCACTACGAGCAGAGCACATGTATTGGTGGTTAAAAACAAATATTTTCTATGAACATTTTACAGTTGTTCAGCATCAGTAAAAACAACTTGCTGTGATACATTCAATCATTCATATTTGCTCATGATGGTAACAGAAAATGTGATCCAGTCTGGATTATGTTTGGATTTTTATTTAGGAATTTTAATTGTTGACATCTCGGCTGATCCTGTTTAGGTAACGTCATCAGACCGAAGTATCTGGTCTGTGTTGTTTTGATGCAAGCGCATTTTCGGTTCGATTATTAGTGGATGCCTATATGTAGCTAAGGTTAGCTTTGCAAGTGGCTAGTCAATGTAGCTACCATATATTTTAGTTTGTCATCACATGAGCCAATAGAGACTTGACACTGGACGATCTCAATCACACACAAGAGCCTGATTTCCATCATCATCCATGTTGAAGGTCCTGCTCTGTCTACGGGGTGATGCCTCAGGCTGGGGGCATGAATGACATCTACTTCAGACACTCTATTTTTTAAATGAGAATGTGAGAGAGTCTGGTGCTTCTCTACCCGGCAACAGAGCGCTGAGTCATCTCTGTCACAGCCCTCCCACGCCTACCCACGCTGCACTGCTCTCGGTCTCTCTCAGTGGTAGAGATGCATGGCCGTGGACTTGATACCAAAACTAACTGCATCACTTGATCCAGGCCCACAGATGACAAAAACACACATTTACCGTAAACGGGGGGAGCCTTGACGGAACAGGGTTGGCATAGGTGGGTGTGAGTGTGTACGCGTGTGTTTTTTCTGACAATATATGGAAACTGATACCATTTACAAATCATCGTGTGGAGTGTATAGAATGAAAGGAGTGAGACAAAGAGCAGAGACTGAAAAAGAGAGTGAAAGAGATATTACAGACACAAAAAAGAAAATTCGGATGACCAACTCTCAAGGCCGACGTTTGATGACACGTTGACATTTATGAAGGTCAACCCTAAGAAAAGAATAGACAAGCTGATAAGAAATAAGTCCGGTGACGTGCACAAGTGTAATTAAATTGGAATTTCAAAAACAAACAAACGCTGCCTCTTCTGAGACTCTTGACCTGGATTGAATGAACAATTCTGTGTCAGGAGTTCAGGAAATGACACGTTTGTCACTTTTTCAGCTGTGCAGCTGGAAGCCTAAATTATAATTTCCACATCAGCAGGGCCACGAGGATCTGAGTGACATACAGCTCGTCATCTGCATGTCTCAGCGGTTCTGGACATGGCAAGAAGTCCGCAAACGAGTCTGGAACACGTCTGTGCACAAAGAGTGATGCACACGAATCCACTGACTGCACTGCCGTTGGTGTCTTTTTTAGGCATATTCACGGGCCTTGACTGCTTACTTTCTGATCTGAGACATGTTCTAGATTCATGTCTGACATTATGTGGCAACTTGTACCCCTTTGGGCAGCTCGGCAAACTGGTCCATGATTTAACTTGAGGCAGTACGACGTTTGATGGGGATTCGTTTAAATTTAGGCAGAGGCTGGGAAGGAAAAAAAAAATAAGAAGAACTGGAGTTTGAACGCTGAGACGAACATAAACACACACAGGCTACGATGACACAGTACAGTCAGCCTGTTGGGGCCAGCTGTTTGGGCGAATAAACACTGCGTAACTTTGCGTGAATTATGACACTATGACACTGATGTTTAGCTAGCTAGTCAGTGGGCTTAATTAGCAAAGTAGATATTTTTGTAAGTTGCGACTGTAAACAGGCAAACACAGTAAGATGACCTCTACTGGCCCAAAAACCTTTGTCCCCATATACAATCATTCAAATAACGACACTGGGCCGCCTGGTGAAATGAATGGGCAACCATCAACCATCAAACAGACACTCAACGGTGAAATTACCAATACCTGGCCAGTAATATAGATCTCAATCCTGCCTGTTGCTTACTAAGGCCAGAAATCGGTTCATTTCCACAATTAAGATTTTCCCAGCTAAGAGCTGACATCTGATATAGTTGCCAGAGCCTTCAAAAGATTGTCACGATGCCAAGAAGAGCTGATTTAGTCAATCGTTCTGAATCTGACAAGATAAACGGATCTGCGGCAGTGTGTCGAAGGTTTCTAGTATTACTAATATTACTACAAAGCAATCAGAGGTAACAACAACCCACGCTCATGTTATGATTTACAAAATGCATTTATGTTACATGAAATGCATCGCTGCACGTCCGATGCACTGTAAAACCACACAGAGGTCGCCAGCCTGTGCAGAAATACAGTCGTAACTTGTAGCTAGCTGATGTACGATTGGAGTACAGTGTGTGTTTTTTGATAATATCTTCATACATACACTCGAATAACATGCTGCTCACATATCTTCTATAATGTGCGTCAGTACTTATTGTGAAACTCTCACTAACGTCACTAAAAGACTCATTGCTGTACAAGAACTGATCAAAGTGATTAAAGCGCTCCTGAGTTTGGAGCTCTCTGATCGACTTGCTCCATCTGTAGACACTTGCCGTAATATCAGCAGGGATATAGAACCCCGCTACTTTCACTTTAGCCCTTCACAGGTGCGGTCAATGCGTCACACCATGACTAACTTTGAAGACGCGGGCATGTAGCCAAGCGCCAAATATAGACGATATTTCTCGAAACCTGACCAGCTGTCCTCACAGTGTTATTCATCATCTCCTGCGATAACCTGCTGTCTTATATTATGTTACATTTTTCTTTTTTTAACCTTTCGCTCCGGGACGAGGAGCCGCTTTTGCATGCTGCGCTATTCATGACTGAGGAAACTCACTATTTACAAAAAAAAGGAGGATTCAACAACTGCATTTTGAAGACTTAAGACAGATAAAAGTGACTTAAAGTAACATCAAATGTCCGTTCAGCACCTCGAGTCCAATCCAGCAAAGTCCGGAAAGTGTTTGTAATATTTTCCGTTAAACTCTTGAAACCTTCCTGTTCTTTAGCCCTCTCTTTTCAACACAACACCCTCAAATCTGTATTTTTCTGTTAAGCTTTAGTTTGTCAAACTCTCAAAAACTGTCAGAACAGAAATGACAGAGCAACTTGTCCTGCCCATACACTAAGATCTGAGTGAAGAGCGTTCCTAAACCTACAACCCTTCTTAGCTTGAAAAATACCAACCAAAGATGTAAACAAAAAGAATAAAAAGAACTGGTCCAGCTTGCTTTCACTCACCGGTTTGTCAGACTTCATCCTCCTCTTCATCAGAAAGTCTTCACTCACAACTAAGAAAGTCAGAGAGGAAGAGAGAGGAGAGAGGAAAGAGAAGAGAGAAGGAATGTTTTAATCACTCTGAAGGAAGCCAGCTATCTTCCCACACACATTGCTGAGTGTCCTACTCACAGAGACACACACACACACATACCAGACACAACACACACATACACACAGGGACACACTGAGATACCTCCAAAAGGTCAAGATGAATGAAAAGACGAGAGAGGAGCAGAGGGGGGAACAGAGATTCAGAGATTGAATGACAGAACAGAGAGAGAGCCAGAATAGAAAAAGAGGAATGAATAGATTGTAGACAGAAAAGCAGATGAGCGCACAGAGAGAGAGAGAGAGAGAGACCAGAGAGAGAAAGAATGAAATGCATGGCTTGGCTGAGTCATCGGTAACCACGACTGCACTTCCGCAAGCGCTCTCTACTAATGACTGGCCAACTTTCTGAGGCGAGCACAAAAACACACACACACACACATACAGACACAAAAAAACACACAACAAGCTCCTGCTTAAGCTGCAGTCGTTCTTCCTCTTTGAGCTTCAAACAACTGCTAACATCATTTTCCTTCATGCACACATGGGATGGCTGTGCGTGTGTGTGTGAGAGAGAGAGGGAAAGCCTGAGAAGTTGACCCCTGAGCTGACCTCACTGTGTGTGTCATGAGAAACAGCACAATCGGCTGCTGAATACAGAAATAGACGGCTCTTCCCGTTTCCCAGAATTCTCCAGAGGAGAGGTTTCTTAATATTTGCCTTTGTTCATCCAGAAAATAATTACCGATCGCTTCATGTTCACATCGCTGGAAAGATCTGGCTAAGAGCTTAGCTTTAAAGGAGCAGTTCATCATTGTGAGAAAAGTTTCGAGGCCAGTTATCAATCTCACGTCTGCATGTAGAAGCGAGACAAATGACTTCTTTCACAAATGAAACGTCGACTTGATGACCAGCAAAACACTTGCTGCTACAGCAGTAATGTAAGCCTAAAGCTCTGAAGTGAAGCCAGTTCAGAAAACTGCAGTTCCTTGAACATCCACTTGAGGCCGGCTACAGAACGAGTCAGTCTCCATAAGTCCCCATGTTCAAATGTCCAACTTCACAGCAGAAATAAACATGTTTACAGCCTGGTACGAAAAACATCTTTGGTCTCTATAGCTAATATCTAATATAATTTTTAAAATTATATTAAGGCTTGAAGTTGCACATAGTTAACAGCATGGCTGCTTTGATTGACAGGTAGGTGCTGTTCTTTCGGCCCACCTCAGATTCGCCGGCGAGCCACGTCTTTGCCTAAGTGGTGTTTTTAGGAGGAGTTACTGTATGCGCTTGAATTATTTCTTAACAAATGTCAGATTATCTTCAGATCAGCAGCTCTGGTTAATGCAGATTGTCTAATACAACACAGGTTTCAGTTTTGGGTTTGCTGTCTAATAGACACCAGGATGCTGCGACACAGTAATTTTACCCAGCGAGAAACACTTCCAACACTTATGTGAAACTATAATTTTTATGTGTTGTTAAACCATCACGTAGCACATGTTAACTTCAGGCCAGGCTTGCCATTTCTCCCTGTTGTAAGTCTTTATGCTAAACTCAGCTGTACTTATTGCACAAACATGAGATTAATATCAATTCTCTTATCTCATTCTCGGAAAGAAAACAAACATGCATATAGGATTTTACTACACGTTTAACTGATTAACTTGCATAGCTTGCAGCACACAGTGCAGCAGAAGTGTCAAACCAACATGCGACAGCAAAAGCTAGGCATGGTCGGTCAAAACTGGAAATGAGGACAGTGGTGAAAGTGCCGCTTCGAGATTGGTAACTTTTGAATCGTTACATGTGGATATGCATTTGATTCTTAGCCCTGGACGTGATTGGGCTGGGTCCAAACTACACAGATTCAGAACATCGGGGGCTGTAATTTCTTTTAATTCACTTGGATGCGACAGGAAATTCGTACCAGCTTTAGTAATGAAACATTTGCACGCTTGGCCTCGCCAGGTTTTTTCTGTGACATTTAGAAATCTGTCATCTTGCCTACTGTTACACGTATGACATAGCAGTAATGCGGCAGATGTGAAAGCAACATTGCCGCATCATCTTGAGAATGTATCCATCCTGTTTTTCTTTACCCTTGATATTCAAGCGTTTTGTACAGTCAGATGTAACCTCTGACACAGCTTGCAATGTTTCAGGACAAAGGGGGGCAGCCAACCTGAAAGCAGCCATAATACAAAGTGTGAATCATGGTCCACTGTCCTGTTGTCTATGTTCACAGTATAAATCAGCCTGCCTCTGGGGTTATTGTGATACAAATGGATTTCCGCCCCGTCCAGCGCAGATTCATCTCCGGAGGAAATCATGGGATCTCCGAGCCAAATGCATAAATACACACATCCTCTTTGGCAATTCCCACACTTTAACAACCCAAACATACACCCATAGACACACAGGCAAGTACAGGCTTAGACACGGCGTCTCATTCATATTGTATGAAGTCGTACTGGCGGTGGCAGTGGAATGGGGAACACACAGAGCGTTGCACCAGATGCTACAGTAGTTCAGCCTTGCTAATGACACATACTATATATTGCTGATGAACAGGATATGGCAGTGCTGCAGTAGCAAGTGTGTGGCAGTTTCTGGTAAAAGACTTTCAGTGTACATTATTACTGTAAATAATATAGTGTGCCGCACACGTAAATAGAGGAACGCGCTAAATGTCAGATGACACATACAGAAATAGTCTACAGCCACCCGAGTTGTTTTTGTGAGGCTGTATCCAGGCATAGTGGCATTTTGAGCTAAATGGTACAATGATATTTGGTCCGATCCATGCATGTATTCATATGTGTATATATAAACATGTATGTATTTTGTATAAGTCAAGTATTTGTTAGTTATTTATTATTCTCTTTTGTTTCATTGCCTCTTATTTATTTCTGTTTTCACCTATTTTATTTTCTGTGAGCTCACTTGTGTTTTCTGTTATTAGTACTACTGTAACTGGGAGGGATACTGTCACTACGTATGAAAGAGCAGCACAAATAGATGGCAGATGGGGATGGTTTGTGGGGTTTGTTTTCTTGTTATAGTTGGTTGTTTTCATGTATAAGAGATTCATAAATCTGAGTGTCTGTAGGGATTGGTGTATACGCCTATTTGTACATATATTCTAATTTATTATTTATGTTAATCTGAAGGATTGAACCTCTAAAAAGGACCATGACAATGTTTGGTCATCATTTCATGACTATATTCAGTTGATCAGTACGTTACAGTTGTTGAGATATTTCCATCTGGGTCAAGGAGGTGAAATGAGGCCGACGTTGCCATCCACAGAACTGCACCGCTAGCATTACTAAATATATTTTAATTACACGTAGGAGTTACTGAAAGTTACTTAATATGTAAGAAGTTTCACCAACCGTGGGCAAGCCATGGACCTGGTAAATGCCATCCAGTGTATAACTGTGACCTTAAGTAAATAAATGAACACTAAGTCGACCTTTATAATTACAGGCTACAGAAAGGTGTTAAAAATTAAATGTTGTTTTCGTTTTCTGAACCCCGACTTGCGTATAGTAAAAGAGAAAGTGAGCCTATAAGAAATGCTGTCTCAGCAAGGTGCCCATTGTGGGAGGATTGTGGGAGATTGAGTTCACAGATGAGTCAAGGAGAACCCGTCACACGTAATATCAGAATGAATGGCACAAAGGCCTATCTTTAGTGTCCCTGTGGGAATAAAACCTTTAACATCCTACGCATTTAAATAAGATTTATTTGAACTTTAACATTTTAACTGCTGGTATTGTTTTTATTGCCAACATAGTACGTGCATGTGTGTATGAATGAATGTATTACAGCTGTACGACACACGAAAAACAGGGTGCAATGCAACAATATACTTCAGACTTGCCACCGAATAACAAAAACAGCTGTTTAACACATAAAAACATGTCTGGCTTACATGAACATTTGAAGTATCACATGATTTCTATTCAAATGGACAAGAATACAACTGTTCTTTGTGTTCTTTCAAGGCACTGAGCATGATTTTCCTCCTTAAAATGCCATATAATGCTATTAATAATGCATACTTTTCCTACAAAGTCATTACTTGGCAGTCTGTTGGCCTGTGTGTCCGCAGACACCGTGCCTTCTGCCTGTATTCTGCATTATTTCTGGATGTTAAAGACATTTAATTTGCCCCCAGTGGCAGTGGTTGGCTGAGAACATGGTTCTTTGAAACAGCAGCCTCAAGTTGTTATGGTTGCTGAGTAACATTAGCAAAACATTGCTTACTCATACATCCACCAAATACAGGGCAACGTAGCCGTTTTCTATTCTGGTCATCTAAGAAATGTAAGTCAGTATTCAGTTGACTTGAACTGAAACTATATGCTAGCAGCTCAGCGTGGACTTTCAGCTCCACGCTGAGCTGGTAGCATATAGCTGGCTTGTCAAACTGCTCCCCACATGGTCGCACAAACTGGTGTTGCTTTTGTCAGTCTGCTGAACAATGAGCTGAAAGAAAAGTTAAGGTTGGGTGTTGAGGTGTTCGCATGCTACACCTTAAATTTTCAATCATTACTCATGATATTTAAGTCTGTTTTTGAATTGTACTTGCTGCTAGTTTAATTAAGGTTGGCTATAGCTGGTTTCAGCCTTCTTAAATACTACTTTGAGACACATTAAAAGATTAATATCATTTTCCTGTCTGTGCACACGTTATAAATATAGCTGCAGAGCAGGACGGAAGAGCTAGTTTGCATTTAGTCTAAAAGTTAAAAAAAAAAAAGCTCAACTGTACATCATGATTTGGCGGTAACTGCTGTCGCATTAGACTGCATTTCAAACGCGTTGCCTTATTTTAACAATGAGGAACAAAACCTTGTGGTTTAAGGAGCAGCAGAATCCTGTGATCTCAGATGTTCAGTGGTCGTAATGTCCAACAGTGAAAGCGTGTTTAAAAAATACAAACTCACCCGAGGAAAGGAACTCTGAACTCTGTAACAACCTGCCAGCAGGAATCTGTCCACATCATTCAGATGAGACAAAACGTAACGTACTGCAAGTGATGTCCATTGAAAAACCCTTTGCTAATCCTGTTTTAGTTACTGTTGCTACGCCTGTCAAGCCCTCCGATGCAGCATTTAGAGTATGTCGTCTACAGTACAATGGTGGTGGACTGGAAAACACCTGGAAATTGGTGGTTATTGCAATGGTGGCTTAAAGTCAAACTCAGGTAGACAAAAGAAGGCCCTCCATTTTGTCCTGGCAACCGCTGATTGTCTGAACTGACTGTTTATGGCAGATTAAGCTAATGCTCTGCTAGCTCTCTTGTGTTTTTGGTTTTGAAAAAATAAAACAAACAAAATAAAAATCACCTTAGATGCAGAGTATCGCTCTTACTGTTTGCCTGTGCCACAGCGATCAGGTGCTTCCACTGAAGGATGGAAGTGCCACCGGTCTGTTCTCCTACATTTGGCACTGACTCATTTAGGCACTCCCATGTGTCTGTTCTGAGCAACCATTTCCTCCTCATCTGCTCTCTGCAGGGCATCACTGTGACTCAGCAGGTGAGAGGGGTCCAACCGCTGACCTCACACCAGGGTGCTTGCAAATGGGATGAGTCAGCGCGGGCTGTTAAGTCAGGTAACAGCCAAGCCGCAGCGATCAGCAAGGTGTTTGTTGAGAAGGATGTACCTAACCAGCACTTTATCCGACCTAGCACATGATAGCCACAGGTGAAAAAGAACATTTCTCTCCTTTTCCATCTCCTCAAAAGAAAACTTCCACCTCCATCATCTAAAGTGTGAAGCTATCATTAGTGGCTGCTGCTGTGTTGACTTTTAGCGGAACAATTTGTCTGGTGATGTTTTACCATGGAAACACTGTTGGGCAGGAGGACTGAGAGATTTCACAACTACTGGGAATAAACCAGTAACCACACACCCATTTACTACATTTCTCTGGTCTGTTAATGTCAGAGTGTATTCATCCATCATACACATGTACGGGGGTTGGCAAACCAGCCTCCAAGCTCTTTAAGCAAAGACATGCTTGGAACAAACTGGTCTGTATGTGTGTGCGACCACATCTGAAGGCAGAAGTGTTTCTAGAAATAGAAAGCTGCAGGAGGCAAGGAACACATGGGGATTTACCAACGCGTTATTTCGGACAGTGTTCTCCTAGAAAGTCATGCACGATGTTGTACTTGTTTCTACGAAAGTGACAGAACCGACTGTGTAAAGAACAAATAACAAGTTTAAGCCCAGCACACTCTCTCGCTTTCACACGCTCAATCAATCGTTGTGTTGTGAACTCACATCACCTTAAAGGTTTCGAACAATATTTAAACCCAGAAAAACGCGTAAGTTCATTCAAGGTAATATCAACAGCTGCCATCCATCCAAATTCATTGCAAATTTTAACCAAATTTCAAGCAAAGGGATGTTTTGGGGGTTTTTTTACATTCAGTTTGTTCACAAGATAACCAGCAGGTGGCGCCAATTCTCCAGTCAGAAAATAAACAACGTAACGTAACTAATTATGAAATTCTGTTTGTTTTGTGTACTAATGTGAGGAAGCTTACCTCAGATCAGTGTAGAACGATCATAGATGTATTATCTATCCATGTGAGCGATGAGGAGACTGAAGGAGGAGCGGAAACAGCTGACCAGTCAGTGAGTTCAAAGTTGACTGCATCAGAAGTTATTCAAAAAAAGTACTCTTTGTTACTCTTCTAAAGTCATACTTCAGAATACATTTATAGAAAGAAAACATATGGTAGCGTCATATCCACTTACTCCCTCTAGCTGCTATAACATGGTGTACATAAAACTGAGGAAGGGAGTCGGGAACTTCAGGACATCACCTCGTCTGTGAGCGTGATTTCTTATGTTCTCACATCAGACAGATTTTCAGCTGCGATGGCGGTTGCCTAACAATAAAGGAAACTCCCATGACCAACCAACACTACTTCCCAAAGTCATTAACCTACATATTTTATGTTGAAATAAAAAAATACTGTGCCATTGCTCAGAGAAAACTAGGCTGTGCTGCAGTAAATAATGCTGCTGTGACAACCTCAGCAACAATGATGACATCTACTTAACACAAACCAGCTACGGCCTCCGAAATGAACATCAAGACGGTCTCAACAACAGCTCATCATTGCCTCAGGCATACATTAAATCCTAGTGTTTATTCTACTTTTTTTCCGCCTCTGCAATATGAATATCCTGCCTAATCTCCCCTCGCCTTTCCTCCCACACTCCCTCCATCTCACCCCCCGCGTGCTTTCACCTCCTTCTCCAGCCAGTCTGGGAGAGTCCGGTTTGGCTGATGAGTCATGAGGGATCAGAGGATCTGACTCACCTCCTCTTGAGTCAAAACACTGTTAGTTTCAAGGTGGTACGTTGGGACTCTATTGTGTTTCTGATTAGGGCCAACGAGACACATGGACAGACGGTTGGAGGGGGGGGGGGGCGCGCGGAGGGAATGAGTGAGGCACATTTCCCTCAGAAGAAGCGGGTTAATCTGCACTGGTGTGGGAGCTGACGTAGATTTGCCAATGTCTTCATCTAATAAGTTTGTGCATCAGTGTGGGAGGTATTTCTGTTTTTTCATTTGTGTGTGTGGTCCTGTGGGTTGAGTGTATTGGGACAGAAAGAGAGAAAATGATTAATGCCTGAGTGAGACCACCAGGGTTGTCTTTAAAATTCTCATCAAGTAGCACACCAATACTCGATCGGCACATAGTTTGCCTGGGAACACAAAAGATTCGAGCACTCAGATGACGGAAAATTCATCAACAACTATTGTCAGACATCTTGTTCAGCATCTTGCTTATGAACACTTCAACTGGGGGCGTTTAGCTCAGTTGGTAGAGCAGCCGCATGTCATTCCCCATCTCTCGTGAAGCTTGAAAAAAGCCCCCCCAAAAAAAGAGAACACTTCAACTGGACCGGGGGGGAGCTGGGAATCAAACAACATTGGAGCTGTTTGGCATGAATTCAGGAAAAACAACAGTAGGATCACAAGATATGATATCATTCTTTAGCCCCTCCAGTGTGATTCACTTCCTTTTTCCGGTCTACGCTTTTGCACTTTCCACCCTTAAAGTGCATTTTACAATTTTTCATCAGAGCTCGAGCTCCATGACTGTACGTCTGTACGCTTTCTGTTCACAGTCATATTAATGAGAAGAAAACAGACTAGACGAGACCGGAGGAGGCACATGATTTCCACTTTCTGATTGGAAACTAATGGAAGTTTCCAGTGTGCACAGTCTGCCAATCACAGTCAGTCGAACAAAAAAGACAAACGAAACACAGACTTCTGCCTGCTGTTGCGTGGGAAATGAAATAGAAATCAAAGCTGTAATTTTGTATCTTTGATGTAAGTAGTCATCTTTGATACGGGGGGGGGTTATTCATTTAAAAACGGCTAAGATGAAGCAACACCGGCAACTTTCATCAGATGTGATCGTGGCATTAATACAAAAAAGGAAATATCATGTTGAAACTGACCCAGTTGACTGCGTCTGCTCGACATCGGCATCCCGAGCCAAGAGGAGTCATTTCCTGCCAGCTCTCCAAGGTTTAAGTATCAACCGCTCAATCTCTGTAGACTTGAAAGGTGGTTGTGAAAGGTTCGCTTTTTTTGAGCAGCTGTGGTCTTTCTGAACTCGTGTTAGTTAAAATTATTCCAACAGTGGCCCAGTTTCACAGCAACAAAACACCCACAGAAATGCAGCAGAATCCTTGCACTTTAGTACAATAAAGGAAAGTGTATTTTTACCACATTATGGCTAAAAACAGACGTTTTTACTTTGATCACAGCAAGCATCAAACATAAACGGATCATTGTGTGAGTATCAGAAATAGCCGCATGGATCGCTTGCAGCGGTGGGTTTGTTTTTGGGTCACATCAGCAGCATCGCTCGAGGGATGGCAGCATTGCGTGACAGCCGGTTGTTGGGTCCACCAAGCTGGTCCAGACCAGAATATCTCAACAATTACTGGACGGATTGCCATAAAATTTGACGATCAGCTGAGTTTTCCTCCAGGACCACCATGAGGTTGAGATTTGAGGCTTTTAGTGAAATATGTCGACAACAGACCTTTTTGACCCGAGATAGTAGGGTCAACACAGATGATGATCACCACCAGGGTTCGCTTCATGACCAGATAACAAGATTCTTTAATCCTCTACAACCCATAGTGCCTCACTGTACGCCCTGGAGTGCCCTCCATTTTAAAGCCATTCCCATTGTACCAAAACATGGAAATATAAGTTCTGAGCTCTGTATTAGATAGTTTAAGTTGACATCAATAACCAGAACTGGAAATATATCATCGAACAACATCACATCTCAACACTTTTAGCCTCCCTGCACTGGCTTCCTCTGCATTTTAGGATTTTAGTTTTTTTTTTTCTGGCCACTTTTAAAGCCCGTCGAGGTCTGGCCTCGAACTACATCGCCAGCATGCCAACCCCGTACAGGCTAATGGGTAGCCTTAGATAACTGGACGGGTCCTTTGTGGTTATTCCAAGGTCGAGGCTCAAAACGAGAGGTAATCGTACCTTCTTCATCAGGGGCCCTCGACTTTTTGACGACCTGCCCGAGGAGATAAGGCTCACTGATTGAGTGAACTCCTTTGAATCATTTCTTAAAACTCAGATGATTTTCTGGGGGCAGTTTGTTGGAGTCTGCAGGGAGGACTGACCGGGTCACGTTGACATTTTTTTCTCCTTTACTGTTTGTCCTAATGAAGCACATTTAACTGTCCTGAAGGTTAAGGAATCATAATTAGCATCCTGAATAGGTGCAGCTGCCCCCTCTGTCCCTCCACCACTGGAAAACTTTAACTGCAGCTTGATCAATATTCATTATAAGGGGATGCGCACACACACACACACACTAAATTAGCCTAATGCACTGCCACAGCTGTCTCTGGCTTCACCGAGCTGATCTACGGTGTGAAACAAAACCTGACTGCTTCTCACTGCTCTCCTCCATTGTTGCCTCAAAGTAAGCCGATCAATGCCGCCAGCTGGCACCCGCCAGCCAATCAATACCATCCATTCCTCAGGGGGGGCGGGGCTTCAAACGTTTACCCTCCAGAAATGACAGCTTGAAAGAATCCAGTGAATGTATGCTGGAGGGCACAAACACACTGAGCCTTAATTCCAGCACACAGACACCCAGCTGATGACGGGATGGGGGATGACGTGGAAAACACTGCCCTCTTCTGGCAGCAAGCAGGCCCAGACCGAGGGCAACAGCGACAACTGGTGAGTACTTTAAATTTTAAAGTAGTTTTTAGATGTTAAAGTAAACAGAACCTCCAAATACTCCCTATTGTGCATTCTCCGAATGATTTCAGTGTGGCATGGACGTGACTGCATCTTAAGTGCTTTAACTTGTGCAGTTCAGGGATGTCATGTATTAAAAATGAAGTTTGTTGGTCAGATTTTGCTGCAAATTTAATTGATTTGATTGGTTGGTTTGATTTTCTACTCTTTTACTACTACTACTATTATTATTTTCTGTATTCTACCTCAGAGATTATTTATTTTTATACAAGGCAGGACAGTACTGGATAGGAGGAGTTTATTCATCATTATAAAACACACACAGAGGTAAGAGTTCAGCAGCTGAGTTCAGTGTCTTGCACTTGTTGTCGATATATATATATATATATATTTACACAGTCATATACAGTTCATACATGCACAAACATTGTATATTCACGTGTAGGTACACAGTTTGTTTTATCCATTCATGTGTTAAACATTATCATATCAGGAGACACGGTGCATCAGTTGTAACATGTAAGCTGGAGCTGATTTGCAGCCCCGGTCCTCAGGCTTTTAAATTCAGGTGAACAGCATCATATACAGGTAAATCAATAGATGCATGACTTTTGTCTTGAGGTCCCTCGAGGTAAATCAAGATTGAAACCTTACAGACTGCAATTATTTTAAAATATATATATATGAAATGCAACAACTGTGAGTGATTTCAGCGTTGAACCACTTCAGATTCAGCAGCTTTCAAACTTAACCAGCAGGTGGAGGCAGAGCGGTCCTATGATGTAGGTTTGAGGCTCGAAGGTTGGCTGACCTGACTGGCTTGGATAAACCTGGGCAGTGGAGTGTAGATGGCTGGAACAGATGACTACTCCTATCACTGGTTAACCTCCAGATATTTATTGCCTTGTTTTGATTCACCGATTATCGATTATCTTTGTTTTGTGGTGTGTGTGTGTGTGTGTAGTAAATGAGCTAAAGGCAAACAGCTCTCAGCTGTTTCATCCAATATCATCCTGCTGTGTTTTATAATGTAATGTCCGTGCCTTTCCACTAAGTGGCGATATAAGCACGTGTAAAGCACGAGATAGCGCTGCGGAACACTGACGTTAGATCCTTTGGTCATAAAAAGTTTATGTCAGCTATGTTTTTGGAGGTTTTGATTATGGGACATGTGTTATCACACGGTGCAATACCTCAAGATCCAAAAAGAACAGACATGTTTGCTGCCGTCAGTCAGAAGTGTGCCGGTGTCATGTGAGCTCACAGGAAGTAGCTGTAAGATCAGCTCAATGAAATAAAAAGCAGATATGTAAATGCATGTGAGGCTCAACCCATTTTGCATGAAAAGATAAGCAATTGACACATGAAACTTTTTCTTTTTCTGAATAGAGTTTCGGGCTCCACCACCACCACTTCCTCTACTGTGAAGCCACTGGGTGCAGGTCTTTACTGGAAACCAGTAGCTCTGACTAAAAACACCACAGTAGTAATGTACGGTGCACTTGTAGCAGCCGTTGGTTGCCAATAAGTTGCACAGCGTGAGACAGTTAACCCCTTAGTGGTAGATACTGTCACACATCCTCCATCCACCCAGCTGCACCCCGATGGCAACATATTACTGGAAACCAGTAGCTTGTAACTGTAAGCCAGCGTGGTCGCGAAATAAAACCTGCATATATTATGGGTGTGAGGGAGCTTTTATTGCTACAATTCGCTGTTCAGGAAGAGGTTTCGTTTCAAAGTCCTGATAACAGACAGACACAGGAGTGTTGCCTATTAAGGTATGAAGTGAAGTTACCTCAGTTTCTCTGACTGACCTGAAAATAGAAAGAGACCAGTTCCTGCTGGTCTCACCGTCCGGCTACTGTACGCGAGCGAGCAACTTATAACTAGTTCTTTTCGGCTTGGATGGGCCAAAAAATTCAATGTTTCTTTGTTGTTTTCAATTAAGAAACAACAGCTGTAAGTCAGATGCATAGTTATTAAGAGATGTTCTTATCTAGAAGTTATTTTATGAGTGGAAACATAAACCCAGGATGATTTTTGTGCCACCAAGGCTAAAAAAAACTCATGGTTGAAATCACGACAAAATCACATAAGCTGATCTGAATCTGAAACTTTCTAAGAAACAGACTCAGGAATGAAAACATAACCCTTTTCCCACCCTCCTTGGCAGAGGAACAGTAACACACACACACACACACACACACACACACACACACAACACACATGCATGATACTGTAAGTGAGCCACCCAAGCAAACGGCACGCTCTGCAATGTAACCGTGTGGTAAGACAGAAATACTGCTGACAGCTCGAGCTGATAAGCTTGCCTCTAAACTCACTGTACTTTCACTTTACCTGCAGGAAAAAAAAGAATAAGAGGTTCCAGCTGGTCACAGGACTAACAAGTATGCACGCACACACACACACTTCACCCACTCACTCGTACAGTGCACACAAACGCCCTCATGAAATTCACACACACACACACTAGTCTAAACACTCTCAGACACGTCAATGAATACAGGCAAAAGCTTCTACACTCCTTTACACGTTTCTTTCACAGGTTAAAAGCACTGGTTCAGTCAGAATTTTGCATAAAACAAATGTTGTGGTTTTCATGTTTTAACCTCAGTAGAAGGATCTTGTTTCTCACCAAGCCTTCAGCCTTTTAGAAGAAAATCCCTCAGGCAAATCTAAAACATGCAACAAAACGTATGCCAAGCTACAAACAAGCCTGCTGTTGTTTGTTCCTGAAAAGCTTAAATGTTAGAGGTGTGAGAGTTTTTTTGTTTTTTTTAATAGGCGCATTATGTCAAAATCGAGGCTTGACAGTGACAGAAGAGGAAGTGTCACTGTGATGCAAGTGACGCACGTGTTTGCGTTAACGTGCGCTCTGGTGATGCACAGACTACACTGTGAGGCTGCAGAGGTTATGACAGCTTCAAGTGCTTTCAATTTACAAGTAAAGCTGCTAATCGTGTGTGCACAACTAAACCTCAGTGGAATAGTATATGTGAGGAGTACCTGCAGGCCGGAATCATAGCGACCTTTAATTATAACGTTATTTTGATTATCAACAGGTATTCCTTCCTTCTTTGTGATTCTGGGTAGCCCTATTCCTAGCCTAATCACGTCAAATATTCCTGAAATTTGTTATTTCTTCTTGACATATTCTTCTGCCTGGAGTGGAAAAACATCCAAGAACATAAAAGAATAACTGGCATGTTGGAAAATACAGGAGGAGATCATCTTAGCTTAGCATGAAGACTGGGAGGCTAGGCCGGGCTCTTTAGCACTTCTAAAGCTCACATACATATTTCATCTTTGTTTTTTTACACAAAAAGAATAGTTAAAAATGTAATTTGAGGTTTTTGGGGAGCCACATGCTGAAACTATTTCCTGACGAGCAGCAGACGACCACAGTGACTTCCTGGAGCCATGGTGACAGAGCCGGGCTAGCCACTTCCTTCTGCTTCCAGTCTTTATGCTAAGCTAGGCTAATTACCTCCCGATGAAACTGGTATCTGACCTGAAATTTAACTCTCAACAAGACAGCCAATACATGTCATCCTAAATCGTTCCCTCAAGACCGTAATGAGACCCTAAAACTCTCCACTGAAAGTGCTACTACTGGATATGAAACGTAGTGGCTACACGGCGTTGAAAAGTGTCAAGAAAAGCAATTTGCATCCGTGGCTTTGTCCACTGTGGTTTCATAAAGGTGGTTAAAGAAGAGGAACACACAGAGGAACAAGGTACTCCTTCAACTGAAGTGAGAACATGAAAATGGAGGCGCAGCTGCTTTCTCAGTGCTGACTCATTGAAAAATCAAATCATTTCAGGTTAACGACCTCCCAGAGAGTTATTTTTCATCAATGAGGCATCTCGTGAAACGCGATGAATCACATCTGTGCTGTATTAGTAAAGTTAAAAGTCAATATCGTGCCTGCACAAGCGGCAGCTCTAATTCATTTCCAATCTGACCAATGAGACGCCATGATTCAAGCCGAATTGGAGCAGATAAGAATTACAAACGCGCCGGTGAGATGACTTGGAACTAATTTCAGTATGTGTGCATGTGTGTGATGTAAAAAAAAAAAAAAAAGGTGCCTACTCATTTGGTTTTTGCTGCTGCACAAATAGACACAGGGGTTACGTTCATTTGAATGAGCTATCTGTGGTTTGCTTCGCTCTCTGCAACATGAAGAGCAGAAGTAGCCTAAGACATCTGCTGAATGCGCGCTCAGGAAAGCAATGCAACCCCACGCCTGTGGTACAGTCAGAGGAGGCGACAGGAGAAGAAGAACCTCTTCTTTAATTGGGTTGTAGCTGCAAGCTCAGTCGTCTGGTTGGGAATAAGACTGTTTTGGTGTATTCTCATCGCTCTCATCACTGTCATTTTCAGCCGCAACAGGCAGCTGTTCTCAGCACACACACAAACACACACACAAAAAGCTTTTACTATGTTACAACAAGCTCAACGAGCTTTCACTTTCCACAGTGGCTGATATTCCAACACTTGACCTGACCATAAATTAAAGCGAATCGCACTTGAGCCTGAATCTCACCTGGCTGTGACAAATTTGACCTTGAGTGAACCTCACACCTTTTGTCATTTGTTGGCTTTCTCTGCTTCTGCCCGCGTCTCCATAGCAACATCTCTCGTCTCCATTTCCTCTAATTTGTCTACACGGAGGCACAGCACACAGAACGGCCTATAATCAGTGAGTTCCTGCTTTGAATTTATTTCCATGCTCACCGACTGACAACACAACTTTGAATGTGAGAGATATGCTGGAGATGGCATTTACTCCGATTGTGGTTATAACAAAGACACAGCTTCACCTGAAACTTTTATTTCTATTTAGCAAACATACATGAGGGGAATAGCAAGGTGGAAGTGGTTTTAAATAGGGAATAATTAGGCTAGCTGTTTTGTAGCATAGTGGCGGTGGCAGTACTACCGCTTTTGTCCACAGGGGCCGCCAGAATCAACAAAGTGAATGTTCATAGCTGCTGCTTTAAAGCAACATTATGTGAGATTTAGTATGCGTTGCGATTTGGCGTCACCGGTGATCAAAGGACGCTCAAAAAGTAGCAAGTTGTCAACTTTGATGACAAGAAACAACACAAGATAGAGCAGCCAACTAATATTACTTACTAGTCCGACAGCAAGAGGCCCAGCTCTGCGTCTGTCTTTCAGCCTTTTATTTCACAAAGTTGACTGAACAGTCCGGCCCAATTTACTCTTGTCCAGCTCCCTCTTGCTCAGTCACTCTCTTTTCTCTTCTTAGATTCCTCATCCTTAGCTCTCTTCTCTTCTGCCTTTAGCTGTGTCCGTAGAAGCTGCTGAGTCCGGTTACGTTGTCCGCTCGCCTGGCTCCAGTTGTGGCTAAACAACGGCACCATTCTGAGTCCCAGGCTCGAAAATGTCCTCCTCCCAACGTTAGCTAGAGAAGCAGTTATTTTAAAGTAGAAAAGTTGCACTGATCACCGATTAACTGACTATTATTGATAATAAATACAGTTTCAGCTCTATGCTAGTGAGCCGTGGAAGTGGCGGACCTAAATGGAATGCAGCCATCATCGATATTATTAGTCACGTCTGCGTTTCTTTGACAAATAAGTCGTCATTACAGGTGTTTATTAGAGTAAGACGGAGTGTCATGAAGTCAATATAAAAACTCTGTATGAGGCAAACAAACGATGACGAGTCAGAGTGAGAGAAAGACGTGAAACTCCTCGTCTGACTCTTGGCAACAGTATTTCCAAAATGTCAGACGGTTGCTTAAAAAGGTCCCGCACGCCCACGCAGGTGATTAGCACACCGCTCACACCTTCAACATATTGTATCAATAGTTCAAGTTTTTTTCCGACATAAACAGGCCGTTTCCCGCTGAAGACATTTTGGCCTGTCGCAGGTGTTAGTAATCAGATTAATGATGCCTGAATTCCATTTAGCTGATTCAGTTTCAGAATCGTTAAAGTTATTAGCAACACCTGCGCTTTTCCTGCTATGACGTGCAAAAAATGTTTGCTGTGAGAACGGGGCCGACAAACAAGTGGTAAAGTCCCACACACACCTGACAGGAGGTCTGATTAGGCCGAACAAGTGAAAACACCTGTGCGGCTTTAACAGGGCTTTCCTTTTAAGAGTTTCACTTTCCGATAGAGTAGGAATTACTATAAATGTACTTGAGGATTGGGGGAGGGGGGTTGCCTCAGTGTCTCACTCTGTGATTTCTTTGCAAGTTTCTCAGATTTTTGAATTTCAAAACTTATTTTAGGCAACACAATGTTTTGGAGTAACACCGCCCCCTAGTGGCACCTCACGAGCTCAACAAAAAGTGGGAGGATGCTACAACTCAACTGGACATTTTGATTTCCATTTGGCAGCATGATTAAAAATATCAAAACACGTCTTCTGATGGGTACTTTCCAGAAACTCATAGCTGACTGGGCATAATGTGACTCATCACCAAGGCTGGAACGCATCTTACATGTAATCTGCCATCTTGTGCCGGTGCCAAAAATATATGACATGAAGTCGATAAATATCAGACCAACATCCTGCTGAGCATCATACTCAGTTGCTGGGGATGCAAAATGGGGCAGGTGACAAGAGGAAGCTGCTGAGATCACAATTAAATACAACAAGGAAATGACACACACACACACACACACACACACACACACACACACACACACACACACACACACACACACATACACACACACACACAGGGAACAACATAAACCCCCAAAATAAAGGTTGTATAAATAAAACATGCAAACACACTCCCTCCTGTTATCTCTCTCACACACGGTCCATTCCCACCATCACTCACTCACACACACACACACACACACACACACACACACACACACACACACATGTTCCCTCTCACACATGTAAAGTCTCTCTTCCTCCCTCTCCCTTAGATACAGTCACTCAATATTCAGCCCATATCCGGGTCGACAGCTCTACACTTCTCAGTCTCCAGCCACATGAATGGAGGAAACAAGGGGCAGGGAAACCCCATGTCACTCATTACGAAACTCTCTCTCACACACACAGACACACACTACACCAGCCATGCATACACCTTTACTTTTAATGAGTCTAAATAAGCGGAGACATGAGATGGTGACGAGACGACGGGGGAGAGGAAATCTGGAAACGTTATTTGAGGCATTTCTTTGAGTCTTCAAGTTCGACATGGGAGGAAGTGAAAATAAGCAGGTTGTGTCACTGTAAGAAAAAACAATGAGGAGAAGCATTGTCTCCATGTGTGGCGATGAGTTCAAATGCTGTTGGAAATATTAAAACAAGTGTCACAGCAGATAAATGACTGACATGTCACCTTAATTCGAGTGGGAGTTCAGTGATGACCAAACATGTGATGAGTAGGCAGCTTGTTCCAGAGCTTTCAACCACACCTGACGGGCTTCATCCGTGGATAGAGTTTGTTTTCATTCTGGGAAAGTCTGTTAACATTCATTTAACCAATTAAAGTTATTTGTTTGTGTGTTATTCTTCACATTCATTTATTTGAACTAGTGCGGGCTGCCTCTGAAGTCTTCAGCTGTAGCTGAGCTCAGCCATTTATTACAGGCTTAATGACCAAAGTCAGCTTGGAAAGAAAATCGGAGCCAATGCCACCGCTGGAAATAAAAACATCTACACTTCCATGACAACTAAACAGAAGAAAGGGAAGATCATGTGATGCATCTGAAAGCACTTACTCTAAAAACAGCTGGAGTCAGCCATCAGTTTGTTTAGTCATGGTTCTTAAAAAAAAAAAAAAAAATCACAATTAGTTGTGGTTTTGAAGTCTTAATTGTGAGTCATGGGCGCATTTATCCGACGGCACCTGAACGCAGCATCTCCCAGTGACTCCCCTGACTACAGCAGACGTTTTCATGCCTTGAAACGTGACGCCCACTGCATTCTGGTTATGACTCTTTCCAGGAGGTGACGCTCACCAACCAAACTTCGCACACCGATAAGGATCAGACTATGACAAGACGTGTTAAGATCGCGCACACACCGGTTGAAATGTTTTCTGCGGGCTGGTGATGATAACAAGCTGCACGGGTGACTCTTGTTGTGCATTCATGGATACTGCACACACACACACACACACGCACACACCAACAGACACAGGAAAGAAATGGGTGCAACTAAGTCGAAGAAAAACGTTTCACAATAAGTCATTCAATAACTTAAAAAAAAAAAATACAAAAGGAAGAGGAAGGCCGGGTTACTATCTCTGTCTGACACCGCACACTTCCTTTTATCTTTGCGCAAACCGCCCATTATGCATGACTGCGCTGTGCGTGGCCCTCAAAGCTCCCTGAACAGAACTCCACAGAACAGATGACAGTTCTGCAATGTCCAACTCTGCACAGTGAAGGAAAGAAGTTTTGAAATATCGGTGTGAATCCAGTAATTCAGCACGAGTGTGTGAGTGGGTGTGTGTGAAAGTTACAAACTTGCTTCCTAGTTTGGACTTTTGGAGAGCGCACAGCTGTGGAAACTTTTACGCGTTTAATTCATACAAGTAAAATGAATTGACAGACTTACCCCCAGCATCAGTGGCGACCAGGCACAAACTCTGCGCGTCTTTTTCTTTTTTTTTTCCTTTTAAACTCAGCCAACATTTGCGAGGCGCGTATCTGCACCAAATATTTGACCTGACACATTTCTTTCTTTCACTTTCAGACTTTCAGTGCGTACTAAAAAATACAACAAAAAAAAAAAATCTTGAACACACCGCAAACCATGTGCGGGTCTTTTCTCCCTCTTTGTGTGTCCTCAGTCATTTTCTTAATTGCTCCACCAAACCTGTCCACTTCAGCTCCACCATTCATACTGAGGGTGGCTGCGAGACTTGCAGTGTAATACATTTTTGTATTTTTAGGTCACACCCACCTCCTGTCAGTCCTTCCCTTTTTCTCTGCAGCACCAGAGGAAGCCTCATCATGAATGGAGCTCTCTGTTTGTCATCGGTGTTGAACTAGATCACTCAGAGAAAAGAGAGAGCGAGAGAGAGAGAGATTACTGCGAGGTGCATGGAGGCCTCCTTTGACAATGGTTAAAGGTACAAACACACCTGTCTCTGACCTTTATCAACAATGGAGTTGAAGTGTTAAAGCTGACTCATCGCGCTGCTTCTGCAAAACACATGTAAATCTTTGTATCTGGGGGAAGTGTAAGAAATAAAAAAAGAATCAGTGAAACTGTGAAAATTTGTTTTCTATAGGAGAATATTTTGGGATGAGAGCTTGAGGTTTCATTATGAAGGCCTGCCCGTCTCACCGCAGGCTCACAGGCCTTCGTAAGCCGGCCTTAGTCTGCAGAGTGTGTCTTATTTTGTCTTGTGTCCATAAATTTAATCCAGTCTTCTTGTAAAAAACCCCGATGCAATCATGATGGAACGAGGAAGGGAAGCTTGGACAATGATTTATTAAAATATTAACAACTTGCAGTGTCATAAAAGGTGAAAATGAATCTAAAATTTGAACCTGCTCCACGATTTACATGATTCAAGGTCAGAAACTTGAAACGATTCATAACTGCACTGACTTCTTTGCATATTAGACCACCGTGCTTACCCACACCTTTTTCTGCCTTAAGGCATTACCACAATCTGCAACACACTGCTCGACATATAACATAAAGTGACTTGAATGGCTTGACAAAATCTTCTTGAGAAGCTACTGTAATCATGTATTTAGTTTGACATTACATTAGGAAAATGTCAAGGTCAGCCTGAAGAAAGTCCAAGACAATGCTGTCCTTATATTTCCACTGTGGTAAGTGTCCAAACTGAATTACATTACAGCTGAGCTGGGAAAGGTCAGAGAGCAAAGGATTGGACAAATTAAAATGATGATCATCAAAGTTATGTCAGTTCATCCTGAGAGTGTGGCCGGGTTGAAGCAGATTTCATGGCAATCCATCCAATACCAAGACTTTCACTAAAAACTGAATATGAACCACATGGTGGCGCTAGAGAAAAACATGGGAGATCACCAAGGTCCGTAGGAGTCCACGTCTGGGGACAAAGAATATCTGGTGCCGTTACAGATGGCTTATTGGAGCACCCAGGTGTCATTCAGCCCGCCTCAGCTCCACCGATGATCCACGTCTTTGCCGATTTTTAGATTAGAGAAGAGAACGTACTTACAATAATTGGCCTTCAAGTTCTCGTTTCCACCCACCTGGGAGTCCAAGCAGTGTAAATCAAACCTAATCATTTGAAAGCAGCTAGTTATGTAGTAGTTATGTACCAGGTTATGAGGACAAAAAGTGGATTTGGTTTTTGGATTTTCCAGCAAGCTTCAAAGTTTAATTTATTTGGCCAAAAATCCTAGAAAACACAGTACTTGCACTCTAAATCAACAAAAGCTAGTTACAGAACATAGTGTACGATATAAATATGTGAAATCATAGATCACAACATAAGGCTGCACTCCATAATAACCCTCTAAAACGAGCAAAAGAACCAATCAAATGCCATAAAAAATAGAATTCAGTCCACTTTGTGCACATACAGAGGACGTTTTTCGTCCTTCTGCTTTTCTTCTCCCATGTTTCATATGCTAATAATACATGACATTATGCAGATATATTAAAAACCTGGCATGCATAAAAAGACGAGGGGAATTCGGCACATTTTCATGAACACACACACAGAAGAATTAAAAGCAGAAGTTGTGGCAAAAAGCTGGGGCGACTTCCCTGCAGCTTGTTTCGTTTACCCTCTTGATGCCTTGCTCAAAAGTAGGCAAGGGCTATCAGCAGATGGGAAATGGTGTCTTTTTCACTGCTCTGAATTATTTGGAAGACTCAATTACTGTCCTAGCTCAAGCCTCACTCGGGGTGGAGATAATGACTTCCTCGTGTGGACACACACTTCTGTTCTTAACGAACAAAATGAACTCTGGCCAGTTTCTGCATAAATGCTGAGTGAGAAACTTCCTGTTTATATTTACGTAATATCTCTTGAAGTGCAAACTCTGCTTGTAAGTTTGACATGCTGACGAAATACGGACGTTAGAGGAAAGGGAAGTTAAGATGTGTTGTCATGTTGGGAGTATGAACTCCTCCCAGTGCAGATGTTTCAATAACGTTATCCTGCAAATGACCCTAAAATGTCACATGCTGAGGAACTTCCATTTAAGATCAGCATGTTAGGTCCCCACACATGGAGCTCCAAGATACAAACAGGGTTTAAAAAGCAGAAAAAAATGTATCTTTCTTGCACAAAATTATGTGTATTTTTATTCTGGATTTCGTTTTTTGGGATTGATCGGCCTTTAACAAACGTAAACGTACAGTATCAGCGGTGAGCGGTCGCTTTGTTTTGTAGGAAAAGGTTGAAATTTTGGAAAATCTTTGTGCTTTCCTGCAGAGAGTTACAGGAGAAGACTGATACCACTCTCATATCTG
Source organism: Nibea albiflora (assembly GCA_014281875.1). NCBI lineage: Eukaryota > Metazoa > Chordata > Actinopteri > Sciaenidae > Nibea > Nibea albiflora. Next base: position 6,487,246 of record CM024797.1, read on the forward strand.
TCCGTTAAATATGAAGCAAGAGCCAACAAGCAATTAACGTAGCTTAAGTGTCTTTAAGTGGAGTTTGCTGCTTTACAACATAGCACGACTGGCTGTTTTCTTTATGCTACGCTAAGCTTACATAGTCTTTCCCTTCATATTTGGTATTTGGTGGTATTCATGTTTTCATCTGACCCTTGGCAAGAAAGCAAACGAGCTTTAGAAAATATTAAAAATCACACAAAGATCTGTCAGATCGGGCCACTGTAATTCAAAACAAACACAATCATGCTACAATGGACTTCAGGTCATTCACTTCTACTCGTTTTTCTACCACTGTTGTGCCGTTTTCATTCTCTTTGATTCTTCTTGATGTGGTCACATTTCAAAAAATCGAAATCAAACAACAGTGACAATACATACAGGACTTCAACCAGTTGATTAAATGAGCGGAGCTTGAAAGGAGAAGACATCTGTAAATGTTGTGTCTGCTGTCTCAGCTATGATCAAAAGACTACAAAGGAGTATTTCTTCTTCTTCTTTTTTTTAAATCCACTTCTTCACTCAGGATATAACGCTCAGCTTTGGCTCCTTGGTGGTCCGTAGTCAGGTTGTGGGATTTCATTGTTTAAGTAAGGGTTAAAACGAAATGCACTTCAATACTTTGTGCCCCTGTGTGTGAAGTTACAACGTGAAAAGAGCCACATGGGCGCAGGGCGTGTTCACTTTGACACACATAAATTGGCTTATTGTGGAAACAAACAGGATTTTTTTTCCTGGAGGCCTCGCTCTTTTTCCCACAGGCTCAATGCAGGCAGACAGTCCTCACAAACACTGGACTCCATGAAGGTTTCCCAACACACACAACGCCCACGCTCATTACACAACCTGACATTCTCTAAGATTTAAATCTACCAATGAATCCAACGATAGAAATCACCAGGATTATTGATTCCCAACCTTGAGAGCTAGTATGACTTTGCCAGCAGTGGAGGTTCCACCTGGTATGTGTTTCTTTTTGTTTGTTGTTGTTGTTTGAGCATCACTGTGCTCCACAGCAACATGTCCACTTAAAACCTGACAAGACGTGGTATGCATGGAAGTTATTTACTTACAAAGCTAGGAGACTTGAAGTCTGCCATGCTTTAAGCAGAAAACCTGCCTGACACTAGAAAGAAATTGGACATGCCAACATGTTATCATTAGCATGATAGCTTTAGGCTCATGGTACTGCTGAAGTTGACAGGAAGTGGGCGTTGCTTTTTAAAGTATCCTGCTAGAACTACCCCAAAAACCAATGCAAACCCAAGTAGGGATGATATGATGTTTGAATAATGATAAAAAAAGTTCTTGTCCAGCCAAGTACGATCGTGATTACCCATCTGGCTCTGAATTTGGGGTACACAAGTATCCCAGCATTTCGCTTGGATCCCACCAGGCACGTCTGTAACGTCATGGCCAAGATGCTGTTTTGGTTCGTTCTCCAAGTGGCTTCAAACCAACTAGGAGCGTTTCGTCTGCTAGGCTTATTTCCTTTGTTTATGTGCTTCTACCATGAGCTGTTTTTACGATCAGAAGGGTGAGAACTAGATTCTCTACGCCATTTCTATGTCTGACTTCCAGCCAGCTCAGTCTGCTTTGTGCTGATTGATGCGGTCGGTCATGGTATCCATCAAAAATAGAACAGTCATGTATTCTCCACGGAGCAGAGCACCGCTTCTGGTGGGGTCACAAACGTTGTCTAGAACACCCATAACAATACGACCTTGGCGCACCTGAAACACGTCACCGCCGTGCCCGGTGGAGTCCAGCCGTTGGGGGTTGGCGACATAGCCCGACATTTCTGCGATGATATTCTCGACAAAGTGCAAAACAACATAATTTGGGTTTAGTCCTCATTAGCTGTTGAGCTCTGGACTCTTGGCTTCCTGTACTCTACTGGGTGCTTTCTGCACAAGGTGGTGAAATAAGTTTGTTGGATTGCCGCCTTTTGTTGTTAGTCTTGGGTTTGTTTTACAACTGACTTCCAAACCACACAACCGAACTCACTTCCCTTTTAGAACTAACCTCGAGCATAGAGTAGGCAGCAATGTTACTTTAAGTTTCAGCTGCTGTTCCTGTTGCTGCTGTGCATAATGGCATGAAGTAATTACTCAGTGTCAACAAACATACAAGTATTGTAAAATAGTTTAAAATGATAGCTGTGAACGATTACACCGCTACCGGTAATACATTAGACATGTATATGAGCATACTGGAACCGCTACGGTGTCATGAAATCAACCATTTAAATATTGAATATGAAGATTTCATGCCCTTTGGAGGGCAAGTTTGGAGATCTAAGGGCAAACTATGAACTGACTGTAGCTAGCAGACCAACCCTCAAGATTACCGGTTAGTCAATGTCCAAGGCCATCCCCATCCCCGGAATAGTCTTATCTCAGCAAGCTCTTCGATACCAGTGGTATTTATGTCACTGGTATAAAAGAGTATGAATAACATCAGATTAATTATATAGCTGTAAGCAAGAATGTCGTTGTCTCAATTGCAAATTCGTTTGAAATTGGACTTCATTTCTATTCAAACTGCCAAAAAATATATAAAAACTTGGCGTACTCTAGACTGAGAAAGTTGAATTAGGGGGACGAGAGAAAAGGCTGTGAAAACACCACAAATCTAAGACAATGCTATGACTTTACCAACATCAGTGGGATTTATTGTTTTAAGAACCATAAATATCACTTGAGGATCAGGCCTTTTAATGGCAACTATAACAACAGTGGTAGAGATAGACTACCCATTGTTGTACACAATGGGTCCGTGTCGCCAACCTTCAAGCTCTACTGTCTGTGCAGCTAAAACTAAAACTGCCCGTGTATATTCAGGGCTGATTCAAGTCAAGATCAAGATAGCAAATGAAACGTTTGACGAGGTATCATCTCCTCACAGTTTGTGAGAAAGTCAGCCTCACTGTTCCTGAGCGGCAGTCTCATGACAGTCTTATCTGTATTTAACATGATTTCTATTTGAGTGTTATCTGCTGGTATTTTTAATTTAGAAAGCGAACAGAGTGAAATGAAGACTAGATGAAGTTAGTTTCACTTTCATTCTTTTATCCTATGTCCCTCTTTCACTCCTCTTTTTAGTCTCCATCCATAGTTTCCACCAGACATCCAAACAGACCGATGCCCCCCGAGAGATAAGGCCGAAACGGAGAAGCATGTGCACCCACAAACAACCTGCATCTTGTAATGAGCTGCAGTAACCAAACCGCTTTAGACTAAGTGTCTCCTTGTCAGCATGAGGCACTACTTTGCTAGTAAAATCCTCATTTTCTGCCATTCCCCGTTTTTAGCCCTTCACTTTGAAACTTTGGCCCTGCAGCAGCGCCACATAAGCAAGGATACCAGTAGCTCATACAAGCACAGGAAAGAAGAGTCATTTAAACAGCCTTCAGTGGAGACACCAGGACTATAAAAACCACCAGACTTTGATCATCTTAAAGACACACCAAGACACCCACGGGCTGTCCCACTTCCTGTTGGCCTCCGCTTTCTGGTTAATGTCATCTGAATGTCCCTGGAATGTTGTTAAGACGTGTTTGTTAATCGCCGCGCGTTTCCAGGAAACCACACACGTCTTATCAACGAGCTGAGCACACAGCAAAGACACTCTAGGACTGGTTAGCTTGCAAATTACGCTGTGATACTTGATAACCAGTCAAACATGATACTACATGGGTGGCATGTTTGCACAGCGAGGAGGGAGGTCAATAAAGGCGACATGGGGCCCTAATGAGAAGATTTAATCCCTGTGTGTAAGTAAACACAAATGATTGCCTGTTATTGCCTGATATATGTATGTTAATTATTTACCGCTCCTTTAAAGCATTAAAGCTGAATTTAATCTCCTCAATTCATCATCTAGGCGTGACTGCCATCTTTGTGAACACAAAAACCATGTCAAGCATCCACCCAAAGAACTCTGAGTGTTGATAAAAGCCAGGAAGTACGCTACAAAGACATAACAGAAATAACCACAAAATGTCTTCTTGTGGCAAAATAAGTCCAAGTCCGTGCAGTTGTTGCTGTACAAGTTTCTTTTAAACCATACAAAGCACGTGAGTCATGTCTGCTTGCTATTTTTGGGCCTTTTTAAAAAGGTTAAAATGCAGAACAAAAATCCCTCAGAGAAGATTTGTTTAATACTTTGTTCAACAGGAAGCAGAATGGTGTTTCAATGTGGGTGGACCAGCAAATTCAGAGCTTAACAGATGTGTCAAATCCTGTGTTTTGTCCGCCCAGACCAAGGGAATTAGACTTGGTATGAGGAAGAGTAGACCTACAACAGACAGAAAAGACACAGTTGATCCATCATTATGAGCTGCTTTCTGCACAGCTAATGACTGACAACCACTCATAAAGAGATAAGACCGTTTGTAGAGCAGTAAATCATCCTGAATCATACGAAATGTTTACTTCAGCTACAAGGTATGGTGAATTAACCCTTTAGACAACAGTCAGCTAGACTCATTGTACAAAATCAATATTTTAGCATCTAAAAAAAGGTTTGATCTGAGTGTGAGGAGCTTCTCTGTGTGTTGTGGCTCTGTGATGAGGGTGTGGACCACTTGTTTGTTCGGATGTTTTCTATTTGCTTTGGAATGTTCTCAGAGCTGTTAGTTAGAAATGATCTGAGGCTCGGAGCCTAACACGCATTGCACATCCTCCCACACACTAACTGCATCGCATTAGGGTTTCTACACTCAGCTAGACATCAAAATCCAAGAGTTTTAAACTCCTTTAAGAGCCAAGACAGAGGTTTTTAAATGTCTGACACTGTGGGGGTCAGTCAGAATCATAAGAACTGGTTTTAAATGCAGCCACCTTAATTGACAACACAAGCTGAATCACTGTCTTATTGATAAGCGGGCCAAACTACAATAACTACCGTCCCGGTTTTAGACCACCTGCCACTTTCCCCTCACACAGTATCTTTGCCCAATGTCCGATCACCTCACAGTTTGACAGCCTGTGGTGTAAAGTCAAAAAACACCCATCAAATTCTCATGTGATGGCATCAGTCCCAGAAGTGGGCAATTAGATTTTGGGATTTCCACCATCAGATACTGTAGGACTGGTATCTGACAGGAAAGTCCCACAGTCCTGGGTTTTGAAGTTGTTGGCTAAACACTATATTAAGATGCATGAGAAAATCTAACAACACAACTGTGAGAATGTATTCGAGAAAACACCCAACGCTGTTGACAATACCGTGTGTACTGCCTCTGACTGAATTTCCTGGACTTTTTGTGTTTTATCGAGTCGCTTTGTGTGATTCATAACTGAAACTCTTACTAAGGCCAAACTGGATTTATGGACCAAACATAATGATGAGATTTGTCTGGCTATGAGTTGTTAGATTAGCGCTTTTGTACAAACATCTGTATAAAATCTGCTGTGACACCTGTAAAACTTATGTGTTAACGTGGCAAGTATGTAACCGGGCTGTTTTCTGTCAAGAAAAACTTGAGTTTTGGACGCAGCTTGCCGCAAGACATGGTTTCTTTGTTGTCCATCTCTTCCAACCAAGTTTGTTTGTGTATTTCTTGCAGTAATCACTCTTGAACCTGGTTGTTGTATCACTACAGAATTGAACATTAGAGGACGGCAGCTTGGTCGCAGTTTCAGAGATTCACAAAGCAATCTGAAGGCATGATTTGGTTTTTATTTAAGTCATTGAGTGTACAAGACAAAACAAAGCAAAACCGAAAGACGGCTTCCCAATAAGTGCAAAAGCTGAGTAAATTCAGTCGTATCTGTGAAGTGCATTGTTTTATTACAAAAATACCACGGTAAGATTAGGGGACTCCAATCATGTGGGGAACCACCTGAAGAAGAAGAAAAAAAAAAAAACCCAGACAGCGTGTTTTGATCTTCGACTCATTTAAAATATTGACCAAAGGAGTGCAGTTCTCCAAGTGGTTTTTGTGTGAAACGTTAAATATCTCAGAAATACACAGATTTTTTTTCCCCCCGCAAGATTTTCTTCAAATTGGTGAACATAAAAATAAAAAGAAAGACAAAACAATAAAGGCAGTTGACGTCTTGATTGCCGCAAAGACCGAGGCTCATGGGGAACCATCAAGACACAAAATAAACCACAGTATTCATGAAGCGTGTCTGTATGTTTCTATTTTATTGTCTTGCTGTCGTCTCCTCCTCCTCACAACGCAGTGTGATGAATTTAGGAGAGCTCTCGCAGGCAGCACTGATGCTGGTACGACTACAAGCAAAGTCCTTTCCACTTCGTACTGCACAGTCCTTTCTGTCCTTGTTTGGCGGCGGAGAAAAGTGGTACACATCAAAATAAGTCTGAATTTGTTGCAAAATTGGCACGTGTACTGCATCATTAATGCAGCCTAACTGTAAAAAAAAAAACAAACAAAAACAAAATAGAAATATCTTACAAACTATCATAGTTATTCAATTCAAAGTCTGTATTTTCCAGTTCTTCTCAGAGGCAGCCACGCCACAGTAAGACACAAGACCTCTTATGGTCACGTTTGTCCCACTTACGGCACACACCTGCAGGTGCAAATCAGTTATCTGTCCTACCTGTGCTCGCAGTGGGAACGTAAGGCTACGGACTGCATCTCTGAGTGGTTACTAGCCAGTTGGGCTAGTACTGAGCACCAGGATCAAAATGCTTGCATAGGGAAGCCCTGCGGTGTCTGTGGTCCGGATGCAGAGCCGAACAGGATGGGTACCAGCCTGAGCAGGTCTCTGAGAGGGATGCCCAAGTGGCTGTTGCGCGCCAATAAATCTCCAAGTGAGCTGCAACCTGCAGGGAGAGAGGAGAGTGCTACTTTTAACAACGAGATACTACTAGTTTAGTCCAGCCATTCGCAGCCTGGTGGTCAGGTGCAGCGTCATGAGATGATAAATGACGAAGGAAAGAAGAAAAAATGAATACAAGGACTTCAAAATGACATTTAATCACTCTGTACGAGTTATATTCCTGCTGCTGTGTTTGAACGGTATCCTCAGTGTTTACATTCAAGTACAAGTGAACATAGGCAAAGGTGGAAGGTGCGAATGTGTTTGTTTTACCCTCCAGCTGTGTGTGTGTGTTCCTGAGGCAAGGGATGGACCGGTACACCAGGAAGCAGGCCAATACAATGGACTGGGCATCTTTAGGGAGGGCTTCACCCCTCATGTAGGACCTCAGCACTGCGCTGTTGTCTAGGAGAGAATACAGACACACACACACACAAGGCATGCAAGAATTTTTAGTTTGTATCAACAGCTGCCATTAAAATAAACATGACTTTTATCTACAATATCTCATTTTCTCGTCCTCTTTGGTCTCTTTGTCTCTGACGTTATGTCCATAGAGGCTGTGAATAAGCCTGTTTTACCTTTGTCCAACAACACTAACACTACCCCGGTGCTCTGATCTCACAGCCCACTTTGTTGACAATGTGTCAGACCATTCCTTCTTTATTTCTGTCACAGTATAACTCAGCTCTGATGACATACCGTCAGTAGGTGTAGCCTATTACTAATAACTACACTTCTGCATGTGTTACGGTTTTGTCCTCCGACTCCAAAAGCAGAACCAGAAGCTCGGCGCTGGCAAAAAATGTGTCCGTCTTTAGTTTTTGGAATTGAAAACCTGCCCGTAAAATACGCGGAAACTGCAGTACAGCCTTTATAATGCAGTTTTAGTGGCACTGATTAAGCTCATGATGAGATCTCATGAAGACATACTTCATCATTATCAGGTGCCATTCATCAGGCTGCAACGAGTGACTTATGATTGATGATTCAATTTAGAAGAGTTTGGTAAATCTGGAAACCTTGGAAGACTTTTACAAGCAAACCTCACAGGAAAAAATGAGTTTTTGGATATGCAATACACTTGAATTAATGATGGACACATTTAACGTGTAAGGTGGATGACTTATGAAATTTTGTGATGTAACAAAATGTTATATTTCATTGTCTATCGCGTACAAATTCACTGCAGCACTGATGTCTAAGAAAGACACAGAGCAGAGTGGAAACAAGAATCATAAAAAAATAAAAAGGATAGATCCAGACACATTTCATTCATGGAGGAGCTCCAGAGAACATTCCTGGTGCTTGAGGTCAACTTAGTTTGGTTTTACTTTGAACCGTCTGCCCGTGCCAAGAGGCTTCATCAGACATGAAAGTGAAGGCATGTTTGAACTGTTTACATGATCACAGTCTCGTCCAACCACTTCACCTGTTTCCCACGCCTCTAAGTGCGCGTGTATTACTGTATTACTGCGTGTGTGTGTGCGCGCAACTCAGTAATGGAATGTGCGTTTGTCTGACATTATTGTGCTACTCCCCTTACAGGAAAACAAGCTGAAGTACATCCAAAGGGTGACATACTCAGCCAGTGACAGGCCTGCTAAACAGAGCCAAAATGAACTTTTGGTCTTGTCTAAGTAGTAAGCAGAAATGATTATGTAAAGAAGTCATGCTTCTTAGACATTATTCAGGGTCATTTTTGCGTTGATTTCACTGCGAGGCGAATCACGCTCAGTCAGCAGCAGTGTGGGACAGACGCAGACATAAGCAGGAAATCTGCATGACAAACAAACAAATATGGAGGAGAGAGAACTCGATACAGGACGGGGTAATTCCAACCAGAAGAAGGACTCTGACCACCTAAAACAACATCCTACGCAGGAGTCATGGCGGTATGAACAGAAAGGACGGCGTTTTGTGCTCGTGAAGTGCTCAAAACAAACCCTGGACTCAGACACTGAAGGTGGAGGGAGATAACAGCGACTCATCTCGGCAAAAACATGTGAGATATAAAGACACAAATACATGAATCTCCTCACCTTTGAGCCAGCTGTCCAGTGCTACATCCACCATGTTCTTCATGACAGGCAGAAACTCGGAGGTGAGCAGGGCGTCGTGGCGGTTAGCGGGACCCCGCAGCACCCTGCTGTCCCACAACTCCACCACCAGACGCATCTGCCACAAGGGGAAGGTCTGCAGCAGGTCACCACGACGCAGAGCGGCCACCGCCTGAGATACAACGGGGGTTAATACATCTTCACGCCGATGGAATCGACTGCTACCTCTGCTGGTTTTTCAGTGGAAATTTCAAAACTTTACAGATTTGCATTTGACTGCTAATAAAGGAAAAACAGTTTAGACTTTGGCGCTGAGTCAGATCTGGGATTTCTGCCTGAGAAGCTTCTATATTTGTGATTTGTTATTAGTTCAGTGTGTTGCTGAGTGCGTTAAGATGAATTTCTATTCCTTTGGGCTGCAAGTAAGCAAACGTACGCGGGTGTTGTACTGACGCATTTGCTTCTTTTATGATGAACTGGTGGAATAGTGTACATGCCTACTAGAAAGCAGTGTGACATTTAATAAAGCACAATGTAACGAAAACTCAGCAGGCAAACCTCTCAAACAAATGTGAAATAATTTGAACTTATCTACGTGAATGGACGGTAACAAAATGGGAAACAATTTTACACTCCATGAAAAGGAATTTAGTTTTCTGTCTGAAGGAGAAAACTTCCTGACAGGAAGTGGGTTCAACCAATCAGCTTGCTTGATGTGCAGGTCCGCACTGCACATTGAGATGTCGGGAGCCGTGTGCTTCGACTCCTCTCAGTTAGACATAAAACTTTACATACATATCTGCAACAGCATCATTCCAGCCAAATATGTTGTTCATAGATAGAAGTATAGCTGCTGTAACAACAGATACCAAACACTGGACTGTTAGGGTCACACGTTGCCTTCTTTTTATTCTTTCATTATTTTTGTGCAGATGTGTGTGTGTGTGTGTGTGTTTCTGTACGTTACCTGCTCAATGGCGATATACGTCGGCAGCATCTCCGGACATTCCTGCGTCACGCATTCATAGAGCATCGCAGAGAACAACACGAGAGAGTCCTCCCTCTGCAAACACAACACAGACGGAGTGAGTGAACACGTTACACAAAATAATGAACATTTCACCACGTGTAGATCAACGAGCTTTAGTAGTTTTCTGCTGCTTGTTTGGATGCGTTACAAAGTAACTCGATTGTGATCAAATGTCATCATGTTAAATTCATGTTTCTATATTTTTCAGACCTTTTGAGAAATTTGCATGCGAGCGTCCTGATTTAATTTTCTTCCCGTTTGTGTGAGTTCCCATTTCATTTGGGGTTTTTTTTGGTATTTAAGCATGAACGCTCCTTAAAGGTCAGCAATGTGCTGTTAAGTTTGTTGATCAGACACTGTGATTTTGACACAGATTTTTGCAGGTTAAGCAAAAGCATGTTATGCAACAAGTACTGAAACACTGAAAAGTTGGACGTGTGCATTCAAAAGTTTAGAGATGGTCAAATTAAGTTCACCTGTAAAGGTTATCGGTCAGGTGACTTCTGAAATTTCATCCAAAAGCTGAATATCCCTAACTTTTTGTGAGTTGACTGTTGTTGAATTACTCCGTATGAGATGAGCTATCTATGCCACATTGCAGTAGAAGAAAGTGTCATTAGTGTGTTAAATTCAGACCTCAAAAATGTATTTTCCGAAGGCCTACGTGTAGAAGTTTTTGGACGGGTTTGGATATTTCACATAGGAAATGTCTGTATCTGTGCTTTTCTCTTCGCTCTTCTCGCTGGTCTGATGTGGCGGGGCCCATTTGGAAAAAAAGTGATGTCACATATTTCTGTGGACCAAACGGCATTTAGTTAATAAAAGTCTGATGACAGCGGGTTGTTTGCTTATGTCAAATTTGATCAAACCACACGCGCACAGTCCCGATGAAGCATATCAGCCAAGTCCTATTAAATAATACCTGCAGACTTCTTCTTTTTAAACTCAGAATGCTGTTTATTCAGTCGAGAATATTTGAACTGGCACTCCAGTGATTTAGTACTGCTCACAAGAGGCAGATTTAAAAAAGAATAATCAAAATCAGGGCAACAGAGGCTGAGAGATTCTGACTTTAAAGTCCTATCATTGGTCAAAATTAACGCTTTATCCAAAATTTCCAATCACACAATCCAAACATGTCTTTCCTTAAACCTCCCACACAACTTCTGACTGCCCACATCTTTCACAACACAAAATTCTGAGTCTCATGACATCAACATTGTTATTTTTTTTTCAGACTCTGGAAAGCTCCCTCCAGAGCCGCAGAAGACATTACACAACTGTTTCCACGGGCTGAGAAATGCTCCCCATGCGTAGTAAACTGAAATTTATGTGTGGCCCTTTTATCAAAAATAACTGCGTATCAGAGGCCTTTTCTCATTAATCTTGTTTATGAATCTGGTTTGGCCATTTTGCGTCAAAGTCACGGTTGAATGTCTTTCTCACAATATTTCCAAGATCTCTATCGAGACCACAGGCACTGTGGACCTGTAGAAACTGTCTCAACTATGATATACATTGATTGATTTATCACAGACAAACATAAATCCTGGACAATTAGATGCTTGAAAATTATTCCTGTGGTATAGGATGGTATCTGCCATCCTATACAAGATAATAAGATATGATGATGCTCATAAAGACACTACACTGAAGAACACCTGATTCAGGACACATGCTACGCAGGGATGCGGGGTACAAATATGTCTGGCAAGCATGTCTGGGTGTTTTCCGTCATTAAAGCAGCTGCCTGGGAGCTGGGTGTGTTTCTTCAGCGGAGCAGAGCGTTTCTGCAGTGAGAGCCGGATCGACCACACTAACTCAAAACTAATGTTGAGCAAAGTGTTGCTTAATTAGTGCTCAGTTTGTGGCTACAATAAAACTGTTGCAATGACTTTCCATTAATAAAATCAGAGCACCTCAGAGGACTAAAAACTCGCCTCCTTCCTGGTTTGTTAATGTCATTCTGAAGGGTTTTGGGAAGGGAACTGAAAACAACCATATAAACCAACGAATGTGGCTATAAAACACATGCTATCTAGTCAAATTCCTTAATACTTTCAGACTTGCTGTGAAAATTGACTAAACTGCCCGGTGTTTTCCTGTCCATAAACTCCGAACAAGAGGAACCTTGTGCACCACCTGTTGCAAACTTAGTAAACACTGACAGTATAACTAAGCTAAGATTTACACATCATAAATCAAAACAAGCTGCACCACACAAACTAGTTCTCAAGTAGATGTTACCAAATATTTACACTAACTAGCTGCCGGGTAACCGAACCTTACGACGAAGCAAACGCTAGCTTGTGAATAGTTTACTGAAATAAGAGTTTAAAAAAATATGGATCATGGCCGACACATCTGAACTGACACTTCAATTAAGCAGCTACTGACTTGAAATGCGTATCAGACATTGGTATTAACTCAACAGAACTACACATACAAAGACATTCTAATATTCCAATCTACTAGAAAAGTTATGTGGAAAAGAGGAAAAAAGTATTGAACACACCAACACTGATTTATTTAATACGTGGCTTAGAAGCCTTTGATTGCAATGGTGAGATGCTTCCTGCATCTCTTCTTGTGTTCAGGTGGCCTAGTTTTCTACAAATTTTGAAGATTCAGGAAGGCTCAGGCTGGTGAATCTTCAATTCTTTCCACAAATCTTGCATCGTGTTAAAGTCTGTTGACTGACTGGGCCAGTCGAACGCCGACTTTACGACTTTGGATCGCATCCTGCTGAAAGGTCAACCCGCGTCTCTCTTCTTATTTTCAAGAATTTCCTGTTACACTGCTTCGCTCATCTTCCCTCCGTTAATTTAGATTCTGCCACAACACTTTGTTTTTTTTATCCAACCATGCCACATTCTTCCAGTAATCTACAGGCTTCTCAAAATGTGTAGCCAACTTTAAACAAGCCTCAACGTGCCTTTTTTTTTTTTTCCTGGAGTCTTCCGGGGTGATGGCGACCATGGCGGTATGATTACTGCTTCCAGTGGCTCTTCTTTTGTCTAACGTTCTGTTGGAAATCTTGCGAGGAGCTCCTGTTTGTGGTTGGTTGATGATGGAGTGATGTTCCTTTCACTCGTGGATAATGGTCTCAACGGTGCTCGTGGGAGCGTTTAGGAGTTGAGAAATCCGTCAGTAACCGGTACCATTGCTATGTTGCTCAACAATGCTGTTGCAAGGATCTTGGGAAAGCTCACCACCCATCCTGAGATGTTTCTTGTGTGACAGCTTAGTAACACGACTCGTTTACTTACATCCAGAGGTGGGTAAGGTTTTTCCAAAGAGGGGATCAATCTGGAATTGGCTAGTTTGGTGCAATTATTGCACTTTTTTTATTGGAATGTCTTCATCTTTATAGCTTTATTGAGATACTACCAATATCTACTGTCGATTTCATGTGAAAATCTGTGTAATAAATATGCTGAATACTGATTTCCACCACAGTGACTCAATGACGGAGTAACCACAGTTTGGCTAATGTAATTGGATATTTCTAACTCACCATAAAATACACAAGTAGCACAAACTCTGGATCAGTTTCTGTTTCTTTTTGCTTGTATAAATAAAAAAAGCAATAACCACAATCACAAAGAACTGACAATGCTTAAACGGTTATATGTGGAGGTTTTGTTCGAGCTTGTGATCCTGAAGTTGCAAAGAACTCTGGACGGTTTACACAATAACTTAGGGATGTATTCATGAATAGCTGGTATAACCAAATCTTTCAGGGTTTTTATGTTTATCTTTTGTTTATATATGTTTTGAAAATAACACTACGCCGATTCAAAATCATGCAGAAGCCTGTAATTCACTGAGCTGGCATTTGGGATGATGAAAAAGACGGTTTTGTTTTAGAGCGGTGGAACAGACAGCAGACTCATTACGCCTGATCGATCAAAATGGCCGCGAGGGCGTGCAATCAAGGAGCAAAACTGGCTTCAGAGTGCACCTCACGGCTATTTCTGGCAACTCACGTGTTTCATTCCTTCAGACGTTTTACAGAAGAACTCAGCGAAGGAGACCAAGGCCGGCTCTGAGGTGAATGTGGAGATGGCTTCAGGCTAAAAAAAATAAAATAAAATTATTATAGAAAAACAAAGAATACACAAGACAGTTAAGGAAGAGAGTGGAGAAGGATGAATGAAAGAAATTGGTACAAGGAGCATGTGGCAACACAGGTGAGGACAAGTGGAATAACTAATGTGTTTTGTGCTTTTTCTTTTGCCCCCTCTGGACTTGCACATGTATTGGCAGTGTACACTGAGGTCATCAGGGAACCAGTAATAGTCTGTCAAGCACACAGCTGCCTGCTGAACCTGTAGTGACAACCTGCCAAGACTGGACACAACCAGCCACTGGGGAGGAGGTCAGTTCAATTCCTCTCACTTCTATTTATAGTCTGTTTCCTGTTTCCTAAATTGCGTTGCTCGGTTTCAAACAAAGGGAATGTTATGAAAGGCCAATCAAGCTTAAACACTGTAGGTGACATACATACAATTGTGGGTCTATGTGTCCGGTTGTGCATGCGTGTGTGACATCTGTGTGTTTACCTTGAAGGCTCTGACTCCAGAGTTGCGGTGGTTGACGGTGGAGGCAAGCAGGCTCTTCCAGCCTTGCGGGTCGTCTTTGTAAGGCAGCTGGCCGGCTCGTAGTTTTACATACAACACCCCATCTCTGGACAGGATGGACCTGTGGGAACAATACACAGGGTGGATCAATACAGGAGATGAGAGTCGCACCAAACCAACGTGTGCCTAATGGTTTCATTTGAGCGATTGGCAGTACAACCACTGTTTGACGTTTCCCTCTATCCTCTACGCTTACTTTAGATGCTGCGTTTCTTTGCTCAGGTCCACAGACAGTTCCCAGTATCGTGGCCCCTTCACTTTTACCTGCATTAAATAAACACAAATTAGAGGGTGTGCTTGATTTATCTACAAATAGTTAGAACTGGACTGCAAAAATCCAGAAGCCGTTAAACGTTCTTCGTCAGGCTTTACCCGTTTAAGAAGGTGCAGCTCGGGAAGCATGGTGGGAGCCATCAGTTCTACAGTCGTCTCATCGTACCACTTGGTCTCCTGGAACAACAGGACAAGAAGTCTCTCATGACAACAGTCGTCATGTATGCACAGTTTCACACTTTCATACAGTTTGCAATATGAGCAACTCTGGCTATTACTCACCGAGTACCAAATAACTGCTAGCTAGTTTCAAACTAATGATTTATAAAGATAAGTTGCATCGTTACAACTTCAGGAAGGTTGCTCAGTTTAACTGTGCGCTATAGTGAGTATATTTTAACAGTGTTACGCCGAGGCTGGAACACATACGTTTTATGAGACAATGTATTGCCAAGACGGCAAGGTAACAGAGAGAATATGCTCACTATCGCATATAAAGGGTATTAAATAATATATTTTTCTGGTGACCTGTCCACCGCAGTGCTTGGCTCTACTTTGGTGATGGCACTTCTGTCTGCTTCTCCAAACCGGAAGCCTGCTGACCGCTGTCTACTGTAGGTAACGCACTGATATGTACCTCATACAACCCCACATCGAGGAACATCTGTTGAATATCTCTTTCATTTCCTGTATCTCTCTTCTATCGACAATAAAGGCACAAAGATACAAAATCTACCAGAAAAAAAAAACGCATCAGCTGCATTAGAAAGTCTCACGTGATTTAATACCAAAACGCAGCAATACGGGGGAGCAAGTGTGATGAAGCTGTTGCCTGTTTACATACAGCCGACGTGCATCAGTGCTGGGAAATATCGTAGGCAGTGTGTTATGTAAAAATTATACACATCAACCCATATTGACACATTTAAAAGACGCCAACAGTGTGCAGGGCCCACATAGAGGACGATGGGTGTGGGTGTTTTGACGTTTGTCACACTCTGTGTGTATTGGCCTAAATAACTTTACAGGAAGTTTAGTTGCTGCTCATTCACTTTTCCTCTACAAGATTTTTCCAGCTGATCTGTAAACTTCCAGTCACGATGAAACTCTAACACCTACCCTCCATTTGGACGTGCACAGTGTTTTCCGAGGCAGATCACACATTCTGCTTCTAGCCCACAGCGACGGGGGCTTACGTTTTATCGGAAAGAATCATTGAAGAAAGACATAATTTCTCTTCCAAGTGATAAATGATGAGTGCTACATACGGCTTCACAGTGCTGCTGAAACACTGACACAGCCAGACTAAACTAGTCTAATCTATACAGAGCAGCAAAAGAAAAAAAACCTCACAGAGGGAGATTTAGAAATGACTTCTCCTGCAATCCAGGAGCTATTTACTGCATCTGTAAAGACACAACTGCAGTATTGCACAATGGTTGTTGAATGTACATGTTTGAAAGTGCTTGCGGCACTCCAGATAGACTGGAGGAAGATAATGGTTAGTTATTCTCATTTAAACATCCAATTTTCTGGTTAAATATTATAATGGACGGATTTTAGAAGTCTCTCTAAATATGTAAGCGGGTCATCAGGACCAGCTGACAGTGTATGTCTGCTTCCTGCTTCACATGAACGCACATGATCCAAACGACATAACTGTGGCCAAAATGAATGGATGCACTGTAGTCTTGTGCAAGGTCACGCAACACCGGAAGTCTGTGCCACCGGGGACTTCACCACACTGAGGACAGCACCACTGAGTGCGTCAAAACCTCGATCCAACTTATAATTACGTTGTAAACAATTTTTTATAGCCTTCAGAGAACAGAAGGTAGGCATCATGGGATCGCTCGCTACTGCTGGAACGCAGAGATCATGTATTTGTTTTATAATTCATTCATTTCATAAAAGTCGGGGCTTTGGGACATGTAGCATGATTGTCTGGAGGTTGTGTATCTAAAGGGAGGAGGCCCAGATGAATGTAAATTTAGTTTGAAGCATCTCCTTTGGTTCATTTGCACTTTTAAGGCGTTCCCTAATTTGAATGATGTATTTGTTTAGAATTTGACTTCATAACTTGATGACGTGTAGATCTTATTCCACATATTTTTGCCCATTTACTTCATTTGGTGCCAAAATATATAAAACTACTGCTCTCAAAATGTGCGTCTACATAAATGAGTACGGTTTTTTACACCGATGGGAAGTTGCACATTCGTTTTTGTGATTTATATTTTTGGAACTTATTCAAATAAATGGGTGGTTAAAAAAAAAAAAAAAAAGCCTGGGGCGAATGGTGAGAGCAAGTTGCACAAATGACACCTCAAATGTCTAAAGTGTGAGCTCGAGGAAGTGGTCCGGCTGACGGCAGTGATGTTAACGAAAGGCAGAATGTGCTAGTTTGGTTTTAGAGGCGGGTTTTTTTTTTTTCTTTCTTGCGCCTCAAAATAAACTGAAACAAGCACATTGTACTTCAGTTTATGGTACCGTGTGTGTGTGTGTGTGTGCGTTCATTGACAAGCTTGTCAAGAGGAAGTGCAGTAATGCACGATTTGACATGTATGTGTGACACAGAGAGAGAGAGAGGTTTTAACTCCTAACACTCTCTACACGGAAGCAGTGTTGGGACCTCAGTACCTCGGCTCAATTCCTTGACGAACTTACCTTGTAGGTGACCTCCAAGAGGGCGTAGCAGGGCTTCAGGGAATCCACGTCCACGGGTACCAGCAGGCGAGGCTCTGCAGCCAGCACAGCGAGGTGACGGAGGGCCTGCAGGTGGTAGCTATAGCAACAAGAACGCCACAGATTTTGATTACAGTAAAATAAGGAGAGATCAGACAGATCAAAAAGTAAAGACAGAGAAGCAGTCAAACCTGATTAACGTTTTATTTAACTTAGAGATTTAACTTCAAATGGTGCATTAAATATACTGTGTGTCAGTCTGCATTTAAGAACTCGTTCCACGTTAAGGTTTTTCCGCAGGGAGTTTTTTTAGGGAGTTTTCATGTGATGATTTAAATGTTTTGAGGTTTTTCTTCCAGGACAGGAATTATATTTCAGGTGAAACATGACCCGGAAATACTATAGTCAGCATTAACATTAAGACACTACGCTTTATTAATCATCACAACCTGCAGCTACAGCCTGAACATGTGAGCAACAGAATATAGGATATGTTTCCGTGTGTTAGAAGAACAATCAATATCAGCTGTAACACGCAGACTTTAACTCCTGATCTGACACAAACTTTTTGATCCCAATAATGCAGGTCCTGCTTCAAAACTATGAGGACAATGATGTTAAAATACTGATTTGATGTTCGTACTGGAACTCTTCACAGGGCTCACAGTGTTCATCTATCTTCACCTTCTCCACGCTACTTCAGAAACATCTCATACAGTATTTTTGGGGGCTTTTGTTTTAACCTTTATCGTAAAGTAGCAGCTGAAGAGTGACAGGAAAGTGAAGACATAGGGGGAACAACATGCAGCAAATGGCCACAGGTCAGATTCGAACCCCGGACCCCTGCAGCAAGGACTGAGCCTCTGTACATGAGACGTCCTGAGCTAACCGGCGCTCCCGCACAAAAAAGCATCTCATACACTCTTTGACCAAGGTCTTGTATCACAGTGTGCATGTGTGTGTGGTGTGTTGGTCTCACCGGTTGTCAGTGCTGTGAGCAGGGAAGTGCGGGTACAGGGCACACAGCAGAGCGGCGATGGCTGAATTGGAGGTGCTCAGAGTGTACCTAAAATAAAAAAACATAACAAACGACATCAACAAACAGATACTGAAAATGTCTCTCGCTCGCCTGCAAACACACACACACACATCATTGAACAATAACACGTGTTGCGTCATAACCCAAAAAATAACAACCGCTGCACAAAAATACAGCACACGCAGCGACGGGCACGTGAAGGAGAATAAAAATAACAAAATGACAGCGTTCATGACACTAAATCACAAAGCTTCGAAAGGTGCACCGCTCCAAAACAAACATTTCATTTAGAAAGTATGTCTTCTATCTTAGTGAAACCAGGTGTGTGCTGTAATCTAGTTAACGTCATCACAGGACCACAACAGAGCCTCTTAAACATAATCGGCGGCAGTTAAGTGTGCACTTTGACTAATAGAATCATTACAATGAAGCCGGGTCAAACAATAAAGACTTGCTTGGTCATGGAGGGTTACTAGTGAGAGTGCTTAATAACAGTCAGCTGAGGTAAAGGATGCTGCTCTTCACTTAAATGGCTGCTTGAGGCATGTTTGGCATGTTTAAGAGCGTCAGCCACAAAAGGCATTACATTCTTTTCCCACAAGCTTACAACTCAAACAACCTAAAATAGAGGCTCACAGTGTGGTACGGCGAAAATAAACAGAGATCTGGTCCAAATTTACAAGCGTTGGAGAATGAATAACAGGTCAGCATTGAATAAGCAGTATTGGCATATACAAAAGCAGGCACAAATAGTACAGAACACCTGACTAAACGTCTGCTATCTGTGTCAAATTAACCTTTGAGTACTGTGCTACACTTTGTCACCTCGGAAGAAGGACAACTGTGACTGAAAGTTTGGTAATTCAGTGAGTTTCACTAATGGTTTTAATTCCTCTATTCCAGAGGAGTGTCAGGATCGCCGTGGGGGTGAGTGAAAGGATTAGAGTTGAAACAAATCTCGTCCACTGACAGAAAATTAATCAGCAGCTTTCAAGCAAATATGTCAAACCTTATCTCGATCCAGAGAATTTGTTGCTTCTGGGATAACAAACTGAATATCTTTGGGTTTTGGACTATGAATATGACAAAACAAGAACTTTTAAAAAAGGTCCAGGGTGTGAGATTTGGGGCCCTCTATTTTCAGGATATGGCAGACATGGAATATAATATACATTACCATGCTTTCATTTGTGTAATCCCCTGAAGATAAAAAAATCTTTTGGGTTTTTTTGGCAAATAATTGAGACAATTATCAGCTGATTGGTGGATAATGACAATAAGTTGCAGCCCTGCAACAGGATAATTAATATATACATGCATTTTCTGACTTTAACTCACTTCATCAAACATACTTGAACAATAAAAGAGCACTGTGGTCATCTGTGAGGCACCAACAGTCTCATCTTTCTAACCGATGGCATGCAGTCCATGACAATCCATGGGAAGAGCATGCAATGCCGCCGTAAACTGTTGTAGGCCATCATTAGTCTGAATGCCATGTGAGGAAAAACTTAACTTTCACTTCAGTTTCCTGTTAAAACAAAAAATGTATAAATGGGAAGAGAAACCGACTAACCGAACAGAAAGACAGTGGGAGGCAGGAAGGGTGAGAAAGCCACACGTCAGAGATTAGCAGATTAGCAGTAACAGGGATGAACAGAGGCGAGAGAGTGAATGACAAAAAAAAAAAAAAAATGAATGACAGCGATGCAGCGATAAGCCAAAAGGAAATATGAATGCAAACTTTCAATGCAAATGGGTGAGAGACTGCATCACAGACGATCACAGGGAAAGAATGAAGGAAGCACAACAATGGCCTGTCATGAGTCTGCTCACAAGCATGAACTGTAACCTCTGCAAACCTAAACACACTACGGCTCATGGCATTCAAACAGGGTCCCCGCAGCTGCGTGGGCTGTCAGCTGGCAGCTCTGAAACAAAACACGATCCAAATAAAGCCGAAAGGTTCATCTGATTACGGCTGTAGGTGGAGAAACATTTGCGACGTGTAATGAGAGAGTGGGAGACGTTGTTTCGCTTGAAAATACACAGGCCAAGGTCAGTGGTTGCAGGAACCTGGTTTGGGTGGGTGTGTGTATAAATGTCATTCATTATGCACGAGACGGCACTCAAAACAGACGCGTGTGTATTTGTGTGGCTAACCCACACGCCGTGCGTGTATCTGGCTCTTCCCAGAAACAACAATACCATGTGGTGGTGCGTGTGTGTGTGTGTGTGTGTGTGTGCAATTTGAGTATTTTTGGCACACAGTAATGCAGGTGCCACACGTACACTATACAGTACACTAACATCATGATGGCTTTTGTCTTTTGATGGGAAATCTAACAACACAAGCCTTTTCCTTTAAGTGTGTCTTATTTGTTTATGACCAAAAACATAGCATTTACGTCGCTGTTGTGGAAATAGCTGGAAGTATCTGCGTGTGTTGCCGTCTCACCTGCCCCCTCCCAGGAACAGCAGGCCCAGTGCCATGTGATGAGCCATGTGGAAGCCGTAGTTCATCTCGCCCCCGGTTCGCTTGTGGAAGAAGCGACAGAGCTGCAGGACCTTCAGGTTCCCGGTGCCGGACATCACCATGGACATAGCCAGCAGAATCATTGACAGACCGGTCTGCAGGTTGTAATAACCCGTCTGCTAGGGGAACCAGGACACGTGTTGACAGACAAAGAAGAAACAGAAGAACTTCTGATGTAAAGCAAGTAGCATTTGTCATGACTGTGACATTCTTGTATCGGATCAAACTTTGGCAAACACTTACAACGGCAGCTGTACCGGCGAAGGACATGATCTTCATGAAGGTCCTGGCAAACTCATAGAGGCAGTCGAAGGCATCGGAGTTGGCAGAGCCGGCGAAGCGTAAACCCAATGCCATACAGGCTCCGGCTGTAATGTAGTCTTGGGCTTGGCTAAGAGAAGTAAATTTATGGTTTAACCAAAAATTCAGATGATTAAAAAAATCCCACGTTTCAACTTAAATACTCACGCCATTGTCTCCATGTTGATGTCGTCTGAAGGGTCAAAAGTTCCCCTCATGATCTGAAAACAGTAACAGTCTTATTGATACTTTCTTTACTGCACTGTTGATAATGTAACGTTCTGTTCTTATTCATCCAGTGAGGCTTTTTCTGCTCATTTCAACTATACAGTTCTTCTTCTGCGTGCATCACGAAAGAGCGACTAGACAGCAAGTGTGCAAAATAACAAATGGAAAAGTTTTGAAGCGCTTTACTGGATAAAGCTGTGATAACTATTCTATTACAACAATTACAGGATAATAACAAACATCTGTGTAGTTTTTTATACGAATCAGCTGCTGGAATTTGCTAAATAACTGAGATAACCGACAGAATAGAAGCGAATAGCGCTGTAGCTCAGGTGGGAATTCTTCATAAGTCAAAGTGACTTCTTGGCAGGTCTGCAGCGTCACAGCTGCAGATATGTCAGCTAAATAATGCTCGGTGTGTGTGTGTGTTTTCTCACCTGGGGTATGTTACTCTTGACCCACTCAGTATTAGGGAGGATTTCATCCCACATGATAATGCACCGAGCCAAAGTCTGAGGGGGCAGAGAGGAGGAGGAGGAGGAGGAGAGAGAGACAGGTCCAGGATTATGAAAAGGTGGGAAAAATTATCACACACTCACAAACACACACACAGTGCCACACTAACCCTCAGCAGCAGAAACTCAGGCTTGATAAAATCCAGGAGGAACCACGTATCTGGAGGCTTCAGCCAATCAGCAATCGACCTGGTGGACAGAACCGGGAAGAGACAAGGAGGTGTTAATACCCTTCCTTCAACACCCTCTCAACCAATAGACAGATGGCATCAGATGAGCCTTGAAGAAGACGGGGAACCTCTTGACCAATAGCAGAGCAGTCTTCTGTGACAACCGGACTCACCGAGGGATGAGATTTATCATCGGGCAGGTTAGGATGCTCTGCTCGACATACATGGACAAGAAACGAGCGAAAAGTAGAAACTTCTGCAGTAAAGACAGATGACTCTGTGCCCGTCATGTAGTTTATATCTAGTCATATGTGGCATGACCACCCCTCACCATTGAGGGATCAATTAAAAAAAAAATAAATCTTCTTAAAATCTTGTTTCGTATCTAAAAATAAAACAAAGTTGGTCGGTAGGATTTCTCCTTTTTCCCGGCACATATTTGTGTCCATATGTAACAGATGGTTCAAACCTTGAGTAGTAAGAATACATAGATGCAGACATATTACATACATGCCCACCAACTATGACTGAAAAGTTAAATACACAAGGTTTCTTGCTTAGCCCGGTGTGTCGGTCTATCAGTTGCTCGTCTTTTCTCACCTGTTGTTGGTCTTAAGGTAGATCATGGCGAGGGCCAGCGTGGCCCCTGGACACGTCACGTCTACATTTATAGTGTCTCCCTCCTGAAACGACCAGTGATGACGTTTGGTTAACTATCAGTTAAGTTGTCATGAAAAGTATCAACAGCAGCAACAATATCAGCAACACATCAGAGTAAAGTTAACTTAAAAGTGAAAAGCTTCATTGACAGTGTGACTAATTCCCTTGAGGACAGACGTACCTTGATTTGGTAGCTGGGGGACTTGTGTCTCTCCCTGTTGGCTCCGGCCTGAGCCCTGCGATGGCCTCCCACCATGTACTGATACAGCTGCTCAGGGACATTCAGGTCCGTCATCCCAATCAGGTTACTGCCATGCTGCAATGAGAGAGAGGCAGAGGGGTTATGTGAATGGTCAAGGAAAGGGGAGAGGAGATGATGATGAAAAGTGAGAGGAAGAGAGGAGATGTGATACAGAATGGGAAGAGGAAGGAACAAGATGGGGAGATAAGAGGATGAACAAAGGAGAAATAAAGTGAGATGAGGCGAGTTAGGCGAGATGAGACAATAACATTTTTAAGAGAAGAGAAAATAAAAGAATATCAGTGGAAGGAGAAAGACAAAGATAAAGCTTGTCTTTGCCTTCCTCTTTCCTCTTAATATGAGGTTTATTTCACAGGAGCTAGCAGTTGACGTTAGTTTCTCAACCCTCAGATTTCTTTTTTTCTTCCCATTCAGCCTTCACTTCCTCTGAAAATTCAACCTAACCCACTTCTGTACTAATAAACAAACGTCCACTGGTCACGCCGGTGGAAAGATATGGTGGTCACACCAAAAGAGAACAATGACAGAAGTTTGATGGCAGAAAATGTTTGTGTGTTCTAAAAGGTCAGTGATAAACATCGGGGCTTGTGAGAAAGAAATCGCTTGTCTAGAGATCAGCGTCAACAATAAGCAAATAAACGGAGACATCTAGAAGCAAACAGTACCAACAAAAAAATATATATAATTATTATAATGCAGAAAACTTTGTGTGACTTTCTGCGAGCGGGTTTCCCATCAGATAGGACAAACGCTGCCCACATAAAACTTCAAGCAGGTTGAAACAACATTAAGATATTTCTGCAAATATTTATCCGAGCAGCGCGCAGGTGTTTTTATGTGTTTGCGTGACCTACCCCGAGACAGACCATGCCCAGGGCTAGACCAGCAGCTAATGAATAGGACTCTCTGTCTGTGCAGTACTCCATCTCTGGACCAGGAGGTCGACCTGAGAAACACACACACACAAAAAAACAGAATTATACCATCTATTCATCACCAGAATATTCAAGAAAAATAAGATCAAAGATTGAGAGTGGAACACTGTGGTGCAGAGGGTA
Source organism: Nibea albiflora (assembly GCA_014281875.1). NCBI lineage: Eukaryota > Metazoa > Chordata > Actinopteri > Sciaenidae > Nibea > Nibea albiflora. The sequence goes on from CM024797.1 coordinate 6,511,523, forward strand.
AACCACTTCTGCAGTTAGGCCTTTTAATGTTGACCAATATTACTTTTAAAGTAGGGTGTGGACCAGGCTTTGAGGTGTGTGACGTGCTGCATGTGTTATACAAAAATAAAGCAGAGAATGCAAGATAAAGATATTTTTTTATTATTTTTAATTTGTTTTTGAGCTGCGGCAAATAACTATTTTCATTACTGATTAATTTGACAATTATCTTCCCAGCTAATCGCCTGATTGGTCTATAAAAGAGTGGAAAATGCTTGTTATACTTACAGACTAATGAGAATGTATCGTTCTGTTCAACTAATAGATATTTTACTAACATAACAAACATAAAATCCTAATATTTTGAAGGTAGTTGTGCTTGGAAAATGATTAAAATGATGTTTTAGTGATGATAAATTTCCTGTCCATCAACTGATCAATTAATCGACCGCTCGTTGCAGCTCTATTCATCCTCTGACCGCATCTAAAATGAATACATGGACCTGTATTTAAAAAGTTTGAGTACCACATTTTATTTACGGCGTTAAAAATGTCACACACAAGCACAGACAGACAGACAGACACACACCTATCTCAGAGAGCAAGACTTCAGCGTTGTGTCTGTGTCCCGTTCCCTGGTACACCAGCCCAATGCCAATTACAGCGGCAACCTGCAGAACAGGCAGAGACAGAATTTAATCATTATTGTTCCATTTTTGTGCGTGTGGTTGTGTAAACAACTGTAAATTCTTGTGGTTATGTGTGACTGTTTGCAGGTCTGAATAAACATAATCCACGCAGAGACACTAATGGCCGTGTAATTACTCACAGTCACACATAATCACTTACAGTACTGCCATTTCACAGTTCACAGTGAACAGTCTTCCTCACTCTTACCTGAACATTGTGTGGTACGTCCAGCTCAGTGGAGGTGGGTGGGAGAAGGGCAGGGATGTGTATACTGAGTAGACGGGTAATTGACATGTCCATGGTGCCCAGTTTGGCCGAAGACACGCCCAGAAGAAGCCCGATGCTGGTCATCTCATGGCCCTGACAGGGCGACAGGGACAGGGAAATTTTAGGAAGTAGCGGTGGATTTGGGCTGTCAACAAGACACACACTTCCTGGCAGATTTGTCACACTCAGATTTTAGTTTTCAAAATGTTAACTCGTTGTACTCTGAGGGATTTTTACCTATTTTTACCTAATAAACTGATTTCTTCAAAGAATGTATGCAGTGTGATGTGCGTCCCTGTTACCTGCTGCTGCAGAACGAATTACTTCCACAATGTAATCAGCTCTAACTGTGACGCTGGTAGGGTCAACATGACCCACAGTTTTCATTAGACCCCTGTGGATCACGAGTGTGTGTGTGTGTGTGTGTGTGTGTGTGTGTGTGTAATAATCATGAAGACATACCATGTTTCTCCAACATACTAAAATAGGCTGTTAAAAAGATTACCAAGCACCAAACCTCTGACATGCTGAAAGGAAACAGGAGTGGCCAACCTGCTTTTCTTTTGTTGGTTGGAGATGAATCACTCCATTTAATAAAACTGACTGACTAATGATTAATTGTCAGGTTGATCAATTAAAAACTCATCCAACGTATTAATGCCTCAATCAATCAGTAAACTTTAAAACATTTTTCTATGAACATAAAGGCCACAATTCATTAAGAAACACAAAAAAAAAATATCCAGAAAAAGACCAAACAACAACTAAATATCAAAATATCTGACAAGCAGAGGCGACTTTAAAGTCGCAAACAATAAAAGAAAGTCAGTGTCAGTGTCTCAGTTTGACTTTAAGGCTTCAACAACAAGGTGAACACGCTGGGATGCTTAAAAGATGAGGAACACGCGCGCACACACACACCTCCCCATTCTCTCTAAAACCACAACCATACACAATTCTGATGAACTGATCCAAAGTAAGTAAGTGTAATTTCTCTTTTACAGCGAGAATAGAAACCAACAGAAAACCACCAGCTACAAACAGGCTTCACTGTTAGCCACCTTCATAGCTTTCATTCAGTGTGACGGCTGTCAGTTACACACAAATGTCACCGACTGTGACACGATCTGCGTAATTTCACGGAACAGATTGATTGGCGGAGTTTCTAACGTACAAGATAATATTAGTTAATTTAGGGTTTTTATGTTGAAACTTGAGTCTCATTAAGAGAAGAAGAAGTAACACTTCAGACTGGAACAGGGCGCTTTTCAATCTTTCATATCTGGGGTGCGGTGTTAATATTTTTAATTTAATCATTTCAGGAAGTTTCAAGGACTTTAAAGTCTAAATATGTCTGAGAAAATCTTAAATCTCATTTATCGAGAAATGACTAATAAGAACAGGTCTTTGATCTTCATGAACTGGAGCTTAAATTCACATCCTGAATCAAGATGATGACTAAAAATGAATGAATTTCAGTGCCAGTCTGGGTACGGTCTGTGTGGATTCGGGGCAATTGTTACTCTTAATCTTTAACCACATCTTTACACCGACTATAATGGCGCAAAAATAAGATCTGGCCTGCAGCATCCTGTTGTTTTTCTCACCCGAAAGTGGGAAGGACTCGTCTCGTTTCAAAGTTCTCAGAGGGCAGAGTTTCGCTTTGACTGGCTGCCTGGCTCTGATGCGAGTTCACGTCTCTCATTTACAGTCATCTAGAGAAAAATGTACGTGTAGGTGGGTGTGTGTGTGTGTGTGTGCACACAAGTTAATGAGAGTAAATGGGTGTACCTTTATATAAACTGTATTTAAGTGTATGCAAAAAGAGTTGGGGTGTGTTGTGTGTGTTTGCACTACAGTAAGAAACAGTAATTTAGAACACTGTCTCCTGTAAATTGAGGATCAAGGCAGAAAGCATTCATTAAACCCAAAACATGTCTGCCTCTGTGCATCTGTGGGGTTATACATTGTTTGAAAATCAACAAATACTGAGATTTATACGGTTTCTATGCACAGGTGTGTGTACCTTGGTGAGGTAGTCGTGTATGTTGAGCGTGGCCAGCTTGGTGAGGTGTCCGTTGAGGCCCAGGGCCATAAGGAAGCCTGCATATTCATTAGCCAGCTCAGGGCTCTTTGGCTTGTTGTAGGCAATCCAGGCTGAGTCCACCTTAAAAAACAAAAATCACATTTATTATGAGTATGATTTACTACAGAGGACTGAGAAAGTTTTGCAACGTAACATCAAAATTCAAACGTAATACAATTCAGGTCAGTTGTGGAAGTGGAAATTTCAGCCTGATGGTGGCATTAGAGGAAAGGTTACAGATTTACAGACAATATATGTGGACGCAAAGCAAGTTTAGCAGACACTGAGCAGGGCTGACTGAAGAGGAGGTGGGGAAGCCGTTGTTTCAGACTGACCTGTGAAGCAGGGGCTATTTTGAGTCCAGCAGCTACTCCGTTATGGAAGCTGGGCCAGCTGGTCATGTTCGGTGGAACATCAATGTTTCCGCTGTTCAGATCTACCATAGTGTTTCGAGGAGGGGCCCGACCTGCGTTCGAAACATAGAGACACGCAGTAAGTACACAGAGTATATACATGACTGATGCCTGGGTGACTGTCCAGCTGTGCCACAGAACCTTTGTTAATATATCTGAAGTCTAATTTCTTATAGAGCAAAGATTAAAAGCTCAGTGTGCTTCATGAGCAACTAAATATACTCAGCTTCAACCCCGGTATAACCCAAAGGATTTAATTTCATAAACAAGGGAGCACATGTGCATGTTTCAACATTCTCATGTTACCTGTCAGGTTGAGTTTTGGGACCGGTAGAGGTTCAGTCGGTACAGGGTGATAGGAGAAGAGAGTAAAGAGGCCTCGCCCAACTGGAAGAGCCATGGTCCTCTGACACAACTGCAGGAGTCTTGGGGGAAATACAAAGACGTGGACAAAAAGAGAGCAGGGGATTAAAACGAAGGAAGCATCACAGACACGGAGTCAGAATAATCTATAAAATTGACAGGAGGTGGAGGCCACCCTTGATTACAGCAGGCATCCCAATGATTTCTCCTAAGATAGAGACAAGGAGAGGACAGAGCCGGAGACAAACAAAAGATGTACAGTGTGAAAAAGGAAAAGACAGTGGGAGAACATTTTTGAGAAAGAAATACTGATAAATCTGAAAGAAAATAGAAAAAATGAATACAAAAAAAAAAAGACACCAGAGGACAGAAAATGTGTCTGTGAGCGCATAACGTTTTACTCACTTGTTTTCTTTCTCCTCTATGTACTCATGGTCAGAAACCTCCGGTAACTGGACAACACTGACCCGGACCGGCCTGGAGCTCTGCAGGAGCCTCCTGACCTCCTGGACCCTCAGATCCTGACTCCAGATCAGTCCTGTGACCTGGAGTAGAACGTATAAAAGTTTTTATTGAGGAACTGTATTTGTAACACTTACACCGAGACTTCAGATACTGCTGAGTGTAGACAGAGAGTGTTTGTTCACCTCTTGGATAATGTCGGACATGCCATCTTCCTCCTCATCTGCTTCTGTGGTTGCAGGAGGCTCCAAGGAGAGACCAGAACCTACAGACTGACACACAAAAACACAAATGGTTCTCACACAGCCACAGTAACAGTTTGGTCTTGTATGACACTGTACTGCTTTTACAGTGTCATACAAATGTTCATTAATTTAAAGAGAAAATATTGCTGGTATGAAGGTTTTGTTGTTGTTTTGTGGTTATTATTATAATTACAGGTAATCCGGACACTTCCTGTGTATTGCAGACTAATTAATGAAGTTATTAAAAGAGTAAACATAACTTCTATAGCAGTGTTGAAAAGATAATGTTATAAATAAATAAAGATTTATTAGGGCAGTTTTTGAGACAGTTAAGGGAGGTGAAACTGTGTGCAGCTCAGTCTGAATCTGGGTGTTCACACTTACAGATTTGCTCTTGGCCAGGGTCATCTTGTGGGCTTGTTTGGTCAGATCCTGTCGGCCAATCAGCAGACAGACCTCCTCTGACCAATTAGAACACGGCTGCTCCCGGCAACGGTAGATGGCCTCCCTGATGGGCAAAGCCACGCCGAAGGGGACCGACTCCAGGTCTTTCAGGGTGAAACCTGAACCAGTGAAAAGATAAAATAATAATTTAGAGGCTGCTTCCTTTGAACTTAACATCAGTCTTGTTTCAAAACCTTTGAAATCAATTCAAATGCTTCATCGTGTACCTACTAAAAGGTCCAAAGGGAATTAACCCCTAACTTTTAATACTGCAGACATGTGGTCTGCTTGTGAGAGCGCTAGTTCACAGATTGTGGTGTCACCGGACAGGTGTGAACGTGTGAATTTGCATTGATGTGAACCATTGTGATGCTAAAAAAAGAGGATACGGCTTCAGCACACCTTCCTCTGCAGGGATAAAAACTGAAATGAACACCTGCTCGTCTTACCTTCTGAGGTGAGCCAGACCACCAGCTGCTCAGCCAGACTGCCGCTGGAGAACGTAACCTTCACACTGCTCTGTCTAAAGACGCACAAATAGGATGAATAATGAATCAAAAATAGATTACAAATAAGGATATTTAATATAGAAAAAGATCATATTTATTCATAAGTGGGTCCTAATTCTGTTGGTCTCATGCATGACAACACACATGCAAAACATGATACATATTCTGCAAATGGTTTCAGACTATTCCACTGATCTACAGCTGGTGGTACTGCACCTACAGTAGAAAACTCCTCACTTAATGCACCACCAAAGGCAAAGAAGAAGACTGTGAGCGAGTAAATAAAAGGTGTAACCAACACAGTTAACAGTAAATATCTGAAGAGGAAAGAATCCAACATGTTTGTTAGAGCTTACAGACACCCAGAAAGCATTCTGGAGAGCAACACTGAAGGGGGACAGAACTTTACGTCACTCTACAAGCAGCACAGAAGGGACAAACTAAACTTTAGCTCTAAATAGGGCCCTTTTTTCACGAGTTTCACATCCACTTTAGGTTCTCCTCCTAGCTTGGAGGGAGAGGTTGTGTGTTCAGTTGGTTGCAAACTGCAAGTTCACCACTAGATGCTATGAAATACATATACTATGTCGTACATTTAATGCCTTTTGTAATTCTAGGTTTATATTGTGTAACATATTTTAAGAAAAACAACAAATATGCTTGAGCTGCTCTAAAAAAGATAAAAATCACATCACAGCTTTTCCTCTCATCGAGAGGTGAAGTACCTTCTGTAGTGCGGTTCACTGGTACAACACTTCTGGCCTGAGAAAGTGAAGGATGAGGGAGAGAAAGCAGAGAAAAGGTCAACAGGTTGATTCATTTGTTCTCCTATTTGTCAGATGTCATTGCGTTTTCACAACACCTGAAGGACTCGACCCGTGTGAGAGCGTTTTCAAACCTTCACTGATTGGTTGCTAAAAAGTTGTCACTAGAGAGAATGGGCACTTAAATTACGGGTTAAATGAAGCTGGCATTTTGTTCCCGATGAGTGGAGGACTGCATTTATGTGGGATGACATCTGCTGTTGTTTGGTTTTGTTTTGTCGCTGAAAAATGTCAACATAGAGCTCGGGGGAAAACTCTGGATTCTCTCATCCCGCCCACAAAGTCAATGACCAATTCTGTGTTAGTGGGAAAGGGGGCTGATCACACCACTGTAGCGACTGCTGTCGCCTCAGCACTGTATTGTGTTTTTGTCGAAGCAAAAACAAATCAGGAAATCAGGTGATTTGGCAAACGTGCGTCACTGCGGGCCACCTTCCTTTCTTCCTGAAGCAGAGAGTTATAGAGCTGGCAGGTAATAAAGGCTAGCTGTCAATAAATGGTCACATGCACACGAAGTAAGTCAAAAGGTTCAGTCGAATACACACAGTCCCAGGGTGTAATCAAAGACGAGTAAAATTATCTTTAAACCAAGTTACAAACACACACACACACCTGCAGAGAGTTTGGCCAGGTATTTTGACACATCTGTCGAGGTAGCATTTTCATCTCCAGTGATGTAGAGAGCGTAACTCTGAGGAAAGAGAAACACAGAGACAAACAGACAAAGATAAATACTAGCATGTAAAGAAGAGTGCAAAGAGGTACAGCAATACGATTTTTTAGGATTTCTGTGACTGAGGTTTAGAATTTCAAGAGAAATATGTCACCACAGTCGAGGCCTCTCCTGAGGAACACAGTATTTTAAGACTTCTGCGGTTGAGGTTTATATCTATTAAAGAAATGGGAACCTAAGGCTGCCTCACCTCGTAGGTTCCCATAAATCGTGGTTACACCCAGATCGAAATTGTGGTTGTGCCTCCTGCTGTGGTCCTTACTGATATTATCACTACTTCTAAAGTCATATTTATTTATTCTTAGACTGTTATCTTTAGTATTATTTTCGCTGTTCATCTTTGTCCCTCCCTCTCTCTCGTTGTTTCTCTCCCGCTCAGGTTTGTGCCTCTGCACTTACCAGCCAATGATGCCAAGTGCTTGCTCATGGTGGGAATTGTCAGGTCCCCATAAATATTATAAATACTCTAAATAGTCTAGACCTGCTTTATATGGAAAGGGTCCCTGAGATAAATTCTGTTAGGATTTGGCGCTATATAAATAAAAGTGACTTAAATTGTTTGTGCATGAAATGAGACCATATTTGCATTTTTTCTGCCTGTATGCAGTATTTCCATTATTGAGACTTTTAAAACAATAAGTTCATGTCACTTGTTTTTGGAGATGTTGATCGTAATTAAAAGCTGGTACGGTAAAAGAAAAAACATTATCACATATTTGAGACACCTGACGGAGAAAATGGATCTGAAGATGAATCTGCTTTCCAACACTTGAACTGATATAAAATATTGAACTTGGGAGGTATTCAGAATTAGAGGGCGGTGAACCAGAGGGCTAGCTCATAAGCCATTTGTGTTGTAATAGCATTGCTCCTTCTACTGCACAGACATTATATCCGTCAACCAGCACAGTGCGGAGGAACGGTATGTGGGTCAAAACAAATGCTAGAGCAAGTACATACAGTATGATTTTACATTCTGTACGCACATCCGCACACCAGAGTGAGTAAACAACACTTTATAAGGGCATGTCTGTTTGTATCTGTGTGCGCGCGTAGAAAACACAGTGTGGTTCATATGAAGCGGCTAAATTTAGATTTAGCCGATATCATATCATATCTGCAATACATTGCAGAGCCCTGCAGTACGGGCCAACCTGCGCCACCTACAGACAAAAGGAACAGCTGCAGCAGTTTCAAAATTACCATCATTGTAGCTGTGATTGTAATCATTGACATATGAAACCTGGTGACCAGCAGCACCAGGTAACCCAAAACTGAGATCTGCACCTCTGACAGTCCCAATAAAAACAAAAAAAGTGGGAGCTTCAATATATCTGAAGCTCAGTTCACCGTTAGAGTTACTTGATTTAACAGTAAGATGCTTGTCCACTCCTCCATTTCTATATGTGATATATAATTTCTAGCCGTGTTAGGATCATATCCAGACCTCTGAATCACCGCCCATGTCTGAGATTTTCAGCGAGTTAGAAATAGAATGAAGTGAAACGAAATTAAGTCTGACTGCGAGGCAACAACTGTAGATGTATGAGACCCAAGTCTGTCTGGCTCAACAGACTAGTCACTACAGAGATTTCAAGCCTTAAACTTAAAACTGTCGTCATGTTACGTCACGACCTCAGTCATCCTCCAGATAAACAATGGCAGCTGGAAACGAGACCTTCAACTGCCCTTCTTTCCTTACCAGGAATAATAGTGATGGTCGAATCCATCAGCACAACAAGAGCACATCTCCAGCCATACTATGGCGTAATTGCTGTTAATGTTCAGAAAAAGAAAAAAAAAACCCAAAGATACACAAATAGATTATCTGACTGTGTCTAAATCAAAGCTGTACTCTTTACCCTGACTATCTCTCGCTCGCACACGGCTAATTTTCCATGAAATGGAAAATGGCCGGACTGAAATATTCTGCTGTATAGAAGATCAAATGCGTGTTTAAGTTTGCTCTGTCTCAAAGGCCTGGAAAAGAAGGCAAGATGGACTATCTAATTAGAGTTTGATCTGATTTCTCCAGTACTACATAGCATGTTTTTGTCAGCGGCTTGCTTGTTGGAGATAATTAAGATCTGAAAGTTGTTTACAGTGCTTCTCCATTTTTGGACTTAGTATGCATGAAACAATAATAAAATATGAATTCATGCACAACTCTATACAGAGGATAGACTAGTTTGTAAGCACCAACTTTAAAAGCAACCTATCTTTATACCCGTTTAGCTAAGACACCATGTACCATGTAACTGCCCCCAGTTCAGGGAACTTTGTGTTCCTGTTTGTTTCTATACAGGATTTCTGTCTGTCTTGGCTGTAAAGATTAACTATGAAGATTAAAGCTTTGGTCGTACCAGAACCAGCAGCCTGGTCCTCTGACAGATGCCGGGCAGGTAGGGGAAAGGTGGGACCTCCTCCCCCCTCAGACAGCTACTGAGCCAGCTGAGCACACAGGGAGGCTCTGCCCTCAGGAAGGATGGACGCTGCATCTGACCAAACACGGCTGAGGAGGGAGAGAAAGACGGAGAGGTGAGGAGGAAACAAGGAGATGAGAGGAGAACAGAGGGAGCAAGGAAGGCACGATATGACAAAGGGAGCCAATAAATGAGAGTTAATTGTGTAGAAACTTATTTTTTAAAGCATTGCATTTAAAGCATGTGTCCTAATAAATAATTCTGTCAACACTGTCCTGGGTTTATTCACTATTTAAGAATTACACTACAACAAAGGAGCCATACTGCAGAGCAGCAGGCCACCTCGTCCTTTCAGTTCCACAACATGTCTTGTGTGTCTTACTCTGGTCTATGAGGCAGCTCTCATTGAAGCCTGCTAATTAATGAAGGGTAGTCTCTCCAGTACAGATCCACATACTCTTCCAACTGGAGATCTCTGCAAACAAAACAAAAACAAACAATATTATTAATATTCTGACTACGTTACTAAATCTACCTTGTACCAGGTCTTTCCTCGTGCCCGTCTGTACCCAGCTGGACGCGAAAGAGTCAAATCTAAAAATACCTCCATGTTCTCTGTGGCATTTAACTTGCTTTCAAGCAGTAATTAAACACATACTCTGAGTAAGTAACAGCCGTGAGTCATTACTATTCTGCTTAACGTCAGACAATCAATAGTTTTTAATCCCAGCGCCAAGTCAGACACACACACACACACACACACAACACACAAGGTGTGTGAAATAGTTAACGAGTGTACAGTTATCTTAACGAATGCCTGTAAAATGAATCATTATCTAAATCCTTTATTGCTTTCAGCCCTCTTTGCCTTCGTACTTATCTACGGCCTTGTTACCTTGTGTATATTTTTAGATATATTAATCTATTAGCACATCTGCATATCGTTTTTTAAGTGTGCAGCTTTGATAAGTTTTGTAATTATTGTTTCTTATGTACTGTGCGTGAATCTGCTGGTTTGGGTGGTGAGTTATATCGAGATGGATGGAAAAAACATCCATGATAATAGATGATATTGTGACTATTTATTTTCAGTCTCAGGCGAAAACAAGTAAATGTATTTTTGTTACTGCACGAAAATAAATAAGAATCTCATCATGTATTTTAAGAATCTAAATCTAATTATAAAAGTGTACTGTCTAGTGTAAGTCAGCATCTTGTGGGAGGATAAATGTGGTGTAGATACTGACGTCCAATGTCCAGTCACTGCTGACTAATCCAGTCCTCTGGATGGATGTAGCACCATCGAGTGTGATTTTCGCCCTCAAGTTTTAATGTGTCATTTTCTTTGGGCAAAAAGAATTATCTGCTACAACTGCAAACTGGAGCCCTGATGACAGCTTTTAAAAATTCCCTTAATGTAGAATGTATGTTAAAACATTAAAACAATCAGGATCATCATTTTTAGTCTTAACCAGTTAGCCTGATGAAGCAGTAAGAGTGTAAAAAAAAAACAGCCCACATACCAACAAACACATTCCACTTACTATGAAGAGCGCTTAACTCTCCCACTCAACCTATTCTGTTATTGTCACTGTCACCAATCACAGCGGTCACTTGACAGCCTGTTGAAGTTCAGTACACATCACTAAAGTGCCGTGATTACACACAAGCTTTCACTGAAAACAATGAAATGTTCACTCAATGTAGTCGAGTGAAACGTAAACGACGATGGAGTTTTTTTAGTTGCAATAATTGCCACAAGTCTCTTTTTTTTTACCTTTTTATATTAAGCAACAGTTCGGTTGCTTTTTCTGGTGTTTCACAATCATCCAGGTCTATGTGAGCATTCCTTTATTCCTCATCTACTCATCTGGCCATCCTACAGGATTCATGTTATTTTCCATCGATGACGCAGCTAATAAAGTCATAAAAAAACACCTCCACACACACAGGTAATGGTTACCTGGCCAGCTGTTGTAGCAAACAGACCAGTGACGAGGCTCTTGCTCTCTGCAGCTCGTCCAGCTGCAGCTCCTGATAGAGCAGATGAAGTACGTAGAAAAGAGCAGGAATGTGAGGGAAGAGAGGAGCCGAACTGTCCAACTTCAGAGACGGACTAGAGGGAGAGGACACCTAGGACGAAGGAAGGAGAAAAGAAGTTAAATAGCATGTGCAGCAGAAAGAAAGGGAAGTTTAAGATGTACAAAACGTAGCAGTAAGTTTTTACTAACAACAAAAACAAGGTAAACAAATGTGTCCTTTGATACGTAACCTAAAGTATTTTTTTTAGCAGAGTGCGTCACTACCCATCTTGGTCTGACCCATATTCCCCAAACAAACAAACTAAATCAAGACTAAATGTAATCCATTCAGAGTGAGTTACTTACAGAGGACAGGCCTTCAGTGTCTGTGATGAGAATATTGTTGGAATCTACGGGACGGCAGACAGGCTGGGAATTCATCTGACGGTGGTAATGAGACCCCAACAAGTAGTCCCAGTCCTTCAGAGAGAGGAGACAGAGAAAAAGCCAGTAAAGAGGTGAGATATCTCGCCTTCAAAATAACAAAACTCTTTCTGCACGTCTTTTTTCCACTGGTGCCTCTTTCTTCTCGACAAATTTCGTTGTAATGATCGGGGTGGCAGCTCTTAAAAGGTCCAGTGTGTGGGATTTAGTGTCACCTAGCTGTGAAGTTGCAGACTGCAGCCAAATGAACACACTACCGTGCCTCAGCTTCTCCTTCCAAGCATGTGGGAAAAACTGGCTGCGAAATTCACATATAAAAGCAAAAGTCTACATCTAGATCACGGTTTGGGTTGTCTGTTCTTTGCTACTGTAGAAAAATGGTGGTTCAACATGGCAGACTCCATGGAAGAGGACCCGCTTTCACTGTAGCTGTAAAGGGCTCACTTTAAACAACGAAAACACAACTAGTATTACTTTCAGGTGATTATACACTAATGAAAATATACTAATTACTATATTTATATCCAATTTCTGCCAATAGACACTCCTAAATTTAAAAAACAAAACATTGGACCTTTAATATGGACAATTGAATTTGTAGTGTTGGATGCAATTTAGCTCCCCCTGACATGACCGACGTTGAACAACCATTGCAAAGAGCAGCCTTGTTAGCTGTTTAGACACTTTAAAGGAAACCTCCACACATCACACTGTCATATCCAAAGAAATCTCTGGGCTTTTATCGGCTGATGCAAAAATTATTGTGCATCCCTAATCGTTGTATTTTTGTGTATGATTTGTGGCTGCAGTACTGTCACCAAATGTGGGCAGCATGAACCATCTGGAAGAAACTCAGCTCAAGAAGCTCAGAGGTCTCAGGCTGACAGCAGCAGCATGCTTCAATTTAATCTGGCTCATGCAGTTCCTCAGGTCAAACACACACACGCGCACACATAGCACAGCTTAAGCCTCCAGCTGATTGACATTTGACTGTTGTGTTTCTCTCTGATGAGAACAAACAAACACAAATTACTGGGGTGTTTTTAAAGAAACCGTATGAGTGTGTTTAGGACTGTAGGACAGACTACTGGTTATTTGCTCTATTATGTCACACATTGATTTCAGACACACACTGAAATCTGTCTCCTGGGTTAATCAAGTTTGTCTTCGGTGTTGGGCTTTCCTGGTGTCCAAAAACAGTTAGGGTGACATTTTTTCCCCACCCACGGAATATTACAAAAGCTAAATGATTTTTCTGTACCAAAAGGAAAGGACTGCACATTTCTTTCAGTGTCTGCACAAATTTTAACTTTTCACCTGTAGAGTTCTAATAAATGATTCAACTTCTCCTCCTACCTAGAAGCAGTAAAGTTTAAAATCATAACTATTAAGTATGATGCTATAATAAACATATGTCTATTATTGTGTATCTAACAAAAGCATTTAAATAAAGTAGTTTAAATAATAAGTAACGTGTGTATTAGTACTAGTGTATATTTACCTTGATCTGAATGAAATGAATCCCACAAACACATAGCAGACATTGTCCCTTCAGCGATTACAGGTCTAACAGTCATCTTAAAATAGACGTCAAAGATGACAATGTGCTAACTGTGCCGCAAACATCACAACGGATCAGTCACGCACCTCATCAGAGCCTCCGTCAGAAGGACGAGCCTTTTTGGCTGCAATCACCGGCGAGAGAGGCACTTCAAAATGCAGCTGGGAAAAGAGCGTGGAGCACAGAGATCAGGGTCAAGTCACGAGTTTTTATTGAAGCTAAGGGTTCGCGAAGACTCTGCGCGGCCGACTCACGTTTCGTGTCCAGGTGAGGCGCTCAGTGTTGTAGCCCATCAGCATCATGAAACACGTGACGAACAGGTTCCACTCTGTGTGAGCACTGGGGCCACCAGGGGCGTTGTAGATGTTATACCACTTCACCAAAACCTGCACAAATAACATGTGAACAGTTTTAATGAATTGGCCAACCTGAAATCAAACGCAGCATTTCTTCATTATCACAAAAATGTATTTATTTTAAAAGGAAAATTTTTATATCAATTCAGATTCATTTTAATAATCCAAAACTGTGATTCAGAGAAGTCTCTGCACATGATTACACATTCCACATTTACAGGTTTCCTAAATTGGTATATTCACTTTTGGTTTGTCCACAACAACAATGTATAGTTTGTTTGTTTTTTCCAAAATGAACTCTCACGTCTACAAACCTTCATGGCAGCTTCTTTGGGCAGGATGAAACGAATCGCCTGAAGGCATTTCCTCACTGAAACAAAGGGAGGAGAAAACAGACAACATACATTTTACAAAAAGGTTTTTCTCCTTTCTTTGCAATGAACAAGATAATTATTGACATTTTTATTGTAGTAATATTCTCTAATGTTTAAGTTCTTGCAGGTCACCTTCCATTTGGTGCAAAATTTACTCCTATGAAAAATGTTAAAGTCGTTTTATTTAAAATGTTTTCACCTCAGCTAGAGATAACTGGTTTGTGTCGCGTTTAAGTAGTTTCCAACAAATGCATGAATGTTGGATGAGGATACCGTATGAGAAGAGCATAGCATGTTTCCACCATCAGTAATGGAAAAATAAAACTTTAAAAATTGTTTTTTCTCTGACGATCCCCAATCTGTGTGACAGTCACTGGCCTCTTCTCTTTAACATCAGAAAACAAAAAAAGGAAATTAAAAAAGAAGCACCACTACAAGAGTAATTAGGGTTACTGTGTCTCCTAACAACTCTGACCAATCAGATACCTAATCAACGTCACCAGGCAATCTTAATTGGACATGCAGAGTGGGAAAGGTCAGGGAAGAGGTGGATAAATGCCATTTCATTAGGGGGAGAAAGCCTCGTCTGTAGGATCGATTACTAAATAATGGGGAGCAACGCAGAGATAGAAAGGCAGAGACATAGCAGCCGCAGTCCTACACATGACTCAGTGATGCTGACAGCCTTTTAAGAAAAAAAAACAAGAAGCTTTGACAAAAGTTAGAAGAGCTTAAGAAACTTAAAAGGTCTGTAGTCAGAGCCAAGGACCCATTAGAAAACACTGACATGATCAGTGGACCTAACATCAAGCTTACGGACCTCAGTATAATAATCTGATGCATGTACGAGGTCACAGAGTAATATCAGACATCGATACATGTGCTCTACTTTAGAAACAAGCGCTTTACTTTGCCAGAAAAGATTTGGATTTTATTGATGCAAAGAGCAAACAGGATGTGGTTCCCACACGATGCATTTCCCTGCTGAATACATCTGTCAATTCATCCACACACGTAAGCCTTCCTGTAGTTATTAGTAGTTAATTATTTGCATGTGCTGAAGGTTTAATTTACATTTACATGTGCATCACATTTCCGAAGGGAGACGATAAAGATCCGAGTTAAGTCGTGTTTGCCACAGATAATTAAGAAAAATAAAAAACTGGCAACGACAACAAGAGAATACTTTTCCTTTGTATCAGATTTTACTCTCAGTGCTCCACACTGAAGCTTCACTGATGTAGTGGCTTAACCATTATCAGTGGGATGCAGTGTGTGTGTGTGTGTGGTGTCTTGTAATGGCATGCTCAATACATCAAGATTATACGTCACTGTGTAACGTAGGGCAGCTCTCAAACCTAATTTCCACGAGCTAACTGCTCTGACTCAGCCATCTGTGTGTGTGTGTGTGTGTGTGTGTGTGTGTGTGTGTGTGTGTGTGTGTGTGTGTGTGTGTGTCTCACTTAAAAAAGTACACATTTCAACAACAGAAAACATTACTGATGAACAACAGCTAGTCTTAAAAATACCTATACCCATTTAATGTTTGTCTTTCTGCATCCATTTTACAGGGATAGGTGTGTGTGTGTGTGTGTGTGTGTGTGTAAGAAACAGACTGCAAAACAATTACAGAAAGTGTGTGCATGTGTGTGTGTGTGTGTGTGTGTGTGTGTGTGTGTGTGTGTGTGTGCACCTTACCAAGCTCTGAGGTAGCAATCTCTGGGACAGAAATCCTCAGCATCGTACCACTGCTTAGTTCCTAGAGAGAGAGAGAGAGAGATTGTAAACAAATTCAATTTATATATTTTCAGTTCAGTATAAAACTGGATCAGCTGTTTTCATTCAATAAGCCATTTACAGTAAATCCTAAACTCAGCCATGAATCTATTCATACAGCGGAAACAGCAGACATTTTGATTTAAGAAAAGTAAGAAGAGCACAGGTGTGACTAACAACATTAACGATGGCTCTGTTCTATTCGAGTGTCTCACTAAGCCCTGACGGTGACACAGCACGCACAATTACCAAGAGCCTGAAACTGAAGCAGCCAAATGGAATTCAACCATCATTAATCTTATTATGTCCAAACGTCTGCTGTGAAAAGACGCCCGTTGTTTACCGCGCAGCAATGAAATACCTCGACAAGAGAGGCAAAAAAAAAAACCAGCTTTTTATTTAATAGAAAAATAAATTGGTGAGTGATTCATTGTCTGCATCGTACACCGCGTAGACCCAAAAGCTGAATCACACAAGAAAAACTGCTGCTCTTCACTCAGAGATGTCACAGCAGAAAGTCAAAGTTATACGCTGTTTAGACGTGTGTGTGTGTGTGTGTGTCCAGCAGTGACTGAACGGTAATGTGCACTGTAACGTTGGACATTTTAACATGGAAGCTTATGGATGCTGCCTCGTTCGAGGGAGTTTTTGGCATCGGCTTCACAACGACAGAGGCTGCTGCTCAGGTGTCTATCACACATTTTTCATTTTACAAAACAACCAATCAATATCTTTGTTTCTGCCCAAGAAAATCCAGTGTTAACATTTGTGTAACATTGTAAATGTAAATGATCTGTGTTTTTTTTAAAATCATAATTTTATCACTAACCCTAACCCACACTTTGTTACTTTAATGCCACATTTTCTCCAGCAGCGTTTCTCAGGACTGCTGAACTGACGAGAAAGAAAAACCCCTGATGAGAAAACAACATACAAAAAGCATCTGGTGCTTTGAAACAATTAGTCCTTGAGAGTGACACATCACAGGGTCAAAGGGAAAATCAATGAGCAGAGGCAATGTGTCAAAAAAAAAAAAAAAAGCAGCAGCAGCCTGCAGACACTGTTTTGCACTTTTACACAGGGTCGTTTCTGTTTATGTGTGTGAGAGAGAAAGAAGCAGTGACGTCCTCTTAATGTGTGTATTCTGCAGAGTCCCAGGGCTGAAGAAACTGTCTACAACAAGTCTGACAGGACTGACCCACAAGGCAGAAACACACACAAACACTCAGAGCTTTGTGGCTTTCATTCACAAATACAAACAGGCTTAAATCACACAGACACAAAGCCATACATTTTTCTCAAAGGTTACTCAGAATATTATTTTGGTGGTCAGCTTTAGACGGTTTCTAGAAAAGTCTTGTTCATCCAGCTCGAATGACAGACGAATAACCTCAGCCTAACGAGGAGCCTATTCCTCAAAGTAAAATGTACTTTAAGTGAGTTTCATGATGATGACATTCAATCCCCAAGCACAATTTAAACAAACTACACATCAGACCACTCCTTGTAGCCACTGCTGCCAGGAGAAAACCTACCAGAGTAACACGGTTGCAGACGGGGTCCCGCAAGGCGTGGATGTAGGGCGTGGTTTGTTGGAAGGTGTAGTCTTCTATAAACGAAGCTTCGTAGTGTTTGATGGTTGGACCCCTCAGCTCCAACACTGGTGAAGGCATGACAGCCTGGAGGAGAGAAAAATTAGAGGTGAAGATTAAGTAAAGTAAAAAAGGGAAGGAAATAAAGTCAGTTCAACACGAGGTGACGGGATGCAAATTTTAAAATAGGTCGTAAATAAAAAAAATTAAAAAACAATACAGTGAGGTGAGGTGTAATGTTTTGGAGAGATAATTTCCTGATTATTTCAAGCAGCAATTATAAAACAGGAAACCAAATCATGCCTCGATGTTTACTGTGACCGATTATCTTGCTCTGTGGAAATTGTCTCTCAGACAGGAGGAGATTGAATGGCGGCATATCTATATAACTATACCAACAAAATGCACAGACATGAAGTGAAGTAACACTGGCGCAATCTTGCAACCTAAAAAATGCATTATTAGAAAATAAAAATAAATCATTTAAATTATGAATGCATAAAGAATAATATGTTTACAACACACAGCCGTACCTCTTCCAGTCTTTGGAGATGTCTGCTGCCAGCGTTAGCCGGCGTGCTGACATTCTCCGCCGGTGTGCTGAGGTGAGGGACGTGGTTGGTCAGGCTGAAGCTCGGCGATAGCAGGCCAGGGACAAACACCTTACTGACCTGGAGAGACAACCGAGACAGGACAGAGCAGAATGAATCGTTACCTCGGGCATGAAAAGACTGCTATGCATCAAACTAATCTGATCGAGTCTTACCCTGGTGACTCCGGTGTAGAGAACCAGACTGCCACAGGCCTCCAGGACCAGCATGGCGTCTATATTCTGAGGACCAAAGATTTATTGTTAATGTTATGTCAGCTGTCAAAGAGTAAATCTTTCATGTTGCGTGTGTTGAAGTTCATGATCAATACTGTGTGCACAGGATAATACTCCCAGAAAGGAATCTATCAATCAACTAAAATGTAAAAAAAAAGCTAAACTAATACAAACTAAAACTGAGAATAGAATAAGCTTTTCACTAGTAGGTAAACCAGAGTTGATATCCAAAATTAAAAATGTAAAATTCAAACTATAATTACTCAATTACTCAGTCCGGCTCATCAATAAAGTGGCATCATTAAGACTGGTTGTATGAGTTTCTGGTCTGATGATGATTTTTAATGAAGTCCTCTGAGGCAGAGGTTTAGCTCAACTAAATATACACACGCTCATAAACATCCTTTTGAATTAAAGAGGATACAGTAAGGCCTCCTACGCAATGTTCACAACTTCACACTTCCCACACAACAATTTGATGTTAAATAAATATGATGATGCCTCGGCCCGGTGCTGAAATCCATACAGATATCACAAATACAGAGAGTGAAAGCAGAGGAGTCTTTCTGTGAATGATCATAGCTGCGACCTGCTTTGTTTTCAGACACATGCAGAATATTTCTAATATCATTTATCACAGTTTTCAGCGGTGGCAAACTGAAAGTAACTGATCATCACTATTTAATTCCATGTACGGCAAACACGGCAACAAAAATACAGATAAAGATACACCTGCACAATCTATTGTAATTGTACCTTCTTTGTAACCACGTGTACATATATCCAATTTATGTTTTACATTACCTGAACTGTGTACATTCAAATGTATCAGATAAAGGTGTTGTTGTATTGGACTATAATATATTGAGGTTTCTATTTGTTTGTTACATGAGGGGTGTACCTAATGAAGTGTCATTCTTTCCTCTCTGTGTCTTTTGTAATTCCAGATCTGGAGGTGATCAAAAACTTACCTCCTGAATAAATATCACCTACTTTCTCTTAAACTGTAAATCTTTAAAAAAAAAAAAAAAGCTTAAAACTTATAATCTACCTGCAGAGGCTCTGCATCTTTGGCAGGGATGGTTGTCACAGAGGCGAAGATGAGCTGCGACGTATCGTTGCTCTCAATGAACTTCACACATCTGTGGAAAAGATGTCAACTTGTAAATAGATGTTGACTGGCAGAGAGACTGATTATGAAGAGACAGAAGTATGTGCATGTCTGTATCAAATACTTGTTGTGTATGTTTGTCCTGACCTGAGCTGTTGGTGAGACTCCACCAGGAAGCAGAGGTAGTGGTTCTCACAGAGGTCAGTGGTCAGGAACACTTTAGACGCCTGGCTGCTCATCTCCCTGCAAATGCAACGAGGTGACGATTCATGTGTAACAAGTACAAAAGAAAGCCGGGGCCAACTTAATTAGAGCTTAGTCCTGATGACTACCTGTGACAGCTAGCTGTGACCGTCTCGCTCCACAGCTGCTCCATGCATAGGTCGGGTACGATGGGCTCCATCTCCGGCACCAGCACTGTCTCGTTGACTGTGCTGTTGGGAGACGGTAACAAGCCATGGTGCCCCCTGGGGGACGGGCTGTGGAAAGACATGTTGAATCGAGCCGCCCCTGAAAAGGACGGAGCCGCCATGCCTGGAGAGTGAGCGCGGCTGGAACAGAAGAAAATAGGAAAAGGTTTTGGCCACTGGTCACACTGTGGAGAAGTGTTTTGATGATGATGATTTGCTTGTGCTCTAGCCAACGAGAACGCATATACACTGACAGATTTAGTAGTTAGGATGGTTTATAGTTTGGATTAGGTTAAATTAATCTTGTAATCTCGGTGGGCAATTGCTAAAGTTTAAGGATAGAACTACCCAACGTTGTGTCCAAGAAAAGTTTAATATTTACACATCTTGAGCTGAACATATTCTAATAAAAGCTAAATTAGCATCTGTAAAATCGCCTTGTACCCATCCCGTCTATCTGTGTCATAAACTGAGCCTCTACTCACCTCAGGGCAGCCATGTTGGATATACTTGGAGAATGAATGCGGGAGTGTACTCCTGGTGAAGACGTCATGATCCTGTTCTGGTGGCTGTGCAGAGCACTGTAGTGGAGAGGAGAGCTGGTACCGACAGCACAACTACATAGGAGCAGAAAACCAAGGAGGCAATCAGGCAGCAGCAAGAGACCAGCGATGCTTTCAATGATCAACTAATAATTGCGTCTTTATACGCATACAGCACCACATTCATTACCTCGTCCCAGTTCCGGGACCGAGCCCAGTCGCCCCGCTGCCACCAGGGGTGTCCAGGCGGGAGATATTACGGAGGTGAGAGGTCAGGAAGCCTGATGCCATCAGGCCTAAAGGTGTGCCAACTGGATCTGCTGCACATCGCAGGACTGAGGAACGCTCCTGATGGAGGTAAGAGGCTGGAGGTTAGGGACAGGTAGACTCTCTGTGTTTGTGTGTGTGTGTGTAAGATCACTCACATCGGGTGTGACCTTGCGCAGGATCCAGACTGAGTGTATCCCTTGAACAGTGTCATAAGAGACGACTACAGAAGGCTGACAGCAGGTGAACACTATCTTCATGGTGGCGTCTGATGCATACTGCACACGGGAGCCTTCAAACAGACCTGGTGAAACACACACGCGCAGAATCGGGTCAAAACATGGTGATTATTCATTCAGAGTGAGACAAGAGAGAGAGGGAAAGTGTGTGTTGTACCTGTAGGTTTACACACTACTGGTGCAATCTCGTCTAGAGGATGCAGCATGCTGAACACCGTGGGCAGAGGTTCCCTGTAGGGAAAAAAAACTCAGTTACCTGCCAAATGACACTGGTTTGTATATTTGTATGTGTGTGCCTAGGAGGCTGTCTTTGGTATAGACACATTTGTTCAGGTACTGAGCGCTCATATAGTGCCTGCATCCCTTCACGTGTGTTTCGACCCGTGTGCCATGCTATTGCTCTTTGCCGTGAGCTTGTGTATGCACATGTGTGTGAGTGTTAGTGTGTACCCTGGGGGGCTGAGTTGTGTGTCAGTCGAGTTTTTTCGTTCTAACAAAAGCCCGAACTTGGTTGCCCACACGTTTGAGACCTGGAGGAGACACAAACATAGAGAAATACCATGTTGTTATAAGAACATCTAACATTCGTATTTCACTTGATGATATACAGAAATAAATGCCATTTTACAACTTGACCAGTCACACTTGTAGATGACCTAAAGGCGTCTTTAAATTTGCAATACCTGATATTTATGGACACTTGGGGGCTGCAAGTTGTGGGCACAACATTTACGTATCTGGGGCAAAATTATCATTCATTTGGAGTCATGTTTTTGGCCACTTGGCAAGTTCAACATTCTCTTTTAGCTCCGTTTTTGGTCTCCTCCAATTGCTGAGGAAAATATCAAATTATTTTTAGTGGCTAAATGCTCCAATTTTGAACAAGCAAGCTGACATTTTACAGATCAAACAATAAGTTTAATAATCAAATTAAATGTCAGATTATTTGAAAGTGGAAATAATATAACTTTATTTTATCTAATAAGGAAATGTTCTTCTTCTTTCAAAAGAGCTGAAGGGTCAACAAGAGCTGGTTTCAGTAACAACAACACCCCACAGTGGGGCTACATCCTGTTAAAGAGGCTCTTTCAAGGATTTTCTTGCTCTGTTTAAAACACCAACCTGTGGTTTGCTTGCCTCTTTAATCATTTCAATCATTTAATAAGAGCGGATGTCAAATCTTTACGCTAGTAAATGTCCAACCATCACCACCTTCACAGGCCTCCAGCAAAAGAAACAAACACAGGAAGAAAACATGATTTCGTCTGAGCAGCCCACAAATACTGTCTCTATAACGTAGATGTAAAAACACATCACTGAATCAAATTACACCTTGACTAATGTGAGCAATACACACACAGATAACCCTAAAATATACATGTGCACGCTCACACAGATGCACATTTCCACTAGCAAAAACATCCTCAGTCTAGTATGTGCACAAACACAAGCAAGGATGTCTCACACACACACACGTATCTGATATTGATTGGGTTCATTCCAGTTGTCAGCGATCCAAAATTTCCATTATTGGTTAGCCAGACAATGGTTAGCCCTGAGGAATACCACCAATCTGCTAAACGCTAACTTAGACACACACAAACACAAAAAGTATCCACTCTTTATATAGAAAGGAAATACCTAGGGTTTTTTTTCCTCAGTGGAATATAAAATCTAGTGAGGCTGAGTGTTCCCACTGATGTTTCATCTGCCAAAACTGCAAGTCATACAATATGACTCAGACTGACAGATTTGAGGAAAATGATCAAAGGTTGATGAATCAGCTACCCTTTACTGAGCAGATACTTCTCCTTTTGTAAAAGTCTTGATTTCACTCTTCTTGTTGTCTACAAGGTTTCACATCAGTGTCTCCCTCCCCCTCACCTGGAAAGGTAGTGGCGAGATGAAATCCTTCCCGGTTACAGTGTGAACGTTGACACAGCTGCTCTGGATGATACACACTGTCTGCTCCACTTCCTCCTCTGTGAAGCAACATTAACAATATATTTTTTATGAATTTCTGCTGAAAAAAATGTAAACAAGAAGGTGATACTCAATGATTTTAAATGATACAGTACCCTCTTTCTTGTTCTGAGGAACAGCAAAGTTACACCATAAGGCCTGAAGGCACAAGAAAAGATCAGCGAAATGTTTAACTTGAAAGACAAAAGTTAGAAATCCTGACAATCACAATTAATTCCCACTGTACAGTTGAGCAACATTCAGCATTCAGTAACCGACCTGCTGCACTGGGCTGTCGACCGTGAAGGCCTTGTATACGTTGGAGGCTTGGGTCCGACTGCCCTGGCTCCAGACGACCACAGTTCCTGCAGTGTAGAGCTCCTCTTCAAATTCCACATCCTCTTCTTTGACTCCCATGAAGCCTTTCCTAAGCTGCCAGCATTCCTGCAAATCAAAACACGTTGATACAGCAGTACAGTACGAGGAATACATCAAAAACACGTTATAACATAGTTATATCTAGAAGGTTTACTTTCATGAGTAAAGAAAACCTCACTGACAAACTTATCTGTGCTATCTACCACAGTTATTATGTCAACTAATGTCAACTACTCACCCTCTCTCTCTCCTGCAGACTGACTTCTTGCAGGGACCCCACAAGGCCGGCGGCTCCATCTGACGACCAGAGCTCGGAGGCGGGCTGGAGCTCTCTGAGCTGCAGGTTGAAGGCATTTGGATGGTTCCTGCAGTGCTCGCGGCCAAACGGGACAAACGACTGCAATTCCCCTGCTGCGATCATCGTGGCTGTCTCTTCATACACGACTTCCGACATGAGTTCCAGATATCAGCATTATTTCTGGGAAGAAAAAAGGGGGTGAGGAAGGCGTTTCCACACTTGCATGTCGATAAGATCATTTAAACGTAACAGGACTTTGTATGCCTTAAAAGAAATCAGGAACCCTACCTATACCAAGCATCATAAAGCAGCCTGTATGAACACATAAGAACCAGTTTTTTCACCAAAATAATAGTTATATTACTTTAACGACTACTATTATTACTAAAACTACTAATTACTATTACATTTAGTCATTTAACTGACGCTTTTATCCAAAGCGACTTACAGAGAAGGGAACAATCAAGGTGTGCACACTGATACAGTGTGATAACAAAGCGTCAGTGCAACAATAAGTGTTGTGGCAATTCATAAAGGGTTAGATTTATCATGTCTAGCTGTTGGTAGTGTTGAAGATGAGGTCCTCTTTGAAGGTAGAGAGGGACGCCCCTGCTCGGGTAGGAGCTGGTAGTGCGTCCGCCAACAACAAACAAGCAACAAACAAGAAAAGTCTGGATTGCCTTGAACGAACAGGTGGGAGAGCCAGGCGTGGTTCATTGGAGGAGCGCAACGGACGTGAGGTGACACATGCCTGCGTGAGGGCGCTCAAGTAGGTAGGTGCATACCAGGGACAACTTTACGGGCGAGCATCAGGTTATATTATTAAACCGGTTGTAGACTTGCAACTTTGGCCATACAGTACTGACTCAAGGGCATGCAAAACAACTTTATACCAGCACAAAGACCCAGAAAAAGAGCTTAACTTAAATGTCAGAGATGGTAATTCATTCATGGCTGTTGTACTGAGAGTTCAAGAGGGTGCCTTTCAAAATAAAGTACTTTTAAGGCTAGGATTAAATATGTTCATCTGTGAGCATATTCAACCTGTATTTATTACCTTTATGTCTCAGTTTTCAGTCACTTAAGTTAAATCTTTAACATTTCATCATATTGTTACAATAAGACATACCGCTAACATTAAACTACTTTCTTCTTCCTACTGTTGACAGACGCTACATGCTAGCAGAGATGCTAGGCGTTTTCAACTCCCAAAATGTCCCATAAACTCAGTACAGGACAGTCAACATGTTGACAGTCAGGTAGCTGTGACCGAGAGGCTAGCTGTAAAGTACGCTTCAGTATTAGCACGCTAACGCTAAACTCCGTTTGCTTTCACTGGCTCGGTTAGCACACTAGCTAACGTTAGCTCCAGCTAGCTTTGAGACGCTTAGCCGCTCACCTGATAATAAGGAATAGTCTGGCTCTTGTCGCGGAGTCCTTTTCTTTCCTCTGTGTGATCCTTGCTTGAGCACAGCGTCGTCACCAGTGCCAACATTTAAAACAGCTCGCTTCAGCTGCCAAACCGTGAGTGTGGCTACAGCAGGTTTTCAAATGAGCGCGGACATCTTTGCTGTCCCGACACATCCTCTTCCTCTACGAGACTGGCCAATCAGCAGCGAGGAGGACGAAAGGACAACGCTGATTGGCTGCCTTCAGCAAGGAGCGCTTCATCCAGGATCTCTAAGATCATCACTGCATCTCTGCTGCACCATCATCATCACTGCATCTCTGCTCCACCATCATCATCATCACTGCATCTCTGCTCCACCATCATCATCATCACTGCATCTCTGCTGCAACATCATCATCACTGCATCTCTGCTCCACCATATCACTGCATCTCTGCACCATCTCATCATCACTGCATCTCTGCTGCTCACCATCATATCATCACTGCATCTCTGCTCCACCATCATCATCATCACTGCATCTCTGCTCCACATGCATCATCAATCACTGCATCTCTGCCTCCACCTCATACAACTGCCCTCCACCATCCATCATCACGGCATCTCTAGACCTCCACCATCATCATCATCACTGCATCTCTGCTCCACCATCATCATCACTGCATCTCTGCTCCACCATCATCATCTTCACTGCATCTCTGCTCCACCATCATCATCATCACTGCATCTCTCCTCCACCATCATCATCACTGCATCTCTGCTCCACCATCATCATCACTGCATCTCTGCTCCACCATCATCACTGCATCTCTGCTGCACCATCATCATCATCACTGCATCTCTGCTGTCCATCATCATCACTGCATCTCTGCTCCACCATCATCATCTTCACTGCATCTCTGCTCCACCATCATCACTGCATCTCTCCTCCACCATCATCATCACTGCATCTCTGCTCCACCATCATCATCACTGCATCTCTGCTCCACCATCATCATCATCACTGCATCTCTGCTCCACCATCCTCTTCTGTCAGGAGTGAGCAAATGGAGGAAGATCAGGAAACCTTAATAATAACTAATAATTAGATTAGATTATACTTTATTTAGCAGCAGAAAAAGTGTAATATACACTACAGAAATAAAATAAAAAGGGCAAACAACAGACAAGTGTACAGATGTGCCAAAAAGAGTACTATGGGTAATGTGACCATGATATAAATAATTTTGCACATGGTGCTAATTGGAAATTGGGAATAAGAATATAAATACAGATTTTAAAATATATATATATATAAAAGCTATGGTGAGTGGTGGTAATTTAAACAGAAACATGTTTATGCATTCTTTGGTATATACCTCACCACACCTAAAATATTATATGCAGTATAATAACTAGAATAGGAAGCAAGCTACTGCGTCCTATCCAGGTTTGTATATATTGTTTATTTCACTGAGATATGCAGGTCATCTTCCAGAGAAAGCAAAAGTCAAAGGTCAGGATATGCTTGTCTTATTGTCTTAGTATGAAAAACTAGAGTTAACTAGCTGATCAAGTAAACTGCTTGTAAAACAACATGCTGGATTAAACTGTATTAAATTTAATTTGAATTAACTACTTGTTAAATTCAGATAAATGATGTGTCTGCTGACAAGAAGTCTGAGTACAAAGACAATACACATTTCAAACTGAAGTTTGCTTGACTTTCAGACATGTTAACATGGTTAAATGTGGAGGATATTAATAAATGTTGCAGAGAGGATCACTCTCACCCCAATTAAGAATAAATAAGCTGATATTTATATGGGGAAGTGGAGAGTAATTGCCAGCGTCTGTTTAAAGTCACAGCGAGATTCAGACCCAGACAATATTTATTAATTATTTTACATTCTGTTTTTATTCTTTTTTATTTGTATGATTTTATGTGAATACTAAGTGCTGCAATTAGCAACAACAATAATTAATTACAGGCATCCTATCTACATGAACTTCATCTAATTACTAAATTAAGCCTAAGCGGAAAGGTTCTTCAAAATATAATCAGGTCATCTACTATAAAATGTCTGTAGTAGACGACACGCTGGATTGTATCATGTGGCTCCTTCTGCATCTAAGAAATCAAATCAGAAAAAGGTGGTCATGAAAAATTATACCTGAGTGGAAAATGAGGCGTCTGGGCGATACGTTCGCTGATGGATGTGATGGATGTTGCACAACAACACCATATGAACTGACTGAGTTAAGTCTCCCAGACAATATCAGGTGGAGCTCCCTGGGTGGTGTGTATGTGCGTGTGAGTCAGAGAGAGAAATAAGGGGAGGGTGAGAACGATTCTATAAAATCGAAAAGGAAATGTTAAAGGGAGAAAAGAAAGGCACAAAAACACAAAAAAAGGGAAGTCTGCCTTCACAGGTCTGACTCAAATTGATCTAACAAATAATTATTTTCATTCATTATTCCCTCTCTGACTCACACATGCTGCATTTTCTCTGTCTCTGCATTTCTAAATGAATTTGGTGACTGAAGGTGACATTAATTTCTTTCTGCCTCGCTCCTTTAAGTACAACATCTTGATTTCAGAGAAAAACATTGTTAATAACATTGTACAGTAACACTGTAATATTTAATGGCATATTTTACGGTCTTTTACTGTCACGGTTTGGCAGTTTTTCACCGCAAAATCTATTAAGAAAATAAGATCATGGAAACTTTAAGTTCTGCTTGACTCAGTGACCAAATGGATGGTTCAAGTCCCACCTGGGTTTATTCTCACTTCCATCCTCCTCTTGGGGTTTGGGAAAACTTGTAAAAGTGAGTCAGATAAATTCTGAAACATTACATGGTATAAAATGTTAATCTGCAGATGTGCTGATACCAACAGTATACATATAGCCCTCATCCAATAATTGTGAGACAAGTTGTTATTCTGCCGGGTAAAATTAGCCTTTTTCATGCCGCCTTTCCAAGAAAACGAGAAAATAAACTTTACAGTACTGTAACTCAACAACTTACGTCCATACAGCCATGACAGACACCTCATTACACTCATTTAGCTGCAGCAGGTTGTGCTGTTTGAGCTGAGGTCATCCTGCCATAACAGGCGCGCAGATTTCATTACTGCAGGGCTGCTAAACACACTGACGCACTGCAGCCGACCGGGGAGGGACAATGAGTTGCACTCTGGTGGTAGCATTCGTTCGTAGGCTTGAATTCCCCAAGTGAGCAGTGAAGAACAAATCTGCAGAGATGACGCTCCCATGGTGAAACGGTTTGAAAGGTCAGGCACAAAGTAACAATACAATATGCAAATTCATTAGATACAATGCAATTCAGTAATTCCTACAACACTCTGTACCTGTGTGACGATCATGATTTTGTAGATAAATCTACAGGCATTGATGAAACATTGATTACATGAAGGCTGTATGCCCTCAAAACTCCTGTCATCAAACAGACGTAGAAGACTGCATAAATAATACACACATCCTGTGTGAAATGTGTGAACATCATAGGCCAGATAGATAGATAGATAGATAGATAGATAGATAGATAGATAGATAGATAGATAGATAGATAGATAGATAGATAGATAGATAGATAGATAGATAGATAGATAGATAGATAGATAGATAGATAGATAACGTTGTTTTCCAACATAATCCGATTGGCCCTCATGAGAGCCAGGCCGGAGTGCATTGTGGGTATGGTTGTGCTGGTTAATGAGAGCTATGATGGAAATGTGACTGTGTGTGCATGAGTGTGTGCTGCGCTAATTAAAGTCTCAGGATGGCATTGCAGTACGTAATGTCTGCCAAGGGGCTGAATCCAGGCCAAATGTATTTATGTGTTTAGTTAATTTAGGATGCAATGAAGAGCTCTGGTGGTCTAATTGAACTGTACAGGAGGCCACACACCAAAAACAAGGCCTCCATTAAAGGAACCTCCAGGGACCCAGGCTCTGATGAGTGTGTGGGTTGTGCGTCTATGTGTGTGTAAGTAAAGTAAAGTAAATATTTCAGTATGAGTATTTGTTCGGGTCGCGGTGTTTGTGTGAAACTGAATCTGACATCTCACTTGTTGGTTATGAGGATCTGCTTTCTCTCTGAGATCTAGATGAGAGGACTGACATGTCTTTGTGTTAAATACAGAAACGCTGATATTGCGTGAATGCAGCATGAGATACATGAAATTTAAATGTGATTAACAGTAATCTTCTCAGATCACACTTAAAGACAAAGTTGAACAAAGTCTTCTTTCAGTCTTCTTACCACAGCTGTCACTCCCTCAAACTTGTTTGGTGGCTGAAATTATGAAAATGGCATGTGTGTACAGTAAATGCTGTTATCCAGTTCATCAGGGAAGAAGATTTGTGTTGTCAACATGTCATTTGCAATACAGCGTTAATGCTGTTCATTTCCCAAATTTCATCCGGCTGTGTTGACCTATTGTCTCCATTTTCAGCTCTGAATTCAGCCGGTCTCCTGCTGCAGCAAACCGGGTTTAGCCATCAGGGGAGCTTCGCTGTAATTTATCAGACTAATCTCCTCTAGTTGTGAATTGCAATCCATCACCAAACTCAGCTGGGTCCACCGTGAGCTAGGAAGAGAGGAGTCGCCCCACATGGGAGACGCGAACACCGGCAACTATGACGACATTTAAAATGAGCGTAAAGGCCTGTCATTTGTCTGTGGAGGGATGTCGTGATTCTGTCACCATGTTAGCATGAACATTTCCTCCCACCAGCTGGAGGAGAAGTTACATGGCGATGCATACTCAATGTATGTTCATTAATATTAATAAATATATATTTTTATAGTAAATCTTGGATTTCTGTGCAGCGTAAATTCAAATTTGTAATTACTCAGAATGTTGGTGGTAACTGATTATGTACGAATATTTAAGTCGTGGTAATATTTTTAAACTTAAATCTAATACATTTTTCATTGTTTTTTATATTTCAGACAACTGAATTGACTTGATTCAGTGATCCTTATTAAAATTGAGTTCCAGTGACTAATCCTTTACTCCATAAATTTCATTCTGCACAGCTTATAGTCTACGGAAATCTACTCAAAACAAATGAAGCTGCATTAAATTCAAGTGATGGAAAACTAAAAATTACTACTAGTCAATTTAAAATTACCAAGAGGTTTTTTATTGAGTTTTTTAAAAAAGCAGCCGTCATAAAAACTTGAACAATCTGTGAATTTTATATTTCACAGAAGAGTCTGAACATCACATTGCATGCTGCTTCCCTCCGTAATGTTTTTAGTTGCTTTTTTAAGGAAGTCATTTTTACGTTATGAGTTACATCATATATATAAAGCTATAAAGCTTTGTTCTTGTATCATATCTGACTTTCTGGATCTGATAAAAATCTTCTGTTTGTGTCTTATCTCTGTATCTTTATTCTATTTCCTCACCTGCCACACACACACTGCTACACACACACACACATAAGAGAGAGAGAGAGCGACAGAGACCCCAGTGTGTCCTGTCAGGCTGCCAGCAGTAATCTGCCATCAGAGTTGTCATTCTGTGGTTTGCTAATTGGATAATATGGTGCAGAGGAGGCACTCAGCAAGCCAGGGGATTCCCCTCATCACACTGGCTGGTGGGAGAGTCGTGATGTAAAGTGTCTCATTACGAAGACAACAACCATTTGGACCTAAAAGTAAATTCCTGCAGCGATCTTCCACCGCACAGTACTTCTTTAAGACAGAAGGCTTTCACTTGGCGTGTAAGAGGCAGGCAAGGAAAAGGAGAATCCAAACGCAAACAGGAACATCGGCGATTTTCTCCATCAGGAGACAGACGGTGAATGGCAGAGGCAGCTGTCATGACACTCCCCAAGATGTGTAAAATTGGTGGAGATCCCCTTTAAGGCCTGGTTTAACATCTCATTTTGAGGGGCTGGGTCCATGTGTCAAAATGTATTTGTAAGACTGTCACTCTTTAACCAAATATTGTAATAGCAATAGCAAGCCAGCTGATAGCAGGTAGCATTCTTGCATGTCTGATATCTGGGCTCTAGCAGAAGGAATGAGGAATCAGTGGTCATTTTCTTTGCCCTGGTGACCCTAAATCCAGCCATAATGAACAAATTATAGGTGTATAACTTGAAGCAAGTAGACTCGGTAGGGCTAATAATGGTAAAAGTGGTATGGCTAGTCCAAGCTCCAATCAGAAAAATGCATCAGATTCCTGTTTTCCAGTCCTCTGTGTCATCCTGCGTACAGAGGTGAGGCGGCCTGTTACTCGTCCATAGGAACGTTTTCATCCGTACATTCCATCAACATAATAAGGCCGACGTTTCCTCCATCAACTTCCTCTTCCTGCAGGGACCTGTCTCCAATCACTGCTGTCAATTAGACCAGCTCCTTCTGCCATGGACTTCTGCCTAATCTACTTTCTCTCTGGACTGATCACATTAGGGTTCAGATGGTGCCATCATGGTTAAGAAGAGGGAGGAGGAGGGGGGTTCATCTGCTGACTGGGAGGAGATATCAAGGCCACGAGACGCTGTTGTCATGATTTAGTGGTAAATAAAATTTGTGTTCATTAGTAGGTATGCAAACATGAGAAACATGTCTTATCTGAAAATGCTTACTTACACCAGAGGAACGCTCTAGGATTTAAAACTCCATTATAATTGGCTACCTTTTTGTCAATTGGGTTGGTTTGTAGCACAGACTGGGCTGCTTACTACGACTACCGCAACCAACATTAACATTTAATATTTATTTGCTTGATTTGATGCGACTATCACCTCTTTTCTTTTTGTTTTATCTTTTTTTTCTGCCCTGTCACCCTCTGCAGTCTCTCTGTAAGTCACGTCCAAGCCAATCATCTTTATCTCTCCAGTGATATTGGCTAAAATGGTTCACACTCATTTAGATGGATGGATGGAATGGGTGGATGGATGGATGGGTGGATGGGTGGATGGACGGGCGGATGGATGGATGAGGCGCCAGCCAACGTCACGACTAATTCACTGTGCCATTCCAGCGGAGCAAATCAGACTCATCAGGGACACTGTGGGTGGATTCAGAAACACTCACAGTCCTGTTTGGTGTCCTTTTTTTAAAGCCCCGGCACAACCTGATATAGAACACAATGTCAGCATCTTGCAAACACCCTCTACCATTTTCATCGTATCCTTGTGTCTTTAGCACCATCAATGGTGCTCAAATCGGATATAAATGGCTGCAGTAGGATTTTAATGACATTGTTGAGGAATTAAATATTAGTGTCATGGCAGCACAATGCACCAGATAAATAAAGAAAATGTTTACAGCTCAGAATTAAGCTCGGAAACGTTGCTTATTGCATCCTATATATTGAAAAATAATGTGTTTTTATGACATGAAGCTACAGTTTGGCCTTTGATAACATTAGTTATAGAGAAACATTTGCACACATCTTCCATCATGGTATAGTTTTTATATTTTTTTAGGAACATAACTTATGACATTTAATTACTACATATCTTACACTCTTAAAAAGTGCATTTCAGTGACAACTTGTTTCCAGTCAAGTGTCAACTGGAAATATTGGAAAGCTGGTTTGGTTCTCTAATCGATATGGGCTGGAAAAGGGCAAAGTGGTGGTTATTAGATTTTCACTTCCATTTTTTTTTTTATTGCATTTCCCAGAGGACACATATACTGTGACACTTCAGGAGAAAACAGAAAACAGGACTGTAAGTAACTCTGAGGGGAACTTTCCAAATTCTTGATCTGTAGGTTTCTCCACAGCACAAGCATTAGTAATTATAGCTTTGTTAAGATTTTACCTGATGGTGTTTGCTTATTTTACCGCTTTTGGTAAATAACCATCATCATTCACTCACTCGTCTGCCTCTCTGTCTCAGGTACCTTGTTACATGTCAAGGAAAGCCTGTGGATATTTATGTCATGCAAATGGACGTTACATTTCTGGAATCCCTTTACTGTGTGAATGAATAAAACCATTTGCTTCCTCTTCTTTTCTTCTTCTTCTTCTTCTTCTTCTTCTTCTTCTTCTTCTTCCTTGTATAATAGATCTGCAGAAAGCCCTTGACTTTAACTTCTCATCTCAGATGTTTTCCTGCAGCAGCTGACCCACACTGTGAAAGCAGGGGAGCCTTGGGAAAATGATCAGATGAGTCAACGGCATCAACACTGGCATATAAGTTAGTTATGATTAGTTAGGAGAAAAAATAAAAAAATAAAAACTCCCCACTAATTTCACCCTGGGCCTGTTTGGTTTCCGACCGTGAGCAAGACCGATGACGGAAGCAGTGACTTACTGACGTCTCAGGCCCTGATCGAATCTGATGTCCCCTCCTGCTCCATGAGAAACATCCAGGTGTATAAAACAGGAGCAGACCTGAAGGCGAGGAAGACAGGAAGACAAAGAGAGTCAGGAAGCATCGGGTGGAGATACAGCAGCAGCTCGAGATCAGGACTTTGGAGAGCGCAGCGGAGAGAGCAAAAGAAACAGACAACGTTCTTTAGAGCACATGTAAGATTTTATATTTTCATTATTTTAGAGTTTCTCTGTATCTTGGTCATTTTGAACTTGTGTTTTTGTTCTTTTTACGCGCTCCAGGTAGACTTTGGATATCTCTCTCCAAATAACCGAATATTGAGTTTTTTTTGGTCGATTTAAATTGCTGGTTTTAAATTTAGCAGCAGATCGATACACGAAATTAAGGTTTGTGCTCTATTGTGGCAACAGAAGTGCAGAGTCCATGCGGTGTTAATAAGATGTTTCCTGCTCGCTGCTGCGTAATTACGCATTGGAGTCCGACGAGTCGCTTTTCTTACAAAATCTTGACCGATAAATTGCTAAACTTTCAAAATCCTTCGTGTTTTGTTCCTTTACAATTAATAAGCAGTGGCTTGATGGTCAGAGAGCTGTTTCGAGTTAAAAGTAATTGATCTCTAATAGTCTTGGGCTGACAAAAATGACATTTTTACATCTCCACGGTTAAATTTACTCTAATTACTTGTTTGAAAGATATTGAAAACACTTTGGTGCTTTCAGCGATAGGACGTTCAACACTTACGCTCTCTGCGGGGGCAACAGACTTCCAGAGTCCCGGTGTGTAACAATAACAGTCTTATCCTCGCCATCTGCGCGTAATTACGCATTAGAGTCCGCTGCTTTCTTTTATTCAGCTCTGACAAAAATTCACCACTTTGAGAGGGTGTCCAAACAGATCTTCGTGGCTAAACAACTCTTCTATTTCTCACCTTTGCCTCGAGCAACTGACCACTTGTTTACCACCTGTCTCTTGCGCGTACTGTCAGATAATGAATAAAACTTACCGGGCACGGCATCGTTTCCCGTCTGCAGACTGCTGGTAAACAACCTAGTGCTCTCCGTGTTCAGGTTGCAGGGAGAATAACTTACCGTTTCCATCCTCAGGTGTAAAGCGATGTTACAACGGACCGGCCCCCAGCTGCTTTTCCTAATAGCCCTGTGCAGTGTGTTGTACTCACGGACTCTGAGTCTGCCATACACATCCATGAGGTAAGACAAACCGGTCCTTTCCTACTGAAACTGAAGAGAGGCAGAAATTTAGACTTTACACGCATGTTGTCAAAGACATTTAAATATAATTGCACCGTGTTCTGGTTTAGTTGATGCCCAAAGTCTATGATTATATTTCTATAATAATTTGTAGTGTTAACAAAGGTGACATTTTAATTGTAATCTTATCGTGCGTTGCTGTATTTCTACATGTCATCATCATAAACAGGCTTTAAGTTTTCACATGCAAATGATTTGTCTCGGTGTTTTGGTGCATAACAAACATCATGTAAAGATATAAGGAAGATACGTGGACAGTAGTCGTTTATTGCGCTCTTTAAATCATTATTATTATAATTATAACCAGCACATCCTCAGAACTGAACCTGGTCTTTGCGTATCGTTGCGTGTCCGTGTATTGTTGTGTGAATGTGACTGTCCTGTGCTGTGCAGACCGACGAGACACGCAGACGGTCTGTTCACCAGCGGATACAGCAAACTCCTCGGACAGCTATCAGCGCGGAGGTACCTGGAGTCTCTGATCGGGAAGCGGGTCAGGTAGGTGACCTCCCGGAGAGCTGGCTGGCAGAGGCTGAATTATGAACCCTTTTTTTGCTGTAGTTATTTGCCCCTTGGCTGATTTAGAACCTTAAAATGTGTTAAATTGGATTAAAGCACGTTTTGACCTTTGTGAAACTTGAGAGTGAACCAAACCCATCAGAGAATAGATGTGTAAAAGTTAAAGTGAAATGTAAATACACATAAGAGTTCAGCATCTTTTTCCTTCAAGGAATTTTGGCTATTAATTGATTTTTAGTGGCTTATTTGTCAGAACATAGAAATGTGTGTGGAGATTAGTTATAAAGCTGATTAAGGTCTCATGAAACAAACAGGCGTATGCAAATAATTGACATGAAAGTTTCCTAAAAGTTTGTGATATTTTCTTTCGTATTTATACATTGTGTTTCACTATTTTGTGCAGGGAGAGGTGATTTTTTTATTTTTAGTTTTGGTAATGCTGACAGTTTAACACCGGAGGACCTACTGACATTTGTGATGAAAAGAACCGACCTGCTCGATGATGCCTTTTGTAATTGACTAAACATTTTTTAAAGGTTAATTCATGCCATTACCGCTTCATTACATTACAGCCAAGAGGGATACACACCACACACACACCACACACAGAATGAATCACAGAGCCTGAGCTGCGCTGACTTTGCATTGAAACCAGCTGGCCTCTGAACTGTGGTGAGCTTTAATACAGTTTCATTCCTCTCTTCTGTCCAGTGATGAGCTAATGGAGGAGCCAGTGAAGCGCCACTCAGACGCCATCTTTACAGACAACTACAGCCGCTTCCGCAAGCAGATGGCCGTCAAGAAATACCTGAACTCAGTCTTAACAGGAAAGAGAAGGTTGGTATCAGTCCTACCTCCCAATAACATACATTTGCCTTCCTTTTTTAGTCCAACCTGGGTCTCCTGAGCTCATATTTTGATGTGACATGTAACTTTGTGACATCTTACTCTCCGGGATGTCACAGGAATCCTATGATTTAAAAATAGTTATGATGTTTGATAGAATTCAGTACTGTTGACAGATTTATCTTGAACAAGTACAGCTTGAGAAGAACATTCACATTGACTTCCACTTGATTTGGTTGGTTGCTGAGAACCAGAGGAGCTCGGCAGCGGGAAACCAGACTAACCAACAAATCACGAGTAATTCAAATGAGCAAAAAATCCTCAGGACCAATACCAGCACACAATTTTAACATGATAAATACAAACTAATTCTTTGACATTGAAGTCTGCAGTCTGGGAATAAAATACCATTTAGCAGCCAACACAGCCCTGTATAATTACAACAGATTTTCCATCATGTTTTCTCTGACTGTGCCTTAGAATTTCATATATTTATATGAATAAATGTATTGACTTTGTACCTCCTGCCCCTCCATTTTCACACCAAACAAACGCGCGCAGCCTAGAAGATCCTGGATCCAGCGACCCAGAGGACTCCAGGGATGAACCCAACACTTTCCAGGAGAGCTACAATGACATCAACGTAGATCACCTCCTAAACAACTTTCAGCTGGTAGGAACACACACATACTCACAAGATCTAAAACTTGATCCTGAGAAAGAGCAGATAAGCATAATGTCCGTATATGTGAAGATTTAAATGCACAGAATCAATATTTCTGATGTTCACACACTCATACTTACGTTAAGGGTACATGAGTTGTACAGCAAATCTATAAACAAGGAAATGTAGAGAATACAGAGGGATCAATAACTGTCTTCTCTCTCCATTTTCTCCCCTGTCCTGTTTCTTGCAGCCACTTTGAGGAGGAGTCCGTGCTCGAGTGAATACCTCAAGTCATCCTCATGAAATCCGCCCATTCCAAAAACAACACAGTATTATTCCAAAGGACATTCAAAAGTCAAATCAACCAATGATGATGTGTTCTCCAATGTGGTTATCTATCTACTCATACACACAGTACATGTTTACGCTGTATATATACAGTATACATATATATATATATACAATACTAATCACTAAACTCTGCGGGCCGCACTGAGCAACATGCGTGTCCTCATGCAGTTTGGTCATTTGTGTTTGAAAGCGACGACTGACAACAGTAAATATTAGCAAAAGTATGACGTTTACTTTCTTTCTAAGATCATTGTTGTGCTTAACTTTCAGTAGAGAAATTTCTGTCCTAATAACATTTGAAGAAACCACTGTCCTATTAAATTTGTGTGAAATTTGTAGCATCAACTTTGAGTAAAAGATTTAACCCATTGAACGTCAATAGAACAGCACCTGCTTTCCCTTTCCCATGGCTTTTCAATGGATCTACTACCAGTTTAACTTGACTAATGTTTGTTCAGTTAATGCTGAAAGTCCAATTGAATTCTCCTGAATTTTCACTTAGTTTTCATTAAATTTGAATGAAGAACATGTCCAATCTTCAGTGTAACGCTAGCACCACTGGCTGGTATAAAATGTAATCCAGTGGAACATTTGAACAATTTCAATGCCAAACTTTCAATGCCATTTTGCAATATTAAATTTAATTGAAATTTGTCCCATAAACTTTCATTTAAATTTTTTGAACTATTGAATGTCAACGGAACAGTACAATGTCAATACAGCAACTTTCCCATTGAATTTCAGTGAATCTATTGTCACTTTACGTTTACGTCTTTACGTTTCAAGACAGCTGTTGTTCTATTAACGTTCAATGGGAATGTTTAAGTGATATTTATCCCATTAACCTTCAGTTAAAAAATGACTTGTTGAACATCAGTGGAACATCATTGGTTTTTATTTGTCATTTGTCTGATTAACTTTAAATGGCTGATTGGGTTCTGAACTAATGCAACATTGGTTTTCCATTGCCCCATTTACCTTTAGAACAATACTGTTGCATATAATTACAATGATTTGATTGATTTTGTTTTATTTGGATGATATCTTTCAATTGATTGATTGTTCAATTACACATGGGACAAAAATGAACAAATTAACAGTTGTCGCCTCAGTTTTCAGCGGTGCAGTCATAATGTAAATGCTGAATTGTTTTAGAGAATCCAAACATGGTTAAAAAAAAAAAGATTACAGCAGCAAGAGGAAGTGGAACACATTTTGATGAACACACAGATGCATATAATCACTTTATACTATTCAGTATTTAGAGCAAAGACATTATAACTGAGCATAAACCTGCCTTTAGCGCGTATAGTGATGTACACCACTCACCAAATAAAAGATGTTGGTTTATTTTTCAAAGCTGAGTCTTTTGTCTGGCTGATTGTTTGATGATTGGAGTTTTAGGACATAGGTTTGAGGTTTCTGAAAGATCATTTTATCCTCTGGATGGGTCAAACAACACATTTAAGCTTCCACTGACATCTGGGTAGTTTTTGGGGGAGGGTACAGTTCCAATATCATACATTTTTAACGTCCTTTAAAACAAACATTGTTATACTAAGTCAGCTAATCAGAGTTTCTAAATGAAAAAGCCACGGATGTGATCATATCAAGCAGCAAGCAAGCTTTACTTCTTCCCCATGGCGTGCAGCTGCTTGACATAAAGTTCAGTAACACTGACATGAAGACACTTCGTGCTCTCCTTTGCGTTGCTGCCATCTTGCCAGCTGTCCCAGCTGCAGGTTTGTCTTTCTTCAGGTTGTTTTGTGCGTTCTTTTTCCTCTTGCAAGAGGTTTAAATTAAAAAAAAAAAAAAAACATGACAGAAATTTGGTTTGGTAACTCTGAGACCTTTGTTAGTCATGAAAAGATGACGTGTTTCTTCATTATCATAAATAAAGTTACGACTAGAAAACTGTGATTTCATCTGCAACTGCAAACACAAGCAACCACAAACTACCCTATAACACAACTGTGTTGGATCACAGTGTGTACATTTCATTGATATAATCGCACCTGTGGCCTTCAGATTCAGTTTCAACACCTTTCATTTCTATTCAGCTGGCCTTCACAGTTTTAGTGGAAGCAGGGCACACAGGATACTGCTAATGGGTAGCTGCATGATGTGTAAAGGGCTGTGCGATTGTCTTAAGGTCTGAAAGTAGCCACACTTTCAGGCGTCACACCATTAGCAGACTTCTAAGTTCCACAGCTTTGCTCTGTAGTGGCTCCCACTGTAGGAGGAAATGTTTACCAGAGACGGGTGATGAAAGAAGCCGAAGTGCAAATGGACTGTTCGTTTCCACTCTGTCCTTCACAACTTATAAAAAAGGGGCTTCTTGTTTTCTAACCCTTTAATAGATTTCTGAAATCTAATGAAATGCCATCTACTGGCAATGACAGCAATACTATGACACATTTTATAACCATCTGCAGGCAATGAGTGTTAGTGCTGTTAAAGGTTTTGTTTTTAATTAATTAATTAATTAATAAACATCTATAAAACTGGCTCCAAGATTAACATGAAGCTTCGTCAGTAAAAGAGAGTATGTTGTCTTAATTGTAGGCAGTGGGCTGGTTTAGCTTGGGGAAAGAGTTGAAGACAGACAAGATCTTTGGAGATGAGAACACAGACGGGTTACTGGAGAGGTCAAACAACAAAAAGAATAATAGGCAGACAACACTACACTGCCAAAATGAGCACACTAGTATATAATGTACACAGTGTGCTACATAGAAGTGTACAAATGGAAATATCTGAATTGAGACACAGCAAAACATGAGACAAGCGGAGGAGGAAACAACAGGTGAAGGGAGCAGGAGGAGAAGACTGCAATTAACAATCAGTGTTATAGGATCAAGTGGCATCTAATGGTGTAGTTGCAGATAGCAACACTCTCCATCTGCCTTCCCTCAGCGTCAGTCAGTCAGCCAATATTTCATGTGTCTTTTGCCCTGATTACCCCTTTAAACTACTTCTCAGCTGAGTAATTCATCTGTATTTCTGCAACAAAATCAAAAAAGAAAACAGCGTTTTCATCCGATTTTTGTCTGAAGTGCTTGGTGTTCCACTAAAATGTAATCGCCCGCTCACACTCAGTGACTCACTTTGTTCCTAAGTGTCGAGATGGCAGCTGATATTTGACTCATAAATGTCATAAGGAATGTTCTGCAGGGCTGGAACACAGATCACACAATCTTATAATTAGAAACAGAAGGTGCCACTCTGCGTGGCTAAAAGGACTTTTAGACGATTCAGCATTAGTTCAAATCAGTTTGCAATCAGATGGTTTGAGTTTGCACGGCGGTAAAACAAAACTAAGAGTCAAGATGAGCCTAGATAATGAATGACAGATGGACATTTTTTCAAATTATTAATGCTAAACACTCATGTAACACTGAAGAGGACATTAACTAATTATTGAATCAAACATTAAGCAGCATTTCACGTTAACTATGTGATTTAGTACTAATTATCAGAATCACTTTTATTGGCCTGGTATGTGTACTCTGGTTACACTTTGTTCTGGGTGTACATACACTATTATAAACATAAGACTATTATGTACAGATAAAAAATATACTATATATATATGTGTATATAAACAATAATAACATTTGTAAACAAAAATGAAGTGATGCTATTTACATTTTCATTTTATTTCTTTCATTCATCATTTGCAAAAACTGTAGTCAATATGTGTGTTTTTGTGCGAACATTGTGGTTGTATATATAGATCTGTGTGTGTGTGTGTGTGTGTGTGTGTGTGTGTGTGTGTGTGTGTGTGTGTGTCCACTCTTCAGGACATTTGTGATTACTGCCTGCTTTGTGGAGAGGCTTCACTCATTAACTCTCATCACTGCTGATCTTAATGGACCAAACAGAGTAAAAATAGACAGAGAGAGCTGCAACCTTTTTAACACCAAGCACTGTGCACGTCCGTGTGTGTGTGTGTGTGTGTGTGTGCTTAAACTCAGCTCTTCTTCCTATGTTGAAAGAATCAAGTACCTCTGCTGCGCACACCCATACATCTATGGATATAACTCATAAATTATTGCATTCAGTTTGAAATGACAGATACTCTCTTTACTGTTTTAACGTAATTCTCATTTATTACCAGCTGAGTTTTATTTTAATAGCGTTTGCTATCATTTGCATTGGTTAGGATTTACACCAAAGCAGTGTATGCAACCTGGAAACACAGGTGGCATATCTCATTCTTATGAGGTCATTTTCTTTTCCAAATACGTTAACTGTCTAATTTCAGACTATTGTTATAAAACTGTATGACTGCAAAAATCTACAGAAATAAGACCCAAGTTGAGTGAAACTACAAAAGTTACTACAGCTAAAGAGTGCAGGGTTTTCTTTATTTGCCCAAATAACTTCACATTGATATCTTCATTATTATTCCTACAAACTGCTCACAAAACAAAATCCATGGGATCCACGAGGTTTTCCAGCTGTGACAAACCAAACAATCCCCTTTAAATGTATGAACATTAAGTTGAATGTTGCTAAATTAAAAAAGAGTCGTCATATTCTTCTCTAACATCCAACTGCCACAGCGTTCTGCTTGGTGTATCTATTCTACCTTTTTTTTTTTTTTTTTAGATTAAAAACATAAAGTCACCAGCCAAGCTTCATTTCCCCCTCCTCAGCCTCGGTCCTGAGGTCTTGATTCACTTGCTGCTTCGTCCTCATTTCCCCGGAGGCGTGAGTGACAGCTTCTCTTCAGGGCTTTTACAGTTCAACTTTGGTGACATGCAGCCGATTGACATGTGGAAGTCACTGCGTATCAAGATCATCAACCCTGAAAAACACACACACACGCACGCAGCTCGCATGGTCCGGATGTCATACACAGACTGCCGTCCTCTATCCTAGGGCTGAAATCAGCTATTTATGCAAAAAAAAAAAATTGCAGATTCAATAGATGAGCAGATAAAATACAAAGAATAGTGACAGAAAGGAGGAGATAATACAGCAATATTTAATTAGAGGTGAGAGGATATTCTGCAATTTGAGAAATGACTTTCAGACCTGCAGAAAGTTGCTCTAAATGGCTTAACAACAGCTCAACAGGGGGCTTCAGCTTCGAGTATGAGTTTATGTTCAATTATACAATAGTACAGCACTCCTGGCTGGTAAACACCTGTTTATGAACACACACACACATTCACACAAACACACGACAGCCTCTAATGACTTTTACAATTAGCAGCAGGTCTGATTGTGTTGGGGATGTGTCTCTGTGCAGCAGCCGATCAATAAATCTGCCAGATGAATTACCATGAGTCGCAGAGGCAGTGAAAGGACACAGCGCAGACTAATCAGGAGCCGCCACCGAGGCGGCATCAGCAGCTCTGACGTGTTACAAAATAGTCCATTTAGATCCATCATTGTGACATTTTCTTACACGTTAGGTGTTCAGCTGCTGCTCTTTTCTCTTTTGTATCAACACATCTGTGTCTCGTGTCACTTTTAAGGCCAACAAAACTCGCTGCTCCATGACTGGATTTGAACATTTGTGGTAATTTGACATAGAAAAAGAGAGAGAGAGAGATAAGATACAAATTGTTAATTAATTAAGAGTTTATAAGTGAGATCCAGAGGTGCTACTATGTGGACTTTGTTGACCTTGTTTGGAGCCACGCTATATGTTTGCCCCTGATTCCGGCCTACATGCTAAGCTAAGCTAACTAGTTGATGGTTCGAATCCATATTAGACAAACAGATATGAGAGTGGTATTGATCCGCTCGTCTAACTCTTGTGGCACCAAAGCAAATAAGAGTATTTCCCAAACTGTCAAACTGTTCCTTTAATGCTGGAAACTGACGGTTCTTATACAACGTCCATTTTTACTGCGGAAAAACCTTTAAGGGAAATGTAAAATGTGAAATGAAACTAAAAATAACAGTACCAACCTTACGAGCTGACACATGAATGAAAGTTGACTAATGTTGATATGTGTCATCACAACAAAACACACACACACACACACACACACGAGAGAGAGTGAGAGAGAGACAAGAGAAACAAATGGGTCATCCTGCAAATGTCAGAGGTAACTAGTCTAATGTCAGCGATGCTATTTGTAGCTTCATAACTCTCCTAAACAAATGATGACTGATTCAAGTAAACTTCATTTTTAAGGGGAAAGTGACAGAGGCTGTTTTTATCTTTTATTTTTAAGGCGTGTTTTGAATGGGTGCTTTCCAAGAGCTCCAGGTCAGATTGTCAGTGATGAAAAGTGACTTTATCGTGCGAAGGCGTCTCTCAAAATAGACACACACTGTTAATGAATTGGCAAATATGCAGAGAAACACGTTGGTTTGCTTTCGTATGAAAAATCACAAGTTGGTGGTGATTTGAGTGCCGCTTGTACGGTATTATGAATCATTGCAGAGTACAAAAACATGCACACAGCGCGTGCATGACAAGTAATATAACAAGAGAGTGATCGAGCAAACACAACGTGACAAACTTTTAGGGTTGAATCATCAACAACTGCCATCAGGTTCAGTTTTATTTTTGGTGTAGTGAAAGAAATGTTTCTCTGTCTCTAACAGTCTGCTTGTAGAACACTGTGTTCCAGCTGTTTAGTACTGCACCTGGATACATTTGGATTCACAGAATATGACGATGATAAAGATATGATAGAAAACCAGCAGAGACAATACAGCCCAGATTTGTTCGTTTGTTTGTTTGCTGCAGGTCTGATGATGCTGGCTGAAACTCCACAAAGAAGAAATGAAGAGCCTCACAAAGCAGTGTCAAAACTCTTTCCATGTGTATAATATCTCCCACCAGCATGACTATATGGCCAACTGCAGAAAAGAAACTGAATCTAATGATTCTTAAGATTTTTAAGAAGACCTGCAGATACTGAAATTACCCTGTGACTGTTGTAATATCCCCCCAAAAAAACAGAGCGCTTCAGAGGACAACAATGCTGCCCTCTGGTGAAGAAAATCAAGACGTGACTGTGGCTGACACGCCAGATAATCTGACCAAGAATAATCTGATGTGTTTTTAGGTACAATCATCAAAATCACAGCTGTGTGCGTAAACAGAAAACCTCCTTAGTCAACACATGAATGTCAAATCATAAATTCAGACCTGCAGTCATTCAGTGTTAATTAAAAACCTACAACAGAATGTAACAAATGTGACCTGGACATTGGAATCATTGAGGATGAGAGACTGTAGGTGCTGCTGAGAGGTCTCTCCTGCTGCACTGCAGTCTGACGGAGCCTCACACTGTACATCACAGCGAACACTGAGAAAATAACCAGGTGTGTCCATTAACAGTCATAGTCAGTTGGGCCTCTGTAGTAGAAAAGTTTGTTTATCCTGTTTGTGCTCGTCTGTCAAAGCACTTCATAAACTTTTAAAAATATATATAAAAGAGCAATATAATTAAAGTTAGTATACCAAACTGTATGTCACATCTTAATATACTGGTAACGTGATGCAGGAGTTATTTTCACTAGCTCTGTGATAAACGTGCCGTCAAAGAACCACAAAAAC
Source organism: Nibea albiflora (assembly GCA_014281875.1). NCBI lineage: Eukaryota > Metazoa > Chordata > Actinopteri > Sciaenidae > Nibea > Nibea albiflora. Next base: position 6,556,023 of record CM024797.1, read on the forward strand.
ACAGGATATGTTTTATGAAACATCTATTTACAGGGAAAAACAAATACAGGTAATATGAACATTTATTTAAAAGTATGCAAAACTATTTAAAATACAATATAAGACATTTACATCCATTTCATTTTAAAATATAATAAAACTGTACAATTTAAAGCCTAGTAGGTCTACATTTCTTTATTTTTTGGCATCAGATGTGTTTGTCGCTCACAGACGACAACATTTTTAGCCAGCTGACACTCTCTGGTTGATTGTCCCAGTAGTGTTTTAAGTGCTTCAGTCAGATTCAGTTATGTGGTAGAGCCACAGCTCAGGCATGTAACAAAGCTTTGGTGCCATAGTGCACAGACAGGCGCCTACATAAAAGCTTTCCCCACCGCCCGAACATCGGCGGCAGTCAGCGGTAACACTGCCAGTCCAGGGAAAGTTGACCCGCCCAGTTAAAAAAAAGTCAGTAAATAAAATCTCAGTAAAGCTCCGTCACAGGCGCCTGATGCTCCTCTTGCTGCGAGCGACTGCCTGGTATGATCGGGGTTGATTTGGGGTGGGGGAAGTGGGATCTGGGCTTCACCACTCTGCAGGGGGTGGAGCCGTGGTAGGCCTCCTGGCAGTTTGTGCAGAAGTCGAAGAGGACAGCTGGAGCGGGTGCATGTGGCCCTCTGAACCTCCGCCAGATGTGTTGCTGGTGAGCCGCAACGCTTGCAGGGACGCAGGGACTCGTGCTGCTTCAGACTGCTGGCAGCCTGGACAGGAGAAACAAGACACACATAAGTTTGTAAATTCAATATGTCAAACAAAGCAAGACATTTGTTGACATCACCTTGGACTAGACACTCACCTGCATGTATTCAGTGAAGCGTGTGCAGTTAGGTGTGTGGCTCTTCTGAGAGAAGGACCGGCCGCTGTTTGCCTTGGAGGCTGGGGTGGATGAGGATGATGAGGAGTACTTGAGGAGGCCAAGGTCTGCATGCAAGACAGCACCACCCTGGACACATTCTGATCTCTTGTCAGACCGCAGCCCCTTTGCCTTAGAGAGCTCCTTGACTCCTTAAAAAAAAAGCAATAGAAACACATTAGATCATGAAAGACATCTGGAATAAGTCTAACAACATAACATTTTGTGAATATTAGTTTTCGATGCTGTAAAGTGTGGTATCTGAAAAATAGTCCACCGTACGCCCTCAAAAGCACCAAGAGGTGAGCCGTTTCTTTATAGCGAATACACTTCAGACTGAGTTTGTGAGAGTTTACTCACCCTTAGCGCCTGCTCGGCTTCTCTGCACCTGTTCAGAGCTGCTGTATCCTCACAGATGATCCTCCTCCATGTCTTGCTACTTTCTTACAGCTGTGAGATGAGAAGAGGTGAGCACATAATGAATAAAAAATAAGTAGAAACTTTCACGATTCATGTCAGGGTTCAAAAGTCTTGCCTTAGATAATCTTCGCTCTAACAACAGACAGTATCTTCTTTGGGCTAAAACAATGTTTATTCCTGCCGTAACTCCACTTTCCTATTTGTTTTTACGATTTATTAGCAGTTGCAACTTTTAAACTGAATCTAAATTGCACATTGGTCATCCCTTGTGGGTATGAGCCCTCATGCCACAAAGTAAAGCATTTATAGTTTACCTAATGAGGTCCATGTCCCCGAGCAGGGACAGGATGTTTGTCAGGATGCTTCTCATGTTCCTGGACAGCAGAGATGAAAACACTGTCGACGAACTCCAGACCCATGTGTCCTCCGATGACCCGATCCAACAGATGATCATTTGCTACCTTGTGTACGATGGTCCAGTCAAACCTGAGATGCAGAAGACCCACGGTGATTCACTTTTTTACTCAACATTTTATAGTAAAACACAACTAGTACAATTGAAACAACACACTTGGTTGTTTATCTGAGTTAATCTGCATTGAGTTACCACCAAGAACTGGTACTTCAAGTGTGTGCAGCTATTTACAACAGGAGGAAGGACAGCTATAAAGCCATATTATTTAAATGTATCTACCTCTTATTCTTCCGATAGCTCTTGGCAAGCTTTTCACACACGTCCTGCTGGAACTTCAGTATAGGCAGGTTGGCATCGTGCTGGTTGGAGGGGGTGGATGACAGCGAGCATGCTGCTGTTCTCCTGTGATGACTCACGGGTGTGGAAGCTGAAACTACTACTGGACGGCTCGTGCTCTTTTTGGAGGGAGAATGTCTTGGTGATACGGTCTTTTCTTGGTGTGTAGCAGCAGCTAGGTGGCAGCAGGGTCGCTCTGAGTTTTTCCTGGATGTGGTCGTCCTCTTCCTCCCCGTGGTGGTCGTGAATCTGACTGTTGTGCAGAGACAGATAACCGCTGTCCTCAAACGCCTCATCCAGATGCCCATCATGCTCCCTGCTGCTGTTTTCCTTGTTGTGGACCGGTCTGGTGTTGTCGTTCAGAGAGAACAACACCGTAGTCACATCATTAGGTGGGCTCTGAGGTTTGACGGGGGTGGGGGGCTTCACCGGGGAAGCTTTAAGGTGCAGCACCTTGGACTCTACAGCAGCAGATCTTTTCTCCATATTGTTGGCCATGGTAGCCGGCTCGCAGCGAGGGAATTTCATTATTACTTTCTTACAGTGAAACATACACACTGTGAAGCTTGTAGATTTCTGGAGAGGGGGGTGGAAACAAATCAGGAGATTTGTGTTAAGTCAAGCCTGCCAAACAACATGGCCTCCCCTCATGCAAACCAACTTAGCCACCTCTAAACCAACAGTAACACACATTATTTGTCTGACATGAAAGGAATAAATCACACATGGCAATATTAATGTTAAACTGTCTGCATGAACGTTGAATATTATTAGAAACTTCCACAATGTGCAAATCCAATAATTGATTTTGGCGCGATGTAGATTTGGCGGAAAGACAGCAGTGACGTAGAGAAACTTGCTATGCAGTCTTTGTAATAAATACGTAAAATTGGTGCTTTTTAATCGACATACATCTTTGAAACCTCTTCTACATACGCAGATTAATAATCATGTCAATGTGCATAGCTGAGGTTACTGACCTGCATTTACGCGCCTATAATAAGTGTATGGGGGGTGTCGCTTGAAACTACTACTGTGCCATATTATTAACATTACTACAATAGCCACATACAGAACTATTAGTACTAAATATGCTCTGAAATACACACTAGGCTGTTTTATTAGCTGACTTTTAATTCCTCAAGTTAGTTTTCCGACCAACAGCTAACTAACTCAGCTAGTACCGCTGCTAGCTGAAGCTACAGTTAGCCACATCTTTAATAGTTCTGGATAAACATTATCAGGAGATGCCGAACTGTCTCTTACCTTGTGTTTGTTACGTGGCTATCTAAAGCGGGCTCGCTTTCCCTCCTTTTAGCCGCTTGAGCTGACTTTCCCACATTAAATGCTCCCCTCGACTAAAAAAATCCGCCAGTTGTTCGTCCCTATTTGAAATCGGTGGGCAAAAGGCGCAAACCAATCACAGCGAAGAGGGCGTTTGTCCCTTTAAACCATCAACCAATGAGAGCTCGGATTGATGGCGTAATGACGTTGGTGGACGTTGTAGTCCCATTTATGCACGTCGACGTTGTAGTGCCACTTGTATTTCCCATCCGACGTGAAACACGCCTGACAATGGCCTCTCCACAGTCACTTACAGTGTTTATAACTTATAATACTATAAAGTATTTAAAGATATCAAACCTGTAAATTGTATATAAGGCTACGCCATACTTTAAAGCAAGTTTCAGGTTTATTATTTGTTATTTAAGAGAGGACACAGTCAACTCCTCATGTAAAATCTCTACACCATTTACATACTGTGTATATCTTGTCTTAGATATCTTTTGTATATATTTTATATTTTATGTATGTTACTGTTTGCACCAGAGATATGAGGAAAACGGCATTTCAATTCTTTGTATGTCCTGTACATGTGGCAGCAATGACAATACAGTTGACTTGACTCTTAGCACAATATCTGTGTAACAGCACTACAATATAAAGCATATAAACAGGTAAATATGTCAATCCTCCATACACTGCACAAGACGAGGTTACAACTATATTCAAGTACTGAGAAGTATTACTGTATGAACAGATATAAACATACAATATAAATAGGATATATTACGATATATAAAAATGATAGTAGGAGAAGTGTCATATGTACACAGGAATATTTCACAGTAGTAGTTGATTGCATTTGTAGACAGGAATATTAGCAGTGTTGGTGAATGGTAAAACACCAAAATAATATTTAATTCATGTTAAAATATATTTGCATTAGCATTAACTAATCCAGTAATTTAAGATATATAACTATTTATTTATCTTTTTTTTTTTTTGTTAAATCTGTATGAACACTTTTTATAGCTAGTGTATGTTTGTTATACAGTTTTAAATAGTAACCACCGCTCTACAAACACAAAATCTTAGAGTTTTTTTTGTCAGGAAGCCTACTGTTTGGAAAAAGATAAAAACACCGGTAATTCACAGGACAGTTTGGTTGACACCCCCGCCTGGAATGTGTGAAAGGGGCCTTTCATTGAAACCAGTCAGGGGGGGAAGTTGCAGGATGGGGCAATGGGTGTTTTAGGTACAGGATCTCAACTTGTTTCACTTCACTGTTACAGACAAATGGGAACAAATCCAAGTCATATATAAACTTTATTAGGGTGGTTTCAGTGGGTTGTGTTGAAATTCAATGTCCAACACAGAGAAATGGGTGGACAAAAAGGTCTAACAGCTGAAAGGGGAAATGAGAAAACTCCTTTAGGCCAGACAGACAGAGACAGAGAATGTGTGAAGTTGTGTTTGTAGAAGTGAGAAGGAGGTGGGTCACTTTCTGAATCCTGAAGTTTAACATCTTTGCTCCCTTGAGTGCAAAATGCTAATTAAATAATGATCTCACTGTCAGTCCTGTTTTCAATTCAAAGTCCAATTTACAATTCCATGCAGTCATTTCAATTACAACTACATAACAGCACAGATAAAGCAGCCAAATGAGTATGCACCAGTATAACTAACAACTGAAATGCTGAGGGCCTACATCGAGTTGTGAAACAACTATTTGTTGACATTTTGCTGAAATAAAATTATGTTTTTAATTAAAATTACCAACACCTAGTAGACACAAACAAACCTGTGGCAGGTGATCTATGGATTAAGGCTGAAGACAAGTTATGATCTGTTGCTTTTAGTGTAGATATTTTAAAGTGAAGAATCCGATTTATTGCCAACAGGTTTTCACATACAAGGACCTTTTTTATGTTATGATATGAATAAACATAAAATACAAATATAAGGAAGATAAAAATAAATATAAACAGTATAAATATATGTACAATATATGTATGTTTTAAAATGAAAAGAGTGGTACAGTTTGTGCAGCATGTGCAATGTATGTGCAGATATTTATCAAAATGAGGTAGTCCAAAAGATGTTAAACATGTTAATGTAACGCATAGAGTCCATAGATTTTGGATTTATATACTGCACACAAAGTGTAGTACTCATTAGTCTTTGGTGGGAACCATACATGTCGGAACTATCTTTTTTTTTAGTCTGCAGCGGAAGAAATGCCATCCACCTGCGCATGCGTGCCATATCCAACATGTCCGCGCCCGACAACAAGGTGGTAAAGGCTCAGTATTTTTCATAACACGCGTTAATAAGCAGCTGTTAGACAGTCTGTGCATAGTTTATGACTGAATCCTGTTTCGTTAGAGTCATACCGAATTTTAAGATACTCAGAAAACCTTAACGGGAGCGCTGTTAAGTGGTTTCAGTGAGTTGTCTGCTGTCTCTCATGCTTTTATTTTGGTTTTGTAGGTTGAAATTTGACCTTTAATCAAACAAAACACGTGAAAACTCGGCTGATTGTTTCTTCCGGGCTAGAAAGCAGCATGCACCGAAATCCAAGTCATACTGGGATCTGTTTGGTCCTCCTCACAGTGAGTCTTCCACACAGATCTGCTCATACAATGGCTTACAGGAGAGCTGTGAGCCTTCTTCTGAGAAGTAATGAGTGTGTCTTTAACCCGTGCACACGTCGTTTACTAAAATCACCAAATATCAGCAGCTTAAGATTTCATGATGGCTGTATCAGAGCTACAAGGACTGTTCACACCGGTACGCCACTCATGGTGGGCAAGTTACTGTCGGTGGACGAGCTTTTTGCCATGAGGTCTCTGCAGGAATACCTGAAGAAGACGGAGACCGAGTACGATGAATGTTTGAGAACAGTCAACAGTGACGCCACAGAGGAGCAGTGCAATGAGGACGAACTGAGGGCCATGAGGACCAGAGCGTCCCTGCTGGCTCCTCTTATCCACAGCATCAGAGAGCTGAACGCCAAACAAAAAGAGTTTGCAGAGACGGAGACACTCCTGAAAGGTGAGACCGCTGACACACAAAGACAGGAAATTTGTGAAATAGCGCCATTTACAAAGCTGTAATTTAACTGTTGTCATGAATAATTTATGGTCTCAGCGTATAAATTGGCGTACCTTAGTTCAATGTGTTTCTGTTTTTCCCCCCAAGATGAAGATCCAGCCTTGCGGGAACTGGCAGAGCTGGAAAGAGAAAGCTGTTTGCAGCACATTGAAGATCTAAGTCAAAAGGTAGAACGGATGTCAAACCACGAGCTACGACTGTTTTTTGTTTCGGTACTTTTAGTAAAATCTTTCACACATCACATCTGTCTTGTTTTCCTTTCTGTCCGATCACCTGTGTCACCACTCAGATCCTGGATCTGTTGATCCCTGAAGACGAGGCAGATCTAAGCGACCTCGTCTTGGAGGTCACAGCTGGTATCGGGGGCCAGGAGGCCATGCTGTTCAGTGCCGAGGTCTGGAAGTACTTTACATATATAATTATTCAAAACTGTTCTTGTGGACTACATCAGTAGGAACCTTAGAATGAATAAAGTGAACAAATAAAACAAGCAGACTTGTTCCGTCTTGTCTCCTCTGCAGATGTTTGACATGTACCAGGGCTACGCTCAGCACCACGGCTGGTCCTTTGACATCCTGGAGCACACGACCAGTGAAATCGGTCAGTGGACGCAGACACTCATGGTTATATGAACACATATATATATATGAGTTACAGTTCATGTACACACTTCTTTGTTTTAGCTCTCTGCACAGCATCACAGACTGAACGGTGAGTGATGGTAGACAGACACACACTGAAAGTATGTGTGAGATGATAATTAGATAGAGCTGCTTATGTAAACCAAAAAATGTGTGTGTATATGTGTGTGTTTTTTTTTACATTATAACCTATGTCACAGTGACACACACAAGACACAAGGGGGAGCCCTTCCTACACCACAGATATGTGAGATTGCCACTGTGGTGTGACAGCATGTAATGTCAGAAAATGAAGCAGAAGAAGCTGCTCAGTTAGAATACTTTTGTGGCTAAAGGTTCAGATTTAATAGACACTATTTAAAACCCCTCTCTTTGATATCAACATTTCAAATTACCACATGTCATTGCATCCAGCAGGCAGTCAGATTGTGGTGTTATTTTCCCGCTACGACCAGGTGGACTACGTCACGCCTCGGCCAGCATCAGTGGCCCTCAGAGCTACAAGAGGATGAAGTTTGAGGCTGGAGTCCATCGAGTTCAGAGAGTTCCCAAGACTGAAAAACAAGGCAGAATGCACACCAGCACTATGACTGTCGCTGTACTACCACAACCCACTGAGGTACAGCCTTACATCTTACATCAGCCTTACACCTCTTGGAATGAGATGTTGGGATGGAAATTATTCCAAACTAATCATGACTCATGAAAATCATGGAAACAAACTGCAGAAATATGACAGAAAAAAATCTTTACCATGTGTTCGTGTGCTCTTGTCAGATCTCTTTCACGATCAACCCGAAGGACCTGAAGATAGAAACGAAGAGAGCAAGTGGAGCTGGAGGTCAACATGTCAACACCACAGACAGCGCAGTCAGGATAGTCCATCTGCCTACAGGTAAATAAAGCTTGAAAACAAGTATCTATCCACTGACACTGCTGATAATTAATGCACTTGACAGACAACATTCACGTAATATACCTCTGTGCTTATTTCTGAGTCTGTTTACTTTCAGCAAAACAACTAAGAACAGGTTTATGTGGTGTCTGTCTTCCTCTTAGGAGTAGTAATAATAGTACTTTAACACTTGTGTGTGTTTGTTAGGCGTGGTTGCAGAGTGCCAGCAGGAACGTTCCCAGCTGAAGAACAAGGAGAAAGCCATGAAGGTTCTGAGAGCCAAACTGTACAGCATGAAGCTGGAGGAAGAGACCAGCAAACGCTACAACCAGCGCAAAATACAGGTGAGTTCTGTACATACAGTTTAATGTAATCTACAGGTGGAGACGTTTCAAAACTCCAAAATGTTTCTTCTTTCTTCTCCAGATTGGCACCAAAGGCAGATCAGAGAAGATTCGAACCTACAACTTCGCCCAGGACCGTATAACAGACCACCGGATCGGCATGACGGTGCACGACGTCAAGAACTTCCTGTTGGGAGAGGATCTGCTCGACGAGATGAATTCATCGCTACAGGAATTCTCCAACCAGGAGACGCTCATGGAACTTCTGGGAGAAAACAACCAGGAGGGCTCATGAGTTTGAACACGGATTCTTGCTACATGTTTAAAGCACTGATTGTAAGATTGGTCATTCCTACGCCGAATCAAATTCTGCAGGAAATCGTGATGGATTATAAGAGTGACCAAGTCTTAATGCTTCTGTCCATCTGAAACAAACGTTGTAATTCCTTACGATGTCAACGCAAACAGAAAGTGTCTATTAAAATAACTTAACTGTTTCCAAGTATTTAGCCTTTAGCAGTATGTGTTTTACAAATTCAATTATTCTTTTAAAATCAGTTGTGTGTTGCCCTACTTTGATGGAGGTATGTGGACACCTGATGAGACCTGGATCGCAGTCGACTTCCAGCTCTGGCGGAGGTTGGGGCTCTGTAAAATGATTACAATATTTTATCCTGGTTTTGTCCACAGGGGCATTCTTATTACATGTGTGTGTGACCTGGTTCCTAAAGCCCAAGCTGACTTGTTAAAATTGTTTGTTTGCCCAAAACATAACCCCATAACTCAAAGGTATTCAGTTTACAGGCATGTCTGTTTTATGACTCAAGCAACAGACCAGGTGTTTCCAACGATACTAATTACAGTCCCTGTTCCAGAGCCTTTCCAAAAAACATATCTTCCTTTCTTTCACATCTGGAGTCAAATAACGAAGAATAAATAGTTTAATTTTTGTAATATAATATATTATTTATGGCTGGAAGATTTGGCTTTTTTTGGTTGACATAATGAAGAAGTTGAACCTTTAAGGACATAATTGTTATGTTATATATCTGTAGATGTGACACATAATATTACCGTCTGAATGATCTTGTTATAGAGATAGTTACAGTTATGTTAACAGACTTTGCATTACTCAAGTTTAGCACACTTATTCCTTGTTATTTTACTACAGACTCCAATTGTGACAAGGAAAACAAAAATATTACAGAACAGTGCATTTGTATGTCACTTTTATTATTCATATTTAAAAAGTCAAATGTTTGGACCCCCCTGGATGTAGTATGTCCTTTTTTTGGGTTTAGTTATAAGCGCAGGACGCTTGTCTAACGGAAAACTACATTACCCATAAAGCACCTGTCCCCCCAGGTTGATTAACCGAGTGTGGATTCATCGCTCCGCTCTGCGCTCTGCGCTCGCTCACTCTCACCGTCCAGTTTTCTCCCAACAGTCGCATCCAGCTCCGGCGCTACCGTTAGCTAGCTAATGGGGGAGTAGCAAGTCATTCTTACCGATGTTTTAATATCTCAACATAATGTCACATTGTTGAGTAATTCGTCCGGGAAAATGAACACGCGTTTTTCCCGTACCAGAAGACAAACTTGCCTTTTTAAAGACCGCCTTTTTCACTTCGACCTCGGTAGCTTGAACGAGCTTCTTTTTTTTTCGGTTCGTTTTGACAAGCGGGCGGCTCACCATCATCTGCCCGCTGTCGCCGCTCTCTAACGGGGGAGGAGGGGGGAGGTGTCGGACAAAGCCCGTCAGATGTTGGACGTGAAATTTTAATTAATCGAGCTTTGTTAATCTGTCGTCAAAGTGCCAGGGATAAAAAGGGAGGAGGAGGAGGGGGTGGAGGAGGAAGAAGGAGGAGGAGGACGGTCTATTTTTGGAGGTTGGAGGGCGAGAGTTTGGATCTCGCACCGAAGAGGGGGAGAGGAGGTAGGAGGAGGAGGAGAAGGAGGAGGAAGAGGAGGAAGACCCGCAGAGAAGAAGGGACGTAAGGGAGGAAAATCCTGATGCCAGTGATGGCAAACGAGCCGATCATCCTGAACGTCTACGATATGGTGAGTAGATCCTGGTTTTAATCACTTTATCTAAAGGCTGTGCTTATTCAGTTATGTCAACAATGTCAGTGCCAAACTCCACTGTGAGAAGGCGAGATAATAAACTGTGTCAGCTATCAGCAGATGAGGAAAGATGAAAGTGAAACACTTTAGATGGTTTTTTTAATGATTTGGAGCCACTCTTCAATTCGGCATACATCCCCAACACCAAGCTCTGATATTTTTAACACTATCTCACCTTTAGGAGTTTGTTTACTTGCTATTCATAACCATCCAGATGTTTGTTGGTGGTTGTAAAATCAGACTTGGCCTCAAAATAACAGTCTTGGGTGCAACAAAAGGTTCCTCTTTGGACAAGCGACTCTTTACCAGGGTGACCCAGAGTGAGTTTGTGGACAGTAATCTCGCCTTTTTAAGGATTTCAGGAAAGCGCTGGACTTCGAAATCTAACTGCGGACACGTGGATGTGAAAGTAAAGTTGTGTGTGTGTGTGTGTGTGTGTGTGTGTGTGTGGGGAGGGGGAGAAATATCTCTTTGTTACAGAAGAAGAGAGACGGGGGTTAAATTTGAGTCACCGTGTTGTCACCATGCAGGGGTGAGTCAGTGGGTAAAAGGGGGTGGAGGGGCTTGAAATTGACTGATGTGTTGATGAATCATTGATTAATATGGATTCCCTGCGGCGGACAGATTACACCCAAAATAGCAATTGTCTTATAGGGGTTATAACGCAGACAACGGGTGCATATTTGCTGGAAACCAACACCTTACGTCACACGTTATTATAATCCACTTGTTTTTGTCTCATTTTCCACCCCTATACCTTGTTAAAGCTCTTAAGATGTCAAGAAACATCCCCTCTTTCTGGAAATAATGCTCCCGCTCCTCCTTTAATCAGATTTATTGCTGTTGTGTTCCCATTTAGCCGATGGTCAATATGTCATCACAGGCCTGAGGTCAGAAGGTCGGGGCAGGTTTCATATAGATTAACACAGAGACGTAACACAGACCCCTGTAATCGTACTCGCTCCTTCCTCAGTGGATCCACTTGTTTCCTTCCTAACGTTCTTCTATCTGTCCTTCACTCGTCTCCTCGAACACGCTCTCTGTCTTCTCTCCTCCCCCCCTCCAGCTTTCTTTCACTTCCTCTTGTTTTTTCGCTTGACTTGTAGTTCACATCAGTCTCTTCTCGGTAATGACTGAAGAGCTTTTTTATCTCCATCTCACTTCCCATTCATGTGAAGGGCTGCGGGCACACTTTCACACGCCAAGGCTCACACACGCTCTGTAGTTACACATGTATGCGCAACTTATTTTCTACAGATACGTCACTGTTATGCTTTCCATTTGCTGATTCGTCGTGATGTTACAGATGCTGTCAGTGTGTATATGAGAGTGAGCGTGCAGACTGTACTGTCTTTGTCCTGTTTGCAGCAGCGTTTCAGCGCTCATTGAAAACAATGGGACGACAGCTGCTGTCCATTCATACACTCCTCTACTTTAAACACTTCCTCTGTCTATTGATTAGGCTCTCCTGACTTGAGTACTGTAAGGAAAGTGATGGCTGGCGGACTTGCCATCTGCTGGTTGGTCGGTGACGTGCAGAAAACAAAAGCGAGAGACGCCCGAATGTTTTTCAGTGGCATATCGATCAGTTCCGCTGGATGACTTGCTTGCTGAATGTTGGAGTCACTTTGTGGCTGACTAACAGTTTTCAGACTGACTCATGGTTTGCAGGTAAACATGGCTGTTTGATACTCTCTGACTTTTGATTGACGAGAAGCAGTTTCACGGGAAATATTTGCCTTCTCGCCCAGATATAGATGAGAAGATTGACACCACTTCTGGGTTCTGAGCACAGATTAAACTGTTTGTTTAATTAAGAAACAATAAATGATAGAACAGAAATGCTTTTCTCTTCTCAGCTTCTTCCATCAACATCCTCTTTGGTCTTTTTGCCTCTTTCATTGTGTCCATAGAGGCTGCTGAGCCTGATTATATCTCTTCCTTGCCCAGCTCCAGTTCTGGCACGACACCGCTTTCGCCTAAGCCTCAGGCCTGAAACCGCCCTGTTCTTCCTGGTGGTCCAAAACAGAGCTCCACAAACTGAGCTAACATTAGCAAACAGTAGCTCCGTAAGTCACAGAGAGTTGATGTGGAGCAGCCTGAGGACATCAGAGGGAAAGCGGTTGATCCAAATTCACCAAACTCAGTGAAATAGTTGGAGGTGTGTGACTCAGTAAAGTGTTACGCAGGTATCGGGGTGAAGTCAGTATAGCATTAAAAGTGATTATTTGAAGATCAGAAAGTCAAGAAGAGTTACCCAATGTTGCTTTAAGAAAGAAAACTAGCGTAGCCTATAGTGAAGGTTCCAAAAACCTAACGTTTATTATTACATTAGACAAATAAAAGAACCAAACTGACTGTTCCACTGACGCACAATGGTACATGCTACACTCTTATTGCATTGCTCAATGACTGGTTGACCGCTTCGGTGACTGGCTGTCTTAAGAGGAAGTCAGGAAACTGTAAAGATCAGATAATGGCCGCCCTCAAAACAGTGGTTCCCCATCACCGTCTCAGATGTTCTACACCCTGTAATGAGCAGCGGTAGCAGAGAGCGCAGCCTGGTTGGGGGCAGAGGGGCAGCATGGCCACACAGTCGGAGCACCTGTCATTCTGGGCGACATGCGAACCTGCCTGCCTTGTGGTGTAAGTAAGACACCGAATATTTACTCAGTGTTCTGCCTGAGGATCAATACCGTCACGTGACTTCAAGGAATATCCATGCAGGCTCGAGTACCAGACCCCTCACCACCGCCACCGCCGCTCTGCAATTCCCATTCTGATAGGTCCTCCCCGCCGTCCCACTCCCATCTCTCTGCTAAGTGGATTTCCTGGCCAGCTCTGAGTGCTTTAGTACACTGCTCTAATGAGACAGCATTATCTGCACACCACCTGTCTGTCTGACAGCCAGCAGCACGGCCCGCTGTATCTACTATGAGCGTGAGAAGGTGTTAGGGTATTAGGTTTAACACTCAGCAGAGCAGGCTGTGTTATGCTGTTTTCTGGATGCTGCTGTGGATCAATTGTGGACATGCAGCAGTCCTGTTCTTCTTTTGAACCATCTAGTTGTTTAAGGTAATGTATGCAGGAGATAAGTGAAATACATTAGAAGTGTGCAGTGCAGCAGTGGTCCGCTGTGAGGTGGATGCTTTTAACGGCTGTTTTGTAATCACTTCACGGCGTCTGCCTCCCTGTATAGCCGCGCGAGCACCTCTTTAATCAGTTCAGCAGCTTCCATAAGGGCCGCATTTGTACAGAATCCAGCGCTGCGGCGGTGCAGGCAGCAGGGGGGTCCGCGACGGAGAAGTCGAGCCGGATCCAACTTTTGGAGAAACAGCCTGACGTCACGCTGCAGTCGGCCTGAAACGTCACTGGCTCTCATGTGGATTCATGGACTAAACTCTGATGCTCTTCCCGCTTTATTTATTTCAAGTACCCAGCTTCTATATCTCTGTCGGGCTCACATTCCTAAGCTGCAAAATAATGACACAAAGACGTGTAATTGGTTTTGTTTCGATGGTTTGAGAGGGAGAGAGAGTCATCGTTGAGAGACATAGACAGTGAGTGAGAGTAAGGGAGCACCAGCAGCCAGGGTATCGGTTATTTCCTGATTCTTTCACAGCGGTACGTCACTGAGAATAAGAGCAGGCGAGTTATTCTGTCACGACACAGTCTGAGATTATAATCCTGAACAGAGATAATTACAGCAGCACGGCGCGGGATGATTCACGCATTAACCGCAGCACACGGTTTCTCTTCAGTCATCCATCTCTCTTTTCCTCCCTCTACTTTTACTTGTACTGTCGTGCTCTCATACACACACACACACACTCCGCTCGCTCTCTGTGTCTCTGTGCTGTGGAGGAGGCAGGTTTTAATGAGCTTTGAAGTAATGAGGGCTAAGATAAGAGTCTTATTTCAGCACCAACGGGGGGGGGGAGTAGTGTACTAAACTAGAAGATTAGCTTACTTAAAATATTTCCAGAGAGTCATCCAGCGGCTGCTTTTGCAATTATGTGTTGTATGTTGGATTTTGAATTATTGCAACAGCAGAATAAGCTCCCGTTCAGGTTTCAGGTGTTTCCTTTGTCAGTTGTGGCTTTGTGGAGTTTTGGGGAAGTTTTTTTGGGGGGTTTCTTTTGCAACTTAAATGCTGTTTCTGCACGGGATCAACCCAAAGCTCTTCCTTCCTTGCAAAAGCCCCGGATAGAGAACTGGAGCAGAGAGGAGAAGCTTAGCTTCTGAGCAGACTGTTTAAAACCAGCAGACCTATAGCAGCCAAGGCTTTGAGAAACCGCCTGTCGTAGACACAGATCGCTGTTATTCCTGAGCTCACAGAAGCAGCCACACAACTGATACAAACCGGATTTCAGTAACGCTTTTGTGTGCTCGGCTCTTTCAAGAGATAAGATGTAAGAAAGTCTCTGCGCTGGGAAAACCCTGCCAATGGCAACGTAAATTACACAGTGAGGTGCTGTGATCATCCAAGGATTGTCATCATGATTCATCTAAATGCGATGGGTGGTTTGATAAATCCTGTGAGCCGCACTCTTTAGTGCGACATGCCAGCTAGGTTTCCTTTAAGATCCACACGGCTGATTTGGGGTCGGTGTTGGGCATTTGGCACTTTAATTTGGATCTGAAAGGATTTCCCTCGTCTTAAAGAAAAGCTGTTAGCTGACTCTTGCGGTAGCTTTTTTTTTTTTGTGCAACACTTCAGCTTTATGTAGGTCAGCATACCACCAAACTGCAGTGTGAAGCAAAGAAGTGAAACGTTGAAAAAGAAACCCACCTCGGCTCAGCAGGCTTATGTTGTCTCTGCATTTATTTGTCAAAATCATCATCAGAAAAACAAATTAGTCATTATATATGCATGTATTGAGTGTTTTCACTTATGAGAAATGAACAGTGCAGCTTTCCAAAGAAGGAGAGTAATGATATAACAACCCCACCTTTGACTTCAAGTCATATTTCTGCAGAAAGGAATACATTATTCCCCTTTTATTTGGAATTAATGTGAAAATCAGCTGTGCACTTCCCTGTCTTTAGCGCTCACATGAATGAAACCAAACATGACCACTAATTGCTTGCTAGTATTGACATGGCACAAATGTTTGGACTTGCTCGAGGAAGGATTGCCATTTAAAATGCATGAGCGTGAGGTCACGCCTGAAGAGGCACGGTTTCCAGGAAGTTCAAGTGTGTGTGTGTTGTTTTTTTTTAATGGGATCTTTTAAGTTCGATGCCGCGGACGGAGCAGAGATTCTGTCATCAGGTGTGGACAGAGGTGGAAAGCACACTTGTATGCATGTTTAAGTTCTCTTACTTCCATCGAGCTGTTTCCACAGCTCCTTAGATGTATGATTGCCTGTTCACCCTTCACCTTTTGCATCTCACGTTCCTGCTTAAGTCCGAAAGGTGACACTTGTCTCCAGCCTCATTTACAATCAACTTTAATACCCAGCAGCTTATTATTACCCGACACGTGCGACGCGGAGTTAAAGCTACACGAGTCGCAGTGAACTGAACTCAAACAAGAAATGTAAAAAATGTCACCAGAAAACTCACCTTACCCGCTCCGTAATGCAAACAGCCAGAGGCAGATACAGTTTCCTCGTCAACTTTATGACCCCAGTTTGTGTTTTAACTGCAATTTGCAATGCAGATGCGTGTCCGAGACCGCCGGCTCCGGCACCACTGATTGTGTGCAGCTACGTACTGTATTTGCATATAAAATAGGCAGGAAGTGTGGGAATAGTTTTTTAAATCGCCTGTAGTTACCAGGCTGCTGAATATGAGTCTTGTGCACAGTACGTAATACCCACTCTCTCTCTCTCTCTCTCTCTCTCTCTCTCCCTCTCTCCCTCTCTCTCTCTCTCTCTCTTCAGTCACAAGGCTGAAAGCCATTAGCTCATCAGTCAATTTATTGATTGGTTGATTGATAATGAATGAATGAGTGGATCTCATGTGTCATTTAGCAGCCATAAAATATCAAATATTTGCTGCTGGTGCTTCAACTACAGATTATTTTCGTCCATTGATTAATCTGCCAATTATTTTCTGGATTTATTGATTAGTCTTGCGGATAGTTTCCAGGGCTGTTTATAGTCAGATGCTGCTTATAATGCTAGAGTCAAGCAATTTGGAAACATCACCATCAATCGTGGGCAATGACTTCTGTTTTTGACATTTTTAGATGAAATCATTCATGGACTAATAAAGAAAATGAAATGTTGGCTCACCACCTCGCTGCTTGTACCACACCTGTGTTCAACTAGCTTATCCCAAGGTGGAGCATCATAGCTCTGTTGCATCATAATGGATTATCCACACTATTCTCATGTCAAGGCATGGTTAGGCTCGTCAAACATTGGACAAGGGCGTGGTGCTTTTGTCTGTGTAGAAAGGCAGCTGACCCAAACACAGTGTGTGCGCACGATTTTAGCAATTAATAAGTGATTGAGAGATGAGCTGTTCAGCATCCTGAAGCTCTCCTGCCACATTCCCCTGCTCGACAGTCTGTGATTTTTCCACACAAGTGAACTCTGCCTAGCAACGGCCCGGCCAATCTCCTCGTAGCCTCATGTTGTTAGACAGACACACGATTGGAAAAAAAATGGACGGTAATGTCCGAGATCACTGCTGCTGCAATTATTGGTTTTGTGTGTTGTTTCTTGTGTTTGTCTGTGGGTTTGTCTTTTATTAGCCTCTGTGTGTGTATATGTGTGTGTGTATGTGTGTGTGAGTGTGAGTGTGTGTGAAAGAGATCATGATTAAACATCAGAGGCTCACAGATCTCAGCCCGGATCATGAGATGACAGTTTCTTACAATGTATCATGAATGGATTTAGCACTAAAGATCGGAGGCATCTCACACGTTAATTGGAGAATAAATGTTATTTACTGCGTGGTGTGCTGAACAAATGAATTCTCTAACGTGAGGATTGCCCCATATCGTCCTCATATTGTTGCATTTTGGACTGTTGATTGGACAAAATGAGAAACGCCATCTTACCTTGGAGAAAATGAAAATAAACTTTGAGTGTGCCTGACTCTGGCCCTGTCGCCCCCCCATTCATTATTATTGACACTGCTGACGCACATCAGCAACAGTGAAAATAACTTTACTTGCCAAAAATTGATTGAAGGCCAAATGCAGTTAATTAAAGGTGATTCCTGCCTAAAACTGACTTGTTCTCATTCTGGAGCTTCATAATATAAAGATCTGAGCTCACAGGAACAACACACAACACAAAATGGGCATTGTTACCTGCCTGCCAAAACAAAGAATAAGTGTGGTGCTCTTTCAGGCACACTCACTGATTAAACAGACCCCTTTTTTTCCACAGTCAGTTAAACGCAGGTGTTACCAATGATACTAATTAAGGAGGCGTTCCATTCAGGTTGTTCATGTTGGGCTCACTGGAAAGTCTCCGCTGCAATAACACACACGGGCCTTAATCAGTATCACTGCAAACACCTGTGTTAACCTCGACTGTGTCATGCTGCTGTGAAAAAGCATTGAGATCCGCTGCTAATGGTACGATGATTAGATAAAAGCTTAGATTAATTCATCTGCACTGTATAATTACACCTACACTGACCGCTGCTGCTGCTTCACAAGCTGTACATATCTCAGTGTATTTATTTCACTCTCTTCATACTGTTACTACTGTACACACCGTGCTAAAATATTCAAATGTATATCTGCGCTGTTGTTTTTATGTCCCTACATACATTACTCTGCACTTGCATGAGTTTAGCAGAGGCGTGGGGTAATCTTATATGTGAAATAAACAACAAACATATGTTTCATTCCGCGTCTGCTTCCTTTCTGCCTTCAGTACTGGATCAATGAGTTCACCAGCTCTCTGGGCATTGGAGTCTTTCACTCAGGGATCGAGATCTATGGAAGAGGTAAGATTACCCAGAAATATGACCCCACGCCACGCATATCAGTTGACTTCCTGGAGACGGGGTTTCAGAAAGGCTGCAAAACAATTGTTATTTGGCAGAGAGAGACTTTTTGGTTGGTACTCAAATGTGTGTTTTTCTTTTTTGTTGTGTGTGTGTGTGTGTTTAGAGTTCGCCTATGGCGGGCACCCCTACCCATTCTCAGGGATCTTTGAGATCACACCAGGTGATGCGACCGAACTCGGCGAGACCTTTAAATTCAAGTAAGTAGAGCATATTTGGCGTTTCCATGCACAAATCCACATATGTTGTGTGTCCGTCCAACAGTTTGCCAGCTCCATCAGTCATCTAGCGTTTAGCTGGATGTAACAGTTAAGTAGCCAATAGCAGTGAGATAGTTAATTAACCGCTCATGCTGTAGTTATTGAAAAATAAATAGTCCATTCAGAGTCTGTCAGAACGAGAGTCAGTTATTCACTCGAGCTTTCTTCACTAACAAGAAACCTTTTCTCCATCATCGGGGTAGATTCCAGATTGTTACTATCGCTGCTGTTGAAACTATAAGAGAGAAGCGTTTGCCATTTCCAGGGAGTAATAGGACAGAAGTCAGGCACAGGAGCTCTTATTTGGGCACAGGAATATTTCTGAGGTGACGAGCTGAATCAGCCAATGCTGCTGCAGATTTCTAATGGAGTTTTCACATGTGTGCATGTGAAACAGAGAGACGTCAGACAGCGAAAGTATCACAGCAGGAAGCGAGAAGCGCCAATGGCACGTAAAGATGCGTCCTCGTGTTCAAATCAAAACTGAAACAGCCTCTAGAAGTTAAAATAGGTTTGTAGCAACCACTATCAATCAAAAGAGGCCGTGAAGAGGCTAAGCAGGCTCTTACTGCGACCTGTTCAATCCACAAATATCCACGGTCACGTTGGTTTAACTTGACATAATGTAACCAAACTAGACGAGGCCGTCGAGCCCAACTCGCCCTCTTTGAACAGGTAAAATAAGGTGAAAGCACACAGCCTGTGCCAGTTACCTGAAACGAACATGTGCGATCTAAACAAATAAATACACATACACTCTGTCCTGTCTTCTCCAGTCACCTGACCTGCTGCATGTATCACCTCAGCTTAACAATTAAACATACAGCAGCATACATGTTTATTAGTCTTCGGGTCACGAGTTGGCCCGTCTACTCAACTAAACAGGACCGGTCTAATATTCACTGTCCAACAGTCACTTTGTTGGCAAATCATTAATTTGTTCACTATGTAAGCCGGAGATTCCAGACCTGTGTGTCTAGGCAACCGGTCAGTCAGTCAGTCAACGAGCTGGTATTTTCCTGTAACGAGGGCTTCTAGTACTACACGACAGAGAAATCATAATAATCAGAGTAACATTTTTTCCTCATGGCGTGTGGCAGCGGACTGGTTTTACGCAGAGAAATTGTAATCCATTGAAGCATTCCTCCAATAAACCATTTTTTATGTATGTTCTTAGAAACACTATAAAGTGTCGAGTGCAGAAATGAAAGGGCTCGTAAATGTGAGCTGTTTCTCTGTCGGGTCATTTTGTCTGATTTTTACCGCAGCGGTGGTGAGACAGCAGAGCACCCAATCAGTTCAATACATTTTTGGATTCCCAGAATCACCCCAGGGTGTGTGTGTGTGTGCATGTTTGTGTGTGTGTGTACGTACATATATGTGTGTGTGTGTGTGTGTTTGTGTGTCCCCGAGTCGCTGTGCTGCTGTGTATTACTTCTGCTCTAGTTGATCTGCCCTGTGGCTATACACACTGCCTGGCACACACCAACACACACAGACACACTGTCTTCATGCAGGTCACTAGAAGTATGGATCATCCGGTGTAAATGCCTTCATGTCACACACTGTGAATGAAGCTCACTGCCGTTTAATCAAGATATTCTTTCCTCTAAACTTTGTGACACCTCACTGAACTTTACACTGAAATTTTAAGCAAATTTGGAGTACCTCATCAAAAGAAAAATGTGAGCGCTTGTTTCCATCCACCACCGTTATGCAAATATCAGTCCCTTCACAAGATAAGCAGTATCTGGAACACGAAGAAGAGGGAACGACAAGATGACGTAATTAAACGTGCACCAGACGAACCGCAAACGGTGAACGCAGAAAACAGAATGTAAATACGACATTTCTGTTTGTTGCATGTAGTAATGTGAGGAAGGTTACATCAGATCTGTGTAAAGCGATCATGCACGTCCAGAGTTAAATATTCACTACATCAGAACTTCTTGGAAAAAGTGTTTCCACCCCCCATCGAACACATTAAAACATGTTGAAAGAAGAAGAAATCTGTTGGTATGAGTCTTTTGTTCACTGATTGCACAATTGAACAAAATGCCGAGAAGTTCCTGATGTTTCCCCGGTGACTGACTAATGAGATGTAGTAACACCTGGCTCCACACCCTTTCCTTTACCCGCTCGTGTCTGCAGAGAAGCCATAGTCCTGGGCAGCACCGACTTCACCGAGGAGGATGTGGAGCGCATCGTGGAGGAGATGGGGAAGGAGTACAAGGGCAATGCCTACCACCTCATGCACAAGAACTGCAACCACTTTTCCTCAGCACTGTCAGAGGTGGGTGCACACACACACACACACACACATACGGCATTGCACCATTTTGTCTGGGATGATGTGCCGAACCAACACAGTCAGTTAAATAATGATGTCTTGATTTCATCTTTCCTGTTCAGAGTGTAAGCACTTAGTGTGCGTGTGCGTGCGTGCGTGCGTGTACGCGTCTGCGACTGAGTGTGTACTTTGAATCAGCTTATCCTGGTGTGACTAATGAGCAGCGAGTCTTACGGTTAGCATCTAGCACTGAGATGGGGATTAAGACACTGATACAAGCCCAGACATGCAGAGCCAGCTGGCACACACCACACACACACCAGACACACACACACACACACACACACACAAAGCAAACACTGATAACACATACAGACAGATTTAAAGATACTCTCAAAGACAAATACACACATGCAGACAGTCACACACAGGAGCATCACATCGATATAACAGACACACATTCAAGCGTACACATATACGTAAGACTATAGGCGAGCACATACAGCTGACACCGCAGGGAAACCGTCTGGCCCCATGGATTTGATTCTCGTGTTTACTGTAACCTCGTTAATGTAGCAGGCTGACTTAAAGAGCGGCCGAGGAGAAAATGATTGGACACGTGGTTGATGGTTGTTGCAGCTTTGAAAGACTGAAAGCGTAACAATGAATTCTCCCTGGAGAGATCGCTTGACGTCGGGCCTCTTCTTGAAAAGCAAACCAGCATCCTGTTAATACCTTGGCTCAGTCTCACTGTGTAAGCAGATTATTCCGTGCAGAGCACTCTTGTTCGTCTAAGAGACAGACAGGGGCGACTGTGACTCAGGCGGGAAGAGCGGGGTCGGTGGTTTGATCCCCCAGCTGCTCCTGTCTGCATGTGTCCTCGGGCGAGGCGCCCAACCTCAAACTGCTCCCATTGGTCAGGCCACCACTGCGATATGATGCAACGGGCAAATGCTGTTCCTGATGAAACTGAAGGAGGGTTTCACATCAACGTTTGTTATGTGCTGATCTCTTGGTATCATGTCATTAACTACTACCCTTCTTAAAGACAAACCCAAACAGTTTTAGCGTATTTGAGCTCATTGTTTCGGTTCAGTCTCATTAGCGTTGTTATTGGCCGCAGCGTGCATCCGCCCAGCCTGTAGCTGGTTAACGTAGTGGAGCATTTAACAGCTAAAGAGACGAACATCTGTTATCTATTGACGAGTATTTGTGCTCCTCCCAAATGAATGTGTCTTTGTGTCTAAAGGTTGTATTTAGAGCTTTTTGCGCTGCCCCCAAGTGGCCAAAAAAAATGCAGATTTAAGGAGGCCTGCGTGGCGTTTAAAGGGTTTAGAAAGATCAACAGCCACTTTCCTCTCTTGCGTTTCCTTTTTTTTGCCTCTTAGTTTGATTTTCTCTCGCCTGTTGCTTTAAATACTACTCACTGTGTTAGTAAAACATGACTTAGCTTTATTTTTAAGGCGGCCAGACTCCACACCTGGTGATTTTCATGGATTAGCTCTGTTTCTCTCGTGGCGGATGTGAGCTGCCTCCCCTCGGCTAAAGCCGTACTCACCTGTGAGATCATCTGTGAAGTGATTTGCAGAGCGATTCACATTTCAGAGAGCCTGGCTTTCATCCTGTCTAAACACACTCATGTCTGAAGGAGGTGATGAATCGTGTCGTGCTGGCAAACCTAAAAACAGTTGCTGAAGCGTAAACATAGCACGCGATCTACTATCACTTGCCAGCTGCATGTGACATGGCACAGCGTGCTCAGTCGGCTGCTCTGCAAGGCGTATTTGTGGTTAAAAGCAAACCCACGGTGCCTGTCTCCAGCCAATCAGCAGCTTTGGATGTTTTGACAAAAGCACAATTCAGTCCCTCGTCTGGGACACACTGAGAGTTTCTTGGAAGCCATTTGTCCCATAACACCTTAATAATACTGGCAGAGCTTCAGTGATGATTAGCCCCTTACATTAAGTGTTGCTGCCTGTGTCTGCAGAGGAGGAGCCGAGAGTCTAGAAAGGTCCTCCTCCAAGCAGACCTGCTCGTGTACGAGGAGCTGGTTAGTTTCAGTGGGTCAGTAATGTTATGCTCTGATCGTGGAGTTTCTGGAATGTCTTGGGGATTTGTTTGTTTGAGACACAGAAAGCCAGGAAATGTAACACAGTTTCCTGGAAACGTTTCACCTCACAAGAGAATTGCCGGGTGTATTTTCCGGTTATGCATTCATTGTTTCACAGCAAGCTCAGCCAACCTGGAAAAGACTCTCTCCCTCAGACGAGTCAGATTGTGAAAGCAGCGTGGTTTCGTGAGCAAAACAAAAGAAAATCTATGCCGAAGTCACACCGAAATGGTGCTAAATTATTACTGAGTTAGACTTCACACCGCTTCAACTTTATTATTAGAAGCAGAGTCTCTCCACGAGGCGTCGCTTACTGATTTACCGCTCTGTATACTGTCTTCAAGCGTGACACAGTGCTGGTGTTTTACATCTTCTCTCTTTTCTGCTCCTCTCTCTCCTCAGATCCTGTGTGGCAGGGAGATCCCTCGCTGGGTCAACCGCCTGGCCTACTTCAGCTCCTGCGTGCCATTCCTCCAGAGCTGCCTGCCCAAAGAGTGGCTGACCCCGGCTGCCTTACAGTCCAGCGTCAGCCAGGAGCTCCACGGAGGAGGGGAGCTGGAAGAGGCAGAGGACGCGGCTGCCACGGCCTCCCTGGCATCCATGTCGCCCTGCTCGCCATCCTCCTCCAGCCCCGCTTCCTTGCCTCGTCATTCCCGCCACCAGCCCCGCCGGTAGAAGCTACCGGTAAAACTTGGAGCTGGACTTGTGGTTACTTGTGTGAGACTGTCAGGTGCTAGAATACCTACAGCAGCTGAAGAGTCTGGCTACAGCCAGAAGTCCTGTTAGACTGTTCTTGAGCGAGGCACTGAACTGACTGACCTGCTCTTGGTTAGAATGTCAGCCAAAATCTCTGCAGTGATCCGGAGCAGAGGAAGGGTTTTTCCTCACAGGTGGAAGGAACTCTCGCTGCTGACAAAGGCAGGATCAGCTTTCATTATTTTACCAGCCAACTTGCAGCTCAGAACGGATGCAAGGCCAGTTGTTTGTGTTTCATGATTTAGGGAAATTTACCAGTTACATTAAGATTTTACCAGCAGTTAGTAGGTGGATGGTGCTAATCCCTTTTTTTTTATTATTATTTTTATTGGAAACCAGTGAGAGGGGATGCCGAGAGTCCAAGCTCAAGGGGTGACCTCTAACAACCTGATTTGGCAGAGTGATCCGAGCTGTTCAGATGTTTCCAAGACTGTTCAACCATCCAACACGCACCCATTACTTTCTCGTGAAATACTGGATTGTTTTAGCTCTCGAGGCTCCCAGGTTAGTTATAAAAACACTGCTGAAGTCTCTGAAATGTAGCAATCTACTGCTTGCAACATTGGCATTGTTGTTTTAGACCCTTGTTTTCCTGCTGTAATGTGAATACACCTCAGGGGGTCTATTTTAATTTATTTGTTTTTTATCTTGAACATCTGAACAGTCTGAGCTTTTCTTGGCGAGTGCAGTGGACGTCAACGCTCAGATGGTGTGAGATTGCAGATGTGCTATCTGTCACCATCTGAAGAGAAACAAAGCGCAAACTTTCCTAAACTGGATTTTTTTGTTTGTCGTTATTTTAAATAACCACTAACCAAGCGCTGGTATGATCTGCTCTGCGGCTGGTAAATGTTCCCCACTGCAGCCAACTGTAGTTAAAAGATGTCCTAAATATTTGGCTGGTAAAATATTGAAAGCAGCAAGTGAAGTTAGGACTCTGTACACTTTGCCTCAATATGCTGTGTGTGCATCAGGACCTCAGCCTTTTGTTACTGTTTTTCCTCTCACAGCGAGCTGGGTAGACTTTAAAACCAGAACTACAATCAGCTTCACTTTCCTCAAACACCACACAGACACAAACAGACAGATCCAGCACGAGTGTCTAAATGGGTAAACATCATTTGGCACACCTTGGATGGGATCAGTTCCAGGTAATCTTTCATTCCTTCGCCCCGTTTTTCACGTCAGATCTTGTAACAGCGGTTGTCAGATATCCGTAGCAGCTCTTCAAACGCTACATCGCCCATCTCGGATTAACCAACCATGATTTGAGGAAACTTTTGCAGATTTTTTAAATGTACCCCCAATGTATCTCCCAATAATTTAATATTGTTAATTTTGTCTAAATAAGTGAAGAATTAGGATGCAGGGCAGGCAGTGACTCACAGGTTAGAGAAGACTTTGACGTACCAGAAGGCTCTGGTTCTTTTTCTCAGTAGCAAACTGCCAAGGTGCCTTTTGAGCAAGGTACTTAACCCACGTGTGTCCCAGTGGCCGACAGTAGAAGACTGCGGCTGTACTGGACCTGCTCCCAGTTGTCGGCGTGTTTGTGTTTTGTTAGCGTAAAAAGCAAAATGTTTTGTCTTCACCCGAGCGATTCGAGGTTAAAGTTGACGTGAAGGACGTGATGTCAGGCCGTAATGGTTTGTAGTCATACATAAATACCTGAAGAAGACGTGGAAGCAAAGAGGAAGAGCCCATGACACCGTGTCTTAAATGACCTGCACTCCGGACAGTCATTTTCCTCACATCTGTATCCAGCTAGGGATCAAACACAACAACAAGTGTGAGTTTGAACTTCGAGAGATCACACTTTGATTTTCGGAGTGTAAAAACTCACGAAAACACAGCGTTTGACTATTTAAAGTCTGTAAACGGCATAATCACGCTAAAGATGTGTAAAGCATCATTTCACGCTTTACAATAAGATGCTGCTTTTCCCAAACGATGAGCACCTCATTTGAAAACACGCTGTCAACGACAACAACACGGACGCTGCGTGCTGTCCCGAACAAGACCTATGGATGTGTTTGAAACATATTTCTTAATCAAGTTTGCCTGTGTTGCTGGAAGTTTGTAGGAAAATGTTGTCTGAAACTTTTTGTGTTTGTTTGTTTTTTTATTATGTATTTCTATGATATATATGGACTCTGGCCTTTTTTTGTCTGTTTTGTTTATGCTCGACAAACTCAGGACTCCAAAAGGCTTTGTAATATAATCCTTTGAACTTTTTTATCCCACATTTTCCGTTTGCGTTAACGTTGCTTTTTCTAATGCAGTAGTCACTCCATAGAGCTTTTCAAGAACGCGCTGTGGCAGTGCAGTTTTATATCCTCTTTGATAAAAAAAAAAGAGCTTTTGTTTACAATATTTGTATGTGAGCCTCTTTGTTTTTGTTTTTTTTCCCTGTCTGTGCACGAACACGTGAGTGTGTGTGCGCACACACTCGTATTATAAATGGTTAGTATCAACAAGCTACCAACTGGGCCAAATTTCCCTACATCAGACACACACACACACACAAAACAGATCCATCATAACAAATGTAGCAGTGTTTCCAATGTTTGTTTGTTTTTTATTGCTGCAAGAGATTGGATTTAAACTTCTTTTTTTTTGTCCACAAGCTTAATTTGGGATTTTTATTTCAGATAATTTTGCAGATTTTCATCTTCTGGTCTTCAGGACTTTGTTTTTTTTTAACAAACAGCACAGAAGCAGTGTTAAAACAGGACGCGCAACGACATTTCTCATGAAACCAGCATACTGTATTTATGTGAGTCTTGGAGTGAAAGGTTTCAACTCGACGTTTTACGATGTTCGTTATTTTTTTAATGTTTTAGTAAGTCTGAATGAGGAAAGAGTGAACTTTATTTTTAAATGCACAGACAGACTGACACACGTACTGCTCATGTCGGCGCCCTCTGCTGACTGTTATTTGAACTGTGGTTCTACAAACGGACGCTGAGGTTTCCCTTCGTCTTCATAGCTCGAGATAGTTTTCTGCTGTCTGATTATTTCTGCTTTTATTATCCGCCAGATGAATTGGATTCACCAAATGTAGCCTTCCATTTATTTAAAAATATATATTTTATGTTCATATATCGACATTTAACTTTAAGAGGAACGCAAATCTCCCATCACTGAGGCCAAAGATAGCTGTAACTTCACCAGTCTTCAGTTGAATTGTCATGACACGTGATTCTTTGTGGGACGCTTGTGTGAGCTATGAATGTAGATTGGGAAACCTCAGCCATACATACCTGACAAAAACTGACTTCAGCTGTTTTTACAGTGAACTTTCACAGAGCCTTCAGAGGAGAGGAACCGATTTGTACCCTGTTGTAAAGTTATTAAAGAAAAGTATACAATCTGTGTGTCCTATTCTGTGTCGCGACTGTTCTACATTCATGTGTTATGATTAGTTAATTATTTGATTCATGATGACTGAACCCTCGTCGCCGGGGGAATCTGGTGAAGCTGAGTCACCCTCTAGGTGGAGACAAACCACTTTTTGCATCAGGCTCCTCTACATTGACACATTAGGAAATCTGACTGGTGTTTAATGTGATGCAAGAAAACCAGTGCAAAATGAGATAAAACACTATCGGTACTTGGATAATTTTATTGTACTTTCTCTCATTTACCCCTGACAGAAGGTCAGTCATAGTTTCCTTTCTGCAGTCACCAATCCAGCATGTATACATGTTTTTTAACAAGAGGCACTTAAGGCAAGTCATTAAGACTTATGTTAATTCATGTGCTGTAGCATAAAAAAGATTAAACAAGACATCAAGATACAGTATATTACACATTCATGACAATTTATAGAAAAGTGGAAAGTCCTTGATCTATCGACAGTGCAAGAAAATCATCGGTGTGCAAAATGGAGTACAAATGTTAAATGTTATCAGTTGCCACACAAACAGTCGGTGGAGAGAAGGTGTGCAGGAGTCCAAGGTGACTCATGGCGAAAGGTTTATTGACGCTTGGCCAACTGGAAGAAGCTGTCCTCTCTGGTTCTTCTCTAAACGGTGACACAGCTTCTCTACGTGTCTCTAAATGGTCGTACTCAATGCATCTACAGTATAAGGTAGCTGCCAACTGGTGATTAGTCAAGCAGAAGAAGAATGCTAGAAGAGAAGATGTTCTCACACAAGCTACAAACTAATGTGAGAGGCATATTTGATACGTTTGTTTCCTCTTGGATTACTGTAGTCTGGGAACAAACTTGAGTTTTATTGGCTTTGTTGGCTGATTCAACCAGTTCAGCTCCAACGGTATCTGAAGGGAGAAATTCATATACACTCAGGGACATGATGAGCAGTAGGACCGTCCTGAATACACACGACTGTGTGTGTTACTGTGCACAGAGCGCGACTTACCACGGTGTCTTGGCATGTTTCCACAGTGTAACTCTGCAGGAGACGGACAATGACCATCTTCATGACGAGGATAGCGTAGCGCATCCCGACGCAGTTGCGAGGACCGGTCCCAAACGGCATGTACACGTACGGGTTCACCTCCTCCCCGCCGTCTTTACTGAACCTGCACGTGCAGACACAGGCGCACGGATTCTCTTAAGCTCATGAAGTCTGAGGGATCGCTCAGCTCTGCTCTCTCAGCAAGTTTGCGTGGGTAAAAGTATTATTCAAAGTAGTATTTTAAATACACATTTGGCCGAGAAGGATGAGATCCTCATGAAGCAAACTTTCGATGGATATCACTGATTCAGCATGCTGACCTGTTGCATCTTTTCTACTTGTGCTACTGTTCTGTTAACATTACCCTGTAATGTGGCCACTCGCTCGTGGATTCATTATGAATGAAGAGCCTAGAAGAGGGGACATTTACCTCTCTGGTTTAAAAAGGCCGGGTGAGCTCCAAAAACGCGGGTCCTTGTGTAAAACGTGCACAGGAATCGTAACCAGCGTTCCTTCGGGGATGGTGACGTTGTTGACCTGGATGGTTTTTTTGCACATCCTCTCAAGCCGAGGGGCAGTTGGCAACAGACGCTGTGACTCACACAAAACCTGTTCCAGGTAGTCTAGCCCGACTAGTTTCTCATAAGAAATGGGAGCCTAGAGGGAAGTGAAGATTACAACATTATATGATGCCGTCTATTGTCATTTACAGAAAGGCAGTAGAATCGCATGAAAAAATTGCTGTACATCTCTCGGCAGGTTGGCATCGATTTCTTCATGCAGCTTCTGCAACACATCGGGGTTGGTGGCCAGGTTGTAAAACAAGTAAGTGAGAGTGGCACTGGTGGTCTCATAGCCACCGAAGATGAAAATGAAAGCCTGGGAAAGCAGTTCGTGTTCAGTCAAACCTACGACAGAATAAAGAAACGTGAAAATTTACCCAGGCGCAGGGGAAATTCATTTGTCTGTCAGATTATCTGCCAATTGTAGAAGAATTAAAAAGTCTGATGGCAGTAGGTAAAAAAGATCTTTTGTATCCATCTATCAGTTTTGACATACCTTTACTTGGCTGTTCGTGTTCACTTTTTATCTCTGATTCTGGGATCTCGCTCTCAATCATCACCTGCAGGAAGTCGGCCCGAGCCTAGATCAGCACAGGGAACCAAATTAATCTTCAACATATTCACCTAAAATATTCATTTGAATGATAGCGAACAGACGAAGCAGGCACCACTTGCCACATATTACATTGTATAAAACTGGGCCTACAATAAAGTAGATTGATGTGAATGTGTATTTTCATACATATTTAGATTTTTAGGGGAGCCGAGAGTTGACTGAGAAGATACCACTCTTGTTAAGTTAGCTTAGCTTAGCATAAAGACTGGAAGTAGAGGGAGACAGCTAGCCAGGCTCTGTCCGAGGGTAAAAATAAATCCACCTACCAGCAGCTCTATGGCTATTCAACATGTTATATCTTGTTATTATATTATATATATGTAATTATATCTGTACAAAACTGTTACCAATCCTGGTACTTTTACAGTATTTAGATAGGTGCACAAACTGTGCTTTTGGTACAGCAAAGAATGGCCCTGTCAGACTCTACAGTGTTCATAGTTTCTGCTACTGCAGGAAATGAGAGATAACATGTGCGTGAGCGTTACAAGTGCTGGCTGCCAGACTAGCCGCTTCTTTCCTTAAATTTTTACACTAAACTAAGCTAACTGACTCCTGACTCTTGGCAAGGAAGCAGATTCCCTTTAATTCTGTTTTTCTCCACTTGGTTTAGATGAAACGCTTACATCTGCACCTTCCTGATGCTGGTCTTTAAATTTCTTGATGATTTTGTAGAAAAAATCCACACTGTCTTTGGCCATGAACTCATAACCAACGAGCTTCAGCAGACGGGCCCCAAGGGGAAATATCACTGAAAGGAGACCAAAGGGTTGTTAACCAAAAATGTGTGCCCAAGCTGCTTATATGATCAAGTGATCAGCTGCTTCTAGCAGAGGTAAAAGTCGTACATAACACCAGCAAAGGAAAAATCTTGAAGTTAAGAATCTTCTTGAGATGAACAATAAGCGGGTCATCAGGATGGTTTATGGAGTTTACATCAACACTGAAAGATGCACTGGTCACAACATCCAAACTGTAAGGCGCCATGAATCTACAGGAGAAGAAAAACAGGCAGTTATCTTTTAGGAACTAACACAGACTAAGTGTAATGATGACATGTTACCATATAACAGATGAACAACGTACTGTTTAACGTCGATGGGTGCATCCAAATTTGTTTGTCCAAGTTTTTCAGTCAGTCGGTCTGCATGGCGAGCAATGATTGGAAGAACCTTTAAAAGAACGCATTAGACAGTGAAATACACCACTCGATATTTAAATCATATCGCAGCCTTTCAGTCTTTTACTGGCAATTAACATAGGATGTTAAAAAGGATTTAATGCACACCAAACGACCAAACGTTTACAAATTAGATTAATTGTCGTAAAACCTGAAGTCTGGTCCGGTGTGTGGGATTTAGCGCCATCTAGTGGTTAAGACGCAAATCGCAAGCAAAATGAATACTCTCCCATGTCCAACCCTCTCCTTTCAAACATGTAAGAAAAACTCAGGCTGCCAAATTCAAATTAAAAGCAAAAGTCCATATCTAGATCAGTGTTTAGTTTGTCTGTTCTGGGCTACTGTACAAAAATGGAAGTTCAACATGGCGGACTCCACGGTAGAGGACCCGCTCCCATTGTATTTTTAAGACAACAAAAACAAAACAACTCTCATATTCAGCTGATTATACACTAATGAACACATACTAATGAAAACTGTATTCCATTCCTGCTAATAAATACTCCTAAATCTTACACGCTGGACCTTTAAGAAGTTAATAAATGATCAAAATATTGATAGAAAAATAAATAAATAATAATAATAAAATCATAAAACACCACATAAAAGTCAATTTGCATTTTTAAATAAATCAGTGTGTGTACACACACTACAGACATACTGCAGATAACTGTATTTTCTTATTTTTATTGCTGCACTAGGTCACGGGAAGCAGATTGCAGAAGTGATTAACGGTGCCCAGACATGATACCGACCTTCTTCATTCTTCCACTGGTGAAGCACGGTGATACAGTGCTCCGAATTCTTTTCCACTGTTCGTCTTTAACCACTGTGATAGCATCGTCCATGTTTCCAGGATTTATGTTTTCCTGCAAAACACGAGCACAGTTGAGGTCAGACAGTTTGAATCCTGCAACATTTCTCCTTCTCTAACCACATAACTGCTTTTGTCTGCTCAGAGCTGGATCATCACACTTTACATAACTTTCTATTTTATTTTTTTATATTCATGTTGTGTTCAAGTGAGAACACAGTACATGCAATTAAATGCTGTATATAAAGGAAACATCCTCAGACACCACATAGACGAAAGCAAGATTGTGTGGCGTGAGTTCATTCGGTTGATGGTTGTTGGTTTGATGTTGTTACCTTTGGACAGAGGCGGCACAGATGTGCTAAGCTAAGTCAAACAGCTACTGGTTGTTTAACTTTAATTTCTATAAAAAATACTGTAGAGATGTGTGTTAAAGTGTGTTTTTAAAAAAAGTGAAGAAGAAATAAATAAATAGTCCCTCTTGTTGAAGACTGTTCCGGTAAGTCAAACAAAACAAAAGAATTGAACATGTTGCAACTTTCCTTGCGGAATCACGCACGGGACTTCCCAGACTTGTGTAACATGACAACACAAAAGCAGTCTCTGAGGACATGACATAGAAAAGTCTCTCACCCTGCGATTGGTAAACGCAGTGTAGCACTCCTTCACCATCACAGCTTTGATGATCTCAGGATCTGCCACCATTAAAGTTGGTAATCGTGGCTCAAACAACCTGCACAAAAACAGTGTGAAGCGTGCACATGAGCTCAAACGCAGAGGTCAACACACGTGGATCTAAATAAGAAACATCAGCACACCCTTTCACAATAAACACAGATTATGAATACATTTATGATTCAGACACACAAGCTGCGGCTCTGCTGATAAACAGATAAAGCAACAGATATGTAACTTTGAGCCTGATTTCAGATCCTATGGAAATACTTTAACCTACAGTAGTTTGGCATCCAGTGGTGGAGAGTAACAGTACATTTACTCAAGTACTGCACTTTACCATTTTGATTTTATTTTCAAAGGCATATAATCATAAAATATAAAATACAGTTACTGGTTTCTTTTCACATTAAAATGTGTGTTAGTTGTTTGCCCTTTAAACTTCTTAGGTAATTTAATTTCAAATAACTATTTAAAGGCCAAAGAAGCATAATTAATTCATTAACTAATATTTTTAGAAATAAAACATTGGAGAAAAGTAAAGAAAATTAGTACACATTTCTCATGAGTTCCCTGTTTTTGTAGTAATATTTTTACTGAAGTACTTTTTCCACCACTGATGTCAACTTACTAAAGATTAAAAACCTGAACTCACCCCCAGACGTCTCCGTACTTGGCATGACACTCCCGGTCATAAGCAAAAAATCCCTACAAGGAATTTCAAAAGAAATTGAAAGTATTTTAAAAATGGGGGAAAAGTCTTCTAATTATTAAATCAATGAACTTTGAGGATTGTTTCACACCCTGCATAATAATTATACGTATGTGTGTGCCTCACCTTTCTGATGTTTAGTGTTCCAATAAAAGGCAGGGGCCTGGGCCCCTTTATTCCGAGGTTTTTGAAAAACCTATACGGCCAGATGCCATACCTGTGTTATAAAGAAAGACAGTTACACATGTTACACAAGCGCGGGTCGACATGTCAACTGCTTAACGAACAATCGCTGCAGTAAATCTGACAGATCCTCTGCACAACTTTGACAGTTAGAGAAAGTACTCACAGGAATAAGAGGGTGAGAAGGAGAGCCAGCAAAGTCCAGGTGGTTGGCGAAAGCAATGCCAAGGCAAACATTTTGACTCGGTGCCCTGACAGTGGATGAAAGAGACGAACACAAGCTCCTCTACCTGCAAAATCAGTGAATGCGCAATCAAGTCTTAACTTGAAGGGTCCGGAAATGGGAGCACCAGGGCTGCTTACATAATGCAGCAATGTCGTCCAGCTTGGTGCTGAGCTTTGACTCCAGCTATAACAGACTCATACAGATAGACAGACATTAAAATTAGACCTGTAAGATAAATCTGAGCTTCAATTAAACACATTAAAAACGATATAAAAAGTAGTACTGAGGTCATTGAGATCTAGGAGGATCCTTCAGAAAACCAAAAACTATTATTTATATTATTGGTAACAATTCATTTAATTTAAAACATTTGAATTCAACATAAATACTGAATATGCTCTTTCTGATACACAGCACTGTAAATATGCAACACTAAATATTATTACCCATAAAAAATGTCCCTTTCCCCGTCACATGCACATAAGCATATACACAGAAAAGGATTACTGCATGCCATGACTCTCAGCCCTCCATCTTCACTTCCAGGCATATGGGCAAAGTATAGCATGAAACTTGAGTTATACAAAGCCTGCTTGCGTTGGAGTTCTGTCGAATGTAGGTGGTACTGCACTCACTTTCTACTGACTGATCTTTTTACCTGCTACTAAAAGAGCCCACTGCAGCTTTGTATCCTTCTACTGTTTCAGAACCAAGACATGTTCCAGATAAAGAGTCTCCAAGTTCAGTGGTACTGGCTTAAATACTGCACTCAAGGTTTTCAGACAGACAGACAGATAGAAATCAAGCATACAGAGAAATTAAACATGTGCTAAGAAATGAATAAATAAAATGAATAAATAAATTGAACACGTGTAAAGAAATTACAGGAACTACCACAAATTAAAGGTGGAAAGAAAATTTAAATACATTTTTATAGCAATACGAGCTATAAAAATAGATTAACAATGACAATGATCTCTTATATTTTCTTAAAGACTATGTTTCCTGCAGCGCTGCCTCCATCCTGCCCAATGTGACACGTTTGAGCCTTCTCCCGCACCGTACACAACCCGGATAAACTACATGTGACCTCCCTCCTCGCCGCCTCTCACGTCGCCTCTGCGGTCTGCACGTTTTTTGTCCTCTCGCCATCCGAGAGAGAACAACGTTTGACACAGTCGGAGAGCGAGGTAAGGTACAGATACACGCTCTGCGTGTTTTGTGTCTTGTCTTGAGCGCCACTGTGATTCGTCTTCTTCTTCGGCTGTCCTTGGTCTGCACCGCTCACGGGCTAAAGGCTAAGCTAGCTTTACGTTAGCTTCCTGCTGTTGTCTGTCGTCCTGAGGTCATGAGGTGACTTCGGGTGTGAAATAAATTAAATCAAACCCTGATATTAGCTTGTGTTAGAGCTCGAACATCAAGATAAATGTTTAGTGTCTTGTTAAAAGTCTCCCCTTGTGCGAACAGATCAACCTTTACAGAAAAACAGGAAGTAATGAAATATTGTTGCCATGGATACTGATAAAGTAGTACACGGCGCGCTGGGTGAAACGTAAATATAAACAAAATATAACCACGTCTGTTTAAAAAATGTTTAATATGTTGAAGCAGAGAACTTTTATTGTGTGTGTGTTTTTTTTTTTTAATTTGGCTATTTTATTTTTTATTCAGTCTATGGAGAGACTTGACTTTGGGGGACCGGAGGGTTGCTGGTTCAAGTCCAGCATGGGACAAAGTATGGAAGCCTCCTTGGCACTTGAGCAAGGCACCAAACCTGCTGCCCCAGCTGCTCGTGGGGCATTTGCATGTGAACCATGTGTAATGGTTCTTTAACGTTGGAACATTTTCCTCATTTCTTGCTCCACAGTTCAAAGTCTCCTTTGTGACATTTTACATTTCATAATGCCCCAAACATTTTCAATAGATGACAAGTCTGGACTGCAGACGGGCCACTTTACACACTACATGCAGAATGGAGTTTGGCATCATCTTCCTGAGTCAAGCAAGGCCGTCCCTGAAGAAGACGTGATCTACTTGGTAGCATATGTTGCTCCAAAGCCTACACATGGTCCAGCGAACGTCAGTATAGAGGACGGGCAGAGTATGAGTAGGTTTTACAAAGTTATGAAGCTGCCATGCTCGCCTGGGTGCTCTAATAACCACGTTGCAGATTTTAGCCCTCCCACACTGGCTTCATTTGCCCAGCCCTAGAGGCCTGCCACTTGTGGCCTCCGGGCAGTAATGGTGCTTTCACAAAATGTGCAGGTTACCCATCATGTCATGTGCACTAATGCACCCCCATCCCATCATGGATGCCGGCTTTTGAACTGTGCGCTCATGACAAGCCGGATTGGTCCCTCTACTCTGTGTCAGGAGGACGCGGTGTCCTCCTGAGGGAAATATCTGGCTGCTAAATGCTAACTACTGTGTGTGTGTCTACCTGCTGAACAGGTAGGCCAGTCTTTAGAGCTGCTGAAGACAGCTGTCTGTTGCAGTGTGACTCTCTTCCCGCTCCAGTTTTATAACGGTTACACTGGCTTTTCACACAATAACCCACCTAACCCCGGGGAGATAAACCTGTTGATGTGAGGTCATTGTCATGCACTGTTGTAAAATTGTCACAGTGTGTGACTCATGTGCCAAAGATCATAAATTAGTAGCATAATTTATGCTGTAACACAGTTCATGAATAGAGACTTCTCTCAGACACACCCTCGGATTAGTGTTTTTCAGTGTGTTGTATTTACAGGTTATATGATAACATCATACAGTGGTAAAACTCTTCCTTTTTAACTGCACAAGGTCATTTTATTTTGAAGGATTGTTTCATGGCATGAAGCTCTCTTGAAGCCCCTCCACGCTGAGCCACGACTTGATCAGCAGCTCCATTACTCTCATGTCACTTACACAGTCATCACCCTAAAGATGCAGATCCCTCACTCGAGCCTCGCTCTGCTGCTGTTGGTTGTTGGTTGGTGGGTTTTATGCAAGCACTTGGCCAGAGTGAGTGCAAGATGAACGCTAGAGGTCTGTGACAATAAAATGTCGAATACAAATTTCTGGCATTTTGCAGATAGCCAGTCCAGCTCTCGCAGTTTATGCCTGCAAACCTGCCCAGAGTATTTCCTGTCTCACCTCTTTTTGCCTCTGTGTGTGTCCTAAATTTAGTCTTACCTCACCTTTTTTATGAGTCCAAGGACTTTTGGGTCAGGCTGAGCAGAGGTCCAATCAGACAGTTAACATAAAACACCCACGTGTGTTTTTCAAGACCTTTTTGATAAGCCAAGACTTCCTCACATGTCACAGCAGGAAAAGCATGGATGTAAATGATACAGTTAAGTAAGGCTGATGCGGCAAGAACTGAGCCATCTCATCTAGACTATGAGCTAACTTGCACCCCTTTGCTGATCACACAGTACCTGTGTTGAACACTTTCTGGCATGAGCAGCGCCGTGACAGCGGTGTACTAATCCTCGATCTTCCTGTTTTCCCTTTCAGAAATAATTCACCGCCATGTTTCTCACCCTCGCCCTGCTGCGGAAAGGCATCCCCGGGAAGCAGTGGATCGGAAAGTATCGCCGTCCACGGAAAATCACCTGGCAGATGAAACGCAACACGCTGAAGCATCTGGAGCGCGAGGCCGAGAATGAATACTGGATAAGCCGGCCGTACATGACCGCGGAGCAGGAATACCGCCACGCCGCGGAGCGCAGAGCCCAGTCGTGGCTCAAGATCAAGGAGACCCAATTTGCCAATTTCCCTGAACACAAAAGCATCACAGATCACCTGAGTCATCTCAAAATCTCCAAGACATGGGCCAGTTAAAGTCTGCGTAAAGACGACATGCAAAGACTTCTTTATAGTGTGACGGTGTAACGTGTTTGTGTGCAGGAAAACTCTGTTTCGTTATGTGGCAATGTGAATGTTTAAAATAAAAAAAATCTGTAACCACCCTGCCCCATGTTCAGTGCTGCCATTTCAGATAAAACTACTCAATATTCTATCTGTGGCTGTTTGGAGAGGTTAGGGCAAAATCAAATCACTTTACAAAGGGTTAATTTGACTAATATAGTACATAATATACTATATAATGAACCCAATTGTAGCTAAAATTAAAGCGTTTAATCCTTTTGAACTTTTTGACGCTCTCACTTAATGGATTTTTCAAAGTTGAACCTTTTTGCGGAGCCTTGTATGTTCAATCTGGCATTTAGTAATGTCTGTTTGGAAGAATACACTGTTGTGATGTTGTAACTCCTGTTAGTGAGTTACTAGATTACTCTCGAGTGACTCAGCGTTGGACGTTTGACCCTTTTACATGCGAGATACTCTCAATGACTCGTCAGATAACAGTTATTGCCGTTGCGTGTGCTTTATTGCTCCTGTCCGAATATATTACTTCAGGAAGAGGCAGCAGCTGACCATTACCTCACACACGCACCTGCCTTTGTCCTTTATTGGTGACCCGACTTTAATCCCTCGTCTTTTAGCAGTAAAATATCCACATTTCATATTTACACACAGCATTTTAAGTCTTGATTAATGTACAGTATAAATGATGAGTCCCGGGAAGACATTTTATATATCATAGCAACTGTGTTTTTACTATGTTGCTATTCATTATCTGCTCATACAGCAGCCTCCACATATGAGTCCTCACTGACGGAGGTCCAGCTGTTGACAAATACAAACACATTTATATATCTATATATATATATATATATATATACACACACACATATTAGATGTTCATATACTGCAGGTGTGGTGTGGTTACCCTGTGCTGTAACCCTTTTTAATTGGTTAAAGACAAAACAGCAGTGATATTAAGTGTTTCTCTGCAGCACACAGAGCCCCTGCTGGTTTCCATAGCAACCATCCAGTTTGATTTACACCTGTGACTACAGGTGAACCCGATGAACAAACTGAGAGGATTAAAAAAAAAAAAAAGGGAGAGAGACAGAAACCACAGGTGTGAAAAAAAACAACAACCCAGCTTTCATACTGACCTTTGTGTTGCCTGTTGGTTTCATTTTGATGGAAATGGTGCCAGCAGAAGCGTTATTTGAGGTCTGTCTTTGCACGGCCACTGCAGGGTCCAAAATAATTGCGCAGGACTAATGAGCTGGTGGGGGGGAATTGTGTCTGTAAAAAGGGGCCTGCACTAGTCCAGCTCCTGCAGGAGTCAAAGGGAGGGAAAAGGAAAAATCCACATGGCTCAGTACTGCTGCTCTTTCGGGACAGTCCATTTGAAGAATTTGACTCTAAGCGATTAATCCATGAAAGACTAACTAACCAAACCCTCCCCGGGTTGACTGCGGGGACCAGGAGATATATCCCAACTGTTTTCTCAGTGAACTCACTCTTCAAACTGAATAATCTGCTAAATATAACATGCTTAAATTCTTTAAAAATATAAGAATATATATGTAAACCGGGTCAAAAGAACTCTCAATCATGACGAGGATGATAAATACAGACACACCATCAGCCAAATGTATTTAAAGTATGAAAAGTATGAAAATATCCCATGACTCACATGTTACTATGTGATATTGGAGTGAAACAATCTGCAAGCAACAGCACAAGATAACTGAGAGGTTGTTATGAGTAAAGCGGTAGGAAAGTTCTGCACAAGCTTGTTTATTTTTGTATTTGTATTACAGTTTGACCTCTTTGAGTTTCAGACGTTTGATCTCTATGCCAGCTCTGCCATTCATTTTGACGCTGTCAGAGAGGCATTTGTTCAACTATTATGTTTACTGTTCAGGTTGTCATTTGCAGAAGTGTTAAACTGGGCTGCGTTATATCAAGAGGTGTTTTCAATATTTTGGCAACCCCACACGAGAGGGCCATAATAATAGAAACACCTCTCGATATGAACAACAACAGCACCCACTAAGAATGAATACGTCTCTGAGAGGCAGAGCTGTACCTAATGAAGTGGACGGTGGTTTAATCTTTCCTCATACTTTCTGTGATTTATTTGAAAATGTAAAATTGTACACACTTATAAGATTGATCCTGTAGAAATCCACTTGTTGTATGCAAAGTGGAAAAGAAAAAAATGTTGAATGTTGAAATATTAGTGAAATAAAAAGTACTTGTGGAGTTAAATACAAGTAGCACAGATGAAGTGAATCAAATAAAGTATACCTAAAAATTAAGTGGCATGTAGTCGTGAACTGAAGCAAGAGTGCAACTAACTGAACACCCCTCACCTCACCACACACCCCTTCCAAGCTAGTGGGAGAGCCTAAAGTGGGTATGAAACTTGTGATGATGCGAAATGCGTTTGGTTTGTCCTTTCTGGGCTACTGTAGAAACATGGCAGGCTCCGTAGAAGAGGACTTGCTCCCTCTGTAGACATAAAATCTCTTTTAAAGGTAACAAAAACACAGCGATTCATCTTTTCAGGTGATTATATACAAGTTAAAACAGATCTGTGACTAATATATTTCATATTTAGCCTATAAATCTCCTTAAATCAACCTTTAAGTACTTGAGTGAATGTACTCAGCCCTATCACTGGAGGTTGTGCACATGACTTTGTCCAGCAGATGGAGCTGCAGGTCTTGTTAGTGATGCGTGAGCAGCAGAGCCGCGGCCCCTCCTGCGCACGGTGCGGTGCGCCCATACGTTGTTTTCTTCTCCTGGATGATGAGGAGGTGCGTGCCTCACTCAAAGAGGCGCCAACGCAACGCCAAGCACCGCACCGCTCCGCACCGCACCGGGGCAGGCAACTAATGAGCAGACCAGACAAACAGATCCCCTCCAAGAAAATCCACGCAGCTCTCAGAGCTCACAGACGACCATGAAGACAAGCGGCAGATGGAGGAGTAAAGATTCACCTGCAGACGCCTGACTGAAGAGGCAGGATGGCGGGGGGTCGGAGGGGACTTGTGGCCCCTCAGAATACTTTTTTGGAGAATATTGTGAGACGGTCGAACGGTAAGGATGAGGATGAATACGGTGCATTGAGCTGGAAGATTTATAAATTGGCCTGCAGCTTGTCTAATCAAGCCAATTAACAAATTAACAAAAAATAAACCCCGAAAATGATGGAGCCTTATTTGTGATAAAAACCCCTCAGTTGTGTTTAAAAGTTCATTTATTCATTGAGCTCTTAAAACATTTGATTTTAAAACCTCAACCATTCGTCTAAATCCCATTAATTCAATTAGTGTCGTATTTTCAGACTGACTGAATTTTCTGGCAAAGCTCTTGTTCCCTACTGGGAGTCCCTGCAGGAGTGTGAGGAGAGCGGAAAAAAAAGACAGCAGGTTAAATTTACTACTGATTACAAGGCCACTGGAAGTTAATTGCATAATTATATGGAGCAGAAATGTCTGAATGTTTGGATTGGTGGGATTTCTAGTTAAGTACATGTACATTTCTGAAAACACTTAAAGGTGCATGATGTGTGATTTGGTTTGAAATTAGACTTAAGGCTTTTGTTGTTGATGTATTCACCTCTTAAATATGAATCAAAAGAATCTTTAAGATGTCTAATTACACCAATGAAGCCACTGCATGCATTTCTGTGCATAATAATGCTACTAAATCATCTGATTCACCCACTTTGGACATTACAGCACAAGCATTAACCCATCAACCAGCAGAGAGATGTTGCAGATATGGTGCATCAAGGGTTAAAAGTTTTAAAACTCTTGACCTCTCAGTTTAAATCAGTCATCAGAGCATATTAAATATCAGCGTACGTAGATTTAAAGCAATGTTCTTGTGGATTATTCCTTCCTGCATCCTCCTGCATGTCAGTTAGTCTGTAAATTATGTCACTGAGATTAAATTTGATTTTTAATGTACAGTATGCTGCTCGACACGCGTGAAAGCTGAAACATGCCAAACTCTGAAGTCTTACAGTTTTTTTGGACACGGCTGTCAGTAATCCTTTCTGTATGATTAGATCCAATAAGAAGTGACAAGACAGAGCGGAGAGTTATGACACTGGACAGCTAGCTGTGATAGAAAACCAGCAGCTTTGTGTATGTGTGTGTTTGTGTGTGTGTGTGTGTGTCACTTGTCATTTGGGGACAATATTGGATCCACGCCATCTAATTGGCTTGAGCTACAATTACTTTTTCTTTTTTTTAAATGAAGGTTTGGTTAAAGTTATTTTTTTTATTTGTTTCTCTATTATT
The DNA here is from genome assembly GCA_014281875.1 of Nibea albiflora. NCBI lineage: Eukaryota > Metazoa > Chordata > Actinopteri > Sciaenidae > Nibea > Nibea albiflora. The sequence continues at coordinate 6,597,432 of CM024797.1, forward strand.
TATGGTCATCCAATGTGTGTGTGTGTGTGTGTGTGTTTCACTGTCAGTCTGCCCCTGTTGCACATGTCCACATTAAGATGTGTTATGACAGAAGGGAACAACTTGTTCCGAAAGAGTGAAGGCATCTTTCCAGAGCGAATCCTCCTTTAGATGAAAAGTGTGAGAATCTGACGAAGGTGTATTTTATTAAAAAAAGGAAAATAAAAAAGAAAGAAAATCAAAAAAGCACTCGCACGTGTCTCTTCTCATGACCTTGTCTGTGGATTAGCGAGCAGTAAATCTCACCGAGGCTAGAAACAAGGGAGTCACGTCGATAATAATCTGCAGGATGTCACAGAGAACCAATAGAGTGACTGGTGGCAGACGCAGATACTGCATGGGTGGGCGTTCACAAACAACGAGATGTTCCTTTTTTGTAACTTTCAGTCATTCATTTTTCGCTCGTCATAGCAGGAAATGTGCCACTGCTAACAAGGAGTGTCAGTAAATAAGACGCGTACGCCAGAACTTGGAGCTGGAGCGCTTTTATTATCCTCAAATCTCAAAAATTAAGCTACTTATATCCTTTATAGCTCTACTATAAAGTTAATTTGCCCGTTGAAATATTGAGAAGTTGAGTATTAGGAGGGATCAACCAATATTTGGTAACCAATAGACATTTGCAATGAATATATATTATATATAAGTCCTCGTTTCAATATTTAGAACCAACTGGGGAGGTGTAACTAAGTACAGTTGCTGTACAATTTTGATGTGCTTGCATTTCACTCGTAGTATTTCCATTTCTCCTGTATGTGGCAGCCTTCATGGTTAGGCTATGTAACCAATCAGACAGTGCCGTATGTTTGACAGACAGGTAACTATAGACACCTAACATCAGCTCTGATAATCAGCCAGGCTGTTAATCGGCCTATTTCTAGTACTACTAAACCTGCAATAATGTATTTTGTTGTCTTATTTATACCTCCATCAGTCCAGTATTCTTATTTTAGCTCTGTTTTTGGTCTCTACCAGCTCTTAGGGGAAATGTCTATATGTTATAAATGCTCCGCTATGTTCACCGGCATTTTGCTGACTGTGTCTCTGTGCCATTTGATGCTGAGCAGGTAGTACATAGTGTGTTTTTTACTGAAAACATCTGCCTGCTGTGGCCACGAGAGCAGGGGGAGCGAACCAAAACAGTGAAGCTGCATGCCGGCCAGCTAAACAAATCTCTGTAAGGCAAAGAGGATCTGCAGATTCAGGCGATAACGCTCTGTATGTTCACAAACACGCGAGCCCTTTCACATTCTCGCATTTATTATTGTAAAAATATTGATCATAGCTGCTTTAAGTCCAAGTAGCACAAGCCAGTCCATATGCAACATAAAAGTCCTTAAAGATGAAGTCCTTCTATTACTAAATCAATCAAAAAGTCATTCATAAAGAGTGTAAAAACTTTTCGTAGGAAGATCATTTGAGGTCCTCACATTTTTGAACTTGTTTTAAGATGTTTTCAGTAACATTTCTTATTTTTTCACGTCATACAGCATGTTCAATTGTGTGTTTTTGTCATATCTACTTCTGTGGGTGAGCCTACTCTATTTTGAAAGTACATAAATATATATCTAAAGTATATATACATTCATAAATCTATGCATACTACAATGAGAAGTGTATTTGCCCCTGTATAGTTGTGTGCACAGCGTCACAGTTACTTCACACAGCCAATGCAGCCGTTAAATGTTTTTACATACACCTGTGTTAACTGTTGTTGTTGTGACATGTCTGTGATGAAAAAGGTTTATTACCAGTATTATTATTATTTTTAACCTGTGTCATTTAAAGCTGCATTAATCAGGATTTTATACATTTGCTTTACTTTGGATCTATGGAGGTTTTCCGGCTTCATTTAGCTCATTATTTTGGTTATTTTCATGTGTAGTTCAATCTCAGTGTTTTCATCAACCAGATTTCCAGCAGCTGTTTTCAGCTAACAAACTGAAAAACCTACTAGTTACCCGCCCAGCACCGGACAGCAGACAAAGTTAGCGACTAACATCAGGTGCAAAAAGCTGAAGTGCCAAACATTTCTCTCAGAAGTTGCTTGCCTAGCTAGCTGTCGATTGTTTTGAGTTCGTCTGCCCCCTAGAGGTGAAGAATGGATTAATGCAGCTTTAATTTGCCTCAGCACTTGGCGCATATTTCTGTGTAGATTAGCTGTTTCACTCTCGTTGTTGTGCTCAGATTAACCTTCAGTCTGAGGTCTTGATAAATAAGACAGATTCCTGTAAACACACTGACATCGTCCATTCAGGTTAGAGCAACGTGGTGCCAAATTCACAGCTGTGTTGTAACCACCTGTGTCTCTCTTATTTTTTATTTATTTATTTATTTCGCGTCTCATCTTTTCTGTTTGTTTGTTTGACATTCAACGGATGTTTCTCACTGTAATCTGTTAACCTTCTTTTTCTTTTCAAAAATTTCAGTTTGGACACTGTCACATAGACAGACAGGTACTATAAAGTTTAGTTTGGTGTGCTGCTTATGTTTTTTTCCGTACAGTATCTACCTCTTTGTAATGTACCACAAAATGTTCTATACCAAATGCTGTTAATTTACAAAGCACTTAACTAATTAGACATAATGAGATTGTCTACAAACATTTGCTGCAACACAGCAGTGAATTACAAAAAAAAAAAAAATCCAAAGGGCTTGAGCTTTGGACTTTACGCTTCTCTGCTCACAAGAGTAACGTTCATCTGATCATTGTAAAATAACACGTTGGCATGGAACGTCTCATCCGTCATTCTGTCAGTGTTCTCATGCTTTTAGTTGTCATATTTTTGAAATGTTTTTCTTTTGTGTGAGTGTCGATATGTGGCATTAAAAAAAAAAAGTGACATTTCTGTATGTGCTTTGTGCCGGGTGTTTTTAATTCCTCCTGCTCTTTCACCCCCGTGTTGTCACATTTTTGTAGTCTGTGTGCATAGCAGCTTGATTTGCTTTGAGATCTGTCATACAGATGTTTATTTTATGAGGTTTTGCCCCCCAGTTATGATCACTTGTCCTGTCCCATTTAAACCCATTACATCTGCTCCTTTTTTACCTTTTGCCAAAATGTGGATGTGGATAGATTTTAGATTGTTTATGTCAAAAATAATCGCAGCTGTACAGCTTTTGCTTGCTTTTTTTTGTAATTTGACAGCAGACACATTTTGTCCATATTGTTTTGCATATTGATTTTTTTATTGTACATAAAATGTCAAATCACAAATGCAGATGTGCAAATGAGCAATCACGCGTAATTTGTCTTAAACAGAGTATGCTATTTTTAAATATGACACAGGCAAAACTTGTCTCGATAGTGGTAGTGTACGTACCCGCCTTTGTCATGCATTTGATACAAACATTCTGTATGTAGCCATTAATTGTAATCCCCAGGCAACAGCCTGCATATTGCTCCATGGCGAACATTACACAGCGCAATCATTTACATGTTTTATTCATCGTTCTTAGTTCAAAAAGTGAGCTGTTAAAATGAAGAAAAAAAACACACAGATGTTCCACTTTAATTTCCTGTATTATGACAAGTTTAAGCACTAACACTGAGTAACAGTTAATTAAATACAGCTGGAAACAAAACAGGCCATTAAAAATGTACCGGTACATGCAACTCGATGATAATTTAGGTGTGGCCATGAAAAAGCCTTGCTAACATTTAATTATGCAAAATATGTCATATAATGATGAATGTAGTCCAATGACATTAAAAATCAATGGCAGCATATTTTAATACTTGTAGACTTACTTGCCAATAAAGAATACTTCATCTTAATAATGACTCTAACAAACAGTCAGCTTACTATGCTCATGATGTAAAATGACAACACGAGGTGTTAACGAGTAACGAGCAGCTACTAATAACTAATAACTAAACACCACGGGAGCAGATATTTGGATGTTTTCTACATAAGCAAAGATTATGTGTTTGGAGTGTGTAAACTCCCTGTGTGGAGTGTGTAATGGGCCGTAGACCATCATGGACACTAATGGAAATCTTTAAAGTAGATCTTAAAGGCAGGATTACTCCGTCTTTTTAATGATAGGGGAAACTTTACAAGACAAACGCACATTTTTAAATAAGTAATCTCTTTCAATAAACATATTTGATTTCTACCTGAAATTTAAAATGACCTGCCCGATCCTGGTGTTACCCAACACTGCACTGCAAGTACTCTAATCCTAAATATTGTCTCACTTCCCTGTAAATCTGTGATGAGAGAAGTTTTAGTGTGTACACAAACACTGATATTATTTTTCTCTATTCACCAATAGAAAAATTTAAATTTCAAATATACTTTTGCCCTAACATTTGTTTTATTTATAATTCTTTAACTTCTTTTTTCAGTTGCAGACTTTGAGTTAGATCAAATGTAATAGATCTCAGCCGTTTCCCAACCCAAACTATAGTTTCAATATTTTAATATTTTTTTTAGGAAATGCTGCAATTCCTCAAGTTATTTGCTCCTTTCTTTCCTGTTTACTTTCAAACAGATACCAACTTTGTCCTGGGAAATGCCCAGATAGTCGACTGGCCCATCGTCTACAGCAATGATGGTTTCTGCAAGTTGTCGGGGTACCACAGAGCAGAGGTGATGCAGAAAAGCAGCACCTGCAGGTAAGGCCTACAAGTCTTAACATAGATGTGGTAGTGTTACAGACTTCAAATGCGAAAGCAGTAGGACGTTTCTTCCATGAATATATTCACCAGTCGCCATTAACTCCACGTCAAACCTAACTTCACCAGATTCCAAACTCATTTTGAAGCTGTAAGTCTGTATAATTAATTATTTAAGCGCTGGCATGTTTTGATTTCTTTCGACTGATTTTTTTTTTCTGTATTAGATAAACAAGATTAGCCAGTGACATCCCAAGGAACTTGATTCGGCTACAGCTACCTTGTTAATCTGGATGAGCTTTGTCTTGGCTGGCGAATCTAAAATAATCATGCTGCTGCTGCAGTTATACGACAGTCGGGGACAAGATGACTTCCTTTACAAGTTTTCTTTTAATGCCATAAGTGCCTGCAACAAAACAACTCTCACTTGCAACCATCCATGTCTGAGTTGCTGTTGCATTGTTTATAAGTAGCATGATAGGAGGTTTGTAGCGTTTTGTTGATCTGAAACTACATTTTTATTTTGTAGCTGTGCCATGGTAGATCTATTTATGGTTATTTGTATTTACACCTCCTACCAGCAGGCAGAGCACCCATATTTTGAGCTCTGCTGGTAGAGAGACTTATTTGCTGAGATTTATAAAATCAGGTGGGTGCAGGTGTATACAGTTTCTACTAAATGCTGAGCATAGACATTAAAAGAAGAACCGTATGTGAAGCTCAGAATATTGTGGTTCTGCTCGTCGCTATCTTGGCAGTCCGGCCTCTGCCGCCTCCCAGCTAATCTAAAAATGGGCAAAGACATGGATCGTGGATGGACCTGAGGCGCGCCGAATGATGCCTGGGTGCTCAAACAAGCTGCCCGCAATGGCACCCACCTGTCAATCAAAGTGACCATGCTGTGAATTATGCATAACTTTAAGCCTTGTTAAGAACGTCGAAATTAGCTATAGAGACCAAAACTGTTCTTTGTACCAGGCTGTAAACATGTTTATCTCAGCTGTGAAGTTGGACATTTGAACATGGGGGCTTATGAAGACGGACTCGTTCTGTAGCCAGCCTCAAGTGGACGCTTGAGGAGTTTTTGGCACTTCTGCATTGGCTTCATTTCACAGGCACGGAGGTTGCCTGAGTTGTGAGTCGTTCCCCATCCCGATGTTTGTGATTCTATTTGTGGTTTCTGACTTTCTTTAGGATATTTAGGCCTTTCAGGAAACAGAGCTGTACTATAAATTGTCACTACGTGCCACCATTACATTAAAAATGTGCAGGTTTTTTTCAGATTGATTGATTCCTATTCATAATTCCTTATTAATTAGCCACTCAGAGGAGGAGTTAGTGTACAGCAAAAACATGTTGCACACTTCTTCGCACACGTCTAGAGCCTGAGCGTCAGCATGCTCGCAATGTTTGCCAGGAAGTCACCAGGATTCATTCTCTGGAGTCCACGATTTTCTGTGCCAGATTTCACTTGCACTTCATCCAATAGTTGTTGAGATATTTTAGTCTGGACCAAAGTGGTGAAACGATCAACTGATTGACTTAGCCATCTGTGGAAACCTTCTGCTCACATGGCAACAACACTGAGCTATGAGGAACCACCAAGTCCACCAAGCACTTTCTTTACATCAGACCTAACTGTGAGTAGACTCCGGATCGACTGCTGCATGACTGCAGATCATCTGTGCTGTGTTGAAATGAATACCACTCAGTTAATGTGATATTCCCATAATTTGACAGTTCAGTAGATTTTTCTTCTCTTGCAAAGATAGAAACCGGATAACTAAGACAAAAAAAATCTGTGATGTAATCAGGTTGTAACAACTGAAACCGCTTCCACATCACGGACTACAACTGTGAAACTTTTGACAGTGTCTCCAGGCTGCTCTCTCTTTAACAGTTCACATAAATAGGAATAAAAAGGGACTCCTAAAATTAATCGTTTTTTCCCTATTCAAATGGACATTTTCTGGACTTTATGTTGTGTTTATTGTGCGTGCAATATGCATGTCAGTAACCACTGTTTTAATAGGATCACATGGAAACAGTTGGTGCCGCCAGATTTGCAAACCGTGGGCGATTTCATCTGTTGTGGGAGATGGTGTTTGTCACAGCCAGCACCGCGGCTATTACTGATTTAGACCCATGGGTCCTTAAGCATAAGCTTCGCAACGCTTGCCAATACAAATATTGAGCAGAGTGTTTGACGATTTGTTTTGAGGTTTATTTTTAGGCTGCTTGATGGAGTGAAGTTTGTACGAGGAAGGAAAGCAGACCGAAAATCTTCTGGATGTATTTGAGATCCGTGCGTCAGGAACTGACAGTGTGATTCTGAAAGGATCATCGACAAACTTTTGTAGTTTTTCCAGTGCAGACTTGTGCAAGCAAACACTGGGAGTGATTACGAAAACCATAATATCCCATGAAACAGCTGGACCCAAGGTATTGTGATAATGGATTAGCATTGGGACCAGTGAAGAGTCAACTTTGGGGTGTCAGCTGTAGATGCTGATGTCAGCATTTACAGAGCCGTTAGCACGGCTGCAGACTTTTCAAAAAACTTAACAGCGTACAATACTGACAGTTCCTCCTCACGGCAGCTGTTTTATGTGTGTCCTAACTCACCTTCCTCTCATATCATTTTGGTTTTGATCATTTCCAGTTACTCTCAGATGAAGGTTTATTTTTTGACGTCTGCCTCTGGGTTTTCAGAGCCTGTGATTTGATAAACAGTGAGTTAGTCGGCTCTTGGTGAGCGGTTTTAATGGGTATTAGCGCCTCCCTTTTATTATTCTTCAAATAACCCGCTATAGCTTTTAATCATTTCAGCTTTTTCTCTGTCAGAAGACATCTTCATGAGCCTGATTATGAGGCCATCAAACATTCACTGTGGACTGTGGATGTTTGATGATAAAGAGGATGACTCAAACATAAAATGTATACTCATTTCCCCTGAGCGTCGAAGCCTAGGGCTCTTTTTGCTGCACGTGCGCGTGGATCAAAGATGTTATTTCCATCTCGACTGCTCTCTTACTGTGTTCTTTGTCTCTTCAATTATGTATATGTTTTCTTCACATATACTGGATCCCGTAAACATGCAAGCGACAAACCTGTGGGAATTTTTTTCACGCATGACGAGAAAGTCACTTAAGGAAGTATTTTCTTTGAAGAAAGTCACATTCCTTCCAGCTGAGAGAAGAAGAAGGAGGAGAAGAGGAAGGAGAGGGAAGACAGTCATCAGTAACTTTACATGGAGCACTGATCTAAAAAGTCTCTGCAGCGTCAGAATGTAGTCTCATTAAATTTAGCCTTCCTTTTGTATTTCATAACAAACTCAGAGTTATATTTAGATCATGCTGGAACAGGCTGCCACTGAGGGTGGCAGTAACAAGCAAAGTGAGATGAATGTCTCTGCAGCACGGTTAAATGCGCTCATGGTTGCTTGACCCATCTTCAGGCTTAATTTGTTTTTGGAGGGGAACTTTGCATTTGGCCAATTAAACAGCCCGCCGCATTTATCTTTCTTTTATGCTTGCAGGATACGTTTCAATGAGTTTCTGCTCTACATTTTAATACAGCCTAATTCTGCAGTGCACATCTCTAAGTAGCAATCAGTAACTACACAGATCAGCTGTAACCCTTGAGAGAAATGACATATCAGTTTCATTTTTTTTCTCCCAGGAAATATACAGTTTAATTCAGGAGGAAAAGTTCAATATGCTGACATTAAACGGTGCCGCGAAAGCAGCTGAGAACAGAACAAAACACCACAAATGTAACCGGCGAATATTTGCCAAGCGACACGCTAAGATGTTCGCATATCGGAGTGTTCCTCAGCACTCTTCAGTGCCAGAACGAGCGCGCCATTAAATATTCAAATTGTTATTTCCCTTTGTGTCTTCCAGCTTCATGTACGGGGAGCTGACGGACAAGGACACGACGGAAAAAGTGCGACTAACATTCGAGAATTATGAGATGAACTCGTTTGAAATACTGATGTACAAAAAGAACAGTAAGTAGCAACGCCGTGTGCGAGGGAAACAGAAAATGTGAAGTTCCACTCTCTTGTCATGCAAATGTATTCAGAGCTCCTGTAACATACAGCTGAGTTCAAAGGCAGCCCAGAACATTTCTACCTCTGTAGAAATGTGCTAATTGGTTTAGAGCCAGACCAGAGAAACCTTCCCCATAAAAATGTGGTGCTGTGTTTGTTTCCATTCGCAGGTGTAACCTTCTACCGCTTGCAGGTGTTAGAGGAAAAATGGAAAGTTTTAAAAGTCCGGAACATCTCGAAGATTTCTGTTGTGCAGAGTGTCGTTCCCTCTAAAATGTGAGCAGATAATGCTGCTAAATATTTGTCTTTTTTATACTTTCAGGGACGCCAGTTTGGTTTTTTGTGAAGATTGCGCCCATTCGAAACGAGCAAGAGAAAGTTGTCCTGTTTCTTTGCACGTTCAGCGACATCACAGCCTTTAAACAGCCCATCGAAGACGATTCTTCCAAAGGTTAGAAATAATAAATCTTTGTTTAACTACACGCCTGCTTTCAAAAGGATACCTTGCTGGAGCTGCAAGTGGAAATGAACTTGACTTCAGAGCCATTTAAAATGTGAACAATGCGTTTGAGTAGCTCAGTGCGTAGGGGCTTCGGTTGGGAACTGGAGGGTGGCTGGTTCAAGTCCAGCACGGTAGCGGTGAACAGACACCAACTGCACTCCTAGGTTGCCGCTACGTGGCTGCACATCACTCCGTCATCCATCCACGTTTGTGCGATTGCACGTAGAACTTGAGTGAAAAAATGACATCGGAACATGTGATCTGAAACTTCATACAGAGATTATAAAATAGGAGTAATCATCGTTCAACCCTGAGCATTGTGCATCTGCCCGGCCAAGTACCCAATCACTCAAATACGCAGCTCATCGTGAGGGTTATCAGAACAAAACACACAAAAAATAATTCATCGAACTGTATAACCTTTTAAGACAGCAAAAAATAGAACATGAATAAGCGCACGTGAGCGAGGATGTGAGGATGTGGAATTATCTGAAGAAGCTGAGACTGTAGTTCAGGCTCCAGCAGCAACGGGTAGCACTTTGCTAAAGTCTGTTGCATCAGTAAAGACTTCAGCTTTAGCCCGCTCTCTTACATGGGACATGGCCTGCAGGCAACAACAAGCATTGGCCTGCGCAGCCAGAATAGATAGTGTGGACTGACGTTATGAAGACAAAAAACATGCAGTAGCCCACATAAGCTAAGACTGTGCTCACCAGAAATATGTGATGTAGTGTTATAGTGCAGCAAAAATGTGTTAAGAAGGAGTTTGGTGTGGGTGGTTGTATCTTTTAACCATGACCGCAATCTCTCCTTAACCTTTGGCTTTTAGAGACGCAGCAATCATAAGGATCCCTTTGGGGTTGTGTGTTATCATTTAGATAAAGGGCTTGTTGGCCAGGTCGTGTCACAAAACGTATATATGGGTTTCTTGAATTGGGGTGTCAGATAAAGTCGATGCACAAACCTGAGGCTTTCTGAAGCTGCCGGTGCTCTCCGTTCCCAGGTGATAGTCTGATAGTGCTTAGCAGTTCAATTCAACACTCAAACGTGCTGTTCGTCCGCAGAAATGTCACCGTGGTCAGGATTATGCATCATGTACCTGTTTGTAATTCTCAGGCTGGGGAAAGTTTGCCCGGCTGACTCGAGCTCTAACGAGCAGCAGAGGAGTCTTGCAACAGCTGCAGCCCACAGTTCACAAAGGAGAGAATGTCCACAAGCACTCCCGCTTGGCTGAGGTATGGAGGATGCATGTGATTTTATTTCTGTGCTGTATACTATGCTAGAACAAACTGGACACTGAGGGATTGTGAACAGAGGAGTCTTTTAGATCAGGTCAACCTCTAAGACTTACACAGCACTTCTCATGAGCAGGTGAGCTATAGTCAACGTCAGAGCACAGTTTCAGCTCCGAGCTACAGTATTTTTGGCCTCCTGCTGTGTGTATTTATTTATCCGTCCGCTCCTGACTCACTGCTTTTTGGCAGGTCCTGCAGCTTGGCTCAGATATCCTACCTCAGTACAAACAAGAGACCCCCAAAACCCCTCCTCACATCATCCTGCACTACTGCCTATTCAAGACCACATGGGACTGGGTCATCCTCATCCTCACCTTCTACACAGCCATCATGGTGCCGTACAACGTCTCCTTCAAGACGAAGCAGAGCAACGTGACCTGGCTGGTGGTGGACAGCATCGTGGACGTCATCTTCCTGGTGGACATCGTTTTAAACTTTCACACCACATTTGTTGGACCCGCTGGCGAGGTCATCTCAGACCCCAAGCTGATCCGAATGAACTACCTGAAGACCTGGTTTGTCATCGATCTGCTGTCCTGCCTGCCGTACGACGTCATCAACGCCTTCGAGAACGTCGATGAGGTCAGTGCAGTGGTTGCGTTCTGGCATCGGCTGAAACAATCCCTCGATCAGTGGGTTAGTTTATTGGCAAACATCTGCTGGTTTCAGCTTTGATGTGAGGATTTGCTCAGAATCTAAAATAACAGAAATCATCTTTGGAAAAATTGTATTTTAAATGCTATCCGAGGGGTTTATGACTCATGCAGCAAGCCAACGGGAGGTGACCAGATGATTTACCTTTACTTCTGGGGAGCTGTTGTGTTGTCCGTCTTTATACACAGTCACTAGACCTATGGATGTATAATAAGATGTGGATATGGCATCACCATTGCCCAGTGGTCACTCACTGTATTGCAGTGAAATATTCCACTGTGACCCAAAAGACGTTTTCCCCATAGAGAAGTGGATGCAACATTGGAGGCAGAGGTCTGTTCATCCCAATTGAAGCTGCTCGAAACAGTTTCTTGGCTCTTTCGCAGATGTTTCCACATTGTGGGACACACAGAGAAAGCGCACACTGCTCACTTCCGGTTTAACCTTCCGCTAATTTGAATGGAGTCCGAATTAATTAATCGTGCGACTCCTCTAGAGTTTTTAAATGTGATTGGATCTAATGGATCAAAATTCTGATGGTCAGACAAGCCGTTTCACCGTGTTTTGATGCTATTCGCCGTTTAACATCCACTTCTTTCACAAGGCAAGAACCTCACGCCGTGCATGCCATCGCTGTACGTTACACGGTTTGACCATTGTGTCAAATCAAAAGTTCAAAGTCTGGTGCTCTTCCTTGGGTCTTTGCACATGTGCCAGACGAATTCTCATTGGCATCTTACGATCTGGTATCCAGCTCTATGATACGTCCATGGTTAGACCCAGTGTTGCACTGGTAAAATATTAACTGATAGAATTAACAATACCTGTAAACGCCCCTCACACACCCTAAAGGTATCTGAAGGTGCCACATCTCTACTGATGTTGCTGATGTTGTGTGGGCTGAGAAAAGTCTGGAAAGAGTAGGTGGGATTTCCCGTAGGTGATCGTTGACCAGTCAGAACACCATTCTTTTATGGGTAACCATGGCAACATATTGCGCAGAGCCCGCTCGTTCTGCTGCTGGTAGCCTATTAAAAAAATCTGAATCTTCTCGTGGGCTGGAAAGGAAATGTTTGACAGTGGCGATTGCAAACAAAAATAGATTTATCTCAATGCTAACAAATTGGAAATTGCTCTGTCTGCTCAGCCTTTTGCCACTAAATTGGAAGTTTAAATCCTGGAGGTGATCATTTCTAAGGTGACTGACAGGTTATTAGGTTTCTACGCAGGCACTCCACCACATTTAATAACCACTGTACATCAGATCCTGTGCACCGGTTGTTGTTGTTTTATATAGTGACAATGGAAAAACAAAAAAAAAACAAAAAAACAAAACAAGCAACATAATAATATGCTTGCTTGTGAATTCATAAATGTTGGACCGTAATGAGGAGTGTTTACTGGAGAGCTATCACAGGATCTTGAAATAATTGGCACATTTTAATTGGGGAAGGAGTGTTACATTATTAAACTGAGGCACTCTTCACTCCTCTGCTGTGTCACTGCCCTAGAACCATTAACACCTTATGACAGCTGGCAAAAGGACTGAATCATGGGAAAACGTGCTCTGATTAGGCACGTTGTGTTGCCAAATTGGCTTTTGGAGTTGGTCACTCTTATCTGGGTTAAATACGTTTTTTGGACTTCACGATGACGTTAGATGGGCTGAGAGTCTGTCTCGCTGCCCATCTGTTGCTTAGCTATGACGTTAAAAAGCTTCAGAATACCTACAGGTATGCTGATGAAATCTGTTTACAAAATATCCAGCTCATACTACACATGCGCGACTGAAATGATCTTTTACAGTGCAGCCACAGCTCCCGAATCAGGTCCAAATGTTCCTTGAGGGTTTTTTTCTTCCAACACACAAACACACACTGATTAAGTGGAGCCCCGGGGTCCTGCGCTTGCCGGTTTTCATTATAATAATGCATCATTGTGTGTGCCTGTGTGTCTTAAATGTGTCACATCTCATGATGTGTGTGTTATGGCCACAGTGTGGCTGCGTAAAATGCTGCGGTAGCATTTATCGCTTGCGGTGTGTGTGACACAGTGTATGTTGGCTCTAAGGGCTGTCAGGCTACACATACGGTACACGGTAATATGAAATGCTGTGGTAATGCTTGGTGGGCAACGAGCGCACAGGGGTTGTATTTGCAGGTCTAGCATTTTGTGGCCCTTTCTAGTCTTTCAACGCTTCAGCATCCTAAACGCTGACGAGTTCAAGTGGCCGGAGCAGACGTAGCCAGGGATCAGGAGAAGGGGAAAACAGCAACCATTTGTGATTTTAACGGATAAAGCTGGCGTTATTTGATCGTTTTAGTATTGTCAAGAAGAAACAAACCAAACTGTATATCTTGCTGTTCGTCGTACAAAAAGTGTGACAAAAGTATGATAAGACTAAGTAGTATTGACGCTTTTTCGGACACAGATTGCTTCATTACAATAAACACAGGATGTGTCTGTCAATTGGCAACCATTTTAAGCAAAAATGTCCAGATATTTGCTGCTTTCCTTTGTCTCGTTTGACGGTAGAGTGAATATCTTTGCCATTTGGACTCTTGGTTGGACAAAAGAAATTTAAAAAAACAAATTTGAAGGTGTCAGTTTGAGCTCTGGGGAATTTCTTGACTGAAAGTGCAACGTGGAGTCGTGTTTTCATTCACTGTTACAGCAAATGTCTGTCTGTCTGTTTCCGTCCTTATGCACGGTTGATTTTTGCAGCTTGAAACCTGAAACGTTCATGTTTGTTTAATTTAATTTGCCTTTGCTTGAGCACTGCAGCATACCTTGGCATGTTACCGTCACTGTGTGCTGTGCACGAGACAAACTAAATGTCACCCCGTATAGAAAAGCTCTATGGCACTACTAGAGGTCAAAAACTCCACGGGTTACCTTTGACCGAGGAAAATAACGGGCTGATGAATCAGGAATGAAAATAAATGCTAGACCTGGAAAGAAATATTTTCTGGCACCGACTACAGAATGTGATCTCCTATATAGAACATCTGTATATAGTAATTAGCTCTACATGTTACGGCTAAGGTGTAGTTCATTCCCTGCAGCAGTGTAAACAAACCTTGTGTAAGAGCGTGCCTGACGAGCAGACACTGAAAACACAGCCACGCCGTTGTGTCATGTGCTTTTTCAATTGTCAACAAATCCCATGACTGCTTAGACATTACGCCCTCAGTCATACTGTATTGCTCTAATGATAGATGAAGTCCTAATTTCTGTGATTAAGCTGATTAACAAATGTATTCAGATTGTTGATTAGCTTTCGGTTTTTTTAATCAAGCCATGAAAGCAAACATTCAGCGCTTCTCAAAGCTTTTCAAACGTGGGTTTACCGTGAGATCCAAGTGTACATTTAGCCCCCGTAATAAGGTTATGGATGCATTTACTGTAAACCGACAACAGCGCTATGACCATCCACTTCCAGGATCATCTTCCAGCGTGTCTCTGCAACAACTCAGTGACTCCAATTTGCTCCAAATTGCTTTGAGGCAATCCGTGGCAAGGGTAAATGAGAGGGAGTAAACAATCGCCCGCGTTATTAAACCGGCGCCAAAACATCTCGCTGCTGCCGCCGCTGCAGACCTTAACGACTGACATGAATAACTTTGATGGCTGTTTCCCCCAACAGGTTTCCAAATAGGGAAGGGGAAGATCATTAACGGAGAGCGGCTGTCAAAGTTATTCTCTGCGATCTTAAGGCGGCGTACGCGCCACCTTCGAGACCGACTGAACCCTCGTAGCCATCCGGATCATTCCGGCGTCTGGTGACTGATAGCCCGAAACACTAACAGCCGAGCACTTCACGTTGCTAAGTGTTTTAGCAAAGAAGCTAAAATGGAGCTTCCAGTGCATGCTTTGGTCATAACTGCGCACGCTTCACGACGAGGTTGATTTTTTTTTTTGCTGTTGTTTTGTTTCTTTTCATTTAAAACCTTTATTGAATATCACGTTTTTGTTCATCGCTTACTACTGATCAAGTGTCTTCTCTCTTACTTGTGCTTCATTTTTTTTGTTTGTTTTTTCTTCTTTTTCATCCCTCCGTTCTGTTTTTGCATGGCCCTCTCCACCTCCCTCCCCACCCTCCCCACCACCCCCCTCCCTCTTCTGCCTGTGTTCATGCATGGGACGCGATGGGAAGAATTGGAACCACCGAGCTGTCACTCAAGTAGGCTCCAGTTTGATTAGAATATGATAATGAACAGTTTTTGTGTTTGTTATTTTACTTGTAGAAACACACACACACACACACACACACACTCGCACCTGGCAAACACGTTACATGAAAATCTCAACGGCTCCACGTTTCCTGTGACATTTATTCTCCTCGCACCGACGTTTCAGCCGTAGAGCTGGTTGGGAGCGTCACAGTGCATGAAATAAATGTCACAGGAAGCAAGTTAAGATTTGTGCTGCTTGTCTTTTTTTTTTTTTTTTTTTTCTTCCTCCCCTGCTAAAGCTGTTCATTGCCAGGAGATAACAACGATCGGGGTTTGTGTTCTACAATTTGAGAATGAATAACGGCGCCATTAAAGCTGCACGAGAGCTGATTCAGTCCTCAAGTCAGCAATAACGTGCCATTTGTGACGAATCGACTGCAACAACGCGAGCGCAGTTAACATTTCAAAATAAAAGTCATCCTGGCATTGAAGAGATGCTTTAATAGAGGGAGGTTTGAACATGCTGTGCTGTGTGTGTTTTCTGTTTGCCTTGTTTGGCTGACCAACAAACAAATTGTCAGAAGCTGAAATTTATGATGTTTTAATATTGGATTATAGCACATAGGGATGGAATCAATCTTCTCAGCTCAGCCCGGGTGGCAGCCAAGATGCACATATGCATATATCGTCACTGCAATGTCTCCGGTGTGATTACAGCTGCTTCAACTCAACATAAAGACTGTTAGCAGGAGAAAACAGACACCACGTAACTCCCTGCTTTGTTTATGTCAGAACTAAATCAATGAGAGCGATGAGCTTTAGAGGTGCCGAAGAAGAATAGATACTTTATTGATCCCTCGATGGGGAAAGGAGGGTGTATATTTGAACTTTTGAAAGGCGAGCCAATCGCCTCTTGGCTTTGGCTTCATTAGGAAAGCGCAGACGTGAGAGTGGCATCAATATTCTCTCCTCACTCTCGACTAGAAAGTTAATAAGTGGCCTGTAAGGTGCATGCCAATTAAGTAGTCACAACCCTCGCCAATTTTAATTTCAGACTCGTTTAGCATGAAGCACAAAGAAGCAGCTACCATGTAACCCCCCCCCCGTAAAACTACAAATTCTTGTTTTTCACTTCTGTTTGTGTCCAGATGACAAAAAATAAGATGTATTGTCTGAACTGATGAACTTTAGAAATGCTAAAATGTGTATTTTTGAACTCTCCGCCACTTTTAGCACGCTGACACGACAGTCTCTTCAAACTCTCAACAAGAAAGCAGATAAATATTCATATTTCTAAAAATGTCTCACTATCCCTGTAATAAAACTTCTCCCGTATCATGATTCAGTGATTTTTTTTTCTAACTTGTGTTTGTAGAGTTTGCAGCAGAACTCAAAAGCACGACTGCGCTGATGATTGAATTGTATCGGAGCTCGGGTCCGTAAAGTGATTTCAGAGATGCTGAGGTGTCTGGCAGGCAGCTAGATCAGATTAAGTGACAGCGGGCACTGCAGTTGTACTCGGATTGCAGACCACAGCACATTAGCAAAATCAATACCCCTCCCAACACACACACACACACACACACATACAGACACACACAATACCACCAGCAAACTGATGGGATTGTCTGTTTGAATCACTGAGTGGGTGTTTCAATATACAGTTAAGCTGAGTAGACATTTAGCTGCCGGGTTATGTAACCTCTAGAAGTTGGACAGTTTCATCACGTTGCACAGGAATCCACTCAGAATATGTTAACACTTTTTCCCTCACCCTGTTTTCATATTCGGTGTCTGTTCTGTGTGCTGTGTCGATTCTTTAAAGTGTTTTTTGTTTGATATCTGATGTGGGAGTCAGACTCAGAGACAGCACAGGAGTACTTTAAGTTCACAGTGGGATTCTTTGACTAATGTGCAATGCTATTTAAAAAAAAGTTAATTAGTTAATCAGTTGTCACTTTATAATAATTGCTAAATGTTAACATTTAGATTAATTACAAATACCAAAAAGGAATATTTCACATCATATCTTGTGTACTTAGATTGTGCACAATATTTCTTTACATGAGAAGCAATCATAGTTAATTTTATCTAGCGAGCGTTTTATTGATCCCTATTGGAAACTACAGTGTTATAGCAGCTGAGTTAGTCACGAGTCACGAAAACAAAAGTAACATATGGACACACGTAGAGGTAGAAAGGAAAATATAAGAATAATGAATTAAATAAATTTAATTTGCAGCTGAACAACAATAAAACAAACACTAGGACCATATTCTGAATATATGCAACAGCTGTGTATTACTTTACTTCAACCCACCATCTAGTATTTAGTTAAATGAACATGTAATGTGGGTGGTTTATGGTTTCTAACACTGGTTAAGCAGTGTAACAAAAGTTTTAGTCACTCAATGATAGAAAAGGTTGGGAAACAATGTTTAATAACACACAATAATGCAGCTGTAAGCAGATATAAGTACTTAACTCCTCCGTCGAGTCTGGTGTATAACCAGATAATGAATAATAATATAGTAAAACAGCTGAAATGTCTTCAAGTTATAACGTGTAATACATTATGTGTATGTATTACATGCCTTAAATGTTTTATAGTGCTTATAAATACTATAATGACAAAGTTGAGACACCATCTTGGTTTTATTAATATAAAATTAACTTTAAATAAAATGAACTGTCAACAAAATGTCAAACATTTTAACTTTAACTGTTAAAAAACTAAACTGAATTATCGCTCCTGACGTCTGCCCTTCTCTCGCTCCTGTTTCAGGGGATCAGCAGTCTGTTCAGCTCACTGAAAGTGGTCCGGCTTCTCCGTCTGGGTCGGGTCGCCCGTAAGCTGGACCACTACATCGAGTATGGGGCGGCCGTACTGGTCCTGCTGGTGTGCGTTTTTGGACTGGCTGCTCACTGGTTGGCCTGCATTTGGTATGTTGATTACATGACGTGCACTCAACATATAAAAAAACATGTCACATCTTCCATGCACTCCTGCATGTACATTATATAACCCGCGTTCTTTCATCGCTAATAGCACAGCCAATGAATGTAATGAGGGCATTGATTAAGCTAATTAATGAATTAATTAGAAGTTTGTTTCTGTACAGCATACTTGTTTTCACACATTAGGGCTGTATGTTTTTCCTAACTTAAAGCCAGATAAAGTTATACAGCGGTTTCAAGAGAATTCGTTTTTCCTCATTAATATGCAAATTTATGGAGCGCGGGCCTCCAAAGTCTAATCAGATCATCTACTCTTCAGGGGGCGAGTGTGGTGGAAGCATTAAGTTTCCATCATATGTTTTGCGTGATTTATTTTGTTTATGAGGATGGCTAAACACACACACACACACACACACACACACACGAAGAGAGACTGAATGCAGATGTCCTGCATACATAAAAACATGTAAAATGTGTTTGATAGACGTCCTTTTATGTTTATGTTAGGACATATTTCCAACTAAGGTTTCGAACATGTTGTTCATATGTGCTTCACAAACTGTCAGGAGCCCACAAGAGGCTCCAAGCAATATCATAAACAATGTGTACTATAGCCCAGACAGTATAATCAAACCAGGCTCGGGTACCAATAAAAATAGCTCCTGTATCATTTCCCTTAGTGTGGTTTCTTTGGTTGCCATGGTCACACGCCGAGCTGCGGCGTCAAGTTGTGAAAAGTTCAACCATCATCAGCCATGATCACTAGGGTAGTATAAAAGAAAATCTAAATCATTTTACTCAAAATTCAGCGTATTTTTGGGTTTCTTCTTCTTTCCTAAGAAGTACTGTTGGATTTTAACGTCTCAGGCCTCCTAAAAATTATGAAATTGGAAAAAAATTGATACATCTGAGAAACATGCATCCTGTGATGTGTTGATTTGTTACACAACTGATACGAGTATTTCCCTTTGAATGTTTAACATATCAGAATAAACCAAAAAAACAGAAAGGAGGAAGAGGAAAGTAAACAGTGTTTCCTGTATCATCAAATTCACCTCATTTATATTCTGAGGGTTTGTTTTAATCCTGCAAGAAGCTCGATAACGCAGAGGTTTCATATATAAATAGTGAACTCGCCCCGGAGTAATCTGTCTGTAAATAATTACACAAACAATTTAGGATGAGATTAAGATTTCCCTCATCCTGTGAAATATTTCTACGTTCTGTGCAGACATTCGGGGTTCCCAGAGGATGAACCCTACTGATTTGACTGAATTTCCTTCTAGCACCTCAATGAGGCGAGTGAAATGTCTAAATAGCTATTAGATGGATGGATATGAAATTTGGAACATTTAGAGTTGCAAGCAGTGGCTGTAGAAGAAGAAGTACTCACAAAGTTTGCCACAGATTTTCAGTTCTTCGCCACAACTGTTCAATAAATTCCCCATTTTTATTGATTTCTTGTATCTGTGGACTATTTCTGCCTCTCCAGGTACAGCATCGGTGATTATGAGGTTATCGATGAAGAAACCAACATTGTGCGAATGGACAGCTGGCTCTACATCCTGGCCGAGACCGTCGGCACACCGTTCAGGTTCAACTGTGAGCGGCTCGGGGAAGTGGGAGGGCGGGCCAAACAAGCACTCCGTCTACATCACCTCCTTGTACTTCACCATGACCAGCCTAACAAGCATAGGCTTCGGTAACATCGCCCCGACGACGGACGGAGAGAAAATCTTTGCCGTGGCCATGATGATGATTGGATGTGAGTGGAGGCGCTTTATCTTCCATTCGGTGTAGCGGATACATGAAACATGAGCAGCTTAACTATGCTCTTTAAAGCCACAGCCCGCTGATGTAGGTGAATAAATGAATTATGAATAGAGGCATCAAAGTTCAGAAAATACAACTTTACAAATGATTAGCTGTGCAACGTTTCTAACTCTGCTGTAACTCGGAATATGCTGCTCAGGTTGCAGTGCCAGAACTTCTGGCTTCATTTTTATTTCAGTTACATTATCATAAGCATAAGTGTCCTCACTTCCTACTGTACTGTGTGTTGCTTTAACAAAAGGGTGCACATGAACGCCCCCGCTCATAGCACATGTCAGTTCAGGCTACAAATGTCATCACTGCTATCACGACTAATGAAACGAACTAACTAAAGATGACGTGCGTTGACATGTGACTCCTCAATGAGTATTTAAGGAGGGAACGTGGACGTGGCTGCATTTTTATTTTGCACTCGTGACATGCATTTGTGAATTCAGAAAAGACTTTTTAAAAGCAAAAACAATTTCTGTTGTGACTGACCGACAAAGCAGTAAACTAACAAGAAATATGACAATTTATTCTGTAGCTAGCTTTATAAGCTTTTATCCCCTTCCAATATCTCTTTATATACAAGTCTGATACGCATATACAAGATGTTTAATGTTTAAATCAGTAAACTCTTTTGTTCTTTGCAAATACAAACTTCTGAATTTGATGCCTGTGACATACTTCAGAAGTAGGACAGGGACAACAAAAGACGGAAAAAACTGACATGTTAACTGGTAACAGGCCATCGTATGACGACCCAAAGATGATAATTGTGCATGAAAATGTCATCTTTAGAAAGTCTCGTCTCGTTGTTGACAAGTAGGGCAAGGTATGAAAACCGATCCAACCCTTTAAGGACCGCGTTTCTCAACGCACCATTGCGACAATCCATAATCCACGAGTAAAAGATTCAGAGAATTCGGAGAAAGCAACATTGAACACCTGCGACTTTCGCAAACCAGACATCAACAGCATCCAGGGACACTTCCTGAGCTCATCTGAGACGGGCTGACAGGTGGAGAATTGTGCTGTAGTCTGACAAGTCCAAATACGTATTGGAAATCACGACTGCTGTGTCGTTTGGACTAAATTTGTGTTTTACAAAGCATCCCAACTCTTTTTCTTTTTTTTTTTGGAATCACAGTTGTACAATCCGGAAAAAAAATAAAATGCCAAGGAGCCTCGCTGTGCTGCTCCTGGTGTGACTGAGACGTACAGCTCACCCAGCTGTCATCCACGCGTGTCAGTTTTTTAGGCAATTTTTCCCTGCCGCCACGATTTCTGTCGAGGCGATTTACTGGGTCTGGCACAGGACAATGGCCTCCCTCTCCTCAATCTCACCAAGATCTGATTGCCTCCATTGTCACTAAATGCCAAACTTATTTGAATCACTGAAGAAAATCAGAGATGTGAGCTGGTTTTATCATCACGGTTGCATCACTGTTGGAACCAGGACAGCAGCTTGTGGAAATACTGTAATTATACTGTAGTAATTATACTATACTGAGTACTGTGGTTAGTAAAACTGAAGTGGAGGAGAGCACAATACACACAGTATAGATATAGTGCAATGTAAAATGTTTAAAAAAAAGCTCTAATGAGTTTTAGATTGTTTTCAAAAGGTGTATAAAAGCTCATCACCCCCGTCTGCTGTGTGATATTGTGCTAAATTATTGAGATATCGTGGCGATGCAGTGCTTTTGACAGTGAATAATAAGGCTGTAAATAATTTGGTAGACTGAAACAAATTTCAAATGAATAATATCTGAAAAAGTAAAGCTAAAAAATGACACGAGTGTTGCGTCTGTTCGAGCCACTTTGGCCGCAGACAATTTATAATTTAGTCGCCTAACTAACACAACAATTTAAGAAAGATTTTTCACAGTACGCCTTTCTCTCCACATCTCGGCATGAAACATTCATAAGGTTTCTCCTGCTCGCGCGGCTCATAACACGGTGTACAGAGCAGTGCCATTACGTGTGACTGCACTCGGAGAGAGCAACACCTCGGAGCAATAACTGACACCGTCGGATCAATTTAGCACAGTGTTCCCTCCGATCCCTCTGCAATCACTCCTCACCTCCGTTGTACTTTTCAGCCACAGTCTCAACCCCGAGGCGAGAGGTTGATTGTCGGGCCCCTCTCGCTACCTTGTCCGCTGTTCAGGTTTATGAAAACACTCTCGCGGGCGGGGGAGGGGGTGGAAACTCGCGAAACTCATCTGCAGACTTCGTCTAAATTTTTGATTGTGCAGATACAAATCATCATAAAGCGTGAATATCTAAAAAACCAGACAGCCTCAGGAGGATTGTTGTAGATGCAATCTACTGTAGTCCATGGCTGTTCTCTATGAAATATGGATGCCCTGATACTGTTCTATTTTTACTGCCAGCACTGGATCGGTGCTGGCAGTGGAAGATCACAGTGTGACGAGGGATTTTGGGGGGGGGGGGGGGGGGGGGCACTATACATATGTCCTGTTTCTATAGCAACTGTGGGCCTGGGGCTTCAGTTTACTGTCTTTTAACTAGCTTCAAACAAGCCAGCTGTTGGATGCCGAGCAACGCTGCGACGAAGTTGTGTACGTCAGCAAGTACAGAGCGATGTTGGGGACTAGACGAAGCATCGTTCCACAGGGACCGATTGAGTTTCCTTTGTTGCAGCATTTTTCTGCCTACAGAGAAGCGAGCGTCGCCATCTGCACTCAAGCTCGGGGTAGCAGTCATCCCGAAAACTTTGGCAACTCCAACAAGAGATGGTTGTCAAATCATCTCAGATTTAATAGACTATTACTTTAACCTTTCTTGATCTGCAAATGCGCAGCACAGATAATACGTTACAAACAAAAGAGCGTTTTCTTTGTGTTTAGGCGATGTATGTCATCCCTTGATAACGTGACTGTGCAAATGATCGATGGTGATGAAAGGATGAAAGTTGGTGGTTATCCTCGCCCTTGAGGACTTTTGAGCACTTTTTTTTTAATTAGCATCATTCCCCCGCTCCGGTTTTCCAACACTTTGTGTGCTCTGAAACAAGCAAACACACGCAAACAAACACACAGCGCAGGTTACTGTCATCATCTGAGGATAATTGAAATGTGTGGCTGGCATGTTTCCTCTCCGTCCCTTCTAGCAGGGCTAATTAGGGCTCCATTGCCAAGAGAACACTACACACACAGAGCAGACATCTGATGGCTTTGATCTCACACACACGCTCCAGCTGTTGCACCAGTTCAACTACCAAACCACCTCCGAGATGCACCGCTGTACTCCTTCTCTTCCCTTTTCTTTAATTCGTCTGTCACGAGGCAAGCAGAGAAGAAAAATATCCTTGTTTTGCAGAACACGCTCAACACAAAACTGTAATTATAGTTTTCCCTTTTGGGGAAAAAATTATATTTGGAGCTAATGATGAATCATAATTGTTAATTTCCCACGTGATTGATTCAAGCACTTGCCGCATGAAATGATTAAATCTTAAAACACATTTGGTCATAATGTGAGTGTGTAAAGGCCACCAAGTGTCTTCAGAAATTAAGCTTTAAACATTTAAGCTCAGATTTTGGGAATTGTAATGTCTGTTTAACCACAGTCGTGGAGATTGTTGTGTCTCTGTAAAGCAGGTATTTGATATTTTAATGTCCTCATAAACCACGTAGTGGAGTTTTTTTTATGTCCTTGTACACCAAGATTGGAGATTTCTATGTTTTCGTAAAACCCTTTGGAGATTTTGTGTGTGTACTTGTAAGTATAGTTTTCTTAAGTAATCCTAAAAATGTGCTGCAATATGATGTGACCCTGGGTGGATAAGCCTCTTTCAAATCCTTAAAAACCGACAGGATAATCTCAGCAATGAATCCCTAAAACAAATGTCATGACAAGTGCCTGTTTGCATTTTCACACATTTCTTCTTCGTTCCTCACGAGGTCTATACAAACACCTAAAAACTTGAATATTTAATACTCATATTTAATTAGTATTGAAGATATTGCTTCACCAGCAAACGGCATAAAAAATTCAGAGCCATTGCTTCAAACTTTCTGTTGACTTTTCCCCAAATTAAGCTTCTCCCTTCTCATTTTTTTGTGTGTTTTCGCAGCGCTTCTTTACGCCACCATCTTTGGTAATGTGACGACAATCTTCCAGCAGATGTACGCCAACACGAACCGTTACCACGAGATGCTTAACAGCGTCCGAGACTTCCTCAAGCTCTACCAGGTGCCCAAGGGCTTGAGCGAAAGAGTTATGGACTACATTGCCTCCACCTGGTCCATGTCGCGGGGTATAGACACTGAAAAGGTACGTCATGCGTACGTCTATTCATCAACTAGCACCACCTTGCTGTTCGGGTTTTGTTGCTACCTTCCTAAAGGGAGTTTTTAAGAGAACAAATTCAGTCCTGGGTTTCTTCTGGCAGATGTGCTTCAAACTTGGCATGAACATGACCTGTAAGAATCTCACTAGAATTTCCATCTAGACGTAACCCCAGCTAAGTTAACCAGCTGCTGATTGTAGCTCCAAATTTAAACAGACAGACATGAAAGTAGTGTTAAACCTCTCGTCAACAGCGGTATGGTGTTCATGGCACAGTAATGAACAGCTTACTACCAGCCATCCTAATAAATTCAGGTTGATGCTAAAATGATTTGACTGAGTGGAAATTAAACATTTAAAGTTGGAGGCAGACAGACTGAACTGGTGCCACTCTGATTAATCTGAAGCCAGAGAGCCTGTGCGAAATCCAATCACTGACAAAGTTGTGTTATTACATCATAAATTAAAAACACAACTTCTAATAAGACAGGGATTTTTTGAGCCCTGAGGTTAATCTGCACTTATCTAAATATTGTGTCCTCTTTATATTTTAAGCTTGCACTGCACCTATGTATTATTTATTTGTCTGGCTTCAGGCCACACTAAAGGGTCTAAAAATGGCACATAATCCCTCTCTGCTTGACATTCATCTTCAAAGAGATTTGTTTTAAAGGCAGAGCCCTGCGACGGCTTGGCATCCTGTTGATTAGGTGTACTTGAACAACATGCTGCCACTCAGTGACACTCAGCAGAGAGGCGGCTGGACTCTGAGCTCATAACAGCTTCCATGTGAAACTCCAAAATAGAATAATAGTCTAATTCATACTGGACATACTCTGTCCTATCCAACAGACTACATCCATACAGATCCATATCCAGTGAAATATTTCCCAAATGTAAGTCTGAAACTTACACGAGATTAGACCACATCCTGCAAATTTAGGCATCTTAAGGTGTTTTTTTATTAAGGCCAAATAAAATATCCAACACAAATTATATATGATAGACATAAATTAATCATTTGTACATTTTATTTTATCCATGTTTTGAGTTTGCGGGACTGCAGCTTGTCACCTCTCCCGCCCGCTCCTGCAATGATCTTTCAAAATTTGTCCCTGCGCCGCACTGCTTTGCGTCGGGTCTCCCGTGGGAGTGCAGGGCTCTAGTGTGAATATCTATGCTCTATGTGTGAAAGTGAAACCTTTAAATGAAATAAACTAAACCGTTCAAACGAAAAGCGTCTGTGCTTTTTTCCGCTCAGCCAAGTATTGGATGTTCAATAATACTGAAATCAGACTACTCAATATCAGCCTGACAAATGTGAGGTTTCCACACAGGTAGGGAAGCAGCAATTAAGGGATTTCAATATTTACCACACTTTAAAATGTCATGGTTTTGTAACCGTAGACAGTCAATAAAGTAGTGGCTTGTTGGGCTTTCGGTTCAACAGCTTATGCGACCGATCTCGAAAGACTGAAAATGCCGTGGGAGTCGAAATCATTCAGCCGTCTTCTCTCTACTTTTGTCTCTATTCAGGTGTTGCAGATTTGTCCGAAGGACATGAGAGCAGATATTTGTGTTCATCTCAACCGGAAGGTTTTTAAAGAGCACCCGGCTTTCCGGCTGGCCAGCGACGGGTGTCTCAGAGCGCTGGCCATGGAGTTTCAGACCATCCACTGTGCCCCTGGCGACCTGATCTACCACGCTGGTGAAAGCGTGGACAGCCTCTGCTTCGTGGTGTCGGGATCACTGGAGGTCATTCAGGATGACGAGGTTGTGGCCATCTTAGGTGAGTTAAACACTTCACCATTCCTGATATTTATCTTCTCACCAAATAATATTGTATGTTTGACATAATAAATAATAAAACTCACAACATTCAAGGCCTCCCATTCCCCAAACGAATCGAGGCACCTGCCCCAGATATGCCAGGTTTTTTTCAACCGGAATATGAAGTTTTAAAAAATTAACCAAAGATCTGATACGCAGATGTGCTGCTACCAAATCTTTATCACGTCAGACATTTCAAACTCTCCTCCAGCACTGCTCAGACATAAAAGGCTTTGCATCATACAGCAGTAACAAACTGTTTTTGTTAGAAGTTGTTAAAAGTCCCATTCGTTTCTTTCTGTATCGCAACGCTTAACAAACAGCTTCTCATGATGTCTGCTGAGTCATAAAGTCAGGGCTTCGACAATCTGATGAAAATTTCTAGAAATAGCGAAGTAGTCCTTCAGTACTGAGCTTTACTTTCACCTACACATAAGCCAAATTAATCTGACGTTGTTTTCTAGGTTTATTTATTGTTTGTTTATTCATTTTTTGTTTACTTTTTCTTGGTTGGTAGTGACGTCTTCAAACGTCTGTTACAGTTCAAAACCCAAAGATCTTTAAGTTACTACTGTATCATATATGACAGAAAATCTCACAACTGAACCAGCAAATATTCGCCATTTTTACTTAATTACTGAACTGATTATTAGTTAATTTTATTTAGATTAAGGGAGTAACACACCAGGAGGGAGAAGATGACTGTTACATTAATGGAGATTTGTGCAATTTTGAAAATCTATGTAAGTATTTCATGTTTTTTATAGGGACTGTAACATATTTATTATGTGCTGTATACAGCCTAGACCATATACCACAGCATTTATAGCCTAAGCAAGCTTGATGTCTTTAGAGATGTGTTACAAAAGCACAAAATTCATTGAAATGAAAGAAATGACTCAAGAGTTAATTATTTTTCACATTTTTGAATTCCATTTATTATAAATGATGACAGCAGTTCAGCCTTGAGTGATATGCTTGACCTCTAACCTTCCTGAGCTATCGCTGATCTTTAAGTCCTCCAAAAATACACATTAATATGGCTGTCAGTGTATGAAGATCAATAATCTTGGGAGCGACGTGTCCAAGACATATGGCTCCATCTTCATCTATTACTGGAGGGAGCTTCGCCAATTTTCTGCTGGTTGGATGAAGCTTAATAAGTAAAGGTCTCCAGGGGTCCAAAATGTACCTGATCCCAAACTGACCTGTTTAAAATCGAACCCAACGTGAATATATTTTCAAAAAATAAAAAGATACGACCCGAATAGATAACTGCTGGATGTGTCAATAAGCAACTCTTTGCTAACAAGTAAAATGTGATGATATGACAATGTTGTGTTGATAACGATGATAAAAAATCACTTATTGCTCTGTTCCTCTTTCATTGCATTCATTTTGATGTAACCCAATGACAATTGTTTTTCCTTGCGTATGCTGCTCTGCTTAAATCGCAGCAGCAGAGTATTTTCTGTCTTAAACTTCCTCCTTTTAATTTGCCAAATGATTGACTCAGTAAATAATGGATGGCTTGCTCTGGCGGGCCCAGTGACACCAATCAATATACTGTCAGGCTACCATTGACTTGGATGGAGGCTGTAATGGAGCCTGAAGTGATAAACAAGTTACCACTATGAATCAAATTTTCATTAGCGTAATGGCTCTGAAGAACAGAAACAACATGTAAAGTACACCTGCAAACAAGACTGAACATCTCGTCTTATCCTCTGGTACTGTTGGACTTCTCATCCCTCAGACTACAGTAGCTTTAGATTGGCTGTATTAGCTGTTTGAAGAGAGCTCTTGACCCTGCGCTTTTTCAGTCACGTAAAACTGAATTAATTCATATTTTCTGATGATTTAGAAGTTAATTACATTGAGTCATAACGCAGTTTTTGTGGCCAGCTTGAACCTTTTGGTCATTCTCTACATGACTCACTGGTTTGGTCGTCTCCAGCTAAATACTTGACATTCTGAAATTATGTAATAGGTGTTATGTCTAAGTGTATGAGCTAGGAATTAATAGCTTTTATAATATTATAGTTTAGTAATCATTTTTTACTCACAAGATAACATGCAGTTAAAATTTCAAAGACATACCCTCCCACCCTGCCTCTACTCAGCTGCAAAAGGGATTTCTCACAACCTGGCAACCCCAAATTGGTTCTCATGAAGGTTTATCTGATCTATGAAGCATTAGTAAATGATTTATCAACTGTTAGTAAAGCTATTTGTTACAGCTTACAAGTCTTTTATAAAAGATGCCTTATTAGAAAGTGGTACCAGACTAACAAGTCATTCATTTCTGTTCCTTCGCCTTGAAGAGCGAACATTTTAGAAGAATTCCCTGGTGTCCTCTCTCTGCAGGTAAGGGAGATGTATTCGGGGATGTCTTCTGGAAGGAGGTGACTCTCGCTCAGGCCTGTGCCAACGTCCGAGCACTGACCTACTGCGACCTCCACGTCATTAAACGCGACGCTCTGCAGAAGGTGCTGGAGTTCTACACGGCGTTTTCCAACCACTTCTCGAGAAATCTGTTGCTCACTTACAACCTGCGGAAGAGGGTGAGTTCATATTTTTGGGCTTCACACACTCCTTCTCTTCGGGTCTCTCGTTAGACCAGCCTTATACTTTAAACCTTAACAACCTCAGCTGCACCGTGGCGGCTTCTTCAACTTCTGTTCAGTCACTGCTGTTTAAAACTGCTTTATGCGTAGCCATAAAATCTGGACGTTGTGTCCGCATCGTCAAATATAGGTTTCTGAAGAGCCGTTGTAGAGCTTGGATTAGCAGTAACTTAACACAGCTCTGAATAATACAGCATTAGACAGTCAGAAATGGATTGAAGGATGGTGAGAATGGTGTAAACAATGTAAACGATTAAATTGAACCGAACGTGTGATTTCATCAAAACCTTATGGAAGATTTGGGCTCATTTTACATCAACAATCCTCTTCCACGTTGTTTGTCTGCCCCTCAAAATATAGTTTGATATCCAGCTTCTTTTGACCTGTTACTCTTCATACCGGTCGTCCTGTACTTTTAATATGAGCTCATCAACATCCATTATCCGGTTTTTATTTGGAGGACGAGTCATAATTGCTGTTCTTTGCTGCCCTTTGCTTCCCAGAGATCCCATAATAATCTGTGTGGGCGAGTACACCGACTCTGTTTAGCCGCGGTGGCTGCTCATATTAAAGGCACAGTTTGACATTTTGCAAAATGCTTAGTTAGCGCTGCTTTCTTGCCGTAAGCTCCAGGAGAAGATTGCTAAACCACTCTCCCGCCTGTAGAGTCAGAGCTAACCCAGTACGAGTATGAGAGCGGTATCGGCCTAATCATCTGATCTTTTTCATGAAAGTGAATAAGATCCCTACAAACAGAGCTCATGTATGCTCCACAGCTAAACAGATACTAAACTTTATTTTAAAAAAACACCAGTTCCATTAAACAGCCACCATGTCTTAAAGCCACTTTTACATCCTTCATTCAGAAACGAACAGCTGTGATCAACAACTCAAGTGTAGCTACCAATCATTACCTCGTTCATAATAAGGTTAGCCTGCCCAAGAGAGTGCAAGTGAGATTGAATTGCCTGCATATGAAGAGGCAATCTCATCTGCTGCATTAAATTCACCAGGGTCCCGTACTGTCTGGATGTATAGTGCAGAGGAAATCTAGAGATGGAACGAACAAGGAGCCGTTCGGATGAAGCTTGTGAGATTGTGCTTTCGACTTGGGAAATCCAGCGCACGATATGTTCAGCGTTCGAGTGGTTTAGGTTTAAATAACAGCGTTGCTATGAGACAGAGAAGGAAAAAAAAGGCGATGTTGTCTGATCTCTTTATGAGAAATTATGGGTGATGGTGTGTTTCAGTATCAGTGCCAGAGAAGAAAAGATAGGTGACGAATGCCGATGCCGAGAGTTTGATGGGAAGTAGAGTTAGACCAATATAGCAGCCAAGTGGCTGATTGCAGATTTATTGGCATTGGCATAAGAAAACAGAAGACTGCGGTACAGAAATGCCAAACTAGGTTGGAAGCAGGGAAGCTACAAGCTACAGAGTGACTTCCTGGAGTCTTGTCGTCACTGTCACTGCCAATTTGTGGTTATTCTCTGTTTTTTCTATGGATTAAAGACGTACTGTGACGTGAGTTTGTGAACTTTAGAGGTGCTGGTGGACTTTTGTTAGCTGCTGTTTTAATGTATTAGAGGTATTACAATGTTTGAGGACTGCATGATACTGTGAAAAGATCCAGATTAATCTAGTACGTGGACCTCGAGTTGGGATTGTTTTATCAAACTACTATTTCCAAGATCAAGAATGCTTAACGGTGACAGTTGTTATCTTTCAATAACTACAGATTTCATGAGTTTTCTAACAGCAGGCCTGTGGCTAAGACTTCATAATAATAATAATGCATTTTATTCATATGCACCTTTCAAAGGACACCTTACAGGCACATTTAAAAAAGAAGCAGCAATATAACAAGACACCTATAAACGATCCTAGAACATAAAAATGTAGAATACGGCTTTTTATTTTAATCGACAAGAGACGCTACGTCCTTTAAGAGACAGGTTGCAGACGTCTTGTTGCACACAAACATCAATCCAGTACAGCACAGAAGGAAAACTGCAAAGCTAAATCCGTTAATACAAATGCTGAAATCACGGTTGTCCATTAGCATCTGTGTGGTAACCTAACAGTGTGTCATCACCCTCTGGAGCCAGAGGCGTAATATGAACTTTCCCTCCGTGTCGTGGGAATAGCCTCTTTAAGGTGACATTTACAAAGCACGCACATTTTGAAGCATCACCCTCACACACACTGTACAATCAATAAGATAGATACACCTTTTCGTCTAACTAAAGATGATTTTAAGCCGGTTTTATTCCATTATTTGTTCACTTAAAGAGACTAAATTGACTTTATTTTAGGAACTTGCTTTAGGAATTTGCTTGTGTGCTGTCAAACGCTGATATTTTTGATCATTTAAAACAAACCGATGATTGTCATGATGGTGTTTTAGTCATAAGAACTTTAAATTCTCTTGTAGATCGTCTTCCGAAAGATCAGCGATGTGAAACGAGAGGAAGAGGAGCGACAGAGGCGTAAAAATGAAGCCCCTCTGAACTTGCCACCAGATCATCCGGTACGAAAACTCTTCCAGCGTTTCCGACAGCAGAAAGAAGCTCGCATGACCGACAAACCCGAGCTGGATGAACACGACGTCGAGAAAGGCTCTGTGTACGTGGACGTCCCGCTAACCAATACAGCCATTACAACTACCAGCATCGTCACAGTAACAGAAATCCCGGCAACGCCGTCGTCTTCATCGCCCTCATCTTCAACACCCACCAGCAGTACTCCACCAGACAAGGTGAAGCTGCAGGTGCCATCTTCCATTTCTCTGGTAGGCGGACGGCCTGCCGAACCACTCAAAGTCAAAGGCTGGGGTCGCTTCAAGGAGTCCATGGCCAAAGTTGACACCTGGAACAAAGTGTCTAAAGCCGAATCCATGGAGACTTTACCAGAACGGACAAAGGTGCACGAATCACAAATGTCTTTAAAGAAGACAGACTCATGTGACAGCGGGATCACCAAAAGTGACCTGCGGTTGGATAAAGTGGGTGACTTCCGCTTGACCCCCCAGGACCGAAGTCCTGTCCAGCCTCCGGAGACCAAGCACGCCTTCTACCCCATCCCAGAGCAGACACTTCAGGCCTCGCTTCAGGAGCTCAAGCTGGAGCTGAAAGACGACCTCAAGAACCTGAACGTTCGAATGTCTGGGCTTGAGGCTCAACTCACGGAAGCACTTCAACTCCTCAAAGCGAGGAAATCAAGCCCTGGCTCTCCGCAGCCGCTTTTTGACATTTCTAGACCTGCGTCGCCAGAACTGGACAAGGAGGACATCTTCTCTTGAAGGGTGGAAGAAACACCGGGCAACAGTTAACTGTGAACTCAGCTGGAATCCGGTAACATGCAGATTACTCGGATAGCTGAGGCTGCACTGGGCGCACCATTTAGATTAGGCAGCAGTGCGGTCTTTAAGATGCACCAGCCTTCATCATTGGGATGTACCCGTTGGTTAACAAGGTAAGGCGAGGTCATAGCCAAGAATTTGGTGTCGTAACACCGAGCGCTTTGAGGTTACCGTGAAAACCTGACAGCTCTGTATTTGTACATAAGTTTTGATTCATTTTTCCATTGTGCTATAATGGAAGAAAAAAAAAAGCTTGAGCTGTTTGATTTTAGTC
The DNA here is from genome assembly GCA_014281875.1 of Nibea albiflora. Taxonomy (NCBI): domain Eukaryota; kingdom Metazoa; phylum Chordata; class Actinopteri; family Sciaenidae; genus Nibea; species Nibea albiflora. The sequence continues at coordinate 6,629,957 of CM024797.1, forward strand.
GAAATCCGTTTACCAGTTCAGAGTCTCAGCAGAAGGACATAGTTTGTATCTCTGCTGGAAGGCTCCAATAGAAAACAGCATGATCCACTGGTTTGTTATTGAATCATCTGTATGAGATTCTTCTTTGCATGTCACATAAAATAGACGCGTGCCTCAAATAGCAGATGGTGCATATTTGATTAATCGAGGCCACACACAACGAGTCATTTGCATTATTTCAGCCTGACGGTGAGAAAAGGACGGTCCTTGCAAACGTTGAAACAGTCTGGGAGTAATTTCCTCAAGCAGCTGATGAACTCTTTTATCACATCGACTGTCAGGATCATTATGAATTATACAACAGAAGCAATCAGATTTTTTTCAAAGGCATCTTATAATTTCCATAAACCACGGCTAGACGCCAAATGCAACGCTAGTGTGGCAGGCAGCGAGCTAAGTTAGCCATCCTTTCTGATATCTAGTGTTTGTTATTCTCACGTATAAAAACTTCAAATACATACACGTTGCATCGTGTGACAGCCACGCATTTTTCGCTTTGCCATAATTAGGTGGAACTGATAATGGCTGTGCCTCTTGCCGTATTTTAAAAGTCAAGAACATAGTAAGGAATGCCCTTTTGCAGAATATTTCTAAGATGAAACTTTATTTATGTAAAATAAAAACTTGTGCAGGTTTACACGTTTAAACGAACGCAGATAGTCACTGGAACTTGTTTTAGGGATGATTTTTGCCTTTAGTGGCCACTGAGGCACGTTTTTACATTTGTTACACCAGTTTGCATGATTTAACGTGTCTCTTCTGTCCTCACATTCACTTGAGGTCCTCCCATGACGACGCAAGATTAAAGTTGAAAACTTAACTCATTTCTGAACTAGCGTTTGGAGGCAATGTTAAGTTCCAGGCTTTAACAAACCCAAACACGTTCCCTGAATGCAAACGGGAGACAACCAGCATCGTCTGTGTGCGCTCGCACAGTACGCTACCAAACGTTCATATTCAGAGAAATAAGAAATAATTTGCATAGCAACCACTGCAAGATTTAAACAACTTTACGTACTCGCAAAATATGACACAAAAAGAGTTTTATTAAGTTCCCTTCAAACAAAACATGCCTTCTTGAATTGAACCAGACCTCAGCGCAGTAATGCTGTCCAAACTCTCTACTGAACTGAACTTCTCCTTCTTGCTCAGACTGATTCATAGTTGGATTCGTCATCCATTTTACGCTTTTACTTCCTAATTTATAATGTTAATCAAAATAAGTCTATTATACTGTAAACAGAAACAGAAAATAGTTTTGTTTTTCTTGTAACCGCAGTCGTTTATTACAGAATTAACTGCACGGAAAAAAAGATGCATCAAATATCGAGTGAAGCAGAGCCATGTGTAGTGTGACACATATATACTTTTAAATGGGATATATTAAAAGCACAAACATACAGACACGTTACACAAGGTTAGCACGGAGTCATGTGTGGGCCTTGAGGTCCTCAGCAGTATTAGTTGTTGTGTCTTGGACTGGCAGTAGCAGGTGCCATCCTATCTCAACACTGTCGTGGCCAGGGTCGAAGAACTCTGGTGCTGCATGCTTAGACATCATAGACAGCTCGCCACTGACATTCCAATCTGCGTAAACGGACATCTGTGTCTCCAGATTAAATTATGTTGACGATGACACCATCCTTGGTAAAAGCATTCTCTTTTACCTAATCCTGGGCGTATAGTATTTGTGGTGGATTAAAGTCTGCCCACCAGCACGAGTTGGGTGGCGACCGACTCAGGCACTTCTGATGTACCATGAGAGTGTCTCTAATTCTCCTTGGCCAAGCGTCAATAAATAATACAGCATAAGACATCAGAGGCTCCTGAAGACTTTCTTCCTTCCTGACCTCACCACCGACCTTTGACTTCAGCAATTTCTCCACGACAGTATCGAGCAATAATTATGCATATTTAGGTGTTGCAATAGTTTTTTGTGCTAAAACATGAAGAAGAAACTCTAATATTCAGTAAATATGACTCAAGCTGTTGCTTCCAGTGAGGCCCAGAATAAATTCATTGCAATCAGTAGTAATAGTGTTATATATCAATGATATTAACAGTAGTCATACTTGTATTTCAGACTCAGAAAAGTGAGTTTATCTCCTGTAGAAGCAGGAGCTTTACAGGCCTGCTTGAGTTTAAATTTAGCATACAGTAAATGCATTATTTTACACGGCAAAGAAGAATAACCATTATTCTATATTATTTATTATTCATATGGATAATTTATGTTCCCTGCATGCCTTTGCTTTTATCAAGACAAGCTGGGACTGGACACAGCTGAGAGGAAAGGCGCCAAGGCCTTTTTTTTTTTTCCTCCGACACATTCTGTGGCTCCATTCCCATCAAAAATTCAGCTTACTAAAAATAAATGGGCATGTCAACACAGAAGTGAGAACTCATTTGGTTTAGAGTCAGTGTTTGTGGGTCTTTATGGGTCTGCTCTCAAAGAGAATAAAGCTGCGGCTCACGCGTGTGTGAGAAGTTCAGCACATCAGAAGAAGGCAAAAAGGGGTCGCGGAGAAATGTGGTCACCTTTTACGAAAGAAAGAATCTAAAAACGATGCAATGACGGGCGCAGTATTTATCTAAGATTTAATATTTTCGGTAAAAAGTTATTACAGGCACACTCGGCCCCCACAGTGACAGATTTCAGCTCATTAGCCTCCAACTGCGCTGAATTGATCTTTTTCTTTCTTTTAAATTAAAAATCGGTTACATCATACAGTAGCTCTGCGATAAAAGAGCTGTGAAAAGTGGACTGACTTCAAGAAAAAAGACTTTAGATTGTAGGTTACACACAATAAAACAGACGGACTGGGGGTGTGTGAAGACCCAGCACTTTGTTTTTAATGTTACAGAGGTCAAATGTTTACCGTTCTCTTTGCACCTATGTGTTATTATAAGAAAACCATCGCACTGCAGTCACACAGTCAGAATACTGCAGTTTTATATTAATATTGGAAGGACAAAAAAACAAAACAAAACAAAACAAATTGGCCAACTTTTATGAAAATGTTGTTTGAAGCTCTGAACTGGCATCCGTCAGATCTGGCAACACTGAATATGTTACATAAACAACACGCTCAGCCAGATTTACAAATTAGATTTGTGCAGTGCATCAGTGGCGTGCAGAGTTTAACACTTTAAGGTGAAGCACACTTTTACGTTCATATCAGCACTGCCTGTACATTAACTAAAGAGTTACAGGCTGCTTTTCATCGTGAATGTGACCTGGCGTGGCTAAGCTGATGGCTTAATGGTCTGAAAAGAGAACTTTCCAAAAACACTTAAGTTGTGACTTTGTAAGTTTGTTTCAAGTCGTTTTCCTCAGAGGAGGAAGCGCAGAACGAGAGCCGATGCCTTCGTCTCTTTCTGAACACAAACCGGAGGGTCATGAGCTTCAGTCTGGAAATTAAAACTGCAAGTCATGATACGTGGAGATCAAAGGTGGAAAGCGTTAACTGAACACGACTTTTAATAATACTAACAATGCTAAAGACATGAATTTAATGAGGTGCTGGTTCAATCAAATAAATAATATATATATAATAATATGATTCATACTAAACTCACACATTGAAACGTTAAACTGCTGTTTCACTTCACCAACGACACAGATGAATGACAGAATTGGTGTTTATGAAGTATATTTTAGACTTCCATTTGAATGACACTATGGATCTATGAAGTTTGGTCCTCTGTTTGTAGGAGGTGCTTCATTCTCTCGTCATGCGGCTGGTTACATTTACACTGTAAATATTAAATTATCTTTTGGTCGTCTAATAATCGGCAAAAAGATCAAATCTGTTCCAGCTAAAAAAGCTGATTTTTTGCATCGCTATTTGAAGACACGGCATGTGGACCTGTACACGGACGTGTACTTTCACTCACGCCTGTCTCAAGAGGCTGAATTTTTTACCAACACCATAAATATACAGTACTAAAACGGGATGTAGGTGCACTCTAAAACTCAGAGACGAGATCACTGAGAGCAATATGTGGTTCTGTGCTGTAACATTTATAAACGGCGACAAAAATATGAGAAATCTTAAGCTACCCAGCTTTTTTTTAACAGTACTGCACTTGCACTCCATTAACATTAACCCTGATATTATTAAAGTCATTATCCGTGATTGCTACCGAGAAGCATGCAACACTGTGCCTTCATAATTTTGCCCCTCTTTTTCAGGCCTGCAGCGAGAAAAGCAGCGTTTAATACCCAAATTACTGTCGCTCCTCTGAAACGATTTGAACAAACAAATATTTTTGTGGTCAGCCCTGGAAAGCTGCCTAGTTATAAAGCCCTACGTATATATAGTATATATATATATGCACAAATTGTATTGCAATGTTTAGATTCTTAAGAAAGAGAAAAGTTTGAATTCAGTGTATGGTTTATGTAATATGCACATGCCTCTATGTTCACACGTCACGTGATGAGAAATGTTAACTATTTCAAGCACAATGGGAACTCTTTGTTATGAACTGTGACATACTGTAATATTCATAATAAATATTTTATACATACTGTAGCCTAGTCTGTTCTCTTGAGAGCAGCGCATAGCGTCCGTTCTGACGGCTGAGAAATGTCAGTCTTTGTGTTTCAGCTCCTCCGCCAGTGATGAGGGGGGCCACTGGAACCAAAGTGTCACTCAGCAGGCGAACCCTCCTGCTGATCGTCTTACGTCAGATAAACCTCACGCTTTTGTGCTCATTTAAGAGGATTCCTCGGAGCTGACCCCGCCGCTCACGCTGATCCTACTTACTGCCACCGAGAACGTGATAATCCCGAGAGTAGAAATCAACTAATGGAAACACCTCAGCAGGACAAGGCTCCAGATTACCCCCGTATTTACTGACAAAGTAGTTTTAATTAGAAGACTTTAAGTTTATTCAACACTGATCGAGATAAAAAAAAAAAAAAATTACAAACGTGTGCAGGTAAGATGGTTGCAGCAGTAAGTTGCGCCAAGACAAACAAACCAAAAGACCAACGGCAATGTGAGAGATTTATGTTAATGATGAATCTCAACGACGGCACCTCAGACTTAAAATTCACTGAAGAAAAAAGAAAAATCACTTAAAATTCTGATCTTCATGGAAGCCAGACCCTGAAGCTGTTTGCTTTTCTTTCTGTGCACTGAGAATAATAAGAGGATTGGATTGTTTTGTGCCACTTCACACTTTGCAAGCTCAAAAGATACAAAAGAGGCACAGAAAAATCTTTTCTTAAAGCAGCGTCCTTTTAAGAACTGGTCATTAAAAATCTGTGACAAACTGATTATTCTCCACTGGATTATAGAGTAAATGATTTAGTGTGATCTGAAATGAAAAGAAAAAAAAACTTGAGATGGGTGACTTATCACAAAAATAACATAAAAAAGTATCAACTGATCGGTCATTCACGTACCTATGTGAAAATCTCATATTAATCTCTTTCCATACCTCCATGGTTCAGTGATTTCCATGTTTGAAGACTTCCAATAGACTGACAAATGTCTTTGACCTCCTTAAAGGAGGTCTGGAGATATTCTTGAATCCCATGAAAAGACCAAAAACAACAAATTAATTATTCTCACTGATGTTGTCGCAGCCTGATATGTTATATTCCCCTCTGTGCCATCCAAATGAGACAAGTTCCTCCAGTAGTATGAACAAAGTCCTGAAAATGGCTCTGTTTACTTCTGTTTGAGGAACATTTACTAAAAACCAGTGCTGTTTAAGAGACAGGACAGCAAATACTGAGAAATGGACAACCGCGTTTTTGATCTTTTCAAGGGATTTGTTATAGAAATATAGAATTACATCAGTTTTATACTTCAAAAAGCTGTTTAACACTTTCTGAAATGTTGACAACTTCTGTTCAGTTTTATAAGCTGATTTTAAAAGTGTTAAAAGAGTTTCTTAAAGTCTCTGTAAAGGCAATTCTGAGATTTCTTTCAAAATACATTAAATGTGTTGGAAAACAGTGGCTGAAAACATGCAAAAAGACTGAACGATGTATTACTGAGATGTGGAGTTAGATGTTGAAACAGTTTTCCCAACAGTTTTCAGCTTAGGATTTTGTGGGCGGTCCTTAAAGGGTGGCTCGATGACACGCTGAGGCCACCCTGAGCGTACCTGCACCCCTAACAGAGAGACAGAGATGAATTCATCTCGCTCAGTGTTTCAAAGTTAGTCATGACATCTTCTGAGCTCAGCTGACACCTTTCAGATCACGAGTGGACGTGGCTTCAGCATCCTGAGGCTGAGGATAATGCTCATTTTTACCTCATTCTGACATCTAATTTCATCATTTTGTCGATATTTTGAATCATGCAAATTTGGCTGGGTGATTAATAACACTGACAAACACAGAACACATATTTATTCTCACTTTACACACACTCTGATCAATGGGGAGACGCACCCCGAAACACTTTAGAGCATCTACATCATCTTGACTTGTACGACTTATTGCATAATATCCATTACAACATTATCAGATAGATGGATATTCCTAAGAATGAAAGTTGACTGTTTTCATCTTAACGTGGGATGAGTTATTGCAAAGTGACATTTTGGAGGTGTTATATATCAACACTTCAGCAAAAAAAGAAAGCCACAGCTTGTGGTTTATTCATCCTCGTTACATCTGCATTCCGCTGGATAAATGTCATCCACCATTGTTACTGTGTAGTATTAAAAGCTAGTGTGTAGTCCTTCCTACAGCCTTTCAGCAATACATCTACTAATATTAGTGTCATTCTACTTCACCCAAATTAGATCTGCAGAGGAAATAATAACATTGATCAGGTTCAAGCTGCTCTATTCAGTCTCCTCTGCCTATTGTCTACCTCTGAGTACACAATGTTTATTATGGCGCACTAAAAGGAGGGCAGTAAATATAATTAGCATTTCTCCAGCTTGCCGCACCACTGAGCATTACCTTATCGGAGTCATAGAACCAAGACAGATTCTAGGTCCGCATTTTCTTTTATAGTTTCTCCGAATAAAAATGATTCAGTGAAGCTTGTTGGGTAGGAAACTTAACGCTGCAAATGCTTCTCCTGGAAGCTGCCCTGAATTTACAGCTTTAGTCATTCTATTACAGTTTGTGTGCACTTAAATTTCACAAGTACAGGAAACTCTTTCCTCAGGAGGAATCAGCGCTGATCCTTAAAGTCTTAGCTTACAGGCAGATTTTGTCTGGTCTTGCAGGTTGTGGAAAAAAAAAAGGAAAAAGTGGCTGCTCAGCTGCACTTCAGCCAAGTTTGCACAGGTTGTGTGGCCACGAGCCAGGTTCGCCACAGCGACCGGCTGGTGGCCGACGAGGACGAGGCACTGGACTCAGCGGTTTGTTCTGGTTGTCCGGTAGCAGGGATTCTTACCCTCACACGAAGTCAAGGTGACTCACGGTGGGTGCGAAGTCCGCTCAAGTCCGATCTGAGCGAAACAGTAGAGGAAAGCCAGCATAGGTGGAGCCACGGTTGACCAACCTGATATGAAAGGGAAAAACAGGTTTATAAATAAATCAGGATCACATAGTGGATTCACTGAAGATGCAGAGCTTAACTCACTGAGTCAGGGCACATCTACCTTTATAAATACTGACGAATGAAAAAAAAGGAAGTGCTGTGTACTGATGCTTTTCAAGGCAACAACTAGAAAGACTTGCATTCTTTTACAGGAGCTAGTAGTAGTAGTAGTAGTAGTAGTAGTACTCATTTGGTCACTTCTCTCTGCTGTACAGTGTTGTGTTACCATTGTTCTCTTGTTCTATTTATAGCTGCTTCTTAGAGGGTTGTGCAGGCAGGTAAGGACAGCTGTCTGCACCTCCTCCCCAACTGGCTTGCCTCCAGATTATCCCGGTAACCTGCACCTGCACCCTCAATGCTTTTCAATGGTCTATTCTTTTCTATTCATGTCAACATCTAATTCACATACACACGAGCTGCTTTATGCACAGCTGTACTGTCAGTTTCCTGTCTGCCGGAAGAGCGCGGTTACACAGGCTAAGGCTGGAAAAGGCGTGTTTTGATGATAGTTGTACAACACAAAACTTAAGTATGCAGGAAATTTGCATATTTTTTGTTTGCATTTGTCTTTAAAAAGGGGCCTTGATGATGTTTCCAGTAAATGCCAGCTAATTAATAATGTTACTTTAATCACATTACATAAAATCTGAACCAGATTCATGCGCACTTTTGAAATCTTATGCGCTTCTGACATAGAAATTAATCATTCAAAGCCTTTTAGCCCGAGGCCCTGCGTGCACTATGAGTAAGCCTTGCTGTCATGCCAAGACGTCCCAGCGTTCAGTCTTTGCAGGTATGTAAATTTCATTAGCGCCCTCAGTGTGAAATATATATTCACCAACCCATCATCCAACTTGTTACTGACTTCAAGCTAACAGAGTAAAAAACAGAAGGGAAGCATACACCACTAGCCACATGTGTCAGATAACTAATCGAAAGTGTAACAGAGTTGTTTCCAGGCTCTGTCACTCTCAGAAAAACTATTCATTATTAAACCCTGGCAAAAAGATGGACAAACTTAGACAAGAATGCCCGGTTTCTACCAGTTACTATGGCTGACATCAGCAAGTGCTGCAATTACAGCACAGTTTCTTTTGCCACTTGATTAACTGAGTGCCTCGAGTTCAGACGAGGTGAAAAGGCCACTTGCAGAGCGGCGACTCAAAACGAAATATCAAGCTGATTGGTGGGACGGCACTTCAGAAGAGACAAACAACTTCCATTATCATCAGACTGAGAGAAGAAATGGACAACTCGCTTGTGTTAGCAATTTAGCCATGCTAGTGGCATCTAAAATGTCTGCTTTAGTCCAGACTGAAGACTGAAATGTGAACGTTTTGGAAGGATTGCCATGAAACTAAGTCTTTTGTGCAAGTCTTGATTACTTCCTCCAAATTTTGCTCCATATGATGTTCACATTTGGTTTTAAGCAAAATGCCTCAACAACTGTTTGGTCCAGACATTCATGTTCCCCCCTCAGGATGAATTGCGATCACTTACTAACCTCCTAGCATCTGCAAAACTAATGACATTCCCATCAGCCCATCGCTAATTACAAATGTGTCTATTTAAAAGTCTACTGGTGAGTAAGATACAATTCAAAATATACTCAAAGGGGCTCAACCCACTAATTTATTTCTAAATGGTCATGATATTTATAACTTTTAATAACTAAGGTAAAATTAGAAACAGAGCGCAGAGTAAAGCTAAAGAAATATAGATTCAGTGTAGTCTTTGTATCTGAATGTGGTTACATTATTTTGAATTAATACAAAGCACTGTGTCTACTCATTATAACAATTCTTCATGTAGTGACTTTACACTTTATACTGCACATGCTCAGTCAACATATACGACTATAGACAGAGTGTGATTAGTGTACCAGAGGTCAGAGTGCAATTTCGCTACTGACCAGTAAAAATCCCAGACAGGTTGATTTAAAAGCATTGATCTCGTGTTAATTAAGCAAACCGCAACTTCCCCCCAGTGGTTCATTTTTCCAGACACAAGGAATGGCTTTTTATTTCTGGTTGCATTATATTTCAGTACAGAAACACGAGCACTCAGAGAAAGCCACAAAATAATCTGTTCAATGTTTTATTTGAATTTTTAAAAGCGAGCATCAGGCAGTGCCATGTCGTATCTTTATTTTTTATTTTTTATTTATTTATTATGTTTTAATGGTCCAAATGAATCACCATGAAAGCAAACTGAGATTCTCCATTTAGTTTCTAGTTCTTACTGTGAATAATTCACACCAGAAATGGTATTTTCAAACACCCTGACCTTATTTTTAGGTTTCTGTTCACTTATTCACACGGTCTACAGTGATGTGTGTGTGAAATGGGTCAGGAGTGCTAGAAGAAGAATAAAGTTATGCACAATTTGCTGGGATCCTGCCAACAAATTTTTACTGTCACACTACAAAGCTTAAGTGGTGACTGGAAAAAGCCGAGCCTGACAAAAAGGTATCACCTGAGCTGCTTAGGCTCGACTTTAAGAGGCCTAAAGACTGTGTCACATAATCAGATGAAAAGAAGCCCTAGTCAGAAGAACCAATACAGAAAAGGTTCAGGAGCACTGATTGATTGATGAGAAAAAAGATCAATACATTAATGGGCAAGTCATGACAGAGCTACCTTTGGATGTTACAACTCGCCACTGGACTCACTTTATATTACTTGACCTTTAACCCCAATCAAACCAAACCTTTCCATGTGGTACCAATTCATTTTAACACATAGAAAGTATATCGTAGTTTCCAGGGTTTAATTAAGATACATTTTTATATAAACAATGGATTAAATAACCATGTGTGCCCACAGATAATTATCACCAACCACTGCAGTCTTTTTCAGCAATACAATTGTTTTGATTTAGTCATACGAGTTTCCGGCAGGCAGCTGCTTTCAGCAACAAAGCTTTGAGACTGTGCAGCGCGTGTCCGGCACTAAATGGCAGACAGAGTGCTCTAGCCTATTAGCCGGTGAACATAGCGGAGCGTTTAGCAGGAAAAGAGAACTTCAAATAGACACTGACGTTGATCTGGACGTGTAGCAAGTACAAACTTGATAATGTAACTGCTTAAAGCAGCCAAAAAAAATCAATTACTGCTGCTTTAAAATGGAATAAACGATGCATTAATTAACAGTTCTTGCTGATAAATTATATGGTAACGTATCAGAAGCAAGCTGAGCTCCGGGCACTGAGTCTGCGCCCAGCCCAGCGGCTCAGAGTGCTTATCATGTGTAGAAAGACTTCAGGAGGGCCTGCCATCTTGCTTTAGGTACCAAATGAGCCCGATGAAGACAGGGAGCAAAACAGCAACTGGCACAACCATGAAACAGATGTCTCTCCATTTGTCCATGTAGATGCTTAAAATGCCCCATCAGAATCAACATCCAGTGGAGGATATCGCTAAATATATATAGACCTACTGAACAGCAACAGCATTTTAAATCATTTTATTATATTTTATTTATGATTTTATTTTCTGCCCAAGTGAGCTGGCCTCTCTCGGACCATCTTTAGCTGCTGTCCCCTCTGGGGGGGAGAATGTGAAATGTCCTATAATGCAACAAACCTGTCACATGGCTGATACTCCACATTGGAAACAAATTTATAAATGCTAACTGAAGACAACCCTGCAAAATTAAAAAAAAAGGGCACACACAAATCCCATTGAGTGAGTGCTGTGGAAGGCAATTTACCTTGAGTGAAGACACGCTTCCAGAAGATTCTGCCAACATGGATCCCCCCAAGGAACACCAGATTAGAGAGGATGAGCATGGCAGTGGAGAAGGCAGAGAGAAGAGCAATGCAACGCCTCGTCATCGCCGGAGAGAAATTCTGCTCCTGGGAAATCAGTAAATAAATAAGTAAATTGCAGGAGAAGCACAGGGAGATTTTCACCGTAAATCTGAGAAACAAAGAGGAGCAAAGCACCTGGCATTAATGAACTGTGTGACCATAAACTAGGAGGATTACACAGTATGTCATCACGCAGAACGTGAACCTTCTCCAAAGGCTAGAGGCCAAAGAACAGCTTGAATGTATCTATTGTTACTCTATGGGAAACTCTAATTCTGCTCTAACTCTAAATTAGATGTGACAAGGTTCGACCAGTTTGTCTCCTGTCTGTACTTACTGTAACAGCTCCAGGCATCCTCTTTTATTAAAGCAGATTACATGACCTCTTTATTTCTAGCTACAGGAAAGATTTCATCACGTCCACACATCCTAAAGCAACATTATGTAACTCCTCTATCATAAAAGAACAGATTTTAAATAGTCTTTATGCTACACTATTAGGGTGAATGATGTCTCTGTCATTTCCACTTTGCCTGTTCTCACACTATGTAACACTCCGGGTACAACCACCTGCGAGAAGTACATAAGACTTTACAGCAAGTCACACACCACCAACTATTTCACTTTCAGATTTTAGTGGATCATAGTGTTGTTTCTTGTTTCTACATAAATGCTTTGGATTTCACACTTACAACAAAAGAGCGAATCAAGGATGAGGCAAAAACAGACTTCAGTCCATTTTCCACAAGAACTCCAGCCCAATTCATCAGGGCCCAGTACTGCAAGTAGTCATGGCCACCGTGCCAGAGGCAGACGAATCCAAACGCAAGGCCAGTGGAGAACATTTTGTAAAGAAGGCCGTGCCTTGACCCTCCCAAAGGCACATAGATGTATCTGGAACATGTAAAAATAAATCAGAATGAATAAGACCAACCAGTCCCAACACAAGGAAGATTCGAAATCAAATAAATAGTGAGAGTAACAAAGAGATCTTCAGTATCCATCTCAAGTATCTTATCTCAAGACACAAATGTACTGCAGAGTGCAGATATAAAACCAAAGGGGGGTTGAAAATTTGCATTGAATTGGTTTACTTGTCACAAATTATCACTTTTTAATCAAATAACTGTTGCTCTGACATCCAGCGCAAAAATAGAGACGCTAGCGGGAATATCTATCAATCCTTTCAAGTGGTTATTAATGCTGCAACTAGGTTAACGTTTCCAAAGTGGTTTCTGTGGTTCACACCAAACCCGTGACGCTCGTTTAACCCACTTTCTGCTTCAAATTCAGTTTTCTTAATCACTGCAGCTGTCTCAACTTAATACTGATTAACATTAAGGACAAAGTAAAACTTTCCTGAGGTGTTTTATCAAACAGCAAATATCTAACACACGTGTGTTCCGTGTAATTTTACTGTGGTTGTAATGAGATTGCATGACACGCCCCTTGGTGTGAATAACGTCTCACCAATCAGTGAGGAAAGCCGTGATGAAAAAAAAATCAGTCTCAGATATTGTGAGAATCTCGTCTGTCCCAGAGGTACCGAGCGTCTCAACATGGTACATCACTCCAACACGCTTAGAAACAAACATCACGTTCTGTCTAGTGTTGCCGAGCGGGGGAACTAATTATCTCAGCCACCCTGTGGCTAATCAATGTTCCTGAAAGATGAGCCAGCATTTTCTGAGCCTTAAATAGAGTGGCCAGCCTGGCCATATTGGAGGATGAAAGTAGGTGCAAAAACAGATGGGAGAGGAAGACTGTTGGAGCTTGAGCAAAGCGACTGCCTAAAACATACTGTGTGCCTGTGTGTCTATTTAAATGATTCAGATGTATACAGAAACAGATGTTAATCAAAATATGATCATTTTTATATATAGATTAATACCATGGTTAAATGTATTATGTAACACCTGAACAGCTCAAGCAGATGGTGTAAAAAACATGCACACAGACACTGACGACTATCATTGTCGCTTTCTGTGCTCTTATAGGAACATTCAGGGCGCTCGCTCTTTCTTTCCAGACCCCCTACTTACTTATTTACAACAAATGTTCTCAAGGATTTGGGATGCAAATGCTTCTTCTCATAAGTAGCAGTAATAACTCAATCAAACAGCCAGCAAGAGCTCTTTTGTTGGCCGATAACTACATGCATGTGAAACGGAGAACCTAGAGAGGCATACAGACGGGGGGGGGGACGCGTAATGGAATGGCGAAGAATGAGCCACTTAGCTGCCCAGGGAGACGAGGTGTCAGTGAGTCATGTGGAGCACATCATTTAACACCTACGCACTCATCTAGCGCTCTTCAAACAATTTCAACAGAAATTCAGAACTGAATTAAAACCTCTTTAAAAGCACTTTCACAAGAAGGAACTTCGGGGCATTGTGTCATGGGTATCATTTTGCATCTGCAGTAGGATAATTGCAAGCGATGCCATTAAGCAGAGGAAAACAATTGCCAGTGGACACGGATTAAAATGGAAACTTTCATTTGCATTCTGCGAAGAATCTTGAGCAAATTAATTGAAGCCACTTTAACAGTCCGATATGCTACATTTCATCTTTAACATCTGAAAAGCAGATGTAAATGAACGCCGTCAAACAGTCAACACAAAAGCTAATTAGCAAACAATAACCAAGACAAGGGAACCTTTTCACCGAATATCACAGTGTGTTGTCTGACAACCATGCAACTGTTTGTGTTGCCTTAATGTAGCAACCCACGTCTACCAAGCCGACCATAAACCCCCATCGGGCTGCATTCAGCCGAGTGTGCATCATTAAAAGCAGACGAACTAATAATGTGCGTTGTCCAAAGTACGAGTGAGCAAACAGATAATGCTCCCATTACGTATGCACATATTAAACAAGGAGGCATTTCTCCAGGGTGCGTGTACAGTAACACAACAGAAGAACTGTTCACCAACAACGTGCAACCTCATAATCATAAGAAAGCCTCCATGCAAATGCGATCCTTGTCCATTATGATGAACCGTGCCGGGCACGCAGCTGGAGAATGGCACCGTTTTTTAAGTTCAGTGGCCGACAGGAAATGAGCTCTTTACAGTAAGTGTGCAATAATTAACGGAACACATGCAAATATAAGACAACAGGTGATAGATGGATATAAATATAGAGCAGAGATATAGACAGATAGACAGACAGACAGACAGACAGATAGATAGATAGAAGACAGATAGATAGACAGATAGACAGACAGATAGAAAGGCATACAGACAGAAAGGCAGACAGATAGATAGATAGATGATTTGATTTAGATGACATGTCATATTTTAGTAAGCATTAATATCTGAATTAGTCTGTCCACAGCTCATGAAGTGCCTCTTACCTGATGAGCCATCGATACAGACCCTCGTCGAAGTGCCTGAGAGTGAGCACAAAAAGATATCTGAGTCACAAATTTACATAATAATATAGCACTGAGTAAGAAACACCTGAGCACCGGGCTTCATATAAAACCAGGCATGAGCAGGATATATGATGAATGTGTGTGTGTGTGTGTTTCTATGTCATTGGGAAGATTAGAAAAAGCCTTTTTTTCCCCCCCTCGCTGTGCTGCCTATAAACTGCAGCCGTTTTGTCAATGATGTCAGTAGACAGCTTTATGCATTCCATCAATGTTGTCAAAATCGGCCAGCTCAGCACACGCAGGCTGGATTGGAGTGCATCGGTGTCAGCACACTGGTCAATCCGGCCTACAGCCGGTGCATTTTTTTACATTATTCACTCAACTTTATGTGCTCTACATTAAGAGAGTGCGCTCTCACTGTTAATTACATTTAGGAACAGAAGAGGATTTGCTGTGAGAGCATGACATTGCATGTCCGTTCAGTCTTAACCTTGTTCATACAAGCTAATACAACAGTCCTGTTAAATAAATCTTGCCTTCATGAAGGTTATAATGAAATGAGCTAATTCAACTGTAAGATTATTGTTCTACTATTAACTTACTATTTGATCAAATCTTCTTGAGAACTACTGATGAAAATTCTGGCATAATTTGAGATATGTTACTAATATGCTCTGTCAAATAAAGTAAAACCTCATTCTGATGCTATAGCAATAAACTTTAGCATTATTATTATTATCATGGTTATTATTTTGGAGCATTTATATTCTGATTCTGTTGCACTGTTGTGTGTTACACTGTTACGCATTTCTGTCCAATGATATAAAAAGGGTGGACAAAATAACAGAAATACCTGTCAGTGAAATGCAATACAGTTCAACAGCACAACAGGCCGCAGCCTCCAAAATGAAAGACCCAGTTTAATCAACAGGCCGAAACTGCTTCAATAAAACTGATTATAACCTTCATAACTGACTGCTGTATTAGAATGAATACCTAATAATACCTGCGGCAAGTCATAAATGGTTAACACAAACACGCGTAATGTTCACTCCTGAATATACTTGAATGTCCTGCTTTTTCCAAGCAGCGGGAACTTTGTGGTCTTTAGCCCTGTTCTATTTGAGGTCTTGCTGATTAACGTGCTTTGCCCCTGTGTAACAAGCACTGCAAGGTGTGTGTGTGTGTTCATTAACTTGAACAATTGTGACCCCTTCAGCACAAACCAGGCACAGTCATTTCCTTTGCCTTGTAATAAAAGTGTGAAATGAGCTTAATAAATGTTGCAATCATTGTGAAATGTTTTATAATGTCTACACTTTGTGGAGGTGTGTGTGTGTGTGCCTGACAGGAATGACTCAAAATAACTAAGTGTGTGTGTGTGTACAAGCCCATGCTAAAGCATCATCAGTCATTTAACTTGGAAAATAAAGTAAAATTCTCTTTATTGCTCTTTTGCTGGATGTGTGTGTGTGTCCAGAGCAGAGGTGACCTGTTGCTCTGATTGCCAGTTATGACAGGAGACAATTCACTGTGACCAACTGAATTATGTTGCTAAAGCACAGTGAGCACTTAACACACTTGACCTTAGATTTACCTTTTCCTCTTGGGTACGACAAAATGCAATCTTTCCCAGGCGCTGAATAGTTAAGGAATGCTGCGAGATCGATACAATACTGTATTTACTATATATATAGCAGTGGAGGTGGTTGCACTGCAAGATGTTACCTCCACATCCCTGTGAAACTGTACATGATGCTGACACAACGGGGAAGCTTTGGGGGAACTAGTTTATCCAAAGTAGCCAGCAGGGATGGAAGGCCAAACAAGACGAGGTATTTCACATAGAAGAACTGGACGAGCGCCAGGGCCAGTCCGCCTGTGACAGAAAAGAAAGGAAATGTTACAAATAATATGAACTTTTTTGATGATTAAGACTGGTTCTATACTTTCCAAAGAGAATCTTCCTGTTCTAAAGTTTTTTAGACCTGGCTCATATTGCCTTCAATTTGTGACGAAATGTAAAAGCAAATAAATAAATACACAACAAGACATCAACCCTGTCAACAAAATCACACTACTGATCACGATAACTGGATTATGAATCAATTAGCATATCTAATGGGGTTTTATAACCAAGTAAATCCAGCGGGGGTAACGTGTTTTTAAATTCTGCATCTTAAGCATGTGCCTGAAGTAAAGTCACAGCATTACTGTACATGAAAGCACAAAAATACATACAGTACAGCAACTTACCCAAGGCCCAAGGAGGAAGAATCTCTAAGTAGGTCTCATTAGACTGGATGGAGTGCATGTACATGACATGGATCATGTATTCTGCGATGCCCCACCACAGTATGATCCGACCTGATTTGAGCACCAAGTAACTAAAAGCAGATTCGTCCCTGTCACTCTCCTCAGCAGGCCTCCGCATCTGCAAGTGTAGACAGTGAGCTTGTTGTTAAGAGTAGCTGGTTGGATCCCAAGAATAAATACTGGGATTATATAAATACACTCCAAAGATGGGAATGAAAACAAGCAGGCATACGTGACTGTCTAACGGCATCAAACCAAATAAATGGTACCCATTTCTCCACAAATCTGAAATACTAAATTGTATCATCTTGTAAATAGCTCGCTGCTGATGCCTTTGCCAGAACAAAACAAAAGAGAGACGCAGTTTATTTCATGAGTGGCCTTCTTGTGGCTCTCTTACCTGCTCAACATAGTCTTTGTACGTGATAATGGGTCCATTGTAGAAGAAAGGATGATAGAAGGTGTATGAAAACAACCAACAGAGCTGCACACCTCCACCACGGTCCAGAGGGCACCAGCAATGCTCCAGGCTGAAGCTGATGAAGCGGAGACCACAGACAGCGACACTGAAGAGAAGCAGATAGTGTTCCTCCTCGGTCTCATACCAGCCTCTCTGTGTAATACAGAAGGAAGGCCAATTATTTTTATAACACATTCCTGGGGGGGATCCTTATATTAATAGTGACAGTCTGACACTAAATTTAGGGAAAGCTTTAAAAAAAATGAAACTCCTTGTTTAAAATATGACACAGATCAAAATGAGAACATTAGTAGGTTGCAGCAGTTTTTAGACAACTGGTTATGGAAATCTGTCAACACACACTAATAAACAACTTTTTAATGAGGCCCTCTTAATAGCGTTGGGAATACCGTTGCTTTCAAAGTCAATTTCATGCGTGTGTGGGAGGGGGGTGAGCACAGGAGGGACACAGGCAGATTTTTGGAAGCATGCATAAGCCTGTCAGGTCTTTATCACTTACTGTACTAATTTAAAATGTATAACCATTTGGCTTGATGTGCCAGACACTGTGCAGTTAAAGGATGCTCTTAGATCACTCTAAACGTAGTGAAATACTAAGAGCCAGTGTCCACAATAACCAATCATGTTCTTAAAATTATAACTGAACTTCTTTACTCTTGGGTCTCTAATTTGTTGTCTTCACTGTTGTGTTGTATTAAAGAAAATATATATTAATAAAAAAACTCACTTTGTTGTGGTTATTCTTTCATTTTTATTGCCATAAATGTTTTGAGAATACATGGACTGTGTTAGCATCTTCCCACTGGTAGCGATTATCAAATGCTTGCTCCCAATCTTATAATCCTAATCAGGAAATACTGGAAATGACCTGCTTGATGTTTTATCTTGTGGTATGGACATGGAATAATGGAGAGCTGAGTGGCCAAATGGCTGTACGTCCCCTTGCTGTCTTGTGCCCTCTTGTGTTCTTTGCAAACATGACATTTAGTGATCATCAAGAAATTGATGATCACAAAATTGACTTATAGTACTGTACAATGTTTGTGTAGGCAGATCAAGTAGCTGTCACTGTTTTATCCTTTTAATACAAGATGAAGACACCCCTCCAAAATCAGGAACAAGTATAATCCAGGTGATACAACTGACCTGGATCTCTTGAAGTGGCTGGATATAAAGTGTGGAGAGCAGCAGCAGGTTACAGGCCCACGACAGAGCAGGCTTTCGCAGTTGGGCTACTGAAAAGGACAAGCCCAGATGTACCAGCAGCACACACACTCCTTTAATCCCCAACAAACTGCTGGCTGCCAGGAGGCCATATATCGTGAGCGCTGGCACCCTGAGCTGTTGATGAGACATCAACCATCAGTCGGATTAAAACGTCTTCCACCTAATAGTGATATTCAACTGAACGGTGCTGAGGTAGCCACTTCCTACCTTTGGGTAAAAGACGGCGGTCAGTCTCGATATCACACCATGACCAATCAGAGTCCACAGCAAAGACTTCTTAGCCCACTCAGTCCAGAAACTCCATTCAAAGTCTAATGGGTCCTGACAAAGACAACTAACATCACCATGGGTCTTTAAAACAGACCTGACGGTTGAAATGAGGCTATGAATGGTCTAAATGTATTTGTGCTGTGACACAATAAAACAGTAAATTAGGACTGTACACTTTAGATTTATAACAAACTGTAGATTGGGCTTTTAATCAGCATTTTTAATATTGAACTCACCCTTTTATAACCCTTAAAAAGACCCTTTTCCAACTGGAATTCTCTCTGTAATCCCGCTTCATGCTCTGAGGTACAAAACAGGGAAAAAAACAGCCTCATTCTTTACCTTTTTGTCGCTTTTCACTGAACCAACACACTAATTTCTGTCTGTTTAACCTACCTTTGGAGAACCTGTGCAGCTGGTAGAAGGAGTAGAGATGAGAGCCGAAGGACAGCACCCAGTACACAAGGATCTCTGTCCATGGCAGGGGTGCCAGCTGGGCCTTTGGTTTAGATGTCATCTGCGCTATAGTGCACCTAAGACACAGTGGGTCAATTAATCTGATGCACAAACAGAATTTACTTAAATTAAACGCGAAACTGAAACACCTTTATCTATATTTATGTAGATTGTCAATAAAAACTTTGAGCCTGCACAAATCATCACACTGCACAAAGCTCACGCAAACCGGAATATGACTGTATTACAATGCTTTCTAAGCACTGTTATACTTGGAAACAAATATACAAGTTGTGGTGGCGTTATATAGATATTAAGGGGTTATGTACAATTTTCATAAATATCCTGGACTCAAAAAACGTACTTTCAGACGTCACAAACCATAAATATCAATCTGAGCTGTTGACATGAGTAGCAGACAGCGACATGAGCCTGTTTAATAATGTTTAAGTGTTATTTTGGTCCCAGCGACTGAAATTGGCTTCTTGTGTCAACAGCAATCACTGCCGTTGCTAGGCAACGCTGCGTCCAGAGGTTGCGGACGGTGACGTAGCTCAAACGGTTAACTAGGCTACCGTCTCAAGCCGGCTAACGTTAATTAGCGTCGTATTTACAGGGACTAAAAGTACGTCGTCGTGTGTGTGTGTGTGTATATATATATATATATTTTTGTACACACAAGTCTTGGTGCTGATTTGTCCGCATTTGTTTCACTCCTCACATTGTTAAGTCACCCGAAAACTTCCGCAAGCTCTCTCCCACTCGAATGGACGTTAGCTGCCGTTAGCTAAAGCTAGCTCAACGTTTGAACAAGTTGCCGTGTTACCTAATAATACTGTGCTGCTGGCGTCCATTGCCTTGCTGTAAGCTGCTGACTGCATTGTCTTACGGTGCCTGTGACCGTAGGGACATAACGTTAGTGCACCCCGGTCTCCAGCATTCAAAGGTAATGAACTCTTTCTTCTTTGTCCTCGTTTCATTCATGATGTCTGGCGCAACAGCTCTTCTTAGCATGACCGCCCCCAACTGGGCCGGAGTAGCTCGCCGAAAAAAAGTCTGCGGTTGCTACAAGTTGGAATGAACAAAGCAAAACTACTGTTAATTAATTATTCTAACTGTATACTAATACGTTCTGCCTCCATGGCACTCCTCTCTTGAGCCACAGCCGCTTAAAGGCTCTCTCTGTGGTACTGCGGATGGCTCTTCTCTTCTTCTCTCCCTCCATGCCCAGCAAGCTGTGCAAGGGCTATGAATAGAGATCAAGCTGCAAAGCCGCTGCACCCAGCCTCTGTTGGGCAGCATCTTGCTCTGCAGCCACCTTGCTAGCAATCTCCTAGTGTGTCTCTGTGCTGTAGAGCAACAAATGCAGTCTATATATCAGCAAATGATTGCTAAATTAAGATACTTTGCTCACCACTGTTCAGTCTTCAGACTTTGAGGCAACTGTTTAGATGCCCTGAAAAGACTGCTGAAAATTTAGATTACACACACACATATGCATGAATTTTGAATAACACACACAAAATTATTTCCTTTGACATTTTAATCACTCTACAAGAGAGTTGTCAGGAGTTTGAAAGGGTTTATTGTGGAGAAACTGTGTTGGTACAGTAGGTCATTGGATCAGCAACTGACTATGCATGCATTCTGGACTGGACGGGAGAGTGGGGGGGTTTTCATAGCTCAACAATAAATTCAGAGAATCTTAACAACAAAAAAGGCACTGGGAAATAACAAACATGGTAACGAGTAGACATCAAGACATCGTGCGCATACACATCATAACATGTGATTCATTCTTTTCTCATTGACAAAATCTGCAACTTCTCCCCAACGTTTCTGACAAACTAAAGGAGTGTTTAGACTCAACTTTCTTTGCCTTGCAACCAAATATTGAGCAAAATCAGAACATGACCACAATTCATGTATGCTTCCAGTTATCCATACTGAGAGATTCATCAATACAACAGTTAATTGCAAGCTCATCTATTGTGTAAATATGTGTGTGTCTGTGTGTGTGTGTGCGTGCATGCCGATATGTATGCATGCAGTCATGCTTGCGTTTGTGTATGTGTCTGTGCACAGTGAGTGTAGTCACAGTATGAATATTTTTTTTCACAGCTCGTCTGTCTCTCCATCAAAGGGCACAACATCCGTCTCCATATGAATGCTGCTGGGCTCACTGCTGCCCACCCAGCCAATAGGAGTGCGGTTGAAGGAAGGCCGGCAGCCGATGTCTTGCTGATACACCACTGCGGGTTCAGGCTCCTGTTTTGTTGCCTCAGGATCTGGCAGCTGGAATTTCAAGAACTGGTTGGCCTTCTCGAAGCCGCCATATGGCATAGCAGACCTAGAGAAGCAAGGTGAGAGGATTATTAAAGCCCATGTTTGTCACAAAGTAACATTAAGATCTGGCCTTGAGAGAAGTACCTGTTGAAAGATTTCCATTTGGGGAAATCCATTTTCTCAAGGGGACCAGGCATTGAAGTTTTCAGAGTGGCTAACAGACCTTCATCACCTTTCATGGCCTTCTCCCATGGCGACATGTATGTCTTCACATACATGCGTTTCTTAGCATCATCCTTTCCACCTCCTGTGAGGAAAAAATCCACAGCCAGGGAATATGACACACTCAACTGGAGTCAGTAGCGCTCATTTAAAGTTGTAAAATTATATTCAACAATCTCTGGCTAAAGTAATAATAGTAGTAGTAGTAGTAGTCGTAGTAGTAGTGACTTTCTGGAGTCTCAAGATTGTTTTTACACTTTGAAATGCCGTCTGTTACACTTGTAATAGCACCCAACAGTGATGTAGTTTGACCCTGGAGTATGAGGAGTTAAATACTGGATGTTTTCAGGGGGTATTAAGTTACTTTTTAATATGCCATTTTACCAATACTTTGTTTACTACTTGTTTATTCATTGTGAATGATATAGTCAAGAAATACATATTTGAGTCCTTTGTGCACCAGCAGCCCCTGGACCATAAAACAGAATCCTCCTAAAAATGGCCAAAAAAAAAATCATACCAACCTTTTAGTGGAGACCACTCACTAGCTCCTTCTCCTGTTCCACCTGCCCCTTGTTCACCACCACCCAGTCCTCCCGCTCCTCCTGCACCTCCAGCTCCTCCTGCGCCTTTGCTTCCGGGCTTTGGGGGAGGTACAGGGGCCCCTCCTCCGATTTGCATCCCTCCATAACGCAGCTGTCCAACCTCCTTACTAAGAAAATGCCCACCAACATTTATCATATGACATCCCATCTGACCACCGAGACCAGGAACAAACTTCTGGAGATTGTCCTGAAAGAAATGTGATCAATATAACCAACTATATGCCACACAGCACATCCATTTGTATTTACTGATAAACCACGTGTGATCTTGAAGTTACACCTGGCACCTGGCTGTATTGGAGGTATTTATCTTCTTCCAGACAATTAAAAAGCTCTAATCCAGCTGGTGATTGTTCAGTAATGCTCATCATTGTTGCAGATGACTTAAGGAATCATTTACAGCTGTCCTTGTACTACTTTTCTTTTAAATTCTTTCTTTAAAACAAATTTAGAAGGGCTGTATAGGACAAATTAAGGATTGTAAGGTAAGGTAAACATTGACACATTTTACCATGGAATTTAGTTTAGTTTTGAATTTTGTTTTCTCCATTAACTTTGCTCTCACCATCGACTCACTGCTGAAGACGTCTGGGTTGTTCTCATAGATGAACTTCTCCACTCTCTGCTGCCTCATCTTGAACATCTTGGAGCCCCGGTTCTTCTGCAGGGAAAGCTCCTCGAGCATGATGTCTTTGGGAGTCCTGATCTTTGTTCCCAGGTCGAACTCCGATGCCTCTGGCTCCGACTCATACTCTAGGTAAGGGAGATTTGAGAAATAAGCGTTAGATTTAGAAAATGTCTAAATCTAACGCAAAATGTTATGAAAAGGTCTAGAAGGTTTAAATCTTTGTCGAAAAGATCTGAACAAACAGAAAGGACTGAAATCTCCTATAGTTACACATCATAACGAATTAAATCACACATCACATGACATAACTGTGATTAGAACAGATGTCTGCTTATTTCACGCCCAGAGTATTTTCTAGTCTTCTCTCTCCCTACACTTATATGCATGTGTTTTACTTACTTTGAACTTCATATGTAAGATTTTATGGTATCATGACTGAACAAAATATATGAAATGCTTTAAATAATCAAATTCAACACAGAGTCATATGTATTAAGAGTTATGTGACTGACTTTTGCTGTTGTTTTGTGTATTTTTTAAACTTAGCTTTTACTTGTGCTGAAGACATAACCCTGCTTATCGTTTAAGGGGTTAAGTACCCAACCTGCAGTACCTATCTTTATATGAAAGATCTGTACTGAGCATATGGAAATTTAGTTTCATATCTGTGTAATTTTATGCCAGCCTTACCATCCTGAGCGATATGTGATAGGTCAGTTATGATCTTGGAGAGCTTTTTCCTCTTGTTTAGTGGGGCAGGTGTTCCCAGAGGCATGGCTGAAGTTTCAGGAAAGAACATGGTGTTATCAGCAATACTAGGGTTACAAACATACAAGAAAAATGTGTTTTTTTTCAGCAGTGATAGAATTATATTTACATAAGAATTATATATTGTTTATAAATAATTATTAGAAATATTTCAGAATGTTCAATTCAATGAAAAAATGTAGGCAAAAGGAGAAATTGAAAAGAAAAGATTTTCATTGCAGCAACTTCAGGAAGTTTTGCTTGATGTCATGATTTATGTTATAATGTCATATTTCACATAACATTGTTCCTATAAAATATGTAATTGACTAATATGCATCCCTGCAAGTTTTAAATGCACCAAAAGGAGTGTTGCACATTTTTGCACAATTAAGAGAAACTTTAACAGACTGTTTGAGCGATTATCTCAGACCATTGCAGCAACCGACTAAAGATCACTCTTCACAGTCAACACCACCAACAACCCGTGAAAGTCAATCCACGGGATCTGAATGTATCAGACAGACAGACAGACAGACAGCATCGGCCCTACTCATTTTTCATGTTCAACAGGGATGTCAGTGCCCTCACATTCCCCACATTCCCCAGTGAAACAGATGTCTGCACCAAAGGAAACACACTGTGTGTTTCAGTTTTGTTTGGGGACACGAGATCTGTCCACAGCCTCGGTCAACATAAACAGAAGCATGTTGTGGTTCAGGCAAAAAAAAAAGTGATCAATGCATTCTGGTGCTGTTCTGCTACAGTAAAAGAGAAACCCTCAGGATCGTAAAATAGGATCTGATCATATTCCCCAATCTGCAGCCTGCATGGGAACATGGTAGGTGGGGGAAGAGGGAGTAATACTTTCCTCATCTGTCGAGATACCACTCACTGTTGAAGTGTATTAACAACCATTAACAACCACATCTCCTACAACCTGCGTTGCCTACCTATTTTGGGATATGTATCAAACTCAGATATTATTATTATTACGTTTATTTTACACTTTTTTTGTCTTCTTACATGCATGTCAGCACCCTTAGCTCCCAACAGTTTCTTTAAGGCCCAGTCAAGTGGCACAACATCACATCACATCTACTGGGTTGTAACTCAATCCACTGCAGCTATTTTTAAAATCCATTTCCAGCCAAGACATTTTAGCGACGTGTAATGGCGTCATTCGACTATCAAATAGGCTTGACACAACTCTTAAGGACACAATGCACACCTCCAGAAAACAATTCTAACTGTATGTTTGAACCTCACTCAAAACACGAGCGAGATCTTGGAGGAGTTGTGTATGTTAACGAGGAGGATTTTGGACACCATTTTAATTGCTTTAAATAACTGCAGGCTCAGGGAGCCCTTGCGCTCAGATTTACCACCCCCTGTCAGGGTTTAGTAACACCATATAAAATCTTTGCAACGCCCACATAGAGGGATGGTCAGCACATTCACCCATTCCTTTGGTCATTTTAAGACGTACCAAGAAAATCTAAAAGCAGCAAAGTGACTCCAAGAGCTATTTTACTTTAATTGTTGGTGGAATTAAAATCATTCTCATCAAATGTAAAGTCAGCTTGTTTACTTGTTGTTGAGGTCATGTCCTGTTATTCTTTTCCCTGAGATCAACTGCACAACCCACAGAAATTATGACTGCGAAGTTGCACATCTTTATTCCCTCTGCACATTTTTGCAGTAGTTTAAATCCAAGCTGTTGGTTGATTAGTAGGACAAAGCACACCGATGGGATGCAGATCCACTCACCGGGTTTTTGTTGTAATCCTGGGAGGAGAGAGAGACAGACCTATAAATACCAAACAGAGAAGAGGAGACACAAGGCTCAATGCTGGTGCTCTCGATCACAAGTTTACAAATCCCTCAGAGCCTCTAACCCTACGTATGGCTGGACCCAGGTCCCGGAAAGTGCGAAACCCACCCTACACTCAGATGGCAGATCTTCCAGAGGGTTGGGGTTGTGGGTGGCAGCAGTGTTGGTGTCAAGACGGGAGGAGGAGAAGGTTGAGGGTAGGAGTATGAATAGGGATTCAGGGGGGGCATTAAGGCGGGGGGGAGAAGTCTCTGTTGGCCAGCTGAAAGTGCTGATGGGGATATTAAGGGAACAAAATCATTCTCACAGATGGTTCAGAAGCCTATATTTAGTAGCAAAGAACGAGAGGAACAGAACTCAGCTATAAGATAACCTCAAAGGACTCTGGGGTGTGTTTGGGGTACACAGAGAGAGTAGAGCACTGCATGAACAAGTGCACTGTGCAGGTTTAAGGCTAAGCATACTGTGTGTGTGTAAATTAAGGCCATGTCAGTTTGTGTTTCTAGGTGAAGGTCATCTCCTTTAAGCCTTCTAACCTGTCACTCGATTGTCACGTTTTCAGTTTCTGTGGAGAAAGAGCTGTCAGATACTCAATGCTTCCATGGCTAAAACAGCTTGTGCAAACACATGAAAGTATTGCAGAGCATCCAAAGGCTTATAAAAGACAATGCGTGTCTCATCCTGGCAGTATCCTTTGTGATTTTGTTCATTTTAAGAGCATTCTAACTGCAGCAGGAATGCATGAAAAGGTTCTTTAAGTTTTGAAATGAAATTAAGTTCTTGCCCTAGATCCAGGGTGGAAGCCAGGATTTTAGAAATACTGCCATGACTCCAAAGTTCCTCTGCACAACCCCCCACCCCCTCCGTCCCAAATATAAATACATATCTCGACTAGCCTCAAGAAGCATACAAATAATGGTTTAGATATGATTGTGTATTTTATGCATACTGTAACTGGTGAATGTAAACTTCTCCTGAGGTTGTTAAAACCCCCAAATTTCCAAGAAACGGGCGACATCCATGTTCTTAGTGGTAGATTTCGTCATCATTTCTGCCACACTATAGTAGTAGTAGGCTATGCCAATCAGCATTTGGTTGATTAAAAAGTTTAGCAAGTACTGTATTTTCTGAACTGTATTGTGCATGAATGATATTGTCAGGTATTGATATGCTCACATTTATCAGAACACAAGAACATGATTGTCAGTTAAACAAGCATGCAACATACTGTGTGTGTTCTGTGTTGCTCTGTTTAAATGCAAAACTGAACATGCTGATCTACAATATATCTGTGGATCTGTGTAGCATAAAGTAGTACATTTTACATTTTACCATTTATAATAAACTGCGCATTTGGCTTATTTTAAGCATTCTGATGTCCAGCCTCCTGAATTGACAGGACTTGACCCCTCAGTACTGAGTAATTTTAGACCCATCCCGAATATGTTGTATTATCATGTCACATACACACACATCACACAGTCAGACAGTAAGTGAGAAATTTTCAATTTTGCTTCTGACCTGTTCGAAAAAGGCAATCCATCCTTTGTTGTCGGGCTCCAATTTGCCTTAGGAGTAACACAATGGATGTTCCCTTCTTGAAACTCACTTACTATTTGTGTATCTTTTTGGTTTCATTTTGTTGGTTGACTTTTTCTTATTTTTTATTCTTTATCTTTATTTTAATCTCATGTTCTGTTTCTATATTTAAAGAGGAAGATGATGAGGGTCGACATGACATCAAGAGAAGTGAAAAATTAGATCATCTGATAAATTATCTGGTTATCTTATTGTAGTTCTATTTCTGATACTACAGAATGATTATATGGTTTCGTACAGAAGTACCATGGAGACTACTGTACATAGTGTTTTTATTACATCTTGAAATAGAAACCTTCCAGTAGCTAAGAAGCCAGTTTTTCTTTTTTTATGTGATCTTTTTTAAGCAGTTAAATTAAGAACAAATTCTTAATTACAGTAGCCTGGCAAAATGTCATTTTTCTCTATAAATAGTCCTCTGTTTGGATGTTAACAGCCCTATATATAGGCACCCTTTGAGTGTGGAGGTTGGCAACAAAATGCCCTTCTAATTGCACATTCAGAGTTCAACACTGAGCCCACAGCACCACTCAGTGGCAAATGTTCATGTAGACGAGAGAAAAATAAATATTTCCAAGACCGGGCCCTGGGGCCCTTCAAGGTCTAACTCAGATAGATTGACTTCACCAGTTTACACTTTTCAGCCAGAAAATAGGTTAATTCTCAAGTTCACAGCAGCAAATTAAGAGTTGTACGTACAAATGTGAAAGGATAGAGACATGATTTTTCATTGTGACATTTAACACAAAGTTACACTAATTCCAAATGTACTTTAAGAATGTAGCTGCAGATGTTTCATTTTTACCAGCAATGGCACAGTTTATTTATTGGCACTCACTTCTGTTTTATTTGATGATTCTCAAAGAGCTCTGAGAAAATGATGTTTGCCAGACATCACGTAGGCCTAGTGGCAGTGGATACTATGATTTGTCAGTTAGACTCTCTCTAACTACCAAGCCACCTACCTGTGACAGAGTGGACACAACAAAAAATGTTCATGATGTGTTGACAATCTTGAATTAGGTCCTGAAACAAGATTTCTTTGTTTTCTCTGCAACCACCACACCCTTAGTAAAAGAAGCTGTGAAGCATATGTAGATATATGAAGGTTCTCTAGGGGGAAGAAAATCTTGGCCTGTGTTTAGTTTAGCAGTTTGTATTTAAAGAGACTGAGCTCTTTATGAGACATAAAGTCTCATTATGATGAAATCAAGTTCAAATCAATCAATTATCCTGTTGTATTCTTAGTCTGTTCAATTAATATTTTTATTTTGAATGACGAAACTATCTGAAACTGAAATCTTGTTTTATGAAACAACTCTTGGGATTGATAAATTCAGCATTTGTCTTGCAGTTGTCACATTGTAATTGATCTTAGGTCAAATATCTATTAGCTAAATACTGAGATGAGATGCTCCACAGAAACTGAAAATGTGACAAGATGAATGGAGGCCATACTGTGATAAAAATGAGCAGGCATTTTTACTCTTTGAGTGTATAGTTCAACATATATATTTTTTATTAAAACTAATATACAGTTACAGTTATTGCACTGTTCAATTATTAATATTATCATTTAATTCATGCATGCATATATAGTACATTAGAAGAAAAGTGCAGGATCACACAATCGGCAACAGGGGGCAGTGTAAAATCAAATATGTTAAACAACTGGAGCGCTTTCAAATCTAATTTTATTCTTCTAAAAATGTCTTGTGTCGTAGTCAGTATAAACTTCTACTCAGCATTAATAACAAACATTTTCACACGTTTTATCATATTGTACACCTCAACACAACTATAGTCTAGAGTTTTCATAGCCAAAAATGTTATGAAAACAAGAAAACACTTCACAGAGAAATTGCTTTTTAAAAATATTAAAAAATATCAAAAGTGTCTCTCCAAGAATTCCAAAGCTGAAAATGGCATATTCAGCATGTTTCCTTTAACATACCTAATTCCTCAGCTATTGAATATGTTCCTTTCTTTTTAATAACAACCATTGTTAATGGAAAGACACCAGCTATATGTCTGTGCTTCTTTTGCATTACCATCAAACTTCAGATACCAAACTTTCCTGCCCATCCTTCTTTAACTTCTACATGCTGTGGGATCTTGTAACTATGTACAGTTCAGCCATGCCATAAATCCCATTTTTCTGCCATGCAACCACATCTGACCATAACCCTTTATGTGAAATGCTGGGCTATGACCCCATTCAGTAAAACTGGCTCACTCATATTCTGCCTATATTCCCCCTTCATACAGCCACTCCCATTTCTTGAACCCTTTTATAAATGCTGGTGCCTCCCAGTCAATCAACTTCCCCTTGCACAACTTAAATCTCAATTAAACAAAACAAAATACACATTCCTTCATCCGTGTTATTTATTTAATAAAATTTAAGAATATACATATATCTGCATGATCACACTCATACTAGGAGGCCCTGGTGTGCCAGTTGGCAGTTGGAAGGTGTAATATCCAGTGACAAGTGTACATTCAGTGACAGCCCAGGCACTTGTTGAATGTGACCCATGTTAATAAGATAGCATTTCTCTAAGGCTAAACTTGGCTTCATGTTCAGTTCAGTTTAAGCTTCATAGTGAGTTGATGTATTTAAAAAGTTTTCAGTTTTCAACCATACATCATTAAACCCCCTGGAAGAGAAGACTAGGGCCATCATGTGTAAAAGCGTCATCATCGTCAAGCGGCATCAGGACTGATGCTACTGAATTACAGAATTTCATGTTGAAAGCCTGCTAATTTTTGCTTAATGCTCCTCCACCTGTCAACATACTAAAACAGACATCTTCAGTGATTTAATCCTATGGTCATAACCACAACTATTAATTTTCAACATCTTTCAGACATTTCAAGTTTCAAAGAATATTCAGTACAGGCTCTGTTTAGATGGTATTTCTGCAACATTAGTAGAAAGAGATCTTCAGAAGCCTTACACAAACCTCCCCCAGGACAGGCATATGGTGGACTATTCAGCATACAGTATGTGCTAGTATTATTATTGTCACTCAGATACATGTGTGAGCAAATGTGTAGGCAGTAAAAATAAATGTGACAGGCAGCAAGTAGATGTGATCATCTACCATGATCTATTGCAATTTTTCAAGTTCTATTTCAAAAACTTTTGGGGGTTGAAATTTAAATTAACTTGAGTCCATTTCTTTTTGAATTGATGAATCGTTTAGAAGATTTCCCATCACAATCATTTCAGTACTAAATGAATAGGACATGAAAATGTCCAAGTGTGGTAGTGACTGATTTACTGATGTTCACATTGCCCCTGGCCTCCAGACACGGGGCTGGATGCCTCCCTTGGTGGCAACAAAACGTGGTTTGGGTGCCTGAACTGGGTCGGGTTTGAGTGGGGGCAAAGAGGCAAGGATACTAAGCTCAGGAGCACTCTGGAACTGCTTGGCTGTCTGGAGCCCAGTGTTGTATGATACTGGTGTGTACGGTGTAGGGACTGCATGGGGCACAGGGTTTGGAATAGGGGTGGCAGAGAATTTTGGAAGGCTGGGCAGACCAGCTGGTTGAGAGGCAGGTGAAGCTGGGGTTGGAGCGCTGATTGGTGCTGGTGTAAAGGCTGGGGTTGGGTTTGGAGTGAAAAGAGGTGGGGAGGTCATGCCGGAATGAGTCAAACGTTCTCCAAGAGTAGTGGCTGAGCGGGGTGCAATGACTTTGGTAGCCAGAGTGGGAGCTGACATAGGTGTTGGTGTGGAGAATCGCTTGACCTCGAAGACACGGGCTGTTTTAATGGGGATCTGCTTAGGTGAGGTTAATGAGCTGCCCACCATTGTTGTTGTGTAGTCACCCTGTTGCTGCCTCTGGGCCTGGTAAGAAGGCATGGCTGATAGGTTGGCTGTACTGCCCCCATAGTTGAACATGGCAGAGTTGAGCTGGTAGGGCTGCCTTCTCATGAAATCCAGAGCTTTGATACCCTCTCTTTGGGAGCCTCCTCTACCTCTGCTGTCTGGCTTGCCTACATCCCTTTGAGGCCCTGTAGGGATAGAGGGGCCCAAAAGTGGATTATATCCAATGGGTGGAGGAGCACGAACATTTGGGGAGTATTTCCACTGAGAGGAAAGGGAAGGATTAGGGGGTGTGTCAAAGTGTTGGGCCACTTCCTGCTGGTAAGGGGTCTCAGGTGGGGTGTCCACCACATACATACCCATGCGGCTTTGTCTGCGGGCAAACAGTTGGGCTCCCTTACCCCCTGCTTGAAGAAACTTTGGTGTGTCATGGATGACCTTAGGCTTGGGTGCCACTGGAGGAGGTGCCCTCCCCATGCTGACCTCGCCACTTCTCTCTTCATCGTCACCATCATAGATGGTGTCAGACGGTGGTTGGCCATATTTAAGTCGGTTGGTCCTGTCATCTAGGTTCTGCACCATAGACAACAGATCAGGATTGGGGGAGTTCTTTGTGACATCTGGCACATTGAACATAGGTTTGGGTTTTCCACCACGTCGTCGAGCATCAAGTAAGATTCCTGTGCGACCTGTTGGACCAGGAATGGGGGTTGGAGCTACAGCTTCTGGCTGAGAAACCACTGACACTGTAGCTGCAGGAGCCATAGAAAATTGAGGTGGACATGATTGAGCAACTGGCACTTGAACTGGAGACACTGGGACAATGGGATCAGATGCACTAGGAATCTGAGATACAACAGGAATTGGGGCTGGAGCCATTGGTGCTTGGTGAGCCAGGGCCATTGAAGGCATACCCACTGGGGGTACAGGTGCGAATGGAGCATGTTGAACAGCAGTCATTGGTGGTGATGACTGAATTTTCTCTACAGAAGTAGAGATAGCTGGAGAGTGAAAAGTAACAGGAGCTTCTTGTGCCAGGGGCAAGGGACATTGAGGTACAGAGGATTGTTGGGAGAACACTATCGGAGGACCAGGGGGCAGCTGAGATGGTACAGATGTAGTGTTAATGGTTAGTTCAGAGGCAGAGGAGAATGGTGGTGGGACAATAGCTGTTGAGGCAGGACGCTGGGCTGCTTTTGTGACAGGTGGTCGGAACGTTACAGGGGCAGTCGCAGCTCGAATGCTTATAAAGCCAGGAGTGAAAGGACGTGCCGTTCTGTTAAGAACATTACTAGCAGATAATTCTGGTAATGGTGTTTCAGCTGGTGGTGCAGGTCTGGTCAGAATAGTCACTGAGGCAGTAGCTGGTTGGGGTGCCACAGGTGGAGGTGGCATCACCATGGAAGTTGTACTAACTGTGGAGTAGGATAGGTCCCCATTGGACATTCCATGGACTGCCACTGGTTCTGAAGCCTGAGAAAGCTCTTGCTGTGTGGCTGGAGGACCAGCTGTTATCATCTGCTGAGGCTGAAGGTTTTGTTGCATCTGTGATTGTATCTCTGGATGTAAGTGTTGCATCTGAGCCTGCTCCTGGACTTGAGACTGTGGAGGAGCCTGGGGTTGTGCAGCCTCTACCTTCTTGGCATGCTCAGCAGCCCTCTTTCTTTGTTGCTCAAATAACTGGGCACCCTTACCTGCCGTGTTACTCAACCCTGGACTCGGAGCATCCTCTGCCCCATCCCCACGACCTTCAGTGCCTGCAGTTGCCCTCTTCTCCAGCATATCCAAGTAGTCACTGTCCCAAGTTGGGTCAGGAGCTGATGAGAACCCATCCTCATCAAACTCTGATTCGCTACCAGGAAATACTCCATCCTCCTCTTGTGAGTCTTGACACCTATCCTCATCCACACTACCAAAGCTGGTAAGGGTGTACTTCTTGGAGCGTTGCCGCCTTTTCTTGAACATCAGGACCCCCTTTGAGTGAGGGTTGGGAGCATCTGTCAGTAGGGATGCAATTGTTCGACACTTGGTTTTGGCTTCCTTTACATGCTTGTCTTGCGGTGTATCCCCTCGGTTCAGTTCTGTAGGGTATGAAAGCCATAGCTATTAGTAATAGTTTCACAATAGCATAACATAACCATTTAACCTTTAAACCTAGAACTGACTCTGACATGAGTATCTAAACCTGTCTTGTCCACCATGCCTTAAACAGGCATCCATTTCTTAACTTGATACAGGAGCACTTCCGGAAAAATTCCAGGCAATCCTTCAGGTTCTCACATTAACTGGGGTGAAGGATTCATTTGCACATTATTAGTCTCAGATAAACTGACATCTAACTTAACTAAAAATATTTGCAAGCTAATAGAAAGTTGCAAGTTGTAGGTGACTAGAAGGAGAACTTCAAAGGGTAGCCACAGCATATCCTGTAAGTTGTTATGGTATTAAGCACATTATCATAGGAAACCTGATTCTGTTACCCTAATATGCGCTGTCACGTGAGAGTTCTTAATTTGTCTAGGACAAGGTTCCTAAGTAGGACGTTAGAATGTTAAACTTGCATCTGTGATGGCCCTGGGGATTAACAAGAGTAAATATATTTAAGTTCTTAAAACAACCCGTTGACTTCAAATAGCCCACCTCTGTCCTTATCCTGGGCTTATTATGGATGATAGACAGGATGACAAGTTGTAGGAAAGAATGCTTGGTAAAAGTTGTTGCATCTGTTGTCAATTATTACCAAAAACTGGTGGTTAGATGTATTTTGTTTTTTAGGTGTCATAAATATAATAATGATATAATTGTGATTTATGGAAAATACTGTGAAATGTGCACTTTGTTGCAAAAACATTTTTCTTCAACTGCAAGTCAAGTGTGTCAAATTAACTGTTGTTCCCTTTTATAACTTTATTAGCATCATATCCCCCAGCTTAATGGAAGTGCATCTCTTCATGTTGGTACTCCTTTGAACAAGCATGAAAACACACTTGTCATTGTGGTGGGAGCCAAACCATGTCATTACACCAGTGTTGTAAAACACGTTATACTTCTCTTTCATGAAGTTGATAAAATAGCAAAACTAAAGGAAAGAAGAGAAACTGTTCAAAAGAGAGAGATAGAAAGAGAGAGACGGAAAGTAGTATCCCTGCTTTGCCACTTGATACCTAAAAGCAGCTGTAGATGCTTTTCACTGCTCCCAGACTGATCACTGGGGTTTTTACGCACATAACTGGAGGGGTAAATATAGTAAACCATACCGACCGTGCTCTGTTTAACAGACTTAGCTTAGGTTGACCCACCCACTCAGGCTCAACTACTGTTGCTACTACTGCTGCTAGAAATCTGAAGGATGGTTAGTTATATTGGTTGACTGTGAGATTAATTGACTGAGAAGTAGTTTTCTTGATTAAAATTCTCATCATTATTGATCACTGTAGTGATGTATGTCTGTGCTGAAAAGCAAATGGCAAATAGAAATAATACAAAGAAAATAATATAAATATAAGACAGAGAACAATATCAAAATGAACATCCCTGAAAAAAAAGGCACAAGTCCCTGTTATTGTTCTTCTTCTGCTGTACTTACTGGCTTGCTTTGCCTTTTCCATGTAGGTTGTTGTTAGCTCTTCGTCGATGGGTTTATTCACAGGACCCACCATGGGCACAAGCTGGCTGCGGGAGCCCAGCATCATGGCCTCCTTTGCCCTCTCAGGGGACACCAGTGGAACGTTGGCTATCTCTAGAAAGCCACTATCCCCCTCTTGCCCTCCATCTCGTGGCCCCTGGTCATCTGCTGAGGAGATGATGGAGGAGGTCTCAGTGGATGTCTGGGAGGACCACATCCCTGGACCAGGAGGCTGGTAAATTACCTCCCTCCGTGCCACCCCTGGCCGCCCTCCTCCTTCATCTCCATCTCCCACACGTTTATCTAACAAACTGGGGAAAACATTTGCGTCTGGAGCACTGTCATAGCCACTCATCTCTGATGTCTCCCCGCCCTCTGGGGAGGTACGTCCTGTTGGTTTCCCCGGGTTGGAGTTGCTTGGGCTGCGGCGTTTCTGCCTACGCTGCCTCTCATAGCCCGCCACGTCAGCATCACTGTCAGTTTCTCCGTAGTAAGCCTCACTACCAGGTGGAGATGTCAGACCACTAGTTCAGAGAGGAGCGGCTACGGTGGACCTCACGGACAGGTGCATGGTGGGGGTGGGTGGGCGACATGGCACGCAGAGCAGCACGGTACTCTTTGTCAATACGGGGAGATGGGGCACGGGTCACAAGCACCACGGACTGAAAACCAGCAGGCACCCTGCAAACAAGTAGAATTTTAGAATATTGATGGAGTCTAATGAAGGCCCATGGATGTACAATAGTATGTAGTTCACATACACATTGAGCATGTTTTGTATGTAGCACATGTTTTGTGTCAGACTTGAGTGTCTGACCTGTGCATATTATCATTTTTCATAATCCTTTTGTTCCTCTGACCTCTTGACCCGGATGTGTAAGATCCCAGGGGAGCCATCGATGAGGTCCATGGCCTGGGCATGGGATAAAGTCCCACAGGGCTGTTCATTGATGGACAGCAGCTCATCAGCCTCCCGCAGCCCAGCCCTGCATGCCTTGCTGCGTTTACGCACCTGCACAAGCAAAGGAAGGCAACATTTCAAACAATCACATAGATGACAAAAAGTACACAAATGTTCAGCTTTCATGGGGTTGAGGTCTAGTCCAAGCCTTTCACATCTAAATGCCAATTAATTGAATCGTGTATGTACATTTTTTTCTCCTAAGACCAAATTGACCCCCTCACCCTTTGATGAACAACCCCAGTGATTAAATATTCAAGGTGGGCAAGACTACCTGATGCTGGATATTAAGACAACTTGTACAGATACTCTTTCTTTTCCCGATATTTTTTTTCCTTTTTTATTTTCCTTACAATTGTATATTTCGCTATTGTAACTGCAGGGACAAAAAAAAAACTGACAGAGAGAGGCATGCTGCTGTCTTGTCTTGGTTTATGATAGTGACTGACGGAGAGCAGATTTTGTCCTGACAGCTCGATCTTGCTGCGGACATATGCCACATATCGCAGCTCGAGTAGGGCACTCACGCACACTTTAACAGGGAAATGTCAGCCAGCAGCCATCTTCATTTGGTGCTTTGCTATTTGTGCCCAAGGTCTGTCAGGACCATGGCATTATGCCCACCTTAAATTGCCTCAGGTCTATGCAATCTATGTGAACACATCCCATAATAAACTCAGAGATTTTTCAGAGAAAATGATTGCAGTGCTGATTGCACTTTATGAGGGCACTGCCGTGTATTGAATGAATATTGCATGTTGTATTTCAGAGATAAGGAAGCATTGGTTTGGTTGACCTAATTGCTATAGTTTTCTTCCAGCTATTCTGGTTTGCCTGTAATGAAATCCCACACCCCTATTTAGCTAAGCCTTTCAAAGTGGCCTGTGCCCGCTTGTGGTACAAGAAATCAGTTATTCATCCAGTCAGTCACCTTGTGGTTGCAAGTCATAACAGTTACAATACCCTTACATGCTCACACACACACACACCATATGGACTGGTATAAAAATACATGTAGTTTATACATAAACTTGTATAAATAAACACACAAGCAT
Organism: Nibea albiflora; assembly: GCA_014281875.1. Classification (NCBI taxonomy): domain Eukaryota; kingdom Metazoa; phylum Chordata; class Actinopteri; family Sciaenidae; genus Nibea; species Nibea albiflora. The sequence continues at coordinate 6,666,852 of CM024797.1, forward strand.
CTGCATGTAGGCCCACAGGCACAAACCCAGCACTGACACACCAGCTCTTTCAGTGAAGCCCCAAACTGCTCCACCTGTTATGGACAGTATACTATGAGACCTGACAAGATAACACCTTCGTGCTCTCAGGGGTGAAGGAGCATGCTGTTTTGGATAGTCGGGCAGAAACAGCTGTTGTCCACCAACATCCATAAAGGTGATTTGGTGTCCTGTGGCTCTGTGTACATGCTAACACATTCTGCATAACTACATGGAGCATTAACATTTAAGGAGCAAACATTCTTAACATTCTAGATACTGTATGGTTGTTTTATGAATGTGGTCCTTGTCTCAGAGGTATGATCTATAGGTGAACAATCCACAGCAGATTTTTTCTGATAGACAAATCAACGTCAGCCTGTCAACCAGTAAAGATTCTGTCCTTTGTCTGGCACAAGGAAATCTTAGTAAAGGGAAGTTTCCATGTACAGACCTCACAAATTCTCCACTAAGTGAGAACTGAGGTACCAATATAATTATTTTTATTTCAATATAATTATGCATGATAGAGAAGTGTGGGAGGTATATAATAGATAATAGAGGTTTTAGATATGTATATATATTTTATCTATAAACATAAAGGTGGCTGGCCCATGGACAAATATAGCTTTTTCAATCCATGTTGTACTGACAAAAACAAAAACATTTTATTCTATTCTGTTCACTAAAATTGTAAGATTGGATTGTTTTGGAAATGTGAACCAAAAAAAAGAAACTTTACTGAACTGTGATATTGTTGCATTGACAGTGTGGAAAAAAATATTTAAAAAGAAAAGTTTTATGTATTTGAAAATCATGGCTGAAGAAGTTGGCCAAGTAAACAGTTTTTTTCTACTCGTCATCTATTGACAGCTCGTGTGGTTCCTGAACAGTTACAATATACAGTACAACAGAGGTTTAGCTTCCAAGGCTTCCTTTGCAGGTGAACCTACAAAACCTATACGTTCTTCTCTAAGCAGCAAGATACTAGGCAGTGCATGTCCAAAAATAGTACCTGAGGTTAATTTTTAAGTACTGAGCTGAAACACACACCTTGGCTGACCCCTTAACCTGCTGCTTCTAAACCAAAAATAGCCACCTGAAAAAAGTGATTTTGCTCAGTCAACAATTATTGCAAATGCGTGCGGATATGTGTTTGCATGTATGGATCATGTATGTGCAGGTGTACTAAAACCTGAACTCCAGAAATAAGATCTCGCTATATAAAGATTTCATAGGCAAGGAAGTCGGCTCAAGTTTCTTCAGACAGCAAGGACAAGTTTGGTAGAGTGAAGAGCAGTGACTGTGGGTCACGTCACAAGTCATGTCGCCGATCACGATCGCCGATACTGACTCGACAATAAAGGATCAATATTAAGTCAGAAAGTGTAACTGCATCTTTACTGTACCCATGCATTCAAGTATTTAGTTAGTCTTTTATTTTTCAACCATTTTCAGCTTTCCTTGTCTTATCTTTTTCCTTCTTGAAAGCCTAATTAATCCTTTTATGCAGTGTATATTCCCCTTTGGCTTACACGACAATCTTTGCTTTCTCAAATGGAGATCAAGATTCAGGTCTGGACTGCTTCACTGGTGCCAAATGCGGACACCAAATTCTTGTGAAGAATTTGCTCTAGGGGAGTAAAATGAGCTGAGAGGCTTTGTATGAGTTGTAATTTTAAATAGTTCCTTTACATAGTGAATATTTTCCTTGAGTGAACTTTTTTATACAGGATGTACATACAATTCTAACAAAGTGATAGTTTTAGTATCTTATAGACACTGGCTTGAGTCTGGAATGAACCATAGTGATCTAGGCCAAATAAGTCTCAGGTAACATTTCAGCTTAAACATGACCAGGCATGGCTGAAGTGATTTGAGTTTCTTAATGAAACAATGACATAGTGGAAACAGGCTAATTCAATAGCCTATATCAGATTATGGTCATGGGTGAATGATGTGTAGTATCTGTAAGAGGCTCGCAATGAAGACAAACTGACAGACAAAATGATGACCTTAATGTACCAAAACCTTTGATACAATGTACACAGTCACCGCCCAAAGCACTACTTGAGTGTCATTGTGTCATTGCCACAGTGTCATTGTCATGTCAAAACAAAAACTGTCCGAAATAAAGCAAGAAAACCAATAGGTCAAGTGTGGATTTTCTGGTCAGCATCACTCTGATCTCACCAGAATGTTGAGCTTTATGCGGTTTAATAAACAAAGCAACATTGAGAGGATATGTTGTCCTACATTCCAGCTGAACTTGAAGTTTAAAGTTCACTCAGTCAGTCATCGTTGCACCTCTGCATAAAGACCATTCTCAATCGAGATGATGACTCATATTCAGGCCCTAAACTAGCTTGCATGACAGCCAATATTCCATTTCAACCTTATTCACAGCTCCTTAAATCTCTACCTAATATATCTCGGCTAATGTTTCACTTCCCTTTAGCGAGACTGATAAATCTAACACAGTTTTCTACTTTCTGCTCAGCACAACATGAAATGGCTGCTTCTGTCCAACCTGCTGAGTGACCTGCCTTACCTTAGCCACCTGAAGTGGTTTCTGATGCTCCGCACCTCCCTGGAGACGAAAGCCCCATGGTGCTCCGCCGGACAATGTAATTATCACTTCCTCTGCAACCATTGTTCTGCTCTCTCTGTCTTTTTTTTTTTTTAGCTTCTTCTTTTATTTTCCCCTCCTCCTTGATTTTTTATATTTCGTTTGGGGGAGCCCTCAGTGCATTGGCCCCATGGTCATCGATCATGGCCCCCTCAGAGAGCTCTGACCTGCTCTTTGCCTGCCACACTGTCCGGGCGCTGTCTTCTCTCTGAGCCCAGCACCAAGGCCGATGCTCACACCTGAACACACACACATGCACACACACACTTCTGTTTGCCCACCCACACCAGGAGTGGGCCAACCATCATAGGGAAGCCAAGGGAGAGGGAAAGAGGGAGAAGCAGAGAGAAATATGACGGGAGGGGGGTCTGTGTCTGCTTACACTGAGGAATGCCTGCCCCAAATGAGCAAGGGGAGGGCCCATCGCAACACTTGTCCTGTCACTCAGACCTATGTCACTAGGTTGCTGATAGCCCCTCCAAAAATAGATCACCACCACCACCACCTCCTCTGCTTTGCCTGCTCCTCTGCAGACCAAGAGAAAGTTAACATTTCGAACGTCCAAATGGCACTGTTTCATATCTGGCTTTACAGCATTGAGGTCATTAGTAACCTTTAGTCAGGTCACACCCAGACTCTCAAATCTCCGGGCTCAGACTTGACAAGACATTCCTCTCTTGATTGGTTGCATTCAGATATCAATCCATTTTGTTTAGAAATTAATGGTGCAGACAATTAGGGGATTGAGGCTGCTATGTATGCCAGCTCCTCTGAATCAGGAGACATTCTAGGCTGTCAACATAGAGTCTTTAGGATAAGTACTTATGCAAACTCTGGATGAACAGCCTGCACATTAAAATATGTCCTACTTTAGGCACCACAGTGTTGAGTGAATGACAAATACTTTGAAACACACAAGGTCCTCATGCGTGCTTGCATAAAACTGATACAGAATGCAGACACGGGAAGAAGTGCCACATGTAGACACGGGATAAACAAATGTTGTTCCTTAACTCTTTATTTTACTTGTTTTTTGGAAGGATGATTTTATCTGGGGTAGACTTTGTTGATAAAAAAATCACAGAAATATGACAATATCTCTCTTGGTAGGCAGATACGGATTAATCCCACCACATATTTACCTCTATCCCCAGGAATCTGTCGCAGTCAGACCTCACATTCTTACACACGGCCAAAGCGTGGTGGCAGCTGTTGATAGTTTGAACAAAGACGTTTAACAAATAGAAACAAGACTGCATGCCTACAGCCAGCGGCACTTTGTCCTAAATGCAAACATGTTCTCAGTGACAGTGCTAATATGTTTACGTGTGATAGCACATTCATCATCTTAGTTTAGCATGTTAGCAGATTAACAATATTTGCTAATTAGCACTAAACATGTATGCTGAGGTTAAAGAGAATGTTACTGGTTTTGCAACACAGAGTCTTGGACAAATTTAAATGTTGACGTCATGATGATGATGAATTTGAATGATTTTGGTGATCCATGTTGCTGACAGTCAGGTTCAAAGTGGTCAAACCTTTTAATGGTACATTTAAAGTGAACATTTTAAGCATATGTTACTTTCCCCACACTTTTCCTCTCCCTTATATTGACTGATTTTGATACTTATTCTAGTTGTGTCACCTGTACAGGTGAATCAAAGTCAAATGTGCCCTAAGAGGAAGGATCATTTCTTGGGATTTCCATGTGAAATCCACGTAAAACAAAACTAGAGTGTAGGACTGAGTTACTATTGACAAAATGTGTACACATAAAACTTCCAAAATCTATTCTGTTTAGTAAAAATGAATTTGATCGTGCCTCAAAAGACTCTTAACTAACTTCTCCCCCTCCATGTCTTAATTTAAACTTGAAATTCAAAGGGGGAAAAGGTTGGAAAAGATAAACAACACCATCTGCACTGAACACAGTCACAGTGGACATGAACTTTCTTTAACTATGTTGTCTTGTCCTTGGCATTGACAGGCATTTTAACCTGTTGATAGAGGCTGGATGATCCCCCTTGCTAGAAAAGCAATGCTGCCATTATCAATGCTGCAGGAGGGTTACCAATGATAGCTGCTCCCTTTGGCAGCCTTGCTCTGCAGCTGTCTCCAGACCTCAGGATAGTAACCAAGATCAGTCCTGGGTCAGAGACTCATTAGAGTCTCTGGCAGAAAAAAATATCGCCCTCTCTTCATGGGCGACGGTATCAGATCTAAGAGAACACCGCAGTTAAAGCAAGTGCTCGACCATACAGTCACAACTGATCCAGTTTATGTTAGATCTGTTTTTACACAGGGAAAGTGAAGGATTAGATATCTGAATAAACATGCGGATCAGTTGTGACAACCACACCCCCTAGTGTTTAAAAGTAGGCTAGTAGTTGGCCTCTTGAAGCTTTGAAGCTCTTGAAGAATTTATTTACTTTTCAGTAATTGCACTATTTGTCTATTTTGTGATTGAAAATATCTATTAATAATTATTAGTTTTGTGCTGGATGTTATGTTACAGACACCAAAACTAGCCTGCATGTCACATGCTCAGATCATATTTGCCTAAAATATTTTAGGATACATAGAGACTAGTCTACACCAGCATTTTACTTGTACCTTGTAAGAGTGTTTTTACCCTGTAAAAACCTATTGCTACCCTATTGCTACGTTTATCTACGCACAAGATATGTATTCTTGTGTACTTGAGATGTGTACTTTGACAAAATGTTATATCCCAGGAAGTCCAATCTGATCATTTCTAAGCCGTCATACAAACACTTCAAGCACAGGAGTGAAAATTAGGAATGCACAAAGACATTTGTGGTATTCTCTCCATCTTAACCAGTGCAATGTGCTGTTTGCTGTCAGTGGCTGCTCTCCCTGTCAAACTAAACAAAGACACTGCATTGCAGCGAACTGTGTTCAGAAACTCAGAAAGAGGTCTGCTAGTCATTCTGCCCAGGACAGAAGTTCAGAAGTTGACTGTCTTTCAAGAAAAAGTCAAAAGGTCAAAATCCATATGCAGCAGCACGGCTGAGATGTTTCACTTTCTCCTGTGACTCCATATGCTTTACATTGTGCAATGGCAACAAAATGAATTAAAGTCATGCGTAAGAGTGCAGCAAAGAGTTTTTGGTTGTTGCTTTAACTCAGGAAATGGAGGAAACTGGGTGTTTTTTCCTGTGGACATGGGAGAACTCCTCTTACATGTGACTACAGATCTCGTGACAGCCTATCTCTCCTTCTTTTCTCCGTCACTGTTTCATGGTGTGACTTATTTTCTCTTCTCTTTCACTACTTTTACTGTCTCTGCTCTCTCTCTCTCTCTTTCTATCATTTTTTTCTATTTAGCAAAATTCTCTTTTGGCCAACTTGCATTCCCAAGACGACTTTGACAGACAGATTTGTTGAATAGCAGCAGGCACAGGCCCAGTGGCCTTTAACTGAGGCATCCCTGCCAGCATGGCAGACACAGCCAACCAGTCCCTGGCAGCCTTGCCCCCTGGGCCCCTCAGACGAGGTGAAAATGAGGCTGCCATACTAATAAACATGATGTAAGCTCAGAGTTTTAGAAAAGTGAACAGCATATATGTTCGTATGTATGATGAAAGTAGATACAGAAAGTAAGGATGGTGACTATTCTTAGCATTTGTGTAATTCATTTGAGGCTATAGTTTCTTTTAAATAGATTATTTAATAATTAAAGGGAATTACAATTTAAAACAATTTAAACCTTGTGTTTTATTTTCTATGCAGTGAAAAGAATGTAATATATTTGTTGAAGTTAGTTTACGAAGTGTAGCTTTAGAGAACATATTGTACTCAACACCATACTGTAGCCTTTTGGGTGACACGTTTTAGTTGACCCTGGAGAGTGTCGCATTTTTTAAAATGTCAAGTTACAAAAGGTTGGTTTACCCTTTGTTGGAGGTAGAATTCTGACATTTTGCAATGTATTTTTAAACTCTGGCTTTTTTCAAATGTTCAGAACCAGTAAGATTTTTTTTGATGATTAATTATGTTATTTAACACACAACAGCTTCAGGCTTTGGATTTTTAATTGATCGCGCATTTTTTTAGGTGCCTTCTTCATTCATTTTCCTTGGGGGTTGGCTCACTCGTGCAGAAAATGTTTAAATCTCCTTTGTGTTTTTTTTTTTTTTGTGTGTGTGGCAAGCTCTCTCGTCAGTTCACCATCTTTTTCTTCTCTTTCCGAAATGTGTTTTGGAAAAACGTCACTTTTTAATTGGAATCATTTGAATTTTCCTCCCTCTTCTTCCTAATCCCCCTCCCTCATACGCTGAACTCCCGACCCCAGTTTGTGACAGACTGTGCTGCGTCTCTCCCAGGACTCCCACTAAAGACAGATGAGTCCTGTATCATCTGCTCCATGACACAGAGGCAGCGACACGCCAGGTGGCCCCTCATAACCTCCATGTGCTGTCACCAGTGAGTCACACACACCATACACCTGCAAACTCACTCAAAACAATGGGGCGAAAAAAATATGTTATACAACAGATAGCTCTACCCAAGCTATGATTAGTCAAAGACAAAATCAGACGGATTGTTCTCTTCACTGGTTGCTATGCTTTCATAAGTAGCATTTGTACATGCTGTATTAATCTAAAAAATAACTGTTAAATGTAAATAAATGTAAATAAACAGTCATCCATTATCAGTATTTGCATATTTATGTTCTCAGTGACCCTTACACTTCATATCCAGTCACTAAATTTATATATAGTTCTACAGTATCACCATTACACTCATAATCACGGTAACAAATGTCCCTTTTTGTATTTGAGATTCAGTAAATAAATTCTCTGGGTGACTAATTAGTAGGATCACCTTCTATTGTGCTTGAATGAAGAGAATATCTGCATGCATAAGGGCCTTGAGAAGCATCTTTGCTACCAATCTGCCTGTATTATTACTTTAATCCTCACGGTGGCACTCTCCACTGACTGTACCAACACAGTACACACACACACACTCACACATACTGTACACAGGTTGAGCTTGTGTAATCTTTTCCATTTTTGATGAGCCAAAGTCAGCACTCACTCTCCTCATGGGAAATGTCTGATAGGATAGGATGGAATGGACCTGCCGGCTGAGGTAACAGCGGGAAGAAAAGTTTACTCAAAGTTTGTGAATTTAACATAAGTCTTCCGGCAACCTCCATGTGGGCGGTTTGTTTGATGTGATTAGACTGAGTGGCCCCCCACCTCCTCAGCTTCATCCTGTCAATCCATCACTGAGTACGGTGAGGAGAATGGGGAGTGGATTAAGTTTCTTGCTGGCTGGAAGATGATCCTCGAGTATATCAGGAGCAGCATAGCCAGGGTCACTGTCAGTGTCACCTTAAGGGCAGGTGGGAGTGACGATGTTTGTGTTATGTCTGAGAGCCCACGTCTGTCAGTTCCACCGATGAACTCAGAGACAGATGTAACTTTGGACCACCCAGTCTAAGATTACAGTGTGTGTGTGTGTGGTGTGTGTGTGTGTGTGTGTGTGTGTGTGTGTGTGTGTGTGTGTGTTGTGTGTGTGTGTGTGTGTGTGTCAGTATAGTTTAAGTCTATCACACAGTAATGGCAATTGTTAGCCATCCATACATATATACCGTATATATATATAGTGTATATAGTGTTAGCTCTTATTACAGTTATTCCTGCTATTGGGGTGACAGTAGCTCTGTCTGTGGGGACTTGGCTTGGCAACCAGTGGGTGGTTCAATTTCAGCACAGAGCAGTCAGTATACAGTGTGGCCTGGTGGAGGTGTTGATGCCTAGTTCACCTCCTGGGCTGTGTCCTTGACCAAGGCACCAAACCCCCAACTGCTTGAGCCACCTCACAATGTGACAGCACAGCCTCCTCAATCTGATATGTCTACATACAGTATATTAATGTGTGTACATGGGTCACATACATGCGTATGTAAAACAACTGATTTTACTTAACAGTATTTATTTTTCTCTGTCACACAGTAGCTTTAGTCCAGATGGAACTCAGAGAAAGGTTGAAATTCTGTACAGACATTCATGGTGCACTGAGGATGAAGCGCCACCATGAGGCTGACACTTTTGACTTTCACTTTTAATGACTGACTTTCCCCTCTCACACCTTAAAGTTTACACTTATCTTTCATCTATTGCGAAATATCTCGACATCTACAAGAGATGGATTGGCAAAACATTTTGTAGAGTCCTGAGACTGCTTTGGTGATACCCCTGACTTTTCCACTGAGCCATTGAGACTTCATAAAAGTGTCAAAGTGGAGCTGCAGAACAAGGCTCAGTATTTTCCAGTAACCACATCAGAGTTTTACTCTCAGAGTTGACATCAGATGTTTTTTTGTTTGTTTGTTTTGTCACCTGTTCTCCAGCAATATCTTTTCATACAGCCTGTCTCAAAAATAATAATATAGCAACATCAAAACAAACTTTTCTTTTCTGTTGCAAGTTTGTAGAGTTTCTATAGCTCATATGACGTGGTACAGTATTTCTTAGTGCAGCCCTGATCCTTTTTCTACTATTATAATAAGCCACCATGGGATGGTAAGTTCAACATCCATGTAATGCTCCATGTAGTGTGGATAAAAATGATTGAAGAATAAGTGTTGTCATTTAGAGCCACCAGCTTTGACCTGTGCAGTTTTAAATGCATCTTTTAAGAATATTTTAGAAAGCCAGTCGTGTGTTAAAAGTTAGGCGGAGATCCCAATGAGGTCATTTCTCCATTAGCAGTCAGTACTGACCCACATACTGTACCATGATTACATCTGTGCATATTGTGGAATATTTGAAATGCCTAAGCAACTCTTAGAGGGGACTTTTTAATACAGAAATATGGCTTTTTATTTTAATGTTGGATGATGAAAGTCGTTTTCAGATTAAGTTTAACACACACATACAGTATATACATATATATATATATACATATACCCCACTTTAGCTCAAGCTTAACAGAGTGGCTCCAGATCGAGTGAGTCACTTATTCGTCGTCATGAATAAATCACACCCACTGCTACTCTCTTCTACTCTGCACCACTGCCTTTTCCAAAACACACCAACACACCCGCACACATATATGGTCACACACAAACACAATATACAAATACACACACTGGACTATAAGTTGCAGCCTTTGCCCCTACACAGACAGAGCATGACCTGTTTCCCCTTTGTTGCACTGCAGACAGTGTATCTGGTACTGCAGTGTACAGTACAGCATGCTCTGAAACTGAAAGTTCTGCTTAAAAATGGAACCATTTTACAGTATTTTAAAAATATTTATTCTATTTTAGACATCACCTAAATCTTTCTATTTTTTGCTTTTAACATTGTGGCCCTTTTAAAGTGCATCTCTACAGACAGACACAGTATATCCAAATGAAGCTGTAACGTGAGTTTTGATTCATATTATGTCCTTGTGACCCCCTCTGACATATACAGACAGTTGAGGAAAGAACACAATCCCTTGCTCTCTCTACTCCTCAAGAAGACATTTGTCACGTTCCATTTTTACAGCCCCCCCCTTCCCTCTTAGCGGTAAAACGGAGTTCATGTCACCCTGCATTTCCCTGAGGCAAACTGATGGCTACACCCAGAGTCCCAGACGTACATACACAGCGAGACAAAGTGACTGCTCCTTTTATGCCACTTTGTTTATGCTGTACTCTCTCATGTTAGACAGAAGAGCCTTCTTTTTTTTCCTCTTGTGCACTTTATTTCTCTGTCTCACTCTTTTTTTCTAATTTTTACACATTTCCGAAATCCCTTTTTTAAATATTATTTTTCATATGTTTTCATTTGCCACTAATTCTTTGATCTAATCCACTTCAGTGTATCAACCCCACCCCATTTGTCAGCCTCATTCTCACTTCATCGCCATCTTTCCCTGCCTTGCCATAGATCTCAATCTCTCAAGTATACACAGTGAGAGTGAGCTCTCACTATGGGCAAAAAGCCTGTGAAATTTCCCACAGGGTAAGGCAACACGAGTTTGCTTCTACAACGTAGCAAATGGACTTGTAACTCAGGCATTGATTTCCTCTTAGTATTATGGGAAAGAGATGGCAGTGAGGTGAAGGCTAAGAGCCCAGCAGTCAATACACATTTTCATCACAACACCGGATGTTCCTCTGTAGTCGGATTGGTTTCACTGCCCCGGCACGGGCAGTAATTGTCATCGGTTGGCTCTATTAATTGAACATTGTCAAGCAACAAAAGAACGATGACAGGGGTTATTTGATTTTCATTAGGGATTTACAGGATAGTTTGAAATGTGCAGTACGGGAAATCACAGCAGAAATATTAGCTGTAGCAGTTGTAATAGCACTTTAATGGGACTGCAGAAAAGAATAGCAGTAATGAAAATATTGGTGACAGTAAGAGTGGTAACAGTGGTAACATATTGCTTTGTTTATGCTGCTTTATTTGTCCATGTTTTGAGAGATTTCCTCTACCATAATGGAAGAGTATTCCCTATGAAAACAGTTAGTGGAAAATGTGAAAAGTGAAGTTTGAACTTTGTTTTTACACACAAAAGACCCAAAACTCTTCTGTGATACTGACAGAGAAACTGAAAGCAAGACAAGACTCTTCATTCCAGGAATTTCTGTTCCACTGCAAAGTAACAACAAATTACAACTATTAATTATGCTACTGTAGTTATTACTGTAGTTAGATCCGTGTTTGACATGTCAAAAGGTTTCGACTTTAGTTTTACCCCACATTTTTGCCTCTGTGTCTTCCCAACCATCGCGTGAGACGCCTGAAAGTACAGAGGAATGTAGCGAGGTAGTGCAAAGAGAGTCTCTTAGTCGCCTCTCTCTCTCTCTCTCAATCGCTCTCTCAGACACACATACACACACATACACTTCTACCAACTTTTTGCCCATAGAGACAGGAGTTTCTCTCCACCCATCGCAACAGCTGGCACCAGCTCAGTCCCATTTCACATATCCAAGAATAAGCCCCAGAAAAAGACTCATACTCAGACACAAACTCATACTTAATGGACAGATAAGACTTTTGGATGAGCTCCTCGGACACACACATCTGCCCGATTTTTTGCAGAAGCGATCGAGCTTGAGATTTATTGATTGCAGACTAAGTAGAACAGAAAATACAGACAAAATCAGACTACTAGATAGCTTCAGAGCCTTGCTGGAGATGAGGGGAAGAGGAGGAATCTACTCTGCGTTTTTCCTGGTGATTGGGGTGACCTTGCTCAGTGGCCTTGGCTGCTTGGGTGAACACGAGTCTCCGGATGACAATGTCAGCACAGAGGCAAAGGAAAGGCAAAGACCCCCGCACCTTATCTTTATCATGGCGGATGACCAGGGTTATGGAGACATTGGCTACCATGGCTCAGACATCCACACGCCTGTGTTGGACCAGCTGGCAGCAGAGGGGGTCAAACTTGAAAATTATTACGTCCAGCCCATCTGCTCACCCTCTCGCAGTCAACTTATGACAGGGCGGTGAGTAATTTCCTTATCATTGCAGCATTATGGCAGGGGGAAAGGGATTAAGTTACTGCATATGTTCCCATATGATCTCATTATGTATAGGTCTTTTTGTCTTTTGATAAACTCTTTAATGTATTCAGTTACGGCGGTACAAGTACAACCTTTTATGCCAAGACGAAGTATAAGATTATTTTTCTTATTTAATCAATATAAGAAAATTTAGCTGTAGTCTGAATTATGGAGGATGTGTACAAAGCAAAGATCATTATCTCTTTTATTTACTGTTACTCTTGTATACTGTACTGCTGAGATATACTACAGCTATGTCAGATCACAGCGATATCAAAGCTGATTAACTATAATTCAACTCATCAACATATAGACAGAAATATTTTTATGCCATGAAATGTTGCAGGTTGACACAAAGTGGGTACAGCAAAAAAAATAAAATAAAAAATACGACTGATAATGTTTAACAGTGTGAGAGTATACAAGAGTGCAATATTTCTTAAACCATCTGTGAAATTTCCCATTATCGTGTTACTATTCACATCTTTGCAAGACACTGTTTTTTTCACATCTTCTAATACACTCTCTCACGTCTTGCCAGTTACCAAATTCACACTGGACTCCAGCATTCGATCATCCGATCACGTCAACCCCTCTGCCTGCCCCTGGACGTTCCCACCCTACCAGAGCGCCTGGTTGAAGCTGGATATGCCACACACATGGTGGGGAAATGGCACCTTGGCTTCTGCAGGGCAAACTGTCTACCCACAGGACGTGGCTTTCAGAGTTTCCTGGGCACGCTGACTGGCAGTGGAGACCACTTCTCCTATCAGAGCTGTGACGGGGCTGAAGCTTGTGGATTTGACTTGCATGACGGAGGCAGGCCTGCCTGGGAGATGGCTGGAAACTACTCCACTCTGCTCTACATAGAGAGGTGAGCATCAAGATATAAGTGAAACATACATACAGGAATACAAACTTAAAAAGCCTTAAAAAAATGTTTTTTCTGTCCAACCAGAGCGAAGCAGATCCTGAGGAGCCATGACCCCCATAAACCACTCTTCCTCTATTTGTCCTTTCAGGCTCCCCATACACCCTTGCAGGTACCAGACCGTTTTCTGCACAATTATGATTCCCAGGGCAATCGTCTTAGGCGCCACTACTCAGCCATGCTGAGCTGCCTGGATGCTGGGATTGGAGAAGTAGTCCAGGAACTTGAAGACTACTGGGCTCTATCAAAACTCAGTACTGATATACTCATCTGATAATGGCGGACAGCCGCTCTCTGGTGGGAGTAACTGGCCATTGAGAGGTGGCAAGGGGACCTACTGGGAAGGGGGCATTCGGGCTGTGGGCTTTGTCCACAGTCCGCTCCTGAAGATGAAGGGTGTAGTCAGCAGAGCACTGATCCATGTTTCTGACTGGTATCCCACATTATTGGCGATGGCTGGGGCCCTACAGTCGCACCATGGCCTGGATGGTCACAATGTATGGGGAGCCATCAGTGAGGGCCTGCCCTGTCCTCGCACTGAAATCCTTTTCAACATTGACCCAGTCTCAAGGAAGCCTGGGGAGCCATATGACAAGGCGATGGTACTCAACGGCTTTGGGATCTGGGACACAGCCGTAAGGGCAGCAATAAGGGCTGGGGACTGGAAGCTGCTGACGGGAAATGTGGGTGATGGGGATTGGATACCACCACAGGCTCTTCCCGTGGGTCCAGAACGGTGGCAGAAACTTGAGAAGCGGCGCAATGAGCTGGGGAAATCAGTTTGGCTGTTTAATGTCACCTCTGACCCCTACGAGAGGTCAGACATGGCAGAAGCTCGTCCACAGGTAGTGAAACATCTGCTGACCAGGCTAGCAGAATACAACCAGACAGCAGTGATGGCCAGGAATCCACCAGATGATCCTATGGCTGACCCTGAGCTCCACTGGAGGGGTGTGGGGCCCCTGGCTGGGCCTGGAGGGACAGGAGACGGATAGTGGAGAGGAGGATGGCAGGAAAGAAAAGATAATGAAGATTAAGCACTGCAAACTATGCAAATTAAAAGCCCTCTTCAAGAAGGTGGGGTCACGGTTACAGAGGAACACGCTGTTCTTCTAAATGCAACATTAACTGGACTAAAGGGTTCAGTATGCTTCAAATGAAATAAAGTGACACCTGAACACATCTAAAGCCACGCTTGCTGCAGAAAACTGCGGGGGTTGGAGGTTCCAAATGCTGTTCAATGATCTGACAAGGACTTCACTTGAAGCACACTGACATCTTAACCAGGAAGAAAAAGGGAAAAAAGAGATGGAGACAAACAAAAATACAGACGAGACAACATCGAGGCAGGTCAGATAGACAAGACAGACCTACAGTCAAATACTGGAGGTCGGCAGATAAACAAGGGAGCTTGATAGACAAATCAGACAGAGCTGTGCGGCTGGCTGAGCAAGCTGACTCACTCACTGTCCTGCAGCCAAACTACAGTAGGGTGACTTTGGACTGTGCAGACAGCAACGTGTGTGTCATTGTCTGTATTCATGAATAGTTTGATAAATACAGATAGACTGCATACACGTGGAAGTGAGGCCCGAAGAGATGCCCTTGAAAGAAAGGCAAGGGCTGTGACCTCTTGATGTCTCATCTCTAGATCATCTAGGAGGACCCTTCCATGATGACACAAAGACACCCACTAGGTTTTTATGTCGTATGTCATCTTGTCCTTTTGCTCTTAGGGGTTATACAGAGTCACTTCTGCTCACACTGAAGCACACCCACCAACGCCCAGTGCTTGCTCATGGAGGGAATTGTTGGGTCTCTGTAAATAATATTATTAAGAATACGCTCTAGATCTGCTCTGTAAGGAAAGTGTCATGAGATAGCTTCAGTTATGATTCAGCACTATAAAAATTGAAGTAATTGAACTGAGCTGAATTGAATTGAACTGAATTGAATTAAAACACCCCTGATCAACGATGTCCAGTCCCTGCAGCATTGACTAACCAACAAAAGCTTTTAAATGTTACTTCTCTTCGTCTACTCATGCTTGGAAACTGATTCAAATGATCTAAATAAAATCATGAATGCCAGAAATCGATGTTAACATCTCATGGTATACACAAAAGGCAGCTTTATGTTCAAGGTGTATATTTTTAACATTTCTCAAGCTCTCTCATTCTTGCTCTTGCTGGTTTAACCTAGAGAGTATTTTAGAATACAATCCAATACTTTTTAGGGGAATTAGTATTTAGTATTTATTCCCATTTTAGTGTCAATTGTTTGTACTACAAAATCTTTCCAGGAAACTACAACATTCTTCACAGGTGTTTAATATCAGGTACATGATGAATGCTTGTTTCAGTACACATGTGAAAATACTCTTAACACTAATACATTAAAAAACATTTATCCTGACTATCTGCATGATTTTATTGTGGGACGTCAGAAGGCCCAAAAAAATATCTGGACTATGTTTTAAAATAAATCAACAGTTTCTGCAGTGTCTGTACATGGAAACTGCAATATGGTTATGGTTAAGGAAGGATCATGGTTATAGCAAATAAAATATGTTCAGGGAATGGTCAGAGTTAGTTTGGTACATTACATAACATTATATCATTGTGTGCTACATGTTCTCGGTTCATAAAGGGCAAAATACTATGCTACAATCCCCCTGTTGGCACTGAATGTTGGCAATGGATCCAACTTGTAAGGTGCAGAATCATCCAATATGTACGTAATCCTGAAGGATACTTGGCTGGGGAAGCCATAGTTTAGGCTCATGCTGTCTGATTAGGTGTGATGTATCTGCCTGCTGGTGAGGCTGCTGCTACGCTGCTGATGTATCTTGATGGGAAAGGATGAGAGGTGGAACTGATTGGTCTCATAAAACATGTAAAGTAAACATTGTCAGCCTTGCTTGGTACTGTGTATAACAACCAATTTGTTGATTTCAGCCTTTAGGTGTGCGTTTTAATCAGAGTGTGTTTGTGTGTCCTGGTTGTGAGTGTCAGCTGCAATCCCACACACAGCACCAACAGTGCTGTAGATTCCTCCCCAGCGGCCTGATAATGAATATTCAACTGTCCTTCACTATTTCTTCCAGACTTTCCTCCTCCTTCCTCCCTGTCACCCTCCCTCCTTCTATTTATCCCTCAGCTCTTTGCTCCTTCCCGCTTTCTGTCTCATTTTGCTCCTCATCCTACTCACTTGTTTGTGCTCATTTGGAAGATCGAGTTAGAAGTATTAGCCATGTTTTGCTCAGAGCTCTGTGGCGTACAGTTAAATAAAAAGAGTGGAGGAGGGAAGAGAGAGTTCCCCAGGCACTGCAGGGGGCTGTCATGTCTGAAGTGCTTGTAGATCAGATTAAAATGTCTTGTTTACTGAAAAAGCCTCACTGCATACATAACACAGACAGACTAGTTACAATAAGGATGAAGTAAAAGTTGGGGAAAAAGCTCAGGGTACTATACTGACAATAAGAAAAATATAGATATTTATAGATAATAGATTATTATATATAAGGAGAGATATTTTTCCTCTCCTTAAAATATATATGTATATATATATATATATAACTCAAATCAGTCAAATGAATGTCACGTTAATAATATGAACAATAAATACAAGTATGTTCTGTGGTGCAGTGCTAGGAGCCCTGGGGCAGGTTGGGGGTTTGGTGTCAAGGACATTTGCACAAGAGCAGAGCAGGATAGTATATATTGACTATTATAAGTTACACACGGTTGTTATGACCTCTACTGCCGACTAAAAGGTGGAGCTACAGTGCCCTTCCTTCCTATGTTCATATGTATAACAGAGCAGCGTCCCTGCCTTGAACAGGCTGTGTACACACGGCTATAGAGAAAGGCGGAATGCAATATCTTTTATTATATCGTCTATCCTAGAAGGCATTCATACTGTTACACAGAAATGGTTGTGTAACAAATGAAATACGAGAGCTTGAGAGAGACGTTCAAACCCTTGCACATTTTTCTGCACAGCTGGCCAGTCACTGTGTGAAGTGGGTGTGAATGTCGGTTCATCGCTTTCATAAAGTTACAGAATATGTCAAACCGAGAACCCCCCCCCAAACTTTACATCTGAAAGGGGTGTGCTGTTCAACATCCGACAAGCAGCTCTGACAGAGTATACTGGTGCAGGCTTACACGCCTCACAGAACTCTTAGTCTTGTTAAGGAAGATGCTTCTTCGACAGGACTCTTCCCTATACATACAGCATCGCTAAAGCAATTCAAGAGCTGTTTTACAGACACCAGAAGAAAATCAAACAATTTCTGTGACTCCATCTGCACGAGTAATCACACAACTGGAGGCTTTCTATTCTGAAAGGATCTGCACAGAGTTCACGACATGTTTGACATTGCTCCAAGGAGCACTGAAGCTGAAGGCGTTTTGTTCACCACCTCTGTGTGTGTGTGTGTGTGTGTGTGTGTGTGTGTGTGCCGCAAACACACAGTGAGGAAAAAACCCCACACCATTAAAATCTAGACTGCAGTGATGAGATTTGATGAGACTGCTTTGGGTTAACAGTAGGAATGTTGCTCAGAGACCTTCAGAGTCCCATACATGTGAGAAACTGGTGAAGACAATTGTTACATGCCCACACATCTGATTCCCAGTATACTGTGATGGCCCGCAGAAATAAGGCACCGTCAGATGATATAAATCATGGAGGAGGTGTCACACACACACACACACACACACACACACACTCGAATACAGTGCTATCCAGAACGTGGGAGGGAGCTGTCATATCCACTGTTGGATAATCACTTGAAGGTAAGGCTAACTTAAGATTCTGTGGTGAAGTCGTGAAGTTAAACACAATAGACTCATGACAATCTTATAAGTGCAACTTTCATTTATTGTTGTTGCAGCCTTTTCTCTACACTTATACAGTGAGATGACGTGCTACCAAAAACTAAATCAGAGTCTCTTCTATTATAAATTGCTGCCCATTAACGACTTAAATAGTCCTGATGGGCTAAAACTTTACATCCAGTGAGGTGTCTCAGTGCAGATCACCAGCAGATAGGAAGATCTGACCCTTGAATGTTGTGCAAGGGACACTCCCTTAGAAACACACGCATCTCAAAACCATTAAAAGTCTTGTGATGTCACTGGTCAGCGTGACGGAGGAGAGGCTCTCCAAAGATACATAAAAGCAGCCGTGAGCCAAGTTGAAAACATTCCTGCAGAATGAGTCACTGCCCTTCAGGGTATGGCTCCACAACACTGCAGCTACAGTATCATTGTCGCTGCTTTCCACCAGTGTAATTAATGCACATCATTTAGCACAACTTTAAACAATGCTAAACAACTCGTGACAAAGGTTTTGCAAGTAGACACTGCTTCATTTTAAGGCGTCCCAAGCCTGAAAGGTTGGAAACTGCTGCTCTGTACCAATGTTTCCATTATTATACCACCCACCCTTCAACCTGCCACTGCACAGCATGTCCAACCCTCATCTGACAGGCACATCACTGAGGAAACACAGCAATTCAGCAATTAATACGACGGTACCTCTGCACCCTCACTAATTAGGCTTTCATATCAGAGCGGCTCCCTGTAATTATGGCAGAAACTGGTCTCACTGCTCCTGTACTCACTGCAAACACTCATTAATCGCCAGCATTGGTCTCTAAACACTGTTCCAGATACACACTCACAGTTCAGAGGCAATGCAGAGAGAGAGAGAGAGAGAGAGGGGGAGTGGTGGGAGAAAGGAAAATGCACATGTTGGCATTTACACATGCTGAACATGTTACTGTAAACGCGTTATACTGTTCGATTCAGCAAAGAGCTTGAAACATCATCAAATAATATTGTCCTACTATTGTCTATGTCATCTTTCAATGCTGGCAGCAGGAAACCAAAATGCAGACAAACAGGCAGAGACGGACACAGTTACATACTCGAACAGACAAACAGGAACACACGGGAGTGATTTGGCAAACCTTCACACCATCAGTGTCGTGGTTCTGTGGTTATTAAGTGGCCTATGTGAAGAACCACAAATGGCGCCATTTGGTTTTGCAATAGTATTGTATTAGATGGTAAGTTCAACTGGGAACAGTGAGGGGCACGCTCCCTTCACTTCTCAAAATCTTATTTTGTCCTCCTCACTTTAAAGTCTTACTGCCGTAGAGTTTTTCTTTGGTGAATGTTGACTGAAGAAGTTGCAGGTTCAACCATTTCCAAATACAGACAGTGAGTGTGCGTTTGCCTCAGCACGGTGCATTAGTACATGTGCGACAGTAGCTGTATTAGTAATCAAAGCAATGAGCTTAACGAGCAGCAGCAACTGATGTCACCCGTGGGTTCCTGAAAGTGGCAGTCCTGCCTCTGCCGGCTAATCCAAAAACTGGCAAAGAGGTGGATCATCATCGGGCCTGAGGCAAGCCGAATGACGCCTGGGTGCTCTAATAAGCCATCTGTAATGGCATCCACCTCTCAGTCAAAGGGGCCATGCTCTTAATTATGTATAACTTAAAGCCTTAATGCAATTTGAACAGGTAAATTATATGAAAATTAGCTAAAGAGGTCACAACCAGGCTGTAAACATGTTCATTTCTGCTGTGAGGTTGGACATTTTAACATGCAAGTAGTCATTTGAGGAACTGTAGTTTTTGGCACTTCCGCACTGGCTTCACTTCACAGCCACAGAGGTTGCAGCTTAATCTGGCTAGTTGTTACTTCGTCTGCAGTTTGGTGTGGAGCAGTTAGCGTACAGTGAGTTTTTCACACTTTTTTTAGAGACGTAAGTGACCTCAACACCAAGTAGCTCACTTTTTCATCATACGAGTGTCTAAAATCATACATAGATTAATCAATGATTCTCCAAAAGATGCTGATTCTCACATCTTTTGGTAACGTTAATCGGTCACATTACCTAACTGGAGTGTGTGCAGCTATAATCAACCACAAACACACACACACGTACTTAAACATGGTGCCAAGAAGATATATTAATACCCTTCATGAGATATTCATGAAAGCTCAGATAAACCTTTACAGTGCAGTAAGCCATTACATAACATATAATTCCCTGTCTCTTATACAAAGATGCTCCAGCTTATAGTTAAAACCCCCCAAATGCATATGAGTCGGATGGAAGCAGATCCCTGCTGGCTGGTGGAGGTGATAAACCAGAGGTAATCAGATCTCTGCGATTAAAGCTCTAGGAACACTGATTTTTGTCTCTGTTTTCTATTTATGTTTGTTTGTTTTTTCTGTTGCGCTGCATCCTGATAAATTACAGCAGGGGTGGTGCAATGATCGTAATTAAATTAGGATGACAGTTGTGGAAACACCGTGAACATTGTGATCATGATGAAGAAGCGCAATTGTCAGCACAATGAAGACAGATGGGTACATGCAGTGTTTAAACACACAGAGGGGGGCGTGTGCACTTAGCTGTGAAGGTGATAGACTGTATGCAAATGCACTGTCACAGGGAAATAGACTTAAGGGTAAGACTAATGCAGTGACTGGACAGTAGGTGAATAGTTAAAAAAATGTACCAGGTGTGGACAGATGTAAAAATTGCCCCCAGAAGTGCCAGAATTCTCTAAATAGCCTCAGACGCATGCCACATTTCAATGGATAAATCTCCAATCTTTCTCTCTCAAGACAAAATATCATTACCAACAAGCACATAGGCACAGATTGTTCCATGTATTGAAAAAGAAAGCTGAAAAAGAAATCACAGAATGATCTGGTATCAGGAGTTTGTAAAAATGATTTGTATGGACTGCAGCTGCCTGTTACATAAGAAGATTTTGATGAAGATTTTCTGTTGCTGAATATGATTGATAAAATGGTTTATAGATGTGAAACAAGATCCAAACAGCGTATCATGATTGTGTCCATTTTGACTGATGCCTGGTTCCTTTTTTTGTCTTTTTTTTTGAGGACCCAGTTTAGGAAATGAAAACCATAGTATAATACCAGGCATGCAGCTCATTGCTCTGTGCCCATATTAAAATATTGCGGCATCACATCTCAGTATAAGACTGAGTCTTCGAAGGGTGCTGCTCTTATCGGCTGTTCTGGTGTCAGCTTTACCTTTGTGAGTATGAGCCGAAGATGGAAGGGAGAGATGGTAAAACTGAATCTGGATCTGTGGCTCATGGTACATCCGAAAAGATCTCGCGTGGCTTACATCCTACCTCTACCACTACTGCTAGAGAGGAGGACGGCAGAGGGAGGCCTCACTCTGCGATTTTTTTTTCTGCTTTGGAGAAACGTCAAAATACAGCAGGGGAACATAGACCAGCGTCACCTCCCAATGAAAGCGAATGATCACTATTAATGCTGTCAACAGCAATACAAAAGAATACCACATTGCACACACTCAGTCCCGTGAAGCATACAGATGTTGACCCACCTCTTTGGTCCAGGCTGAAACATCAACAACTAGATGGATTGTCATGAAATTGGATATTTGTGCTCTCTATAAGATGAATTCTAATAGCTTTGTTGACATGTTTGTATGTACACGTGCTACATATGGATATACAGTAGACGGGTAGATATTGAATAAAAACTTGTGTGTGCATGGAAGCAAATTTACAGCTTTGTTTTTATTTTTGTTTCATGTCCTTTTATAAATGTCAGATTCATTGTATGTCAACCCAATAAAAATGATGATGACACTATGGAAATAAAGGATTAGATAGAAAGATGCAGACCAATTCAACACGCGCGAGAAATTAAACGTTTGCAGGATGGTGTAGATGGATTTGAATTTTTTTTTTAAAGCACAAAGTGAGTCCTCCTCCCAGTAGAGGATCTTCGTTACTACAGCTCCGCTCCCCCTCCCACTCCCTGCTCCTCTCTCTGTAGCTCGCTCGAGCCTCTCTTCCCCCTCTCGCGCTCTGCCTTCACGAGTTCTCCTCCCGAAACCTGCGCGAGGCGGCCACTGAAGCGCGAGGCGATTTGGCCCCCCTCTCCCTCTCTCTCTCTCTCTCTCTCCCCTCTTCACTTCAGTCAACATGGCTACAGTTGTAACCTCGACCAGATTCACAGACGAATATCAGCTGTATGAGGAACTCGGAAAGTAAGCGACCGTCACTGCTGCTGCTCTTGTTGCATTCAGTCTATGTGTGTATATATGTGTGTGTGTGTTTGCACGCTTTCCCCTCTGTGCTTGCTGCTGCTGCTGCCATTGTGCGCGTTTACTTCAGTGTTGACAAGGCAGGAGAGGGGCTGTCAAAAAAAAAAAAAAAAACAGGGAAGGGGGTAGGTGAAGCACCTCAGCAACAATAAGCCGTAAGCAGGTTCATGTTAGCACGGCAGAGGCTTGTATTTAATCCTGAATGCGCATTTAAAGGTGTACCGCGACCATTGTGGCTCAGCAAAGGTGTGAAACACCCGCGCATTGGCTCCAACTTGTTTGTCAATTTATCTGCAGGTAGCACGCGTCGAAAAACTCGTGTGTGTGCACGGACCCCGGTTTGCCCGGTGGCATCCTCGCGGTCTCCTTGTCCAATCATTCAGCTGTGTGTTTTTTGTGCATTTCTAAGCAGACTGCAGGGCTACTGTATATGTCAAGGCACACACCACACACACGCACAGGAACACACACTAAAAGAAGACAAGGCTTTGCTGCAAACAAGACTGTGGTGCTGTGTGCTTGCACATTTTTTTTTTTTTTTGGGCTCTGCGCTCACCCCCACTGCATTCAGGATTAAAACATGAGATAGATTACAGTGTATATCCTGGCTACAAAGCCACTTTGTAACGTCTAATCTCAACGTGGGGCTAATAGAGCTGCTCCACCTACCAGTGAGTTTAAAGGAGGCATCTGTGCAGTTAGCATGTTAATTCATTCTCCTGTGTTCCTTACAAGCCCTCTCACTCCCCCTCTCTGTCAGGCACTAGCAGCCAGGACCTCTTCTCACATCTCATACACAGAATATCAGACTGTATTTAATAATGCATGTGACTTCCTTTCCCCTCTCTACAGGTGCATGTGATCAATGCGTGCCCTTAGCGTGTGACGAGTTCCCGTGACACACGCACAAAGTTTTGTTGTGTTCGAAGTGGTTTTCACCGATCTGTGTTATTGATTTCTTTTTTTTTTGCTCCAGGGGTGCCTTCTCAATTGTCCGACGATGCGTCAAGAAGTCCACCGGCCAGGAGTATGCTGCTAAAATTATCAACACAAAAAAGCTCTCAGCCAGAGGTAAGTGCGGCCGATATCCATTGTGTAGCTCGGCGTTCCAGTCGAGGAGCAGCATGAATTTATGCAAACTGAAGGCTGACAACGCTGCTGCTGCTGTAGCTGCTCAGTGGAGACGGTTCAGCTGCAGGATGGTTAGTTTATTTCCTTAAGAGCAGCCATCCAGACACTCTCTCCTGTCCTTGTCAGTGGAGATTCCTGAAAAGCTAGAGGCCAATTGGCAGAGCTGGGCTGCTGCGGTTTTAAGTTGTACAGTGAGGTTCAGTGGGCTTTGGCAGTCGTCTCTGCAACCATTTTTGGTTTGTTATGGTTACTGTTTGGGTCTCTCACAAATGGTCGTATGTGCACCAGCTTGACCTTGAGCCTGAAATACCCTCAACTCTGACAGCAGCCCGTCGGATGAGATAAAGGAATGTTCTCTTTTTACAACAACTCGGGTCTTGTTTTAAAAATGTTGGCCCCTGCAGCATGGTTAAAAAGACGTCAGACGGAGTGAGAAACATGAGCAGTGAGAAACAAACCCCCAGGTTAGCCAAACATAGAGACTGACTTCCTGGTTTCCATGGCTGTGAGTGCACACAGTGTGTGTGATTTAGCAGGATCCATTTACAGAATATGGCAGAAATGAAATATAGTATGCTTAGTCATGTTTTAATTAGTGTCCAATCATCCGAATATAAGGACTGTTGTGTTCTTGTTACCTACCAGAATGAGTCTTTTGTACCTGCGGATGCTGTAGGTCCTCCATGTCCACCATGTTGAGCCGCCTTACAGTGACCCAAACCAAACAATCTAAACGCTGGCTCTAGGTGGCACATTTAAAGGCCAGCTATGTTTCCCCTTTACACAAGGAAGGAGAGGGTGAAGCGGTTGCAGTCAGCAACTACACAGGTAGATGCCACTAAAAATCGTACACGCTGGTCCTTTCACTCCGTCTTTGTGCCTCTATTGTTTTATTCAAGTCACAGAGCCTAGCCTACATTTTTCATGAATGATAAATGGCCACTTTTGAAAATTTCTCAAGGCTCACAGCTGTTTTCAAGGTATTCCAGGAATCCTTAAACAGTCCACTCACCATCTGAATGATAAATGTTCAATTCGCTGCAAGATAAAAACAAAAGATATGAACCGTTTCCAAGGTTACAACTATATTTCCAGTTCTAGTAGTTGGAAAGGACGTCGCCTCACACGAGAAACGTGTATGAAAATATGAAATGATAGACTGTCGGTTCAGGTTGTACAAGTCGAGGAAAATATGATTATGACTGGCTACCAGCTATGTTCTTGATGAATATGTTGAAACATATTACCAATCCTTCAGTTGCTCAAACTTTAGTTTGTATCTATAAATAAATAATCTAGTGGTTAGCAGTGTCGCCTCACTTTGCATGTTCTCCCAGAGTCTGCATGGGTTCTTTCCCATGGTCCAAACACATGCACTTAACAGGTTAACTTGGTGAGCCTGAATTGGTGTGAAGGTGAGTGTGAATGGTTGTTTGTCTCTATGTGCCCTGTGATCAGTTGGGCGACTTGTCCGCGGGTGCACCCCGCCTCTCACCCTAAGTCAGCTGGGATAGGCTGCAGCCTCACCTGGTGAAGATAAGCGGTTACAGAAAATGGATGGATGTAATCTCGATAAACGTGTTGGATCATTCGTGTGCTCATGTGTCTCGACTTGTTGGACTTTGTTGTCGTGATGTTGTTCCCAGATCATATTCATCATTCTGTGAAAGAAGATCCAAGCTGCAATACATTTGGATTTGTCTTCTAAGTGAGTGTGGTTAGCTCAGAATTTTAAGGTTTGCAGTTACTGACAGCCTGTGTGTGTGTGTGTGTGTGTGTGTATGTGTGTGTGTGCCGCAGTTTAACACATGCTGAAATACCACCACCTGTGCTTCAGTATTTGTAGCAGATTTGTTGTCATTGTCATTAGTCTGCCTGTTACACTGCGCGTGTGTCAGAGCAGTCCTCCTGCCATGTGGCTGAATTCAAGCATTTTTAGTCTGACGTTTGTTTTGCGATGTCACGTACGCTTGTGTTACCTGTCACGGTGGCTCCTCCTGTCTTTGTGTGTGAACAGACTCTGTGTGCGCTACAAACCAAGCGTCAGAAGGTTGAGTGATGATATGGACTACAGATCAGGACGGGTTCTGGACTGATTGCCCCCCCCCCCCCCCCCCCCCCCCCCGACCACGTCATTTCAGTCCTTTTTTTATCTTCTTCTTCTTTTTTTTAATCTTCCTTCTCATGTCCCCTTCCTTCCTTCTCCGTAAACAAAAGATTGATTTGAGGAAAGATCTTAAAAACCCTTCTCACCAGGCGATTTGATCTAGTGTGTGTGTGTGTGTGTGTGTGTGAACTGTGTGGAGGGCTGTGTTGGCAGTGGTCTGGAGCTAGTAACCCGGCAACAGCAGGGGTGAAACACTTCATCCCATAGGCTGTCTGGCATAGAGGTTCAGTGTGTGTGTCTGGGTCGTGGTCACAATTATCACACAAACACACACAGACACACACACACACAAACACACACTCACAAAGACGACTGCTCTTTTCTCACTTAAAGCACAAACACATTTTCTCTCACCTTCTTAACGGTTCTCACACTTCGTGCGTACAAGGCCTGTTTGTATACAGTTTCACATTAGTCTCTCCTCTAGCACGCAGTGGCCTTAATCAGAGCTGAAATATGCTGCCGTCGCCAATGTGTTATTCACAAACACAAGACGCATGATCTCCCCGTCTCAACCTCACACACGGTGTGTGTACACCATGCCTATGGAAAAAAGGCAAGAAGACATCGGGACAGGCACCAGTTCTGGTTTATTATAACAGAAGTCTTAGGTTTGAGTCATGGTAACCTTTGCTTACAACAAAAAGTTCACTGCTGAGTCTTAGGAATGCAGCAACATGGCTAAGAAGTAGTAAGACGAGGCGGGAAAGACGAGCAGTTAGACGATCAGACGGGTTGTAAACTAACCCCCAGGCTAGCCAAAGGAATTTGGAGTGGGAGACAAAAGCAAATGGTTCAATGGTGACCCGAAATGTATGAAGACGTATCGACCGACACTTGGCTCAAACGCTGTTTTCTTTAGCTTGTGGCTTCATTACACTTACACACCCAGAGCTAAGCACAGGATCAGTCTTCTCAGTTTAACTTCAGTACTGTTTGACTTTTCTCAAGTTGCAAGAAGATATCACCACAAGGTTGGCATGCAAGATTTCCTCTCATGATTCTGACACTCTTTACTGATCAAAGCGAGCGTCACACTTGCACCTAAGGTGTCAAAAATATGATGAGACAACGGGTAAGAAAATCAACATTATTAAACGTGACTTTTAAAAGAGTTTTGGTAATCTGACTAAACTGAAATCATTCAGTCTCAGATCTTAGCTCTCATTTTTTTAGGGACAGGAATTGATGTAATATAATAGTGCATGGCTATGTTCTCATTAGTGTACAATCACCTCAAAATAAGTGTTGTCATGTTTTTCTTACCTCAGCATGAGTCATTTATATCTACAGATGCTACTGGTGTCACTGTCCTCTCTGCAGCTCTTGCCTGATCAGCGCTGAACATGGCAACTCTCAACAGAGTTCAGGAGGAAGCTCTAAACAGTGGGTCCTCTTCAGCAGACTCTGCCATTTTCTGCTTTGTCAGATAGTGAAAGCTGTAGAGACAGACAGGAAATTTAGGGTCAGTTAGGTTGCTTAGTCTGTGTGTTCCTTGTTTGCTAACACTGAACCTGCAGTGTATCGGCTTTGGTGGTTTGATGCCTGGGGAACCTGGGAGTATCACTTGTACTTTCTGTGTGTGAGTGCGTAGATGGGATTAAGCCTTATTCACTGTGGCTCAGGGATGGCACGTTGGCTGGCGGTGAGGTCAGCGATTATGGCTGGGCCGTGTGGCGTCACATGCATGCGCATGTCGCTCAAGCGGATACTCACACGGCCACACGTGGTGCGTCACTTCCAGTGACACTCACACACGTGTGAGAAGATACTGTAGAATAGCTGAGTGCATAAAATGTATTTTTGATAGCAACGTGTGTGTGTGTGCATTTTACTACAGACAGCCAAGTGTTCAAGCTTAATGATGGACTGATAATGTTATCAGTTTAACAGATTGTAGTGTTGTCGTTTAGCTGCCTGAACTTTGCCATGTAACACGCTAAGTGGCTACTCCCACAGGTTGGCAGAGGGAACATTAAGCCTCGTTTGAATCCAACTAAATACCAAGAGTACTAAGTTGGATGCTGGTAACTGTTTTTTCAGGTTGCTTTTTGTGGGGTTGCAGCACTTTATACCGTACTAGCTCTGTTAATACATGGAAGCACATTTTGCTGTATGATTCTCGTGTGTGACGTTGGTGTAAATATGTAAATATGCTTCACAGACATTAATTTAAATTAATGATAAAATTATCTTTGGTTGACATGGAGCTCTAAAGCTGAGTGTATTCCGTACTTAAGGTAGACATTTTGGGAAAACAGGCTTCACTTTTTGAGATTCAGATGAGATGATTTATACGGCTCTCCCATTTGCCAGTTAACTATAAGGCGTTCGTCAGCTTAGCTTAGCATAAAGAATTACCCTGCTGATACAGAAGGCACACAAGTGACCCTAACATCAGTTTACAGAAGTAGATAATGACATTTATTGTTAGCCTGAGGCAGCAGTGACTGCCTGATATAAAAAAAAACAAAAAACGTGGGAAGCAGAAGTTAAGAAGGGAAGTGGGCTCTTACGCTCATGTTACTTTTACTTCAGTTGTAGACGTCTCACGCATGTTTAATGCACACTTTGATGAAGTGCGGAGATAGTACTATCTATCCTCTCTATCCTCTCTATGGCTTTAGTAATGAACCATGATTTCTGAAGGTCTGAAGAAGTAGAAGTCCGTGGTCACAGTTTAAGACACCATAAAATGGAAGTTTGGGAGATATTTCCGTCTCTCTATCATAACAGTAGGTTCATTACAGTAGCTCATCTCGTTGTGTAAAAGCCAAACCTTGCATGTCGACATGAATATGCAAGTCAGCATTTGCTTTTGCCCACTCAGCTTTTGTCTGCAGCTTTCCAGTTATGGGGCTCACAGTCATCATCACCAGTCTTCTGCTTTTACTGTATACCGGTGAGAACACTGTCTCACATTGGGCTTGAGGTTTCAAACCGGAAAATTATTCGTCCCGAAAATGAAGCGGCCCGGCCAGCTAAACAATGAGCTAGCTCTGTAAAGCTAAGGGGAGCTGCAGATTCAGGTGATAATCCTCTGTATTCATACGCAGTGTACGTTACACTGACTGTCCATGTGTGAGAATATGGATGTACCATACTTTTGTCTCCAGTACATTCAGCTGTGTGAGGGCCAGTGACAAGCTCTGTTACAATATCCGCTTTTTATTGATTCGTCAGAATCATTCATCAAGTGCTCAGCTGCGGTGTTTGACAGAGCATGCAACGTGCAATCCATACGTCACAGGTATTCAGTCATCACGGTGTCTGCTGTGACGAATGTTTCCACTCACATCACCTGAGGAAATGTACACAGTTAGAAGATTCATGTTGGAAAATGTACACACGTTCCAGCATTGTTGTAGGTGGGCACTTGTAATGTAACCAAACATTGCAGTATGTTATTTTTAAGTTCTTGGATGTCCAAAACTCCTCTCTAAAGACAATTGAAGTTTAGGTTGCAAGATTCACTCTGTACTTCTGAATCACTCTTGTTGGTTGTTAGCTACTGACGCTGCGAGCGACTAGTGAATGGACTAATGCAAGTTGACGAAAGCGTGTTGCTACAGGTACCAGTGGGAAGATAAGACACGATCTAGGAAGGCTGGTTGGTTAATGTATTCATGACTAGGTCTGCACAGTTTATAGTACTACAGTACACAGTACAACGTTGTCACGGTGAGAGTAGCAGTGGGTTGTTGCACTTTTTGAAAAGGGATCGTGTACTTGCACATATTTGACTGACTAATGTAATCTATTTTTCCTGTGACACTGCACTGCTACTAAGCTACTAACATGTCAGATGAGTTCAGAAAATGACTTGACTAACTGTGAAACACTCCGAGATGAATTAATCTCTCTGTGGCCTCAGCGTGTCATCGAGCCGCCCTTTAGGACCGCCCACAAACTCCACATTTCAGTGATCTATCGTTCAAAGTCTTTTCACGTGTTTTCAGCTACTATTTTCCAACATATTTAAAGTGCCTTTACACGGTCTATTGGCTAATTTCAGCTCTAGATTTATTTGCAGTGGTTACTGCCCATTAGTGGCCATCATCTCTTTAATAAATATGCCCGTGCGACTGGCTTTACACTCACAGAAACACACCCATCCAAATTAATGCTCTGTCTGTAATGACTGCGTTTGATATTGTTACTTAGAGCTGAAAGGTTTATTGATTAATCTACACACAGTTAATTGGTCAAAGATTATTAATGACGATGATTCATTTTTCAAGCAAAAATGGCAAATAAAACCTCTCTGGTTCCAGCTTCTCAAGTGTGAATATTTGCTGCCTTTCTCAGCAGTTAATTGAGTTCAGGCACAGTATTGAATGTAGGTCACCCGTGTTTTGGCAGCGCTCAGAACCCAGCGCACGATCACTGTAGTTTTGTGCATGAAACGAAAGAAAACACTCTTGAAGTGTAAAAATATGCTTCGGGTGATGTTTACCTGTGTATAGTGAAGAGTGAAACGTGAGCTGTGAAGTGGTGAAGTCTCTGTTAACAGCTGGATTGATTAAAATAAGAGCGAGGCTGTTAAATCTGGCGAGCGTGAGACGCACGACTCGAGGACGCAGCGGAAACACTCTCTGTGCAGACACAACAAGGAAACACGGTTGACTGTGTGATCTACCTCAACGCTGTTATTTTTAGTTACGATTATCTGTCAGGTATCGTACCGTACTGTGAAGTGAGTGTATTTTTACCCTCTTATTAGGTAAGGCCTTGTGATGTCAGCGAAAGCGAGAAGGAGGAAGAGGGAGAGGCTGGCGGCACTTGTCCCGCTCTTGAATTATTGAGGTGCAAGGCTGCTCTCCTCTCAGCGAACACGGACAAGAGCTGACGAGTGGACCCTCACGCTCCTTTTCTTAGCTTCCTTCCATGTGCCTCATCTCTCCCACAGCCACCATCCCATTCCTTTTTTCCTCTCTTTTGCCTCCATCCCTCTCCCTAGTCATCTACTCTGGTTCTGCAACTTCGCAGGCCGTGCAGCCAAACTGTGTATGTGTGTGGGTGTTTGTGTGTGTGTGTCTTTTCAGGCTTTTGGTGGGCTTCTTGTGCACTCGCTGAAGGCTGATTGGCGGAAGGCGGATAAACGTAGAAGCGCTGCGTGGTGAATGTTTAATGGGACCAACTGTGAATATTTGATGAGAGGGAGAGAGTGAGAGAGTCACATATGAAAAGAGAAAGATGTAGATATGGAAAAAAAGAGAGCGAGGCGGTCAGGGTTATGTGCTCCAAAGCACAAATAGCGCATTATAACACATGCATGGTGCCACGGTGTCTTGCCGCAACATGCAAACCTTCCACTTTCCTTATCAAGCCTTTGAAACAACGCAGTGTGTGCATGTGTGCTCATGTCCGTGTCCTAAGGTTCAGTGTGTTTCCCCCCCGCCCCTCTTTTCTTTTCTTTGTCTGCTCATCATTATCCTCTCTGTCCGAAGCATATGGCATCATGTGGGAGCCAACTTGAAATTTTCATTTGCCATATAGTGCTGGACAAGGACAAGAGATTTGTTTGGTCCATAGACTGCTCCATAGATCGTCACGGACAATCTATTGTTTTTAAAACAAATCCCACAACAGCTTCCCAAAGTCAAACCCAAGCAAAACCCAACCGTATTTGTCTAAACGTTACCGCACATCAATACTCTACATTGTACCGTTTTGTTGTTTTCAGTATTTCTTGACATTTAGTTCAAAGTAGAGTAGTAGAGCAGCGATGTTAGGTGTGTGCATCTAGGCCACAAGGTCTCTGTTGTATATTTCTGTGCTCTAGAACTTAAACAATGAATTGATTAATCGTGTTAGTCACAAGTATTTTGATCATTTGTTAATTGTAAAAAATGTTCTGTGTTCACATCCGTTTTTATCCTCCCTGCACAGAAACACTGGATTACACTAGAGAATCTCAGATGTGTCATTTAAACAGGAGGTGTTGTTTGTACAACACGTCACTGCTTTTCTGTCAGTGGCGGCAGAATTGTTCAAGCGTGGATCTTGAACAACGTCCTTGACTGAAAGCTCGCCTCACATAACGTTGCACAATGTGCAGATGCTCACACTATTATTTCTACTGTGTTCTCTAATGCAATCACCTTGAATAAACCTTTTGTGTTGTGCAAGTAACTTCATCATTCCTGAGTAGATCTCTGTGACCAGTTTGTTTTATTTTTATGCACTGCCACTTAGAACTGAAACAATTAGTCGAGTAATTGATTAACCGATAGGCAAAAAGAGCGATCACGCACAGACCAGACTTACATTTAGTTGTGAGACGGGTGCAGTAATTCGACTTCACAGGTAAGTAACTTGCTGTTTCCTAAACGGAGAGGTTTTTATTGAGATTATTTATTGCGACAGTTGGAAGATTGAAAAGGCAATAAAGCAGGGTAAACACATGGGACAGGCACACACTAATTATGTGTGTTTGTGTGCACGTCTACCTGTGTGTGACAGTGACATCACATCATACTCTCACCTTATCTCGATGTCTCCACATTGTTCTTGCTTTTCTTCCTCTTTCTAACTCTTGAGGCCCGATTTAGAACAAATCAGTTACTGTGGCAAAAAATGCAGGTTTTTTTCCCCATTCATTTGAACGGAGGTATTGCATTCTTGCTGCGACGATGTGGGCAACAGGGTCTGCCGAAAATAACAGAAAATGTGACGGAGAAGTTGAGCCAGATTCAACTTTTAAAGAAATGCAACCTGACATCGCACTGCAGTGACCAGTCAAACCTCCGCAGTCAGTTTGAAATGTCACTGAAACTGGAGGTGGATGGTGGAAGTCATGGACTAAACTCTAAAGATACTCTCTCCGTTCTTACTTAGTTTATTTCATGGGCTTAGAATCTACATCCGTGTCTGACTCAGAGTCTATCCTGCAAAATCGTGACACCAAGAAGTTTCCTTTGGTTTGTGTCTGTTTGTTTGAGCGAGAAAGCGAGAGACGCACAGCAGTGGTCAAGTGACACGGACAGTGATTGAGATTGAGGGAGCACCGATCCTGAGAAACCCTAAGGGTGTTTTCATGG
Organism: Nibea albiflora; assembly: GCA_014281875.1. NCBI lineage: Eukaryota > Metazoa > Chordata > Actinopteri > Sciaenidae > Nibea > Nibea albiflora. Next base: position 6,699,459 of record CM024797.1, read on the forward strand.
CTAACCTGTTGAGTTTTCCCGTTTGGTTCTGTTCATTCGGGCTGGTGTGAAAGTTATATCATACTCTGAACAACTGGACCAAGACTGCCTTAAAAGAAGAACCTAAGGAAGTATAAAAATAAGGGGATAAGTAAAGAAGGAAGGAAGCAAGTAACAAAGTGAGGAAGTGGGTTATAAGGCAATAAGGAAGTAGATAATGAAGTAAGTTGGTCAGGAAGTAACTGTGGCTGGCTGCCCGTGTGTCTCTATAAGGGTGTATACATGTCTGCAGCTTTCCAGGCTCTTCAGACATGCCGGGGGATAATCCACCACTGATCACACACTCACTGTCATGCTGTCAATCATGCAGCTTGTCTCCATGGTAACAGCTAGCTTACATACATCATATTCTTCACACCTGACGAGCCAATTCAGCATATTCCCCGGGTGTCATGTACAATGAATAGCAACATAGTGCAGCCAGAGTCAACATGTAAATCTCGAGTCCTTCAGCCTGAGAATACCCGTTCAGAAAGCTGCCTGGCTGTCAGTCAGACAAACTGATGTTTTCCAGAAAATGTCACTTTCTGGAGCCGTGTGAGGTTTGTTAAATGCGTTGACTGATGTCACTTCAGTCTGTATTCACCTCTGGTTCTTCCGTGTCGATGTTAATCCTCTTTTTTTTTTTAACTGTTCATTGTGAGCCAATATTATTGGAGCGCAAAGGTAAATTGGAGTATTTTGTGCTGTTACAGGTCAAAAGTCAAGCTCGAACGAATTCGATCTACAGCACTATTTGATCTATTTACCTTGTAGATAAGTCTTACTATGCTCTTGGTGATGGCCTTACAAGCTTCTGACGAGGGTCCTGAGGATGAATCCTAGAAGTAGGTAGCCAGATGAGGTTGCTGAGGTCGCTTCTGGTACTTCCGCTGCCTTACTGGCAGATGAGGCCGCAGATTTGTTGATGTTGTTTGTAGACGCAGCTGCTTACAAAGTTGGCAAACAGCCTTATCTTTGTTGGCTTTTTTTTTTTTTTCTATCTACAGCGTCAAAACCACAAAATGCAATACTGCTCCTCTGGTATTTCAGTGACACGAACCAGTCAGAACGACTTTGCACACTTGTCCTCCTCCTCCATTTTTATTTATTATCTTAGTTTACTGGCAGTTTTTAAAACACATCAGCTAGTTATGATGGCATACTTTGTTATAAGCTACATACTGTATTTAAACACTGCCTCATTTGACCTCTTTCATCACATCACCCGCTCTCATGTCACTCAGTAATCTCCTTTTTAAACATGGTTATTATTTATCCAGGCTGCAAACGGTTCACTTTGCATATCTGATCATTTTATTGGTGTGTGCTTTTCACCCGCTCTTTTTTTTTTTTTACAAGATAAAAGACCGGATGTGATATATCCACACTAACTTCCCAATTTGGCTGTGGTATAATTATTTGTTCACCTTTTCTTGTCACTATCTCTATTTACACCAGGGTTTATTTGCACAAGGCTGCCATATATTTCCAAGAGAAGGATGTTTGACTAGCCACACACAAACACACAAACACACACCCACAATCGATCACACGTATTGCTCTTTTCTTTCCCGTGCGATGCTTTGTCAGTTATGTCTGTAGTAGTCGTATAATAGACACCTGCCTGCAGGCTCGTAGCCAAGTTGAAATCATTTGATAATCTCCGCTGAAAGCTGCAGCTTGTAATATCCCAATAAAAGTGTTCAATTGAGTCTAGTGTGTGGCTACATCATTTGGTTGAAGTGTGCACTCCTGCTGACTGGCACGACACCAGCATGGTTGGTGCGCTCGTGTCTGCTTCCAAGGTTACAATCAAAACAGCCTTTCATAATAAAAGTCGTCTCACAATAATGCTATTCAGGGCCGGCTGCCTTGACACACTTTTGTGGCGCTGCGTGTGTGATGCAGATTTTGTGAACGCTTTAGTGGAATGAAGCACAACCTCCACTTGATCACCATTGAATTATAATTACAAAATGAGCTGCTACAATAACGGGGGGGGAATTTGATGCCAGTACTTTTTTCCATTGATGCAGAACAGGGATCATTTTCATATTTTTGTCCTCGACTGGCTAAAATTAGATACATTTTGTATTTAAGTTGGAATATATCAATCCAACGCTTTCTACTTTTCTTTCTTCCCTGTAGCCATGCTTCAACAACTGAGCAACAATTATGAATGAGCAGTTATTTAAATCGCTAGCCAGTGGCCATGATCTACTGCACATGTAAACAGAATAATTCATTCCAACCTTGTCCAGCTATAACAACAATCATCGGAGGACGGTGTTACAGCGCACGCAGCTCATTGCTTACACAAAGCGTTGTCAGCCTGCACTATGTCAAGTCAAGCCCATACAACATCTTTGCTCATACAACAAACAGGACTTGTCCCACAAGCTCCAAAATAAATATCGAACCTTGTGGATTTTGCTAGACAGAAAGAGGAATCCCGGTAAATGTTACGTTGTTTACGTTTGAGGAGGATTATCTCAAGTAAACTGTCATTGTCAGACACCATCTATGTCAGCTGTCTTTGCTCAGCTTTACCGGTTGTGATAAATTTGTGTTTTGCTGTGGATGTGTGTTCATGTGCGTCACTTCATGTCTCACTGAAAGGGCTGGCAATCTAAACACACAGTGGAGGTCATTGTCTCTTCTCTCAGGGTACAACCAAGAGATAAAACAGCGTGTGTGTGTTTGTGTGTGTGTGTGCGTTTGATCGACTCTCAGAGCTGGTCATTGTCAGGGTTGAAGCATGTCTCCTTGGGACAGCCGCTCATCAGTGATTAGTTATCACCAAGCGAGGATCAAGGCTGCACTCTGACACATCAAGGCTGGGAACCCGGGTGTTGTTATTTATGTGCTGGAATAAAGCGGCCAGTATTTGCCTCTAGATCTATTCTTAGTACTAATTTGGGTGTAATCACACACACATTTCAACAGTCCTCCAGCCAATAGCTTGTCTTGTCTGCAAAATAAACCGGTATTCGGTATTCAGTCGGTATTCAAATATCACCAGCACAAACAAATAATGGTCGGTTGTTAATAAAGCCCTAAAAACATTGAGGGGAGATAATCTGTACTTCAAATATTACACATAGTAAATTGAACATGCACTAACATTATCTGACTCATGATGGACAAAGAACCAGACGTATCGTCATTTTTCTTGCTTGTCCAATCCTGCTGCCTACATTACCCACCATGCAAGTTGAAAGCTGGCAGTTCAGTTGGGAATTCATGGGGGTGTTTTTAGTCTAGTAGCTGCTAGCCTCAAGCAGAGAGTAGAGTTGGAAATAATAAAGTAAAATAAAGTACAACAGGGTCATGTTCACAGCTCTCACATCTCCAATGCTGATAAGCTTTTAAATGTACTTAATGACACGTGACACTGTGATCTGTTGCAATAAGTCTAATTTACCTTTAATCTCATTTTATTTGCTTAGCCACAGTGTAGTTTAGATAACGGGGTGAAAAAAACAGCACTTTGTGACCATGCAGGTGGCTGCTTTTTATATTTAGATGTGTAGGTGGGGATGCTGGGATGTCAGCTCCACTAGTCAACCTTTATATGGTGGAAAGCTTTTTGTTCTGATCCCTTATTTAAAAAAAACAGCCAAGCTAAGGACATTAGTTTGGGGTCACTGGACAAAAATGATGAGATGATGATGCAGCACTAATGCTCAGGATTTTCTCATTTCAAATTTAATGAAAAATAAAGGTTAAAAGGGGATTCGCCATAAGACCAGAATACATTTATATAAAATAGTTTCCCCTCTTTGTTGGGGGTGCTGGTTCGTTTTTAGCAATGTTTTTGGTTTGTCAGTCAGTTTGGTCCATAATGGATTGACAAGAAAACTGAAGAAGTTCATGATCCCTTAAAGATGGATCTATATGGACTCTGGTGTTCTTCTTTTCACTGCTATCAGAAGAGCATAATGTCTACTTGCAAAAGTTTAGGTCACATCTAAAACTCACGACCATCGGCCTCAGCTGTGCCTTAATAACATACTGACAAGCTTTAGTATGCTAACTTGCAACTGTTTTGGTCTGTTCTCCAAGCCGCTTGAAGCACCACTAGGAGCGTTTTAGTTAAATAGTTGTTTATTTTGGCTGTTTTTATGATCAGGGTGTTATTCTTAAAATTGACCGGATTCTCTGTCATTTCTGTGTCCGACGTCTGGTTGTGGCATCCATCAAAATTAGAACATCCTTGCATCCTTCACGGAGCGTAGTGACACTTCCAGGACGCTACTGAAATGCATTGACAAACATTGTTTAGAGCAGCTGCAATCAGAACTGATGGCCATGTCACAGCCATGCCAAGTCGGATGGAGCAGCAGGACTTGGACTGACATGAAAATCCCTCAGATTAGGCAAAAGTACAAAAGAGGAGCAACTGTTCTATTTGCATTAGAAAATATATGGTTCTTCAATGAAAACCGTTGACTATTCCCAAGATACATACTGATCCAGTCCAGCGTTTATGTTTTGTCGTGTGCGCTGCTAACACTGATTTGAGGCTTATACTTTATGTAGACTTGATAAAATATTTAAGCTTGAATTTTTCCACTTTCTGGGTTACTTTGTCCAGTCTAGTCTGAACACTTCACAACTCTGTACGCCTAGACTTAACACATTAGTATGCGTCAAGTGAAGTGCCTGTCAAATCGTTGAACAGTGTCTGAATCCCCCTCTCTCCATACTTCTGATGTCAACATTTGGGAGACTGCTTCTGAAACCCAACAGGAAGTACGCCACTTCAAGCGCCACATGATTACATCTGTCTAATTGCACAATGAATTTCCTTTAAGGTTGTTTGAAAGTGCGCTCTTATCCGAGTGTGCCTATGAACACGTTTGCCTTCAGACGTGGCAGGACAACATTTCATTTGGACTAGTGTGTTTCAAGCATAACCTGACCTTTACCTAGCGAATGTTGACATGTGGGTGTTGCACATGTGATGTGATGTGATGTACTGTATAAAGATTTGTGTGTCTGTGGTGAGTCAGCACCGGAGAAGATAATATATGCTGTCACATGTTAGTTTCGTCCGTGTTTGTCTGTGATGTGAATGTTGCTGGTGATGTTCAGTGACTTGTGAAGGTCACAGTCCAAACAAATATAAATACAAACATAAAACCCAGTGAACAAAGGCCATGGAGAGAGCAACAGACTTACTATAGATACACAGGAGGAGGAAGAGACCGTTGAGAGACGTTGCTATGGCCTCATTTTTGTCTTCACTACCAGTGCTGACGTTACTGACAGTGGGACTGTATGTGCCCAAGAAGGGAAGCAAATACTTAATTTGAGTATCTGCTGTGTTTCAAAGTGGAGTCTAGTATGTTTATAAAGTATTTTAGGGCTACAATGAATGATTATTTTACATGATTGAATATTTTTGGCAGCAATTTTGATAATCGATTCATCGTTAAAGTCAGTTTTCCAGCAAAAATGGCAAATTCGATGGTTCTAGCTTTTCTGATATCGATTTTCCGACTGTTGGTTGGACAGAGTAGTTTGAAGACATCACTTTGGGCTTTGGGAAAATAAAAACTAGCAAAAAATCAACCAAGTGGCTCCATGGTCAAACACCTCCATAGCGTAAGTAATGGGCTAGGCTCCAAGACCAAGTAAAGCATACTGTATAGATATTTTTCACTTTCTTCCAATGTTTTTTTATCCAAATTGTTCAAGGACATATTAATGAGTTGTTTCAGAAGTGCATTTATTTCACTGTGGCCATAACCGCAAAAGAACACAGCATAAATCCACGGAAATGTTTTAAATCTTTTCCCCACAGAAAATAAGTGTGTGGGAGTGAGCAAATACCTGAGTGATTAGTTAAGTGGCCAACTTTGTTCACTTCAGAAACAGCCCTGTCTTGTGTACTCCAGCATACGTCTTGATTATCCCATAACAACATTGACATAACCCAAGCTTGTGTAGCTGGCAGGCCCACGGGTCAGCAGTAAATCCACAGTTTGTGTGGGCTGCTGTAGGCAAGGGGCGTTAGGCCTGTCGCCATCCATTACAATGTCGAGATCTGTTAACTGTAATCACGGTCCACCTTGCAGAGAAGGAGAGAAAGGAAGAGACCCACTTCAGGCGACACACAAAAGAGATGTGTGAATACATCTGTCACTCAGAACAGCTGAGGTCTGCACCGTTAATTTGAAGGTCTGACGGACTGTGTATAGCTGGTGATGTGTAGTGTTTAAACTCACACCAGAAAATGGCGTGAGTGAAATTTGATCACAGAGGCTTGATGTAGGTACCTTTGCTGCTGTGCTGTCAATAAAATGATAATAATAAAAAAAGACATACAGTCTAATGTGATGAACCGTTGCGGCACTCTATTTTAACCCCACCATTAAGCCTTTATAAGCAGTATAAAGATTTAATAAAGGATTTACGACACTATAAGGTAGTCAGAAGCAGGTTGTAAAGCTACAACTGAATACCGCTATATAAATAGATGACACAGTTAAATATGATAATTGATAGGTTAAAGTGTTAGACAGCGGCAGATCCTCATGACTGACAGTGTTTTGATATTTTTGCTTGAAAGATACTGAATTATTAAAATGGTTGGTGATCAGCAGAGACCTCTCAATCCATCAGCTTTCTTTCAGTATTTCTTTAAATCAGGCAAAGGTCAGGACCCCCAAAATAACCTCGTTCCCCTTTGATGCCTGTTACTGCTGCCTCCTTCCCATGGCGTTAAACTCCATACCCCCTCCTGCTATCTCCACACTGGAGGAACTTTAACGGAGGCGAAGCTGTGGCTGTATTTGTTATCCCGTTGGTCGGAGTGAACTTTTCTATCTAAGCGCTGCAAGGGGTCCTGGCAGGGACACACTGACTCTTTTCACAATGCTGCGCAGCAACTTCATGTTAATGGTCTCTCCCAGCAGGTCAGTTAAGGTCTGTTTAAGCTTCATTTAATGTCCCAACCCAGTAAGCCACACACACAGACTGAAGACCGCCTCTTTTAGCACTGCAGAACATGATGCAGAACAGAAGAACATTATACGTGAGAAACAAAATGAGAGCGAGAAGAAGGCAGCGTGTCACTACGTATTTTGGTTGAGCTGCCCTGACACCTTTCTGACTGTAACACACACAAACGCACACGCAGACGTACTAAATGTGAGAACAGAAAAACCACTGCGAGCGCTTCGGCTGAGCAATCCTGCGTCAGGGTGATTTAAACTTGAATGATTTGTAGGTGAGGCATATGTGAGAGGTTTTAGCCGTGGAAACGGAGGAGCCATTCTTCAAAGATGTACACCGTTTATGAATGCAAAGCCTCGTTAAACGAGGAAAAAGTAGCGTTCCTACCAACTTCAGTGATTTGACACGTGCATAACTTTGGCCCCATCAGCCTCTGCTGCACTTCACTGTACATCTGCTGAGCAGCCAGCGTTGACACTAAGATGGTGAGCATGGTGAATGTTATACCTGCTAACCGTCGGCATTTTAGTGTTTTTATTTTGACCACGTTAGCATGCAGGCATTAGTAAATACAACCTCACAGAGCTGTTAGCTTGGCTGCATCTTCCTCTTGGCTGGGTTGTGGCAGTGCACTAGGTCCCTCTCTGGGGTCCGGTAGAGCAGAACTGGTGTCTGTCTCTGTCTGATTAGCATACTGCAGAGGGCGGTCGGTGGCTAGTCTGGGGGTGGAAAAGGTGAGGTGGGATTTTGAGGATTGGGGCTGGCCATAAATAGTTGAAGAATAGTAGAGAATCAAATAAATGCCAGCTTACTACGGTTGTTAGCACCACTGCCAGCAAAATCGTAACATTATGAACACCATTTTTATTTCCCCCCCTTGTTATTTTCTCCGTCACTGCCCTCCCCGCTGCTTTTACATCATTATGCTCTTGGCTTTGAGTGGGAGGCAGGAGCATCAGCATTGGCCCACTGACACCAGACTGACCTCTCGCAGCAACGGGATGTCTGACTGGAGTCGCTTATTGATGGAGGGAGCTGTGACAAGAAGGGAAAGAATCAGTGTCAGAAACTCTCCTCCGCCTGTCTCACCTGTTCTTCATCTGTCAGTCTTTCTCTGTGTCTGTTTCTCTGTCTCTCACTTTCTGTCTCATTGTGTCTCTGTCTCTCTGCTCGCTGATGCGGGGCGGGCCAGGTCAGTGTGATTCAGGGCTGTAAGCTGGAGGAGGATTGGATCTATTTATAGTCTTGTCTGCTCTGGGCCACGCTGACCCGAAGTCTCTGTCTGTTTTTCTGTTTCTGTCAGTCTGCCATTCATTTATCTCGTATCAGTTGGTCTTTATTTTGTCCTGCCTTACCGTCAGATAAGAAGACATTACCCTCCAGTGTTTAACAAGCTGTTCCTCACTGTAATTTCATCCAGCAGCGGTGTCTTCAAGAGGCTCAAGCACATTCTCTTGTCTTGTTTGTATCAAATGTTCAACCACTTTTCTTCCTAATGGGATGGAGGCGTAAACTAGATTGTTCCATGTCCCTGTTCAACTGAACACTCATCCTGAGAAGAGCTGCTAATATATATATTTTTAAAATATGGATGCTGATGGGAAGGGCGGCTTAACACACTGCATAAACAGGCTACATTTTAGCAAAGGAAAATCTTGAATGGGCTTTTTCAAAGGGGTCCCCTGACCTCTCACTTCAAGTTATCTTAATGAAAATGGATGCTGTGGGAGCCCCCAAGTCTCTCCTTTACAGACACGCACACTTTATGCTAAGGTACCTGGGTATGGGCGGAAAGTTGAGACTTGTGAACACAGTAGCTATTTCACTAAGGTGAGACCAAGTTTTAAACTTGACCCTAAAATAAGCTATTATGACACATAGTATGATCAGTAGTACAGTATGATCACAGCCTTGAGAAACTGTACAAGAAATCAGAGACCAAGGCATTGAGAAGATGTATGGTTCTCCAGTCTTTATTGACAATATATTGGGTATACTGAGGGGTGTTTCTGGGAGATTTCCAGAACCCAGTTGGCGAAATATGCAACTCTTACTGAAATCTTCAAAAGTCAAATTGATTTTTCTTTCTATGGACTTCAAGGTCAAAGTCTTGGTGTCTTAATGTGCCTTTCTTTAGTGGGAAATGTCGAAAAGTATGACAAATGTTAATCTCAAAATACTTGAGCTCACAGTAATGTCATGAAAACCCTTAATTAGTCTGAACAGCAGCCAAGAAATTAAAGATCTAAATAAATGAGGAGAAAAGTAATTTTAGGGCCTGTAACCAGGGAATCTGTAGAAGATTTGACTAACTTGATTGATTGCAAACTAAATATCTCATATATAAGATAATAATATCATATATCTGGATTTTGTACTTAAACATCAGCTTTGTGATTGCTTGTGATAGCAGTGCAGTGTTTCATCACATCTGTGTTAATTCTTTTTTATCTTTTGGGTAGATACTATGCCATCGCTTTGGCCAGGGACACGCCCAGTTTCATCAAGTGTTTGTTTCTGAGAAAGACTCAGGAAGGAATCAGAACGTCGGAAAGTGGTCTGTGTGACTGTGGGTTATGGTGTTTTGTGTGTGCGCATTGAGGAAGTCAAGTTGAGAAGCCAGGCTTTTAGTTGTGCTCACAACTACACTCTTAATGCACCGTTAAACAAGACACTGCTTGAAGTTTAAGCACATGTACGAAAGCAAACATGAGCTGCATATTTCCTGGTGATAAATCCAACATACTGTACCGGTACTGGTTCTACAAATGCTGTCACTGTGCATGGGAGCGGCTTCATGATGAAGCTCAATGGAGAAGCTTGTCGTGTCTAATCAGCGACTCATCATGCTAATATCCCGCTATGCTTAGGCTGCAGGTTGCCAGGTTGGCTGCAGTCAGCAGATGAAGAATGGTGATCGTGATCTTGAGTTGACAGTTGGGCTCTGATCTGCGGAGATGTTGCAGACCGACACGCTGACAAGTAGTCTGTCAAGACTGCGTGTATTACCGGGTTCATGAACGCCAAATTCAGTAACAAAACCAGCAGATTTGGCTGTCTGGCTCGGTCATGGTGTTTACTCTGTCTGCTCAGTTAGCTGACCTTTTATAGTAAAGTATTTGTCTTATCTTTCCCTCCGGTCAGAAGTTAATTGGTGTGCTTGGGGGAGAGAGTATAGGTTGTTTTCTAAACAGTGGGAAAAAAATCCATCTATTCATCCACTGCTGCAGCTTGTAGATGGAGGAAGGAGGGGACTGGATGGATAATGAATATGATGATGTGCCACGCCGTCGATCATCACTCCAATCCAATTGGGCTAAGTGCTGTGTGTTGTTTTTTTTGGTGCAAACGCCATGATATCACATCACATCTCTCCGGAAAGCTGTAAAAGTGTGTGTGTATAGTGTTCCTGTGGGCGTGGATGGTAACAGCAGACTGTTGGTTTGACTCTTTCACTATTTACATGAAGTCCTACAAAGAAACTAAAAGAATATTTACAAAGGAACTTTCTCAGTTTGTGTTTATGGTTTGGGATATAGAGAGTGAGCCTTGTTGGGAAACCCCACTGGGCACGTCTCCGTCTTCTTGCTGTTGTGACGCTGTTTTGGTCTTTTATACACACTGAATCAAACACTAGTGTTTTGCTCACTTTGGCTCAGATTTTGCTCGTTTTATATGATTCTAAATATGCAAATATGCTACATGGTTTTTATGATTGGAGGTTTGCTCGGGGTGTTTTATTTTGAAAATCGACAGGATCCTCTATGCCTTTTCTGTGTCTGACTTCCTGTCAGCTCAAGCTGCTCTGTGCAGATCGATGCAGGCTGATCACGGACTGCAGAGCCTGCAGACCCGCTTCTGGACCACCTGCTGAAACGGACCTCAGCAGTACCGGTGGGGTTTAAAACATTGACTCGTACAGCTATCAGGACAATGGGTGAATTAGCCCGTTTTCAAGTGGCTCTGTCCCTCACTTGTAATGACTCTCTACTGATTCTGCTGGTTCTATACAGAGCCTGTAGTTGCCTTCTCCATTTGGCACTTCTGTGCCAAGTGGAGGCTGCAGTCACTGTCTCTTGTTTGTATTGTTTTCCATACAATTTGTCTTTTTGAAGCCTGCACTTAGTCTCTCATCTCTCTATTGAAACTCCTCAGTTAGTTTCTAGTATTTCTAAGCAGCCAGCTGCCAAGATTGTCTTCCATCACAAGCATAATAAAGCCGTCATCTCAGGCCAGCATTGAAAGATAGTCTATTTTTGCGGGCTGATTCAACTTCTAAGAATACACGCAGCCAAAATAGTTCATTATGTCTCTGAGAAGAAGGTCGTGGAATGTCTGCAGAATGCTTTGATTTCTCCTCCTCCTCTGAACACACTGGTCAGATTAAAGCTTGTGCGTGTGTGCATGTGTGTATTAAAACAAACTTAACAGGATAGATGCATGTCTGTATGCGAAGACATGCAGGCTAAAAGCTGCAGCTGATTGGCTTAGCCCTGTAGGTCAGAGATTTGGGGTCAAACTCGGGGTAGCATTTTAAGCCCTTCCTGTGTTTTCCTGCAGGAGCTTGTTGCTGGTAAAGACAATGGAGTCAATGCACAAAACTTGACGCCACTAATCAAATGTCTACATTTGATGCATGCACAATATTTTTCTAGCAATGCACTGTTTAACAACATATAAACATGTACAAAACCGGCTCATTTTTATCAGAATTCTTGCAGATTTATGTTCTGTTAATTGACTGATCATTTCAGGACTAACCGTTCTGTTGTCCTCTCCTCTGAGTCTCTCATAGCTACTGAAAACAGCCCTAAACATTTGTTGAATTAGAATACACATTACATGAACTATATGTTTGCAATTCTAGTTTTTCACCTTTCATGTACTGCCAACAGATAGCAGTGAATTATCACTGAAGGTGCCATGTAAAATCCATACGTTTTAAATGCTTGGTATGCACACAAGATAACTCCTGTTAAATGGGAGTCGTGCAATTGATTTTCCACTGCCTCCTAAGGCGCCTCAGTGTTTGCTGTGGAGGAAGGAAGTATTTCCTATTCACGTTTCCTGACGGTGTTTTTTCAGCCAGTCTGGGAATTTGGACAAACTGAAACCTTCTCTGATCTCTGGGTTACCCTCGTCCCATTAGCTCGGTTCATTGATTACACGCAGCTCGATTAGTGACCACTAAGTGTGGGACTTCTGGTCCTGACCATAACTGTTGCCACAATTGTCAAATATAGTTTACTCACTGTACATGCCCAAGTGATTGACTGCTCTGCCACAGAGCTGCTCATAATTTCGACATCATCAGGGTTGAACTTCAGTTATACGTATTTTTCTCCTGACAAGTTTATACTTGACTTCTTCTCTTCTCTTCGCGTAGTCATTTCCAAGAAGTCAACCAAATAAAATGCAAATCAGCGCATGTTACCATCAGCTGCTGCCATGAGTAAATATCAAGGACATGATAACATTTCATGATTACTCAGGCACTAGTAACTCACGATGATACATCATGGTGTTATTTTGACAATGAATCACCTCGGATTCACGTCTACCTTGTTGTGGATAAAGAGGGAATGATGTGCGACCATGTGTCCTGGCCACAGTATTTATTATTTGGTTGGTAGCAAGTTATTTGTTGTTACAGTAGAGTCGATAAAAAGCAGGCAATGGAACGTGCAATCAAAATATCCGTCATTCTGTTTCACACTTTCACATCTTCTGTAGGGATTAATTGAGCTGAAGTCTGTCTCCTCAAAACAATCATTAATTATCACAACAGCTTAAGATGAATGTAAAAGTTAACAGCTAATCGACTAATCGTTACACCGGGGACTGCTGCGACTCTAATTATTGAAGCCTCAGTGTGTAACTTTGTGAATGTAATCAAATTTAATGAGAATTAGAGCCGCAGCTAACAATTATTTATATTCAGTTTGCCGTCGTACTGTTTGACAAAGAGAAACATCAAATGCTCACACTCGAGAGCAAAATATCTGGCTGTTACGCAACTCGCTTAATAAGCGCAGTATCAGGGCGTATACTGGTGAAGCCTCATTTGTCAATATGACAACCTTTGCAACATCTGCCAAGCTTTCTTATATTCAGGTTAAAAAAACAAAGCAACAGGATTCATGATTGAAAATGTGCCAAAGAACAGCACAGGGCCTGTACTTACCGCACCGGGCTGTGTTTGAGCACCTTTACATACATGCATGCCACAGCTGCAGGTGTCAATATGTTTGCTTATCTATACCCCCATGACACTGCCCGAAGCCTTGAATGGGACAGAAGATTAGAGCAGCCCAGCGTGACTGAATAACTTAGTGCAGAAACAGTGAATTTTGTAACGGCGTCGATGAAGAAGCTTTATTTAACTGTGGATCAGTCATCGTAGAAATGCATCCTTATTTGTCAACACGATAACTTTTCCACCGTTGTCAACCCTGGATGGATTTTTCCATCGTTGAGGCTTTGTGTTCAGTTTATGTGCAAAGTTTAGTGCATAAAAATAGTTAGTGAACGTAAACGTGCCAGCGTCGCTCGCGGGTATTGACAGTATGACTCTTAGCAGTTGTACATAGCCTGTGGTGTGTCAGATGACGTACATGTAGAGGAAACTTGACAAGCTCTCCCCTTCAGAGTGGGATATACTGAATATGTCAACCTTTTCTAACTTTATTTCACTGTATTCCAACATTTTCAGCACAAACTATCAGTTAAAGGAGTAAAAATAATCTGCAGATGAACATATACTGAAAATTATCACCAGTTGCAGCACTAATCGTATCTATATTGACACCATCAATGGACAGGGGATTAGGGACATCCAGTGTCGCTCCCACTCTGTCACACACACACACACACACACACACATATATAGAAAACAAACACATACAGGCATTACTCAATCACATAAGCCGTCCATCTGTCCCCAGAGATCACCAGCTGGTGGGTGTCCAGTATGAACTTGACCTCTGACACCCAGCACCAGGAGATATGATCCACTGGATCTATCAACTTCAACTGTATCTGTCCTACAACCAATCTTCCTACACACACACACACACACACGGACATCCTCTCCTCGCCATTAGAATCATTAACTGGACACTGATTACATTAAGACCGGACCCACAAGACTAATTTCACTAAGTGCAAAAGGCTTGTGCCAGAGGCTGTATGTGTGTGTGCATACGTGTGTGTGCATACGTGCGTGTGTGTGTGTGTACTGTGTGTACAGTATATAACTCTCTGGTTGTCCACTTGTACAAACTCATATTAGTTGACAGCCACTGTTTTGGCCTCTTAGCTTGTCTGACTCGCTCTGTGTTTTACCTCTTTGACATCCTGTCTCAGAAACTCTGCTGTCCCCCTCCAAGCTGAAGTTGAGTTTATGTTGGTGACAAAAATGGCAGGTTTAGAAGAAAAGTGATTGTTGTGAGCGGAGGATGCGGGTGAGGAGAGATTGTAGAGAAAGAGGATAAAATGCGTTTGTGTGTTTATGTGCTGCAGCTGCACAGTTGAAAGAAAAAGCGCTCCACAAAGTCGCTCGTGGAGGATTTTCTGAAATCCTTCCAAACAAGTTATCAAGTTTTAATGGTTGCAAAAATCTTTGCTTTAGAAAAAACAAACAAATGATGTATTATTTATTAGCACATCATCTGTTTTAAAAGTTCTGCACAGGAAGCTGTTTCCAAAATGCTCTTGTGAAAGTGCGGTTGAACAACACGAGCAGGTTGTCAGCGAGTCATTCTGAACAATAATGAAGTATCTATGCATCTCCTCTTTCTCATACTGACGTTGTGTCCACTGTTGTGTCCCCTCTGCTCAGATCACCAGAAACTGGAGCGGGAGGCCAGAATCTGTCGTCTGCTGAAACATCCAAACATAGGTGAGTCATTTTTTGAGAGGCAACAGATGAGTGTTTTTCAGTCACTGCACTAGATTTCAGTCAGACAGAATATTTATAGAATTGGCGTCAGTCACACTCCTGGAGGATCTCCAATGTCCGTAGTAAATAAACGGCCATAAATCTGCTAAGAAATCATAAGAAAGAACTCCAGAATTTGCCGGAGAATCATCACATTTTTAGGTTTTCTCCAATGTCACTCACTACAGTGGTAGTTTTCTGTACGTCTCTGGGCACATTGCAAGCAGGGAATGCTAATAGCATCTGTTTATCATGATGCAAACACATACAGGTTTCGATTTTGTCTTACACAGTCCACAACCTAAAAACGAGTCCTGTACCCTAAAAACGTCTCTCTAGCAATAAACTGTCAGGCTGAGTGTCAGACATTATAATTGAGTAAATGAACAATGTCTAACGCTTGAGTTTCATCACACCTCCTTTACTGCTGAAATATATATATAGAAAGGAACGTAATGGCAGTGTGCAAACGTAATGGCAGTGTCTTATCATACAGTAGCATGCAGCCAGTGCAAGCTCCCAGCACGCGCACACACACAGTATGATAACAGCATAATAGGTATGCTTTCATTGGTCTGATTCTTCTTTGTCCCGCCTGATTCCCGCTTCTTCCTCGCCCTATTCTTCCTTTCTTTTCCTCCCTCAGCGGCTCTTTTCTCATTCCACTCTCAAGGGTAGAGCTTGTCGGGTTTTCTTTTATCTCAGTGTACGACGTCTGAAGCAAGAGGAGAATAATATATGACATTCTCAGACCATTTTCGCTCCTAATTTAAGCACTCCAGCACCTTCACTCACCTTGACACAAGCAGGTTTTTTTTAATCTAGTTAGTACACTGCTGCCTTTCAGCGCTGTTGGATTGTTAAGAGCTGATGGGTTGTCTTTGTTGGCAACAAGAAAATAAAACCGTTTCACACCTCGTGTACGGTGATTATCCCTGTTTGCTTTCCAGAGAGAACCTAAAAAGAAACGACCATTATCACATCAATTATGAATGATTAAAATAGGACAACCGCTCTCTCAACTTTGTCATCCAAGAGCTGGCTCCTGGTTGCCAACATGCCAGGTGGCACTCAGGCTTCAGAAACATACTGTGGAGTGGATGAAACTGCTCTGCTGGAAACCAAGTATCATTGTATTTCATTTGACCTTGTGTGTGTGTGATTGTGAATTAACACGTAATGATAGTCTGCTGATTTGTGTGGTTCTTTATCTTCTGCTTTTTCTAACTGTCTTACTTACTTTGCTAGTTACTCATCGAGAAAAGTAACATGTCAGATTGTTTGTTACTGCCGTCAAACTGCCTCCACACCCACACGTCAGGTGTAGAATCAGAGAAGCAGGCAGCCCCGATAATTTGGATGGATTTACTGACCATCCAGCTAGCTCGGTGAGCTTCAGAAATCCTGAGCTCAGCTGTCCCAAGTCTCAACAAAACTTGGTGACATCTGCGATTACCGTCGGCGTTTCTCCTCTTTTGGTAGAAGCGAGCCGCCTCCTTCCAGCAGCCAGCCGCTGTGCCAAGCTAGCGCATCCTAAACCAGTCACACCACAGAACACAGAGACCAAACCCATATTAACCCACCAACGAGCAAACAAACCGACCCACCAATGTCAAAGTAGTGGAGCATTACTGGGATTAGTAACTGTAATGCAATTACTGAATTTTAAAATGTAATCCCCTACACTGCTTACTATCTGAACACACACACTCACACAGGTGATCACTCATACAGAGTTTCCACCTAGACGTTTATTTATGTCACCTAAATGACTGATTTCTAATTGAAGGCTCCTTCTCTGTTTCTTTGTCCCTCACAAGTGCGACTCCATGACAGCATCTCAGAGGAAGGCTTCCATTACCTTGTCTTTGACCTGTAAGTAAATCACATTAACACACACACACATACACAGACCACAGGTTCAGACTGGAGTATTGCTCCAGGATAAATTGCTTCACCTCAGCAACAAGTAATCATGTCTCTATGACTGTCACCGCAGTACGGTGCATCAGCTCCTCCACTGTAAATGCCCAAAGGTGTTTTTCACCTCAGTAATTTCCTACCCGTTTTCCCACACAAGTAATGTAAACTCTCATTTTCAGCATGTTTACATCACAAATAAAAATGTTGGAGAGGCAGGCTTCCTTTTTCTAGTAGTCCAAATGGCATTTGTTAAATATCATGTTTTATATTCGCTAATGATGGATCTGTCTACACCAACACCACAACCAAATGGCAGATAGAAAAGCCGTTGAAATGTGTCGTGCTGATATTGTATGTAGCGTGTACTTTTTTACATGTCTGAGAGGACTCCTCCTTTGTCTCTGTGTTATAAAAGAGACATAACAAAGTCTTTATTGTCTCCCTTTCTCTGCCTGCAGTGTCACTGGAGGAGAACTGTTTGAGGACATTGTTGCTAGAGAGTATTACAGCGAGGCAGATGCCAGGTACAGTATGTCATACTGCTAACGTGTAAAGTTTTCGGCCACAAAAAGTAAAAAAAAAATTAAAAGTTCCATTATGAGAGCACAAAATGTTTTACTTTATGCTTTCTGGCAGTTCTCTGAGGATGTTTTCAGTACATGGTACACACTTTATTTTAAATTTAATTCCATTAATAAATCATGTCAAATCTGTTCTACGTTATTACTTTTTGCACGTTGCTTTTTGTGTTAAAACTGTATGTATCCAGGGGAGTTTTACTGAGAGCATCGCTCTCTATTTTTAAGGCACTCCTGGATCACATTCACAGTTGCACATTCAGCTGCCCAGTTCGACCACAGTCTGATCTGCTGGCCACTAAGCAGCTCCACTGGCACAGTCGGGGTTCAGGGTGCTTTTCATTTTCCCCACGCAGACTTATCCTGGTGGTCCGGTGGCTTGAACCAGGGACGTAAAGTAAAGTTCACCTGCCTGGATAGTGCAGACTGAACTTTATCTAATGCTCTGGCAAACTTTAGTCATGTGGCAGCTAGTTTTATCGACTTGTACCATCTCAATACAATTATATATGCTAGATAAATAACAGATAAAAATGTGAGATCTAAACATTATTATTATCTTTAATAGTAAGATAATGCAGTTAATTCAGAGTTTATTTTGTAATATGTTTTCTATTTGTTTGCTCCGTCCTAAATCTCCATCACTTGCACCATGACATGATTCTCACAGTGGAACTTGGCCTCTAAATCGTGTACTGATGGTAAAAACAGATCAAGTTGTGGGTGGAGGTTTGCCTACAAGCAAAGCTTTTACCCCGGCCATGTAGAGGGTCTCAGTGGATTTTAAGAGACACCTTTAAGTCTCACATCCATACAAGCAGAAGAGAGGGCAGCTTCAAACACTTTGCTTTTTTTTTTACACTTAATGGGGCATCACACACACGGCTGAACAAAGTAGAAACCCAGCTATCCAAAACTTTCATGTTTTCACTGCCAAATCCCAGAGAGCCACCACCTCTGACACACCATGACGACATCCTCCTCGAGTTGTTTTTCTGAACGTTATTTTAAAATCTACCGAGAGCACAACTTGTGATTAAACACGACCGAGAAATCACGCGTCGAGTTCTCTAAATGTACACGCAGCCAGTTTGACTCACTTTGCACTTGTAGCTGAAGTCACATACGCTGCGACAGACTGCTATAAATAATATTAACAAAGTTTCGGTTTCGGCATGGTGATGAAACCACATTAAATGGGACGGTTACATTTCTAGTCATGGTATCTCAGTACAGTAAAAAGGACTGCTGCTAACTTTTGGTTGTCTAGAGAATTGACATACATTTGGGATTCACAGTGTTGAGGCAGGCCAAAAGATCAAATTTGAGGGGATGTACAACACTTAAGTAAGTAAGAACAGTCTGCTGGGAGCCATCTTAGCAGCAAAACAAGGAGGAGGGTAAAATGTGGAGTCTAGATTTAGCCTAATTTGGACACAACACCCAGAGCTCTCGAGTCTGCTGTACAGAGAGAGGACACCACTCTCCCAAAGTCTTTCTCTGCGCAGCCTTTTGCTGCTGAGGCTGACTTCACCTTTACTGATGTCTGGCTCAGGTTTAATTTAAATGAAACTGTAGTAAGTCTAAGTGAGCGTCAGACCAGAAAAAATGCTGATATGTAAGCTTAGGACAAGCTCACACAAGAGGCTCACCACGGCCTGGTCGCTCCACTTCCTTCCACACAATCATACACATAAAGATGCACCCGACTTTCCTTCTCCTCCACATGCATCGCTTCTTCTCCTGTCCACCTGGCTAGTTTTCGTATGGCGACAGTGTAAAGTTGCTGGTACATCCGCGGGTTTTACGGGGCCCTCGCATGAGTCGGGCATGGATGAAGAGAGTAGGTATGATGAGTGGCACGTGTCAAAATAAAGGAGAGGGAATGATCTCATGTTGCCGTTCGCAGATAGCATGTTAAATATTTGGTGAAACGTGACGCTTATTGCAGGGATTTGCTTTCAGCCAGCAAGGGCATTAAGGTTGGGTTAAATATGGGGATATCTGTGCACATTTTCAGATACTCTCTCTTGGAAAGCTCTGCCCCCAGCACTCAGCAGCTATCTATCGGCAAGCTGCAGATTTATACCTCCACTCCACTGGGACCTTCTCCCCACATGACACTCTACAAAACCCTGCGACAGACACACATTTCTTGCTCAAGTTTTGTTAAGTTTCCCAACTTGTACTGCATTCAGCTACGCTTATTTTGGTGCTACATTACATTAGTAATTTCCCTTTAAACTTGGTATTTTTGTTATCAGTGACGTGTCTCTCCTCTGTTTGCCAATCCTTCTCTGTCTTCTCCAGCCACTGCATCAATCAGATCCTGGAGAGCGTCAGTCACATCCACCAGCATGACATTGTGCACCGGGACCTCAAGGTGAGTTACCGTAAACCGGTGATGAACATAGGAGGCCCTTCTGCACTGTCTGACATACTACTGTGTCGTGAAAGCAGATGAAAGGTGTGTGCGGAGACCGAGGTCTAAACACATGCACACGCTCGTCACGCTGTGACGTGAAGAGCAACTTAAGAGACGAGCGTCATCCTATTCCCTCTTCACCTGCCTTCTCTCCTGCTTATTTCTCTATTCCCATGCCGCTCTATGTCTAAACCCCCTCCCGTTTTCTTCCTCTCTTTCCTCCTACCACCCCTCCTGCACTGCCGAGGAGTGACGAAAGCAGACCAGCTGCTATTAATAGCGGGTCGGTAGGTGACGGTGATGACGGCCTGTGACGATTTCCCCTGCAGCAAGACGGTTCACCCCTACCAGAAACCAACAGCACTCTGACCTCCTCAGTTGTGTTGTTTAATTTTCATAGTGAATGAAGACAGCAAAGTGAGCTGCGATTTAAACAAAGCACTACACTGTGTCTTTTCTTATTGAGTTCAGTCCTGAACTTTATTTAACAATCTGGCCTGTTATTTTATGTGACAGAACAAGATTAAACCATTACTCCAGAGAAACTAGACAGATATAATTTGAATATAAGCATCTTTTTATGTGCTGTTGCTTTTCATTGATTTTTAGCCTGCGTATAGATCCTGTTATCAAATAAACTGCAGAGTGAAGAGGCGAGAGTTTCAGAGAGACGATAATGTTTATAGATGACGAGAGCGGTGGACAGCAATGACTTACATTATAGTTGTTAATGTACAGCTCTCCTTTCATGTGTTCAGACTACATCTCTGCAGCTAAATATCACACAGAGCCACCAAAATATATTTTAAATTCTTAGAGTTTCCAAAAATACTCAGTGTGTACAGCTGAATTTGGGTGAAATGTGTCTAAAAATGGTGCATAAGGCTTTACTGTTTCCATTTCATAGAGTGAAGCAGCATAAAAACATGTTTTGTTGCACATTGAGCAATTTTATAGAACAAATGCAAGTCCAGTGTTCTCTGTCTTATAGCTCTGCTCGCACTGCTAGCACTGCTCTGGGCTTCAGTCAACTCTTTGCTCTTAAGGTGCTAAATGCTCCGGTCTGTTCACCAGCTAGTTGCTAACTTTGTCTGTCTGCTGTTTTGTGCTGAGCAGGTTGTTTACAGTGGGGTTTTCAAACTTTTTGACTGAAAACAGCTGCGTGCAAAAATGATGATCTAACAACCAAAACAGTAAAGTTATGGGCCAGACAGCTCAACAATGAGCTGACACTCACTATAAAACTCTTAAAGCTGAACTCAGCAGGCAGATTTGGGTGATAATTCTCTGTAGGTTCATCACAAATGGCTCTCTCTCTCATCAGCCTGAATTGCAGCAGCAGATGGCAGCTGTTTTTAGTTAAAAAAAAAAAAAAAGCTCTAATAAACCAACTGTAAACTTCCTGGTCAGCACCAAACAGCAGACAGATTAAGTTAACAACTGGCTGGTGAACATATGAGTTGGTAGAGACCAAACCAGAGCTAAAAGGAGAGCGACAAACCCTCCGATCATCTGACTAGCTAAAAATAAAGCAACATCACATTTTCTTTTTTTCTTCTTTCTCTGGAAATAAAGCTGCCAAATGTGACATCTGTATTGGAGCCATAAAAACACGAATAATGCCAACAAAGAGCGCCATGGAGAGTTGTGACATCACACACACACAGCCACACACACACTTGTCATATATCTGCCTCCCTGTCATCCTGGGAGGGCCACTCGTTGAAGGGGGAAAACAAGAATTGGAGAGAAAGAGTTGAATGCTGTTGGCTGGTGGCAGGCTGGGTTGCTATGGTAACTGTAGGGTGAGGTCACCCGGCTGCTGCAGCGCCAGCGTAGGGGCTCATTATGCCACCTCCCATCTATCTGTCTCTATCTGTCTGTCTCTCTCTCTTTCTCTCTCTCTCTTTTTTCTTCTGTTGCTTTCACTCTCACTCTCTGTCCCTGTGCAGTTCCACCTTTTATTTCTCTTTCGTATTGTTTCACCTCTGCCCGGCCTGAAATGGTTGGAGGAAGGAGGGGTGGATGGATAACTAGATGGATAGAGCGAGGGCGAGACTGACGGATGAAAAGAAGCAGACCAAGAGCACAAAAACAGTTGGTACCAGTGTCCAGACATTTGTCGATCCGTCCGTATTTGAGGTGATGTTCATCATGTTGTGGACAGCTAATCACTGCAAAGACATTTGCACACACACACAAACACACACACCGCATCATTTAAAATCTATTTTCCGAACTTCTTATCCTGCTCAGGGTCTCAGGGGACTGGAGTGTTTCCCAGCTCCATCTGGGCTAATGTTCATATAGACCCCATTTACACTTGGTATTAACACCCTTTTATCAGGATATATGATCACAGCCCTCTGCATTTACACCTGGTCTGATCACCTGGAGACCTGGACACCTGGAGAGTTATGCATCTCTGCCAAGTGCAATATGCAAATTGGGTAGAAAGAGCTGGCAGAGAAACAAGGTCCGAGGTCTAGAGAAGCAATGCAGGATAGGTGCAGGCTTTTCAGGTATCTCTGCTCACAACATTATTTATACTGTAAAAAGAAAAGTGGTTACTGTAAAAGAAGTGATGCTGCTGTGTGAGCTCCCTTTTTAACTTTCCTCTCTTTTACCAACTTTTCCTCTGAGGCTTCCTGACGGGTAGCTCGAGAGAGCAGGAAGGAGGAGAGTTTTGCAGCATGTTTCTTTCCTGAAGAACGAGGTCACACTGAATGTCGGAGTCCAATTCAATCCATATTTAATTGCAATGTGTTGAACATGCTTTTGCACCAGTATTAGCATACAGTAATGTACACTTTTCTTAACCCTACCTCTCTTTATGCTTCCTTTCTAAGATGATGTGGTCCCAGCTATAGCATTTACACACTGCTGTAGCAGTAACTTTATGTAGCCATATTTTAATCACAGAAGATTTGGCTGACATCTTCTGACTCCTGCATTTACTGCCTCCATGCTAACAAATTAATCTAAGAGTGCACATGCAGTGCAGTGATCCCTCCAGTTGTGGTGTCGAAATGAAATCCCAGACAAGAACCTTGGTTTCAAGGCCAAGACAGATCTTGAGTGCACAGATGTCCGGGAAAAGCTGCACACTTCACATAGAAAGCCACGCCGTGAAAAGAAAAGAAACAAGTCAATCTTATATTATGAAGTAAAATACAAACCAAGCAAATCTAAAACCGCCGTGCAGCTAAAATCAGATGACCTTGCATCTGATTACACTTGACCCTGACGTGTTTCCTCCTCTCATCTCTTCCTTAAGAAAATACACAAGGAAAACAAGGACGCAGTTAAAACAACTGAAGCACAGTTAATATGTTCTTATCTTTGCCAAGTTCCTTTTGCATGCTTATGTGATCGTGAGGACAGTGTCAAAGTGCTGTGTTAAATTCTGTGACAGCTGACTGAAAAGGTCTTTCCTTTGGGGGAAGCCTTGAAGCCTGTTTGACCGAATCATGCCTCATTACTACTGTAGATGTCATCTTGCTCCTGCAGCTCATCCAGTCATGCAGACAGATAGAACATTTCTTGAAGGAGCGTACATGCGTATCTCTTTTGCCCTTAATTAAATGTTTTCCTCCGCTTGCTGCTCCTAACTGTGCAAACATTTATTTTGTGCCATGCAAAACTTCATTTCAGTTCATCCGAGGATAAATTTAACAGAGCGCTCTTATTGAATATCTGATTTACTTCATTTACGCGTAAATAAAAACATTTGCCAACAGTTCTTTAAATGTGACGATTCATTTCACTGTGACTTCATTTAATTGATAATCTTGGGGAATTTTTGCGTGTTAAACAAAAATGTGAAACTTGTGACATTTTACAGGGAAAAAAAAAGCTGACAAAAGAATATTGAAAACAGTCACTACTTTCATATTTAATCAGAAAAAACAATTTGTCTCTCTGTGTTGCAGCCAGAGAATCTGCTCCTGGCCAGTAAGATGAAGGGAGCAGCGGTGAAACTTGCAGATTTCGGTCTAGCCATCGAGGTGCAGGGGGACCAACAGGCATGGTTTGGTAAGAAACACGATATTAACAATTTGGAATTTTAACCCTGTTTCTCTCTCTTTCACATTCAGCAGCAATGATTACTCCAGGAAGAAAAACATCCTCGATGCCGGAGAAAATAAGAAAGTATTAAATTAGTAGGGAGCTTATGTTTCAGTTCATTATGATAATAATACACCTTATCAAGTAATAAGAGCAATCATGGAAGATTACTAGATACTAAATAATCAAATAATGTCCAAATGTGAGTGTCTGTGTCGAGAACAGTGCACATGCACATCCTGAAAAATACATACAGAGATCAGAGTGGCTTATGAATCCATAGTCTTCTCAAATGCTGTAATCAGAAAGAATACTGCTTATCCTTGAATTATTCAAGAGTTCAAGACAAACTTCACACAAGGATGTTT
The DNA here is from genome assembly GCA_014281875.1 of Nibea albiflora. Lineage (NCBI taxonomy): Eukaryota > Metazoa > Chordata > Actinopteri > Sciaenidae > Nibea > Nibea albiflora. The sequence continues at coordinate 6,723,744 of CM024797.1, forward strand.
GTATTTTCACAGGTTTTGCAGGGACTCCAGGATATCTGTCCCCAGAGGTGTTGAGAAAGGACCCGTACGGAAAGCCAGTGGACATATGGGCATGTGGTCAGTTTGTTAACATGCATACGCCACTTCAGTTACATTTTATACGTATTTTGTGTCATTTTATATCCTGTATGTTTATATATATATTTTGTATGTGTGCCAGGTGTGATCCTGTACATTTTGCTGGTGGGCTACCCTCCCTTCTGGGACGAGGACCAGCACAAGCTGTACCAACAAATCAAGGCCGGAGCATATGACGTGAGTCTTACTTTCCTTTACATCTGTAACTACATGTGTGTTGTTTGTGTGCAGATTATTTACCATAAGAACACCTCCACAAACTAGACGAAACAATTTGCTATTGTTCAGACTTCTCTGTTAGTAGGGCCGCAGGTTTTTCCACTCCTTTGAGTTTGGTAAAAATGGTTTGGTACGTGTTGCAGTGACGCACCCTGCCGTCTCGGACCGGTCAAACCTTCACAGCCAGCCTGATAGTCTCTGAAACTGAGTCTATCCAGGTGGATTCATGGACTTGACTATAATACTCCACCTGTTGTGTTCTGGCTTTGTTTATTTCAGTCTGACTCGCAATTTACGCTGCAAAATAATGACACGAAGAAGTTTAATTTGGTTCGTGCGCAGTGGTTTGAGAGAGGGAGAGGCTGAGCGTTGGTAGAGAGACATAGACAGTGAATGAGAGTGAGGCAGCACCGGCATTGAGGAAGCCAGTTAATCAGCTAAATAAAATTATTCCCCACCGCCACACAGCCCTGCGGCGATTCACCGAATCGGGGTTGCATTGTTTGATGGTTTAATGTATTCTGTGAGCACAAGCCGAGCTCTGTACCTCAGCTATACTGCCACATCAGATGCTAAACACACAGTATTTGCATATTATGCTGTTATAAATACAGATAGGTGCTTCTGCACATTTCCAGAAGCCACAGAGAAACATTAGCATGTGCGTGGAGGTGTGTTTCTGACCACTTGACGAATAGAAGTCTGATATTCACTGTCCTTATAGCTCTGTTTTTTGGTCTCCACCAACTGCTTAGGAAAAATATATTTAGCTCTACTTTTTCACTATTTTCAGTCTCTAACTTTGTCTGTCTGACATTTGGTGCTGAGCCAGTAATACACATAGAGATGTTTTTTTTGTGTGTGTGTGCTGAAAACAGCTTCCTGCTTCAGCTGGGGGGAAAAAAAAGCTGATGGGGGCAGTCAACTTCAGTAAAGTTTTGAGCTGTAACCCGTCCCACACCTCAACAACAACAACAACAAAAAAAAAGAGCTGAAAGAAGCTCTGAAGTTCTGGAAAGTACAGAGGCAGGTGATAATTGTCTGAGGGTCTGTCACTCCGAGAAACAGCTGTCACATTAAACGCTGAGGGTGGTGGGATTACCTGTCATCTACTATGACTGCTCACATGATAAATTCAGTGTGTTTTCCACGGCGCTAATAACATCAGTGCATCGTGTTACACTCACCACGTTGCTGCTCTGAGCAGAAATAATGTAGTCATGCACTAATTAATTCCAGTCATTTCTTCATCGATATTGAGGCACTGTTAAAAGCGCTCGGCGGTTTTATACAAATTAAAATATTTCAAAGGAAGGCTGCCTGATGTTAAGTGTTACTTCAGTGCTTCATTCACGGTTATTGTAGATAACTCAGGAAAAAGGGCAAAGTGAAACATCTGCCGTGACTCTCACTGTGCTGATTTTAAGTGAGTTTGAGTTTGACTGGGGAAAAGGGCAAATTAGAAATGAAGCCCTGTTTCTCTCCGAGGTAAATAAAGGCCACTCTTTGAGCCATTTCATCCATTATTAATATAAAAATATTGATTAAGCGCTGCTTTAATAAAGGCCCTTTTTTTAATGGAGCTCATATTTGCAGGCTCAGTGGATGGATCCATAAAAATGAGAGTTAGGGTCCATAGAGCCTGTCTGTCAGAGGGCTCCATCTGTGTTCATGAAACTTGAATCCTAATACATAATCTTCATCATAATTTATGTGAATGAGGAAAAACAAGCGCAGAGCCTTGAGATGAGCCCTGCAGGACACCTTCATTTCAAGTCTCCTTGAATAACACACTCTGAAATCTGTCACGCAAGTCATTTAGAAATTTAATTTTAGTTTTTAATTGCCTTATACTTGTTATTGCATGATTTTAATCTTGCTGTAGAAAAAGGTGATACACTGTGAGAGAGCAATAGGCTTATTTATCACGTTTTGTCATTGTCCTCTGGGAGATTGGAATTTATTACCCATATTAATTTCCATAATTGGAAGCAACCACATCTAATGAATGTGCATAATATGAGCATTGATATGAAGTGACAAGCATTTGTAATATTCTGAAATATCGTGCCATGCAGATACCTTGAATCTTATTTCTTTCCTTTTCATCAGTGACTGACACTTGAATGTTTTTTAGTCATACACGTGTGTAACTCCTGCTTTATGCTAGATGATGAGGATGAGGGTGGCAGGGAAACTATGCTGACTTCTCCACCTGTTACTACTGAAGGGCTTCATGCATTTACTTGCCCTTACCAATCCAAATGTTATGCATGGTTTAAAAAAAAAAAAAGTAAAACATGATTCATACCAAAAAAAAACATTGTAACAATAAAACTTGTTGAAGCGTCTGAGCGTCAGTTTCACAGTGGGCCAAATTTACCAAGAAAACGATTTTACTGTTCATTAATAGTCAAGTTAAAATTCATGTTTAACGAACACAAAACAAAACTCCCTGTCCACTACTAGTTCCCTGGTTACAGTAATCAGATATTGTGTTCGTTAATAAAAGTCCTGGGGCCGTCACGGTGAGCTCTGTTGCCTCACAGGAAGAAAAGTTCCCGGTTACCCTCGGGCTTTTCTGTGTGGACTTTGTTTCCATGTCTGCCTCCCGCAGTCCAAAGACATGCAGGTGTACAGGGTTTAATTGGTGACTCGAAATTGCCCGTAGGTGTGAACGTGAGTGTGAATGGTTGTTTGTGTGCTAGCCCTGTGATGAACTGGCAACTTGTCCAGGATGTATCTCACCTCTCGCTCAATGCCAGCTGGGATGGGCTCCAGCTCCCCACGACCCTGATAAGGATAAGCGGTTACAGAAAATGGAAGGATGGAATAAAAGCCCTGATGCAAGACTTGGTGGACAGCTTGGTGGAAAATTAACAAAACCAGCCAATTCACAATGACAACATGTAAATACAGACCCAAATTTAAAAAAAACACATCCTTCACCACGTGGAAACGAAGGAAGTATCTTCCAGAATAACTCTCATATCACTTTACATGATACATTTTCAGTACAACTCAAGAAAGTCCACCCAAGATTGGAAAAACAACTCACTGTCTCCGACTTTGGGATCCAAATATGGTTGCACCTTTACAAAGATTAACGATACTGCCCTATAACAAAACAAATTGATCTCCAAAACACACATCACTCAACACAAGATGTATAAAATGTGTTTTTCAGATAGATACTTGGTCACACTGGTCGATAAACACATCAGACAGTTACTTCCACTCTGCCTGGCTCTGCCCACCAACTCATTACTTCTGGAAACAAGTCGCCGACAGGATATCAGTCATTATGAGCTGTATCATCCCTCTGTCTGCTCGGTGACCTCTCAGTTATCAGCCCACCCATCCAAAACTACAAGCCCCTTGCTCAATGCCCTTTTCCATCACCAAGAAAATCTTTCACCACATGATAATCATTATTCTTCTTGTCTCAGTTATTTCTTCTTACTTCTCTATTTTTCCTCTTTTTACTTGTCTGTTTGCTTGTGTGTTTTCTCCATCTCTTCTGTTACTTTAGTTATTTTCCCCCCAGTTTCACTTCATCCATCTTTTTCCTCCATCTGTCTGACTGTGTCTAACTCTCTGCCCGTCTGTCTGACCATCTGTCTGTCTTTCTGCCTGTCAAAATATGTGTAGTAAGTCATTAATGACTTGGAGGATGCGCATGTGGGAGGGTGAGGGTGGTACGGGAATAAGGAGAGGAGTAAGATAGGAGTAGCAATTTCACCTGTGTCTATAATATGAGCTCTATTCGATACACATTTCTCTTAATTGCCACAGCTTTCCTTGTCGCGTGTGTAAGCCTTGTTTGCATTATGTTTACGCCTGGTTTTTTCAGAGGCGGACAGTATACAAAACACATAATTCAGCGCCATCATGCATCACTGAAAAGTATACGTGAGTAAATTTGCATGTTTAAAAACACAATCTCTTTATCTACTTCTTTCAGTTTCCTTCTCCAGAGTGGGACACGGTGACCCCCGAGGCCAAGAATCTGATCAATCAGATGTTAACGATTAACCCTGCCAAAAGGATCACTGCCGACCAGGCCCTTAAGCATCCATGGGTCTGCGTAAGTCACACTCTTGAACTCATACATTGACTGCACATTATTTTTGGCACTGCTTTTTTTTTCAAAACAACGCGATCGCATCCAACAGCAAATGTGTTAAAATCATAGACTGTGAAACACAGAAACCTTGATTACTGTGCTCGAGCAGAATTTGTAGTTTTGGTTGAATAAAACACATCCAAAGCTCTCGGTTCATTTGTCTTCACACACGTGCTCAAGACTGTAACACGTAAGAGCTTCAGAGAAGACTAAATGTGTACCAGACTACCGTGACCGCAGAAATGTGTGGTTATGATTGGCTGATGATATGATGATGAACGCGCAGATGTCAAAATGTATCTTAGATTCTTACCAAAATGCAGCTCAGACACAGTTTTAATGTTTTCATGATCACAGGCTTGTACCTTTTGAGTTGCTATCACAGAACCAGATCTTTCTAAAGTACTTGTTAATCTTTGTAGAGATGAATCATGTTTTTTACAAGCTGTAGATGCGGTCAAACTCTGAGTCATATAACTCTATTAAACCTGCAGGTGGAGTTTGCCATCGCCACTGATTTCCCGAATAGATTTGAGCTCTGTATTAGTTCGGTTGGGGATATTTCCATAGCTGCAGCACTTGCTACTTTAAAATAAAGTATGATAAAAATAGGTGGTCAGACACAATATTCTACTTGGAGGCGTCCAAATGTAAAAAATAGTTAGGCTAAAGAACAGAATGCAAGACTTGTGTTCCTTGCCTCCACCTTGTACATTATTTACATTTATTAGGACTCATGTAGAGTCGACTGCATCGCCTTCCCCTGATGTTAAAATGTTGTCTCCTCTCGTCTGCATGCAGCAACGCTCCACTGTGGCTTCCATGATGCACCGCCAAGAGACTGTGGAGTGTCTGCGCAAGTTCAACGCCAGGAGGAAACTTAAAGTGAGCACTGGACACAGTCTAACACACACAGACACACACACACACACACGTCCGCGCAACACAAATCTTAATGATGTTGATTTTTGTGTCTCTCTAGGGAGCCATCCTCACAACGATGCTGGTGTCCAGGAACTTTTCAGGTGAGCTTTGGCAGGAATACCAATGACACATCAAGAGGCAACAATTTGATCTGGCCCATAGATTTCAAATGGGGCTCTGAGCTGTTGATAACACAAATCTGAGCCTGGATTTAGACAAACTGAACAGTTTTGTGACAGAGAGCAAATCTGTTTTATTTCTAATTAATGATGAAATATCAGTTATATCCTCTCTAATATCACCTTTTTTCTGATCTGATGTCTCGCAGAGGCCAAATGATGCGTATCGCTGTTCTTCTGCTACTTCACTTCTATTCTGCGATCTATCTTTTCTTTGGCCTGAATCTCGTCCCCTTAACCGCACATTTTTATTCCTGGTCACATTTGCTTGTCAGCTCTGTCTGCAGTTTTGATTTCGCACTTCAGAGGTTTGGCTTGGATTTCTACCTCGTAAGCAGTTTGATCACCGGAAACGCAGTGCACTTGATTGAACACCCAATTTGTGGGCTAGACGATGGCCTCGCAGACTAATGCATTAAGGCTGTTGGCCCTGTGCTTATGTGCTTTCATGTAAGTAAAGCAGCTCCTGTGGATTACAGCCAGCTACTTTTTACTGGTCAAGATTGATCTGAGACAGAAGAAAGCAGACGGGCAAGACCTCTGAATTGCTTTATACATGACTGTAGACTTGTTTGTCAAGTTAATGTCCACGGGAATAAGATTAATCATGTCGGGGCGCAGGTATTTTGGTGCTGTGAAGATTACCCGTCTGCTGCTTCGCTTCATCCTAATAAAAAGGAGTTAGATATCAGGGAAAACACACTTTGTTTCATACGCTGAAGTTTATTAAACTTTAAGAAATCCAGAAAATTAAAAGGCTGTCAGGCTTTAGCGTGCCTCCCCATTGAATCCCTCTCTGTCCAATAGTGGGACGGCAGCATACCAGCCCTGCCGCTACCACCAGCACGGCCGCAATGGCACAGGAAGGTACGTCTGCTCGAGGGGATGTTGGAGTCAGGCACTGCCAACTTCACTCAATTGGCATGTGGCCTGGTCTGCTTGAACCCCTCCACCTGCTGCCTGCCTGCTACTATACACTGATGGACCACGTTTGAATGGTCGTCATTGCACTGGGACATCTCAAACACGCACACACAAACATGTAAATGGAAACCACAAACTAAGCTCAGCTCTTGACCTTTCAGTGCTGATGCGTATGTTGGTGACCAGAGGACTGGCTACTTAATTTTCAAACACTACAGCCATTTAACTGACGTCCAACTACTGCAGCTGCCACGTTGCAAAGCTCTGTTTACACATCCGGTGCAGGCTGCATATCTTTTCCTCTGCGGCATTTTTACCTTTTTATATTACACATATAAACAGACACGACAGCATTCAACCTCCACAACACTCTCAGTTTTGCCTCCTTCGAATTGGTTTGTATCCACAGTGCTCGGCGGATGCCCAGTCGATGCCTGCCTGTGCTCGCTGCAACCTTCCCTTCGCATGGCTCTGGCACTAACAGCCAGCCAAGCATGTGTATGAGCGCACAGTCCAACCTGCATGGGAAGCTGGATAAACAGAATGCACAGTGTCCTTTGTTACCTTATATTTCTTTGTCTCCTCTCTCCTGCCTGCTCCATTGTCTTTGTGTGAACAGACAAAATTGCAATAACCCCGAAGGCATCAGTATGCTTCAAACAGAGTGCCGTATTTAGGGGAGGGTGGGGCGCTGCGCCTGAGAACTTTGTCACTTTCCGAAACCGACAATGAGAAGAGGTCAAAACAACACTTGTAGTATTAAAAACAATCATGAAACCAGCGGGTTTCATCTTGTAGGTGGTGTGTCATCACACCACACATTACAAAGAACGTTTAAAAAGATCAGCAAACACAAACCACCTTCATATATATACAGTATGCTCATTGTCAGGGAACCAGCAGTGAGATTATGTTTAGAAAACACACAAAAAGGATTTGAATTTTTTTATATTAACTATAGAGTAACAACCTAAATAATTTAGAAGCCCTGATTCATGGAAATAGATATTAGCCCCTCTTTGCTGGGCCTCATGACTTCTGTGCCTTTTTAAATAACAAAGATTAAATATTAAGTTTTGCTTATTGAAGTGTCTTGAATGAGGAATTGTTGGTTAGAATAATGTAATATAGCAGTTTTGCAGGTAAAGAAACCCCGCTGATGTGCTGATCCTGGTACTTTTAGTAGCAGTAGTAGTTAATTGACTTGAAATTACCAACCGATTTGTGCAGCATGTCCACTGTTGCCTCTATGACTGCAGGCTTTTAGTTTGTATGAAGCATACTGAAGCCTTTATAGATCAGTCACCTGACTTACTGCTTATATAGGTACTGTGGTTTGATCGACAAGCGGATGCTGATAAGTTGTTGCCAAAGGATTTCTCTTCATGCTCGATCACGATTATTAAATCAACGGATTTGTTTTCACGATGATGTCCTGAACTTAAAGGTTTCTGCTCGGTCTCGTAAATGCTGGGAACGTACTCCTCTGCACTCCTTACGATAAAGACTTTGACGTGGATGCTGCATGCCAGACATGTTGATAAACCACCGCCATCGCATGAACCCACCACCTCTGTGAAAATAATCAAAGAATGCCTTTTAACATCCAGTAAAAGCCTGACAGGCGTCTGCAGTTCTCACCTTCAGTTTCCAGTTCAGATGTTGAGATGCAGATATTAAATACATTACTGTTTTCTTGCCTTCTTCATTGCCCTCCTTCCTACTTTATAAATGGAAGGTAAGGGAGGATCACTGGAACACGACTAACACAAATATGACTGATATTAATTTGAATCTGTGTTTGTCTGTGTGCATGTATCTGGACAGTTTCCTGTGTGTTTGTGTATGTTGATTTAATTTCTATGCAAATCTGGTTATAAATGTGCGGTCAGGTTTTCAAATGCATGAACATTTAACAACACAATTAGTAATCAAACTAACTGTCATTTAACCTGAACTGGTTGCATTACAGTGTAATGTGTTTGATATGGTAGCCCTGAGAGCTCAGCGCACTGCAACAACAAAGAAGAGATTCAGGAAAATAAAACAACCAAATACACAAAGGCTGTTTCTACGGGACACTAAAAAATGATTAGCAGCACCAGATGTCGGCATGGTTTTGTGACTGATGAAGTTATTAAAGTTGACTATCCAGTGCTACTAGTGCTGCTGGAGCTAAAATCTAAGTTTTGTTTTGGTAGGACAACAAGCGTGTCCCAGACGTGTTCATCACTTTTTAGTGACCCCTGGAAACAGTTTCTATTATTTTAGTTATATCATACAAATGTTTATTCATGTTAACTCAACTCATTGTGAGAATTTATTTGGATTTTTAGATGGTAAAAAATTACCAATGACTAAAATTCTCATGATCTTGACCTACTATAGCACAGTTTTATTTTACGATCTACGAGATTTGATGGCATACTTACCGTTCTTATCATTATGTCTGATTATTCGTGTTTTTTGGGTTACTTTTGGGCTGAAGTGGGCTTTCCAACATCAACAATGTTCTGCAAGGAAATTGTGGGAGTGTTGTTACAGGGCTCTGTAACAAAATGATTGTCATATTTTTTTAAATAATATGACAATTAAAAATGGCTAAGAGCCCTCAGGGAATATTTCGTTTTTTCATTTTCCAGATACACTTTTCATTTTAAGTTTGCCATTTCTATATCATTAATATCATTTCATATTGGTGTGTTTATCCCCAGTGATGGAGGAAAACTTGTGGATAGGAGCTGGACACCAGGCCTATAGTTTGTCCTACTGACTGCTTGACCTCAGCCGCTGTTTGTCGGACAGTTATTTCTCGGACTGTGTCTTTACCGTCTTTTTACCTCTCTTTCTTTCAGCATGCAAAACCTTACTAAACAAGAAGTCGGACGGCGTGAAGGTAAGTTCTCTGACCCGTGAAGGGTTTTATTGACTTAACTGTTTCTGTCTTATTTTCTGTTGTCTCCCTTTTGGTCTGCCATCCTAATAACTCTATAAACATATATCTTTGATGTTAGCATATGGAAAAGCAGTATGTTCTTTAAGTTGGATCATCTTTGTGCTCTGGTGCTCCTTTGTTAGTTTTCAAAGGTCTAATAAATGTGATTTTTGTGGCTTGGGTAAAAATAAAGTTAGCAGTTAAATTTGGGGCACGAGTAACTCAGATCAAAGTAATAAAGTCTTTTAAAATGCTGTTTTTACCACCAGGTTTTTGATTCACAGCGAGTTGAGCTAGCATCATGTCTTGGTGCTCATTTTGTTTTGATCGGCAGTCAGCGTCAGTGCATGCAGTGAAGCGCCATGATCAACAAGGGCCAAAATGAAATTCCCATTACATACAGTAACTTAAAACAATAACTAAACCCAACATGAAACAAATAAACTGCACAACCAGTCCCTATGTTGTTTTTGCAGCTGATTGTTTTTTTTCTTCTGTCTCATCTTTGTTCCTGTGTAAGCCTGTGCAGCTGTTTTCTTTTTCTCTCTTTCTGAAATCAATCTGGCAGCTTCACTTTTTTACTACTTTCGATTAGTTCCTTGTTTCCCGATGACCCTTTATTTTTTTCCTCCTCCTTTCCATTGCTGTCTGTCAGAAAAGGAAGTCCAGCTCAAGTGTATGTTTGATGGTGAGATCGGCTCTGTCGTTTTCTTTCATTTTTCATTCTTTGTCTCTCTCCGGCTCTCCGAGTCCGTTTTTCCCCCCTCCGGTCCTTCCTCCTCTCTGTTTCATCTGTTTGTTTTGCTTTTTTGGCAGAGGTGCTTGAGGCGTCGTCTATGGCAATTTTCGTCTTGTTCGATTTCTGTCCATCCAACATTCCTGCATCCCCTTTTGCCATAAGCGCCACCAAAACCATTTCAAGTCCGGACAAATAACACACACACACACACACACACACACACACACACACACACACACACACACACACACACACACACACACACACACACACACACACCACACCCCTTGCCAGTTATCCTCCGATGTCTGCTTATGGATAAGATCGACCATTTTGGCTTACTTACCAACGTCACTGGGCATCACAGGAGTGAGAGACATTTTAATCATTGTAAACATTTTAATCATTTTTCCTTTTTTAATGATTGCATATTAATTGCACTCTCATTTATCATTTTCTGAGGGTTTTTTTGTAAATGAATCAGCTGTCTTGGTCACCTGCAGATAATGACCTTAAACTAGAGACAGTTCAGGCCCGATGGATTGAGGATAACACACATCACTACCAGACATGGTGTATATAAAGTAAAAATACATATAAATGTAGTATTTTAGGAATTTGGTCTTGATACTGATTGATACTTGGAGTAGTTTTTAGATACCTACAATCAGCCAAACAGAACAACATAAAAAAATCTAAAATTGGCAACGTTTTGAATAATTTAGAAACTATGGACACATTTTAACTTGTACTAAAATAGTGTTGAGGTTTGATAACCAGCTTTATTAAACCGTTTTAGTCATAAATGACATGATGCTCTGGACATTTTTGTAGCTGTTGGGGAGGGGGAAACATAAACTCTAAGAAGGATCTTGTGTTTTTACACAAAACTTTGCAGAAGATTTCAAAAGAAGTCTCTTGAACATTGGCCTCCAATTATTTTAACAGCACTGAAATTGTAGTGAATAGTTACCAGATATGAATGTGGGACTGTGGGTAAGAATATGTCCTCGGGTAACCTTTCCCGAGTCAATAAATAATTTGAAAAGAGGAGCGCAAGATCAAATCGAGAAAATTTGACTTCCTGAAACAGTTTTCTCTGATCCTGTAGCATAATTCAAAGCCGTTAGAAGATGAACAACACCAACAGAGACTTCCTTCGTAATCCTCCATGTTCACATTGAAAACCGATAATGTTAATGAAATATATCAGGAATATTTGCACTGAAGGAACTGCAGTTTGCCTTGTTTCTTCTCAGTCTTACACATTCGTTTTTCTGTTTGAAGATGTTCCTAATAGGCCATGGAGACCGCCAAAATACTTTTTAAGGTCACGCTGGGTATTCGCTCATCTCAGGGTTGTAGAAAAACAGCCAGAAATCTTCTCAGCACTCTGCTCATAACCTTTTTTTTATTAATGTAATCTATTCATCCACACCTGATTTACATTCAAGAAGCGTCTCTTTCCCTTTTTTCCTCCAGCTAGCCTGAGGCTGGGGTGTTTGAGTCCAGCTCAAACTGTGTTTTCTTGTTCACATCACAGATTTCATTTATAATCTGCAGCTGTAATCTACAGCTCTGTTATGCAGCTGTACCGCTATACTGGCTTGCAAGTAAAAAGAAAGGATGATAAAAATCGAAGCAGCGGCGGCTGGAATATGCTGACTTTTAGCGTGATACAAATATGGATCATGATCCAAAAACACCAGATCCTACATTTCCCATAATGCAACCAATACCATCTTTTTGTTAGATGGTCCCTACCTGCCTGGTAAATGCCCTCCACACCCCTAGTTGTAGTCCTAAAATCAATGGAGTTCCCTTTAATACACAACAAACAGTTTCTACACTTATTGTTCTTATTTATTGTTTTGTTTCTCAAAGTATTACAGTCATAACCTTAATGAAATGTATGTACATTCACTTAAACACATGTAATCCTAATACTTTCAAATGTACTTCAAATTCGTGGCTTCATTTCATCACTACCGTTGATTTCTTGAGATTGCAGCCAGTATATGTGAAACCCATTTTTAAGTTTAATTAAAGTGAACACTGCATATACTTGGAGAGTGAAATGTTTATATAGTAAAACTAGACTGCACTAGACTGCAGGGACAATTCAAATAACAAATGTTGATGAAACCACACCTGGCTTAAGAAATCTTTTTTGTGTCTTTTTATTTTTATTGGAAAGTTGACCTCTGATTGTGGTTTAGGACGACGGGGCCTGCTCTTGAACATTACGGCTGCAGTAATGCTGAAGTAGTTTTGCAGCACGAATAGTATTGTCGTATTAGGGAAATAACATACAGTACATACTTTCACGCATGCACATACACCGTTCTCTACAATTAGAGGAAAACCTGTCATCAAGGCCCTTTACTGCATGCACAGACCTGGACTGGTATCCATTATTTTAAGCTTATTTTCTGACTCGGTTACACATATTTTGGCTGCGTTGCTGCCAATTTCTGGTACAGACCTGTGAATTCTATTTTTATCCCAGCAGATGTTGATTTACTTTGTGTTCAAGAGCTGGGAAAATATTTAAATTCACTCTGAAGTTATGTTAATTGTTTTAAAATGCATTTGCTGACTAACTCTTCTGTATTTTTTTTTTTTAAATGTTGTACAGTGTCTGCAAGAGTTGTAGACATTCAATTCAGGCATTCACCCTGGATGCTAGACATCTAAGAGCAGTGCAATCACGCAATACATAGCTTTACAATAGGAATAAAAAGTATTCATATCAGTTAATAAACTGTTGCAGGACAATTAATCTCAATTTATTCCTGATGATCAAAAGAAGGGTCATGTGATGGATTAAAGAGATTAATTTGAGCCTACGTGCATACAGGAGAATAAAACAACTGCATAAGGCAGCAAGGTACATATGATTGATACATATATTCAGATAAATCAGATAAGCTTTGAACCCCACTCCCAGATTGTGCGCTTTTAAATCCTACTCTCTTACAATATGTGGAATATTTACATTGGCTCTGTTCCTGTTTTCCACCCAAGATTCCCATAGGGTGGTTTATGGTTTTAGACCCAGTGGGAGCAGTGGGAGTCATTCTGTGTTGTGTTTCTTTGCCCCAGTCGCAGGGAAACAACAGTAAAAACAGTGTAGTAAGCAGCAGCAGCACCAAAGACAGCAGCATGTCATCTTCAGCACCAATGGTACCCCATCTCTATTTGGTTTCTCTCACGTTGCTTTTTTATGGTCTCATTTCCATCCTTTTAATGTTTAGTTCTGTCTCCTCCTCATACTTTTGTCACATCCCACGTTCAGTGAAATCTCTGTACTTTGTCTGTCCTCTCTCTTTCGTCCCTCATCCTCTGCCTCTGCTTCTGTTTTGAACACAAACTGTGATGGTGGCAGTGGATTTTTTGACGACTTTAAAATTGAACAACTGGTTTGTACCTTTGAGTGGCTCTCCAGGCTTGTGTTTTACCCAGACCTATATATATATATATATATTACATAGTGCACAACACTGACAGGTAGACAAATGACTTTCATTTTGTCGTACAGCAGCAGACACTTCAATAAAGCTCTGCGCAGCCACATTCTGGCGACTCCTTTGTGAGTTCAACCGTTATTTCGAAGCAGAGCTCAAAAACTCAAAGGTTGAATCTCTACCACATCAAAAGGCTGCATTTACAAATTGCTTTTCGATATGTGAATTTTAAATGATGAGGACTTCTGGGTAAAACGAGAGCTGGAGTGAATGGGTAACGGAGAGATGCAGCCCCTGTGTTCAGATATGTAATGGGATTGAGCCATATATACTATACTAATATAGTGCGACAATTATTCCTGCAGGTTCAACCAGAAGTGTCATAGAAAAGACATTTGTAAGACTACAGGGATAAATAAACTGAAGAAATGTAGATCTATATGTTTGTTTGTTTTTTATTATAATGACATGGTTATATATCATGATATTCAAATGTATTCTCTTAAATCAAACAGTTTAGAAGAATAATTCAGCATTTTGGGATCGAGAAGATTGAAAAAAAGTGAATAAACGTGAAGTGAGGAGGCGATTAGCTTAGCTTAGCTTAGCTTAGCATTAAGACTGGAAGTGGCGATAACATACATACAACATAAATAATGCCGATGCTGTTGCTGCTCTGTGAGTTGATTCCAGACTGAAACTGAACAATCAGGCAAAACACTGATTTCTTCTGATCGAATATTTCCAGTCTGGAGTTCATAATCGCACATGGGGCTGCATGTTCTGAGGTTTTAGTTCCCGGATGTCGGGTCCACTCTGTGACTCACCGACTAAACCAGTATATACTGTGGGTTTGATTTCCAGACAGTGCCATTACTTGGAGCTCTTGAATTGCTTTGTGCTGAATGTTTCTGTGGCGGGGTCAAGGTTGAGGAAGAGGAGTGGTTACGCAAACACACCGTCACCACGCTCAGTGCAGCGTTCACGGCATGTAGAATGGACGCTTGAGAGGGGCAAAGACTCATGTGGTCACAACTCGGAAGTGTTTGTGGCAGCACACAACGTGACTCAAAAATCGTGCGTTTACTAGCTTAGCATTAAAGCTACTACACTATAAACGGCATTTATATTCCAAAACCGTTAAACACGCCGACTTCCAGGCGACATAAAATTGGCATGTCACTCACAGAGCCCTCTTCCTCAGTCATGGCCCTGAATATGTGTTTAGCTGTCCATGGCTGTTTTCATGCATTTTGGAGGCTCTAAAAGATCCTGTGTGTGTTGTGTGTGTGTGTGTGTGAGGGAGGGGGCGACTGACACCGAGCTCCTTGACTGTCTACAGTCGTGTGTTTGAATCACCATAAATGCTCCACAGCCTCCTGTGCTTTGTTTTGGTGTGCGCACATGTGTCTGTTTTGTATGTTTGTCATCATGGAATAAGTTGCTATTCCCTGGCATCTTCCCTGGTGCCCCGCCCCCTCCCCTCCTCCCCCAACCCATCCCTTCCCTGCATGGTAAAGTGTCTCCTGCCTCCCCCCAGGAAGCCCAGACAACTGTCGTTCACAACCCAGCAGACGGCGCCAAGGTAAGCCCCTCCCTCTCCCACCGCTAGCCACCAGCCACTACTAACACTCGCAGGTAACTCGTGGAGGATTTTCTCTAAATCGTACGTCGCTGTCACGGCAACCGTGAACGACTCTCTACGCTCCGTTGTGTGCGCCTGATGTGAGCTGGCTTCTGTCATCACGTCTTAATTATTTCTCTTCCTGATTACCAGAAGGGATTTCACCGGAAATTTGAATCCTGTGAACTCCCAAAATCTGATGGCAGATCAGTACATCATTATGGAGTTTCAGTGTTTTCTTATAATCAATATGGATTTAGTTAAGTTGATCTGATCCTCAGTTTTCATGTTAAAGTTCAACCGATGGTACTAACTTATCTGAATTTCAACAATTGATCGAGACAAAGTGTTTCTCACATATCAGCGCCTGATTTTGACTTTGTCACAACTCTTCCCAGCTTCATTTGAGCCTAAAATTCAGACGTCCTGCGACATGCTGCTCTGCTTAATAACTTCACAGCAATCATGTGATGTGATTGAAATCACCTGCTGAGCTGAACCAGTCTTTGCTGTGTGCTTTAGCAAATGTTATTTTTCAATAAAAATGTGATGTTAGCAGAGACTCTCCTTATTCCAGGCGAGGCGAGGCGCCTCCACTATAAAACACTCCGGGAAACTGATTATGATTAAACACTGGTGCATCCATACAGCTAATTTCAAATGTACATGAAAGAGAAAATCCTACACGTGCAGTGTTTAACAGCAGCACATGCGCATCTTCAAATACTGACGTCAGACTAAAATAGGAACTAACTGTGACGCCGCTTGTGCTGTTTCGTTGGTGTACAAGCTTGCAAAACACTAGATAGTCGATGCTGTTAGACTATTTTCTTTACATTGACACTTTCTCACTGAGTCTTTGGCAGTTACACTACACTAAGATGCACACCCTTTCCTGTTACAATTAGTTGCTCACACATTTTGTTGCTCTGGTACTTGTGGCTCTCTGCGCTGCTGTCCTGGCTGGTTTGTGCTCCTGGGAGGGAGTCGTCCACCCGTCCGCCCATCTGTCCGTCAGGTCGTCTGTGTGTCTGTATGGGCAAAGTGTCCAAAGCTTCCCAACTCTGTCTCACATTAAAGAATTATTCGTCTCGCTCTTCTTTTTTTTTGTCTCTCCTTTGTCTCCTCTGTGTCTAACAGGGCTCCACGGAGAGCTGTAACAACGCAGAAGAGGAGGAAATGAAAGGTAGGAAAGGTACTTGTCCAACTTTCACCTACTCTGCATGTCGTTTTTATTCACTTGTCCAGGTTTTGTCACTCTGATAAACTGCACATTAGACAGAGAAATATTACAATATGTGTCATCTCTTTTTGCTGTTTTTGCCATTTCTGTCCTCTGAACAAACTGATGATCCTGTTCAAACCTCTGTCTACTCATAAGCTCCTCTGGCTGTCTTTGTCTTGTCTCGAGTTGTATGTCTGTTCATAGGTCAGAGCGTTCCCTGAGGTAGAGCTTGGCGTTAATTCTGTATCGTTCTTAAATGAGTTTCAGTTTTTGGGCTTTTGGTCAGTCACATGAAGAAGACTTCACTTTTGGCTCTGAAGCTGGCTTTGTACTTCTGACATTTGTTTTAGACAAATGAAGACTAATGAAAGAAATAATCAGCAGAATAATACAAAATAATAAATATTGCTAGCCTTCGTGCTTCTCAACTTATTGTGGAGTTTATCTGCCCTCAAGTGGCCGCAAAAGATGATTTGTATTGAGAATTTGTGTAGAAATATTTTAGACTGTAACTGTGACAGACAGCAGTCAAGTTGCTATGACCACGTCCACCCATGGATCTGACCCAAGAACACTAAGATTCATGAACAGAAAACAACCTCTCCCATCATCATTTCCAATAGGAACAAAAACTTAAACATCATTTTATAGATGCTGTAATCACGTAAAACGTCTGCACGCGGTGTCTTTAGTCAAATTCTGCACATCTGTGTGCAGAAGAAGGGCACGCTGCGAAGGCTCAAATCTCTTGAATCCGACACCTCTGACGCTCCCCGCTGCCTATCGTATGTGGGTATCTATGCTCCATTTTGACTGTTGGTATGTGTGAGTGTGCTGCGCATGCCAACGTCACATGCCACTTAAGCCTTTAATTAGCCGTCGTCAGCTCGGGGATTTACCCTTTAATGTTTTCAGGTGGATGAAGTAGGACAGAGCTGCCTGCAGCTTTCCAGAAAAGAGTTAATCCAGTTACCTAAGGCAGCTTTACCAAGTTTACGAGCACTTGATTGTAGAGTGGATCGTCACTGACATGCAATCAAGAGACTGCCGGTGCTTCGGATGGTCGTCTGCTAAATGAATGTAATGTAATTGGGATGCATTAGCTCCTTAATGCAGAAACACAGAGGTCACATGCTCAAGGAAGTATCCAGTCACACATTCTGCAACAGTATGCGGATAACTCTGGAGCTTCCAGGTTTTCTGCAGCCGGATGCAATAAAACTGTAATCTTATTGTCTCGTTTGTTCGTGTTATTGTGAGACTTTGGAAAGTTAGCACTCAAGTTAAAATTCCCCTTACCTCTACCACGGCAACACTGAATAAGAAATAACTTCTTGATGATCGCCATGTGGATAAATGGTTATTCACTTTGGAGTCCGAGTGAGCTGAGAGGTTCAGCTTGTCCGGCTTTTTTGTTTCTGACTTTCTGGTTTCTTGACTTGACCTCAATTTCTGTGTGTGTGCACACCTCACTGTCCACTGTGCCTTCTTCAGTGTGTCGTGTTAAGTGAAATATTCTGATATTAAACTGTAGTTGCAGATTGATTTTCTGTTTATGGTCTAAGTCTTGCAGTGTTTTGTTCTTGGTTTACAGACTAAACAATCTATAAACTGAAGAATTATCGATAGACTAACTTACGAGTTCCTGTCTGTGTCAGTGAGCATCTGTTTCTATTTGTGTTTGTCTTGTGGTGCGGGCAGTGGCTGTCTGTGAGTCTTCTAGTTCAGACAGTGCAGTGTTGAGCCAGTGCAGCACTACTGAGGAACAGACCAAGACCTTGTCTCCTCACTCCCCACCACCCGTCTGTAAGTCAGCAGCAGTTTACCCAATCCGACCCTCGGCTCTGACCTTTATGCCCTGTTTTTTTCCTCTTCAAAGTAGCAGCAAGATGTTTTGGCCTTAAAAGGCTACACGTAAATAACTCTTCTTTTCCCACCAACTTACTGCACTCGTTCCCCCTCTGCCCTCCTGTGCTGCCATCTGCTGGCATCCAGGCCTGACTGCAAGCTACTGTTAAATAAAAATGTTAAATATAAAGTTATACGACTTCTCAGTTTTGCTGAATATATCTTTATTACTGGGATGACTGTACCCGCCTGCAGCTCGTCCTCTGCAGGAGGCTGCTAGCAGCCCCAGTGTCCCTCAGGCCAGTCCAGCTCAGAGCGCCTGTCCTGAACCAGAGCCCGCTCTGTCGCCCCCAGCAGGCAGCAGCAAACCGCAGCAGAGTAAGTGCCCGAGCAGGTTGCGCAAAAAAGGCTCCTGAAGCGGTGTTCATACATCAGTTCTAACTTTCCGTGCCGCTCGATGGCGGGAGGTTTGAGGAAATAAACTGACTTCATGAACACAGAGTCACATGCAGGTGTGGAGGATTTGCTAGCTGGCTTTTCTGGCTCAGCAGCTGCATGTTTGTTTAAAAAAAAAGTGATCAGCACACTTTCAGAGTGTGTTCATCTCTGCCGGTTTATTCTCTTATCAGTGTGAACTGATGTTCAGTGTGTTGGCATGCAGTTTGTGCTTTTCTAGTGTGTTTTTTTGTCTCATTCTCTGAATTTGAATCTGTATTTGTGTAATTATTTACCTTCTCCCAGAGTACACAACTATTTGTTGTCATTACATCACAAAACTAGTGAGTCACAACTTTGCTAACAGCGAAACATCATGCAAGGTCAACACAAGACAAGGCAGCCAGCTAATATTACTTCCTTGTCCCACAGCAAGCCGCCCGGCTCTGCGTCTGTCTTTCAGACTTTTATTTTATGAAGCTGTCACTAAAAATCATTCCCAAGTTCACTCTCATCTGGTGGCCTCCTGTTCTTTGTTAAAGACGCTTCAGGTTTCAGCGTCTGGACTCTTATTTACAGCATCCGATATTCTTGATGTTGTGTTTCACAAGGAGAGTGTGGTGTGTGTTGTACTTTGCCCGTGTGATGAACTTATTTCAAATGTCAGAGGTTTCAGGTAAGTCCAGGGAAACATGAGAAGCAGTATCTGTATGTTGATTTCTAGCTGTCTTTAACATCTTCTGGTTGTCTTCTCCCTCCTACTCACTCCTCCAGCTCGTAAACAGGAGATCATAAAGATGACAGAGCAGCTGATTGAAGCCATCAACAACGGGGATTTTGAGGCTTACACGTAAGTTTGCATATGCAGCTTGAACAGTAAAACTCTTTGTGTACAAGTCATCATCTTACAAGTGCTTTGCTGAAACATTTGTCACTTATAAGACAAAGAAACTTCATTTTCCTGAGATGTACATACTGTAAAACTGTTCAACACACACCTTCCTCTCAAAGCCTTCTTCAGCTGAAGTTTATTTATGGCTGTGTTTTCTTCTGACAGGAGAATCTGTGACCCTGGACTGACTTCTTTTGAGCCAGAGGCTCTTGGAAACCTGGTGGAGGGCATGGACTTTCACAAGTTCTACTTTGAGAACTGTAAGTTAGTGTTAGATCACTTTGATTTTTCTCTTTGAAATGCACTGTAGTAGTAGTCTTTACCAGCAGCTGAATTTCTGTCCCCACAGTGCTGAGTAAAAACAGCAAGCCGGTGCACACCACCATCCTCAACCCCCACGTGCATCTGATCGGCGAGGATGCCGCCTGCATCGCCTACATCCGTCTGACACAGTACATGGACACCCAGGGCCGGCCGCGCTCGTGCCAGTCGGAGGAGACGCGCGTGTGGCATCGCCGCGACGCCAAATGGCTCAATGTGCACTTCCACTGCTCAGGAGCACCAGCTGCGCCCCTGCAGTGAACCGACAACTCAGGCCCAGGTAAAGAGATAACACCCCACTAAAACTAACAGTTTTATGCTGCATGCAAGGATTTATGGTTGACTGTAAAAGCTCTTTGTGCAGGACCCAGCGCAGCGTTTTGTTCTTGTATCTTTGAAGTAGCAACACTTTGTTATGTTAAAACTTCTGCATGACTAGAGACCGCTAAGACAAAGTGAGGATTTATTATTTTTTTTATTTAAAGATAGTTTGTACACTTAACGTTGTATTTTTTCCTTCTCCAGCTTTGCCTGAACTCTAAAGCTGTTTGGAGCATTTATTCTCCGTGGTCGGATTGGTGCCTGGATCCTAGCCGGGAAGAGGCTGCTTGGAAAGTTGTAAAAACACACAAAAAAAAAATAATAATAATAAATGGGGGAAAATACATTATAAATTAAAAAAAAAAAAAAAAAAAGCATATTTCAAAAGCCTGACTGAATGACCGACCACACCGACCAACACCAATCCAGTCAAACTCTAGGTAGATGAGGTTTGGGGCCCGGCTGATGTCTGTGCCCCTTCTTGCTGATGGTGCATGCTTCTGGTGGCGACACAGGGGTGATGCTGTCTTGGTCCTTTTTTTTTTTTTTTCCTCCCGTGCCCTTTATTATCCCCGTCTTTGTTTTGTCTGCTGTCTGGAAAAGTATTAAACTGTTGAAAAAAAATCAAATATTATGAAAACATGTACACTTCACACACGAATAGGACCGGGGCAGTGAGTATAAAATGTGGAAAAATTCGATTTTTTTTGAAGAGCAGCAGAACATCTACTTTAATAGACGTTTAGTTTGTTTCACAGTTAACGGGTATGTGTGGGCGGGGCTTACGGGAACGGGAGCAAGTAATATCTGCTTAATATCAGAATTTAACACATTTCATGTGTCAGGTTTGAGCATCTGTACACACGATGATTAAAAAGGGGTCTAGGCGTCGTGATACGTTGCTAAAGGGGACCTTTATTTTTATTTCATCTTTTTGTATTATTAAGCCGTTGGTTTTTATCTCTTGAATGATGTATTTTAAAGTATTTTGTGTTGAAAAGGGATCATTTTTAATCAAAGGGGGTTTTATTTAATAAATGTGTATAAACAGATATTTATATGGGAGAAAAGGAGGGAAATATGGTTTACTTTCAGGGTGTAGGGAGGGTCAAGAGTTAAAGCATGAGAGTGTGTCTTTTTTTTTTTTTTTTTTCAGCTTTGAAGTCCCGAGGTGTAAATAAAACACGCACACACACACACACACACACACACACTTAAGGTTTCCTGTGCTCCAGCCTTTAGGGTTGAGCCTCTCTTGAGCTTTTAGACAACGTCCAGGCCGGCTCGTCCTGAAGACGCAGGCAGCCTCCCTGCAGTCTGTCCACCCTGCAGTGTTTGGAAACAAACACTGGGAGGCGCCGTCAGTCAAAGTCTAAAAGCTCCTCACATCTCTGAACTACCTTATCTTAAAGCACGGACACTCTCTCACTGTCTTTTTATTTAGTCTTTAATCTGTTTTTGTGAATTTTTGACGTGACGCATGAATTATTTGAACTGTCTGATGACACTTAAGACTCGATGCTGTTGCGTTCGCCCCTCTGATGGAGCGAACCTTTCTGCAACTTCAGCTTACGCGCGCCAAATCCTTCCACCGTACCTCTGCCCCCCTCTACTTCCATCATTCCTGCCTCTTATACTCTTCACATCTGTTACTCTTGTGACCTTCACTCACCGGGCCCCATTAATGTCTTAGTAGCACCACGCTGTGTGATGATGACGTCGTCACCCTTATGCCTGTCTCCTGTTCTGATTGTGTTCTTTAAAAAAAACAAAAAAAAACTGTGTGTGTTGTCCGTCTTGGCTTGCTGTACTTCTGTGTGAAGTCCTAAAAAGCATGTTAAAAGGGGATCGGACAAGACAGACGAGAGGGCTATGCTGGTTCGAGGGCTGTGGGACGCTGACGCTGATGGCAATCAATGCTTTGGTCCCCTTTGTCAGAGTTTCTGTTGTAAATGTTGTAGTTTTTAGTGTTTTGATGTTGATGTTTTTATCAGTTGTTTTAGCAAGAACTATAAAAAAAAAAGGTTGAAATGAATAGAGAGGTGGGGACAAACCCTTTTTCTTTGTCCCCTCACATGCTGATCACACACACTGAATGCTGAAGTCGTGAGACAAAAACACTTAATACACTCCTGTGGCTAATTATATTAGAATTCACAATGACATAAGCACACGAGATCGTAGATTCTCCCTTTTTAAAGAGGACAAAACATATCTCTCTGTCAGTGGTTGAACTTTCCGGTCCTGTCTTTGTTCCACTGTGTCGTAGGAACCTTGTGTGACTTTGTGACCAGCGGAGGTGAGGGTGAGGCTTGCCGTGTGTCCTGTCTCTGTGCTACGCTGCTCCATAGTTAACTCGTCACCTAAAAGCTGAAACCATGATGATTCGTGTCGTGTCTCTGTACGTGCACTGACGGTCGAACTAAATGTTAACTCATGTGAGACCCCCGTCCTACTGTATCAACCTGTGACATATCAGACATGCCATGAAAACTGTGCCCCACCCCCAACACACACACACGCTTTTTGCACCATGCTGACGACGCGTTGTATCAGTACTGAAACTATGATGTGATGTTTTTTATGGCTCTGAGTAGTTTTGTTTGTGCTGTGGGCTTCTGGCCCAGTTGTCTGTCGATGCCACTGATCTGAAAAAAAAGATGCTTTTCTTTCATTGTGTGTATGTGTGAGTGTGTGTGTGTGAGTGTGTGTGTTTCCACACATTCATAGGGATGTTTAGAAGATGCAGTTTAACTTAAAAAAAAAAAAAGGAGGGAAACTGATCTGATTTGCATTTTTGATCGATTTGATATGAAGCCAGAACTGAACTTCACAGCAGACCATTTGTACATGATGTAGCAGGAAAAGCACAAAAGAGCAAAGAGACAAACGAAGGCTACATCCGAGCACATCAGTTAAGTCTGATACCCGATGATCTGTGTTTTTTTGACCTATAACATTGTCCAGTTTTGACTCTGAGTGTTTAAAAGCAGGCAGCTGGTGCAGTCAGTAGCTATAGAACAGTGATTCTTAACCTTTTTGTCTAGTGAGCCCTTAAAATGAGGCAGCATCTACTTGTAGAAGCTCATCACATAAGAGACGTTCTCCTCTAAGATCACCTCAGATTTGTCCTGTGACCTGAGGCTGAGGTTGGGAACCACTGTTATGTAGTTAAACTGTAAGCATGGCCGTGCTTTTTGAGTCTTCTCATCCACCTCAGTAACTTCAGCTGATAGATGAAATATTCCTTCATAGTACTTTAAAATCGGTCTTAAGCTTCTCATTTCCTGTTTGTTTTAACATCTAGCCATGCAGGTAGTTCATTTTTGATGTATTGAAAAATGATATTTAAATCCAACAGCTTCATCTCTCTGCTGCTCCGAATAATCCACAGACTTAACTGAATATTTTATCAATAGAGAGCGTTTCCAGTGAAAACCGTTCAGAATAACACAGCGGATGTTTTCGGACAAAGATGTTGCTGATGCATTTTGTATAAACTTGCACATAAAATCAGAACTGTCCGCGTGGCTAGATCTCACCGGAGGTGTGTGCGGAAATCTTTGTTGTAATTTGCATGGAGTGATCATTTAAAAACAGCACGGTTAATTTCATTGTATGTGCCAATAATGTCCTAATTGTGTAGTAAATGAATTCAGAACATCTCATGTCCTGATATAAGCTGAATTTATGGCATTGAAATATTTTACTTTGACAACCCGCTGCATGAATTTATGTCGTTTAAATCTTAAAGTTGTACAATTAGAATAATTTCTTCCAGATTTGTGTGTGCTGGTTTCCAGTCGCTCATCGATCTCTCTTGGATCATGTGACTGACAAACTTTAATCTAAGTAATTTAAGAAGTTTTTCGCATCCTGGAAACTTAAATTATCTGAAACTGGATTTTTGAACCAGCCATTTTTAAAATGGCTTGAAATTTTAAATTATTCCATTCAGGCCTCATATTTCAATGCCAAAGATTCAGTCGTATTTAACATACATTAATACTGAGCAGTAGTTATTTCTCAGTTAAATGCTCATTTCATGATAAATGCTCATCTTCTAGAATTATGAACCATGTTTGCTTCCATAGTGACCTCCCTGCTTCAGCTGAAGTGTCACTGAGTAACAGATTACATTTAACGTCACAGGGTATCGACCTTCGAGTCTCACTGCTGTATATAGGAATACGTGACCAAATTTAACTTTTTACAAAATGACTTTGGGCCGATCGGGCCAGTGAGCGATCATCCACAGACGGTGTCTGTTGTTTTGCTTCATATAAATTTGTCTAAAAAATGCAAACGTGTGTAAAAGAAAAACTCCATATATTAGAGGTCTGCAGAAGAGTTTTGTTAGGCAGACCTCTAATGTATGTTGGATTAAAACAATACCTGACTGAACTGAAGGGGAAGAAAAGATCCTTGAAACGCTTCAAACTAAAGTTGGGACGGGATAATTTAAAAACCACAAACAGCAACACTATATATGCAGTTTTACAAATGGAAGAAATATGCATGTCTACTTTCTGGTAATTATTCACTGTTTACTTGATAAAGAAATGGAAATCTATGTTACTTGCATCCTCAAGGTTATGAAATGGCTCCATCTGATATATCAGAATCAAGTTATCTCACATTAAAAAATGCATAAAATATTAGCAGAAGCCTTAGCTTGTATGTAAGTAAATTTATTGCATTGTAACTTGATACTAAAAAGGGGCTACATGTGTCTACTCTTTGAGTTTCAATTGGATGCTGGATTTTTTGCATGACCATACAGTTAATAAACATCATACATTGAAAACTATCACGTGTTTGTTTGGATGGTTGTTATAACTGGAAAATAAGAGTATTTAATAAAAATAGTGTTTGACTATTTATTCTGGTTTGTTTCTCATGGTGCAGCTTTAAAGTCTGGTTGTGTATGCAGCTGATAATTCAGTATTATCACCATGTATATCTAAATATGTTTTTGTTTAAATGACTAACAATTCTCTAATTTTTCTTTTGTTTTACGTGTTTAAATAACATGTGCAACACTGAAATAGTTAAATGCATTTAGCTTGGCTTTGATTTTCTAAGTGATTATTTTGGATGTCTTGACTGCAGTACTGACAGCCACCTCTCAGGGGGCGCCAGAGACCAAACAAATCTGAAGCTGAGCTGCAACTCAAAAAAACAAACTGGAACCTAAATATTTAGGTGTAAAGATGTGTAGTTTATAGTGAAAGTCTGTAAGTAAATATGAGGCTTCAGCAGTCAGACAAATCAAGTGGAAACAGATATTTGAACTTTGTATCCATCTTTCATTTTACAACCAGAATGATCACGACATACCTGTTTGGTTAAAATGGGAAAATCTGAGCATTCACATTGCATCGTGGGTATTGTAGGAAACTACTCACCAGGTTTGGACCAAGCAGCAACCTCCACAGAATGAAGTGAACGGCCATTACAGGAGTGAATGAATCTCCATAAGAGCCCATATTAAAATGTTCACAGCAGAAAAACACGTAAAGCCCGGTATTTAAAAAAAAAATGGAGGGTGAACTTTTATACTAACTCTTTAATTACTTTATAACTCACCTGTTCAAACTATATTAAGGTTTAAAGTTCTGCATAATTAGCATGGTCGCTTTGACTGACAGACAGGTGCCGTTATAGATGGCTTGTTTCAGCCTACGTCAGATTGACAGGACACACAGATTGACCTTCAAAACGGCTTTTAAGAAACCTACGGGTGACGCCACGCATGCGTCGTTCATTCTTCATACCGTCAGCGGTTTGGACAAGAAGAACAGCTGTAGAAAGCATGAAAAAAAGAAAAATTGGTTCTGCTGCAGCGATTTTGATTATTTTATTCCACTACGTTACAGGAGCGCTAAAGCTTTAACTTTACACCCCTTAATATAATTTAACATCAAGACGGCCTCAGAAATGACCGTAGAACTGTATCAACATCTCTCCTGGCAAAGTAGCATTATGTGTGTGGATGAATACAAACTAAACTGAAACAAATCTTTCCACATGGGCACACCAAAGTGCTCGATTCAGCGCTGAAAAGGAAGAAGGTAATGTTGATTTTTAGTCTTCAAAAGGATGAGCAGCTTCCTCAACCAACACGGCTCTGCAGGTCCAGACAAAACACAGACAAACAGAGCACACTGTAGTCTTGATGATTTTTAATTACATCAAATGGATTCATGTAAAAGTGGAAAAGGAGGAAAACACTGGGTCTCATCATCACCATCATGTTCAACACAGCAACAGAAATCTGCACATGTTCCGCATGCACCGGGCAGATCACAGGTCACCTATACTCAAGTCAGAGTTATCACCAGCTCCTCACTGAGTGATGGCGTGTTCATGAACTGCACGTGTGCTTTTTACGGTTTACATTTCAGAGCGGGGTGAGAAGCGATAAATGACATCGATGGCGGCGTGTATGATTTAAGCTAAGATGAACGGCGGTCTAGGGTTTGCGTCAACTGTCATATAGGTGACCTGGAACACTCCCGTGATTAGTCTCTTTCTCTCTCGCACGCGCTCAGATCACACAACCTTTACTTGTGATTGGCAGCCGGACGGACGCCAATCACGCAGCTGTCATGGCTTCCTGTCCCAAGTCCATTTGGCATCCTGGCCAAGTAAAATCCCCACTGAACACAGTCCTCCTCTTTGATTGGATAAAAGGAAGTGGGGTGATTGGCTGATTGATTGCTCCATGCAGATTGTGATTCTTCAGGTCGGAGTTGTTGGAAATGTTTGGTGCTGACATGCTTTGAAAATGGTTTGACCAAGCCTGAATGTCGTCTTTCCTTGTGCATGCTGCCCACTTACAAAAAGACTTTTTTAAATCATCGTGGTGTGGTGGGCAGAAGATGGTCCGGCTGACTTCAAGGATCATCGGAGTCATCATTCTGGTTTAAGATCGCCCTTTTGGCTGTTGTGTGCACATTGGCACTTTAATCTTAGTCCGTAGAGACTAGTGCACATCAAGCAGTCCGTCACACTGAAGGACACGTGGCAGTGTAATCTGCCACAGCTTTAGTCTTTATAGAAAAAAGAAAAAAAAACTGTCACCGCAACATTTTCTAAAAGTTTTCCTGTTTCCTTGATTCAAGGAAGAAAAACAAAACAGAGAAGGAAACCACTTTTCTCTACTGAAGTGTCCTGGGTTGAAACAAAACAAAACAAGGGAAGAAGAAGAAGAGAACTAGGATATACAATCTTTTCTCACTGTAGACGGTCTCAGCAGATTAACTCTACTAGGCTTCAGACACACAGCTCCAAGGCCACCTTTCTCTCTGAGTCCCAGGCAAGCGAAAAGGAGTGGAGAGAGTCAGAACAGAAAGGAAGAGGAGACGCATTAGAAAGTAAAGAAACAAAAGAGAACACAGAAAGAGAAAAAAATAAGGTTAAAAGTCAGAAACTGTACCAGTAGACAGTGATATATAGATTAAATATATATATATATAGAGGGGAGACAGACGGAAGCAGCCAGCCTGGATCTACATGCATTGTCAAGGGAACAAGAAAGGGGAAGGATTTGAGCGCTACACCGAAGCCATGCAGCGACAACAAGCAGCCTGAAAACAGCAAAGGGCCTATTTCTTTTCTTTTTTTTTTTCCACCAGCAGGAAACACTCTTCACCGACAACACGAGAAGCATCATGGAGGAGGGATACGGTGAGGGGGGCCAGAGTGGAGTCGTGGAACTCCTCTCGTTTTGTTGGGGGACACAAACGGGCAAAGCGTTCATCCACTCTGAGCAGCGTGGTAAAAAAACGGCCCATATGCCATGCAGACCGGGGTCCCGTCAGGCTTTGCGAACAGGCGTTTGGCACCGCGGGGACGGTCGGGGGCGACACACAGGACAGCGAGGAGACGGGAAGGGGAGAGGGAGGTTTGGGGGGCTTAGGGGAGCAAGGGGAAGCAAGTGCACGGCAGGATGGACGACATCTGTTACACCATGTTTTAGGTTCCCATGGAGACAAGACCGAACCCCCTCCCCTCCCCTATTTCCTCCCGCTCGAGCAGCACTCACTCACCACGCGCTCACAGCATGGTAGCAGACAGACGAGGGTGGTGGAGGGTGGGGTTTAGCAGCTTTGCTGCGGCTCCCCACTCCTGCTTTTAGACTTTCTGCCCTCCACATCTGTAGGACAAAGGCAACGTTTATGTTACATCTGTAGACAAGAACATGTTCATGTTACACCTGCATATACTGTAGATTAAGATAAATACAAGAACTTCAAAAACAGCCGGCACAGAGTACAAAAGCAGAAATAAATAAAAGGATCTAGAGGCTGACGGTACTGCTAGTATCGGCACATGAAGCAGTGCTCGTCTTTTGATTATAACTTAATGATTACAACAATCTGTACAAGATCTTGTCAGTCGGAAATGCATAATCAAATATTATCCATTCTCAAGTCGCGGTGCGTCAGGATGAGTATATATTAGTTTCCAGATACCAAAAGAAATGATGTTAACTTCATTCACAAAACAATCTGACCGCTGAAAACTCAACTTACGATCGACCCGCTCCAATAACTCCATCGAGCACTGCCTACAGCTAAAATATCATATCACTCCTACTCTACCTTCACTTCAACTTTCACCTGACCGCCTGCACGTTCCTTCCCCTCAGATTATTTTCTGAATGAAGCTCCATCATTTTGTCACCAGCCCGAGACGTCAAGTTAAGACACATTTGAGCAAATGCCCCCCGTTAATACATACATGAAAGAAAAATACAGAAAAAGGGTGTCAAATGTACAAAAACAAACAGTACACACCATTAATAATAATAAAAAAAAAAGATAAACACGATGACCATTTTGATCACAGCAATCAAAATGAGCGTAACAGACCAAAGCCGTGCAATTTAGTGGATGATGCAACTGAGTTAAAAGCAGTGAAAAGGACGCGCTCACCCAAAAAAAAACATCCAAACATCATAAACAGAAAGTGAAAAGTGAATCTATTATCTGACACGGTGAACATTTCTCACGTGGATCAGTCCCACGAAGACTGAAGCTACAGGCAGAAATACCAAGCCTTGAACCGCGATACGTGAACCCCAGACTGCAGATAATAGTGTGATGTTAGCACCAGAGAAACAGATCCGATGAGGAAACAATAATATGGTAAAAGATTGTTGGACGGGAGAACATTCATCAAAGTCCCACCTCAGAGAAAAGAACAAGGCAGAAAAATAAAGAAATAAAACAACAAAAAAGAAACATTTCACCGATCAGCACCATGGCAAACAGAAAAGAACGAAACAAATACACCACACAGAGAGAGAGAGAGAGAGAGTGCTCTAATAAATACATGCAGAGGAGGAGGATTTGTCTTTGTATCCATCCTGTCATCGTCCCCTCTTTAAGTCTGGGAGAAAGATCAGCGAGCCAGAACCTCCCTGTCATTCACACACACCCGTACTCATACCACAGAGACTGGTTGTCCTCTGTGCTCAGTGACTGGTCCGAATTATTTACACGACTGGCATCAACCCCGTCGTTATACTCTGAAAGGCTGGCCGGGCTGGATCTCGCCTGGCCGTTTGATTGGCTGTGAGGGGTCTGGTTTTGCGTGGGAATGTGGTTCGGGATTGGAGGTGGGTGCGTTTTGTTTGTAACCGGAGGCCCACTGATGTTGCTGACTAGGGTGGGGTTTAGAGACAGGAAGGGGAGGTTTTTGCCCGCTGACTCACTAAAGATGGAGTCCATGAACACGGACTCTACAGTGAAGGAAGGGCCGAGGAAAGACTCGAGGGTGGAGAGGTCGGGGTCCTCCGAGCTATGGCAGGGTAAGCTGAGTGACTTGGGCAGGAGGGGGGTGGTGGTGGTAAGGGGTCCCTTTAGGTTGGTGCTGTTGGGGTGGTACTCACTGGGTGTAGGCTGGGAGCGTACCCCAGCCTTGGTGGAAGCGACGGGAGGAGCAGCATCGACGGACACGGGCTGCCGGCTGTCCTTAGAGAGCAGGTCGTGGATGCTGGTGCGCCGCGTGGTGCCCTCAGCGGTGGAGATGACGCTGCTGGCCCGGGGCAGCGTGGAGGAAGCAGAATCCAGGCGTTCGGACACTGACGTGGCTTTGCCCTGCGAGGATAAGCTGGAGCGTACCGGGACGGAGCCTTTCACGCGGGTGCTCTCCGCCTTGCGCAGGGTCGGGCGACCCGGTTGTCCAGATCGTGGAGGGCGATCAGAGCTGACCGGCGCCGCTTTCCCACTGGAGGAGCGCAGTATACCCCGACCCTTTGTGGAAGTGCGTTCCTTCGGCACGTGCTCAGAAGAAGTGGAGAGGCGGGGGGAGTCTACAGTGAGGTTCTCCTGACTGCCAGACTGCAGACGACAAAGCGCATAAAAAGCTGAACTACTTCATCTACAGGTTTTAATCACACTTCAGTTATAACCGAGTCTCATAAGTGACGCCTCACCTCTGCAGGGTCGATACCCTCATCCAGGAACTGCTGCAGGGAAAGCACCTCGGTGCACCTGATCTGGGTCTGGCTGGGGCTTCCTGCCATGGTGGACGGGTCCAGGGATCTGCGCAGCTGCAGGGGGCTCTGGTGGGAGGAGCGCGATGAGGTGGGCTGCTGGACGGGGCTGCTGCCGCTGCTGGACCACACCTCTTGGTCCAAACTCAGGCTGAACTCTCCGCTGCTCTCGCTGTGAGGCCTGCTGAGGCTGCCGTTCAACGTGCCTGCGGGAGAAGGAGGCAGTGATTAGAACACGGGGAAAGTGTTAATAACTAGATTAATATTAATGACTGAAATGTGTATCTCTCGAGGAAAGAGGAAGACTTTAGAGAGTGGCAGAAAGCTGTATGTGGTCAGTGCAGCAAAAATCTGCATTGAATATTAAGTATATTTAATGATTTACCATTTTTGCATCATAGTGCAGTTAAAGTCAGCCAGTTGATTTGCTAAATGAATCTTGAATGTCATTAAAAATACTAATATGTTGAAAAAAAAACAGACTTCAGATCCACTTTGACACGTTGAAGTATGTTTGAGTAAAGACAATGAAGGAAAAAGAAAGGGAGCAAAGGAGTAAGGTGAAAGTGGTTAGTGGAGAGGAGGAGGAGGAAGGAGGGAGGGAGGGAGGAGCATACCTTTGCCCTCCAGAGGAGAAGTGAGGTGGGAGTTATTGTTACTATTACTACTGGTGGTCCTGTTGCTATGGAGACTGGAGGGTCTGGAGGCTGGGTAAGGGACAAGAGGGAAGACATATGCACATTACACACACACACACACAGAGTTAGGATATATATATATACGCGCACACACACACACTTAAAATGTATCCACACAAACATGCACTAACACAAAGAGTGACACGTCGGTGCACGTTAACAGTTCGACAGAACGTCTCCTGCTGGGGCAGCAGATGGCACATGCCAGGCAGAGGGACAGGAAAGGGTGGCTCGGTGCCAGGCTGCAGCCACAATATGTCCAGTCAAGTCAATAAACAAAGCAACTGCCGACGGAGAGGGCAGGGCTAGCCCACCATACAGGATACCGACCAAGAGACGCTGACGGTGAGAAGGTGAATTAGCAGTAAAAAGAAGAAACTGGAAGCTTTGTGTGAAACTGAGGAGGAGGAGGAGGAGGAAGAAAGAAAAGGAGGGGGTGACAATGTGACCTTGCTCTTGACTGTGTTTGTAGGGACAGCTTCAGCTGGAAACCAGGGAGCGTGAAATCATTTCAAACCCAGGACGCAAATTAGAATTTTAAATAAAACATCACTGGTCTCTGTTAGTGTCATTATGTCTAGGAAACCAGCCCAGAGAGGGATTCAGTGCCGGGTAGTGGTCACTTACTACAGATGTTACAGGGAACTCTGCACATAACGCCCAGCTCAACGGGAGAAGGACACAGAGCCTGCAGGCCTGATAAAACACACACACACACACACACACAGAGAGCTCAACACACTCCGTTTGTGACACGACATCACTTCTCATAACCCACAGTACAAAACAAGCAAAGTTTAACATCTCTTAATGGTTTGAAATCAATAACATCTCTGGAAGATGATACATTATAAGCAATGTCCGGTGTGTGTGTGTGTGTGAGTGTGTGTGTGAGACAGTTTCCTCCAGCCATTACAGAGACGTACTGGGAAACTGGTCTCAACAATGTATTGGATTTTGTGAGTGCAGTCTGGAAACTCATCAGCTAAGCAGGTCCAGGTTGGGCACTAATGCTAACAAGCTGAATGACTGGTGACAATGGACAACATCATGATGCCAGGCAGTGGTGTCTAGTGTACAATACAAGTGTGTAGACCTGTGTTAAGTGCTAGGAATGTGTGTCAGTAGCTGGGTGGCTGTTTAACAACTGGGTCATGTACATCAGAGCGACACAGAACTGATGAATAGTTGCCTGGCCGCAGATTAACTGCCCTGGATACCATCCCGACGCCTAAATTAGAGTCAATCCTACTTTCTATGGAGGCTGATCTCTCTCTGGTTTGCTCTCCGCTAAAATTGCTTTCCCCCCCAACTGTAGATCAGGCTTAATCGAAGCGCGGGAAGGCCGCCCAAAGATTAGCACTGGATAACATGACCTGCTTTTTTTTGGTTTTTTGGGATGATTCGGTCCAGTTTCTCATCTGAAAGACTCTGAGAGTCCTGATTGGTGTTGAGCAGCTGCTGTTATTGTGCATACTTTTTCTTTTCATTTGACACATCTACAGTTAAGTCTTACCTTGACTCTTAGGGTCATCTAAGGAGCCGGCAACATCCTCACAGGAGGCATTAGCTGTGGAGACACAGAAGAGAGTGATGAGGATGAGGATGAGCACCTTTATATGAATTTTTCCTCAGATGAGTCCAGTCGACGAGGTAACAAACTCCTGTAGTGTGGTCAGACTCTTTCTTTCACTAAAACAACACGAGCATGCTGACCTTTGACCTGAAGCCGGAGCTTGGCCCTGCGATGCCCCGCGGTCGGCAGGGTGAGGGCGGCACAGTCGATGGCGTTGGTGGAAAGGGCGAGCTCCTTCATGCGCTGCCCGCTGCGCCTGCTGCTGCCCGTCATGCCGGCGTCTCCGGGCTCGGCACCGTCTAGGTTCTCGATGCTGCTCGCCCACTGAGCCCCGGGCCCGCCGGCTACCGCCATGGTCTGGAGCAGGTCGTTCATGGCTGGATGGACGGACGGAGGGATGGAAATGAGGATGGGAACATTAAAAAATTATACATTTTTATTAAGAATCATCTTTTGTAGCCAAAAGAGTTTAAAGAAATCCATCTAGGAAATGTTTTAGATTTAGTTTTTTAAATACTTCAGGTTCCTAAAAGTTGCTTAGAGCTGGAAAGCTGCCTCTTTAATCAGTAGCTTAACATTTTTATGTTCACAGTGCCTTAATGTAGCAGCCTTGCAAAGGACAAGGCTTGTCCATGTCCATAAATGTATCTGTAGAGCACAACAAATCATCGCAAGGCACATGCAGGCATACAGTATTACAGATAAGTGACACAGAGTGCATAAAGATGGCAGCTGAATCGTTTGATAGATGTTTTTTTGGACAGGAGAAGAGGCCACTGTCTTCATGCACTTTGTTTGCTGAGCTATATGCAACGGTGGAAAAGCATGACGGCATGCAGAGCTGCTCCGAGCAGCAGCGGCGGCGGCGGCCGTGGTGGCGCTGTACACAAAAGACGAGCGCCACAATCAGCACGAGGAGAGTCCATGTCAGCAGAATAAGATCTGAAATGCAGCACGCTGACAGAGGAAGAAAGACAGGAAGCGAGAGAGAGAGAGAAAAGAGAGTGACGGCTCCATTTCAAGTCCTCCATGGTGAGTGAGAGTGGCGGTGATTTTTTTTGTCATGCTGTAATCAAAGATGGGAGCAAACACACCACAGGCGCATGAAAGGCAAACCCGCAGTCTCTCCCACTCACACACGCACAAACACACTCAGCCAGCCTTTCATTTTGCAACACACAAACTCAATGAGACCACAGAGCACATGACAAAGCTGCCCGTTGCATAGCGATTCCCAATCGCTAAACTTAAAGATAAGCTTTGGTCGATGACACTCAGGACTAAGAGAGGTGAAAAACAGACTGCATCACACTACAAGAGAAAGAAAGATCTATGGAATCATGTTTTTTATGCATACATTCATTTTCATTTGTACATTTTTGCTTTAAGACAAAGATAGCGAAGTCATTTATCTGCTAATAGTGACAACAAAGTGACAGCTAGAGTAGCTAAGTAGATTCTCTACAGGGGGAAGGAGGAGGAGGCAGACGCATGGCGGCAGAGGTGTGTGTGTGTGTGTGTGTCATTAGGAAAAAACTAGAAAGGACAAGTCACTGATGTCACCGGGACGCAGCATGGGGGTAGTTAAAGCTTAACATTTTGTGTAGATATCAGATTAACAAAATACCCAAATGATGTCTTCAATAAAATGGAAAACAATCCCACATAAATGACTGTAAACCTGAGCTGGGACTGAAACCTGAAACTGCCACCCTGTCACTGTCACACCCCCACACTGCAGCCTCGCTGAAATCAGTGACGGTGCCTTCTTTGTTTCTCCCGGTGTGACGTTGGGAGGGAGAGGAGGCGGAGGCGGAGGAAGGCTAGAGCGGTGGCTAACGGAGGTCTTACACATGGAGCGCCGGTAGATGGCCTTGGCCTTGTCTTTGTCCTTGGATCTGTTCCTCATGAAAGGCAACCTTTTTATAGCTGTCAGAGCGCAGCCAGAGACAGACAGGGAGACGGACAGGGAGAGAGAGCGACAGAACAAGCCCGAAGGGGGGTGGGGGGGTGGAGGAAAAGAAAACAAAAGACAAAAAAAGGAGGGCAGAACAGAGGGATGTGGTTAACGTTTTTCACAAAGAGAGCCAGGGCAGAGAGAGTGCTGAGCCCCTGGACACTCAACTGGACAGCAGACAACAATGAAACAGACAGAACCACTGTAATATACATCTCAGGAGGGTGAATCGTGTCATTACAAAGCCTACGTTTGAGTAGGAAGTGCCTCCAGTAGACTCCTTTAAAACCTGAATAATACTCTTTTTTTTAAAGGGCAGACTTTTGTACGAAAACACACACACACACACAACAGATTACGCAAATGCACGCACACACACACGATCAGGCACACACAAACCCTCTCGTGTTGATGGTCATGAGTTTTCTGCAACTGAAAGCGTCACACGTCATCACATCACAGTAAACACAAGTGTCACCACGTCTACATGAAACACAGGATGAGGAATATTAAAGGGTGCAATCGGGAGAGTGAAAAGGTCAAAGGGCAGGTGAACGGCATCATGGGGGCATGAGGCATAACCAACTTTATTTATACTCACTTATTATACTACCTTAAATGTGCTGGTTATACCTTCTGGATATTACACAGTACTTGTACATCACTTTACGCAACTTTACAGAACAAAACTACTTCTTTGTTTCAAGTAAAGCGGCTACCTCACGTACAACCTGTACAATTTATTCAACAACTTCCACTACAAAAAATCCAGTCGACCAGGATTTCCGCACGTCTTGCGTCGACTGGAGCTCGGTCACATTGCACCTTTTAATAGCCGGGATGCTGCGTTAGAGGGCGTTTCTCTGTTATTTACAGGTGAACTGCACAGATCAGCAGGCTGACGTGACTGCAACAGAGTTAGACCCTGGTCGGAGAGAAGTTACAGTAAAGCGCCAGGTGGACCTTAGACAAAATTGTGTTTTTCCGATATTTGAACCTCATGAGATGCGCTTGATTCAGCTTGACACCTGTCAAACGTACTGTACTTTACCAACAGAGAACTGAAGGGACAAAACCAGGGGTAGCATCTTTTTTATTGCCACCCATTCTTCTCATCAAAACCCGCTGATGTACCATCGAGATGCGAGCCTCCAGCAGAGATGATGAACAGGCTACAGGTCTGTTTTCAGAGCTCCCTTTTGTAATTTAGTGTCACCAAATACACAAAAACATATTGTTCTTAAACTAGAATTAAGTGTCTTATGGTAGTGGATTTTATTATGCATCAGGTTACAGAAATCAAGCGCTCCCTCTGCTGTTCCGAATACAGGAGGTGCATCTACTTTTCGACCGGGGTCCGAGGTTCAGAGTCAACCTTGTGGTCCTGCGCAGATCAACCGTAACCTCTAACCTCTACGACAGCCGAGTGACACAGACAATGGACTCACAAAAACATGCCCTGAGAGACGTGACAGTCGGGTCACAAACCCCGCCCACCCTTCCCATCCGCGGCATACCATTGGTGGAACCCTGCCCTTGGGCATGGGAGGACTGCTGCCCTCTCCTCCCTTCGCAGAGAGAGAGGGAGAGAGAGAGAGAGAGAGATAAAGGAGCAGTTAGGGGAGGAAAAACCCATTCAACCACTCAGCCAGTACACGATCGCGCGCACACACACACACACACTCACAGTATAAGTGTGTTTTGTGACTTTGTGGTTACGTGAAAGTCTTATCTGTCTGAATGTTGACCAGAAATCTGCACAGTGTTTGGTATGTGTTTGTACAAAGCTCATCATTTATCTTGAGCGTACTGAAGTTCCTCGAGTTGTGGTTGAAACTGCGACTACGCTCATTTTTAATCTTGCTCCCACGTGTGTGTGCTGTGCGTTTGTGTACAGGTGTTTCCTCTGTACTCACTGCTGCTCCTCTTTTGCGTGTCGTCCAGCGAGTTGGAGCCGGAGCCGATGGACGAGCTGTCCTGGTTGTCGTGGGGAAAGGTCAGGAATCCGTCGCCGCACTCCGATCGGGAGGGAGTCAGCGTGAGGGAGCGCATCCTCTCCCGGCTCTTCGGTTTGATCAGCTTCCTCATCTTCAGAGTGATCCAGTTGCCACGCCTGAAAAAGACAGACAGGAGCGAGGCGATCGGGAACGAGAGGAGAAAAGGAAAGAAGATACAAAGTCAATACATACTGACACAATCTGATTAACTGATTTGTTCTGTGTCTCCTGTACTTTAAGGCTTTCTTTCAGTCTTTCACAGACAGAAAATGTTGCAGTATACCGCCGCTTAAAGCTCTACACACCATAAATATTTGATGCATCCCTTCCTGAGGCTGTGGCGTGAGTGTTTTCTGATATTCCCCTGCATCCCAGATATGAGTCAACAACCTAATCCCTGTTGTTTTGGGCGGTTTTAGTAAGATATTTTTTAAACTCGTGTAACTAGAAGTTGGTTTGTTTTTTTTACCTGCGTGGAGGTGAGGGGTCGTAGAACTTGTACTGGTCCATGATCTTCTCCTCCAGCTTCTCCTTCTGTCTCCTCAGCTCATTCAGCTTGTCTCTGATGAGCGAAGAAATGAGAGAGAATCGTGTAAGACAGACAAGAGGGCAGCCGACTGTCAGTGTTAGCAAATGAACTGATGGAATATCTACGACATGCTTGCAGATCGCCGTGTGTTTACATGTATTGTCTTTGCTCTACGTGGAACAGGTCCTTGCTCTCCATGGTCTGCTCCAGCAACGTGCGGTTCTGTAACATCAGAGTCTGGATCTGATCCAGCAGGTGACGATTCTCCTCCTCCAGATTTCCTTTCAGCTGGCTCAACAACTGAAACAAAACACGCACCCAAAGATTAATTAAAGAGATCTTAACACACCCGTCTTCGTACACAGAGCATGATCAATCAAAGAGGTAAACCGTCACACAACACAGCTGGCTTCAGAAGTCGTCTCTACAAACGTGACGCTGTTAAAAAGACAGCTGGCACACAAACACACGACGGGGATCCCCCCGGATACAAAGGAAAGAGGGCGTCTCCTCACCTCGCACTGGTTGGTGAGCTTGGTGGAGGTGATGTCCAGCTGCTGGTACTGCTCCTTCAGTTTAGAGAATTCGGCCTCCAGCTTCGTCTGGTCCAGCTTGGCGTTGTTCAGCTGGCTCTTCATGTTCTTGTGGTCCAGCTGGAGGTTCTCGTTGTCCTTCACCAGCTGACGATAGGTGCTATTCAGCCTGAGGAGGGAGCAGAGGGACTCCTCAGTATATAAGACACATTTGGTGTATGAAAAAAGCTTTAAAGGTTGTGTTGCTTTGTGAAGATCTGACCTGTCGTTTTCCTCTTTGAGCAGTTTGCATTGGTCCGCTGTGGCTTGGTGCGTTTGGTTCTCCAGCGACATTTTTTCCTGCTGCTCCTTCAGGTTTTTCTCCAGCTCCTCCAGCTCCCCTTTCCTCTGCAGGAGCTGCTTGTATCTTAACACATAAAAATACACATACATGAAGCCTCGCATAAAGAAATAAAAAAAGTTAGCAGACAAACATCTCCTCCCATGCTCCTAACACCCTCTGTCTCACTTGTCCTCCAGGTCCCTGTGCTGCTGCTCCAGGCTCTTGTGGGAGCTCTTCAGGCCCCCGTGCTTTCCGATGAGGGTTTCGTACTCGGCCGCCTGCCTCTCGTGGAGCGCCGCCAGCTTCTCGTGGTCGCGGAGGAGCAGCTCGTATGTGGCCCTCAGCTCCTCTTTGTCCTTCAGAGCTCCCTCGCGCTCACCCTCCACGCTGCTCTGCTGGCTCTGCAGCTGCGCGTTCTGCGCCATGAGGGCCGCGCTCTGCGAGCTCAGGGTGGAGTTCTCCACCTAAAGGAGAGGACGGAGAGGGAGATAAATTAAGTAAGGAGGTGCGATTTATTTTTGCGAGGAGTACAGAGCTCCTCACATATCCTAGTGGACACACAAAGCTAGTGAAGGCTGTTGCTGTTTTTATCTATAGGGGGCGCTGTGTCTCCATTCAGTTCATTCTCCCTCTTTGCTGTCAGCTCCATCTACAAAGCACCAGCAGGAAAACTGTTTCTTTTCATGTTTCCTTTGTGGTCACAGTGGTTTCCTAGTCTCAAATCCCTCTTCAAGCATGACTGGCGTGTGTATTCACACACTGATACTTCACACACACACACATTCTGTCCAGGTGCTCACACACACTTTCCATGCCTTAAAACAGAAATAGTGTTTATTTTTAACCTGCAGTAAACACACGTCGCACACGTACACGCTGCCCACAAACATTAAGAGATGCAGACAAAGCTGCTGTACGGTCAGTGTAAATCCTGTCGCCTTGTAAGCAGGGTTTGAACCGCTTCCAAACCGTCTAAATCCAGACGAGGTAAGCAGCCTGCGAAGGCAACTGTACGAACAGACCGACGTTGAAAAATGGCTGGACAGCTTTGCATCTTGTGTTTACAATTTAGACTTGATTATGCTGTATTATATTCTATAAAGTATCTGACAATATTTTACGGAGTATTTCATGTTTGATCTGACCTTCTACGTCTTCATCATAATTGTGAAATTAGTATTAAACGCTCCAATATCAGTTTATAGTGCAACGAAGAATGAATAAAACATGATATCAGTCTAATATCTTATTACTTTACAAGCACATTTCCATCTGCCGATCAAGATCACAAGTTATGACTGAAAGCCCCTGAGCAGCTGCTAAATGGACTACTCGAGGAGAGACAGTTTCAACGTAGGCTATCACTCCTTAAAGTGATCAAAGAAAATTTAAACAATGCGATGACGTCTACCAAACTCGATCTGCTGATGACGATCACGTGACGTGATTGAAAGCTTCATAACAGCTACTAAAGGGCCGTGAAGTGAGTCTACATGCAAAGGCTTATCAGGCGTAACTAAACTTATCTGTAATGTATTCTGACACTGTGTTGTTGTAGGATGTGTAGGGGGTCACCTGCAGCTTGGCGTTCTGCGTCTGTAGTGTCGTATTGTTCTCCTGTAAAGAAGCAGTCTGTCTCTGCACAGCGACTATCTGAGCCTGCAGGTTGGAGCTTTGAGTTTCCAGTTGTTTCAGCTGGCTCCTCAGCGCCGCCTTCTCCGCCTGCAGCGTGGCATTCTGGGGGAAGAAACACACATCAGGATGCATTCAGGGAGAGGCGTGAACCCTAAAGTCACATCAGCCATCCCCGATAACGCGCCAACTTACATTCCTCTCCACCTCAATGAGTCTGTCTTTGACTTTCAGCAGTTCCCTGGTGGCTTCATGACTCTCTTTCTCCCATTTACTGACAGCCTGAGGGTCCTCCCCTCCTCTAGGGGGCGAGCTCTGCACCATCTTCTCTTCTTCCTCCCTCTGACGCAGCGCCTCGTAGTTTTTCTTGACCTGGGAGAGAGAGAGAGAGACACACGAGTCAACACATCAATTATTGACATTTTTTTGAGACAACAAAATTAACTGAAGCTGAGTCCATCCACAGACGCCTCAACTTTTCCACTCAGCGTTTAGCTCTGGATCTGATTTGTGTCAAAGTTCAAAACGCAAACATCTCCCTAAAGGACAGCAGACATCTTCCACTCCTCTCAGCCGCTTTCTCAGTCTCCTGCCTCATGAATAGATAAAGTGGTGAGAGAAGTGGAAGAGTGGTTGAATAAATAATGTACCGGCCTTGAGAAGACCTCTGTGTTTTCAGTGTTTTGGACTGCAGGCATGGATTTTGGGACACAGTGTTCCCAAGTGGAGATTGGTGCGTTTGTGGACTGCGATTTTATTACTTCCGTGTTTGGAAGAAGTGATTTGTGTCTGTGTTTGTGTTACTGACCGTCTTGAGCTCCTGCCGAAGTTGCTGGTTGAGGTTGGAGGACTCTTGCAGTCTGGCCTCCAGGGCGGCGATCTTCTCCTCTTTAATCTCCAAAGAGGATTTCAGAGTCGACTCCAGTTTGGTTTCCAGGAGCTTAAACCTGAAAAATATTCAAGTTAGCTGTGTGTGTGTGTGGATACAGATAATGCATTATCGTCATAGCCACAGTATATCAAGGCCAAGTGACAGCTTCTTGGCAAGACTGTAGCAAGGCGGAAAGATGCTGGCTCAGAAAATCTCCCAAAGGATCATTCTGCAAGAGACTCAGGTTCATTTAAATTTCAAATTTTCAAATCTAAAACGGGCCGGTTCTGAGATTATTTTTATGGATCCTGATTCTAAGATGACAGGTGACACTTGAAACTGTTTTGAGAGCAGTCAATGTTGCGGCTTGTGTGCTCCTGTCTGCGACGATACCTGTCGTCTGAGCCCTCGTCATGCAGCAGCCTCTCCTTGTTCAGTCCGATCTTCTCCAGCTCATGGGTCAGTTTCTCCAGATCGTTGTTCATCTGCTGAGTCCGCAGCTTCTCGCTGACGAGCTCCTGAAAACACACAATTTACAACTTCCGTTTAATAAGATATGAACGTGGAAGCAGGTGAAGCTCAGTCTTAAATACTCGTCTGACCCCGTGAGAGCTCTTCGTACCTCTCTGAGTGTGATGAGGGTCTTCTTATCAATGGTGCCCTGTTTGACCAGCTCCTTGTTCTCCCTCTCCAGGTCTTTGACTCTCGTGCAGGAGTCCCTGAAGAAGATCATCTCCTTGCCCATGGTCCGGTTCTCTTTCTCCAAGCTGGAGATCCGCTGGTTGTTGTCATCCAGTTTGGAGTCGCGGATCTCAGCCTGCTGCCTCAGCCGCTTGTTCTCCTTCTCCAGAAGCTTCTTGTCTTTCTCTAGTTGGCAGCTTTCCTGCTCCAGAGTCTTGTTCTGGGACAGGACGTAATGTAGAGCAGGCAGATAAAACATCATTTGATGGGATTATTTTTAGTTCAAATGCCTTGTAAATACATGTTTGGCTAAAAGAGGACACGGGCCAATAATCAATTTTGACGAATAATCTGGGTTGAATCCAAGTCTGCTGGGAAACGTTCAGCAATGAACTAAAAGAGTATATGAACACCAACTTCATAATTTTCACTTTTTATTTCTTTTAACGTATAAACAAGATTTGCTGCATCACAAACACTACTTCCAGTCTGCCTCGACTGCAGTTTTTTGGGCCGATCTGATCGACCTCATTCTGCCAGGCAGAATCAGTCCATCCCAAAAATAAGTTAACTGAGGCTGTGTCAGTAAATCACTTACAGCTATCTACCATTTGAGGTTGTACCTGCTCTGAGCAGCGGTCCAAAAAAGCATCAAATCTCCAAACACTGGCTCAAAATTTCAGTTTTTGAGACACTTGCTATTCATGGATCCAATGACAGATCCTTTTAAGTATGTCAGCCTTTTATCACGTACTTGTTACTTGGCTAAACATATTTATCTTTTGCTTACCTCCTGCTCCAGCTGCTCCAGGCGTTTGCTGGAGATCTTGAGCTCCTCCAGGTTGCGTTGCAGGGTTTGATTTTCAGTCTCCACGTCTTGCAGCTCTGCCTCCAATTGCTGGATCTTCTTGCTGCTGTTCTCTAAAGCCTTCTGCAGCCGCTGGTTCTCCGTATCTAGGCCCTGGTAACTCACCTGGGAGAGGAAAGGCCAGATATTAAAAGCGTTCATGAACTAATTGTGCCGCTCCCTGATGCCATTATATGCCAGATCCCCTGTAAGTTACCTGCAAAAATATTCACTGGTGATACAAAATTACAAAAAGTGTGTTTAGCTGTGTCTCACTGGTCTCCAGCCTTACCTCTAATCTCTCGGTCTTCTTGGACGAGGCTTTGAGCAGTTCCAGGGTGCGCTTCATCTGACTTCTCTCGCTCTCCAGCTCTCTGTTCTCCGCTTCCAGCTGAGCTGCCTTAGCTCCCGCCGAACGGAGACTCTCGGCAGAGCGCCGGAGCTGCAGGTTCTCTTCCTCCAGCTGGGAGTTCTCCTTTTCCAGAGCCTCCAGCTGGAAGGCCATGTTCTTCAGCGCATCCAGCTTCTTCTTCAGACAACGGCCCTCTGCCTCCAGCTCAGTGTTCTCCTTCTCCAAAGACGACACCTACACACACAAGAGATGCATGAAGACGGTCTGATGGTGTTGTGTTATGGCAGACTGAATTTATGCTAGCAGCATAGAATAAAGCAGAAAGTTTCAATGTATTATTAGATCATGCTTCTAGTGTTTAACACGGACTCTGTACAAATTGTGCAGTAATATCCAATTCCAAGATTTAATTACTTGCAGAACAAATGTTCCAACACAAATAGTGAGTGAGATGTAACAGATTTGTAACCGATGACAGATTTGTCTTTACTGTTTGCTAAAGATGAGTCGCTGATCATGGGGAGATCATAATACATAAAGAAAACTTGAATGCAGAGGGTCTTAACTATGGAAAGTCAAAGATCTTTCTCCCTGATGCAAGAGATAATAACATACTTATCTTGCCAATCTTCTGGGAAGCTATTCAACTTCAAGTTTAACTCTTAGTAGCGGTTTACCAAGATGCACAAAGCCAAACGCGAACATTTATGAAGCAAAGGGTATCGAGATCAAAATGCACCTGACCTTTTCACAGGTGATTCCAAGACTGGCAACTTTTTTCTGCAGGCTCTCGTTGTCCCGTTCCAGCTTCTGCATCTGAATCTCCAGCTCCTCTGCTCGCTCACCTTTCTCCTTCATCACTTCAAGCTCTTTACCTGCATAAATAAAAGAAAGATTTTATTAATTTTTTTCCAAACAACCCATATTTGATCCTGTGAATTATGAATTTAAAAAACTGGAAGGAACTGGATGCAACACAAGACACAAAAGGAGGCCAGATGCTAAAGGTAGCTGGTGGAGAAAAATGAAACATCGCTCACGTAGTTGTTTCCTTTCAAACTCCATCTTATTGAGTTTGGCGGTTGTCTCGCAGATGGACTCGTGCAGAATGCGATTCTCTTTCTCCACATCCTTGACCCGGGCCTCGGCGCCGACCTGACAGCGCTGACGGAGAGATGACACCGTCTGACCCAGGTGCTTGTTCTCCTGCTCCAGACCCTTCAGCTGGAAGAACAGAGACATCGGAGTTTTAATGACGGCCCGGGGTCACATTTACTCATCTTCAGCGCAGTAAACTACATGGAAAGGATTCCAGCTTAGTGTAATGTGACTGACTGTATCGACTAATGCTTGGAGAGAGATTTAAGAAATGAAAAGGAAGGCTCAAAGTTTCGGCTTCAAACTTCCAGGAGAAGAACTGAAATGTAGAAACGCAAAGCACCTTATGGGGATTATACAAACCAACAGTTCATTTGAATATTCT
Organism: Nibea albiflora; assembly: GCA_014281875.1. NCBI lineage: Eukaryota > Metazoa > Chordata > Actinopteri > Sciaenidae > Nibea > Nibea albiflora. The sequence goes on from CM024797.1 coordinate 6,768,025, forward strand.
GTGTTTTGCACAGAATGCGTTGCATCTTATCATGTTTACAACCAAAAGGGTGGAATTACCCATAGAAGTCTGTAAATGCTAGTATTTCTCAGAATCAGACGGTTCAACTAATCAAAAGTGTCAGATTTGGGTCTAACAGTCTCTGCAGACACACAGAGAGGGACTGTAACTGTAACGCCAGAAATCTGTGTCGTCAATAAAACACAGAAGCAGTTCCACTTAATAGTTGTTTTTTTTTCCTTTTTGGAGCCAAATGCAAATCAATTGCACAAAGATTGCTCTCAAGAAAACTCAGTATAGACCTGAGTAAATTACACAGCTTACTAATGTTCTTTTCTCAGAGTTTCCTGGAACGAGGATCAATGATGGTTTTGTAGATAGAGCAGCGTATGACGCACAGTCTCAAAGCCTTTGTTTGTCTAACGTGTTGGTGTATCCGAGCGTACGCAGGCCCGGCATACAGACTGCAGCGCTAACTGTAACTTTTAAAGCACCTGAATGCTGGATGTGATTACAGTCGTTCTCTGAAGACTCGACCTCTGCAACATTAGGTTAACTGCGCTGCAGCTTGTTCTGTCATCTGGAACACGGTCGGCCTAATCAGCCAATAATGTAAAGTTAATCCAAAAAAAGTGGCATGATGGAAAAATGTCATACAAGCAATTATCACTCAGGATTGAATGTACCGCATCTACTGATGAGAAAAAAAATCATGAATTAGTGATGGTTATTTAAAATTATGACCATCTGGTTTGGGGATAAACTTCCCTAATGAAATCTGTGTGTGTGTGTGTGTGTGTGTGTGTGTGTGTACCTGTCTCTCAGAGTTTTCTCTCAGCGTTTCAAGAGTTTTCTCCAGCAAGGCCTTCTCCTTCATCAGGTCAGTGCTGAGCGACTCGGCGCTGCGGAGGGACTCTCTGTCTGCCGTCAGTTCACTCTCCAGCTGCTCCAACTGTAATCAATGATTAAAGATTTATTTGATTTCCTCAGTAATGACTGTTAACTGCAGCCTGTACGGTTGCTTCCTCTTTAGTTACACGTATCACGATGCACTGTGGATTTTCTCGCATTGCATCCTGCAGTATCATCTGTATTGTGATGATGCTTAATACTGTGGGGGGGGTGTATCAATCGCACAAGTTACCCTGTGATCATAAAGAAGTTGGTGCAATTATTAGGCCATGATACAAACAAACAAAACATTGATAACTCTGCAGACAAACACACACAGATGCACGTTAAATGAGATCATTGCTGTGCGAGTCTACCGGCGGCTGCATTCACATTTTGACGCGTTTTCGCTCGAGTCGCTCAGAAATGAATTTCTCACTTTGGATTTTCCCCTTTGTGAGAAGAAAAACACAATTTCATGCTTTTTATTCAGAGGAGAGAGAGAGAGAGAGAGAGCGAGGAGGCTTATGTTTCTGAAAATAGCTGAGAGACTTCTCTTAGCGAGGGGCGTCTGAGTGTCAAAGACTGCGAAAGAAAAGGCAGTGCAGAGCTGCCTGGATTTACAGCTTTGCTTTCATCCTCCTATCCACCCCTCTCTATACTCTCTCCTTCTTTTTCTTTTACTCCTCCACTGTCACTGTGTGAAAAGACCAAAATCCAAGTGTTAGAGTGATATACTATGGAGGAGTGCTGGTCCAATATGCTAATCTTAGTGGTGACCCTGAAGAGGGACAGAAAAATAAACTAATTCCAACTTAGGCTGCAAAGTATCTTAAGACAGATACTTTGGTGTTGATCTGTCTGTAGTATACAGCTGAAAACAATACGAATACTGATAAGTATTTCTCAAGTATAAGTTATGGGGATACAACTTAACCCAAATGCTGAAAAAAACTTCAGTACACACTCCACTGCTTACTTTCTGGTTCAGTTTCTGGTTTTCCTGGTTGACTTTGACCAGTTTTGACACAGTGTCCTGACTGGCTGCTCCTCTGAGCTCCTCCACAGTCTTCAGCAGAGTCTGGTTGTCTTTCTCCAGCTTCAACAGGCGGCTTGACGTCAGCTCGTTCACCTCCTCGCCCAGAGACTTCTGAGGGGCTGAATCAGCGACGGGAAGAAAATGTGGATTACACATTAATGTTTTTAAAAGAAATACTACAAAAATCTGTTTTATCTCTTTATGTTCCAAATAATAAAAACAAAAAAAGATGTTAGTGTTGGGATTACAATAATCCACCAAAAAAAACAATAAATACAAAGCTCTTGGGTCCAGTTTTGCAGGCCTTAAATCTTTTTTAAGTGCCATTTTAACAAACAACACCCCCTCTGCCCCCCCATACACACAAAGTCTTTATCCAGATCCCTGGCTAGTTAAACCTCTTAACAGCTTTTACAATCCAAATGCACAGATTATCCTCCAAGAGCCACTGAATATTAATTACAGGTCTTAACCAAGTGGAAAGAAAACCCAGTGGAGGCTGGCAAATGCAGAAGAGCCATGGGGATGAGACCAGGGCTGAGAGCCAAAGATGAAAACCTGGTCTGTTGGGTGTCTGAAGCCTTTAACCTGGTCAGCTCAGGTGACTGTCAGCTGCATGGTATTTTAATCCAACATCCCATTTGTTGCTTCACTTCACCCTGCTCTCTTTGTTCTGATTTAGCTGTCAGTCAACATACAGAACTCCAGCTGGAAGTCTTGTTTTCTGGTTTTATCATAAAATAAGGATAATGTCTCCATCTTCTTCTCACCTTCTGCCAGTTCTGGTGTCTTGGATAGTTGCTCCAACTCCCATCCTAGGTGCAGGGACTCATCCATGCTCTGTTTCTGGGCCATCTCAAGCACAAGGTTCTCCTCCAACAGCTCCTCCATGCGCTTACGGTCCATGTCCCGCTCCTAGAGGTAACAGAAATATTTTGAAATGAACATCCTGAACACGTGATTGAACACTACAACTACTGATCCAGACGTCAATCCATCCTCTCACCATCTCCAGATCATGGATCTTGGATTTGAGCTGCAGATTCTCTTTCTCCAGGAGGTGCAGTTTGTCAGACCGGGTCCGGCTGGCATCCAGCTGCTCCCCCAACATTGCTTTTGTCTCCAACAGGACCTGGTTGTCCTCTTTCAGCTCCTGCAGAAACCACCACATCAGCACAGAACACAAGTTAAACAACACAACATAATACTGAGTGTTGGAGATGTCCTCATTAGAAAATGTTTATTGATACCTTTAATATCAGTACCAGTTAGTTGATAGCAAGCTCCTTATATACCAGCTAAATGATGCTCAATGTATCCAAGGAGTGTCCTTTAGTAATGCTGTAACGTGTGCGTGTGGTCGTGTACCTCGACTCTGGCCTTGTAAAACTCAATGTCGTGAAGTCTCTCCTTGTATCGGCCCAGCTCGCTCTCCAGTTTGTCGACGCGGATCGCTTTCTCTCTGAGTGCATCCAGCTCGTCACGGTATGCCCGAGCCGACCGAGCATCCGACAGCAACTGGTAGCTCTGCGGGGGTTGATAGCCAAATATAGAGCATGAATACGTGGAAATAAGCATTAAATAAGGACTGATAAGAGAATCTCTACATAAGATATACAATACAATGTTTTTTTCAGTGGGTTCAGTGACTCTTCTTATATGGTTATAGATTATCTATTAGCTACTAGTCTAGTCTGTTAGAACATAAACTCCCACACTATAAATTATCATATCTAGACACACAAAATCTGCCCTCCATGCTCTGAACTCATCCACCCTGTTAGCCACTCAGCCTGCCGCCCACTCCAAATCAAAAGGCCATGTGAGGCTGCTGCTAGACTAAAGATAGCTCTAATAGCCCCTAATGAGCTAAGTCACTGGCTGGCTGATTAAAGCCTGGCAGCGCTGCAGAAACAAAGTACTTTGAAAAGAGAGGGAACAGCAGGTGAAGTCATATCAAGCTTTGTGTGTTGTGTGCCTGCGGGTGTGTGACGTTCGCCGCTGCGACCTGTGGCGTTACCTCTTGCTGAAGCTTTTTGAGCTCCACTTCCATGTTCTCGAGCTCTTGCCTGGTGTCCAAGAGCTGCTCACTCTTCTCCTCTCTGAAAGAGAGACACAGAGGGAGAGAACGGATGAGAGAAAGGAAAACCAAAAAAAAAAAAAAAAATCAGACGATGTAACCTAAGAAACGGGAACGACAGAGAATGTGAGGAGGCAGAGAAAGATTCAGATTTCTCTGTAACAAAGAAAGAAAGGAAAAAATATGATGTTCTTTTGTCTCTAGTTTTATGACCATACAAGAAAAATCATGTGTTTGATTTGTTTTAAGTGTGTGTGTGTGTGTGTGTGTGTGTGTGTGTGTGTGTGTGTGTGTGTGTATCAACAAGGACTCTCCTTTAGGGCTCTTTCCATTTCAGAGCTTGCAGCTAAAATCGTTTAATGGTAGTAACCTATTGACACGGTTGCACAGAATAGTTGAGCTCATATAATCTGCCTGAATAGCTTTACTATTCTAACATACTCACAGTGTGTTTGTATGTTTGCTTGGCATATTGTGTATTTTTTTTCAGTAAATTATTGCTACTATTTAAGCAAGATGTAGGAGTAATGCAGCGTCTGTGAGTTTCAGCATCATCACAGCAAAGAAAAGCGTGAACTGAAGACTCAGCTAACACTTTGTCATTTAAAAACTACTTGTACCATTGACACATGGCCTAGGCAACACTCCCTTGAGCAAATCAGCGACTCACAACCTACTAACCCAATTTTCTTTAGCAAAAAATAGCCTATTGTGTCGGGTGTGTGGTGACGGCACGATGTTGTGTGTTATGCTGAGTGTGATGTCCAGCACAAGACACAGGACAAGGACAGAGAGAGGTGAAAGACGGCAGTTAAAAACAAGTGAAGAAAGGACAGTACCCTGTGACTTCTTCAGGGGTAAACATATGCAAATCTGGCCCTTAGGCTCAAACTCCTGATCTTCCTTTATTCTGGAGAAACTCCAGCCACAGATAAGATTAAAGAGGGGGAGAGGAGACTTTCCATTCTAATATCTGCTATCTAACACTCTCCTGTATCATTTGTTTCAGTGACAGGGAAATAGGGCGGCCTGACATTTGCTGTCTGTGCGAGTTTGTGTGTGCGTGCAAATTCTCCGGGCTCCGACCACAGAGGGAGAATGTGTCACACTGCTTTGAAGGAAAGCAACTGCATTCTTGAGATGCTATTGTGTGTGTGTGCGTTTGCATGAAACCGCTCCACTGAACATCTGATGGTCTATTTGATTACAGCTCCCTGAAGTCTTGTGGTGCATCTCAATAATACGGAAAGAGGCATCCTTCTTCTCTTGCTCTCCCATTTATCTCCTCCCTCCCACAGCTAACAATGCATGGGAGGCTGGGAGTCGATATGCAGGCAGGCAGGCAGGATGTTCCTTCACCAATTTGTGTTTTTGTTTCATGGTAAACCCCCCTCCATCTTCCTGCAGCCCCCTCCCCATCTCCCTGTCCCCAAATCACAAACACCTGTCAACTCTAGCACGGCAGATTAGCTTTGGGCTCACATTATGGATGCAGCTGGCTCTGCTGCTTATGTTAATGGCTTAACACGCAGTGCATCTGCGCAAGCACAGACCCAAGAACTATGCACTGCTATATTTAAAAAGGAATAAGGACAACCTTTATTCTTAGCTAAATAAATGTATAACTGGTATCATCTGTACCCACAGCTGCCATTTTGACATGAAATAGGAGGTAACACAGGTGTTACCAATGATTAAGATTTTGTTTCATCCAGTTTAAACAGAGTCAGGCTGCCGCTAAGATCTACTCTGTAACCGTAAATATTGGCCCTATCCAAAATAACGGGTCTCTATCTTTATATAGAAGTTGTAGCTACAACAACAAATGCTGTTACAAGATATTTAATATCACCTCAACAGCAAATATATTAGCTTTGTCTCCACAATACAATATAATACAGCACACACACACACACACACTCATACTGTATATACAACACAACTGTTGTGTCAAAAACTAAAAAGTCCATTCAGGGCTACTGTACAAACATCGCAGTTCAACATAGCTGCCTCCGTGGAAAGACCGTTTGTGCCATATCTTATAAACAGAGCTCCTTATATCTCACACACTGGGCCTTTAAATATTCAACTCTAATATAAAATAAATCAGGTATTTAATGAATTATTCCTGCAGGACCATGTGCTGAATCGCAGTACAGCAGACTGCCATCAATCTGCAATCAGTCAAGAACATAATGTGCACATTAAGTTCGGCTGAAGCTAATTCCAGTTTAACAGAACATTCCCGACTTCTCAACTGAATGAGTTACAATTTGTAGTTAATGGTCTACTGACATTCGAGTTGCAGCGGATGGCTGAACCCAAAATCTTCACATCAGTATCAGTAAATGAGTGACGACTTTCCACAGCTACAATTCTGTTTCTGATCCATTTACATACTGGGGAAATAATTCTCGAAAATATGTTTAATAAGGAAGTTTTAGATGCAGATAAATGGAACAAGCACCAAATATTTTTTGACCTAGGACTCGTTGTTAAGACTCGTTAACAACAGCAGCTGTTAAAATTCCTCTAACTGCATTTTCACGGGTATAAAATCAGTGTGTGTCTGAACTGTAACAGGAGGAGGAAAAACAGCTAAGACGCAGTAGCTTTAACAGAAACATTAACAAACAGACCACTGTGGGAACACTGGATCATACCCCCCGGCTCTGACCTAGTCTCCTTCAGACACACACAAACACACAGCAGACCACACACCAGACACACACACACACACACATCTTGTATGCAGGAGCAATATCTGTGTGCATGTGCACACACCCAGACACACCACACAACAAACACACTCCTCTTCTGCCTCGGAGAAGAAACAGCGATCATGTGACCTCCCTGCATCAGCACAGAAAGACTTGAAGCCCCTTTTTGTCCCGTCACATGACAACGCCTTTCTATCACAGACACCACGGCAGCAAGTGAGGCACACTATAGCAACCAACAAACAGAATAACTCACGGGCCTGTCGGGTGTTGTTCTGCCGCCTTATTTGGGTCTACTGAAGAAATCATAATGTAGGTCAAGGGTATGTAAGGGAGATGTCCACAGTGATGAATGTCAGATCTTTTCAGCCTTAGAACCGCAATGAATGAGTTGAAGCTCACTCGAGAAGAGTGACGCTTTTCCCTCTTCTCATGTGACCGAGCAGAGGGCGACATGCACTCCATTCTGAATTACAACCAATTGTTAAAGAGCCGTAATTCTTGTATTTAGCCCTCACACAGGCCATTGTCCGTGTGAAAATACAGGCCGTTTCCAGATAATTAGCACTCATTTGAATATATTTTCAAATTGTACAATGAGTTATTCTTACATCGTGTCCCTGCTGAAGAACACGGCGGTGGACAAAGCCTACAATCAGTCACTACTATTAAGAGTTAAATTGCTATTTTGAGCTGTTTGCAGATAAATCTTTGAACATTTCATAAAAGAAGAAAGTGTTATTAACCGCCGTAGCAGCAGTATTCTCAGCTCCAGGACTGTTGCGCTGAAGGAGTGACTGAAATGTGTCAGATGAGTTCAGAAAATGGCATGACTAACTTTGATGAAATGACCTCCTGTCTCTCTGCGAGGGGTGCAGGAGTAATCCTCAGAGTGTCATCGAGCCACCCTTTAGGACCGCCCACAAATTCCTGGACTGAAAACTGGTGAGACACTGTTTTAACCTCTAACTCATTCATTGTTCAAAGACTTTTCAGCAACTTTCTTCCAACGTATTTTGAAAGAAATCTCTTAATTCGCTCTTAATTTTAATGTTGCTAAGGTGTGTAACTTATTTCTAATCTGGGAAACAGATGCACTCAAATGTGAAAATGATTCCCCTCACGTAGCGACAAGATGCTGTCTGATCTGACACAGACAGGCATTGAAATCTTGGCACCACCGTGTAAAAGAAGGACAGACTATGAAGTATTCAACAGCTCTTAACCTTCTCCCAACAAAAGAGTTCCTGTCAAAGCATTCAGCATCAACGCCAACCTCATGACGCCAGCCAGTCTGTTAAATTAGATGTTATGTTTGTGCAAAATTTAAATACTTCCCCTTGCCTCTTTTTCTCTCCTAACTGACCATTAAGCCTCCGCCTGGCAAGGCATTATGGCACTTTAAAAAGGAAGCTCTATTATTCATAGGCAGAATTTAAAAGGCTTCACCGAGCTTTGTGAGAGGGTGGAGGGGGGGTGGGGGTTTACTCATGTGTGTATTTGTGTGGTGCAGTGCGACATCACAGCAGATCTCCTGTGAGTAATCGTGACGTAGGAAGGAAATGGATTACTGGTCTCCATCACTCTTCCTCTCTGCATTGTCACTGTTGTTCTTTCAGCATCATGTTTGAGGCTTGAACGCAGTCGCTTCCAATAACCGGAGCGCTGACAACTCTGAGCATGCACTCAAAGTGAGTTCCCCTCAGGAGTTACTAAATATAACAAAAATGGGGCACCCCGCGCCTTACGGTTTAAGATGACAGCTTTAAACTGCAGTGTCATTTCTTCACTTTCACTATCAAAAGGCATAAAATCATGAATAAACAACGATGCCACAGAAGGCCTCAATGAATGAGTTCAAGCTCGCTCGAGGAGAGGTGCTTTTCACTCAGAAGCAGACAGACAGATGTCTCGATTCCTGTTGATGTCAAAACCAGGATGACCTCATGTCATCATTAACAACTAGCCGATGAGCAGTTCCCAGTTCAGACCGAAACTGATGAGCAAGAGAAGCAAAAATGGGAACTACAGTGGCAAACAAGAATCAGGTGAACAGTTATTGTCTAAGCCGGCAAATGAACGCTTTGTATGCTCTTCTTGGGCTCTTCTGTAAAGACTGAAAGAGGTATTGTTTGTTTTCCTACATTCACTCCCCTTATCTAATCAAGCCGACAAAGCCGCGCCACTTACAGTTCCTGTCGAAGGCGTCTGATTTTGGCCTTGGCGTCAGCCAACTCCACAGAGAGGTGCTGCCGGCTTTCGGTCCTCCTCATACTGGGGGAGTCACCGGGAGACTGGGTCGGACAGGGAGCCAGTGGAGACAGCTGGACACAGTCTCTCTCCTGGGTTAACTCCACGATGGTCTGGGTGGAAAGAGGAAAAACAAGAGAGGGCAGAGAGTGAGATTTCTAGCTGTGTAGATGAGTTAGAGCTCATTGATACAGGTCAGGGTTTGCAAGTTCACATCTGACTCCTAAAACAGCAGAGTTAGGAAAGAAATGAAACTGTTTTGTACTAAACTAACCAGTGTTGCTACTGTTTGTAACAGCAACAGTTAGAAGTTAGATAGGAGAACTGGGTTAGAGGCAAAAAAGAGAAAGTAGATCCATGGATTCACCCAAAGCACCCCCACCACCAAAAACTAGAACAAAGGCATTAAGGCAAAAAAAAAAAAAAAAGTCCCACACACAGCCTATTTGGATCTAGTACCCGTGACAGGAAATGGGATTTTAATTGAGAGCGGCTGGGCTACACAGTGATAATCTGGAGGCTATTAGAACCCCTAACACACACACACACACACACACACACACACACACACGCACACAAAGACCAGTTATATCAGTCATGGGCATCTGCACCCTATGGGTTGGAAACTTATTTAATGACGCATATACTTTAAATAAAATGCACTTGCACGCGCGCACACACACACACACACCATCCAGTTAACGGTTGACAGTTTTCAACGGTTCCTTCCTGAGGCCGCTCTCTTGTGGTAACAGTGAGAGAGAGAAAAAGTTTCCACATAACTTTAATAGACACAGCCCGTCATTTTCATTAACAAAATGTTTGTAGAACTGCAACAGACATCCACAAACACACACTGAATATGACAACCTCCCCCCCCCACACACATTTACACACCTACAGAAAGAGAACAGACGCATACTTAGCAGAAATTTGTTTAGTAGAGTAGTCCTCAGCCCTGTTGTTGACTTAGTGATAAAAGGACTTTCCAGCACGCCTCAATAAATCTCAATAAATGTAAAAATACACCGTCATTACCTCCAGCTGTGTGTCCCTCTCATCCACCAGGTGTTTGAGGTGGAAAGCCAGGTTTCTGGAGAGGCTGTCCAGGTCTTCAGGAGGCATTTCCCCACTTTCCAACCACTGCAGGTCCACTACGTTCTCCTGATTATGAGTCACCTAAAATCAGAAGCATTACATCGTCAATGACGAGACGTTCAACGAGATGCTTTTGAATGTTGCATTGAGGAGGTCTACACGGTTAAATGTCTTGATTCTGTCCGGTTTCTGTTCACGAAAGAGGAGAAATACCTCTTGGATGTGGGACGCTATGGCAGCTTTGGTGTCAAAGTCCAGAGTCTGGATACGCTCAATGTACTCTTCCTTCTGCTCGCACTGCAAACAAGAGAGGAGAGAGAGAAGAGATGTTAGGTGGGTTGGAGGTCAGCTGCAGGGTTAGTAGATCAAAACTGCAGACACAAGGCAGACGCAGCTCTGACATACAGGTTTACAGAAAGCAGTTGTATTTAGGAAAGAAGTCTAGTCTTCAAACGGAAAGTCTGGATGGATCGGACAGAGATCATTCTCCTCTCCTGCTGGCTGAAGATTAGATTTTGCCAATTCCTACTGAGCACCGGGTACTGGTGTGCTTAATGCAAGCTTGAAGAAGACAGAATATGAAGTCAGAGTCACTTGCATGAATGCAACCATGCTGTCTCTTTTCCAAAACAATCGGGTCGGTGAGAGGTCAGCGCTCTTGTTTGAAATGCAATGACTAATAGCTGAATGGGGCTTTATCCTCAAGACAGGAAAGGTCTGCTGCACCATTCACTACGTGGCATTAGCTTTATGAGTTAGGAGTTAATTCATTTTAACAAAGGCAGAAAATGGCTGTAATCAAAACAGGCTGGACCAAACAGTCCTTGAAACCCGAATTACATGCGCATCTAGTGAAGAATGGAAATGTTTACGTGGACTGAACTGTGCTCTTACCTGAACAGCGCAGCCGAGTAGCAGCAGCAACAGTTTCTTCATCTCGTCCAGACCTTGCTCTAATGAAAAACACGGAGATAAAGACTATTATGACTACAGCAAAACCACTTGAATTAGGTCTGCGTAAGACACCAAACAAAACGACAAACAACACTAGAGTCTTGTTTCTGCTTTTGTGGTTAAAGTACACCGAGAGCTTGATGAATAAATACTATTGATGAATGCTGAATGAATGATGGCGGTGGAAACCTTTCGCCTCGAGCACTTCACCCCAAAATGAGAGCTGTGGTGATTGATGGAGGAGGATAACTGATGATTACAACTGATGATTACATTTTTAAGTGCTTCGTAACAAAACATCCAGAATTATGTCATTTTTTTTTTGTTCAGCTATAAAAATGAAAAAAAAAAAAATCAATCTAGGTCATAGCAGGTGTTTCATTGGCAGACAGGCTCTTACTCATCCGCCTTCTCTGGCACATGTTTAAATTTATTTCCCTATAAAAAACAAACCAGGATTTAGTAGATCACAGTCAAAGTGCCACATTTGCCTCACTTTAATTTAGGAAAAAAAAATCTTTATCTATCCCACATTTGCTGGGATATTCCAATAGCCTAAATGCTCACGTTGTTACAATTTCCCCCCCTCAATAAAACCCCTTCCTCTGGTTACAGTGCCACAAAGTTTTCCACGGTGTACAGCGAACTGGCAGGATGAACTTCTAGTGCTCTTTCACATGTCAGGACATATTGTCATAAACTGCTGCAACCCACAAACAGCTGCCAGCGTGCTGAACAGGCCTGAGCTCATCTGCGGGATTTAAAAAAACAGAAAACCAGGTGGTGTATGTGTTGGATACACTGACTAAGTGGCATGGTATATGCCTGTTGTGAGCATCTATGTCTACGCTAGGAGTGTCTTTTCTCCATTTGAGGCAGGGTGTGTGTGTGATAAGCCAGCTCATCATGTGGCCCATGAGGTAGTGAGTGCTAACACTGCTCGGCTCGAATAATAATAATAAATCCAGATTAGTGACAGCATGCTCTCTGTGTTCGGTGTGGTCCGTTTACCTCCATGTTTAATGGGCCAGCCGTCACAGTACGAACAGCAGGCATACAGTCAGACAGACTTTACCATTTGTGGGACTTTCCAAATTATTTAAAATGAAATCAAATTACAAGAATAAAACCACTTTAACATTTCTGCAAATTAAAGACTCTTCCATGAAATACAACTGCTGGAGAAAGGACTCCAATTGTCTGCGTAAAGCACCAATTTAGAGAGCGACAAGCAGACGGCCAAGCAGTTCCTCTGGGGGGAAAGCGCGGTCTGCCAAAACAGAGCGTGCCCCATTGACAGGAGCTATCTGTCAATTTTACGTAATCTTCCATGCAATCAAATCAATCTCTCTTCTCTCGTTCCACATGAATCAATACACACAAGTCGATGCGATATTGAGTAAAGGAGACCTTCATGTGGTCATTACGTGGCAGGTTAAATCATCAAACAAGTGGGAGACCAATATTGTACTCATGATAATTAATACTTGATTATAGGCCAAAACGAGGATCAATAAGAGGACAAATCAGCAGTGATGAGGTTCTTTTACACTGAAACTTTGGCCATGGCCCGATCAGCTGCTGCAATTTTCCACCAGCTGTAAGACAAAATGACCTAATGTGACATCATCGTTTTCCTGTGCATGTGATTTCACTGTTGATTTATCCATTAAGAGCGGCTAATGTTCGGCCATTTCTATCAAGGTTTGGAAATTCAGGTGTAATTGCATTTGTTCTGTACTGCGGCCAAGGAAAGATGCTAAATTTTGTTTTTCTAGGTTCCAGGGAAACTTTCCAACTGTTGGGTTGTGTATCACAGCTAAAGACATTCACCTTTCTGACACTGGAGCTGCTTATGAAAATTCTTGTAGCTTTCCCAAGTTGACAATCCCGGCAATTTCTTGCCGCGATTGTCCGGGTGTGCGGAAGCTCATTCTTTACACAGTTACCTCTGTCACTTTTTGTGTGTATAACTGAGTGCAACACTATAATTGCCTTCAATTGCCTCACCCTCGATATCGTGTCTCGGTCAGTCTGACAGTTTGACAGCAGGCTTTTCACCTCTGCGTTGGCTGTGTGGGCTGAACAACTATAAAAACTTTTACCTGGTGGTCGTACAAACTGCCGCCTACAACAGCTAGAATTAACTTGTTTAAATAACTACGCCTGCAAGTAGCACCCATACATAATGACGAGGATTTATGGATGTTAACTGCGTCAATGTTGGAAGACCTCAACAAGAAAGAAACTTGAGCTTCTTGCATGTTATCCTAAATGTAAATGTAAACCTAATTTCCATTACTTCATGTATTTTTAATGCATAGTATTTATTTCTAAATATTTTCAGTCAGTAAAGGACTTCTTGTGGACAGTTAACTGATGAACAATCAAGAGGGCGTCACCATTTTGTGCTTCGATAGTAGACAAAAGCATAAAAAGAGATTCGTAATCAGCAACTGCTGCAGAAGGGGAAATTAAGCGTATGAGGAAAGTTTTGGTCCTAGAAGGGTGACGGTAGATATAACCTAAATCTCACAGCTGCAGGACTTTATGGTACTTTATCAGAGGCACAGGAATCTATTCTAGTCGGGGAAAGGATTTAGCTCAGCAAATCTACTGGAGAAACATGGGCGAGATAAGGAACCGTATAGGATAAATAATTTATACAGCTAGAGAGGAAGAACAAGAGAGAGAAACGGTAAGAGGGAGAGATGAAAGAAAAGGAGACAAAAGAGGGAAAGAGCACTGAGCATAAGCAACACAAACACACAGGGAGGAGAGAGAGAGAGAGAGAGAGAGAGAGAGGGAGCAGGAGGAAGGCAAAGAGGCAAGGTTGAAAATAGATAATCTCCCTCCAGCAGCAGAAAGGAGGCGGCTTCAAGGAGGCGCTACCATCTCTCTCCTAGCCTCATTTTCCCTGTCCCTCTCTTCCTCCCTCCCTCTTACACTCATCCATCCATTTATTCCATCCAACGTGCACCCACCCACCCTTCCTTCCTTCCTTCCTTCCTTCCTTCAACATTGTTACAAATCATCTGCACCTCCCGAGCGTCTGCACTCACTCATCTAGGCTTCCTTTTTCGTCTCCTTTCCTCCCTTCCCTGCTTCATCCTGTAGACAAGAGGTCAGACGGACAGTGACTAACCCTTCTTCCTGCCGTGTCATTGTTGCGTATGAGGATGTGAGTGAATGAGACAAAGAAAAATCAACGTGCGTTTGCAAAATGTGCAATCAATTGCCACGACCCCTTCCTCTGTCGCGATGAATGGAGTCATTCAGGGCCCGATGACTTGCATGTCAGTGGGAAGACTAGTAAAAGAAATCTGATAGTGGCTTAACGGCATGCCAGAGTGTTCACCCCATCTCACGACAGAGTTGGCTGAACCTTACTTTCAGATTATTGCAGGGCATTTGTGTTTTATGGCGAGATAGAGTCTCCAGCGGCATCAAAGACAGACAGCCCGGAGCTGAGGTCGGTGTCACGCAACCAAAGTTACACAACGAGCACCGTAGTTACTGGTCAAACTTCTATTTTCTCCTGTTTATCTTCATTGTTTCATTCTCATAACTTTCAATGGCAAATCTAGTCTTCTCAGTCACACACACACACACACACACAAACAATTCCAGTCTATTATTTCTGATGGAGACACCAAAACACTGTGAAAAGAGTCTGTATAAACACACCAAACAGTCGCCTACACGCATGGAAGCCTTGTTTAACTTTTCTTGCAAAAACAGTAGGCCAGACTCTCGCTCTTCTGCACACACACACACGCACACACACACACAGAGGGACACACACACACAGACTTCATTTTATGCTTCCCGTCAGCTGTCAACAGTTGTCTTTACAGTTGTTGCTAGCGCTAAAATGATTTCTGCTCATTGAGGGCGCCTTTCATTTAAAGCCATGCTTTGATTTATGTCCTCCATGTGTTCGGCCATGTTTGTTCATGGAGAGTATTTATAAAAGATTTGCACACGGAAATCTGTAAACTGCGTGGAGTTGTCCTTCAGTGGGAGCGGTGGAGAGAGAGAGGATATGATGTTTTTGTCATTAATAACTATCGTGCACTGAACTTATGCAATTAAAGATGCCTGCAAGAGACTCGAGTGAAGCAACCACAGACCAACAACAACAACAACACCAACACTTGGGATGACAGAACACTGATAGCAAAACACATTTTTGAGGGGAGAGACCAAAGATCAGACCAGATCACTGCTGAAAATTCACAGGCTTCAAAACAGACTAAACAAAGGAGACACAATGCATGTGTGTGTGTACAAGTGCATGCAAGAATACTGACAACTTGCATGCACAAGGGTGTGCATGTCTGTGTATATCAGTGTGCGTGTATACGCAAGGCAGACCAGGGGAAAATCAGAGCCAGGTGGGGGGTGGGCAGGGATACTACAGTGCATTCCCACTGTTCACTGTTTTGAAGAGACCCCTCCCCCTCCCGTCCAAACACACGTGCATGCACTCACACACATGCAAAGTCGTCCCCTGCCCCCTAATGAGAGCATAATAAAAGCCACATGGCCAATGACTTTCAGCTGGCAGCCGCTGAGCCACAGAGCCAGACTCCACAGCCACCGCTGGCCTGACTGACTGACTGACTGATTATCTGACAAGCTGGAGGGTAAAGGGCAAAAGAAACCCAGAGGAATGCAGTCTAATGCTTTCTGCCTGCTCTGGTCCGCTAGCTCAGAGCTGCCCTCCACTCTTGTCAGCGTCGGGTAGACTATCGCTTTTATTTAATATTCACTTCAGCCATGTGTAACGCCGCCGTGTGAGGCTGCAGATCTGGAAGATTTTCAAGGCTGTTCTGCTGAAAGTGAAAGAATCCCTCTTGGCTCCGTAACACAGTGACTAGACTGGTTTTATTCCTGAAAGGAATTAATAAAAAGCCAAAAGAAAGCCGAGTAATGACGGTCGTTATCACTAACAAGTTGAACAAACATGTAAAATAACCCTTTTAAAAAAACTTTTTTTTATTGCAATAAACTCGTATGAAACAGAAAACGCAACTGCGCATACAGATGTGTGTGTCCTCACCTCAGCCCTATTGTTCCTTTATTTACCCCTCAGGCCTGTGGGGGCGTATGAAAATTAACAGAGGTAAGCGTGACCATTGAAAAGCGATGAAAACCCAGAAATAACAGCAATGGCTGTGGTGAAAGTGCGATAAAAGCAGCTGAGGGAGGACAAGGATTTAGAGGCCGTTTCATCTGCTTGAAAGGGGTAAAGATATCCTTCAACAAGTCCTGCCAGCTCAGCCTGGAAACAATTCGCTTTGAAGACCCGATGATTACATATGTACACAAAGGCTATGTATATTTATATGGCTACGCTTTTCCAAAAAAACAATCCAATGACCTTGTAGTGGTTTTAGCAAAGGTTTTGCAGTGGGACTATTGTTTTTATGGCCATTGGCTGAGAGATTTTTCATCACATTTCATCACAAAAAAGCTTTTTTTATCTTTTATCTCCGCAGCCAGCAGGCCATGACCTTAAAGTGATGCCTTGCTGTCTGGTCACCCCCCCCTCTCCCTTCAATGGCTTCGTCAAGGTCACATTGAAATATCGCCTAGCACTCGGGGCTGCAGAGGTCAAGCTGCTCAAAAATGTTTGCATGAAATCAAACACTCGACGCAGCGCTACAGTTGCTTTAAGGCCGCTCAGACGTATCAGATAACACGGCCGGGTTCATTAGGTCAAAGCTTTGCCGCAAAATGGTTAAATGAACTTAACACTTCCAGGTAATAGAAGTCTGCAGATTTACGCTGCCTTCGTTCATCTGTCCTCTTCATTACGCCGTGGCAGTTCTGGAATAACCTTTTCAGGTGAAATGATTAGTTAATATTTCTAGTGAGTTTTTGTGCCATTGTCGTCTTACGAACAGATAAACTAGCTTTCCGGTTAATTGGTGAAGCCTGTTTGTGTCTGAGAGGCAGAAGTTATCCGTTATCGGACTCATTAAGGTCATCTGTAATGTCTTTAACCTTCTTTCTGAATGTTTTGTTCCCCCAGTGTATGTTAAAGTCCTCTGTGAGGATTATCTCCTCCTTATAAGTCACATTCTTTAAGAACGGTATTCATAAAACATTTGTCAGAAGATAGTGGTCTGTATGGGGCTGTTAGTTAGCTGGAGAAATATTAAGATTCAGCCGCATACACTCTAAGTCACTGGGCTGCTTGCAGTGCATTAAGATTGCATTTTAAAATGGTCTTCAGCATAAATTAACAATCCACCCCCTCTGCCCTCGCTCCTGTCCCTGCTGAACGGATCGTAGCGAGGGATGCGAGAGCCCTTTAACCACGTCTCGGAGAAACACATGAAGTCAAGGTTAGGGTCCATCAAATGCTCCAAATGTGCGTCCTTAGAAATAATACTTCCAACGTTTCAGCAACCACATAAATGTCCTTTTGGCAGTGAACGTATCAGATTATTTTAGCAGCATTAACCGTCTTACTTGTCTTTGCTTTTATGGGCTAGCTGACCTGAGTGACCCCAATATTTTGTCCGTGAAACTAACCAATTAATCTGTCCGTATCCCATCGCCTCAACAATAAAATCAGCATTTTCCACTTTCATCTATTAGGTTTCCTTTAATCCTGTGATTGTGTCCATACCCATTATTGAGCACATGGAGAAACAAAGAAGTCAGTCAGAGAGAAAGTCACTTGAAACATCAAAAACAACAGATAAACAGGTCTATGGTTGTAATCCAGAAGAAGTGCAGACTCCCAGTGTCCTCTTTGTGAACTGTACACACGCTCGCTGCGCCTGTGACTCAGCTAGAGGAATGTCTTGGAGCAGGTATGAATCACGTTGTTTTGTTTTGCTCATGTTTAGAAGCCAGGATCACTCAAATTAAAACCTGCATAGTTCACTGCATTGATACTTACCAGACAGAGGGTTCCGGCCCAGCACCAGCACGTTTGGCAAAGGCATCATCACCAGCTGCTGGAGGGTCTCCTGTAACACACAAAAAAATACAAAATATTTAGCTTTTAAAAAGGAATTACAGACTAACAAAGTCCACCCAACTGTTTCATTCATTGTTTGAATGCTGGATTGTGCTCAACGTGCCAATGGAGATTATTTTACATTTGATAGCTTGTGTGATTTTCAGGAATCATCCTCATTCGAGACATCCTTTGGCGTTACAGTAAGTACATTATAAAAGCTGCAGACTGTAATATCACCTCTAATCAAAAGCAGTGATGGCGAGTGTCAGTCAAGTATAAGAGCTTATAAAAAGATGACCAAAGCAGCAACATTAACATTATTAATCTCTTAAAGAGGACAAGAGTAATGGTCTAATGTGCACCGATGATGCCATCCGGTGTGTGTGTCGTGTGTGTTAGATGATGCAAGTGACAGGGGTGTTTATGTGGGTTAAATTGCTGGTGTGGGTTTTGCCGCAGGGCCTCCCCCATTCACGTGTCAATCATGAAAACCAAAATGAAACCATGAGCTGCAATTTTCAACACTCGCGCAGACACATGCACCAACACACACACACACACGTTTTTGGTTGAAGCCAAATGATGAAATTATAGGCACGTCAATAGTGCACAAACAAGCAACAACAGATGATTTACATTCATGTTATTACATAATTAGAATGTCTAATCTTTTCCCTAACCAACATGACGCTGATGAGGTGTGTTCACTCAAAAACAACCAGGATAGCCATTTTGGATGGTGATGCATTATAAATCGTCCACGAGGCTCTGACTCATCAACAGTCTGCCAACATATTTTCATACTCCTAACCTTTAGCGCAGTATAAACCTAGTCCAAACAGTTGTGTTGGTTGGTTCACTGAAGCAGGAAGGACGTGAATGTCAGCTAACTTGAATATTTCATGTCTACCTGGTAGAAAAAGAGCAGTTTGAACTCATCTGGGCCCCGACGCTTCCACTATACTATGCAGGTTACTGCTGATGTCATGACAAAAGAGGCTTATACAAGTGAGGGGTTTTGGAGAAGTCCCGGCGTAACCATCTGTCCTATACATATTGCATTACCTCATTTTGGAGGTGAAGGGGGGGAGGCAGGAAATCTGACGTCACTTGGTGGTTTAGATTGGTTAAAAATAGAGCCACATCTGTGCTGCTTTAAAGCCTTCCTAAAATAATCAACCGAGTATAAATACACAGTATAGTTATTGCTAACACCAAGTCACAGGAGGACACTGTAGCTGTATGTTGTGTCCACAAGCAACATCAGCTTCCGTTGTTTGAGATTTAGCACT
Organism: Nibea albiflora; assembly: GCA_014281875.1. NCBI lineage: Eukaryota > Metazoa > Chordata > Actinopteri > Sciaenidae > Nibea > Nibea albiflora. The sequence goes on from CM024797.1 coordinate 6,787,331, forward strand.
TCAACAGTCCCTGACCTGATAATTAATACCGTATGGTCAATATTACCATATTCATGTATAAACTTCAATGCAAATGTTTCCTGAGCTGCAGTTTAAATGTTAAATTTCTTTCTTTAACACCATGACTCAGTTCCTCTTTACTCCCATATACCTGTTCTTCTACACAACATGCTTGTTTGAGGAAGCCACGTGTGTCATTGTTTTTCCATGTTAAGGGAAATTTATTCAGTACAGCGCAAACACGACTTCAGCTTTATATGTAGCTTATCAGAGCTCGCAGCAGAGGCGACTGACACTTATGGTCGTATAAACCTTTTGTTGGCGGTTTGATTTGATGCAGAGGTTTACAGAAGATGGTGGATTTCCAGTGTATCACTCACATCTGGCTTCAAGCTGATAGCACAGAACCTGAGAGCTACACAAACAGGGGAGTACAACAAGATGTTATGCATCATGCTGTACTGTGATATTAGTGGGTCTAGTTATGCAGTTAACTCATGAGGAGGGATTCAAGAAGTGTGTGTGGAAAAGTACCTGTGCAAAATCGTAGGCGTTGACTACGTGTATTCAAAAGGAGACTGAAATCACGTGGAACAGACCGACGTTTTAACCCCAAACACACAGAAGAGCTCTTACAAGCTGAGGTGAACGTCAAAAGTTTGACTGATGGTCAGTCACGGTCTTTAGGTTGGGAGCACTGACCCCAACTGCCTTGTCTGTCTATCCCTTTGTTTACACTGGACACTGGTGCAGAGAGACGGGTCACGGTGTGTCATGATTGTTTCCTAACAAAACCAGCCAAACCTGTCAAGAGAAAATCTATGGGACTATGACCCTTTCATATCTCCAATAAAGATGGATTGAGTGGATTACACTGGTCTCAGCTGTTAGGTTGTTCAAAAATTAAACAATACTGACAATAACTCATGATATGTAACAATATTATATGGTGCCCGTACTGCTGCTGATGACTAATATCAGTTCCAGTCAGAAATGACCAAGAGCCATGATGTCTGAAGACAGAGACAGATTGACTCAACAAAGCGTCAGACAGGAATAATCAGCGTAGCTCGGGAAGCCACAGTTGGCGTCTCCCAGAGAGGCATTTGGTGCGCCTGACAGCCAATCCACCATGCAGAACTCATGACAGGCGCTTTGGGCACAATCAGCCGAGACTTGAAAAGGGCATCATCAAAGAAAACCAGAGAGCCTAGAGTCACCCAAAGATCTAAAGTTTCAGGACACAGTTGAGTCTTTAATCTTTTTCAGGGAGACACACATTTATTCGATAATACTTGATATAATACTAGAAACCCAGGAACGGACTAAGGAAAAGGCTGGACTGTTAATTCCACGCGTCACATTTGTTGTATGCGTGCTGACTGAACGCAGTTTGAAGTCTTTTAAAGGACAAAACCCGAGCGTTATTTTAACATATCTTGCGGGCGTGCTCTAACTGCTAATTGCGCTTTTAAGCTTTGAAGAAAATGATGAGTCATCACAGAGAGAGGAGAAGTCTCCACTGGATCTGAACACACAAACACACTTGTCTCCTTCTTCACAACCACCTGTCTCACTTCCGACCGTCTACATGCGCTCACACCTGTCTCCTTCAATGGCAGCATGTGTTTGCTGTGCAAGCACGGCGCTTCGGGCTGTGCTCAGTCTTTTCATACCACCCGGACATAATGTAATGCATCACCAAAGGTTCACACATTGCTAGGGGATTATCTTTCAAGTGTCTTTACTGTACTTCTGGCACGCTTGTCCCAACCCCAAATGATCAACTGACTTCCCCTCTTTTAAGTTAAAGAGCGTTAAAAGGAAGGATCTGCACTGTACAAAGTCATGAGCCTAGTGCAACACTGTGCCTATTCAGCACCACTTTTCCTCCCTTTTCCTTCCCTTCATAAGCGTCCAATGAACTGCTTGTTATTCCTCTGATCTGCCATGGTGTTAGCTTGGAGCTTTAGAAGAAAAATCCCACCACATCATGAATATCTGATGACTTTTCTCTTATTTTTTAAATCTGTTTTCTGTATCTGACGGTTAAAAGACAGACTGCAGCACTACAGGACTCATGCAGGCTCTATACTTGATAGATGTTAAGAGATCTACAGTACCATCACTGTCTTTCCTGCAGAGCACAGCACTGTCACTGCTTTATCTCTCCAACCTAATGTGCACAGAGTGGTGTGCAGCACAACGTCTGTATAACGTGCCATATGGAAAGGGAGATGAAATCACAAGTTACAGACTCCAGGGCTCTGTCTGCTTGAGGAGCTGGAGCTGGAAGACAAAACAAGAGCTGCAAGCTATGCAGATAAGTCCCAAGCACCTTAAATATGCTTCTAGTCCAATAGTGTGTGTACATAAATGCATGAATGTATTTCGTGCTTTGAGGATTTGCTGCAGGCTAATAACGCTCAACTACAGTCAACTAATATGCCTCTTGGATTAGCTGGCGAAGGCTTAGCTCTCATCCATAATACATGACGGACACTGCAGGAGGGAGACCAGCCACTGCACTGATCATGTCATGGCGATGTGCTGCAAACACTGACAGGCATGCACACACACACACACACACACACAAGCGCACAAACATGCTCACACAGCTTTCAAATGGAAAGCTTTTCCTGCCTCTGTGTAGCTGTGACAGCAGAAATGTCCGAGGCTCAGTCACTATGTCACTCTCCCAATATTCGCTATCTAAATCATAGCCAGTGCACACATGGGCGAGCGGGGAATAGTCATTTAAATTTCCAAAAAAAAACGATATTCACACAGAGAGGGAGTGGATGATGAGGGAGACAAATGGAGGAGAGGATGGGAGGGAGAGAAAGAGATGCAGCTTTGATTCCATCACTTCTCACTCCAGGCACGCATGATTGAACTGCCTCCTCCTCCTTCTCCTCAACACCTCCACCCCCCATATCCTACACTATATTGCTGTATTATTGATTCCAGCAGGATTCACAGCTCCTCAACACTGGCTCTTCTTCCATCCCACAGAGACATTTAGAGAGACTGATAGATTGAGGCATCTGTTAGAGGGGAGCCGGTCAAACACAATGGAATTTACTCATTCTGCCTGTTTTGTCTGCACGCAAAAGAAAGAGACGCGGCATCGGGTGCGTGCGTCTTTATGTGCAGTATGTGTGAGCAGTGAAATCAAATCTTCACGTTAGCTCCGCAGGGCTGTTAAGAACTGATATCCTTTAACAAAACATATTGATCAGCCTAACCCTCCCTCTATACTGCTGAGACATTTCTTCTGGGAAGTTAATATCCGGCATCCACAATTCAAACCAAAGGAAAATATATACTTTAGAAACATATGCAAGAGTAAATTACAGGAGCAGACATATAAAACTGGAATTATTCTGAGCTCTGAATCCTGCTCTATTGTCTTAAGAGATAATATTCTGCTGATTTGCCAGTAACCCAGTAGATGATGCTCGCTCTCTCTCTCTCACACACTCACACACACCCAAATGCAATACACTGGCTGTGCTAAAATAAATAGTGCACGTTCTTGTACAGCAAGGGTGCCGCTTGTGTTAAAATGCCAGGTTATAAGGCTGGTGTGTTTCAGTCTCACAGGAGCCCTGTCTGTTAAACTAGCCCTCCGCACACACACACACACGCACGCACACACACACCTCCCCATCTATCCACACAAGTACAAGTTCCGCTATTGGCACAGCTTTAACAGGGGGCTAATTGTACTGCTACCGTGTGTGTGCGCGCGTGTGTGTGTGTGTGTGTGTGTGTGTGTGTGTGTGTGTGCCTGAACCCTGAAAGCCTGAATCACACCCATTCTGCAGACATGGGTTGTTACCATAGAAACGAGGAGATGGGTTTATTCTCCCCATGCTAGCGTGTCTGACACACATAGTACAGTACATGTACAAATGCACATGCGCGCACACACACACACACTCTCCTGGGTATGGCACTGCGGACTTCTCTCCTACTGAAAAATTGCAGAGATTATGAACTTGAAAAGGTTATTACCACCAACAATGGAAAGGAGGATGCTTCCTCTTTCTATCACATCCAACACACACACACACACACACACACCACTTAACACCGGATCTCAATACAGCCCCATGAACTGAATCAATGCGAAGAAAGCTTTCCCTGCTGTTCAGCACTGTAATAGACCCGTAAGAACACAAAAGGGGGTTTGCGCACTGCAGTTCAGGGAGCAATGAAACATCCCTCCAGTAGCTTATTGGATTGAACTAAAAGTGTTTTCTTGCTCGCTTTTTCTCCCTCATATTTCAGACTCTGCAACTAATATTTAAAAAAAAAAAAAAAAAGGTCAAGAGCAGCTGTCTATGGATGTAAGATACCCACAAGCAGCCAAGTTAAGGTTTAATCAACCTCCTTAACTAAGAGTGGCCGTTTAATTACCTAGGAGATCAAACATATTTGGTCATTCATCTTTTTTTCCCCCTTTCATTTAAAAAAGAGAAATAAAGTCAACGAGGCTTGTTGAGCTGCTAATTAATTAGATTTGACCCGACAAACAAACTCAACAGTTGCGCCTGGCTCGACCGATAACCTCAGCTGAAAAGAACAGCAGCCGGGGTCTACTGTCGGCCAGATGGAGCGATCATCTCTTACACGAGGAGGAGGAGAGAACAAGCCATTAGTAGCCCGTTTCTTTTGTTCTCCGCCGTTATCTATCGGCTAGAGTGCTTTTTACAACAAGGACCCCCGAGGCTGAACGAGCGGACGGGCTGATCCTGCTGCTTAGTCTCAAAGGTGGAGGCAGGTGGGCTTGGGAGGCCTGACCCCCTCCCACCACCGCATCACCTCAGGGCTTCACACTGGCTGTAAAAGTTCACATACACACGTTGTTCTTTGCAGTTTAAGTCAATGCATTTATGGCTTTCTTTAAGGTGGCGTTCAAATGAGGTTTGATCACACGTGCTGATTGTTCCTTCAGCTCTAATCTCCTGTTTTCAGTTCAGTTTAATCTGCTGAAAGGACCTGGAGTACCACATTTGCAGAGTGGCTGTGATAGTTGGTTACAAGCTACAACCTGGATGCTTGGCTGTTACAGTAAGAAGCGGTATGAGTGTGTGAAAACGGGCTTCACCACAGAGAGGTGACTCCTGCGCACACGACCTACATGCTCTAGTTCAGTGACGGAAAACAAGAACCCAGTTTCTAGCTTCCCCTTCATACAGTAACTCTGATAGAGCGTAAAAATAGCTCCCTTTAACCATATGGGAACCTACTCTACATCAGAACTGCCACAAATTCCCCTTCACATGTACTCGGTCTCACTGAGCACACACACACAAAGTAGTTCTTGCGTACGCTGTTATTTTGGTAAGCCAATACTCAGTTCCCATTCGAGGCTGTGATTATATGATGCGATCGGTGAGTGATTCTGGGTGTAAACGGGAACGCCGCTCAACGTGAAGGTCTTGAAAGCTCAAAAACAGCGGGGGTGTCTGTGTACAGATGTGTCTCAAGAGTGAGCGAGGGTTTGTTTAAAGAAAGTGGCTCACTAGAAAGCCGGAGGCAATGAATGACGCTGACATTTACTGGAATACCTCCCCTGTTGCTTGTGATCAGAAAAAGACAAATCAATTTCATTTGAATTGGACGCGTTTCTGCGTTTCATCAGGCTGAATCTGAACACACATGAACTTTATTTTACTTTGATCTGTGTTGCACAATGAGGAATAAAGGCTAAATGATTCATCCTTTTTAATATAGTCAAGCACTGGATTAGGGAAATTAGTCATTATTGTCTTGATGTCAGGTTTTTCTTGCTGCCAAGCAAACAGCATTTACATCTACTCAAACACAAACACGACAATGCTTTTAGGAGCAGAAGAAAAAAGAAACACTGTTATCGCTTGAACCAGACACATCAATCTAATTCCCATCTGAATGGACGGATATTCCAGCCTCTGTTGATGAAGAGATGTCTGACTGCCTGCAGCCTGTGAGAGGTTAAAACTCCAGCTAGTTAGCTGGCTGCTACAACAACTTCATCTTCAACAGGATATTTAGATGAGTATGCAGCATGTGAGTCTGCATGACAACACACATTCAGCCTGCAGCTACGAGCACATGCCCTAATAAACCGATTTGCTCATGACTGACGCTGAAAGGAGCAACAAGACCAGGAGTAAATGGGGAAATTCCAGCCTAATAAAAAGAAATATGTATTTTTAAAAAAGAATTTAACAACTTGTAACAAACTAAAATAACATAATAGAAGCCTAAAACAAAAACAACCATCCATAGCTATCGTATGCTGCAGCAGATTGTGTATGCTTGTATGCAAATGAGTGAAGGTCAGAGAGTGTACTGTAGGTGTGTCTGTACAACCTCAATCTGGCCCAGGAACAGAGCATCTTTGTGAAACTTTTGGTCAACAAGGTAAAAGGCAAGCCTCTCGTGCCCCCAAACCAAGCAACAGTAGAGCAAGAGGCGTTCACAAATTCTTCTTCATCTTACTAAATGTTTCACTTTTGCAGAAATATGAGAACACACAATAACTCAGTGTTTTAGAAGGAAAAAAGCATGTTAATGTCAGTAATTAAACAAGTGAGTTCCCTCAGCGTGGCAAAAAAGGCGAGCCAGGTCATCGCAACGGTCCAACTCTCAAGCTTCTTCAGGTTTAATGCTAGCGCAGAGGACGCAGATTGTGACAGTGGATTTCAAAATCAAGGACCGAATACTCATTAAATAAACAACAACAGACCAAATGTGAGAACTATTTTGTGCTGAAATGCTCAAGAATTATGCTTTTCTGAAAGAAGTGTCAAAAATATTCTCTGATTCTCAAAACACCTCAAGAAGGCCTGATAACCTATCTGACTTTTCTCAGAGCCTTACCAAACCTTGCAAAGCATTAGGGCCAGCCCCGCTCGGCATGAATGGTGGCCTCTGTTACCCTTTAAAACAGTCTAAACAGAGCTCCCAGCTTTAACACCACACCCCAAACCAAAGCAGAGGCAAAGAGAGGACAGAAGTGCTCTTATTTCAAAAAAGTAACGGCTAGGACCGGAGCAGGGAAAATTCTTGCTTTTAACTGCACAGCAACGCACATCAACCTGTAATCAAACGGCACTGAATCATAGCCGCTGGAGCTCAAAGATTTCTGTAACAAGTAAAGTACCCATTTTTATCACTGCAAAGAAAGGCAAGTATCACCCCTCACGTTAGTCTGAAAGAGTCGTGAGTCGTGAATGGCACCAGATGCTCTCTAAGCCAGATTTTCATAAACCAGGATAAAGGGATTCATTTAGTAAGCATTGAGAAAAGACAGTAAAAGCAAAAAGAATTTAGTTTAGCTGGCGGCTCCATATTAAACCCCGCCTTAAGAATGCCAAACCAAGGCCACTAAATTAAAAAGAGGCCCAGCGTATATTTGGACTGACCGCCAGAGAGATGAAACCTTCAGTGGACTCTGCTTGGGCAGAAATGACCAAGCAACCGGAAAAGTTAATATCCCACTAAGCAGAGAGACATGCGATAATTGCTGGCATGAAGATTTGCCCTCACTATCGGTTAGGAAATATGTTACAGGTCTGCTTTTATGCAACATTAAAAATACACTGAAGGACAAGCGTGCACAGCGCTTACAGCCTTGATCTGAAATCAGACTCTGAAGCCTGTCTAGACATTGACCTCCTATACAATCTGCTGTACTGGAATGATAACAGAGGCTTTGATCGGACACACAATCCTTACGTACAGCCCAAGAGAGCCCATGCTATGAAATGAAAACCAGTATTATTGAAATTCCTGTCTTGTGCCAACTGACGTTTCACAACTTCTGCAAGAGTGTTTCCCATGTGGAAAATCGCACACATACACACTGCTAGGGTTACATTTTGTACAGAAGTACACAGGGAGGAGGAGGAGAACGAGGAGGAGTGGAAAAGTAATGAAGGCAAGACATGGGGGAGGAGAAAGGTCCTTAACTGGCTGCCTCTGATGGTTCAGAAAGGTTAATGAATTAGCCATCTCACGACACCAGAGGATCCTTTGGCAAGTCAGCAAGGGCTGCAATTCAATAAAGTCTGCCCCTCCAGACACTCTGAATGACATATAGAGATTTTATAGAGGAGACAACATATCTATGGACGAGAGCGCACATTTAAAAACCATCACTGTGGGAATTCAGCTCATGTAAAGGGAAAACATCCAGCGGTCTCCTTACCTAGAAAGTGGTTTCTAACCGATTTTGATATAAGATTACTCCAGAAATGTAATTAAATTAATCTTAAGTGAGATCAATTTATTGAATCGCAGGAAGCAACCAACCGTACAAGGCTCCCACTAACTCAAAGTGCTGAGTAGTACAGTAAATTGAAAACCTGCTAAGTCCATTAGCCTATGACCCGACTGGTTCTGTTTTTGTCCATATGGCACGGCTGGAAATCTGAAACTGATCAGCAACAAAACAACCACAGGAACAGGAGACCACCACAAAACCATATATCAAAGCCAATTTTCCTCCTCGTTACCCCAATGAGAACCAGTTCCTTTAAACTTCAGGCTATGTGTGAGATTTAGGCAGACAGCTGTTTTTGGCTCTTTGTCTTCAAACAATGACAGAGTCGACTTTCAGCTTTAAGGGAGTAGATTTCCATTTTGAGTGAACAATGTAGGAGATTTAGCCAAAATAACAAAATACAGCTATGTCCATGTGAACGACGCTTTTAATTTTCTATGAAACCGGCTTTTGTAATTAACTACGCACTAATATGTCCACTCAAGCAGATAGTGAGCTGCTAATGAGATGGACCTGAGTGATTTTCTGTAGCTGGTTATGTCCCCAAAAGGCCATCAAGGGGGCAGATGGACACACATCAAGGACGACGGGGAGCTATGGGGGATTTTAACATGTAGGTGGTCTCTGTGAGGCTGAGCCTGCAGACACAAGTGGCCGAACAATAGTATGACCAGGGGGTCAACAGAGCGGTACAGGGACAAACAGAGGGGATTAACGAAACATCACAGACGAACAAGAGTTTCATTGTTGGCTTACATTGTTCTTTTACATTGTCCTAAAGCTAAAACAACACACACGATAGTGTGTCACAATAGTAAATCTGGGGAAACTGAACTAAAGACGTTTCACCTCTCACCCAAGAACTGAAAAACCTCTTCGGACGAGTCGTGAAACATCTTCAAGTCCAGTTGACCCAGATTGAGAACCTTAACAAACATCGCTTTACTCATATTGTGTTTTAAATACACAGTATTTTCTCACTTTGTCAATTAATAGCTCAAGAAATGAGGATCCAATACTTCATCATCCTGCACATAAATATCTACGCATGAAAGAAAACGAGAACAGTGCTGCAACTAAAAGTAGGCTTAACAGGAAATTATGCAGACAGACAAAGTTTACAATGTACACAAGATAACATTTCATATTTTCAGCAATGTTTTCTTTTTGACAAACATTGTGGGTAATATTGCAAAAACACGAATGGACCCATGGGGGTAAAAAAGCAGCGTATGTCCTGTCGCTAACTGAATCACCAAGACGCCCTCAGGTAATGTCCTTAAACGCTTCCTGTCATCTCATCATCCACAGACTCTGGCCGATACTTAACCCCAGCAGCCAGTGATCCAACTACCGACTGCGAGACAGATAATTCTGCCGGCCATTTGAGACGGCCTAGCAGAGCTTTTGGAGGCTTATAAAGTCAAAGTCTGCACAATAGGCTGATTGTTTAAATAAGATGACCGGGGAGTGATTAACAGGATGTTTAGAACAGAAGCAAACCAGATCTAACAAAGCAATTAACCGATCCGCTCTTCACTTGAATTGCAGAGCAAAATAAGATGGAAGTTCAGACATATGAACAGCAGATTTATAGACAATTAAAACACATAAAACCCTCAAGCAGCAGTGTTACGTCTTCAAGTTACAGAGAAAATATTGTGATGAAGCTTGGTCCTTGACATTCTCTGTTTGTTCATTTCATACTTTGTTGTTGGGATAATAAAATGACATGGTAAGTGCCTTTGCACAGCCACAGCCCCTGAGGATATGGGTCACAGTCCCAAGTCTGAAGTGTGGGAAATCTTTGTCTGTGTCAGCATGGCTGCTTGGCCACGATAACATTCCTAAACTCACTGTACTGTCGCAACAGCATGCTGGGTCATGCTCAATGCGTGGTTATCGTGAGCACAGTTTGAGACACTGTTGCAGCAACGTAGTGAATCATCTTAATACTCTCAGATCGCTAAGCTCAGGGCTTTCACAATTGGCATAACAGTTGCACGCAGTTGGGAATTGACACTGTGAAATGCTGCATAACAGAATCAGTTCTTTGGTTTGACTTGAAATTTGTCTGCGGACAGCAACTTGATATTGTTCTGATTTGTACTGAAAGCAATCTGTTATGTAAAATAGCAACACATGTTGGTGTTAGTATAATTTACATGGGTCAGTTCAGGATCTGAGGTCATGTCCAGACTCAGAAAAATTCAAAGCCATACAGAGTAAGGCGGATTATAGATTGGGATTGCATTGACTATTTGAAATCTAGCCTGCAAATCAAGTTTTTTCCCCATCGGCAAATATATGTGCATACTGAAAACCACAAAAAGTGGTCAAGAGATCGCCCAGGATGTGTGTGTACAAACGCAGTACGAGTGTCACATTTTCTTACTTGTATATCAACGCATCATCATCGCCCCCGCCTTCATCAACAGCTCTTGTGATCAGATCTAGTTATCATCTTTCAGCTTTCCTCCACACTCTTCCTACTCCACTTTCACGTCAGCCCATTACATTCGTAAGATTTCATTTTGCTCAAAGTAACGTTAACGATTAACTGCGGTGAGAGTGACATGTTTTGGGGCCCCTGAGGAGCTGATATCATGCTAAACAGGAAACACAGGCAAGCATCAGATAAGACTTCACTACATGTGACTTGGTGTGGTTCTATCACCTTCACATCTCTCTGATTAATGCTGTCTTCTAGGACATTAAGGTAATCCCGAGGCCGATAAATCAGGGTCATCATCCAAGAGAGACGCGTTGCACAAGATCATGTTTGAGATAAAAGAGGAAAGTAACTGAGTCGCATGATTCATCCGAGTAAGAGGCAGATCAATGGCTTCGTGTGTTCCACATTCCCAAAGTCTCTGTATGTTTATTGGGCCCTGTCTGACATCTGGATGGGCGTCATGATACCACATCACACGCAGTCACACACATACACATCTGCAAATGTATCTCTGTTTATGCTGCCAAGTCTTCATGTGGCAGTACGCTTGTGTGGACACATTCAATTCTGTGTGTAAGTGAGTGAAAGCAGCAGTTGTTGTGATTGCATTTTTTCAACTGCAATCCTAAAGAGGTAAAAAAACAAAAAAACAAACAGCCCAGCTCAACGCAGAAGCAGAGCGTGGGGATTCGTTTACTGGCTTATCTTACTAACCCATTGCAGAAGATCCACATTTACAAGATAACAACAAAACACAGCGCTCAACTTTGACACCGCTGAACAACTTTAACATTCGATAAAGCGAAAAAGAGGAACGAGTGACTTTGCAGCTTAATGAGTAGTAAGAGGTCTTACCTGATAGTAGGCTTTAATCTGCCTGATGAGAATAGAAAGGTTCTGGATGCGCAGTGTGGGGTCATTGTTCACTTTCTTGTTGGTCCTCTGTACAGTGGCCTTAGGATTTCTGTGGGGGAGAAAATAACACGTTATTTGATCTTCATTGGTAGCAAAGCTTAAAAGGTTTCTGTCTGTGTCTCTTGGTTGTTTGACACCAGTGTTGTTTTGTGTGGTTTTCAAACTGATAGACTCTTGTACAGACTATGTTGAATAAATATGACTTATGCAGGGAAATAACAAGTGTTTGCTGATGCTATGTCACTAAAATTTAACCTGGATCCTTTTTTGTTGCTTCCCCTGTCATTGTTAATGATTGATAATAAAACTGTGGGGTCGGCGGTGTGAACGTTTTTTCAGCTTCTGAATGGGAGCCTGACAGAAAACATTTGAGAACCGCAGCTGTACGTGATGGAACGGGTGTGTGTGTTTGACTAAAAACATTAGAGGAACAGTGACAATGTGACCTTTGTTCAAGAAGGGCCAGTACCACAATCATGTTAAAGACACCACAGACACACTGAAAGACAGAGGCAAGTTGAAAGCCTCTGAAAAGGGAGCGAACATTCATTGAGGTCAAATATAAGGTGGCGTATTTCAGCAATTCTTTAACCTCTAATCATGACCCCTATTTCTTACTCATTTGTCTCAGTCAAAGAGAAGTAGTATCGTCTTAGTCCTTGCAGAATAAAGAGCACGTGTGTTTATCTGACTGTGTGCGCTCAAGGGACACTAAAAGGAGCAAGCGTGACGACTGACGTTATCGCGGGTGTCGACATGTTTTGGAGAGCCTCGCTGACATTCCACAAATTCACACAGCGCTGCCTCCCCAGCCGCTGTCATCAGCAACGATGCACAAACTACAATTTGTATATCGATGGAAATACTAAATCTCGTTTCATCTTTTCAAAACCGCATTTACAGACGAGCTCATTGGTGGGATTCAAATGACGTCAGACAGCGAGTTTCCTGGCACTTTCTGTGTCTGTCAGGGCCTCGTCACGGCTACCTTGCTACAGCATGTGTAGTATGGATTAAAAGCTGGTTCAAATGGCTGTTTTCGTATGCTTACAAGTAAAAAGTTAAACAGGGTAATGCTGTACAAGATCTGTGATCTTCTGATCCCCTCGGGGAAATTCCTTTTCTCCAGACTACCCACTTCACAGAGCGGCGAAGGTGACAAAGCAGGAACCCTAGAGCTGATGTGGTTTCACCAAGTAGCAGAGGGACACTATAACAGTGGACACTTGCAGTCATGCTTTGGTGGCTTCAATTTTCTACAAGGCAATGGGATTCAGCTTTCATTCTGTACTCTCCAATATATTCTACCTCGCCTCTCTTCATACAGATATATCTCCTCTGTTGACCATAAAAGCAGCAGAACAACAGGAAAATCAGCAAGTTCGAAAGTAATGACACCAAGAAAGAAGCGCATTCTCATTCCTTATCCACGCTCCACGATGAACTTTAAACTTTTCTGCGGTTTAATTGCGATTTTATCTCACAGGGTTTGAATGCTTAACACTGGCTGCAAGGGAGGAAGGCTTACTGCGCTTCAGTAACCTCACTAGCAGTTGTCAAACGTCCCAGTGGATCCCCTAATAAGTGTTCTCATCATTTTAAATCCTGTCGATGCTCCAAGCGTGATCACGATTACATCCGAAAACACAATGTTGAATTCGTAGTCAAATGCAGCGAAATACTCAAGGACTATACAAATATGAAGACATACATCGCTTGTATCTGTTATAATATAATTTACAGGACTTTACAGCGGGGAGCACACCACCTCTCGCCACAAGTCAGCTGGGACAGGCTTCAGCCTACTCGACCTTGGCTACAGGATTGAAACAGTACATGCATTTCAGTGTACAGACACTAGAAAATGCATTTGTAAAAATAATTGATGTAATGATGTAACTTGTTTTGGGTGTATTTACAACCCTTCGTCTACCATGCATCAAACCCAAGAGGAAAAAAAAGGTAAAATCCCATTAATCCTTCCTAAAAACACAATCAGTTATTCATGATAGATTTGCGCTGGGATTGTCTGGAAAAACAACACTACTCATGTGCTTGAGATTTCTAGAGCCCTACATCAACACCGTTGAAGAGCAGCCCTCTTTTTCATGATATGCACTTCAGACTTCAAAGCTTGAACATCGCGTGACCTATATATGAGGGTCAACACGCTCTGAGTAAGGGGGGGGGGGTCGGAGGAGAGTCCTCGCTGCTTGTGAATGTATGCATGCATGCATGTAGTGTGTAGCACATGTGTAGTCATGCATGGGCCTGCATCTGTGCGCTGTCTGTATGGGCGAACGACACAACAAAGCTTCATCCTGAAATGCCACAAGGGCAGTTTATGGTCGAGATTGCTTTCTATATATTTATTCGTCTGGCTCTGTTTGAGGGTCAAACGTGAAGGATTCTTTGACCTCCTCAAGGACGTTCAGCCTGGTGGATACTCGCAGTCACAGGGGACTTCTGGTTGAACGGCATCTTCTTAATTACTAGACCATGCTGCTGCTTTCACATTAAACTGAACCAGAGGAACCTGCTTCATACACAGGAATACAAACACCTCAAATTCCCAACTTTCACTTTAAATATGGATGACAAAAACATCTGCTGGAACAGTGTCTTTATCTTTTTAATGTGCTCACTGGAAAAAGAAAAAAAAAACACACGATTAAAAATGGAGAATGCCTGCTTTTAAATCAACCGGCTGCAGAGAGGATGTGTTAATTAGTCTTTTGATCAGCCTCCACCCTGATGACACCCACACACACACACTCATGCTAATCAGAGGGACACTGGGTTCTTTTTATAACTGCTCTAAATGAACAGTCATGTGACCTCCCAACCCCCCCCCCTCCACACACATTCAGCCCCTTTTGAGATCCATAGTAGGGGGTCTATTTAACCCGTTAATTAAAAAGCACAGAGGAGGCTGTAATCCTGTCAGGGCGATGAGGGTGATATGGTGAATGAGGTGTGTGTGTGTGTGTGTCTGAGAGAAAGAGATTTTAATAGAAAACACAGCAAGGAAAGAGTTTCCCCTTCACACATTCCATCACTAACAAAGTCCAGCCAAGAACATGGCGGCCATGACGCCACGACCATGACAACGCCACACAATCCACCCTTAGTTCCTCTGGCTCGGACTTGGATGCCACGCAGACAAGCACGCGACAGGCCGACCCCCCTTGTAGATCAGCGAGCGAATAAACAGAGACTTAGTGCGGCAGAGGGGGTTAAATATTCCACTTATTGCCTCCCTCCCTGTTCCTGCTGATACAGTAAACCTAAGACTTTAAATAGACAAATAGATTAAGGATAGACGGGCAGAAGGCCAGCCAAACAGCCAGCAAGGCAGACGACCAGTGAGCAAGTCAGCCAGACGGCCAGTCAATAAGCCGGTCCGTCGGTGCTGTCAATAAGCACAGCTATGCTCCAGAGCCCGGGGGCCACTGGGCTTTCTCCTCTCATCTCCTGCCTCTGATTGGCTGGGTAAGTTGGGGAGTAGTGTTAACCTATATATGACAGGCTACATTACAGTCAGCATGGGCAGTCAGGCACATACTCATACACACACCCTACACACAAAAGAGAAAATGCAGGCTACGCTTGGCCACGTGTTAGGCATACAGCTTATTAGCTGGACTGTCCAAACACAGCGGGGGAGTGTGTGTGTGTGTGTTTGAGAGAGACACACACTCACACCACCACCACACAGGAAGCCAAGCAGCTACAGTAGGAGGAATCTGGGAGATGAGATGATTATTAGCTGCCATGCTAAGGTTAACAGTTCAGTTCTTTAACTACTATGCTTGTTAAAAAGGTCACTGTTTCAGATTGGACAAAAGAGAGTCATAGCGTGTCATCTTTCATGTCACTGAGTGATGTCACTGGACAGGATATGCTACGGACCGACTTCCAGAAAGAAGAATGTAAACAAACAACGGCATCTGAAGTGGGGTGCATGATCCTGGCTTTCCTCTGTTTCGCTGTCCCACCTCGGGGCACCAACAACGTTCCTCTTTGCTTTGCTGTGTTTACACTTGTGCACGGAAGAGCGCTCTGTCCTCGTGTTGTCTACTCATGCCATTTGTCTTGGAAGGCGTGGCGGGGTGCCCCGGATTTCAGAGTCAGTCGTCATCCGCGATAATGCACCACGCAGGATAAAACGATACGAAACCATCATCTGTGCCTCTACGTCTGTTAGGATTACCCGGATGACATTATAACGTCTGAATACAGCGCAAGGCCGCATTTCGGACAGGATCCAGCGTTGAGATTGGTGTCAGATTTTAAACCGGTTTGTCCTCAGTGTGACTTTACTACAGGAAATGTCACTCAGTTACCACTCAGTAGTCAAAGTCAAAGTTAAACCATTTACACACCTTGTCAAAACACAACTAACCTAAGCACATCACTCAGTCACATGCACCTAATCAAGAACCAGACAACGGTGCATACAAGCCAAGTGTAATTCAAGAGAGTAACCAGTAATGTTGCTTTGTAAATCAAATTTAGACTACTCAATCAGCGTGCCGATCTTAAAACCAGCAAATTAACTTTGTTTGAATGTTTCCACAACAGTTGCAATAATTGGAACTCTGCCTTAATCTTGTTATGAGGAAATCTCGTTATGCCTGAGTGTTTGTTAGCACGCTGACCGACTTTCCAAATGGAAGCCTGTGAGCGCAAACAAGCTAAGACTAGCCGAACTAGTGAAGTATGAAGTGATGACTTTCGTGTGTTACAAAGGCATCTTCCTTCTGCTTTCAAATTAGGATGGTAAATGCATAGCTGTAATACACAGGGTACATTGCTCAATAAAACTACATCCCATTCTCTCACCCTTTTCCCACGGGAACTGTAGTACATTAACAGAACAGTGAGGATCTGACCACTGGTATGTGGTTCTCGTCACCCCATTTCCTTGTCTTGGCTTTTCATGGACTTGTTTCTCTCCTGTCTTTGTCTTTCTGTTTCCACGGGGCCTCTTCCCATTCCTCTTCTCGGTCACTGTAGCTATAGGGACTGCAACTAAACTCATTCCTGCCAAGCCAAAGATGTGATCTGATGCATTTCCTTGTACTGGACTACGAGCACTTAGACCATAAAACATTGACATCTCTATTTCGCAGAATTGGAAGTCCGAGTTTCCTCCATTGCAAAGACAACGGTCAAATGAATTAACCTCCTATAGCACACCTGAAAAAATCTTATTCAGTGTGAGGAAGACTTGGAGGAGATAACTTGCTCCCCTTTACGGTTCTGTCTACTAAACTATGATTTTATGATTATTTGGGACCTCATACTATCACTTGATTGTATTTTATTTTGCTTTTCAGATGAAGGTGAACTCATGCAATTGTTTAATTGTTTTTATTTTCTTTACCGTACCAGGGTCGAGGGTGAGGGATTCTGATTTTGTATGTGTCTGTTCCTTTGTTTGTCTTGTTTAGGAAATTATACATATAAAAAAGACTTCAATAAAAATATTCTTTAAAAAGATAATGGGAGAAAATCAGTTGTGTTGGCTAGTAATGGCTCATAAAGCAAATCCAGCACGGTGTACAATTCAGCACACCATAATCATGTCATACTCACTACCCAGCTGCTCTGAGTCAGTTCCTCTTTTCCAACAGAAAAGTTGAACTTTGTCTCTGATCATTTCTACTGTCCTGTTAATGCTCAATGTAAAGCTGCTGTTAACGAGACTCTGCACTTTCCCGCAGATGTTTCAGAGCTAAAGTCTTTAAGAGAACAGAAGGGATCACATCCCCTGAGCAACTGAAGGGCCTGTAACATGAAACACGTGGAGGAAGTGTTGAGTTTGCGTTCACAGCAGCAAACAAACAGTAAAAATAAACACCTATCTCTCACATCGCTCTTTTTTAAGCTGAGGTGCATAAATACAAAAATAATTCATAAAACACAATCGACAGGTTAGAAATTCCAATTAACCCTGAGAACATGGTTTAAATGCTGAACACTGTAAATTAGACTGGCTCTGAGGGCTGAATCTAAAATCCTAACATGGTCCCTGCGGGGTTTCACGTCCTTGGTTGTGGGATTCTGAGTGCCTCACATTAACACAGCCTTGTTAAAGTTTTGTCTTCTCAAGGTCGCAGCTGCCGTTTCCTGTCTGACTCGACACACATCCTCCTGCTAGACGGACGCACAGAGAGCATGGCACGGTACAAAGGAGACTACGAGAGATGCCAGATTGACGTCCGATTCTACACGTTTAATGTGAAGGGGAGCGGACCCCGCAGTTCACAGCAGAAGCAAGCAGCAGCGAGAGAACCCGAAAAGACGGACAACCCAGCAGCAGCGCGGTCTGCCTCCTCTCTGTAGTCCGGCTGGAATCCCAACTATGTCTGCTGTAACTAGCCCTAAAGAAAGCCAACAAAGGCTTCAACATGCTGCTCAAAGAAAACAGAGGGGAGAAAGGGGATAGAGAGCAGGAGAGGTGTGGCATGGACAAAAAAGGAGACACAGATGAAGAAGAGAAAGAATCCAGCGGGAAGAGGGATGGGAGAGAGGGGGGGGGGAAAGCAGGAGATACACAGGAGGCGTTAAGACATGATGAGGGATGACAGAAAGGGGCAGACATATGCAGTGATATAGAGGCTGGACGGGAGGCTATGGTGTTGCATGTAACGTACTTTCATTGCTGAATCTGACGATTATTTTCTAGTTTAATGGATTATTTAATTCAACTATTTGTGCATGGAGGCAAAGATGTTCCATGCCCATTAAACGCTTCAATCAGTGGTCATTCAAATGTGAAAATGACACATCAGAGATTCATCATTTGATCATTAAGCTCAATCTTCTCTTATGCTTGATTAGGTCTAAAATGGCTGTCTCAATATGTTTTTTTTCTTCAAAGATACAGAGACTACACTTGCTCAAAATAGATTGATGAATGTTACAATTGAATGTTTTAAAAAAAAACTGTGCTGACTCATGTTTCTTTGTATGTGGCCTTTTCTAGATCTAGATTTTTCTGCCTGTAATAATAAAACATTGCCAGATGGTTGTCTAACCTCAGAATATTCCGACTGGAGAAACAAAGCCATAAAAAGAATAGCATGAGCACAGTGTAACCTCTATATTTACGTAGAACTAGTAGAGAGAGAGAGAATCAAATGATCCAGCTGATATTTGACAACAAAAGAAAGTCATTTTCAACAAAAGACCAACTGGGTCCGGGGCTTAGACCAACACACGTCATTCAGACCCTTCTCCAAAGCTCATTGGCCAAGTGTTGAGTGTGTTTTTGTAAGTGTAACGTCTGTTATAAAAGGAAGTGATGACAGGCGTAGCGAGGACTACATCCTGTGAGTCTACAGGATGTATTTACTGTAACATGTATGCATTCAGTAATAATAGATCCACGGGTTTACAGTCTTTATGAAGTGATGAACAATCGCTGGCAAGAACCCTCGTCTGCATATTATTGAAAACAGTTGGAAGGTGAAAGTTACATCCACGTGATTTATACTCTCACTCCTATCTGTGCAGCCATGCAGACAAATTTATAGACATGCACGGATCTGTCTGACTACTCAGGCCAGCAAAAACATTAACCTGTACAACAGCATTCTTTTCATAATCCGCATACTGTATGTTTTTACCTCCCTATATTTGCACTTTCGCCCAAACTAGCACACGGCCATTTTAACAGGGGTTGAAGCAGCTTTTAGAAAACATAAAGTCATTCTGCCAGTCAATATGACAAGTCAAGTATTCAATAAAAAATATCAAGTACGGATACATGAACCCGCTTTTTTTTAGTATTATTATTCTTGCAAGCGTCCCTCCCCTCACATAGCTCAGCCCCAGTGGCCTATAGAGGACAGACTGACCGGTTCACCGGATAGGCCAACGAGCCAGCACGAGGCGGCAGGACTGGCAGCAAAACAGTGAATTCAATGGACAGTTGTCACTCTGACAAAATTTGATTGACCCCCCTCTCCCTGAGCGGGAAAACTAATTGGTTTGACAGCACTGAGGAGGCGATCTAATTGGCTAGGTAATGTCAGTCACATGAGGGCAGGGGGAGGGGAGGGGACGTGGTGCCATCTGGGTGACAGCAAACCGTTAGATAATCCTGGGGTCTCTTCTTCTCGCTCTCTATGCTCTCCCATGCCTTCCCAATGACAACTGCTGCCAGCCTGTCTACCACGTCTACAGGAAACACACAGAGACACTCACACAGCAACGCCACAGCCTAAACTACAACAGCTGACATCACCAGTAAAAATGTTGAAAGCTCAAGTTTCTTCAGCCTTAGCGTGAGTTTGTTAAAAATATTTAAACCGTGTTTGACAAGGTTTTATGTACACGTGTGTGTACGTCTATGGGGTTTTATCATCCATTCCACCATCCAAGTACGTATCTCGCCTGCAGGAATCATTTTCTTCTGTGTTTTCAGTTGTTTTGTCAGAGTAAACAGCAGTTACTGGCTGGAGGCTAAGACCAGCGCACACAGCGCAACGACAACTAACACTCACTGTAATGCATTTCGGGCTGTCAGAACAGAGTGGGTGAGAGGAAAACCGAACGCAGACGTGAGAGTTTGTTTGTGAGTTCAGGAATCAGAACTAAAACGCCTGCAGGGCTTTAAAGGGGAAAACTCACCTGTGGTCTCTAAGCTACTTTTAATGAGTAACGGGGAGTTAGAGAGGAATTACTACACACATTCTTACAGCCAACATGCAGCAGCTTTCCATGATGCACCCGGTTTCAACTCAATGTCTACATTTTAGCCTGTGATAGAAGTCTATTTTAGTTAGCTGAGTCTACTGTCACTGGAGGCGACCGCCACACAGTGCTGGTAAAGTGGGAGAGGCAGACAAAGAGCAGTCTCACCAACATAACATCTGACCAATACTGTAGGCCTTCTTTGTGGGAGGGCGGCTGAGCAAGACGACTACCAACAGCTGCCTAAGTCCAAAACAAAATGCACAGCAAAAAAAAAAAAAAAGATACAGATACACACACTCCCACGCAGACACAGAAGCCCTGCAGAAAAAGCAGACACACACACACACACTTAAAAACACACAGAGCTGCCTGTGACTGGCAAACCCTAACATCCTGTCAGGCGATCGCTAAGCCAGTCACAGTTCATTTCAGTTCTACGCTGGCTTCTCTCTACAGGAGCACTCAAGAGACCACCGAAAAAAAAAAAATCCTGTCCAGCTCATTCCATTTATTTGCAGACAGAAATCCTACTGAGTAACCAGTCAGACATCTTAGTCTTAATATGCGGAGCTGTGGAGTTGCCATGTGGCTCTGCAATCTGGAGTTTTGAATGTCACCCTCTTGCTCTTTCTTTGCACATGTTCGCTGTCATGCTTGACCATTTTGGTAAATCATTTTCTGCCTCCCTTCCCCCTCAAATATCTTTTCCGGTTGCTTTCCACTATACCGAGTCCCAGAGGGGAAAATGCTCTAAAAATACTGCTGACATGCTCATCGTTTTGTGTGGAAGAGGATAGACGCCCCTGTCCAACTGAGCCTGCAATGCCTTCCCTTAACACCTTTCTGCTTTAAGAGTGTAGATGCAGCCTGGAGGAAGAGGAGGAGGACAAATAAGCATGGGAACAAGAGGCAGAACTGGTAGTTGAAATCTGAAGATAGTAGAGGGATGCAGCAGAGCAGCAGGAGGTCGAGGACACTGGACGAGGACAGAGAAGGAGGAAGTGGACAGCAAGCAGAGACGAGTGACAGCCAGTCGGGGTTAATCAGCTCCTAATGCAACACAGCTACAGCTTAACCCTTCTTAAAACAATTCACACAGAGTACTGAGGTATACTCTGACCTGTGCAGAAGACAGGCTTCCCCGTACCTAGAAAATTCTGCCAATCTAACCTTGGAAATAAGAGGTACTGAAGCGAGGTGACACAAACGTTGCCCTGTGAAACTGCAACACATAATCTCTCGTGAAGCGAAGATCAATTCCACTGGGAGCAGGGTTGGTCGAGCTCCCCTTTGACATGCAAGCAGGAGGAGTAACTGCTGACAGTGTGGAGTGTGGCATAAGTGGAAAATATGAAAAATGGCCCCTGCAAGCAGGAAGTAGCAGCCTTTGAGCCAGACAAAGGAATGGGAAGCGGCATTCTGTCAGACTATATGACTGGAAAGACGGACAGATTTGACATCTTATGCCTCATCTTCTCCAGCATCCACCCTCTCTTACCACCCAGAGGCCTGCCAGAGCACCCACTTCCCTTTTAAATGAAGAAAAACAAACACAACCGTGCGCCTGTGCTGGCCTGCTACATTAATGACAGACCTGCATTGCTGTGTAATGTGCATCCAGATTCTGCGCTGCTACTCCGCTTAAGGCTACTATTTCTAGTTTAATCTGCAGCACAGCAGGAAACGTGAGCACTGTAGCTTTCCAGGGGCGGAGGAGGGTTAGAGGGGTGTCTTCCAGTCTGCTGCAGATGACAGTGTAGGGTGACTGAAAAAACAGAGCAACTGGGAAGTTGGGGAGCTGCTTTGCTCCTTAGCTCCTTGCACCAAGGGCTCCTGACAATAACTGTCTGCAAAGATTTGACAGTGTGACCCAGCATTGCCCCCAATACCAGGTCCCTTTGTGCTTAGCCTACATTCACTTCAGCAGACAATTTCAAGAGATGGATAGAGTCTGAGAACAAGCTGGATATATATATATATATATATATACACACACTTATATAGGTTTTTATATACATCTATGGTGCGTTTGAGGTCCCAAGCAAAGGTCTGCATGGCCTCATTTGTTACAATAATATGGTGCAGGACACCAAATTACTTACATCTCAAGCATGATCTCATTCAGGTAAATCCCATCCACTAATTCAATATATTCCGATAATGTGGTGCCATCGGTCACTGTCGGCTGCCCGACTGTCTTCACCTGGAAATAAATGAGACAATGCAAAATAGGTGTTAAGATAATCAATAAAGACTTGAAAGCTTTCACAGGGCAGGGGTAGGTGGGGGGGTGTTTAATTAGTGATCTTATTAGAGACACCGTTGAATAGTTAATTAGGAGGGGAGCTTACCCAGCAGACCAGAGGCGTGAGCATGAACTGCTCCAGCAAAGGGGTGAAAACCTCGCTTTCCATATTTTTTTTTTTCCAGGACAACTGGCGCCGTTAAATTCAGCAGTTAAGGAGGAGGGGGGAGAAAAAGAAAGTGCACTCCTTTGGGAGACAGATGTATTTGTTTAGGCTCCACTCATGTGTTTGATTCAATTAAAACGACGCTCATTTTGGATAAAGCACGTCCGGGGTTGGGCCAAAAAATATATATATATTTATATATAATCCTCAATCTTGTCGACGCGACCCAGCTGTTTCAGATGCCAACGACTGGGCTTGGCTACCTTACAGGAAGGATGAGGGATTACATTTTTCGTTTCAAGGAGGGGAAAAAAATCTATTTTAGCGTCCGACAGATTACATGCGACCTGTGCCAGGTATGGTTTTACGCTCGGTGGAGAGAGAGAGAGGGAAAAAAGAAGACCGCTACTGTCTGGAATCAAACGTTAAATGGAAATATTCCTCCGAGGCGATTAATTGTGAGAGAATATCCAGTGCGGGAAGAAGAAGAAGAAAAAAATCCAGAGGTTTGTTAGTCCTGCTTCTCAAATGGTCGCTTTATAATTCCTCATATTAATTGCGAAGTCGTTTCGGACCGGTTACTTGTGCGCTCCTGTCTGTCTCCGTTCAAATGCAGCATACTAATGAACAGAGGGAGCTGAGAGGATGACTGGAGGACACTTAGTACCGCCTCCTCTCTCTCTCTCTCTCTCTCTCTCTGTCTACTCCTGTGCATCTCCCTCCGCCTCCTGTGTGCTCAAAGAAAAATAGGGCATTGACCAAAGCATCCTTTTCTTTGGTCAGTGCCTCAGTGCTTATGACGGTTGTCTCTTATCTTAAATTAAAATATCTGAAGTGATGGAAAGAAACAAAGGTTATAAAAGGACGCAGACATAAATAGGATGTGTGTAAGTTTGGCTGCAGCTCTAGTGTTAGTGGTAATTTATATGCAATGGCTGTATAGCAACATGATCTGACTTTTTTTTTTACTCCTTGACAAGTAAAAATACTGGAAATTCGTGCATACCTTTTGTTTGCATTTGCAGCACATCGCATATTGCAGCAGCAAGGGAAGTAGGCTACTGACACCTGGTGGGTAATGTACAGAGAAACTACTGTAAATAATCAGTCTGTGAGCTTTATCCACGCATCAAGAATACATTTCTGCAATTTAAAAACAAAAATTACCCAAATTTACAGCTTCTCTGATGTAGATTTGCTGTTTTTCCCTGTTTCATATCACTGTAAACTCATTTTGGTGGGTAAACGATGGACAAAACAAAACATTTTGAGATGCTATCTAACATGTTTCATCGCTTCCTGGCATAAAATAATAATTGACAGGTTAATTGTATGAAAATGATCAGTTGCAGCTCTATTTATCTCCTCAAAAAAAGATGGATGATGTGCAATGGTGGATGTTTCGAAACTATGCCAACATACCAAAGCTTCAAAATAAAAGCCAAGTTAATGCATTTATAGATTTCTGTAGAGAGAGGTTTGCTGTTATATATGCAGGTATTGACCACAGTTCTGAAGCGAGAAATGCACGGTGAACTTCAGTTTATACCAACAACCAGTTATTCTAAACGCACATTTTTTTTTCTTTTAGCTGTATCAGCAACCTGGTAACGACTGAATGAGAAGTGCAGACCCACAATCACTCACTACAGAGCTAGGGAGGAGACACCTAATCAACAACTGATGAATGGCTCTGTGGGTGTGAAGAGGCAGCTGAGGCTATGTGGCCAAACAGCCTATTAAAACGCAATCACTGATTTGGGAAATGGGTACCTGGGTGACTTCTCTGGAACTGGGGATGAATGGATTATTGTATGTTTTTCCTAAAACTTTTAACAGGACCATTTCAGCAGCAGCTCTCCTGGATAAGCCTCCCATTTGCATTTAGAGTAACGGACGCTGTGGTTAGTGCTTCAGCTTGGGGCTATACAGTAAGAGATCCTGAACAGACCTGTTGTGGCTTGTTTTCTGCAAAACACGTTTGACTAGAGGGATGTAAACTCAGCGAGTTCACGTCAGGTGGTTATAGGATGTTGTTGTTGTTATGTTATAGGACTTTGTGAGTCCTAAATGACCACTAATGCATCAATTTACCTTTTTTTTTTTTGTTTCGTTAATTACCCTGAAAGCTGAAAGTATCTAGTTTCAACTCTTAAATCAATGTAACATTTGATGTTTGTCACGTAGCGATATATATATCTAAGGTTTGTTGGTATTAGCTCACATTAGCCACCACAGAATACTGGTCATACCAGACCAGAGGAACACATAAGCATTGAGCTCACCCTATTCAAATTACTGGGAAGAACATAGATAAAACTATAAAAACACCGAACATTTTTAATGTGAACCAACCAAAACAGTTCAATTTTAGCATAAAAGGTTGTGTCCATGTAGGAAACTGTTGCTTGAGTAAGAAGCGGAGAGGAAAAAAGACCTTCTGCACCTTGTTGTCTAATCCCCCGCTCATTGCTCCCCACAACGAATCAATCTTCTCCCTGGAAATCAATGAAGTTTATCTAATCCTAATGAAATAAAAAGGGGAATTTACTCCAGAATCTACTTAAATCAAATATAGTTGCCATTTTCTGAGGCAACCCACACAGATCTCTACTAACCCTATCACCCCAGAAGACGATTAAACACTGACGTAGATAATGAAAACCTTTCATGGCTCGTGTAGTGCCTGCTTACCCACACAGTAGCCTGAACACAATTATGTTCTGCTCAATTACTGCGGAGGATTAGATGGATATTTTGTATAGCTCGGTGTGTTTGTGATTGTGTGTGTGTTTTGTGCATTTATTTGCATCAGCGAGGGATTCATTAACCTTGGATTGAACAGGGTGCTCCTGCCCGTTTCATCAACATCTATTATTCATGATGCTTTTAAGAAGTTTTGTCACAAAGCGGCGTCCACCTCCACCTAATGACTCAGTAATTGTACAGACCCACAGCAGCATTCCTCACACACTCACTCAGCAGTAAAAGCGAGCAAAACTATCCAGTGAAACCCACCCGACCGCCTCTTTTGGCTCGGCCTCCACAGAACTAGTGTGCACATGGAAATGTTTCCTCTAGTATTAATCTAACCCCAAGACGAAGGAATCCACCGACCACGAAGCAGCGCTGCTCTGAAATCCACAACAGGAAAAATAAACTCTTTCTCAGAACAACCGCAAAACCTTGCAAAGCCTTTCCCAGATAAAATTCTCTTTCTCTCTTCTTTAGATGACTGCAGTTTCCTGTTAGTTATTTCACTGGAATTTACAAGACACCACAAACATTTTGCGTTGTGCTGATCTCATGCAGGCTTGAATGCACCGTGATCTGACTAATGCTGGGTAGAATTTACCATTTCCTCTGTCATGAGCCATATAACCTGTATTTACTCCCCCTGATAAGGTTGTGTGTTTGTTCACGATGAGTTTAGATCCTTCAGGCTCATTCAGTAGACCACATTCACAAGTATGTAACACATTTAATGAATTTCTGTTGACGGTTCATCCTCTGGGGACAATGAATACCCATATCAAATTTCATGGCAATCTGGTTATTGTTTGTCGTCATCATGACCAAAATCATTGGCAAATTATACTCAGGGTGTCATTGTTTCTTGTGATAAATTAAATGGTATTCTGGTCAGTAGTTGTACAGATATCTTGCTTTGTCCTTACACAAGCCAGTAGAAAATCTAATAAATTCTCACATTATTGTTTCCTGGTTCTGTTGTTCTGTTGTTAGTTTCCCTCAAGACCCAGAGCAGTACACAAATATATAAAAATCACCAGAAACATGCCAATAATAACATATCCTCATGGAAGCAGCTGCACAAAAAAAACCACGCACAGATCATCAAACATGGCTCCCGTTTTCTCGACAAACAAAATAATTTGAAATGTCTGACCTCTGTCTTCACAGTGGAGGTCAGTCTGACCATCTACTCTGTCTCTGTCTCCAGCCTGCAGCGCCACTATGGGAAATCAATGTCGAACATTCAAATCTCAAATGATTGAGACCCCTGTGGCAGAGGCAAAGCCTTGAATAACATTACAGGCAATAAGTCTGTGTCCCGTTTGTATTCTGTGGATCTAGAGATTAAATAAATGCTTTCTTTCATAGAGACCAAGAGATAGATTACTGTTTTGTATCTTCATCTTCTGTTTTCTTCACTGAGCTGCAGTCGGGCCTCAAAGAGTATAGACTTTAACTTCTGGCATACAGATGAAGACTTGTTTATGAATCATATTTTACCAGCTCTAAATGTGTCTATCATGGATTTTAATATTGTGCACATCATATTTCAGGTTTGTCTTGGTCTCAGCAAAGTCTGAGGTTCCCAAGATGAGATTTAATGAACACTTTGGATGCATGGCTTGACACCAAAAAGTAATCAGCTCTTTGCCGTCCAGGCCACAGGGCTTTAAATCACTCTATCTGCCCTCCGTCTTGAGAGGCTTTTTAGATCAACAACACAGCAGGGAGCCAATATTTAGGAATGAAGGGGTGAGAGTTGTAATGAAACAAATGTTAGATATTTGTGAATCTTATGTTTCATAAAAATCTCCACTGTGAGACAAAATTCTAAACACTTATTCGGTTTTAGGCACGGTTTGTTTTATCGATGCTGTCAAGATTTTATTCTCTCGCTTGCTGAAAACTTTTTTGTTCGTGTTTTAAACATAAGAGTTGTTCACTCTCTTGTTATGTGCTGGCTGCACCCTGTAACAGTTTAACTGCATTATTTATGTCATATTTTATCCATATTCTTCATTAATCGATGAATCTTACTCTGATTTGATTGATTAGCACAGCACCAGCCTGCTTGTTGTGCATGTATCATTGAGGCTTGGACACTTAACCACTCATCTACGAATCATCATTCATATACAGACAGTCTACACACACACACACACACACACACACACACACACACACACACACAATGGGAGTTTCATAATCTGCACCAATCAGTTTTATTGATCGTGTGAGGTTAATTTATCATGGGAGCTTTGTACTGACAAAGCTAACCTGCTATTGGACTGTATGTGAGTAGAAAGCTGATTTTCTTTGAACAGGGAAGCCGCATCGTATCTGATGTAACATAACACATGATGGCCTCTGGATAAATGCTTTAATGAGGGAAATGACGGTTAATTTCAAACCCCCCAAATTAAAAACTGTCATCCAAGAAATTAAATGTGAACGCCCTTGTATGTGGCACTGCCCAACCAACAAGCTGCTCCATGAGCTACGATTCTGCTCTACTTCATCCTCAAAGAGTGGAGCCACGTCACGTGGAACTTTGCCATGCGCCATAATCTTATTAGCACGCTTGTGACAAAGGAAATCATCCTCACCAATTCAAGTCACTGTGAGCTGTCTAAACGGTGGTTCCTTCAAGATTATGCATGTCCACAGTAGTCAGAGGAGAGTGGATCAAATTACTGTGACATTTCAGTGACAGTGGTGAAATGTCTTTCATCCGTGGAAAAGGATGACTGCAGATAATTTGTATATCGCTGCTGATGAAAATTGGGAAACATCAACACCGCAATTGTGCAAGAAAAGTCATAGAAATGCATTACAAAAAAATATGCGTCACAGATTTCCACTCAGTGAAGCCGTCACTGGAGGACTAGGATGATCCCTCTAAAGACAGAGCCACGTCTGGCTGCCAAGGACCCAGTAAAATCTCAGTTATCACCCCTGTGGAAAATCCTGTGAAATCTGCATGCGTGTTCATGCATGTGTAACATGAGATCAGTTCAGCACTCATGCAGGCTGTCCTGTTGTTACATCCTGAAACACTGCAGCATGAAAACCAGAAGGCACTGATCTACTTAGATTATATTTGGGTACATTACATAGATTTATATTAATTTCCTGGAGACTTACCTTAACCTTAACTTAACCTAAAAACAGCTTTGGCCTGTTTTCACCATTGATCAATCAAATCACACTGATGTCTTGTCTCTTTACACAGTGTGGCACAATTAATTTCAAGGGTCACAGAGATCTCTCTCTGTAAGATGACTAGATGAGGATTTAACAATGGATTGATGTATAGATTGACAGAGAGTCGACAGATAGCCAATTGATTTCTAGATTGGTCGATGAACATTTACATGAGGAGATTCTCTGAAAAGTAAAACCTCTCCAAGACACAGAATCCTCCACTGAGCTGTTTATGATCCTTGTAGTCTACCACAAAACACTGACTGGTCCATTACGCGCTAATAGTCCATGGCTCTGCTTGGTAATAATGAGATCTCAATGTGTCCCGGAGCCATGGAAACAAGATAATACTATAGGAACCCTGGTAATAATGGGAATGTGTGTTTCTGTTATTCGGTGTGTGTGAACTTGTGTGAAACCCTGCTATTCCTCCCTGCAATTAGCTGGAGTGTGTGCAAGTGTTTGTGTGAGCGTGCAAGTGTGTGCATGCGTGAAAGTAATCCACAGAGTGTTAACACTCATCTGTTGCCATAACAACTGCAGCAGCCCCACTGTTAGTGAGTTGGCTCGCTGGCTGACTGCAGGGCTGTCTCTGGCTGGTAAGCTAACTTCTGGTCTGATCAGCAAGCAAGGTCAGCGCTTTACCGACTGTGTCTGATGTGCTGACAGACGAATAGACTCTGTCTGTTTGAAGCACACGCAGTCATCCTCAGAAGCATTTCCTCACATGTCCGCTTGAGCCACAGACACACTCAGCATTTTCTCTGACTTGTCCTTGATGTCAGGAACAATCAGTAATAATCCTGTCTGAAACATCCGTTGTACCTGTAAATTATTTATTCTCACTGTTGTATAGGTACATACAAGGTATGCACGCTGTACTGTCATGTCTGCCTATCTCATGCACTGTGCATGTATATGTGTATATTCATATATGTTTATATCTGTGAATAGTTTAATGTTTATGTCACGTTTGAGGTCGTTGTCCTTGTTTTCTTTTTGCTGTATGTATGTCTATATTTGTGTATGTGCACTGAGAGCAGTTTAAAACCAAATGCCTCGTATGTATAAACATACAGGGCCGGTAAAAGTTGCTCTGGTTCTGATTCAGAAATGTCAAATTGAAAACAGTGGCACAAATGGCTGAAAGATGATCTTTGTGGTACAACCCTGACACCTAGAGGTGAAGACTTTAAATTGCATATCTGAGTCTTACCTTCTCATTTATGTCAATCTACTTTGAGAGACAATGTTGTTTTAAAATTGGCAAATGAGTTATATTACTTGTGCATATAACAGATTAAATGGTAAATGGGCTGTATACCAGTTATATCCTTAAAATGCTTCGTTATGTCAACCAAAAAAGCCAAATCTTTCAGCCATACAGTATCTGACAATCCTAGCAGACCATAAATAATAACATATTATAAAAATGAAGTTTCGGGCCGCATGAAATCTGACCGTGGGCCGTGATTGGGACCCAAGGGCCGTACTTTGGACAACAACCAACAACAAAACAAGTAATAAATCATCTTTACTTATAAAGAAAACAAAAAAACAGCCTTCTGTTATAGTATCTTAATATGTTAACTCTACTAATTAGTACATCCACACATTACTGCATCGCTTTGTATTTAAATGCAACTAAAGCGGAACTCTTGTTCGTCGCACGATACGGCCGGTTTTGATGTTACACACTCACCTCAAGTCGGTCCAATCAGAAGACGCGGCTGGGGTGACGTAATTCCGTACATGTGACGAGCTGACATGGAAGCCCCCACGCGTATATGTGAACTGTGAAGACGCTGAGCGCACGCAGACACATTATTTTGTTTCCGCGGTCTTTAGCTATGAGGTATCTGCTCAGACTGGGCCGCTCGTTCGCCCGCCTTCATGTCCGCCTCTGTCACCACAGTGTTTACAGCAGCCACGCCAATCCACGCAGGCTGGCCGTGGACCTTGGGGACAAGTGAGTTGACTTTCTCAGCCTCCATTCACTTCCAGCAACTGTTACTGTCACACTCTCATAGGGAACGGTGTCTATATCTGTCATGTGCCTTCACTGTCACCCCTGAGCAGATAACTGGGGGTGTGTTTGTGTCCATAAACACAGAAACGCACAGCTAACCTGACTGTTATTGTAAACGTGAGTGTGTTGGGTAGATCAGACTTGACACTTGACGTGCTGTGTCTTGCTGTTCTTGTAGGAAACTTGAGATCTCGACAGGGAGGTTTGCCAGATTTGCCGATGGATCTGCTGTTGTGCAGGTAACACCGCACAGGTGCACTGGCAGCACCTGGAAGTTCTCAACATCCTCCCTGCTTCTTATGTTTCATATATGTTTACACCTCCATGCTGTAATGTTGCTGTTGCTGTTTGTACCTAGTCTGTTTATTAGGGTGCGGTCGAATAGTCTAAATAATTAGCTCCTAAGTCCTTTCCTGAGCCTTTCCTTGACCTTGATGGAAAACGTCATGAGGCGAGGACGTCTGCAGTGTTCAGAGAGTCTGACAGCGCTTACACTAGGCTACGTCGTGATGTGACGGTGGATGTTATTGATGCTGATCTGTGGTGAAACTGCAAAGCTCAGAAGATGGACTACAAAACACGCATCTGAGAGATACTTCTCTTCTCTGCGCTCATAAAACAACACAGTGTTTTATGCGGGATCTATAAACGTGGGCACCCGATGGAAAAAAATATACCCTCATAAGGGATGGTCCGGTGGTTCCTCCTCTTTACGTCTGAGGGCATCGTATGTGGGCTAAACTTGGTGTGTTTTTGTAAACTGTCCATATTCTTTCTCTCGTTGCAGCTGGGAGAGACCTCCGTGATGGTGACTGCTGTGAGCAAAACCAAACCTTCTCCGTCTCAGTTCATGCCTCTTGTGGTACGTTCTCTGACGTTACAGTAAAATTCCCAACCTGCTTTTGTTTTTAGGCTGCGATTAGGTTTAGAAGTATTTTTCTCGAGCCTTGTGTGCTCTTTGATTGACAGGTGGACTACAGACAGAAAGCAGCTGCTGCAGGTCGAATCCCCACTAACTATTTAAGGCGAGAGATGGGCATCACCGACAACGAGATCCTCACCAGCCGACTCATCGGTGAGCAGATGAGAATGTATCTTCTCATATGCATAACTTTGATATCTCTCCTGTTTGATGACTGACAGCTTCCTCATGTTTCTGTTGCTCAGACAGATCAGTTAGACCGCTGTTCCCTTCCGGATACTTTTATGATACTCAGGTGAGTTCAAATTGAAATTGTTTTATGTATTTGTAGTTTTGCCATCTTTAACTTTTTGAACAAAGATTAGTGTGTACCTGTCTCCAACGTCTTGCGTCTGTGTGTTTTCATGAAGATCCTTTGTAACCTGCTGGCGGTCGATGGTGTCAATAATCCAGATGTGCTGGCTATTAACTGCAGGTGAGCTCAAGCTCAGCCATGTTTTCCACAGAGTGTTTTTTTTTTAGATCCTCAGCTAAAACAATATTTTCATTCATTAAAGCTTCCGCTGCTCTGGCCCTGTCTGACATCCCATGGGATGGACCCATCGGTGAGGACCACACATCAGATTTCTGCCTATTCACTTATTCATTTCTGGTTTTCATTCTCTGTTCTACTTAAAATCTTGGATTATAATTGTAATATTTATTCAAATGTAGCTACGTGTTCATGTTTTTACAGGTGCAGTGCGTGTGGGTTTAGTAGATGGAGAGTTGCTGATCAACCCTACTAGGGCAGAGATGTCTTCCAGTAGTCTTAACCTGATCGTGGCCGGAGCCCCCAGCAGTCAAGTGGGTAAGATGGCAAACACTGTAAAAGTTCATTGTCACAGGTCATTAATTAGCCTCTTCTCGGCCTGTTGCAACACTTCTTTAATGTGACTCTCTGTCTGCCAGTGATGATCGAGGCGTCGGGTGAGAACGTGCTGCAGCAGGACTTTTGCCATGCGGTGAAGGTGGGAGTCAAACACACCCAGCAGATCATTCTGGCCATCCAGCAGCTGATGCGAGAACAGAAGATCACCAAGCGAACTCCGGTCAAGATCTTCTCAGCACCGACTGGCATGGTGGAACATGTTCGGCAGTAAGAACACTCATGAAACTGGATAGTGATGACAGTGACAGGCGAGGGTATTTTGGCTGTACCTGAAGAAATGCATCATGACATCAAAACATCATTCAACCACAAGGAATGGATTTAGAAGTCACTCCTGAAGGGCAATTTGTTGTAGCCATCAGAAACCACACAACTATCAAACAACAATGATCAATAAATACAATTCAAGGGCCACATACATACAATTGTGTGACTCGCTTATCATTTTCTTCTTTGCAGATTAGTGTCTGGGAAGATCTATGCTGTTTTCACTGATTACACACACGATAAGGTAAAGTCGACTCAAAGTTTGATCTGTGCGTTAACCTTCATCTTCGTGAGAATAGATTTTTCTGTTTCAGTGGATTGAAGTACTTCAAAGCATCCTGGATGTTTCTCTCCTCTGTGATGAGACAACGTTTCTGTTTTTCAGATGATTACAGTAACAATGATATCACAATCTGCTCTTAGATTTCAAGAGATGAAGCTATCAACAAAATCCGACTAGAAACTGAAGAGAGCCTGAAAGGTAGATCATCTTCACATTGCATGGGGAAAAACTGATGACTGTTTCAAATATTGTTGCAATCGCAGTTACACAAGCGTGTATTTCTATTTATTATATTAGAGTTCAGTTGCTCCTAAGCAATTTGTCAGCTGAATACTGTCAATCAATGTCTCCCGTGTGTAGAAAATTTCCCTCAGGCCGAGCCCTTCGAAGTCATTGAATCCTTCAACACCGTGAGCAAAGAAATCTTCCGCAATTTAGTGCTTAATGAGTACAAGAGGTAAGTCCATGGTGAAGTGGATGTATATTCTCATGACACATGATGAGCTTTTGTAATTGATGCCAAAACTGGATTCTCATTTTGGATTTTGCATGTTGTAGATGCGACGGGAGGGAGTTAACTGCTTTAAGGAACATTTCTTGCGATGTCAACCTCTTTAAACCGCTACATGGCTCAGCTCTGTTCCAGAGAGGCCAAACACAGGTGGGTGCAGAGCAGCAAGGCCACAGAGGCTTAAACTGAAAGCTACATTAGGAGGAGACCGCGCCCAAATTTGGTCGGTGCGATTTTGAAGCAGAAGGACGGTGACCCCTGAGGTTCTTTGTTCCTTTACTGATTATTTCATCCTCTTCCTTTTCAGGTGCTGAGCAGTGTCACATTTGATTCCCTGGAATCGAGTGTCAAAGCAGACATAATCACCACAGCTTTGAAGGTAAGATGATCACTCATTGAAACCACACATTCATACTGTTGACATAGACAGCAGTTCAGATAGTGTTGGCTCTTACTTCTCCGCGTGAATTTAAAATCTGTTTGTTTTCTCTCCGCAGCGGTATCAAAGACAAAAACTTCATGCTCCATTATGAAGTGAGTAAAATCCTGCTTTCAAACTCGCACAGATCATTTGACACTTCATTCAGGATCCCTTATAGCTTTCAAGGTGAGCTCAAAGTTGCCTTTCAATTTCAGTTCCCTCCGTATGCAACCAATGAGACTGGAAAGATGGGAGGCATGAACAGGAGAGAGCTTGGACACGGTTTGTCTTCAAATTTGCATCCTTTGCTCATATTCAGTGTCATTCCCATCAAGGATGTTACAGACATAGACTGTGTGGGTGTTTTTGTTGATGTTTGTGTTTATCTAAAGGGGCCCTGGCTGAAAAAGCTCTGAGACCAGTCATTCCTAAAGACTTCCCTTTCACTATCAGAGTCACCGCTGAGGTGCTTGAGTCAAACGGTGAGTATTGTTTACAGTAGTGACCACAGGAAATGTGTTCATTGTCTGGCAGGATGTCTCATACAGGAACTCAGGGTTACAACGTCTGAAAGCTTATTGCTCTTCCTTTCCTTCCTCTCCCTATTTGGACCTTTTTTATCTCAGGATCATCCTCAATGGCTTCAGCGTGCGGAGGCAGCCTTGCTCTAATGGATGCAGGTACCAGAGTGGGAATGCATGACATAGCTCTTTTATCAAGGATTTAAAAATCTAAGATTAAAAAAAAAAGTCATAATAATAATAATGTAGGTAACACGACCAAATCTGTGTCTCCCAGGTGTGCCCATTACTTCAGCTGTGGCAGGTGTAGCAGTCGGCCTCATCTCCAAGGCTGACCCAGAGAAATCGACTGAGATCCAAGACTACAGATTACTAACTGATATTCTGGTACTTACAGCACAACTGTAGCTCGTGTGTGACCAAACATTTATCACTACCAAATACTAATACAAATCCACAACGTCTCTCTGCTTAGTTATGTCGGAGATGAGATAATTATTATTTTCTGAACAGGGAATAGAGGATTATCTTGGAGACATGGACTTCAAATTGGCAGGAACAAACAAGGGAATCACAGCTTTACAGGTACTGTGTCTGATTGTGTCTAAAATCAAGTTTTTTTGCTGACTCTGTACTTAAAAATGGCAAACTTGGAATTTTGATTCATATTTTACACACCTTTTTTTATTTAAGGCTGATGTGAAGATCCCAGGTCTGCCTCTGAAGGTGGTCATGGAGGCTATCCAACAGGCCACCGGTAATCTCAAATGGCTGATTTTACACTAATGAATTCATATTTTTACACTAGTGTTCATATTTTTGCTGGTTTAATGACCTTTCGTTCAATATTATTATATTCCAGTGGCAAAGAGGGAAATCTTGGGCATTATGAACAAATGTATAGCAAAACCCAGAGCGACTAGGAAAGAGAATGGACCAGTTGTTGGTAAGTTTTGTGTGTGAACATAAATTTGTGCATTATATTTTGAAGATGAGGGACATGCTTGGAACAGATTGAACATGTTCTGTTCTGTTCTGTTGTTTGGGGCTAAGATAAGGTAGCTGAGAGTGATTATTTGGCTGTTGTTTGGTGGGTTTTAGCTTGACATACCACTGACGTTAAAGGTCAAGTCAGGATGACCGCTGGACGACGGAGAGGAGCGTGGCATTAAGATGATACTGCATATCAAACA
Organism: Nibea albiflora; assembly: GCA_014281875.1. Classification (NCBI taxonomy): domain Eukaryota; kingdom Metazoa; phylum Chordata; class Actinopteri; family Sciaenidae; genus Nibea; species Nibea albiflora. The sequence goes on from CM024797.1 coordinate 6,823,138, forward strand.
GCACTGTGCCTTGATAACTGACAGAGTTTTATTCTGTCTTCAGAAACTATCCGGGTGCCTGTTTCCAAACGAGCACGCTTCATTGGTCCAGGGGGATATAACCTTCGCAGGCTACAAGCTCAGACGGGTAACGTGTTCAATGACACCTGTGTGAATGAAGTACAGTTTTGCAGTTTACTCAGTCTGCTGCGCAGTTCATGCTTTATTTCACGATGTTGAAACTGGAGATTTGTTTTTTCTTCTCAAGGCGTGACAATAAATCAGGTGGACGAGGAGACTTTCTCTGTGTTCGCTCCAACACCGGGAGCAATGAACGAAGCCCAAGAGTTCATCGGTGAGCTCTCCAAAGACGATGTGAGTGTCCACCGCTTTCGCTAAGAGTCTGTCATTGCACTGAACGGGAAGCTGTTTGGATGTGTGTTTGCAACATGTACAACATGTTCACACACGTACATGTGTATTTGTGTTTTGCATTGCAGCAAGAACAGCAGCTGGAGTTTGGAGCAATCTACACAGCCACCATCACTGAGATCAGGTAAATTCATACAATAGCGAAGTTTTCTGTAAAACAGTATGTGAACATGAATTTTACTTTTGTTTCCTTCGTTGTCAAGATGAAAAATATTGAACATTTTTGCTTTGCTTCAGGGACATTGGTGTGATGGTGAAACTTTATCCTAACATGAGTGCTGTCCTGCTGCACAACTCACAGCTGGACCACAAACGGGTCAGTAAATTTGCGCCTGCATAATATTTGCCCGTGCACGATTCACCATTTGAAAGTAATTTCTTCATGTTTTCCTCTTTTTAGATCAAACATCCAAGTGCTTTGGGTTTTGACGTGGGACAGAAGATTCAGGTTTGTGCGGATAGCTACACGTTGTATTGTCCAAAAGTCGCCCCCCGTGTTTACATTCTGGTCTCACTGTTTGTGACTGAATTTGTGCTTAACAGGTCAAGTACTTTGGACGGGACCCAACAGACGGCAGAATGAGACTTTCACGGAAGGTGCTTCAGTCGCCTGCTGCAACTGTTGTCAAGACGCTAAATGAGAAACAGAGTATCTCCATGGGTTCGAGCAACAGCCACGTGAACGGCACCGATTTGTGACGCACCAACATGACAGGCCAGCTTCTGACTTTGCCATCAAAAGTGGATTTAAACTTATATACTCCTGTTGAGAAATCCGCCAAACCAAAAGCATCAGATCTTGTCACAAACTGAACCGGTGTTGTTCATAAAGAGGTTTACCCTGCCGTTGTGGGTACGGACCTGCACTGTAGTGACAGTGTCCCGTCGTCATTGTGCTTCACTGGATGTGCACAAACTGAGAAGAACACTTGGCTAATTGTAAGCAGGAGACATACGTTGTCCAAAAGTTGAACTGTGTTGGTTTTTTTAAGCACCTCTTTTATGATGTCTTGTTTTCAGATGAGCCACCGCAGCTAGCATTTACAGGATCAGGCAGTAAGCAGGTTTTCATTCCACCCTCTTACCGAACAGACGGTGCAATTTACTTTTCCACATGTGTGATAATCCTGCCTCCTCTGGTATGAGACTTCCATATTTGGTGTCCACTGTGGCAGTGTGTCCTCTAAGCTGCCAGGATGATCAAGATATGCACAGAGACCGTGAAGTGGGAGGAGGGTCATGTGTTATGTAATGTTACAATTGATGTGTCATCGGTAAGTAAAAGAATCAGCGGCTGTGTTAAAATTCCCAACCAGTTGTACTCGGAGATAAAGAAACCAACTAGTTTTAGACTATTATAACACAGTTTGAGATATTAGGAAGAAAAAAGGCGGCACAATAAAAATGGTTGTGTTTAAAAAATGAATAAAGACATGACAAATTGTTCTTAATTGTATCCAATCTGACACCTTGAGATCTAGGGTCTCTCTTAGCAACCAATGTTGACCAATCTTCCAAGTCATCTTCCGTCCACCCTGGAGCACGCCTCGTCATCTCACCATGATGTGATTCCTGTCTGTGTGGCTAAAATGGGGAACTCATCCCCAGTTGTAAGTCACATGAAGACAACTGTTTGATATGTGGATGGTTAAGCTGGTGGACTCATAATCAACCTGATGATTCCTACACTCATGAGATCTACAGCCAGCCCTGAGGCTCTGGAACTGCTGTGTCATACTGGATCTGGTGTCCCAGCCTCCAGTAGAATTTGTAACAATAACTAACATATTGTGAACTGAAAATTGTTTTCTGATTACAAAGGACAAGAGAAAAGTTAAGACTACAGCATCATGTGTTTTTTTTTTTTTGTGTTTTTTTCTAGGCTAGAGGACATTTTAGATGCTCAATATCTGGACTAATAAACTGAGGTGGTAAATCGTGTGTCTGTTTGGCTTAATGGTCAGAGGGGCAAGTGCTGGGAAAAAAGATTAAGCTCTTTGGTTCTTGAAATGAATGAATACATAAATGTATTGGGAAGAAATTAACCTTTTAAAATCTATTTTAAACTTTTATAATTCATTGGTTGTTACTAGATACTTTATTGATCCCAAAGGAAATTCAAACATACATTAGAATTAACCTATAACACAGGAGGACCCGTGATAAATCTAAATTAAATATATTTATGAGAACTTCAACATTTGCATAGGATTTAAATATGTACAGAGCAATTAAAAATGAGCAGGGGAGTTAAACTCTAAAAGTTAAATGTGCAGAGGAAAATTAACCTATGAGATGAATTTAAATTAAACTCGTGCAAAGAAATTAAACCTGTACTAAGATCAGTACAAACAGAAAACAATATAAAAAGTAAAATTAAAAGAAATAGATAGATAAATATATATAACTATGTAAAGTTAAATTCGGCTGTAGTTAGTATAGTAATGTAACAGCTATGAATTAAAAAGCACAAAAATAAATGGCAGTTATTGTTCTGTGTACGTGTGCCTACATAATGCAGGTAAGCTGCTGCTGCTGCTGCTGCTGCTGCTAACTTCTGCTGCGGCCTCGCCATTGGCTGACGCCGCTCGGAGGCGGAGCCCCCGCGGCGGCAGTTAGCGCTTGATTGACGTCGAGGAAGAAAAAGAACACAAGATCGGATTACAAGATGGCGGTCTGTGGACGTTAGCGAGAAGGCCGTTAGGAGTTGTTGTGTTCTCTCTGTGAATTTTTACTGTTTGGTATCAGGCCCTCCTGTTGAGCTGTTCCACACCGTAATGTGTTTATGAACTAGATACTGATATATTTATATTTTTTACCGCTCTTGTGAAGCTTACTCAGACGTGCATGTTTTATAACATGCGGGTGGAAACAAAGTTAACAGGTCGAGGGTAGGAAAACACCAGACGGGGTTGAGGTGATAGCTTGTTAGCAGCCAGCTAGCCTGCTAGCTCCGACTCGGTTTTCACCATGTCGGACACTCGGCGGCGAGTGAAAGTATATACGCTGAATGAAGACCGGCAGTGGGACGATCGGGGTACCGGACACGTTTCGTCTACGTTTGATGAACGGGTGAAGGGGACATCGTTATTAGTTCGGGCCGAATCAGACGGTGAGTCCTCCGGTTAGCATAGCCCGCGTTGACGTTACATTGGCTAGTGCTAACCATGCTAACTCCTGGTTGTTCGGACAGAATGCATGCCCACTTGGTTAACTTATTGGGCTCGTTTCTTTGAATGTGCTACAGCATGTGGACTCATTTGGGTCAGGCTGTTTGAACAAACGCTATTATCAGTGGCCTTTAGATGAGAGACAATGATTTATTGAATAGCTGCTGCTAGCAGGCTCGTTGGACGTGATCTTGGTAGCATGGGGGGCCTTCAAAGTCTTAAATGTACAAACTTGTTAACTGGCCACGATATTAAACCATGATGTGTTCATGTACGTACCACAAACACGTAAAATACACCGTAAAAGGCCAGCGGTGGGTGTCAAGCCCCTCTGTTGTTAGTTTTAACTTTATATTTTTTTACAGCATTTGTTTTATTCCGCGTTTAACATTGTCTGTTTGGCTATTTTAAGTGCTGTTCTACTAGACGAATTATTTTAACCTTAACCCTCCAGTTATCGTTTGTTAATTGTTGTTTTGATGATTCGCCACAAGTCCGAAAGTGAAAAGTTACACCAAGTCTTTGTGTGTGTGTTTTAGGATCACTACTATTGGAGTCGAAGATAAGCCCGAATACCGCATATCAGAAACAACAGGTAAGAATACATCATCGCAGTATGGATCAGATACAACCTCCAACACATCACAGCTTTTTCAAAATTAAACAGTATTTGAACTTTGGGACTTGTTGCTAGATAATTTCTGCTTCAAAGATGCATTGCAGACAATGGAAATTCACTATCTGGTCCCATTTTTAATCCTGGACTACAAGTAACTGATAGACCGGTCACATTATCAGTAATCACAATACCAGCAAACTTGTTTCTGTTTCTAAATGTCACTACTGTGATGGATATTTGTTACACTGAGTGTGCCACATGGTTGGAAATAATACGTGTGAGCCAAATGTTTTCCTCGCACATCAGCAGACAGACTTATCTCATTCATCATTTTTAAAGGACTCGTTTCCAGGCTTACACATTTACAGGCATGGAAGTGCCTGTTCAGCTAATATGTGTGTTTTGAGTGTGTGTGACCTTTGTTTGTGTATCTGTGTGTATTTGAACGCATGCAACAGTGTTTGAGTGTATCCTGTGAATGTGATAAGCTTCTTTTTTTTTTTGTGTGCACAGTTTGACGTTTCTTTCTCCTCTTCCCAGGACACACTGATTGTCTGGTCGGAAGCAGATAATTATGACCTTGCCCTAAGTTTCCAGGAAAAAGCTGGCTGTGATGAGATCTGGGAGAAGATTTGCCAGGTATAGTCACATGTGTATTTTTTTTTTTTACATTATCTACTGCTGCTGAAATTTTACTTGCACTAAGTGGCATTAATAATTCTAGTTTAATTTAACACTTCATATCTGTCAATATCTTTTTATTGCACAGGTTCAAGGCAAGGACCCTGCCTTGGACATCACCCAGGACCCCATTGATGAGTCGGAGGAGGAGCGCTTTGAGGAGATTCCAGAGACAAGCCACCTGGTGGAGCTCCCTCCTTGCGAGCTAAGCCGACTGGAGGAGATCGCTGACCTGGTTACCTCTGTCCTGTCTTCCCCCATCCGGAGGGAGAAACTCGCCCTGGCCCTGATGAGCGAGGGCTACATCAAGAAACTCCTGGGTCTCTTCAGAGTATGCGAGGACCTGGACAACAGGGAAGGGCTACATCACCTCTATGAGATTGTCCGAGGTGTCTTGTTCCTCAATAAAGCGGCCCTCTTTGAGGTGATGTTCTCTGACGACTGTATCATGGATGTGGTGGGCTGCCTTGAGTATGACCCAGCACTGGTTCAGCCGAAACGGCATCGGGAATTCTTGACCAAGACAGCAAAGTTTAAGGAGGTGATCCCTATCACGGACTCTGAGCTGCGGCAGAAGATCCACCAGACCTACCGAGTGCAGTACATCCAGGACATCATCCTGCCGACGCCGTCTGTCTTTGAGGAGAACTTCCTGTCCACGCTCACCTCCTTCATCTTCTTCAACAAGGTGGAGATTGTCAGTATGTTGCAGGTAAGGATCCAAACTCGGGTAACTTGTATTACTCTTTAAGACACAGTTACCAAGTCTTTGTCTTTCTTTGTTTGTCCGTAGCAAATTTCACAGTTGAATATTTCTGCACATCTTTTCCTAAATTTACAGTTTCTGACCATGACTGCGTTTTGTTTGACACGCACAAGAGAACCTGACCTGTAGTTCCAGACCAAGCACATTGCTCATGCTTGGTGATAAATGAATAACAGGGTCTCCATCATTAAATGTGTTGCTTTCTTGGAATGTCAGATCACGTGGAAGACGAACTCGAGGTTTTAATAATCTGCCTGTACATGTTGTGGTCAAACCATGCGTATAGCTATCTAATCTATGGTAGATTTTGTCCACCAGTGGAAGATGTGTCTGTATCAACGTTCTGTAATGTGACCCATTTAAAAATGTAAAATAATAAAATCATTTTTTTAAAAGGTCATTCAGCGAATTAATTAATGTTGATTTCGCATGGAGCTTACATGTGGCATGTGTTAACTGAACCAGTACCTTCCAGTCCAACCATTTCATAGTCATATGTTCGGCATCTGAAGATTGTACTTCAGGATTAATGAGAAATGAAGTGGCTGTCTCATCATGGATCTCCCTGTTTGCTTTTTTTTGATTGTTTCTGTCCAGGAATAAGTTTTGTATTCCCCCCTTCGTTTGTCTCTCTCTCTTTTTAGCCTTTTATTTATTTGCCGTCTTTGATTTCTTAACAATGTTTTTCTTGTGCCACAGGAGGATGAGAAGTTCCTAACGGAGGTCTTTGCACAGCTCACAGATGAAGCCACGGAGGACAGTAAAAGAAGAGAGCTTGTAAGTCAAACATTTGTCAAATCTCCAGGCCAGCTCTTGTGATGATGGTGTTTGTAGAATGTTGGCTTATAAACTGTGCTCTGCGTTACTGTTGTTTTAGTTGTTTACTTCTGCTCTGTAATGTCATTTGCTTTCACAGGGGTTAAATATTTACTGACTTTTCTGTGGTTCTCCATAATAGTTTTGATGTGAGGTACATCTCTGCCTGTTGGCGTGTAATACAACAACTCTGTCAGCATTATTCATTGAACAGTGTAAGCTCTCACTCAGAGTGAAATAGGAAATCATTCATTCTTTTCGTCTACGAGGCTTGTTATTTATTCAACTTTGGAAAAGCTTCACATCACATTAAAGGGATTTTCCCACCGCTGTACAGTCACAAATGAAACAGTGCATGGTTGTGTTTTTGTCAGTGACATTTAACCGCTTGCTTTAATGTGACAACTGCTGATCAACCGTGACGTCTGTGTTTTTATTTTCCCCGTCTGCTCCTCAGGTGAACTTTGTCAAGGAGTTCTGTGCTTTTTCACAAACGCTGCAGCCACAAAACAGGGACGCTTTCTTCAAAACTCTGGCGAATCTAGGCATTTTACCTGCTCTTGAAATAGTCATGGTACGTTGATGAATGCAAATGCCTGACTCGGTGTTAAGAAACACCCATGAATGATCAATCAGGAACACATTTCTGTGTCTCTTTGTTCCTGTACTTAACTCCTGTTTTTCTTCTTGTTTAGGGAATGGATGACCTGCAGGTGAGGGCAGCAGCTACAGACATCTTCTCTTACCTGGTGGAATTCAGCCCCTCCATGGTCAGAGAGTTTGTCATGCAGGAACCACAGCAGACAGACGACGTAAGCATCAATGCATCACAGTCCAGCAAGCTTTTTGAGATTCCAGGGAATAGTCTGGTTCAACCCAGCACTGCATTTGTAAAATTATCTATATTTCAAGTTTCATCTAGCACAGTATTGTTGTGACAGACTTGCCATGAAGTTGGTTGATGCATACTCATGTAGTATGTCCATCATACAGTTGTTACAGCTCTGTGCTGTAGATTTTACACACAATACATGCACAGATATCACAGACAGTAAATCCTTCCAGGCACTTTGTAATTTAGGTGAACACTCAACATCAAATAGGCTTTTTAGTCCTGTGAGACTGTGTGTGTGTGTTTTGTTTTACTCCAATGAAGAGATGTGGTGTAAAATACTAAGTGGATAGGATGAACTCGCAGGGAAACCAACTATACAGATGATATTAACACTCATTGAAAGATATGGACTCTGTATAGTTCAGCGGTTTCACAATTAATAATAAATGACCTTCTAGTAGGGTTGTCTCATTTTAAAAAAACATAATTTTAACTTTTACTTTGTGTGTGTGTGTTTTCTGTTTACAGGATGTTCTGCTGATAAATGTCGTGATCAAGCAGATGATTTGTGACTCTGACCCGGAGTTAGGAGGGGCTGTCCAGCTGATGGGTCTGCTCAGGACGCTCATCGACCCCGAGAACATGCTGGCTTCCACCAACGTAAGCTGAACCAACACACAAGAATTTTAATTTCAGTGGCGAGCAGCTCTAAAATGAATGTATCGACACTCAGGATCATTCAGGGATATAATGTATTCCCTCACCTATACGCCCAGAAATGCTGTGACCAACTCTGAAACATCAGCCGCTCTAGCTAAGCTTCCTGTTGTCTGTGTGTGTGTGTGTGTGTTCCCCTTTTAGAAAACTGAGAAGACAGAGTTTCTGAGTTTTTTCTACAAGTACTGCATGCATGTCCTGACTGCTCCTCTGCTGGCCAACACCGCACATGACAAAAACTCAAAAGGTGAGCTGAGGACAGAGGCCTCACATAAACCCAACTGGACTGTAAGATAAATAGAGAATTTGACTGATTGTTCTGTGTCATGGCCTTTCAGATGTGCAGGAGGGATCAACTAAGATCAACCCAGTCTGTCCAGGTGGGTGTTACGCAACTCGACATCAAGCACAAACCACCCAACAGTCAAACACTTGTCCATGTCGTCCACGTGCCATGATTTCTGTTTTTTAAAATGGACAAGTGTTGCAAACTTGCTTTAAATTTAATACCTAAGAATGATCCAGTTTGTCTGTGAGGTGTAATCTGCAGCTTCGTCTGATTTTGTTTATTTTCTGTAGACAACTTCCAGACAGCTCAGCTGCTGGCACTCATCCTGGAGCTTCTGACCTTCTGTGTGGAGCACCACACGTATCACATCAAGACCTACATCATGAACAAAGACCTGCTCAGGAGAGTGCTAGTGCTCATGAACTCAAAACACACCTTCCTCGCTCTTTGTAAGTCACACACACTTGATGATCTTCTTTTCTGAATGAACTCCAGCTTTATTTTGACTAAACTGTCAACTGCTTTCGGTCCAAAGGTGCCCTGCGTTTCATGCGCAGGATCATTGGTCTGAAGGATGAGTACTACAACCGCTACATCATCAAAGGGAACCTGTTTGAGCCTGTCATTAACGCCCTGCTGGATAACGGCACCCGATACAACCTCCTCAACTCAGCCATCATAGAGCTCTTTGAGTTCATCAAAGTGGTGTGTAGACACACAGAGAATGGACCTTTGTTAGTTTATGTTTGTGATTTTTATTTATTTCTTATTGCGTCTTCTCTTTCCAGGAGGACATCAAGTCTCTCATAGCTCACATTGTGGATAACTTCTACAAAGCACTTGAATCCATCGAGTACGTCCAGACTTTCAAGGGCCTGAAAGGCCGATACGAGCAGGAAAAAGACAGGCAGAGTCAGAGACTCAACAGGTCAGTGGACTTCAAGTCAAATCACCGCAGTGATGTTTGTGTTTGAGGTGTAATTTTTAATATTTCCAGTTTGCACAGTGAGCTCCTACATGGAGGAACATATTTTTCTGTAGTTAACTGGACTTCAACTTTCCCCCTCCACAGATATCGCAGAGATGCCCGTTCAGTGGACGAGGACGAGGAGCTGTGGTTCAATGATGACGACGATGACGACGACGGCGAAGCTGTGGAGAAGAGTCGAATGGAGGACGACTTCTCCGACAGCTACAGCAAATACATGGAAGCCAAAAAAGGTAAGCAGCTCTGGTGTTACCGAACGCCGCAATCTTTAAAACTTGTTTTTCCCCTCCTGGGTGCAACAGCAAGTTTCATATTTACAATCTGCCACCGCAGGAGCTGCCAACGGAGCCAACGGTGCCAACAACGGGAAAGCTGCTGTAATTCCACCTGCCTCACCAGCCGCCACTCCAAACAACAGTTCAACTTCCTCCGTCAAAACTGTTGCTCTTCCTGCCACACCAGTCGTGAAGGTGAACTCACCTGTTTGCGGTCACTTTTTAGCTAGCATCACTGCCACTGTCAGACTGTTTGAAAAAAACTGTTCAGTAAATGTAAATACATAAATTTAGTTTTCATAAGCCTGCAGTTTAGAAACCATAATGTTGTAATGTGACCTTTCTTGTGTGTGATATTGGGCATTTTGGTCAATCTTTTTGTTGCCTCTCATCCCGTTTCTAACAGACTGCTCTGGTTGGTTTGGTGGACTACCCCGACGACGAGGATGACGAGGAAGAAGATGAGGAGGAAGAGCAGGCTCCAAGAAAGCGGCCCCGTCTGAGTTCTTAAGGCGCATTGTCCTCTGTTTGGTCGCGGTGGGCGGACGACCGAGTCCCTCCCATCCTCCCTCCTCTGGTCGTCTCATTGGTCCTTGGCCTGCCTGTGCCACCTGTCAAGTCTCACCGAGGAGACGGGCAAAGACGAGCTCCCATCTCCCACTCAGTCCCTCCTGATCTCTGCTCCTCTTTTCTCCCTCAGTGGACGGAGATGGAGACCTTCTCTTTTGTAAAGAAAGACAGATCAGTCTGTTCCTTCAGCGCGTTGATTTTTACCTCTTCCCTTCACCAAACGGCCTCCTCCAGGAGATCCCAGACTCTCCTTTTCTTTCTCCTGAGGAGAAGCTCATTCACCCTTTAGCAAACTCATTCCTCAAAACTCTGTTCTGACCTCCTTCTGAACAACTTTCTCCTCCTCATCCACCATCCTACGTACCGTCTCAGAGAGGCTGCAGTGGAAATAACAGTGCCAAGGCGGTTCCCCAACTCTGCTCTGTTGCTATAGCAACAGTAGCAAGGAAACTGCGGTACTACAGCAACCCCGCAGGAAGCCTCACACGTCCTCATTTGAACTCTCCCTTCCATCCTTCTCGAACCCGAACCAATGAGCTCCAGAGACAGAGGAAGCCAGAACACAACCAGCCAGTGAATGAACTGTTCAGCAGGCCAGTCAGGCTAGCAGGACTAGCCGTCATAGTTATAGAAAGCTTGACTGGCTGAAGTAGTGTGTGCCGCCCTGCCACAGAACTGTTCACTTTTGTCGGGGATAGAGGGACCTAGGCAACATAGAAGAATTAAACAAAACGTTGAGAGACAAGGGAGGGTGACAAAATGACAAATGTACCGGGATGAAAACTCAGCCGCAGCGATGAGGCTTAGATCCAGAGGAGCAGGACTCAATCCTTCAAAAGCCATGGTGTGAGTTTGGCCAGGGCACACACAGAAACACACACACACACACGACGACGTCTCACACACAGGACTGCGTTAGCCAGAAATCCTGTATTTCATGAATTTTGTTAAAAAGTACTGTACAGATGTTTTTTTTTTCTTTCTTTTTAATCATTTGCCCCTGATCTGATTTTCAAAGGGGGGGAGAGAGATGCCTACCTGTGTATTTTTGTTGTTGTTGCACAAAAGGTGGGGTCACTGTTCACCCTTTCAGTCCAGTTCATTTGATTCAATGTAAAATGCAGAGAAGTTGCAAATGCTGGTTTTAAAAGAAAAAAAAACACCGTATTAAAACTGCAGTAAAGTCATTTTTGCAGCCAACATTTTGAGGATGTCTGGAGTTTTGTATTTTAGTGGATTTAAGAATTTAGTGGCCTCGTTACGATGCACACGTTTAGCCCAGTTTTTCTTTGGACTGGGTGACAAAACCCTGAGCTGTTGGTGTGCTTAGAGTAGATTTAGTGCACACTCTTGTTTCAGGAGGTTCAACTCTTGGCACCCTTTTCTCAGACAGATCTCAGGTTCAGAGTTCAATTTGCATCAGAAACAAACAAAAAAAAGCTACCCATCTTTGTCTGTGCACTGTAACACTGCTCACATTTATTACTGAATGGAGAATGACTCCTCGAGCTGTCGGGGGGGTGTTTATCCCAGTTTGAAGGTCCAGAATTTTCAGCTTTCTTTGGCCAGCCCATTTAAAACAAGAAGACAACTCTGCAGATCCAATATACGTTGAAGGAAAATATTTTTACAGTGTAATTCAAAACTCCATGATTGGATGAGATGTTTTTTTTTTTTTTTTTAAATTAGTTTATAAAGATGATTTAACCCCCGAGTCGAAGGAGTGCAGTTTTTGAATCAGTCAGTCACACAACACGCAGGTTTAACAATGTCTGAAGGCAATGAAACATTTCGGTGTCTGGTTGAAACATTTCTCGTGTTGTATCTTCTCTCCTGGTCTCATCAAAAAAAAAAAAAGAAGCACACGGAGGCAGATGAAGGGAATCGAAATGTGCTAAAAGAAGATGCTAAAAACCACAAGCAGCAGGGCCGGAGCACAAATTATTGCCAATGTGCTTTTCAGGAGTTCAGCAGAACACGAGCAGCGAATTGTCTTTTCCTCCTGTCTGTTAGCGTCACCCAACAATATGACTGTTTTTGCTCTCCCTTGATGAATTTGTACCAAGTGCATTTACTACCACTATCCATTCTTAACATTTGTATGAATTTATTTGATAAGTTTTGAAATTAAATGTGACCCTGACATTGAACTTGTGGAATCTAGCTTTGTTTTAATTTTTACCGATTTGGCAATTGGAGCTACAAAATTTCTAACTCGACGCTCTTCGGCAATAACGTGCAGACTTCAGGATATTTCCATGTCTTGGAAGAATTTCTTGTGATTTCTTTTAAGAAATGATTTGACGGTATGTTATGACATGTTTTTATACACACAGTCTGGAGTCCAGGTCGTTTCTATAAAATGTGATTTATTAAACAGCATACATGAAATACTGAATTCCTCGTAGAAAGCGACACACTGTTCTCTTGGCCCCTTTTTATGGGGGGAAAAAAAACATGACGGCATGTTTTTATCTTGACATCTTGACCACATCGCTCTTTGACCGGGAAGAGGTGCTACACTGCTGTCAGCGATATGACGTACGAGCCGACTCTCCGCTCTGGGAATGCCGAGGACAGTGGAAAACAAGACTGTACGATTGTGCTAGCTAATATTACCATCACCTCATCGACTCTCCCAATCAAGTTTTTCACCAGCATTATCGACCCTTAACTCACTGATAGGATTCTGGGCCAGTTATGCTGTGTGTGTGTGTTTCACCACATCGCCCATATTTGTCTACAGAGAAACGTGCAGGAATGTGTCTAAAACAGCTGCTTTGGTCACTGTTCCCCACATTTAGTCAATAACTTCCTCTATAGTGAGCAGAAACTTCCTCTATAGTGAGCAGAAAAAAAGTTACGAATCATGATTTTTGTACCGTTACTGACCAGTGTAGTGTTGCATAATTAACATTTACACGTCTAACAATAGTGAAGCACTGCATTGTAGGATTTTTAGCGAGTAATGTACATGCTGTGAACACATTTCATTAGAAGGTGGGAGTTTTTGAGGAATGTGTAATCTGTAAAGCCTGGACACTCCAAACTATCATGACAGTTAGCGCCGTGCGCCCCAGTGGCAAATCAGGAGTGCTTTGAACACAGCCCAGGCGTGTCTGATGTCAGGTACACTGCTCTGTGCGCTTTTCAGTTGGCTGTAACAGACTTGAGCACTCTGCCACATACGCGGTACATCCGACCCATACAAAGGAGATGTACCTTCTTCCTCTGTAGACAACAACTCTGATGAAGGAAGACCTCGTACTCTTTATTTGGAAAGACCCTGATCTGTTACGTAAAGTGAATTATCTGGCTGAGGGGAGGCGGTGCAAAGGAAGCAACGTGTTTGATTAACAGTAAACAGATAGAAGACACAGAGGAGAATATTGCAGTGTGGAGGGGACGTGTCATTTCTTGATCACTTCCTCTTTCAGCTTGTCAGCCAGGTGTTTTCTCTTCTGTAGCTTCTTCCTCTCCTCGGCAGATATCTCCTGCGTGGAGAGATCAGACCAGGCAGGATTAATAACCGGATAGATGAGATAATAATTACCACTAGTGGCTTGAGGCTAAGTACTGAGGGAGTGAAAAAGCAGTAGGAAAGACCACTACAATACAACCAAGCACACAAATACATGTAGTAAGTAGAAAACTAAATAAAAGCAGCTGGTATTGACTCCGCCAGGATGGCATCAAATATTTATACAAAGAGATGTTGATGAATTAAAGTGCAAGCTTTCAATAGCTTTTCAGCGGGTGTGATTTCAATCCGGTGTAAATGAGACTTCATTCTTCACTTTGTGGCTGTAAAAAGCAATTGACTGGAGTGAAAGAGCTCTGCGAGCTCGGAGCTTGACGGATGGAGACAGGACAGCGTGCGGCGGAGACAAAGGGGGAGTAGCTACACAGCAAAACCTCAGCAACACACTAGGCACGGATGACTACGTGTGTTCACATCAGGCAGGAGCAGCCGATGGATCACCTTCTGTTTGGAGGAGTTAGCAGAGTGCTGTGCTGCGGGAGGAGGAGGATGATGAGGAGGAAGAGGAGGAGCGGGAGTACAGGCCCCATTCCTCTGGGACTGCCCCACTGCCTCCTGACAGACCTCCAGACCGGGTCGGATAGAAGCAGAGAGAAATGAAGGACAAGAACCCAATAAATAAATCAAATCAGAAGCATGGTGTGAAGAGGAAGAAAAATCAGGAGGAAAGAAAATGTGGGTGAAATAATGCCAAAATTAAAAGTATTCTCCTGCACTGATCTGTAGTCTGTTCATATTTATAACTCTAACGGGCCAATATGAGGAAACGGTGACAGTTAATTACGTCTAACGTCTGTCCTCTAAAAGTCGGGTGGTTGACCCTGACCTCTTTGTGAAGGGGGGCAGTTACCGGGGTGGTGGTGGTGGTTGTGGCGGGTGCCTCCTCTGGCGTGGTCGGCTTGGTTTTCTGCTGTTCTTTTTTCAGCGCGTGCAGTTTGTCCCGCTGCTGACGCAGATATGCCGCCCTCTGCTGGAGCTGCTCCTGCTGAGACGCCGACAGCTCCTGGAGGAAGGAGGAGTGGACTGAGGGTGACGACTCAAACAAAGCAACATCAATTCTACCAACTTTTTCAGCAGCTCTTAGTTGTGACAGAGGATGACAATCAGGATTTTGGGGGTATTAAATTAGGTTGACTCCAACAGCCTGATTTAGCATGTGCACGTCACTCACATGAAGCACTGTGCATCTATGCAGCAGGCGCACAGACTCACTGTATATGGCTTAGAGAAGCCAGCCTCCCTGTGTGCCTCCTCCAGCCACGCCTCGGCTGCAGTTTGGCTGCTGCTGCTCTTCTCCTTGGTGTCAGGACTGAGGCCGACGGAGGTTTCGCCGGACTTTCCTGGAGCTCTCACTGCTGGAAGGACTGTGGACTCCACCCCGTTACTGCCACAACCTGCACACACATCCTCGAATCAGTTTGGTCATTTGAATTTACGTGTGTTCAATTATATTAGTAGGACTGGTCATGTGGACTATTTATTAGACTAACAATGGCAAACAGTTTATCATGTCACCTGTAACTTAATTTTAAGGTTTATTCAAGGTTTTCCAAAGGTTAAAAAAGTTTAAATATGATAAAGGGTGTCGTGTTGTGTTGTGTTGGTGGAGAAGAGGTCGAAGCTCTTCCGAGTTACTTGATGCGGGTTTAGACGCGGAGCTGCTCTTAGCTGCACTTTTCCCATCTCCTCCTGAAGCAGCCGTCTTTCCCTCGTTTTTCCGGACAGGTTTGCCGTTGACCTGGAGTGAGGAACCCACAGGCATTATTCCATACATACAACACCATGCACAGTTCTCAGACTGTGGACTTGTAGACACTAGTGTGTGTGTGAAATGACTGTAAACTTTTCTACAGGCTTTAAACTACGACGCTACAACACGACCAAACTGCTACGCAGGACATGAAACTGAAACGACAGCATCTGCCCTCAGGATGCACTGATACCTAAGTTTTGAATATTATGCCAATACTAGTGTACTTAACAGTGTATTTTGATATCAGAGAAAATCCCTGATGCTTACCTGTGAACAGGAGCAGGCGCACCATGCCAAACATCTAACAAAATGAACCTGGTCTGTGCTATGCATTACAGATACAGTTAAAATGGTATGAATGCATCCTCAGATCAGGCAGCAAACTACCGTGTAGTGGTGGTTCAGTTACCAGATTAGGTTCAGTGGCAGTGTTTCCGTTCACTAGTGGGGCACTGTGACCATTGCTGCTGCTCTTGCCACCTTTCCCCTCAGCTTTGATCTTAGCATGAAATGAATAGCACATTGGAGACAGTGTCAAATTATAAAGGAGATATGGAGGTGTGTAGGATTACAGCCGAAATACATGATCCATGGACACAGCAAGACATGGCAGCCAGAGCAGAGCGCGTTTATCTACGGCCAGGTACACAAGCCTCCAAGAGGTAAACGCTACATGTAACTGTAAAAAAAAGCTAGTGTACTCTGTTTAAACGTGATTATAATACTGTACCAGAGCAGCCACATTAAAATGAATCAATCAAATTAAAGTGTATTCATCCAGTAATTAAAAGGATCCAGTTAATTAATTCAGATCCAATTAATGAAGTCTATCCTTCCAAAGCCAGCGTGAACAACTGCAGTATCACTTATCACGGTACAGCTAGTGGCAACCACGCTACAAAGACAGAGTCTAAGTGTATTTTAGTGGCATGTAGCCATGTATTTTCTGACTGCAACTGCAACTAAGTCTTACACACTGGACGTTTAATGGTAAAAAGGATGTTCCACGGCTCTTCTTTGGCTCATGCAGCTCATGATGCCTTACCTTGGCAGCACTGCCTTGTTGGCTCGGAGCAGAGGTGGTATTCTGGGCTTCCCTGCTTTCTGCCATTGGCTTATCAGAGCCACTGCTGGATGTGGAACCAACCTCTTCCTCCAATAGCAGCCTCCTGGACATTTCCTCATCATACTCCTCTTTTGACTTTCTGAAGACAAAAGCAGGAGGGAAAAAAAAAAAGTGCGTGTTAAACATCAGATGTGATCCAACGTTAATCGTCTGAATTGTCATTATGCATGAATTAGCCCAAACATTTCTTTTGCAAAGCCTGAAGTCGATTTAATTCTAGAGTTAAACAGGTTCTATTGTTAATTTATCCTTTGGCACCAACGTCATAAAGGCATAAATGGACTAGAAACTAGAATAATACAACAACGTCGGGGATTTTCACAGGTGAGACTCACTATACCGTAGCTTGCTCACAGGGCGCCACATATAGATCCTTTAATTTGATTAACTTAACTTAAATTGCCTTAGGAGACTTCCGCAAAGCATTTCCTGATAGTTAAACAGATAAGAAGTACATCTTTATTATTTGAAGCGTTAACGTAATAATCTTCTTATAGTGCTTCACGTTCTCATGCATACTCCCAAAGCCACTGCCTTTAAGTCCTGACAGTCTTGAATGTAAATGTACATTTTCAGTCCAGAAACATTTTGTCATCACGTTTTGTTGCCTTAAAAATCTCAAGGTATGTTATCATTGGTTATCATATATATGTCTATATGGGAGGGAGGAAACGGAGGAGAATGCAGTACTGATGAGACTGAAGGGACAGAAATACTGTTTTTCAGTTGCTTAATGTTTATGTGTCAATTCCTCCAACCTAAATTAGCTGGACCCTAAGGAGCTTAACGGCGGTCCCATTACTGTCAGTGCGTTCTACTTGGCTAGGCTGCCACTAGTAAAATCCCATTAGAGAGCAGGGGCAGGAGCTTCTGGGCACACGCTGCCAATGTGCCCACATCTATTGCCTGAAATTCTCTTAGATGTTTTCCAGAACACGTTTCACTGTCAGAGTGATTCAGTTATGATATTTCAGCCTAAATACATAAAGAGAAAAAAATCAGGTTGGCAGGTTGTTGTATGAAATGCATCTTCATAAAATATCGAGGATTTAAAGATCAAAGTGCACTGCCGATGACAGCTGATCTCTCCTTTCACATGAGGATGGGAAGATATTAGCATATTTGCATCCATAACATCACAACGAAGCAAATTTCTTTGATTCTACTTTTGTATTGTTCGTGTGCGCTCAATTTAAACTGAACTGAACACTGAAAACAATTCAAGACCTGTCAGAAAGACTTCCAGGTCCATCAGCCGGGTCAGGATATCTAAAAAAACTGAGTGAGAGGGAGAGAGAGCAGGTGACTTACTTGAGAACCTCCTGCAGGATTTTCATCTCCTGCTGCTGCAACTCTGTCATCACGTCCACACCATCGGTTAGACACTCTGGAAGGGCCCCTACAAACACAGACACACGCAAATATACTACTTGCAGTTATACTGGCAGGATTCTGCCAATATACAAGGCTGTATTTCAACGCAAGACAGCTGTGCCCTCTTTAGTGCCCTCTCTGTGGAAACATCCACTATCCCAGTGCCCAAGAAACTCCACCTCTCAGTGCTAAACCACTATCGGCCAGTTGCACTCACCTGATCGTTACATGATCCTTACAACTATCAGACTTCTATTGGATGCCCACAAGTTTGCCTATAAGAAACTGCTGTGGAATGACTCACTGACACCCACAAATGTTGCCAACAAACGAAAAGCTTCTGTTGTACACTTCAAACCGTTTCCTTCTATCGGCCCGCCCTGTTCCTTCACAACGTCAGCTGACTCCAACAGTAACAAACTCATATGAATAACACAAAATGGCTCCAGAATGATTGGCCTCCCCAACGCCGACCTCAACGCCATTGCACATGGAGTGGACACAAAATCCTAGACACCCATTCAACCCATCTTTACACTGCCTCCACCTGTTCGTATATACAGTTTCTGGCCCACCTATGCCAGCAGTTTTGTCCTATCTGCCATATTGTCAAGACACACACAACAAAACACACAGGCAATGGTCTTATGTGTAGGTGCTAGGTATGTGTGTAGAAATCTGGATGTATCTGATGTCACGTTATGTTATGGTGTCTCTGTACAGGCTGTAGTAACAAACTCCCTTGGAAAAGGACAATAAAGAATAAAGAATGTATATTTTCCTGTTTGTGAGTGAGTGTTAGGGTGTATGTATGTGTTAATCCAGCCTACCGTTCCTTTCCTTAATGACCCTGAGGGCTTGAAGCTGCAGCTCCATGTTCTTCTGGACCATCAGTGAGCGAAACACCTGGAAGTCATCTGTCGCCAGAACAGGCTGGAACACTGACTGAACAACACAAACAACAAGAACCATGAAAAATCACCGTATCCACAAGATGACAGTGAACGAATGGCATTACAGCTGAGTGCAGAGAAGTATCTGACTGTAGAGAATGGGTCTGTACACACAGCTACTGTATATAAACACAGGACATAATGTCATAATGCCAGTTATCCTTCTTTAGATTCAGGATCAGTTTATTTAAATATTAAAAGGCTAAACATTACGCTTGCATTGCTACACCTCTGTGTTGTCAGGAATATGTCACACAAAACAATCAATCATCGTGACACTTTTGAAAACCTAAATCTGCTCCGTCAATATTCCTATTACCGTATTCCTTTCCTGTTAGCTCCTACTAGATCGGGTCAGGATGTACAGTACTTCCAGTATGGTAGACACTCAAATGAAGTCATTACAAAAATCTTGCTATGTTTGTCAACAGAGTGGGACTTAGGCCTAATCTTTCACATTAGCTTGCCGTCTGCTGTCATAGATCTGTCCCCCATCTAGGCTAATGCTCAGCAAATCTTTCTGACCAACCTTAAACACAAGATCAGTATTCTTAGTGTAATTCAACCGGGTCAAGGGGTTCTCCGTCCCCATGCTCCACTTCTCTCTTTCTCCTCCTCACTATTTCCCTTTGTCACTCTCAAAGGCCCAAACCTGCAGTACACATCTACAGTTGTTTCACTACCGGATTATGTAAACCTAAAGAGATATGACACTGGCCTCTGTCTGTTTACTTTATCTATATATGTAGAACTCAAGACCTCTCCTGAAGGAGGGAGGCGTTACCCATCGTTCATGAAAACAACAGTCTTTAACATGCTCTAAAACCAACCAAAGTTTCTTCTGTGGTAAACAAAAACCTCTGCGAACTGCAACTTCTGCTGCAGCAAATCTTTGTTTTAAGAGAATTTGGATCTGCTTTGCAGACTAACGATTTATCGCAGAGGTAATTAATGAGATTCAATCTCCATCTCTCTCATCTATTGATCTGTGCCAAGGAAAAATCGAAAGAAACATTAGACTGTAAAATTTTAAACTGTAAGTAACACTGTCTTAAAGCCTCCTGTTAACACCTCATCATTATTTGGTAAGCTGATGCCTCAAACAGCCTTACAATTTGGAATATACAAACACACACACACACACACACACAAAACACAGCTTTTATCCACAACACCATAAACAATGCGATATGTGGGCCCAGTTGCACTTGAAACCCCAAACCCTTATGATGTACAATATATTCCATACTTTATACAGTATCAGTCACCAGCAGCAGGGTTGACAGTTATTAAGGGAATGCGTCCAAACACAAGGTTTACTTTATTAGCTCCACCAGTATGGATGCAGTGGGTTAAATTATGAAACATTTTCCATCTGTTTCTCTTGTCTCGCTTATTAAGAAGAACTTGTTAGTGAATAAGCAACAAACCGTTTTATGAATAAAACGTAGAGTTCTCACTGGGGATGCAGCGGTGGACATGAATTCTCAAAAAAGCCGTATTAGAGATGTGACAACAAACGATATTAACCTATAAGGAGACTGAAGAGGAGGCACATCCTTCACGGGAGCAGCGGAGAGCTCATTTCTGTCTAGTCATTTTATGTAAGCAAATCCCATCCTTGATTCTCCATTAGGGTCACCTGGCAGGATGGCAGTGTGTGAACAGGGAGCTTAACATACCTGCAGTGTTTTAGACTTGGCAAAAGGCGAGGTGCATGCATCCAGAAACTGCTGCTCGTTGATGCCAACCTCCTGCATGTAATTATCTAACAGCTTCTCCACCTGCACAAAGCAAAGCAGCTTACATCAGTCCAATTTCATGAGCAATACAAAGCATGCGTTAGAAACAGGCCACTTTGAGTGTACTCACCAGTTTCTTATACTGCAGATGGATTTCTGTGTATGATAACTTATTTTCGTCCTCATCATCAAAAACTACAAAAAAATAACATGTACATGTTAGTAAATTATCCATAGGAGATATCTGAAGAAGGCAACCTGAACCATCTTTATCTAGCTCTTTTAAGTGTTGCATAAAAAGTTAAAGAAGCTCTGTGGTAGCTAAGATTTCTAGCCATCTCCTACTGTGACTTGCCACCTTTCTTGTGCGCTTTGTGGATTAATGTCGGTAAAACCTCACACCAGAGACGTGTATTAAGAGTCCAGAGTGATGAGGCGGTAAAAAAAATGTGTCAAATATCATAATTACAAACATACGTCAACAAAAACACCGCAGTCACGCGTTAGCGTTAGCTTAGCCAGCGTGCTAACAGCGCACAGCTCCAGAAAGGCTTTACTGTGTAGCACTGAAAACTCATGTTTTATTATTATTTATTTTTTACCTGTGCATCTGTTTTCCATAAAGTCTGTGACAGGAATGACCCATTCGGGACTTCCCAGGTAGCCAACGATGCTCTCTACAACCCATTCACTGTCATCCTCAGCCATGTTGAGCAGCTGCTGCTAACAACAACAACAGCAACAAGAGCAGATCCGGACAGCGGCGATGTTTTTCTTGGTTTTTTTTTTTTTTTTGTGCTCCAGCTCCACAAAAACCGGCCCAAGACAGATGATAAAAAATCATCTGCTTTTATTGTCCCTCATAGACTAGTCCCCATAGCTTGTCGAGGTGTCCGTGTCTCCTCTCCAGACGGGACGGGACGGTCTCCGAGAGGAAAAGCACACTCATGAATTTGCAGTTGAGAGCTGTGGCGGTGGTGACGCCTAATCGGTTGCTAAGGTAACCGTTACGTCAGTGCGTCGCTGCTACTGATTGTGCGCGAGCCCGGGCAGGTACCGGCAGCAGGGATCTCTGCTCACTTTCACCTCAGTTCATGCCTCACATTTAATAAGCACTTTACAGGGCTGAAGACCTGAGCAGTGTTCGGTTAGCAGACCTTTTCCACAGCAGCCGGCTTGACGTGAACTGGGAGAGTAAACACAGGTGTTAACTAATTAAAGGTTCTGTTCCATTCGGGCCAAACAGGGTCAGAGTGCTGCTTGTGCAGCATGGTGGCACACTGGAAAGGCTCTGCTGCAATAAATGGAAGTGAACCTTAAATAGTATCATTGAAAAAAAAAGTTGCTGAAGTATTATGAAGAAAATGATACTCAGGTACTTAAAAACCTATATAAAGAAATATTAAAAGTAGTACTCAATGCACAAAATTGTCATGTGACTATTGTACAGTACTGAAGTGGAAAGTATTCATCTTCTCTTTTACATTCTCAAAACAGGCTCGTTGCTCTAATTTTACTGCATTTGAAAGTAAGTATATATTAGTGGTTTTATATTCTGATTTAATTTCAGTCTGAGTCTGTACTTTTACTTGAGTAAAGAAGCTGAATCACAGTAATCTACTTCAAAACAAGTGACTGAAATATACATATATGCATTGTATAAAATGAAATGAGCTGTACAGTTTGCGCAGGAATGTGCAAAATTAAAAGAATATTTTACACGTGCAACACATTCAACAAAACGTTCAAACTGTAACACCATACTAACTGTAACATTACTTCTTGTTAGTGAAGAATGTTTGTGCTTTTACCACCTCCACTATTATACTATTATACATCATATCATATCATTAGATTACTACTCATATTTAATCTGTTGTGACAGTTTTACTATGTAGTTTGATGAGGAGGCGTTATTGTTTTTTAATTAAAATAATCCTCAGCATGTTTGTAACCTATAAGGAGCTCACTTGCTGTGAATTAGGATGTCTATTGTGGTGAATCGGATGAATATTAGTGGTAATTATTATGTCTACGATCAGGTAATTCATTCCTATAGCAACCTGTACTACTCCTCTGCTTAACTAGAGGCCTGTCCATTCAGGCTACATACTGACCACCGAGCAGTGATGCACTCAGGATTAACTTCTGAGCTAAGCCACCCTGCTTTAATTAACAGCCTTTGTGTTCAGGAAACACAAGTCTCTTACACACAAACACAAAAAGCTAAGAGTTTTTTATTAAGAGTAAAAACTTCAGCAATCAGATAATTCAGTAATGTGCATTAACAAGAGTATTAATAAATATACATTCCTTCTGTATTTTTTTTAAAGGTATATAACTTTTCTTTTATTATTATTATCATGATCTCTAGAAAGGCTCATAGCTACTGTGCAGTTTATAAAGGCAGGGCATGCAAGCAGCAATCATGCCAACAGAATAAAGGTAGGCGACATTAAAAAAGCTTTTACAGTGAGCATTTAAAGTGAACCAGTCAGTACTAGTGCTTCATTCTGTTTAACCTGGCAGCTTCCACAAATCCATCCTCTGACTTCAAGAGCATTTAGTGAAAACTGCTCAATTTTCTTTCATCTCTGTGGAGGGATGGATGGATAGACAGACAGACAGTGTACAACAGGCAACGCAGAAACATTCTTGATGTTGTAATTTGCATGAAGCAGATTGTAAACCGTTGATTTTAAACCTTGGCATTGTTGTATTCTTTGTCCTGGTGTTCTAGAAGTCTCCATTGAAAATCTGCCATTAAAGGCGTAGTCCTGGTCCCTGTTAACTATTTGTATTTATCAAAACAGTTTGAAAAAACAAGTAATTCACATCACCCCCCCTCCCGTGTGACAATCATAGATAATAGCAGCATAAAGAAGTGAATCTGACTCCAGACCAGCTGTCAGATTACAAGATTACAAGCAATACAGCGCGGTGATGAAGTGGCTTGTGGACATTATTACTGAGATTCACTCTGTATGGAGAAACAAATGGAACAGATGATTGTGTTTGCATTCATATTAGTGTCATATAAGAGTTATAAATCAGTTAATAAGAGAAAGTGTTAGAGTACACACAGAGCTGCAAAGGAAAGTCATTTTTTTGTTTTCTTGTATGTTAGAATTAAACATAACTGATATTTTAATTACATTATTCTTGTTTCATATTTTAATGCTTATATATTAACGTCCTGTACTATACTGTGTAGGTAGAATATGTATTGTCATCATACCAACAAATAATTATCAACATAATTCCAGTTCTTACTTTAGCACTTACATTCCCATTTCGCTGCCACTTATAGATGTTTTTTTTAAAAAAATAAATAACTGACATAAAAACATTAGTTGTAAACCAACATGTGTTCTTGTCCAAGGCTGATTTTGAAAAATTATAATGTCGTATTGCAGCAGATAAGTGAGAAGAAATGTTTCTTCCCGTGACATCCTCTAGATGGCAGAAGTTATCCATAATAAACAGATTAAAATAGTCAGGCGGTGTCTTTTTTGACTTTTTGATTTTCCACTTGTATTGGTGGTTCGGCTACATGTGTCCTGTCAGGGATCATGTTATGACAGGACTGAGACTGGGCAGTGGTTTACAGCAGAGCAGGCACAGAGAACACCGGTGATATCCTCAAAACATCATGTGATATTTCATTTCACCACAATGACTGCCTGTAAAAAAAAATTCTGCTGCTTTTCTGCACTACTGCAAAATTAAATAATTAAATTGTTCTTCCTGCTAAGTGAACTCAGAGAAAGTACTGATTAAAGCACGGACCATAACAACCTGATGAAAACATCACCCTGTGCCCTCCCTCTGGTACTGTTTCTTTGATAAATGGCTTTTAAAGTTAAAAAATATTTCTGCGTTATAATCCCACGAGCATTGTTACAAAACGCACTCACAGCAAACACTGTGTAAAGGTCCTAAACTGACATGCAAGCATTCAAAATGCAAATGAAAGTAGCTACAAGCTTTCAGTTTAGGGTAAATTAGTTGTTTTAAGTGACAATCGTATATTTTCAGCTTTACCTCTACATGGTAAATGGTAATATATATTCAGTCACAGGTGTGACACTACAGACCACCATGTCCTTGAGGTTAAACTGCAGCAACTCTCAAACTCTGTTAAAAATTCATTGTATTGATTTGGCTGACAGAAGAGACCCTCTGGCCCCTTCTTAACTGCTCCTTTAGTATTTGTTCAATAAGTCACAACATTGCATTTGAAAGAATCCTATAAATTCAATTCCTTGTCTTTTCCCTTGATTTGTAAGATGGGACCTGGAATGATTATCTATACGGACCTTTACAGATTGATAGCCCCTGTACCTCCAGGGAAAAATACTTGTATATTTCATGAAAGGTCATAATCACTGAGGAATACGGGCATCATCTAATTCAAGAATGACCTCCATGAAACAAAACATTTTGATATGCACCATCCCGCAGTGAAGAGAGTTGATGCGCCTGGATTATGTAACCGTTCTCTGTACAGTGTTTACTCCTTGCGGTATTGACATTAAAACATGATTTGATCAATGCAATCCCTTTAGAGCCCCACCACCTCACCCCAATTCCTCAACTGTGAGCCAGCACTCAAAATAATTTATGAGGCTGTTTTAATTACATTCTCTTTCCAGCTAGTGACACAGTTGAAAAAATCATGTAGAAGGAGGACTACATGAGTCTGTTTCTATTAATGTCATTCGACCCAGTGTAAGTGTGCTGATGGTTTTAGATTGATTTGGTCTGGGAGGTGTTAATATTTAAGTTTTAAATCGTTATTTGAATGCACAGTAACTTCCAATACTGCTGGAGATGCACAAAACTATTTACATGAGTCCAAAGTGTCCACCTCTAATCAGAATACGGATGTATTTAGAGATCCACAGCATGTAAAGCGGCGCAGTAAATCACCCGCTCCTAAATGTAGGCCACTCGTGCTGTGTTGCCTCCCGTCTCTGCATAGACATGCAGGTGTCATTCCCGCTTTTAAAGGGTAATACATTATAACTGCCACAAACAGCTTAACAGCTAGTTAGCCAATCAATAAGGGTTCACCTGTTCCTTTTCACTTGAGAGACCTCAACGAGGAGAGAAAAAATTAAACGAACAGCAAGGCTTTGTTACAGTGTATTAATCAGTATTTCTTTGAAACCCAAAATATTTTAAAAATCCATCAAAAGTGCCAGACTGCTGTGAAGTCTTTACTTTCCTTCCTGAGTTCTTCCGCGCACATCATCAAGTCCTGCAAACCAGATATATTACTCAAATCTTCAAAGTCTCAGTTTTCTTAAAAATGACAATAAAATGCTACAAAGACCCAGTGAGTTAAGTCTAAAGAAACTTTCATGCTCTGTGGTCACAGGGACCCGTTGGAGATCTCTGTGCTGCCGCTGCTCTCGGCTGACTGACTGGGTGGATCCATTGGATTGTCGTGGTAGTTCTCTCTGATTTGTACCTGTCTGTTGTCAGGGTGACTCATTTTGACAGCGTCCCCTCTCTTGGTGACTGTCAATGATTGGCACCATGCCTTGGCGACTAATTTTGCTTAATCTCTCATCGTGGTGCCTTGTTTTAGTTGCCTGTCGGTCCGTCGTCTTTGTGGCCGTTTCTCAGCGGTGCAGGTTCTTTATCATGCTGGCCTACCCTGATAGGCATTGGTCCGTTGTCTAGGTGGCTGGTTTTCACTGACACCCGCCTGTTTGTCCGGTGCTTGGTGCAGGAGATCTTATTAGCCTGCATGGGGTGGGTGTAGTGTGAAAACCAGTCCCTCTCAAATGCAGCCCGCAGCTGTTCCACCACTGTAGAGTTCCTCTCCTCGATGCCCTCTGGCTGACTGATCACCAGGCCTGCTCCTGCGTTAAAGTTAAACTCATTCCCCACCCAGTCAAGGTTACCTGTCAGGACATGAAGTCAGGAAGAAACAAACAAGTGTCTTATGTCAAAAAGAAGACAAAAAGCGGAAAAGTAGATTGAATAGTCTCTAAAGTCTTTTGTTTTCAACTTCCAGGAAAGATCAATGTTTATAGGAATCGTTGACCATTTTAGGAAATACTTTGCTTTCTTTCTGAGAGTTAGATTGTGAGACAATCGATACCACTTTCATGTCTGCGCGTTAAGTACAGAGCTGGAGCCAGGAGGAGATTAGCTTAGCTCAGCATAATGACTGGAAATAAGGGGAAACGCTAGCCTGGCTCTTTACAAACTTCGAAAGTATGAGCAGAACCTCTCAAGCTGTAAGCTGGTAAACAAAAAAAAGTAAGTTCTGTAACTATTTCTTAATGGACACTCAAAAAACAGTTGTAGTTAATTGTGATTTTTATATGCGTTTGTGTCGTGATTAAATAAGCAAGATGCATCATTATCTGGTCAAAAAACAGCTCTGACCTTTGGAGAGAGCCAGGCTGATCTCCTCTTGGCTCTTGCTCCCTACTTAACACAAGGAGTGGTATCGATTTATCGTCTCTTATGAGAAGTAAGAAAGTAAACATACTTTCAAAAATGCTGAACTTTTCTTTTAAGCCAACTGAAAATGAGATTTGCAGGAAGTGAGCAGAAGGATATAGGACATATTCATAAAGTGCAGTCGATGAGCTCACCTAAATAAATGGCTCTCTCTGTCACTATAAACCTGTTGTAGTTTATTCCCTGGACGTTGCCATCCCTCTGCACTCTGGGGTTGAAGAACTTCTACACACACACAAACACAGTGGTGGAGTGAGCATTGATAAAGTGTATCTCCAGAGTTGAAAATAGTACATGGTGGCCTTGTACTTACAGCTTCTAGTGAACAGTTGGCCTGATCCATGCACAGACTCCTCAGGGACCAGATGAAGTTGAAAGTAAGTGGATGAGTCTTTTCCCAGCAACTTATCAGCAGACGAACTCGGACCTTCCTCAGGATCAGAGCCTCTCGGATAAGACCGTCGATACGAGACCAGTACCTTGGCACAGATACAGACACAAACACAAAAATGTGGGCACGCGGCCAGATGGATATGCAGGCATACATAGAGTGTAATCACTTGAATCAAAGCAAGGCGCCCAGGCTTTTGATGATAAACGCCTGTCAAATCAGTTCAAAGCAAACAACTCCAACACGCTGGTTCTAACCTGCTAGCGTCTCTGCTGAGGAGGGGCAGGTAGTCGATGATGGAGATATATATGAAATGGCGCGCCTCCTGTATGACTCTGGAAATGGCCTCAAGATCATTGCTACGACCTTTGGGGATTAAAACATCTGGGGAGGTCTGTCATCAGAGGAGGGGAGGGGAAGCAGCAGAGACAATTAATATCATGATCTTTAATACAGTTATCATCACAGCAACAAACTCAGATCATTCATCATTATGTGTGTGTGTGTGCATGTCTTGTGCACGTAAACAGCCTTAAAGTTTCAGTTTTAACTTCTTGCTGCTGAAGCACCTGAACGAATCTTCAACAGCGAGTGTGTGCTTTGTGTGTCGATATTAATCTTTCCCGGCCAAATCAACTTTTCTGCTGCGGGTAGGACGACATCACCATTACTCATCTCAAGGAAGTAGATGGCACTGAAATACTCAGTGTCCTGAACAGACACCCTGTATGAAAAATTTACTCTCTCACCTAACTGTCAGCTCCACTGCAGATGGTTGCTACTCTCGAGTGACATTCTGGCTTTCAGAGCAGGAAAAGCACAGGTGGAAGTGGTAACATTAATGATGGTTGTGCTGTGTTCTCACTCATTTTGGCCGATTAGACCCTTTTGACTAATCGTGTTATTTACTGTGCTTCTGGAAAACCCCATCTGCCGCCCTCCTGCCACGTCCAGCTCTGTTTGTCTACACTCTGCGATTCCTGTCGCCACCAGCTCCGCAGAGACTTGCTCCCCTACCTGCACTGCACATTCCCTTTGTGTTTCCAATAAACTGTTTAAATGAGATTCAGTCTCCGGTTGCTGTTTGCACTCGAGTCCGCTACCGTTTTCATTAGCAAGCAAGGCCTGACTGTGGGCCAGCATGCACAAAAAACAAAGCTCTTAGACTAGCTCATCTAAATGCCATGTAGTCCTTATTAATGTTGTGAATTACACCTTGATTTAGACGTCAAAAGGAAGTGAAGAAGGTTCTGCATAGCACAACTGAAATACAGGCACTTACAGAGACGTAGGCTTGAGCCTTTGTGCTGTTGAGAGTGAGCTGCAACGGCGTGTCCCTGTTGAAGAGGGCAAAGAGGCGTTTGGACCAGAAGGAGGGGATGAAATCTTTATACTGGAGCCCCCAGTAGAGGCTGAACACTCTGTGGAGGTCCAGAGCCAGACAGCTACAGTTGTACACCAACACACCCAGCTCCTTCCTCTGGAGAGGAGATAAAATGTGAGTTAGATCATCAAGAAAAAAGTCCATCAAATTTCCTTTCCAAGCAATTCTAACCTTTCTAATTCTAACCTACACACTGACACCACATCCTGTTCCCCTTGTCCACAAATCTCATTCAATTATAGGAGCAGCAGGGAGTTAGAAGACACAGCAGCTCTTCTCTCTGTTTCCAATTTTCTGTCTTTGCTCTCTCTCTGCATTTTCATTTCAAAGAGGCACTTTTAAAATTCGGGATCGCAGCTTGTAGCCTCTAAATTGCCTTCCCTTCCCTCTCTACACTCTCATTCTCTCAATGACAGTGACTACATGAACAACGTGATTCTAAATGAAGCTCAGATTCTTTAAATCTCATTTGACACTATTCTATCCGCCTCAAAACAAATGCACCGATGAACAAACATATTCATCCAACAGTTTATATTGATCGTGAATGTGTAAATTGAGTTTTCAATAGAATTCATGTCAGGAAACATAAGAAATATCTCTGAGTAAGTGTGGCTTTTTGGACACCTGAGCTCTGTGCGATTCATCTTCCTAAATCAAAGGCTTTCGCATGATATCTCTGAGTGTGTTAGTGTGATGGTTTGCCTAACAGAGGGGGTCCTCACTTCAGCTTTGAAGAAGTGGACTGAAGGAATGACCACTTTCTATTTTTGGATACTACCCCACCTTGAAAACACCTGCTCACCCAACTGTGACTTGGATACGGTGGAAGATACTGACATGAAGCTTATGCACAAATATAACCTCACTATCTATACAAATGAGTTGTGCACATGTAGAATGTTAGTACGTATAGCATATTAACTGGGGATGCATGATATAAATGTAATACAACAAATTATGGGCCGATAATGGGAAATTATGATTTAACAAGTGCTGGCGGCTGTTGTTGTGCTCATGATGCCAAACTTGTCGTTGCTGGTGTGGACGTGTTTCACAGTTTCAGTGGAAGACAACATGATTGTAATTTGCCGTGCATGTTCCGCAAGTGTGGGGTATTATCCATCTTTGCTCATCTCAACGTTTCGTACCCTCAGGTGTGTCTAAACTGCAAGTTATGAACGTATAATAAAAAAATGTGAAATGAATGGTTATCTTATCAGCATCAGCTCAAAAAATTAATCTTGTACATCCATATTATTAACCTTTAGGGCACATGTGAACATCTATTGTGAGTAATTACTCCAAGTAAAGGACTTATGTAGTACCCACGGTAATACATATATCAAATCTGGCTATATTTTCCAAATGAATTATCCCATGGTCATGATAGTGCGGCTAGTTGTTTCATAAGAGGGCTTGGACCTTCAAATAAAATACTCTACATCTGAGTCTGAGCCAGAAGAACATTATCAGAGCACTTAACTGTACCTTAGGGGATACAGGATTCATGTAATCATATCTAATGTAAAGCTGTGGGATACAAAATGACTGGTGAGTGTGTAAGTGATTGTGTGGTGAATCGGGAATACAATGGCCAGTGATCTCCAGTCCATGCTGGCGCTGCCGATGTAGAAATGTTTCCTGTCGACCACCCAGAAGGAGGAGAGGAGACGACCATTGGTCAGTGCCATCGTGTTCACATAGTGGACCTCGGCATCTAGAAATGGAGAGTGAGAGAGAGACACATAAATAAAGATCAAGTGACGGACAAAAGGCAGCAAGAAATAAAGGAAGTTACATGTGAGACAAGGAAGAGGATAAAGACAAATCAGGCCACAGACAGAAACATTATCAACGAGATAAAGGTGGAAAGAGGGTGAAAGAACCGAGCAGGACAAACAGAGAGACAGAGAGAGAGAGAGAGCAGTCAACAGAATAAACAGATGTAAGCTGCAGCATGTTTGAACACGGACACGCTGAATGTATAATACAGTGAGAGCTAACTGTGTTTGGCGAGTGTGTCGAGCTCAGTCGAGTTGATCATCCCGCTGGAGATCTTCAGATGGATTCCTTTAGCTTTCAGCCCCTGCAGCCTGGACAGCAGAGCCCTGCCCTGAGGGAAACACATCACGAGACCTCACATGAAGTCACATGAAATGTATTCAGACAAGATTATTACATATTGCTGAGATCTACTTTAATATTGTGGCACCATCAGCAGTCATTTATGTGCTACATTTCCCAGAGGTCCTTTGTCTGCGGCCAGGAAATGTGATGTCTAATGTTTTTCATGGTTTGATTCATTTTTATATTCATATTTGTGGCTGACACTTTTCTGCAATCATAATAGCTACCGCTGCTCATTCTTGGTACCCAATTATTTCCAGCTGTAGAACAACAAATAATAATCTAATGAAACTTTCCTGATTTTCCTTTAACCGTATCACAGTACCACAGTGAGTACTTATGCTAAATCAAGTGCCTCGAGTGTAAAATGTGCCACCTAATCTTATCTGTGCTGTGGAAGACACACATTGCTAAGTGTGTAAGTATTCCAAGAGAAAGGCTTACATTCGAGGATACCTGTGAAGGTTGCTTTCAGACTTTTTCTGCAGAAAACTTTGCAAACTAGAGACAAAAAAGTGATTAACTGTGCAAAAGTGGAGTGAAGCCAAAACATCATTTAATGTCTCTGCAGATAGTCAGCAACCACATCACCAGTGACATGTTCAGGAAGCTCATTGTCTCGAACAGCACAATTCAGGGAACTCCTTTTTTTTTTTTGAGGAGATATAGCTGACGTTGTCTGTTTTAAACACCGGTGAGAAAAGTTAACTACTGTGCAGCCACTTTTTGAGTGTAAGAAAAGACAGTGATTATGACCTTCGTGTTTCTTCATGGTAGCAAAACAATATTTTATTACATTTACAATATTTATTTGGATTTTATGATTTTATATTAAGACATGAGGTGCACATGTGTGCTATAAGAACATCTCCACCACTTGAACATTGCCTTCACAGCATAGTGTATAAAATTCCTGGTCCAGCCTCCCTGGAGGCTGAGGTGTCTTTTATGGCGGCTGTTTGCTGAGATTGCTGCAGGCTGAAAGGCCATTAGTTCTTCTCTGCCTGAGGCCTCTGAAAGGAGATATTACTTTCCAATCAACAGCATCAGGCTTTCATTACTCCTGACATACTCTATACATACATTCTTTGAGCTCTGTGTCTGTGTGCCAGCATCCTAACCAACCCTCTAGACAACTGTCAATAAAACAAATCTAGTTCAAATTCAAAATGAAAAGCTCACGTCAAGCTACCTGAACACGGTGCAGACTAGTATTTTACCAGCAAACACGATTCTGAAAGGACAGCTATTGATTCTCTTCTCTGGAGATCATTTGTGCCTGTTCAGTTACTTTATATCACACTGTTATTTTATCTACTCTGACTTTGTTATCTCGTTTGGCTGAAGCAGAAAGCCATTCTTCTTTAACGCCACGTCAAGATATGATAAATGTGCAACATGGAAGCCGTGTACTCTGCTTAATTAAACTACAGTACTGGACAGCTTATGCAAATGATGCAAATCACATTTGTCACACTTTACATGTATTATTTTCCTTGTTATAAAGTAACTAAGTATATTTACTCAAGTAGAAGTTCTAGGTATATCTGTACTTTGCGTGCATATTTTCATTTTTTGCTATTATATACATTTACTCAGAGAAAGATACTGTACTTTTGAATCCGCTTGGTTTATTTGGCATCTTTATGGCCACATATGAACTGCAGAGACCGTATAGAAGTGTCAGTAATACGAGCAACATGCATAAACAGAGACTAATAATAATAAAGCTTACAATAAACTTATAAAACACATTGTTGAGGATTAAACCACTGTCCTAATCCTGTTGGCTTGTGACTCTGACAAAAGACAGGTGTCTTGTTGGGGTCATGTTAGATGAATAACATTTCAAGTAACGTTATCCGATATTCCAGAAAATCGAAAACCGACCCCTCTGATCTTGTGACCCTTTGGTGAGGGACTCAGTCCCAACGTCAGCATCCACTGGACAAAACTGACTCGTACCTAAAATCTGTAAAACTGGCTCCTCCTTGACCAGCAGCAACAGTAAAATGCTTCTTATGTTTTGATGAGTCATTCTAATAATAATGTATTAATCTCCATCACCATTTTTCTGCAGGGTGAGCACATTTAATTTGATATTTTCTTGCCATTTTGCTGATAATACCTCTGTAAATAACAAGTGTTGTATTAAATCTTTCACTTAAAGGAGCTGAGTAATACTAAAGCAGGCAAAGAGGACAATTCAGACAAAGACAGAGAAGAGGAGACACAGAAAAGGTAAAGGACATAGAAGTTAAATAAATGGCACAACTTCTGCAGAGTCAAATCTCTGTTGACTTGCTCCAGTTTTACCTGTCTGGCAGCGGGCTGGAAGCTGGATTCATAATCGGAGGAGTTGAGTAGCCACAGAGGGGAAACTATCTCTACGTTCCGGATAGCTTGGTCCAGTAGGTTGTACAGGCCCACAGAGAGAGGGACATGGGGTGTACTATTGTCTGAGAAGGAGATGTCTTCTGGGATGTTTTCCACAAGCACCACTCTGTAGAAATTGAAGGGAGAAAAACTGAGTACAGAAGAAACACAATGATGTAAGAGAGGAAGAATTTAGGACCTAGAAAAAAACCCCCAAAAAGCATCATTAGGCTAAGCCATAGAGACCTGTTAATGGAAAAAAAGCATTATAAATTAATGTGAGCTTTGTAGCATTTCACAAAGTAATTATCTGTTTGCATTACTGGCAGACTTGTTATGAGCTTAGGTGCCACTGAAATGAGGTTACATTCCTTCTTTCTCACCTCTCTGTGCCAAATTAGCCAACAGCACCCCTCTTCCTCTTTCTCTGGATCGTTAAACTTAATGAGAATTATCAAGATTTCGAGGACCACATAGATCGAGCGCCATTAGATCTTGTACAGGTTGCCTCTGGCAGGGTCTGAAAATAATTGACGGCTGATGTGCAAAGTTGTCAGCAATGCAGATTCAATTACACCTAGTCAGGGACTCATTTTGCTGTGTTCTTGCTGGTTTCTAATACAAACTACTCCCCGTGCTGTCACATGGCGCATTTTATTATAGTCATCAGCAGTCTTGGGTAATATACTGTAGCTGCAGCATAATGAAATCACACACAAAGCAATAGCAATCTACTGTATGTCAGATTCAGTGGCTTGTATGGAGAACATAATAGTCATATCCTTGAGATGATCTGCTTGGGAGTCAGAGCAGTCACGCATTTCTTTTTATCATAAAACTGTATCACCGAGCTGAAGGTTAAACGATGGGGAAAATGTGCTCAGCAATAATTGTTTTGCATTCTAACGTTTATATATATATATATATATACACACTGTGAATATCCCTGCACTTTCTGTCAGGTTGCAATGTCAAGTTATCCAGAAAACTGTGACTCTGAGCTCTCCCTTACGCATCTCCAGTTCCCATTTTAACCCCACCAGGATGCCTGAAAATGACAGGGGCATTAGCGCTGGAGTCAACAGATTGAATTAGCCGTGGCAGGCCTAGATCTGCAGCCACTCAGAACCAGGCCATTACCAAGCTCCAGTGCTCACCACAGTTTGTATCTGGGTTCAGTATTGATTTCAACTGGAAACTTTAAGAGATGAGGCAGATGATCAATCAAAGCTGCCACACTCGTAATTATACACACATTCTTAATATAATTTGAAGAGGTGAATTATAGAAAATTAGCTATAGAAACAAAAACTATCCTAGACTGTGAACATGTGCATTTCTGCTGTGACATTTTAACATGGGGCCTTATGGAGATTGACTTGTAGCCAGCCTCAAGTGGACGTTTGATGAACTGCGGTTTTTTGGCACTTCCTCTTTGGTTTCACTTTACGGCCATGGAGGTTTGGTCTTACTTCTTGCCTTTGTTGCGTCACTGATTAGGTTAACCTGTTTCTAGTTAGCCTCTCCTCCCTAGTCTGTGTGTTGCTTGGTCTCAGTTTGTCTTTGCCTTCGTCCCCTCGGCCCATTTTCCTGAAGGTTTTCCTGAACCATGTCTGCATCTAGAGCCGGTTGCCTTTTGCTGCTGGAAATGAACAGCATGAGTGAATGTAAACTGTAGAAAAAAAGCCGCAACGAGCCGAAAGACACACAAACGATGTTTCTGAGACGCTGCTGAGTCGAGTGTTAAGTCTCTCTGGGTTCGTCACTACTAGTGATATCTTTCACACAGTCATGGCACTTCTGCTGTTAATATAACACTGTTGATTAGTGCAGATTTGAAATAAGCTTGTTTAGATTTTGTTGTGGTTTTATACTGATTGCTCCTCTCAGCCAGCTAGAAGCCTGGTCAAACTGCAGAGCTGCATAAAGCTGCATTTTATTGGAAGGTAGTGAGTGAAACTCCATCGTGTTAATTTCAAGTAAATTATCTTTTCCCCTTTAGCGTTTTTTTATTTTATTTCTGGCTGTAAACGGTGTAAACAGTGGCGTCTGTGTTGGCGGATTCCCTGGCGATGGCTCTGTGACACCATACGGCTCTTACCACTCAGAGCAGTCATAGGACAGGGTCAGCAAAAGTGTGACAGCCCGGTGTCTAGCAAGTGCTTGCCTCAAGGGCACAGTGGTGAGAGTGTGTGCTGCAGGTGATAATGTACTGGCACCACATTGAGAGGCGGGTTGCCAGCACACAGCTTGAAAATATATTCTTGGCTGAAGTAAAGCTACGTCAGGCTTTTGGAAAGTGGCCAAGGGTCAAGCTGTAGGACTCACACCCACTGTGATCATGACATGCTGATTTCTCCTCATGGAAATGACAATCAATATGTTTAGCGATGCAGAGTCGAGAATGTAAAGTTTTTTTATTTCAGAGGATATTCGTTCATAGATTGAGGGCACCGAGGGGAAATTGAAAAGTGTGTATAAGAGCACAAACACGCCGAAACAGTGAGCTGGGAAGATTAACATTAAAGTATAAAGTCAGCAGAAACTAGGACAGGTTTAGTAAACAGCAAAGGAGGAAAAACAAGGATGGAAAACAGATGGAAGAGGAGGAGAAGTAATCTTATTCTGAAAGAAATCCTTTCAGTCCACTCTAATGGCTGTGAGGTATGATGAATGGTGATTCTGAGTAGTTTAAGCAGCCAGACATGCTTTGGTATTAAAAGCGGAGGACGCAGGCAGGCAGCTGTTTGTGCCTGCTAAGAATTCATTGATTTATGCAGTCTGTGGTGTCCACTGCTGGTCCCCATCCATTGTAACCCATCTGCGCACTCAAGGGTGAGATGCAGCCACAGCAGCTGATACCTAAAGTGGTGTAAACTTCAAGGTGTGTGTGTGTGTGTGCATATGAGACAGAGAGCGAGCTGTGTCTGAAGGTATCAGTCACTCTCTGAATGATAATGGATTCCCACCTTCACAGTACAGTAGGTGAGCACAGTTGGATCCCACAGATTCATTCTCTTAACTCTCCCTCCTGATGTTTTTGTTCCAAGAAGCAGAACATAAGAACGTAAATTACAGATCAGCCAGTGCTGAGGCAAGTTCATGTGCCAAACAAACAAGCAAGCACATTATAAAAACCACTACAACACATACTGTATGTAATAACGGCAATTACATGCAAGCGCCTGTGATATCGCGTGCCTGCTGTAATACTCTGAGAGTAACAGGAATCATGGTGAAAATCACAGTGTGCCAGAGAGAGAGCCCCTGACATCTGATATAAATTATCCACCCTCTGATGCACTGACCAGAGCTCTGGGTGTACAGCAGCAAGGACATTAATATGGGTATCACAGGAGCTGCTGCTGTTCTGCTCCCCGCACGCTTGTCATCGCAGAGGTAAATGTTAAGTCCAGTGTTTCATCAGTTACAGCCAAAGCAATGCTGCCCTGCTAAACACACTTACTATGTAAATTTCAGTCCGTTATTTGAAATCCTCCCCCTGTGTTTTATGTAGATAACCATTGGCTGCTGGTACTTAGTTGATTACATTGTTTCGCGTCAGCCACGACTGCTGTCCTGGGTGTTCCTTTACGTTTTGACTGACGGCCAGTGGGTTGCCTTGACTAATCAGCCTCAGACCTGTTCAACCCACTGGAGGCTACACTGTTGTTTGAGATACGGCTGCTGAGTCTCAGAGTCGCCCATGCTATCATCACTCCAGTCAATTCTGCCTAAGATGATTATTAGCTCAGAAACCTAATTTCTCTGACTTTTCCAGCAGTAGCTTTTCTTGATTTATGTTGGCTTCAGCACAGGTCTATAAAGGATGTTAGGAAGGTATGTGTTCTGTTACATAAAGATTCAGCCTCAGTACAGTTGTCATGAACGGAGAAGTTAGCTATAGAGCCCAAAACAGTTTTTTGTACATAGGGGCTTATGGAGATTGACCGATTCTGCAACCAGCCTCGAGTGGTTTTTGACACTACCACATAGACTTTGCTTTACAGTCAAACTTAGTAATAACATATAGGCATTTAATAAGTGGAGATTTACTCATCACTGACTTATGATTCACTAGCTGCACCAACCAAATTGCTGGATGCAGGTTGCTTGCTAGTACTTGACTCATTTACATCGAAGAGTAAAAGATATAAATTACAATATTGTGGCCACACATGCTTATGTAAGCCAGGCTCATACATTATACCATTAAGATAAGCTGTGCTTGTTTAAACTAAACTTTATCAAAAAGGAACAGCCCTAAGCTGCAGGTACCATCGTGCCATTTTCAGAAGGCTGATGAGAGATGGCAACAATTGCACTCAGAAATGTTTTAAAGTTTTATTCTGAAGCAGCCAGACCGTTCAGGAGGCGCTAAAAGCTGCAAAACATTTGGGGACACGGCAAGTCTGGTTCTGCAACTGTTGTTTCTGACCTTCCTGAAGACAACTGTAGATATACTAACCTGCCATCTGACAATAGGAGATCACACATGCACACAGCATTTTGATGCAATCAGAATAAAGTGCTACCACTTTGCACAAAAACCAACAACACACACTGTTATAACACTAAGAGGAATCAAGTTTTTCTATAATTATCGCTGAAGCTCTCATCCTGAGAGGGAAAAATTTAAATCAAATTAATTATGTGTTTGATGCACAGATGCAGTAACTCGTCTTATTATGCAGACAATAAAAAAACAAACAGCTGTGTGACATGTTCTAAAAGGCTCAGACAAAGTTGTTGGTTTTTCTTACTGTGAAACGAGAGTGATGGCAAAGCTTGGCAAGATAGAGGACCAGTCTGCTGATTTTGGATTATTCAGTAGAAACTGTCGTGGATTTCATTTGGAAGTTGATCACTGGATCATTTTCAAAATATGAACATTTGGTGTAAGAATTGTCAATGACTGAAAAGCGTGTTACATGCATTTCCTTCGTTGAATTACATGTTCTTTAGGAATTGAAGTAAGCATGAAGAAGCCTCGGCGCACACCATAATAAATGCGTCAGTCTGCACCTTTTCCTATTTTGTGTTGCAACTCGCTTTGAGCAAATTTATTAAATCATTAATTTTGTTACAGTTACACACCTCATGGGTCTTTATAAATTATGCATGCAACTTCATCATTTCGCTTGTGGGAGATAAATAACAGTGCACACTTGGAAAAGTGACAGGGAACATTTCTGATTTGTTTGGAGTTCATATACCCTCCGTCATCACAGACAGCAAGCCAGTAGCAGCTGATGAATCTATTCATCTCTCACTCCTTCCAGCTCCAAATCTCTTCTTCCTCCTCCATCTGGTTCATCCCTCACTTCCCATCATCCCTCTACTCAGCCTCGTATTTATCTCTCATTCTATCCCCAAGCTTTATGGCTCTATCAGAAAAGTCCAATTCAGTTTTACAAGTTGGGATTACACTTTCAACCTTCAGAGACGGAGAGAGGGACTGGCTGATGGTTTTCTGAAAGGTTGTTAAATGGCTGATTTGGAGAGGAGGAGGGAGAGAGATGGACACAGACATAAAGAAAGAGAGCGAGAGGGAAGTGATTCAAGACTGAATGGTAAATTGGATGATAAGAGTCTAATGGAGGAGAACCCGTAAGAAGTGGAGAGCGGAGAGAACAGGGAATGCTGTATCAGAGAAAACCGCTGCTGATCAGCCAGTTTCACTCCAGACCACCAGAACATACTGCAGGTTTTTTTTTTTGTCTGGGGATCTATATTCTGAAAACTTGAACAGACTGTAGAAACTTGCTTAAGTCTGGTATAAAGTAACTTTCAGAAGAGCCTGGTAATCATTTCAGAACAGTGGGGGAGACCACAATAGGATCATGTTGAGGGAACAGAGATTTGTTATCTGCTGGTGCTGCGTGGCACGTAGCATTTTTACTCTGCCACATTATATTTTGGACAACAGTATATCTGGCCTGCAGCCTTTACACTGCAGTTTATATCTCGTGCCAGTGAGTTAGACCTGCTGGACTGAAACATGGCACAGACTGGGATTGCTTTATTGTTCGAGTTAAAATGGGAACTGGTGGAAAGAGTGAACTAGTAAAAGTTCAAACTTGCAGTTAAATGTTGTTTTTTATAGATTTCTAAAGCTGTGACTTTCATACTACTATGTGGTCATACCTAGGAATTCAAGCCAAATTTTATTGTTTGGCTTATGAAAAATAGTTGAACGAGAAAGAGCTTTACACAATGCATCTGGCACAGGACTTTGCTGGCCAGTCACATACGTGAGCACATTGCTGGTGTAACATTTCGTAACATGAATGTTGTATTACTACTATGAAGAACACAGAAGATACAAATATTTGGTTTCATGGCAATTTTCCAGTCGTAAAATAACATTTCTTTAAAATATGTCAATTTTCTTTTCTTTCCTTTTCTTTTCTTCATGGTAACTAATGATCTAATAACCCTCTGGTGTTTATAGATCTCGAGAGGGGAATGGGGTAAATCTCATGCTCCATTGTGCAGTGTGTTTGATAGCAGAGCTGCAACATACATTCTTACACAGCCTCTGAATGGATGATAGAGTCGAATTCAAAGGACTGCCAGATGTTTGGTGTTATTCGACTTGACCAACTCACCAATTTGTGTGTGTGTGTGTGTGTGTGTGTGTTCATGTTTTTAGTACAAGTGTAAGAATATTGAAGAAATCCAAATGTAATCCAAAAGTATATCAGATTAGATTCCATGTTATTGGAATCCAATGAGCTACTAACTACTACAGTAACTGACCAACACTGAGCATTGTATTATAAATATAATACATAATAAACTGATCAAAAACAACAGGCCTCACCATGGCTGTCGAATTATGTGTTATTCAGTTCTCACCTGCAGTCCCTGCTACAGTTATCCTCTGTGATCCCGTCCTCATCTTCCCCCCAAATGTCCACAGCTGAGAAGATCAGTGCGACCAGCACGGCGAAGCAGCACACCAAGGCGAAGATCACAATGCACTTCTGCTGAGACTGCAAGAAAAAGGTGAACGAGGAGAACGACACTTGATTTCCGAGGTGTAATTTCTAATCTTCAACATTTCTGTAAAAACAAGGCCAAAGTGCCGCAACCTTGGCCCCCCATTAGCTGACTGCACTGGCTGATTTAATGCACAGCTCAGCAGGTCAGGACGTCATATAAAGGGGGATTGGGCGCAAACGTGTAGGAGGTCTACGTATGACCTCGTAAGTTCAGACTTTCATGTACAGACCATGAGAAAGGAGGAAGAAGGAGAGAAAAAACAGCGTTTCTGACTGATTTGTATCCATTAACATTGGATACTTGGAGAAAGTCCAAATGATCCCTCATGGTTGGGAAGGTGAGCTGTTTTATAAGGGCAGTGAGGGTGTGAAGGAGACTAATTAATTCATTCACAGCTGTTCACGGCTCATCCATCAACTATATTACAGTAACTAAACAGCAAGTTATTATCCTATATGTTGTAGACTGTTTAATATATTTATTTACTGTGTATTTGGTCGAGAATACAGCATCTCAAATTGAGATTTTGATCAGATTATACAGGTCGTAAATGAAATGTTACTTTAATTATGTTTGTCTTAACAGGGCCGGTCAGATTTAAGAATTGCTGTCCAACCAACGTTCGATGGCTTGCGGCAAAATTGGCATCAGAATTGCTTTGTTTTGTTTTTCTTTTTGTTCATGTCAGCACAAATCTCTACATCAAAATGTGCTTTTGGCTCATGTATCGGCGACTAATTATATGAAAGGAAAATACAATATCAGTCAAGCAATCCCTCTGGGGACAAAAATTACGCTGTAATATCAATTATACTTGACAGGAGGTGAGAAAGTGTTCCTGCTACCTACTACGGCCATTTCCTGGGGGATTTGTAGACCTTTGAGGACACACTCAACAAAGGTATATATATAAATATCACAACTATGTTGGGAAGATAAATGAAACAAGGTTATTTTTGCGTTTACAGCAGTTTTAAATGTACCATACCAGATACAGTTTATACAGTACCTGTCATCTCCTATATAAACCTCAGAAGCTACAGGAAGTGTTCAGGGATTCCTTCTTCTTTATCTAGTAAACGTTTGCATGTCCTTCCTGAACTTCCTCTCATAAAGCTGTGCCTGGTGTTTAATTCGACACATTTACAATGAATGATCTCTTACACTGTAACACCTTAACATTGACAATGACCATGTGGCGCTGTCTAGCCTGCAACTCAGGTCATACTTAAACATCTCCTTCAGTAACAGACTAGCCCATTATTCCAACAGCTCTCTCAAGATTCTTTAACATCAGCAAGACTTCTTGACTTCTTTTCTATGCGTTTCTTATTTATGAGCAATTTCTTATCAACCTTGTGTCTGCGGACTGCTGTGACAGGTGCCTTATCTTATCTTATTCATGGCTCCTCTCTATTTATTTGTCCCACCAAGCTGAGCCGGCATTTGAGATACGCTAAAACAGGCACACATAAATAGAATACAATCGCTATTAATATTATTATATTATGCGATTGTGACAATCAAAATGTCTGCAGTGAAAAACATCTCTGCTGGCACCTGAGGCATGTGTATTGATTCCTACTTGATACTTTATTCATTATTAGTACATTATCCTGCTATACAAATCAGTAGTAACATCGTTATTATGTCATTATGTCATATTTATTTCATGATAATTATTTTTTAACTAACCTGGACTGAAACACAGTACTGTACGTGTACCTACTGCATCCTCAGGGCGTCCTTACTCATGCCTTCAAGGTGAGGTGCTGACGTACAGTAGATTTGACCCACTTGATGGGAAATGCCCCAACTATTTGTAAAACAGTAAAAAAAAATGTATCCTAATCCCTCTGAAAGCCGCCACGAGAGCCAAAAGGAATTATCCTTGAACACAGCTGATTATTAGCGAGCCTCCCCTCATTATCCTCAGAGACACATCTCATCATACATCATTGACCTCCGTGAGTTGTACAAACATTAAGCCTTGGTCATTTTATTGTGTTTATTGAAGCTAAACACAATCCCGCCCATAGGTTCTCATGTGGGAATGGAATTAATCTAGCCAGCCAGTTAATGGAGTGTTCCCAGCGGACCAACGAGATACTAGCAGGGATATTCAGCTTCACACTCACATCTTCAAACAACCATCAGTCTGAACTGATGTCTGACACGGGAATACTGTTTTCTATTTCCTGGCAGCGCTGATGGCGGGTGGAATATTATACCTCTTTCCTAAGTACACCAGCAGTTTGCACAGCCAACATGTTTACTCTCAATCCTCTGTGTGTCAAAAAGCGATGTGAGAAAAGAGGCGAAAGCAGCATGAAGGTTAGAGGAATGACCTCCTGACCATAAGGAAACTGCCTCACATCTGCAGGCTTTAGGTGGCGCATGAAACAAACAGTCATCTCTACCTCTGAACATCTGCTGCTAAAGAACCCGGGGCATTTAACAAAAGCTTGCTCAGCAAACACTCACAGGATAAATGGAGGTTAAATCCAATCCGTCAGTCATCTGCTTGGACCTTTTACCGGACGCTACTGCAATAAAACCAAGCATGGAGGAAGGTCTACCTGCAGGAGGATCAAGCACTGCATGCGTCTCATATTTCCCACCAGCCGCTGAGTTCACATGTGGTCGGATGTGTAGGTGCATCATGGCAGATATATGAAGAGGTCAGACTCGAGTTACCCGACACCGAGCACAGCTCGAGATCAATGCACTTACAGTTGGAGCGGTCTGCCTGACAGTTATTGTTTTAAAGTACAAAGACTGTTTAAATGCACGACATCACTGCTACAGGGTCTGCTGTAGGTTTGATCATGTTGTGCAGCAGCGTGGGAACATGGGAGTTGTTGTGTTTTATCCCCATTCAAGTTAGAGGGTTAGGGTTAAAGTGGAACACTGTGTTTGAAAGATCCGGGTAAATTTATGCCCAGAACTTGAACCTCTTTGGTTTGGTTCTTCTTCTCATGTATCCCATGTTTCCCATAGAGACAAGATACCGTTGACAGGCGACCAGATCAAATGCATCATTACCTTGAATACAATGATTTCTCTAGCGTATGAACATTGTTGGAAACATTTAGGATAACACAACTCCACATAAATGTAAAAATCTAGGTGACTGTTAAACACTGCTGCCTCAATGCAAACTGAGCACTGACACAGCAAATCAGCATTATCCCTAAAGCAGTAACTCATATCCAAACGTCCGTGCTGTTTTTATGTGTCAGTGCTCGCATGCATGAGACATTTTGGCTTCTGGACTGCTAGAAAATTACAATCTTCTACCAGAAGCAGAGATAGCCCTGAGTGACTTGCAAAAAAAGAAAGAAAGAGTCATAAATAACGTGATTTAGTGAGTTTGCTCACCGGCTGTTTTAAAAAGCTCCCCAGAGTCCGTCTAAAACGGGGCTATGGAAGGTGGATGGCACCGTGCCAGACTCACACATGCACAAAAACAAATACACAGCCACTGTT
This sequence comes from Nibea albiflora, assembly GCA_014281875.1. Taxonomy (NCBI): domain Eukaryota; kingdom Metazoa; phylum Chordata; class Actinopteri; family Sciaenidae; genus Nibea; species Nibea albiflora. The sequence goes on from CM024797.1 coordinate 6,867,025, forward strand.
GCTCTCTCTCTCTCTCTCTGTCTCTCACACTTCTCTTTCTTTGCACACAAACACACACAGGCAGAGGTGAAGGCCGGGCCAGAGAGGGTGGATGTCTCTATGTTTTAAACTGCCTGTCCTTGTCTCTGCAACTCCCTGCCAGACTTGTAAATTGTTTTAAGTTGGCATGTCTACTGATCTACAAGTGAGATGGAAACTATCGGCTCTACATATAGAACAGACAGTGTGGCGATTGTTTAAAGTAGGCTCTATTTTTTTTCTTATGTCCCAGTTTTTGTGCTGTTATGTCACCATATAGTGTGCTGAAGCAAAGCAGAAGGACACTGGAAATATTGCAGAGAGCTGACAGTTTGTGAACATGATGCAGAAGTCATATAGCCCCCGCGGCTTTGGAAGCACATTTAAGGAAATTGTAAGCGTGCTTACAGAGAAAGCAAAATGAGTTTCTCCACAGTGCAGCCTGAGAAAATTGTCAGGGGCCCAATTATCCTCTTATGAGTATTTCCTCTTTGTCAGGGCATGGTGAGAACAAGGAACCACGCTGCTCAGAGCGAAAGGAAAGTTTACACAAGCGTCGCAACAGAAGTCTGGGAGAACTATGATCAACATATCCCTGTCTAATTTGTCTTGTGTGTGTTTGGAGTGCTGCAGATGTTGTGTGAATGGGTAGAGCACGAGATCACCACAAGCCTGGTGCCAGGGTGAGTTTTGAGCTGGCATCTCGACAGACTGAGGAGAGGAGAGGAGAGGAGAGGAGAGGAGAGGAGAGGAGAGGAGAGGAGAGGAGAGGAGAGGAGAGGAGAGGAGAAGGAGAAGTGGCTGTTATGGCTTTTGCCATTGTATTGGATGTAGAGTGAAGCATGACACTGATTGGGTCAGGACTGACTAATAGGCAAACACTGAGTTATAGCAGCCAATACTGCACAGGAAATTGAATAACTATACATCTGCAAACAGACATTGAGCTGGTGCTCTTTCACCATATCGTCACGCTGGACAAACACCTTTCTTTTATTTAAAATTGCCTCTCCACTGCTGGCGACTTCAGGCTGTTGTGTGGTGTATGAGCAGACATCAAGAGGCTGAATGCTGAAGCGATCACTAAACTCACTAAACAGATTCATTATATCATGAGCGCACTGGCGATTTTGTGCAGAACATCAAGGACGTAAGAGATGAATACAGCCTTTGAAAACCAGCATCCCCACCGAGGAGGAGGTGAAGATCATTCTGCTGCGATCAACGCAGCACCTCAATTGTCTGCTTTGATTAGATCATCCGGGCCTTGACACCGCTCATTTCGTACACACAGGGATATTTAACGAACTGCGGGGTCACCCGTTTCCTCCTCGGCAATTGACTTGGACAAGGATAATTACGAGCTGACCAGTGCTTCTACTTCACCTGAGACCTGACAGGCACATAGACACACAAATGTGATTTGTCTTGGACACAAACTTAGCATGTAACAAGAGATAAAGGAACATTTAACACGGGGATGGAAGATTTAGTTCTTTTTTAAATTAATATTTAAGTTTGAAATGAATAATAAAGTGTTCAATTTAAACTGGGTATTTATACATACATACAAAACTATATTATACTAGTATATTAGTTGTTACCAAATATTTTCAACCTGTAACTGACAGTTTGCTTGCTGCTTATCTAAAATGACACAAGGTCAAACCAATTTCCTCCTCGTGTCATTTGTGCAAAATTGACCAGAGTGAAACATTTTCAACTGACGCGGCCTGTGTATCAATTTGGGCCACTCTGCAGGAGTTTGCATCTAGCGGCAATGAAGGCAGCATCTTCTCTCTCGTATCTAAACACTTTTCTGTCTTTACTGTAATTTAAACTCTCGCTTTAACAAAACTGCAATGAGCAAAGCTTTTAGACTAACTTCAAAAATCGGAAAAGATACATAGCAGATAAAATACTTGTATTGTTGCATGTGAACACAGCTAAATCTTGGATTGGATGGACATTTTTTTAATAACTGCTGACTCTGTTGGTGTAAAATCACCACAGAACATAACAACAAGCAACTCCTCTGCTCTCCTCTGATCACGAGTCTCTGTACTATCCGCACACCTGAGATGTTGAGTGTATATTGGCAAACGTCTGCTGGGTACCGTTCTCTCTCCCTATCACAGTTTTCCCCTCTTTGCCGCATCCATCCGCAGTTTAATCACATTTGTGATTTTGCGACAAACAAAGTGTCCTCAGAGAAGGAACACATGTTGTCCTGCTTTTGTCTCATCCTGCAGGCAAAAAGCAGATGGTTCACACAGCTGCTGGAAACCCGACGACAACTAATCGCGCTAATAGTGACAGTATTCACGCGCAGGCTGTACATCTGTAGGTGTGTCAGTCGCAGTCACACGTGGGCATGGACACAGACATGCAAGTGGGATTACAGACAGAGCGAAGAAGTCTCTCTTCGCCTTCCTGCTAGGTATGAAAACAGTTCATGAATTGTTGATGAACTGTTGATGAGTTTTGTGGTGTGAAGGTGATAAATGTGTCACAGATACAGAGGCTTGAACGCTTCAGCGTTGTCATGCTGTGACAGAGGACACCGGTGCAGGCTTATTCTACCACCTAAAAATGGACTGACAAATATAAACAACCTGATTTTGGTTAAGTTAAACTCTTGTCAGATTTAATTCCAAACGATCACCTGTGAAAGAGGTTTCACTGATGACTTTGCATGTCCGGGCATCAGCGGGTGTACGTATGTGTTTTTAGTGAGCGCAGTTGTGAAGCAGCTTTATGCATGCTTTTGATGGAGAAAAGACTTTCTACTGTCCAAAACATCAGTGGTAGATGTCACATCTTGGTGTCAGGCTTCTCTTTAGAGGCTTTTCCTTTTTGGATCACACTACAGTCACAGTGACACATCTTACGAAAAGCTGAACAACAAAGAAAAAGCTGCTAAACTCTCTCTTCCCGTACATCTAAACAGCCTCAATAAAGCTAACAGACATCTTGTAGTTTTAATAAGGGTGTGGCTGCATAGTGTACATATATACTGTGCGCCACATGCGCTGTAATTCATACGTGCTACAAACAAAACACTGCCCGAGGTGTAGTGCAGGGTATACACAGGTATACTTGTTATTCAGTTGGCGCCGAGAACTTCTAAATTGAAATTCTGAATCCGAGTTTTCCCATCTGGTGCCGTAGTGTCGTGCAAGCTGATTTTTCTCCCCAGAATGGTGAAGGCACGGCATTTCTCGAGTAAACAGAGTAAGGAATAAGAAATACCAAAAATGAATAAATATGTAGTTGTCTCGCTTATCTTTGGGCCAGGATTTACTGCAAAACCTGCACCTCTTCTGGGGCTAACGTTGATCTCATAATGATTCTTCATGAAGTCAAGCAGGAGAAGTTGAGTGACAATATGCAAATACTACCGCTCACTTTTTTGGGGTGAGATAAATATGTAAGAGTAGACACACGTTTATAACACAGGGTGTATCCTTTGCTGGACAGGCAGCATTAAAAATGAAATTATAAGTATACCATGTCTCCAGGCACCATGATTAACCCATGTCAAGCTGTGCTATTTCATTTGAGGGTTAAGTCAATCATTTTACTGATAGGTATTGATAGTGATCGGCATCAGACTTCACCTGTTAATAGCACCACCGCAACACTAGCTAGATGTATCGTACAGGATCATATTACATCCTCTAATTTCCTTACAGTACAGCGACAGCTATTTCTGTTCAGTATTTACAAATTATTTGAATCTCTGTGACAGAGATCTGCAATGTTGAGTTTTCCGGTGTTTTTTCATCAATTAAAATGGCCCCAAAATACCAAATTCAAAAGGCAACGATGAGATGCGGCTTGCAAAATGTTATTTTCACTTCTTACTATCTGGATTGTGCATCTTCGGATAAGACTGCACAGTTTGTACCTCCGAGTGCTGCACAATGTCCATACTGCCACTGATCTTGACCAGCTACACGCTCTCTCCTCCACATAAGGAAAGCACATGTATGGTTATTCATCTCCAAGTGTCATCTTTATATTCAACATACAACATCTTCACAGCAGGGACCCGGTGGAGCAGCTGCAGAGGAAAAAAGAATGATGAAACACACTCCACGCTCCGCACCTCATAGCTGCCTTGTGCGACTGCAGCGAGGTTTACCGTCAACTCATTTATCACCATCAAGCAACACTTACATGTTAAGTGCAAGTTAAATGAACGTAATAAAACTAAGCCAGTGAATCTGAATAAACATTGCAGCAAAGTGAGTCAATGCAAAATAATGTTATGCTTTTCGATACAATCTGAGACTAGACTGCTGGCTTATGCAACGTGTGTATAGAGTCATGGCTATTTTGGTGTTTCGGGTAGTCACTGGACTTTGAAAAGTAAGTCCATCCATCCATCCATCCATCCATCCATCCATCCATCCATCCATCCAAGCTCCTCCTGAGAGATCTTGAGGCATTCCCAGGCTAGAGTGGCTATATAGTCCCTCCAGCGGGATCTAAGTCTGCCCCAGGGGCTCCTCCCAGGTGGACGTGCTCAGAGCACCTCCAAAGGGAAAGCGCCCTGGGAGCTTCCCAATCAGATACCCCAACCACCTCCTTTCGACGCCAAGGAGCAGCGGCTCTACTCTGAACTCCCCCCGGATGCCTGAGCTCCTTACCCTATCTCTAAGGCTTAGCCCAGCCACTTGAAGCAAGCTCTTATTCTTTTACTACCCAGAGCTCATGGGCATAGATGAGGGTTGGAGCGTAGATGGACTGGAAAATCAAGAGCTTTATCTTCTGCTTCAGTGACAATAGATTCCAATGAAATCTTATCTTCTAACTTCCTCATCAGTAAAATCAAGCTGCACATGCCGTACAAAGCCGAGCTCACATTTCTGAGTTAAAAGCCACAACAGCATTCACCACCAGTGATCGGCTGAAATCAATTACTTCCTGTCCTTTCAATAACAACATCCCGGGTTGTCTGGAATCTTTATGAAATGCCCTTCTCAAATCTATCATGTCGCACAGAAGGAATAGAATAACATAATATCCAAACTAATGTGGCTTTATGAGGTTTTAGCATTCGCATCTATAAACACACATACAAATAATCATTAGCCTTATGTCTCTGTGCATCCTTGTGTGCAGTTTAATAATGTGCAGTGGCTTATGAATGCCAGAGGTGCAGAATGAGTGACAGCCAGAGAGCAATATCGCATGCTCGCCGAGTAACTGCTGAGAAGGCAGGTTCTTTGTTGTGTGCTCTCAGTATATATATATATATATATATATATATATATATATATATATATATATATATATATATATATATATGCTGTGTTTGTGGGGCTTTATGCTGGGAGCAAAATGCTGGGAACGCAGTTCATTTCCAGTAAGCTGTCTGGTTGCTCTCTCGCTCTCTCTCTCTTTAGCTCTGCGTAATGATTTGAGCCAGATTTCATAAAGTTATCCCCGTCGTTAGACTGTGTTTACTGTCAGAGTCGGTGTCTGCGTCCCGTCTCCCCTGTGTATTCCCGTCTCTGTTTCTCCTCTCTCCTTTCAATGTATTCCTCCTTATCCTTATCATTTAGGTATCACAAATACAAAGCATATATGCACAGAAGGAAATAGTCTTCAGTTTATTTAAAGTCCTTTATCGGGGGTGACTGGACAACTTTATTGGAGGAGTGGATTTATAGCTGCTTAAAAACAAAAAATGACTTATTCACTTCTTTTATTTTGATACCACTCTCATATTGCAATAGCAAATATAAATCTACAGGCAGCTGGTAAGTTTAGCTTAGCATAAAGACTGGAGAAAGGGAGAAACAACTAGCTCTGTCCAAAGGTAACAAAATCTGCCTTTCCTGAACAGTCAAAACATGTTGAAGGTGGATATGCATTCAGACGCTGCCCCTCTAATGTAGGCTCCAAAAAACTGCCAACTATATGTAAGTAATGAAAGCCCCATTTGTACTCTAGTGAAAAGTCAATACATTAGCGCAACCTCTTGCCAGGATTTGTAATTTTTTGGCTGCAGTGCTTTACATGCAAGTGGTGAATCCAACTTCAGGCATCACGCAGCATCACACATCCTCTCTTTGCCCTCAGGAGACAAACTTCCTGCTTCTCTGACCTCGTCGCGTTCAGTTCAACATTCACCATGTCGTCTATGCAAAGGCTGTCCTGACACACAGCTGGTGTCATAACTCCTTTTTACTATCTGTGATCAACGTGACCCTGGCGGTTCACTCCAAGCTTTGAGGAGAGACGACTGCCTCGTGGAAATTCACCAAAGCCGAACGAAGGATGTTAAAGGGATGCTGAAAGAAATCAGGATTGCCACTGTGATAAGCAGAAATTGTGAACGTGTTAACATATAGATGGAGCGGCTTCACATAGAAAGAGTGAGCAGCAGACAGGGTAAAACACAGTCACTCTGATTCTGATGGGCTGAGTATGCACACAGGTGATGGACATAAAATATAACACAGACTGACAGCAGAGCTCGAGCGCACTTTAAACTGGAATGACACTGGTGGCATCCTCTCTCTACATGCACAGTATATAAGTACGTACAGGACGAGTTACAGCCAGCTTCTGGAAAAGCTCGAGTTGAAAGGAAGTAAGAACTGAATTCATTTTGTTTGGGTCGCAGATAATATTGAGATTCTGAGTTTACATGCAAGGCCAGGATAATGCGTGTGTGTTGGAAGTGTTATTGATTAGCGTCAGGGCTTAATGGGCTGATAAGAACTGTTTAGACCGAATCCAAGGTGAAATTTAGAGGTAGCGTGACCGCCTGCAAGGTCCATTTGCTGCGGGTGGTGGACACATTTTGCAAATTGAGCTAAATACTTAAGCTTATGAGCGAATCTGTGTATAGAGAGGAAGGGGAAAGGGAGACTGGAAAGAACTGGAGTCACTGGTGAGTTCATTTAAAGGCTGAGCTGAACACACAAACACACACTCACCACCGCAGACACCGGTTAGCTAGCCAGCACATTTAGAACATTGGATGCTTGGGATGAATAAACGCAGAGCAAATTATGTGACTGATGCAGGATGAAAATTCACATCACTCTCTCATAAAGTGTTAGTGGTTAACGGTCATTTAGAGCCAGTTAAGCCCGGTGAAATCATTCAAAGATAGTCCAACCCTAGTAGTGTTTACTGTGACCAGTAAAGTGTTCTCTGCATTTAGGATTTGATAAGTGTCTTATATATGTTTTGCAGATGTAAGCACTTGTTCAGACCAAGCATTTCATCTTGAACCTGAGAGCACTGAGGAGGATAACTGTCCCGTTGTGCTGTATATAATATTTTTGGCAACACAGCAGATTGTCATACATAACACGGACGATTTCAAAGATGTTTCACCATGCATCATTGCTTCATGAATGTGTGCGACACAGTCTTCTACTGACGCCATCTAGCTCCACATGATATTATCTTTTTTTTGGGTACCTTATCAGAGTTCTTCCAATATTAGTCTGTGTCGTTACAGGTTCTACTTTATTGCCCTTTTTAAGCTAATAATAATCCTAATGAAACAATTTACCCGGTGCTCTTTATCTAAGGAATGACAGTGTGCTGTCACGGCCCGTCACCTTTGTGCCGCTGCCTGCTCCTGCCTTATGGAACGTGACACTGAGTGCTCCTCTCAAGAGAAACAGCGTGCTCTTACTGTCTGCTCGGGTCTCCTGAGTCAACCCGCGGCTCCAAGTGCTCTGCCAGCCGGATGAGCAGTCAAACAGATCTGCGCTTACTCAAGCGCTAATCGCAGCAGCTTTATAAGGATGTGACTTCATAATTACAGGGTTTGTCTTCACAGAAAGAGAGTGTGTTTATGAAGATTCTCTGTTGTCCAGGATTTCTAGTAAGATAACTGGCCATGCTGTACAAAGGTTTTGGATGAAGAACAAATGACGATAATGCCTCTTTGATGAGTGAGAAATTTCCTCAAAACTACAAAGCGGTTCCAGTTGACTTTGAGTTACGGAGTGCTGGAGCTGGTTGGCTGAGGGCCCTTTTTCCATCTCTGGTTAATTTGAAAGAGTAGTGATCATCTCAGCTTGACGCCATTGGTCAAATAAAGGAAAGAAATGGATGACCTGATTCTTGGTGCTCGGCCTGCAATGGCTGGAAGCCCAGACCTACACGTCTTTGAAGATTTTCCACTATCAGTCTGTTTGACAGCTCTGTCAAGTGTTGTGCATTTCTGGATCTTTTGTGTTGATGACTACGAAACAGGAACTGTAACTAGGAACTCGTGCAGTCTTAATTCATTCAAAGCAACAAAACGTAAGTCATAAATATATAACTTGTATATATAACAATGTCTCCAGTGCATCTCTACGAAATCTAATGTTGACAGGAAAAGTGACGGCAGCTGGACTGAGCCCATTTAATGTCACATCCAAAAGTGCCTGACATTGTGTTATTGGACAAAGACATTGTCTTTTTCTTGGAGGGGGGAGAGATTGTTTTTGTTTCATCAGTAGAAATAATATATCCACTCCAAAGTCATTTTTAATAGTTTGGCAATTTGGGGAATTTCCTTTTTTCCTACCAGAAGTTCCATTCACATGAATTCAGACAGACGGTATACAACAAAAACAAACTGATGTGGTAATCTCATATTGTTTACAAAGAATGCAATAAAATACATTGAATATAAAGATTTCATATCTACCTATAAGGTACAGATACATGTAGGTGTTTCATTCAGCGTTTCTTGTAATATCTTGGTAGGATTTCAAGCTTTTGAGTTTTTGCACTAAAATTATTAGCTTCCAGTTGTTCAGATCAAAGTTCTGCTGGCCTCACCTAATGTTACAGTCCTGCTCTCATCCATACAGTGTACTGTAGTGTACTGTCTGTGCACTAAACATGAAGCAAGTGGCCAGGGATTCCCTTCAATAGCTGGCTAGTTATGCAGAAAGATGACACCTTTATTCTCTTGCCTGCAAAACCAGTGCAAACAGTCACAGTGCAGAGTTGATCCAATTGGAGATGTGGGCAGCGGTCTATAATGAGGGTGCTATATAGATTATTTTACTCTACGCTTCACTTAATGAGTTAAATGGATGACAAATTTAAGGAAAAACCTTTAGTGTCTTCGTTTCATTGAGTCTCCCAAACACACTGGGACTCCACTGCAAGAATAAGTGCCAATTTTCTAAGTGTTCGACTGGGTTGCGATCAAAACAATCCAGTGACTCCTGTATGGAAACGTGTGTGTGTGTGTTATGTCACCGTCCTGTCATTAGGCCTTTATTATTGCTCCACTTTGCTTTATGTTGATTACACACTCTGTCATGGTATTATGCTTTCTGATCTTGCGAGCTCAGATGTGATTAAAAAACACTGTGATGCACCCAAGGGTCCACATGCCCTTTTGCATGCATCGCATAAAAATGGATGATCGGATTTTTTATTATCGACAAGAATTATGCAAGGATGCCTTTTTTTTTTCCCCCGTAGCTTTTGTTTGGGCGATTTACTATGCACGCTTTGATGGTCAAAGGCTGATGGCGCGATTATACTTCCTCTAAGAGGCCTTTAGGACTTGTTTACTTCTCTCCCATACACAGCCACAAAACAGTAGTAACGGTCTTTTTGCCAACAGAAAATATCCCCGGCTTATGCCAGCTTCTGTCTTTTTTACTTTCAGTCTGAATCCACACAACATCATCGGAGCAAATCAATAGAGCAGGGAACATCATCAATCCTCGAGACAGGTATGCACACAGGAACGAGGGCATGATCTGGAATACTGACGGGGAAGAGGCAACAAATGTAAGACATTTAACTTTAATACCCTTCAGCTGAAACAACGGGGTCACAGGAGCATTTCACAAACATCGCTTTCACCGCGAAGGCACAAACTATCTCTCATTTTAAACAATGTTAAATATCGCATCCATAGGCAGGTGGTGTACTATCGCACATGGCAGGATTTTATGAATTGACACTCCCTCTCTGCAAATGTGGTTGTTTCCAAGGTGGCTTGTAACGATGCTAATGATGCCATTGAAGCACAGTTATAAATCTGTGCAAATGCAATCACATCTCAGTAGTAGTACTCTTTGCTTTCATCACTCTCCTGTGCAGTATTGTACAGTCAGCTGCTGCTCTTGGCTCGCATTCACCACCGAGATGAACATCTTTGTAGATTAGGTATGAGGGGACATTGTGGTGCTTTCACACGGTCCTCGAAGGTCAAATGCTCAAGGGAAGAGAAAACCTTTTACCCAGTGGTACAACAAACAAATGGAAACACTGACATATAATCAACTTATAAAAACTGAGAGTGCAAGTAGCCTATATAGACAGGCAGAGGCGGACGCGGGGCAACATTAGCATTTGTTTCTCTGACAAGTCCGATAATAACTCGCGTTTTAGCTCAGTTTTGGTCCGTCTCTACCAACTCCTGAGGGAAACATGTGGCCCTTTAGTTACTGAATGTTCCACTATGTTCACCAGCTAGTTGATAACTGTGCTTGTGTGCTGAAAACACCCTCCGTGTCCAAAAACTCTCTGCGGGGCAACTTTCTTCACATTATTGTTAACATAAAAATAATGCTCAGACGACGATGGAATTGGTTTTATTAAAAGCACTTAGGGAAGAATTTCTTATCAGACACCGTGCTGTAACTCTCAACTTCTTATTTATGTTGTCTGACACTCGTATACACTGATTCATATGCTGCAGGGGTCCACGAAAGAAGAAATATGCTCACACAGCAACACAGACACACACACTCTCTTATCCCGTTCCTCGGGGTTGACACTGATATATTTTATACTGTATACATTTGTTTTGTGTCCCTTGATTTCATTTATGTGACAAATGACTTTATAAATAAATTGACTTTTGGTATAAATCTGTTTTGTCATGCTCTTGCTCGAGTTATTCTAAATTGAATTGCTTCTTTGTGAATTAAAGACTCTATTCCGCTGTAGGAGCTAAAGGCAAGGCCATCCATCACTTCTCAAGGCAGTCTGGGGATGAGCGGGTTGGAGTTAGACAGTCCCAGCACCTTCAATCTCTCCCAGATTTACTCTGATAATCATGCACCCTCACACCTGCACAGTGAAAAACTCATCAAATCTTCCAGCTGGGAACAGCGCTCCCATCTCTCAATCTGTTCAGTCCATCTTTCCATCTACACCCTTCATTCCTGGATCTATTCCCCAATTCTCGCTTGGGGATCAGTGGCACTGAGGGTTAGCACGCTGGAGTGTTTAAGTGGTCCGCTGAAATTATCCTTTAATCTATTATGTCCTGTTTTCACAACGGAGGCTGGAATAGAGAAGCTGTTTAGCTTATGCGAGGAATTGCAGCACACCGGTCAGCGAATTTATCTTAAGAGTCTGTGTGTACCGGTGAGTAATTGATGTCTGAAGGACTGACAGGCATGACAACAGGGACTGTGACTGATACGCCTTTCTATCAGGAGAACACTAGAACTGATTGGTTTCTGTGATCAAGTGAGAATGCATCTACTGCCTCTGGTTTGACGTGGATACTTGTGACACGCAAGCCAATCAGGGCTGATTAATGGTGGCACAAGGGGTGCCATGAGTGATTTCGTAACTCACCGATGGCCTACTTATATCTTACTTTTATTTCCATGTTTCCATTTTCTGCGTTACTATGAACACACCTACAGTATGCCTCACCTTTTGAAGAGTGGAGATAATGCAGTCCTGTCCCTCCTTCACCGTAGCTTTTGATTGACCTTTCCACTAACCTTTTCAATAACTTACTTAAAAGATAAAGGTCAGTGTCCACTTCTGAAGACAAACGCCAGCACTGACCTTGACGCTGACCTGCACAGGATGATATATACTCCTAAAATGCTGCAAGCGTTTGTGCGTGTGAGTCGGGGAGAGAGGCAGAGGTTGGACAGAGAGAGGGGCGAGAAATCATGAAAGTGACTCATTAAAAAGGGATAGAAGTATGACAAGATGATGAATTCAAGGTTACATCACTGTACGGATAAAAGACAGACCAGGAAAGCAGACTTCTATTGATTATAACCTGTGAAAAGAAAAAATACACCCACATGGGTAGGAGTAACTTGATTCAGCATTCATATGTGCATCTTTTAATACCTAAGTTGAGGACAAGGACATGTCTACAGTAAGAACTGCTGTCCAGCAAAGGGAGGGATTCATAAAAGAACATGAATAGATTCCACCTGTGGAGTCAGACTTAATGTAACTGTCCTCAGGTGTAGCTTTTGATCCGTTCCCAACTGCTGCTTTAGCCGTGTCAGCATCAATTAATGACAATCAATAGAGGGACCGATAGTGGTCCTTCGTTTTGGTTGCATAGATCAGTTCTTTGCTCTGAAGAACATCAGTGAGCATTACGTGTCTGTGTCGTGACATTTGTGAGAACATATAATCAATCCTGACAAAAATAGTCACTGGTGGAGGTTATCCCACTGTCACTGTTAATGGAAAACCATCTGAATGGTTCACCATGGAGTCCAGTATGAAGCAGGGCTGTGCCAAGTCTCCTATCCTCTTACCTGACTGCCATTGACTGAATCGTGAGAAGACAACAGCTGACAGACTCCCAACTTCAAGACTTTGCTGATGACCTTGCTGTTTTCTCCTCAAAACAAGTACTAATGCCACTCCAGCTGCACCAACTCTGGAGACACTCTTGTTGAGGGGTTAATTTGCCTTGGAGGTCTTGTGAGTAAAGACAATACAGCAGAAAAGAACTTGGGAAAAGCTTGTGGTGCTTTCCTACCTATTTTGATGTCAAAGGAGTAGCACCTAAGAACACAGGTCCGACTGTACAACATGAATCTTCTGGTCTGAGAAGAACAGTGTTGTCCTGGAGATCAAACTTTGTCAAATGTGGTCGGATGGGTCTCAACCTGAGAGTAGGTGAGAAAATCATGTTTTTTTCTAATTGAATGGACTCTTTAAAATCTCCAGCACTGACACTTAGACCTCATGCTACAACATTTTCTTTAGCAACAGTCCCTCTGAGTGATCTTTACTTTGCTGTGAACGCGGTGTACATCTGACCAAGGCTGTTCCACAACAAGCCTTTGTACCTTCATTATTACTAAACCACGTCTTATTTCTAGTACACCAAGGACGTCCTATTTGTAATTAGGATTATATAAGACTGATAGCATTCCAGCCGTAGATGCTCTCGAACTCAACTCGAGTCTTTTTCTCAGCACACATTCTGGAGGCCAGTCTGTGCAAAGCAGCCATTGATCCCATGCGGTCAAAATCAATAAGTCAATTATAGATGCATTAAAATGACACGGGAGCCCTGCTGACCATGATAAGATCTGAGCGAACTGTTAACACACCTAATAAACCCTCTGCTGCTCCATTCAGTCAGTCCCGCCCAAGCCTTCCTCTTGGTCCAGTCTTTAAGCTGCATGCATTGTCTGATACTGTAAGTATTTACATAGATGCACAGCACTCAGCGGTTTGAAGGCTTAAAGACCTTTGTTATGCATTTTTGCTGGGTCGGTAATAAAAAGTAATTTTGCTTCTTTGGCCTTTGTTTTAAAGCCTGCACTGTTCAGAGTAGAGTACAGTGTCACAATGGGTAGCTATTTTACGTTTTCCTGTATCCTAAAGACATGGACGGATTCTGGATTTCTTTTTTCCCCCACATGATTTCTAACATGCATGATATTTTAAGCCTAAAAGAACTGATTTTTGGTCCACTTGGAGGGAGCAAAAACTAGTCGTGAATGCCACATTAAGATAAATATATACCTGTCTGTTTAGCTGCCGAATGTGCCATTATGTTCACTGAATAGCCGCTAACTGCTGTCTGCTATTTGGCGTTGGGCAGGTAGTGTTCGGTGGTTTTTGAGAGCTTTTCCCACTGAAAACAGCTGCCTGCTGTGACCAAAAATGACACCATGAGAGCGTCGAGATGGATCAAAATGAGAGATCAGAAAGCCAAACAATGAGCTGAAACTGTGGGAGGACTGCAGATTCAAAAAGGTAACAGGTCCTTCAGTAGGAACATAGCATAAAATAAATGACAGAGAGTGAAGTAGACTTCAGTATTGAGCATCTGTATGATTTCTGTTCTATTTAAGATGCTGATTAAGAACATGATTTCTAATTTGGACTTGGACTGGTATATTGTATTATGGATGCTGAGATTCATGTACAGTATTTGAGAAATTATTGAAGGAACAATTGTCTCAGGTGTTTGTGATTTGATTGGCGGTGCTGGTGCTGCCTTTGACTTTGGTATGAAGATGTTTTTAGTTCATTCAAGTGCTACTAGGTCTGCATTAGGAAATATTCAGCCCTGTTAAGATGTTCCATGGAGCCAGGATCTCCACTCAACCTCCATCATGAGGTTTATGCAGAGTGCACAGTTTCAACTGGTTGTATTCTGCTCGGATTACACTATCAGTTTTCTGCAGGGTCGACTATGCCCAACATATTCGCTCCACCTCACACACACACACAAAAGCAGAAACATTAACATAAACTGCTACAAAAACACAACCACCTGAGCCCACATATCAACCTCTTCTCCCTTACACTTTCTATACTTTTGAAACTGATAACTGACACTCCAAACTACCAATAAAATAATCTTATATCACACTTAAAATATGCTCCTGCTGGTCTAGCGATACGTGATATATGTGCATTTTGTTGACTAAAGTCCTCTATAGCCGTCACTGCATTCTCATCTTACTAAAAAGTAGATGTTTTTGCAGACACCTGCATCTTTCTCCGCACTTCCGACCATCCTCTGGCGCTTCCTGCCACAGCTTTCCTCTGCATAGCCGTAATAGCGTGTGTATCCTATTGCCATCGGTCACATCACTAACAACTACACGTCACTGCTTGTGTATGTGTTTTGTGTGCGTGTGTGACTTTGTGGTGAAATCAGCAGGATGTTCAATTACACTGGCTCAGCTGGTGTATACAGACAGAGAGGATGGTTTACTGAGTCGCCCCCCCTCCCGACACACACACACAGATACCCACTCAAGCACACACATCCTTTGTGAGCCAAAACTGTTTCATTAAAGCTCTGCCAGTAGAGCTGCTTGGGCTTGATCCCCTGACAAGCCACAGGCCTCGGCTAAATTACCACGATGGCAGGAAACAAAGAAAGACGAAGGGGGGGAGAGAGAGAGGTAGACTGTCAGGAATCGATTCACAATAAGGGCTCGGTTCCCTGTCTCCTCTTGTTTAATTTGACTGGAGTTATGACGGCAGAGTGAGGATGTTATCGGCAGCTAAGGACCGGATATCAGCCAACTAATCGTCAAAGCGATACGTCCTGAATTTGAATTGTGGGAGCTGATTAAAAATATTCTGGAAACAGGTGCATTCACACAAATAAACATAAAAGTATATTCGGCACAACTTAGTTGCATAAACGTAATTCAGACTTGCTTTTTTTCCCCCCTGCGTCAACGTCAGAGCTATTTTTTATGGCTGAATAAAGTAATCACCTTGGGGACAGATAACTGTTGACTCCTAACTCCAGAAGGGGCTTCGGCACGATATCTGCAGTGCGGCTAAAATAAAGCTGAGCAACAACTCTTCACCGTGACCTTTTTCAGGGACTTGTAGCTCCCTGCAACTTTTCATGATGCAGAACTTCACGACGAGCAGTACAGTTTTTTGTCTGTGGTTTGACTGGTTGTGTGTGTGTGTCTTGCATATACAAAATGAAACCCCGCAGTAACTCTTTGACAGTGTGTCAGTTGACACGAACAATTTGTGTGTGTTTGTTTGTCCTGGAGTGAGCATCGTATATGCCTGTGTAGGTGTCTGTATAGTGCTGTCAGCCAACCTCCATTTGTGTACGTGTGAATTTAAGTGTGTGCATGTGTATGTGTGAAAGGATTAAGACGGTCCAAATGCCTCCACAATTGTTTATGCCGTAGCAGCAGATTAACAAATACAGTTTCTGACATCAAGCCAGGATCACTGTTTAGTTTTTCTGATGACTCGCTGTTGAAGCTTTTAGCCACGCTGGCCAAATCACTTATAACTTTTAAGCAACGTACATTCAAGTCCAAGACAGCCGATATACATTCAAGCCGAGAGGGAGAAATTGCATATTTCGCCTGCAGTCAGTTGCTTGACATGGGGGAAGCTAACTTTCAGGACTTGGTGACAGTAAGCCGCCCTTTGTTGCAATTAATTGATGTCACATCTCTTGTGACTGTGAAACCGAGGTAGGCACGGATCATTTTCTGACTCAGACATTTTCTTACAACTACACTTACATTAGTTTTGCGATACCAGATGATCAGAAAGCTACCAGTCTACCAAACCTCTGGGGATTTCTAAGTGCATGGCTGTTAAGATAGGTACTTCAAGGACACGCCATACCTGAAACAATGCTCTCCCCCCCAAACATTAAAAATGGATGTCCCGACAGTGTTTACAAGCATACAACTTCTGCATGCCACCAGCCTGAAGCAGAAAAGTTCTGCAAAGGAGAAAGTCTTCAGCGAGAGAAGATTTGGCTGGCTTGTGAGATTTACACTCATTGTAGAAATTGTGTACTCGAGAAAACGAGACATTTTCTATCTGCAATTTTCTGGCAAATTTGCTGGCTGTGAATGAAACACTTTTCTTTTTCCAGCAGTTAACCATGCCACAACAATTTTGTCAACGATTACAATTAAAGCCACATTCATCTGGGGACAGGATCACTGAAAAGCGGTCTCCAACTACATTGTATATTCAACGTGATGACCGGATATTTGTCTTAAAATATAACGTATTGTATTCATAACACGGGGTATGGGCTGAATCTGGATCGACTTGCTCGACAATACAATAATACAACAGTGAACATGATCAACTTTACACTAAACATCAGCATGCGCCTGTCCATCCTTTATTACCGAACAGTCTAGGCTGTCAGACATATACAGTTGCTACCTTGAAGGGAGTGTATGGATTTGATTGTGTGTATGGCCCTGACAGTCTGTCGGCCTTCTGTGCCTTCTTTCCCTCATGCGAGCACCAGAGATGCTGATGCTCAGTAATGAGCTGGCACGTCAAGGAGTTTAGTGGCAGAGTTACCATCAGGACAGGGAGCTAACTTTAAAATCACTGAGTCTAGACTTTTCTGCACTGATAATAACACAGCCACAAAAACACTTCAGCTGCTGTACATCATCCCGCAGTTTCGCTGAGCCCCGTCCAGATGCAGCTATTAAAAAGTTCATTTTCTTAAATTACGTCCGCCCCCGGGAGACGAAGACAAGGTTATTCATTGTTTGAAATGTAGTTTTTCAGAAATGACCTATGCAGGGATGTACCAAATGACAAATCTAATCTAATTATAGTAAACGACTACTCATGTTGAAGGCTGCTCAATTTAAATGTTGACAATGTCTCTGATTGTAACGTCAGTGTGTTGTTTTCTGTGTCTCCTGTTTTCCCCTGTTTGTATTTGTGTGGGTGTCCTGGCATTGGTCCCCCTTCCTCTACACACCTGCCCATTATCTGCAATCAGCACCCCTGTCTGCTGCCGCACATTCTCCCCAGCCTACAAGATCTGTGGACAAACTGCCAGTCCTAGTTGTACTCACGGTTTGTGTTTGCGCCGTGTACCCTGCCTAGAATCTAGGTTATTTTTTACCGGCCTATAGTACTTTGTTTGCCTGCCAGTTTCTTGAGAATTACTCCTGTTTTTCCCATCTTGGGATTATCTGCCTGTCTCGCCATCCACCAAGCCTACACCTCAGCCTGCCTGCATAAGTGAACCCAAGACTGTAACACTGTAACTCACACCTCATTACTGTAGCTTTTTACTGGGAAGGAGAACTGTGGAATTTCTTCATCTCTTACATCGGAAACGGTAACTGTGTCATATACATATTATGTCACGTCAAAATGTCTGCTCTGTAAATGGTCTAAAACCTGCCAAGCTACTGGTCACACTGATGTTCTTTTGTATGTTGTGTCTCCCCTGGTGAATCTAAGTGAAAATGTGGATGTAGCTGTTAATTGCACAGGTGACAGCAGCATAATGAAAACTGATGCAGAGCGAAGATGTCGCAGACATGAGATGGATGAGCTCTCACACTTTTTGTCGTGCCAGTCGCTGAACTATCGCAGACACGAATGCCACTGAAGAGCCTGCACGCGCTGAATACCAAGGACAAGCGCGCACTGTACAGACTCTAAGCAGGCGCTGGGTTTGTGAAAAATGTATACCACTGGTTTCACAACAAGGCCATCTGTCACACAGACAACAGCTGTAAAACTGTAAAATTATACTGATGTATCATTACTAGAGTGAAATTTAATCTGCTTCACCCTTGTCTCAAAACTATCAAATTAATGTATCAATATACACATTTCTAAAACGTGTACAGAGTCGAAATGTGAATTTATTACGCGCTGTAAAAAGTGATTAGTGGTCGTTCTACTGTAAATAAACACACATAAGCATGCAGAGTGAATCCCTGTTCAGCACTGACCAACATCTCTCTTCTCCTATGCATCTGATGTGATAAAGGTCCATCCATAATTAATGCTTTATTAAATCAGACTGTGTGTTCTCTGCTAAGATCTTGTAATGTTCTGAGCGGTGTCATTTGTTTTGCCTGGTTAAACCCTTGTTAGCACAGGATGAAGGATAATGTGTCAGTCCACAGTCCAGAATCAGTGTCTTCAGGAAGTGTGTGTGTGCATGTGTGTGTGTGTGTGTGTAAATAAGAAGAGAAGGGGTTAGAGCTGCTGGCATGCGGCATCAAACCAGCAGGTATTTTAGCTTTTAACCCACATAAGCATATTTAATTTACCAAACATAGGTAACACGTTATAATGAGGGTGTAAATCACAGTTAAGTAATGCTGAAACTAACACGAGTCGTTATGATTTATTGCATGAATTAATAGCGGGAATTCTCACTGCTCACCGTTAACAAATGACAATTCACAGTTACTTCATACATTAATTCATATGTGATTATATTAGCTGGATTCCAGTTACATAAAGTTTGATGTCAGAGCTGTGTATTTGCCTCTAGATCACCATGTAGATCACACACAAGTAATGTATGAAATACATTCCTTAAAGGACCAGGTGTGTATGATTTAGTAGCACGCAGCACTGTAGTTCTTTGATGATCGCAACTCCTTCGCCTTGCCCTGCGGTGGCTGTGAAAGGTCCCATCTAAAATGGCGTCATATAAAGTCATCGTGATTTAATCATTTGTTGATGGTGAGCAACAGGAATTCATGACGCATCCAGCAGTCAGTCATGCATTGAATCATCATGAGTCATGCATTAGCTAAGCATTGCCGTTGTTTCCCCACTTCCTGCTGTGTCTGTCTGTCGCTTGCCATGTCCAGCTCTGCCTCGTCCTAACACCTGGAGCACCTGAATCCCACCACTGTTCTGGATCTCCTCCTTCACCCTGCTCCTGAGTTGGACCACTTATTAAAAAGCGTCATCAGTGTGACTTTCAGTGTTTTTGGATATTGCATGTTTCTTGGGCTTCTTCAGGAAGAAAACGGACTCATGCCCCTCCGGCTTCAAAGGCCGCTGTTACTCACTGACTCACACCACCAAACGGCCGCAAAGAGGCTTATGTGGATAAATGCTACATTACCTATGAGTGTGACGAGTGTGTGAGTGTCTTATAGCACAGCAAAATGTAATAATGTGAATGAAAAATCATTCAACTTGGACACATGTTTGAAGTTTTAGCTGCCCTAAACCTGAACACACTAACCATAGGGAAATTTCGGTGAGCCTATTTCATATAAAAACAGGATTACTGTAATAGTTTTGTTAGTTTCAGGGCCGTGGTGTTACCAGTCAGTCACTATTATGGCTTTCCATCTGTATCATTAAAAAATAAGCTTTAATCCATTGTTCAATATCAATAATTTGCTTGACAATTTTCAGTTTCCTATCTGTGCTTTTTTATCTGACAGCTTACAGTGGTTGAGGTATGATCCATATTATACTGTACATGAGTTATAAAGAGATGAAGGAAGTGAATGTCACAAAAGCTCCTCAGGTTATACCAAAGACGGATTTCAGTGTGTGTACGAGTCAAAATACGAGTTCGATTTAGTTCAAGGATTTCATATTATTCTTCGCAGAGCTCGACAACAGCTCGCATCTGGCGGCAGAACAAATAAATCGAGCCATTTTTCATCATACTGCTGAAGAGTTGCTTTGACAGGAAACCAAACTTTAAAAAAAAAAAAAACCCTTTCTCCTGTTTCATTTATGCAGAGCTTATGTGATAACGCGAGGCATTGTTCCACTGTGCTGAGAGCCAGACAAGTTTATATATACTCAGCATGTGGCTAGCAGCGCTATCCTTAAGTGACAGGATTAGGAAGACGTTATATAAGAATCAGTCCACAGGGAGATATATATATATATATATATATATATATATATATATATATATATATATATATATATATGGCATACTTCCACAAAAGCTCCTTGGTCCTCTAAGTTTTGAGTATTTTACAGTTTTTCATATTGACTGTGGCTCATTTTTTGAAACTGCCTCGTCATTCTCTAAACTACGAAACACTGACTATAACTCGATTGCAAAACCTTCAAAATCTTGATATTGTATCAGTAAATTGGCCAATGCCACCAAAATGAAAAGTTGTTTTGTCGATGATTCAGCCGCAGAGCTCAAACTTTTCAGATGGTTTTTCCTTCACCGTGATTGCTCACTGCAAACTCTGCAAGAATGTCAGTTTTGTCCAGCTGAATGCTACCGTGCATCACACTGAGCTTTGTAGAAGATTTCAACAATAGTTGAAAGTTTACTGGGAAAACCGCACACCAACAATTCTGTAATAACTGTGTAGCAATGTGGGACATGTACTGTAAACAGAAAACGGTCTTTGGTCTTTCATGTGGTCACGTACACAACCTGCAGGAGTTCAGTACCTCGCCACAGGACATAACACCACAAGCTCTCGTCTTGAGTGTTGGGATTCTCATCTAACATTGCATATCATAGATATTGCATATAAAGTACACGCATGTCTGACAGATTTTCATCACTTTGCATGTGAAGGCTCAGGCGAATGTTTAGGAGACGTGAAGACGAGTATGACAGCTTCCCTGAGATGCAAGCCATGTTCAAGTGCTTATTGTGCGAATTGTAGACAATTATACTTTTGCAAGTGAACGTGGAAAAACTGTAATAACAGAAAACGTTTAATGCTAATTTACTTAGCTTTAAATTACCAACCCAGCGATGTGTAAAAGACAGCACAGCTGATTAGATGAAGGCACTTCATAATTTTGAGATTTTCTGGAGGCTTTGTGCAAAAATTGTAGTAATTAGAGGGGAAAAAAAGGAACTATGTTGCTTTTCTGAAGTGCTTAAATTAATGGAGACACGGTGGTACAAGCTGTTTGTTCCTCGTGCACAAATCAAACCATTAGTGCAGTTTGTTAGCGAGGATTACCACTTGTTGTTTCTCATTGATAATTGTAAGAGAGGGAGAGTAGAAGGAAGTATAATATAAACAGCCACTGCAGTCAGCACGAGCAGTGAGTCAGGCTGCCTCAACCCTGAACTTCAGCTAATCCAACCTGTAACCTTCGACGTAAACACGCCTGGCTACATTGACCCCCCCCCCCGTCTTTGGAGAAATATCACGCACGGCGAATGCACCGACTCCGGATCCGTCCTGCTGTTTTTTTTACTCGCACAACCTGCGGGAGCCAGTGGTTTCGGTTGCCATGGTTACCGTTTCAGGTGTTTTGGGCTGTCTGCTGGCGCCTAACACCATGGTCTGATGGCTTCTGGGTGTGTGTGTGTGTGTGTTGACGTGGGAGTGTGTGTCTGTGTACCCGGCATATTGATGCTGTCTGTGAGCAGAATTACCAAAGACTCTTTCCTCTCTGTAATCTTCTTTTCTCCCTCTCTTCACGGTGCCACCCTTCCATACCATGCTCACTATTCCTCCTCTGTACTCCTACCCTCCACCGCACTGTTAAACAGTCTTAGACTTGGCCAATGCATTTTAGCCGAGCGGCCCACTTGTCAGGCAGAGCATCCGGGGGGGAAGACTGATGGGACCAGGAGACTCAGAGAGACAGAGACAAAGGGGAGGGATCAGAGAAGGAGACAGAGGTGACTGGAGGAGTAACGGCGCAGGGAAAACCTAGCTGTGAAGGTCTTGGGCTGATTTATAGTTGTCCAGAATTATCTTACGGATACAATTACAGTACAATGACTGACCTGATATCTGCATGAATCTGAGCAGTGTGTCGTACACAAGCTTGTCAGTTCACAGTGAGGTGAAACTTGGAGTCTGCTTGTCCTCCTCCAGCATCCTCCGATTTGATTCGTGTTATGAAAAAGTGTGCTATGCAATCAGAGCTCCTGTGATCAGCTAAAGGGATATTTCACTTTTTCACCCAAAGTGACACAAATTCATTCACAGTGAGTGAACGTGAATGACTTTTTATTACTTCTAATACTGGATGAGGTCGATACTGATTGTTTCTGTTCTTACATAAAGAAGTCATTTATGATGAGGATTTTCAAAGAATCGGGATGAACAAAATGTTTTAGAGCTGAACTTCGTGTCAGTGCTCTCTGGCAGATACTCAAGCATATTTCGTCATTTCTATACCCGAATTCTTGTCAATTACCCCAATAAATACAACTCTGTCTCCTACAATGAGATGTCTGTACTACACTGTGTTTAAGATAAGCTGATATCACATTATAGCTCCGACTTTTCACAGACTAATTACTGCATGTGTCTTCTTCCTCTCAATGCCAACAAAAAGGATCTGTCAGAGGTCTTGTTGGCTCTGCCCAGAGCCAGAGACGCACCTGTGATGCACACAGTTTTTACGCTTCATCTTTATCACGTGCACAACAGTTAATATCAACACCCTCTTCTGGATTTGCTCATGTATCCTTTGCACTGTGCGCACGCATGAACACGCATACGGCCATACACACATGAAGATAGTTTCTATGTTCCCCACATATGAACGTCAGAGTGTAACTGATAAAGACACTGTACGCACCAGCAAAACTGTCCCCGAATCCCAGTGCTCCCTCTCCCCCTCTCTCTCTCTCTCTCACACACACACACACACACACACACACACGCACATGAACTTGCAGTTAAAAAGCCACTTGGGTGTGAAGCACTTGCAGCCAAAGAACAGTCGGAACACCTGACACGTACAGAGAGAAACATTATCACTTTCTCATCTGCAGCACACAGGTCGAGAGTGCAACATTACTCACACACAGACAGACTGACAGACAGACAGACAGCTAGAACATGCTTTTGGCACACACACACACACACACATGAGAACTAAACAAATATATAGTAAGCAGAGCTCACCTTCATGACGCATCCCTCTGTCGCTAGTCCTCTCGGAGACACGTGTTTGTTTTGTTTTCTGGGTGTGTGTTGTGACTAAAACACAAGGAGTATGTATGACTCTGTGTGTGTGTGTGAGCTATAAAAGCTGTCGCTTCCCCTCTTTCCCTGGAAGTCAGAGGGGAGGAGAGCCAGTAGCTCTCCGCAGCAAAAATGTGTGTGTTGGTGTTTGTAAATGCACGTGCATGTGTGTGAAATCAGTGTCTGTGTCGGAGAGGGAAAGTGCTGCTCCTCCCAGCCTGTTATATGAATGAAAACATCTATCTATCTATCTATCTATCTTCTACTCACTTTTTCTATCATCTGGCTCTCATCTCTCTCTCCTGTATGTTCCCTGTCCTCCCTTTTCCTCTCTATCTCACTTTCCTCGTCTCCGCTCGTCTCACGGTATCGTGTGTTCGTCCACCTCCTCCTAACTCTCCCTCTCTCCCTCCCTCTAACTCCCCACCCTCTCCCTCTAATAGAAAGCTCACATTTCTCTGGTCTCGCATATAGACACAGAAAGAGGGAGGGAGGGAGGGAGGGAGGGAGAGAATAAATAGATGGTCCGGCTTTTCCTCTTTTTTTTTTTCACTGTCCATCCATTCGCCTGTCCTGCTCGTCTCCTCTCACCCTGTGTGTGCTGCCCTCGTGCTCCCTTAATTAATCTGTGGCTGTGATTAAAACACACATTTTGCACGGCTATTTCAAGACTGGATGATGTTGATTCAGCACAGGTAGATTAAATGAACCACTCGCTGGTTATAAACTTGCAAACACACTCAACATCCTTATTATACATCACTTTTATTCTGCGTGTGTGAGTGGTCACTGACTCGGGGCGCACACAGGCACACACTAATGTGTCCTATTTCCTGTTCATATTAGCCAGAAAGCTGCAGATGCTACACAGTATGTAAGAGTAAGAGTGACTCTCAAGATGTGATATCATGAAGTAATTCATGGAGGTGAACTTCACACATTTTTTTTAGTATGCAATACCAATATCAGCAGCACATTGAAATGCAGTGCAGCTCCTGTGCACATGCAGAGTGAGGATGCTAAATCTTTTAAAGTCAGTCTGCCCTGCAGCTTTGTACTGACAGATAACGGCCAACAGAGGGCGGTGTGAGATACAGAAGAGAAGAGAAGAGAAGAGAAGAGATTAAGGATATACTAAAAACTCTGAGATAGAAAAAAGAAAGTATAACTTTTTGGGCATAAATCCAGCCAATCACCTTGAAGAACCAACTCTCATAACTCAATATAAAACATTCAGAATCTATATGAAGGCATCATCAGATATAATAACAAAAGAACAACACAGAACAAAGCAGATAGTATTTTTTAATATTATTGTTGAGAGCTTATAAATACATTGTCTTTATGTCTTTTATGGGGTATACATCTGCAGCTTACTACCCTCTAGCTTGACAAGACTTTACTGCATTGGTAATAAAAGCCTGTGAACAAACACCATTACTGTAACACTTAATTCAGCCAACTGACACATCACAACAACACAAATCACTCGCAAGAACACAAGGACGACCTTTAGCTCAGGTTTGAGATTGTTTTACTTGCCAGTAAGTGGAACTGCTCGACAGTGTTTGATATTTGACCCTAGCAATCGAAATCAGCCACTTAGATTATCTCTGACACACATCCCAACTCCACGTGGCCCGTAACGGCACAGACATGCCCAAAGGTGGATTTAAAAGTATAAATCTAAGAGGCTTTGAAACAAGGCATCAATCTCATCCATGCTTATCTAATGTATAATATATACTGTCTCATTTAGGACCTCTAAAGGATCCATACGAGATGCAAGTCAGATCAATAGTCTGTCACTTCTCTGAGGCGGATTCATTTGTTCAACAACGTTTCTACCTGCTGTGGCTGCTTCTAATCTCTGAAATATCTCTCTCCCGACGTGTCTTTGTGCTCCACATCAGATGAGTTTTCATCCCTGAGGGGATACTGGGTCATTACAGTAGCAAAAAAACTGGCTATAAATAACGATGCAACAAATAAAGAAACATTTAAGACATGCCAACTTCTACAGTGAGCAGGAGCTCTCATTATTTCCCCGATTCACACAGTATGAACAGAAATCTGTGGATAATATGAAGGGCTTGATATGCTGCATGAAAGCTGTGCTCATATGTCCGAGTGTGGAAAGGGCGTTACTGATGCAGTCATCTCTGCCCCCCATCTGTGGAGTTTTTATTGTTGACTTTTGAGCTGACTTGGCACACGAAGGGACACGGCAGACTTTGCTTGTTTTAGTGCGTGCGTGTGCGTGCGTAACAACTGGCAGCCCGGGTCATTTCACAGCCGGTCTTCAGGTATCAGCTCCAGCTTTCATTTGCCACGTCGTCAGGCAGGAGGTGGGAAGCCGTTGGATGCTGGGACTCCTATTTTTGTCCTTTTCTGTTTTTTGTTTATGAGAGAAGCCGCTAAGACAAACTGAAATCAGTCATGTTGATGCGGCAATAAAGCAAGGACGTATGAAAGTATGACGTGTGCGACACCCCAGAACTGCTTGCAATAAATGCTACATAAATAAATGTGGTTGTTAAGCACTGGCACAATGTTTGTGTTTACCTATAAACTATATTTATGTAGACACTCTCCTGAATGTATCATAATTTCCATTTCATAATAAGAACATCACACATTTGAGGCATCTGCAGTAAAAAGGCCAGCGGCAGCCCAGTAGCTACAAGCTGAATGGCTGCTCTGTATATTGAGGTAATGCCAGTTTTTATAAAGTTAGCATGATAACCAAGGTTATGGTTGATGTGGACAACAAACAAAACAGTCAGTGTGTGTGTGTGTGTGTGTGTGTGTGTGTGTGTGCCATGTGTACAGCAGTCACACACTTCCTTCGGGATTTACTGTCAGGAAGTGACAGCCTGGAAAAGAGTTTCACCGACAAACAACATCAGGCTGCTTTCACCTCAGTGCTACCAACAGAACAGATCTATCTCCAGCAGATGGTGATTTGTTACAGGAAATGCACGGGTGGCTTCAAACTCATTTCAGTGCAGGTTCTCGGGGGCGCGAAGATAAGAAACACACTTTAATATCAGTGAAGGGAGAGAGGCACGAGTTGCAAAGTTTCCCCGAGAACTTTTTCCCCCCCTTGATGTCTTTTTCTTTCACGCGCTGCATTCGCACAAGAAACATCAATATTTAAAGAGCATCAGCTGCCGATTGATTAGATTAAACCGATGGAGACACACGGCCTGAGGAAGTGAGTATTAATGCTGTCAGACAGACACATTTTACAGCTACTTAAAGCCAGAATTTACCAAGTGAAAGCTCCTTTTACTTGTCCTATTTCAACCTAATGCCACAAAATTGGGAAAGAAACATAATAAGAATAATTCCCTCGTTTTTGGGGGGGATTTAATATCGTGACATTTTTACTATCCAGGACCGCAGACTACAAAAACGTTGCAAAGACTGCTCCGAGGTTGGCTGTGATATCTCTCTGGTGCAGATTTAAATCTTTTCTTGTGCTTCACGGGGCATCACACTGCTTGTCTTTTTTCAGACTTCCTCTTGTGACAAAATCTGTGCATTATGGCACGATACCTACAGTGTGCAACAACTACCGGCGTGTTACAGTAAGAAGGAGATGACACAGAAGCTAAAATATAGAACAATTAGTCTACGTCGCTATGTTTTCCGCGGTCCAGTAGTTTGTGTTTGAGCATTACCAACCATAAAATTAGATTGAGCGGACTCATTACCAGCACTGCATCATGACTACGCGTTCACCTGATCGATGACAGCTGTTGTTCACACTGCTGGAGTGCTTACTGTACTTGCACGCAGCACAATCTAAAGTAGCGAAGCGACCATTATTCTATATCATCAAGTATGGATCCCTGCTTCTTCACCAAGAGCGTCTCCTTCAGCACAAAGTTGTTTTTACTGATTGTCATAGCGTCTGTCAGAAATGAGACATGTCCCGACTCACTAGTACCACTTAAAAATGAAAAATAACCTTGCTGATGTTCCCTGTTAAGTCGCCGACTCACCAAATAAACATGGTTTATGGTTTTTTCCACTTTGTGTCACACAATCATTGACAGTATAAAGAATGGATGCCACATCCGTGATGTACGTCACCCAAAGGTTTGAAGCTCAGGACCTGGTGGCTCTGTGCTGAAGCTCTGTTGCTTTAGGTCTGCAGACAACAGAAGTTCCCACTGAACCCAATGCAGCCTCATTTTTGCCCATCCATCTGTATGATTTAGACATTTCTCAACGGCTAATTAAAATGAAATTTGTTCAAATCGTGGCACCTGCAGTTGTCAGGAAACTAATCAAAGCATTGCTGAGCTCCTACGTGTATATTCATTACAGTCTGAAGTTCATAGCCAGAATTAAAACATGAGAGATATGTTGTGAAAAATAAATTAGACTCCCCGAGGAAAGCAAGTAATTTTCAGATGTACTCCCCTGACCTGACAGCTCAAAAGCGATGAGTCTCCTTTCATGAACCATCACACAGCCGACACACACTTTGAAAGCGGATAAACACAACCACACTCGATAACAAAAAAACATCAAGTGATAAAGCATGAAAAGATCCGTCCCACAAAGATACTGCACTCGAAAACCACACTCTTCTATCGCTTTATTGAAAATTTCAGCGAGAGCGTATCAGCAGCGAACTGTTCGCCTGTGTAATACAATACAAAACATTTCTACAAAATCAAGAGACTAGCGAGAGCTGAAGGGAATGTGAAATTGAATTACTAAATGCCAGCATGAAAGATTCCTACTCAGCCCCTGCAAGCACAAAGAGCCCGAGAGCTTCTCCTCTAAGAGGTGTAAAGATTAAACAACACGCGTTAAATCCCTCTGACATTTTGATGACATATGGATTCGTGAAATCAGCGAGCATCCCACGATCACATTAATGCGATCACTTCAACAAAAATAACCCCGACTCTAATGAGCTTCAGCTAATTGTCTAATTAGTTGGCCTGATAAAAGGCATGGGTTTGGCTTCCAGTGGATTTTCACCATTAATCTGTCTCTGCATGTGGCTGAGTGTGTGTGAAGACAGACAGACAGAGAGAGAGAGAGAGTTAACATGTTTGGAGTCTGAGAGATGCCACGCAGTGAAGAAATCCATCAAAGAGAAAATGTTTTTTTTTTTTTTGAAAAATAGCCAATTAAAGTAGATGAGATGAGAGCGATTTAAAGCTCACATATGGGTACCTGACAGGCGTTATACTTCAACACACACCTGCACACAGACACTGAGACGTGTGCACAGAGAGAGACACACGTTAGACAAGAGCTCCCTCTACTGTTCATAAGGTCTAAATGGTAAAAATCCAATCACTGCATACATTATACAATCAATGTCCATCCACTGATTAATATTTTATGCATAGTGGAGGAATAATAAAAATAAATGAGTGCAGGTACTAATGCCACCATCAGCAGCAGCCGTTACTTTACAGATAATAATTTAAATGATATTCTCATTAAATTCTCATGCAATACTATAGATTAAGGTACTTAATCTATATATATATACACCGGCATTATCTGCTGCATTACAAGCACTGATGAGAATTCATATCATGGAAATTAACAGTCTTGCAGAGTGACCACAACGCAACCAAGTATTCTTTCAAATAAAGTGACCATCTTACTGTCCACCTCTCTGCCCTTCTCTCTCTCTCTCTCTCTCTCTCTCTTTCCCAGCCACCTTCAGCATTATTATACACACAGATGCCTCCTGACCTTTCTCTTTACATTCCAGATGCTTCCCAGCTCAGACACTTTGTTCCTTTGTCAGTTTGTCACCTCAACCTACCTGCCTGCCTGTTTTGTCTGAGTTGGGGTCCGATCCTGTATTTCCTGAGCCGTAACACATCAGTAGAACAGCTTTTCTCTGTCATGTAATCACACATCTCTATCCAGGTTAAGAAAACTGTCTATATTTTTTTAAGGAAACTCACTTGTACTTGCAAGGGAGTATTTTTTTCACCGCGGTATTGCCACTTTTTACTTTTGCAAAGATCTGAGAACCATATGTCAGTGTGCTATATTCTCTGACCAAGTCACTCTGCACAAACACCTCTTCACTGCAGATGGATTCATGCCTTAAACTGATTACAGCAAGCGAGACCAAAACAGTGATTCATAGATGAGTATGTCTTACGGCAGTGGGTGGCAATTAGATAACCGCAAGATGAGAGAAAAGCGGCATTAACGATGGATCTATGTGATGATTTGGTGATCCGTCTCAGCTAATACAAGCGTGCAGATGAACAGTTCTGACAATCTGATGCATCCGCAACAGTTGCACCATCACACATTTCTAGCAGCAAACACACAAGAGGGGAGAAAACTTTAATTAAAGTCAGAAGCCTGGACGTTAAGTTGCCGCTGAAGTCAAGTGAAACTGAATCTGAGCCAAGCTGTCAAGCCGAGAGCCAAACACCCCAAGCATCAATTTAATTGGTACCGAGTATTGAGGACAATTATGAGAGTATGTCGGCACATACATATACATATATCTAGATTTTAGCCTCTGACTATAAAATCTGGCTGCGTTCACACCAGCAGTATCTCCCTCTTCCTGAAATAAAGACATCTCTCTCTTGTTATCTCACTTCCTGCAGAAAGAGCCTCGTAAAAAAAAAAAAAAGAAACATGTGAAAACCTCGCCTGACTTTAATCAGCCCCTGCAGGCACTGAAGAGCGTCCTCTTTTAATTTTACTGGCTTCCTTTCACTGGCTGTCTTCCATCTACCACACAGGGAGTATCTGGTCTAAAGGGCACGAGAAAACACCCTTAATTAACCAATCACTAACATTTTCACTACGACAGATAATGTGTCTGCTTGACGGGAGAAAAGGGAAACTGCTTTTTTTTCAGTGTCTGTCTGAGTCTAAACAGTAGCACAGGAACGTCTTATTGAAAAATCAAAGCCACCTAACAGCACAATGCAGAAGCTGCTTCACGCCTGAGTTGAAGAGTTGACAGACAGCTACTGTACAAAGCTCCAAATGAGTGTTTCCTCCTGAATAACTGTCAAATAAGACTCGGCGTTAAATATGTAAAAATGTTCTGTCTGTGCTGCACTGAATGTGGAGACAAAACCCAAGGTCTTCCCTGAATAATGGGGTTGAACAGCAGAACTTTGTTCAGCTTGGAGGTAATGCCCACAAAAGACGTGTAAGTCCTTCAAATCCCTTTAAAAAGAAAGCGTGGTTACTCCATGAAGAAGTCAGAGCTTCATTAATGTTGCTGTCTACAGTGAGTCTGCCTAAAAATTCATTTTGTTTTTGTGAATCTGTCAAGCAACACTGCATAGAAATTAGTATTTTTTTTTAAATTTAGCACCTCCAGTTTCAGAGAGCAGTACCACTGTGGTAAATATGGACAGCTGTACTCGTGTGTTTGTTATGATCACATTACTTATGATCAAAAACTAGCGAGTTGACAACTTCGCTAACAGCCAAACATCAAGCGTCCAAGTGCAACAACACAAGACATAGCAGCCAGCTAATATTACTTACTAACCCAACTGCAAGTAGCCCAGCTTGGCATCTGTCTTTCAGCCTTTTATTTCACAAAGATCTCGACTG
The DNA here is from genome assembly GCA_014281875.1 of Nibea albiflora. Classification (NCBI taxonomy): domain Eukaryota; kingdom Metazoa; phylum Chordata; class Actinopteri; family Sciaenidae; genus Nibea; species Nibea albiflora. The sequence goes on from CM024797.1 coordinate 6,898,050, forward strand.
AAAGTCGGTCCCAGATTTATTCAGCTGGCGGCTTTTCGCTTGGTTACATTCCCGGCTCGCCCAGCTCAGATTCTGGCACGACACTGGCTCTACTCTCTGCCAGCATTCCTCTGTGACCCGGTACTGAAAACCTTCAAATGGTGTTATGGACACCCGGGTCCACCACTTCTGTCACTTCTTCGGTGACATTGTGCTTTCAGTGAAGAAATACTCTCCAATTCACCTAATGTTAACTACTATGGGAGCTGTAGTAGTTCCTCAGAGGACAAGGATCGTTCCAATCCACTGTGGTTTGGATGCAGGAATATTGTTTGACCAGACGGATTCTCTTGTGATTTCGTGATATCGCCAGTTCAGCTGCCTTACAAGGTAGAGACATCTTCATTGAGCATTGTAAAACTTCCCTCACTCCTTTTACCATTTATCAGGAGCTAGAGCTCATCAAAATGTGCGGTGTACTTTCCACAGCATAATCAATGCTAATACTTCATACAACGGTTAATTTGGAGTGATTTTGAGGTGAGTAAAACCTCCAAATGTCCTTAACTCTCCTCCTCACATTCTTCACTGCCATGATCCAGTCTCCAGCAGCATAAGATGAAAAAAGAAAATAAACCTCTTAGACCAGTTTTTATCCGTGATAGAAAGCCTCGGGGCTCTATACAGTTTGACCAATATTACCACAGACCTGGGTCTATGCATCAGCACAGTCACCATGAAATTGAAAATGCAATCAGCGTGGGGAGACGGCTCCACTCTGAGCCGCCAACCCTTAAAATTCATCCAGGAGACTTCACTGTCTTTGATCCAGACTCAGCCTCCCGACCTGTCTGTAAGCTGCTGCTGCCTCGTCTGCTTCAAGGTGTACAGTGAACACACTTTGGATCCAGTAATTGCCCCGATAGAAACCTGAAATGGTAACTTCCTCACGTCAGTGCAAGCATGTGAAATATAATCTATCACCAGTGACTACAGAGAACAACGCTAACATGAAATAAATATCCATACGGCCATGAACTCCTAATGGCTTTAAATCCATTTAGATGCACCTACATAGTTTTAGAAAAGCAGCCTCAGTAACCGCGATGCACACGAGCTGAAATGAATCAGTGCACACAGATTAGTGTAACAGGAAATAGAGGCGAGGAAAGAAGTGGTAACTACTCCATCAGCATGCCTCACCACAAAGCTGCTGCTCTGCTGACTGTTTAAAGGACGGCGGTGCGCAACAGCAACAATCTTTCAAGTCTTCACACGGTGAATTTGTACTCGATCCCTGTCTGCATGGTGTGATGAATGCCTTTTAGCTCTACGCTAGAAAAAAGAAAACAGAGGCAAGCAGAAACTTAACGTCAAAAAAATCATGACCAGGAAAAATAGGGCAACGTGATTGATTGAGTTTGTTGTAAATATAATTTTGGCAGTAGCATCACGCTTACTCACCAGTGTGTATTATGCGTTATGCCATGTCATATTCTGACTGGTTAGTTTCTAAAGTGTATCGCTCAGTCACACTTTGGTATTTTGGTCCTGAATTTCTGACATTTTTTGACACTTTTCCCCAATGACAGCCCCAAAATCACAAACTACCAAGGCCCTCAACTAAGGCTCATGCTTGCAGGATTGGTGTATCTTCTTCTCAGTCTTCTTCAGCCAGTCTGTCAATAGTTCAGCTCCTTATGAGCAAAAGGAGTCAACCATAATGGTTAGAACCACTCCTTGCAGTGTTCTTTTGCGATCCGGGTGCCATGTTTTATTTATTGACGTCTAAATAATTTAGATTCTCGTCATTCCTTAAAAGGTTAGCAGCATGTTTGACTAATGTAAGATGAGAACAAAACTGACTTCTTGTAAAGGTTTATGATTAGGTGGATTGGCATCATCATGTATGCATTTGACACCTATATTTATCTCACAAAAATGTGGCTTTAGACTGAAAGGGTCCAAACATAAGATGACAACAGGTTGGAGGTGCTCATCTGTTTTCTGGCTCTTTAGTTATGCATGAGTGACTCAGAGATTGACAAGTGGATGCTGAACTTGCGACTTTAATGACGCTGCTTTGACTCTTGCGCTCAATGCGCCTGAAGCACAGTCTATCCACCTTCTTACCTCATTCTCCTCCTACTTACAAGGTGGGAGGAGAAATCGAATCAGACAGACGTTACCAGCGCATCCTGGGCATTAGATGTGACTAGAATGGTACTTTTAAAAACCAGAGACACAGACTGCTGTTAACTAATTGCAGAGAGAGCGTAGGGTTTGCATTTGTCCTTCATGAAAAATATTGTATTGACTGCCTGAGTGCGTCTGGGGATTGTTTTGAGTGCATAAATCCCTCATCTGTTTAGCAACTGCTGCAGGCTTGTCTGAAAAACAGCTCGTCTGCGTGTGTGGTCTGGTGTCTGCAAAGAAAAAACGCTTACAGTATGTGTGCGTTTAATGTGGCTGCGTGCATTGTATGTCTAAGTGTGTGTGTCTGCAGAAAGGGGACAGGCTGATTCATCGTTCTAGTTGGTTATGCAGACGGGCTTAGAAAGCAGCTCTCTGGACATGGCACCGTTCCCCTCCGATATCAAATATTCAACACACACCTTTCCGTTCCTTTCCCAGACACTAAATCTCTACGCGTAGAAGCTCTCTGTAGAATGCTGATAGTGTTTACCTTACAACTCCTTTGTAAGAGAAAACAAAAGTGACTGCTGAAAGAAATGCACAGTTTATAGTGCAGAGTTTAAAGCTTATTCCATGAAAGCACCGACACCATGAAAGATCTCCACAAACTCCACGCTGCAACTAGGGTTTACAGGTAAACCTCCTCAACACAGTTTGAATGGAGCACAACATATACTCCACGGTATTCCAACTCTCTTACGAGCAAACAGTTTGGGCTGCACAATCAATTAATTTGATTATTGTCTCGATTAAAATTAGTTATGTCAAAATAAAAATTAAGAATTACAACTTTAATTTACCAAACATCAAAGTGATAAATTCAACCAACGAGTCAGAAACCCAAATTATTCAATTCAAATGCTGGAACCAGCAAATATTTGATATTTTTATCTTGAAAAATGGCTGAATCTCTGCATCATGTTTCCAAAATAGCCCACCATCCAAACATTTTATGCTAAAAAAAAAAAAAAAAGTTTTCTCCATTAGAGGCACCAAATAAAGCTCTGGTTTCCTGCTTTTGTAGTCCAGCAAGTCCAACATACAGCACTAGAGTCAATTTCCGCTGATACGACCATATTTTAGCCAACACCCAAAGCCATCATTAATGTACCAACAGACTCCTGTTCTACCATCTAGAAATGTTCTTAATCCCTTAATAAACTGGTGTCATTGGATCCTCCCGAAGAAACGTTTTACTTGAGGAAAATGCATGAATGTGACACAGTGCTGGTCTTTTCAGTCGTTCCTTTTGCTGTACAGTTTAATTTAACTGAATCGCTCAGGCCAAACATTTTACAAGCATTTCATTTCCTTCCATCTGTGTCTCAGACCCAACTCCGGCATTCAGAACTTACATGTTCCAGTTTTTCCCTCCTGCGAAGCCAGACGCTGGCTGAGTAGTCCTGCTGGCGCACTGCCGTTATTATAGAACTGACCGGCGTTGTGGTGGCTGGGATGCTGAATCCTAACCCTTGACCCCTCAGATCCGGGCCACCCATTGACCCGCGGGTCCCTCGTAGCTCCATATAGGTTACAGAGGTGTGTGGTGCGACGCTCTCTCAGTCTTTGTAAAAGAATCAGTTAACTTGTTGATCTCCTGTTAATATCCTGAAGAAAACTCTTCCCTTTTGGGATGCATTGTGTACGCTGAGCTCGACTGCACTTTATAGCTCCTTTGTACATGGTGAAAAAATGAACACGCTCATATAACTGTGAGAATATTGAAGAAATATCGCCAAGCTTTCAGTATTAGCCCTGTCCTCACCTTCTTTTATCAAAAACTTTAACACACAAGGTCTGAGACTGAAGCTTCACATTCCTCAAATGCATCACCAGACAGCTTTCATTATCATCATACCCCTGTCTTCATTAAGTAGGAGCATCCCTGTCTTCACCACCGCTGGCAAATGTCCACGGGCTGTAGGAAATCCTCTTCCAACGTGCCTTCAGAAAAGCAACACGTCTTCATGACGAGAGCTGCGTTTAGCTACACGCGGACCTGTTTAGGCTGAGCTCTCAGCAGACCAGGGACTCCGACGCCTCTGATCAGGACTTCCACCGATTGAGGCATCCCCAGTGTGGGAGCGTATGTGTGAGGAAGAGGAGGAGAGCGGAGAGGGGAGGGGTAGAGAAACACATAGAAAGATGTAGAAAGAGAGAGGGGACAAAGAGAGTTGTGGTGATGCTGACGCAGCGTCACAGAGGAAGGAAATACCCCTATGTAAACCAGTAAATGAGGACATGCGTACCTATATACGTCTCCCAAACTCTTCTTTCATTCATTTATCTCTCATTCATTCTCTTTTTTTTTAAATTCACACTGCTCCTTGCAGCCCCTCGGCAGCAACAGATAATGTCCATCATTTAAGACTTCCTTTCCTCACTATGACTATCTTCCTCCATCTATATGTTGCCTACATGTATACACTCATTTTCTATCTTTCTTCCTGCCACTTCCAACTGATTTTTTTCTTTTCTTATTTAACCGTGCTGCTCTCTTCTTTGACCCTGCGGACAGGGTGCTATCCCTGGCTGCACATATTCACCACATACACACACACACACACACACACACCTTGGCACATTACAGCAGAGTGGTGCAGTGAGGCTGCAGTTCCTCTCATTCCTTACCTTGGCTTGCCAGAGAAGCAACAGAGCTTAAAAACTTTAATTGGCTCATAACTGGCATCTAGGCAAACCCATACATGCTGCGCATACACACACACACACACACACACACACCATTTAAATGCTGAAGTCATTAGTGGCAAAAAGCCAGTGCACCTTAACTCTTTGAAATGGAAACAATCCATTTTAATTGCATGCCTCGACTCTCAGCTACTGCTGTTGAAATGCTTTCAGTGAGTCAATAGAAAACACAAGGCAAAGATACTCTGCCTATTATATGAAAAATATAAATGGTGTGCCAGTTATATTGAAAAACTGCATGCCTAAATATGATGCCATGTGGGTATTTAGGGTGAGGGTTTATTTTCAGGTGGCATCTTTTTTTGACATGAATGGACTATTTGCTGGTGCAGTGGGAAAAGTGCATTCATACATTTTCCTGGAAACAAATGAAGTAACAATATTGCATAATTTGCCACCAAGAAACACTTAAATGTGAGATACACTGTATACACACGACTTTACCTTTCAATACTTGAACCAATCAGTGTCGGGAAGGACTTGCTAATGACTTATGCCTTATGTCTGCAAAGTCACGTGGCTTCTACTCAAAGTTTGTGTGACATATTTTGTGTGTTAACAGTCGTTTCAGACATTTCTTCAGTTAAAAGACTGCGACGCTAAAGCTTACAGGAACAACTCCTCTCTTTGCCTGAACCGCCCATGCAAATGATCCCACAGTCAGTAAGGTCTCCCAAAATATAAACACTGCACAGCTTTACTCATTTGTTTGTTAAATGAGACAAATAATCGATATTTCAATTAATGTACTGCTGCTGGCTCGCCTTTTCAAACGGCAGATGATTTTCGTTCGGCCATATTCCGTCTTCCCGCAACGCTGAGTCATTGCACGCCGGTGAGGAAGCTCGCATCCCGAACAATCTAGCTCCTTCTCCAAAGTTCTGTACACCAATCACATTTCTCTCTGCTAGCAGAGTGTACTGTATCAGTAGCCATCAGTGGAGACGCCGGCTGAATACTGAACACGGAGGTTAATGAGGAAACTTAACTGAACACGGGCCAACTCAACCCACAAAAATGCTTTTAGGTTTTAGGCTATGGAGAAGTACATCACATTTTCTGGCAGTCCTCAGAAGTGTCTGATTGATGAGCAAGCTTTCATTATACTATATACACACAAATTACCATAAGCAGGTTTGACCAGCAATGAAACAATAGAGCACAAAGACGCACTACGAAAAGACGTCACAGCAAGCGGCATAATTTATACACGGGCATCATCTTATCTATAAAAACACAGTGCAGTGCAGCCAAACTCAGCTGAGCGGAGCAGCGGCACAGATCCATCAGGACAGCGTTGAAGCAGAAGCACTCCTGAGGCAGGGCACAGGTTATGAAACCATAGCTCAGTGCTTTTGACACAAAGAGCAACAGGGGACAGTTTTTTTTACACACTCGGTGATAAAACCTATCAATACTATTTTCCTGTTTCCTGGAGTGTTTGTTACTTCCTTTGCACTAAAAACCAAGCGGGCTTGAGCTCACAATCCCTTTTTGTCAGTTTGACAAATAGAACAGCTTGCAGTATCAAGTCCAGGTAAGCTTATCTTATATTATGTCCGGTGTATTTGTTTGTATATTATCACAGAGTACACCGGTGACAACATAACACAAAATGAACAGAGCTGAAGTAAAACGGATGAAGAAGAAACAGACCAGCTGGGAAATGGTTGACGACATGCCTTCAGCACGGCATTTTTTAAGTATTTACAGTGCGTCTAACTACTATTGATGAAGGTGCTGAAGCTAAAATCATAAAACTCATCTTTAACTCAAGGTTGCTTCTCCCATTTTCAGTCATTTCTCAGTTGAATGAAACGGGACATCGCCTGTGACACCTGCCTTTACTGCTTATCCACCCATAAAGACCGTCAGATTTCCATTCAGAAGACAGTGTGACGCACCGAGTCACAGTCTGAATAAACAGCCTTTTATGCTCTCAGACTGATGGTGCGTGATGTCTGATGGGCTTAGATTTTCCCATCCATTGAGTTATATAGTTATATCTGCGCAAACGTCCCTTGCAATTACCGCTTGGAGTGTTGATACAAATCTGTTTCATTATATAAGAGTAAAAAAAGATTATGCCTGGCTTCTTGAATAATAGATGAAGTGTAGAATCTTAGTTCTTTATTATTTTGCCCTTCACTGGATATAAACAATCTTTATTCCTCTGCTTATTTTCAGCAGATTATTTGACAGCCCAAAACATAAATCCATTGTTTATGAACAGGCATTTCAAAGCAGCACATCGCAGTGATGATGGTACTATAGGCTTCAATGACCTTTCCTTTACAGTGGCATCCAAAGATTAGTCAGCCAAATATGCCTCAGCCAAAATCAATACCCTCTCCTAAACCATCAACAGCTTTGAAAATCGGAGACACCTTACCTCCATCGCCTGCCTCCAGCTCTTAAACCCTGTCCTGGATAGTCTGTGAGCCGTATTTCATCTCACGCATAAGCAAATGCAAAAGACTGTTTGAGTCCAGCTTGAAGAGACCATTAAATACTTTGGTCCATATCAGGTTGGTCATGTGATAATCCCGAATAAGGTTAATGGACTATATGTCCTGCCAAGTGTAAAGACACTTCCAGGGCCTCTGGAGCAACAAAGTGCTGCAGAAGAAACCAGAGAGTTCGTTTATGGAAGATTACTTTTTTTAAAATGAGTCTTGAGACCTTAAACACTGTTTTCTCTTGCAGTGTCTGTCTTTCTCCCTCTTCCTATCGCTCTAACAGATGGTGATCACTCTCTGTCAAGTCTCTACTTCCTCTCTCCATCTTTCTAAATCTCTTTCTTGCCTCCTGTGCCTCAAAGTTCTGCCATTCGTTGTCACTTTCACAGTCTCTCTGTGAATCACGCGTCCTACGGGCTCTCAGAAGTGACCCGTGAATTTGAATGTGAGAGGCACGCAAGTTTTAAATGTAACTCAATCCACGCAATCACTAAAAAACGTGTAATTGTATTTCTGGGGTACTTTAATCTTTGCAATCTTTTCTCCTTCTTCGGACTGTAACATCCATCAAGCAGTGACACTTTATCCTTCGGCCCCTTAAATGATCTACTTCAATTCTCTCTCACTTGTTTTCTCCCCTTCTCAGTGTCTCATCAGCTGTGCTCTCTACAGACTGACTGCAAAGTCTGGAGGGAAGAAGCCCACGATAATTGGATTGATTCCTCACGGCTTCCTCTCAGTCGCTGAGGAGGTTTATATAAATGACACAGTTTGAAAATAAAGGTTTCAGAGGTATGCACTAATGTTTTGATGCGGCTCTTCAACAAAAGCAGGATAAAGCGCTTGATCTGAGTCATGTTGCAATATGGTGAGAAGACAGTTTTCAGTACATGTGGGGGTGGTTGGCAAAACCAGCAGTGTTGCAGAGTCTGCTTTGCAAAACATACTGTATATAGCCACTACTGAACAACATTAGATGTTTTAATATGACTCATGCTACTATGTTTGCTATCTCTCTCAGTGTTTACTTAGACTGGTGGTGGCCTGCAGCTGAAAAAGAGAACTCAGGACAGCTTAAAAGACTACCCTCTGCACTAAAATACTAATACTAGTCATTGTAAATACTGATAGCAATGGACAGCTGGCAACAAGAATACTACAGCAATTTACTTTCTGTTGTTGAATCTGTCAGTTTCAGAACAATTTTCTCCCTACCTTGCCATCCACCTATCACTCTGTCGACCGTGCTGTCTGGTTGACTGACAAGTTGCTGAGTATTACAAACCTGACTGCAATACCTAGAACCATGACCTGCTGCTAAGGGGTTCATCCTGGGCCCGAGGATGGTGGAAACCGAGGGTCTGGTAGTGGAGTCGTTGGTGCCTGTGTTCTTGGGTGGCATTTACCTCATTCTACCTCGTCTCTCTGCCCTCCTGCTGCCTCATGTGAGTGCTGTGGCTCCTTACCTTTCACACTCTGTGCTTTCTACCACTGTACTCCAGAAGCTCCATTCTCTTCCTCTTCAGTACTGACTTGTCTTTCTGGGACAATCATTAGGCTTGCAGGCCCTTGTTCCATTTTGTTCCAAGAACTTGTTGTCACACTCTGTCTGCTGTTGCTGGAGGGAAAAAAATGGAACAAAGCATTAAAAAAGCTTACAGGACAATCATGTTTCTTTGTCAACAAATCTGTAGCTTTCCTTTCATCAACTAATACTATATTTAAAATGTAATAAAGATTACAGGCCTACAACACCGTCAGATTCCACCACTTTAACACTGAAAAGTAACTAGTAACTAAAGCCATGTAGCCGTGTAGTGGAGTAGAAGTATGTTGTCTATGAGTAGATTATCCCTGCTGCATTTGTTCATATTGTATAGTGTTAATATAAATAAAAAAAATGCTAATTCATTCAGATATTACTTCTATTTGGACAGGAGAGGGGAGTGTCAACAGGAAAAGCAAGATGAGCAAAACATGGTGAGGTAATAAATAAACTAGAAATACTAAAATTGAATTTCAAAATCTAAAAACGTATGTGGGCTCTATCAACAGTGAACTGAAACACACGTATAAAGAGTTACAGATTATGTTTTAAATCAATACTCATCATGAAACGTTGTCAAATGCCACACATTGTAATTTCAACATGCCACTCAACTCCTGACACAAGCTGTGGTCATCTCAAGACTAGATTACTGTAAGGCCTCCCAGCCTGCACGGTGAGAGGCCTTCACATCATCCAGGACGCACCTGGTCTGCAAACAGCCCGAAAGGTGACATGTCACCACGCGGCTCGCCAAGCTCCACTGGCTACCTGCATTAAACTCAAAAGTTGTCTCTGATACTCCACCTACCTACTTTAACGCCCTCATGCAGGCATGTGTCACCTCACGACCGTTGCGCTCCTCCAATGAACCACGCCTGGCTCTCCCACCTGTTCCAAACCTCCTACTTCCTCTCCTAGCACCACCAACACCGCTATACACGCCTAAATCTAACCCTTTAAGAATTAGTCACAGCACTTGTTGTTGCACAAATGCTTTCTCATCACACTGTACCGTGATTGTCCCCCCGTTAAAATCGATGGTGTTACACCAAACGGCCTCTAGGGGGGCAGCAGCGCGCCTTTGTTTCCTGTGATCGACCGTAGAAGAAGAAGGAGGACAGGAGGAGGAGGCTACATCAACAGAGGAAACATGGCAGATGACAAGGTCGGTGTCGGCAACTCTTCACAGTTTATCATGTATAAATATTGTATATTTAGCGTCTCTACGTTAGAGCAGCAACCCGTCTAACTCACAGCGTCATGAAATGACTATGAAGTAGCGTTAGCTGCTAACGTTAGCCGGTTAAAATGGTGCGCAGGCTGCCGTGTTGTTAGCTTAGCTTCATTAGGGTCAACAAATGTGAAGCGTGAAGGTAGTTGGAGAGTTATGTTAAGTGGCTGAATGGATGTAGTTACAGCTGGTTTATTTGACACGTTTTTAAATAGACGTGAAGCGCTGTGGACACAACAAACCCGCTAAAAGAAAGAATGAATGAACTGACGGCTAGCCGCTAACCAAAAGCTAACTTAGATTACTTTATTAGTTTATTTGAGCCTCGTCTGCTGATTAGACCAGCAGTGACGCTTGTTGTCCAGTTTACAAACGAGGAAACCGTGACCTATGCTGCTTAATTATAGTTTAATGGGTCTATCTTAAAATGTAATAAGAGAATAAATGGACTGTTTACACCAGCGGTGTCCAAACTTCTTTTAAAGAGGGACAGATTTGACATTGTGAAGATGCCCGGAGGCAATACTACCATTTAAAAAATGAATGAAATGAGCATTGTTCTGTAATAATTTTATTTTCATTATCACAACTATCTTAATTTTAAAAAATGACAATGTAACCAAGCTAAACTAACCACACGTGAACAAATCTAAAAAACTTTTCACATCTGGTGTCGGATATCAAAGAATAAAGTTGATAGAAATCTTCAAATGTTCATTTTAAACAGGACTTATTATGAGTGATGCACAGTCTGTTAACATTTAAGTTTAAAGCGTGTCACTCTTACAAGATCATTCAGAAAGTAATATTCTGTGTCACATGGACAGATATATAACACCAGTAGTTATGTCCTTCAAGGTTCAAATGCTTTGTTATGTCAACCCAAAAAAGACAGAGTCATACAGTGCCTGACAATCCTAGCAGGCCATAGATATTATATTATAAAAGTGAAGCTTCGGCCACTAACCCTAACCCTGGGCCAGACTTTGGACATCCCTGCTTTACAACAAAAAGTGTAGAGATACAAGATTAGCCTAGCGACAGTAAAATCAGGTTTATCCTGAAGTTGACAGGATCAGCAGTGCAGCAGCTCGTTGCCACTTTGACTTTATGTAACTTTAATTTTGTTTGTCACTATTGTCACAATACTTTACAACTTGCAATTTGTCTCTGTTTGTGTGTAGAGTCCTCTGGGCCAGCTCAAGGATCTGGTGGAGCTGAAGGACCAGCTGGAAGACATTCAGAGACGGGTGGAAGACGAGATACAGGCCGGGGTTCCTCCAGTAAGGTTCACACGATGACCAATCACTAATATGCACATGTTGAGGTTACTCCGCCTGAGTTTTGCTCACAGGCCGTGCAGATATGAAAAATACCACAGCCACTGACCTGTCATCAAGTAGCAGCTCTAATCTGTCCTCTCTCTCTTCCCTCCTTAGGGAGGCAGCCTGCTGGGTTCTCCTTTCCTGAAGGGTTTTCTGGCCGGGTACGTTGTCGCAAGGCTACGCTCCTCGGCGTTGATGGGTGTTGCCGTCGGAACGTGTACAGGGATCTATGCGGCACAAAATTACGCTGTTCCCAACATTGAAAACACCATCAAAGACTACATACGCAACCTGAGAGGAGGACCGAAATGAGAGGGGAGGAGGAAATGTAAGAAGACAAGAAAACGGGAGAGACGAGATACAAGAGGAGGGTGTTGATACAACTTCATACGGGAACAGATATATATTCAAAAGTCAAACCTTTCAGCGGTCATTAATTCAACCTCCCACATAAGTAAATAGAAAAATTCTAAAGTAGAAACTCATAGATTATGGTCAAACTGATTCTTATGTTTGGTAATAAATTGAGCATATTGCCATGCACGTGGAAAGAATTACCTTGCAGTTGATTTAAACACAGCAGACCCCATATTTCTTTCCCAAATGGTCAATGATTGAAATTTAGACAAACTGCTGCCTCTATTAGCAGCTCATTATAGCTGCTATAATTGATTTGTGACCTCAATTCTCTCCTGCCTGAAACCACAATATGTGCTTTCTTTAGATTTATTGATACAAGACCAACCAATATCCACACGTGCAAGCCAGCTGTGTTTGCTATTTCACCTCCTTTATGAAGGAGGATGTCTCGAGGGAAACACAGCACATTTCTTCTGTGGTCCAGACAGACTCAGAATATTAAGTTTCTCCTAGAGGAGCGCTTATTTCTTCTTCTTTGTTGTCTTCTGCCATGTAGTGATCAGAAATCTATTATAGCAGCCTTAACTAATTTGCACTTATTTGCTCAGGGGGTGACAGATTATGTAAAAATGATCTCACTTCACGCCTCAGTGTGCTCTTTAGTGTAAAACCTGTCAAAACCCCTCATGGTTTTTGTTAGTTTTCACCTTGTTTGCAGCTATCAGAGCAAAGTCTGCGGTGTGAAATGACTCATCTTTGCGGGCACGACGACCCCCTGTGAGATTATAGGTCAATCACTTGGTAAAACATGTTTAAATTGTAGTCCTCATGTCTGTAAATGTTCACGAAAAATAACTTCAGGTACACTTTTTCAGAGATTTTTGAAACTTTAAAAGTGACACACTCCATTAGAAAAAATAAATAAGGAAAAGTACTTCTGGAAATGTAAGTAATATTTCTCCATACAGTCACTCAGACTTCAGTTTGGTAAAGCTGGAAAACGGTTATCAAATGAAAATGTGCGCCAAAGTGAATTTTTTTGTTAAAAGATGTAGTTTTAATTGCACTTGGAAGTTTAAAGTATTTTATGTAAAATATATATTAAGAGTGCCTACTCTGGTCTGGACTTGATATATTCATCTCACGCCATATGTGCAATAGCCTTTCCTGATGGGATTTGGCTGCCATTTCGTATGCTGGAAAGTAGTTTATCTTTTGCACTTTTAGGGCTTTAAAGCTTTCTCTTGCAGCAATCAACAGTTTTGTTTTTTGTCCCAGAAATATCCAAACGTGTTGCGATGTAGTCAAGAGTTTAAACGTGTTGTCTACATAATGTTTTAATGAGTTTCAGTTTTTTCTTTTCATTTTGAGATAATGAGTGTAAAATTGACATCAGTAAGCCGTCCGTAAACGATGCTTCTACTGCAGCACACTAAGTATTATGAAAAATGCAATGCACCTAAAACACTACCACTCTCTGTAGTAGACTGGCATGAGAGTTTAAGTTTTCATTTTGGTGGACAGATATTTCACTTGGGTGGATGATGTAAAAATGCTTTTGTTAACTTTTTCATTTATTTTTTTTTACATGGTAAGTTTCTGACACAAACCAAAAATCATCTTTACAAACGTAAACACTCCAGCAGAGCTTTTCAAAGTAGAACGCAGTGTCTGTCGCCTGCAGTCTCAACTCCGAAAGCCCCTCCACTGGTGTATGCTGATTTGAGAAAATAAAATCTCACCTAGGATAAGAAATGTAAAAACTGCACTAGGATGGTGTTCACCTGACGACAGCATTAGTTACTCTGGGTAACTGCTGTTCAAATTAACGCACAGTGCTTGTGTAAACAGCCAAAATCCATACAAGAGAAACATATTTCAGTCTGAGGTTGTGCTCATTTTAATTTTTACTTTGACTGTAAGCGTATTTTTAAAAAAAAACTGTACTGTATGTTTGGTAACTGGAACAAAGAAAGAACTTGTGCCTCTTGACAATCATTGTGTAGTTTCTCAGTTTTCTGTCTATTATGTTTTTGCATGTTTTTGTTTCTTTCTTAAAAGACTTCATATGCTGTGGAATCTGAAACATGACCGGTCAGTTCATGGTGCTTTATCTCACAGTCTCATGATGGGTTATCACTCCTGCACATCAATGCAGATGGATTCAATTTGTGATACTGGAAAAGAAAACCTCAAAACTGTTTTTAAAATGTTTATTTGGGTTGTTCAAATAAATGGGGGGGGAATACAGTTTGCAATTGAGGTGTCAGTATTTTCTTTAACAAGTTTCATCATTTTTTACTACAATGTTTATCTCAGTGAACAGATAATATTTTCATTGTCAAAATATATTAATTACATCTATAATTTAAATCTGCATGTCCATGCTGTTATTTTCCTGTTCACTGCTCTTTTAAAAACTTCCCACCAGAAAAAAATATTATTTACCAAACTGAGATGGGTCAAATGTTGAATACATTAATATTTCTGTCATAAAAAAACAATACCAAACTTTTAAAATCCTGAACTTTTACGAGCCATTAAAAAAAAACTTGTAATGGATAGCAAACATCGCCTGGTCAAATAACATTGGTTGCAGATCATTTGCAATAAACTAATAAAATGATAGCAAGCAGAGAAATCGTTATAATATTGCAACTCAAAAGCCGTTTTTAAAACCCTGTTAGTCTATCTACGAATAATTATAGTGATTAAAAGTTGCGGAAGTTGTAGCGAATCATGATTTTTGGCTTGAACCATTGCTGGTCTCTGGAGGCGATTTCATCAGCTTCATAAACAGAAACAGAAAAAAAATGAAGAATTAATTCAGTTTTAGCATCACCACAAAGTGTGAGACTGAATTAAACAGCACAGGAAATATATAAATATAACAAATATACAAGAGAGATGTGTATATCACATCCTACTACAGTACTGCTCACTGCTCAGGTATTTATATATGACTTCATACATATTGAATCGCCATACTCACCATATTATTAGGCTTCAAAATGAGGCAGAGCCAAAGCCTCTCTCATCTTGCCTACAAACACAGACATTGGCGGTCAACAACACTGTCATCACAGACGTTTTTTCTTCACCCAATTTACTGCAATATTTCATGTATAAAATATCAAAAATCTGGATCTGCACCAAAATACATTCTTGTTTTTTGACCAAAGGAACTTTCACTGAAATTCTGAAATATTCTGCTAATTATAACAAATCAGGAAAAAAATACCTCCTTATTCATACTGTGCAGTATGGGAAACAAAACAATGCCTGTACTAGTGAGAAAGATTTCTGTGAGACATAGATTTCTATGTCATTATCTTCTCACCAGCAATGAAAGCTGCACTGCAGGAGACCTGTCCATTTTTGATGGTTCCAGGAATCTCCTGGCCGTTGGCTGGGTTGACACACCAGCAGTGAGTCATGAAGCACTGCTGGGGCTGGTACAAGCCGCGCTCATCACAGCTGGGGTGGAAACCTGGCACCCGCACGGGCTTCTTACCAGCGGCCTCGAGCTGGCAGTCAGTGACCTGACGAGGGGCTGAAAAATTTGAGAAGAGACTAACTAATGAGTTCAAATTCATACATTGTATGTATATATAACCATCCATCCATTGTACATAGTTGCAGTTGGGCCAGAGGCGGGGTACACCATGGACAAGTCGCTAGTTCATATACATACATGAATACAGTAAATATAAACAGAACATACCAGATTTTTCTGGCTCTTTGGTGGAAAAAGCCTGCAATACAAACAATGAAACAAGAGAACTAAGAAAAAGGTGAAGACCACACCTTCAATTTGAATTTACAAGAATGTGACTGAATTAATTAAAACAATTAATAAGACAGAAACGTGACAACATTTTCATGTTAAATAAATCATTTCAATCAATTAATTAAACAATATATACTGACTGCTATATTTGCAATAGAGGAACAGCAAAGAAAAGGGCACTGAAAGAGTTTTCAGAGTCCTGACTAACAAAACAGATCTAAGAGATATTTATGTAAAATCAATATATCATTATGGGATTCTTGAAACTTTTTATGATTTAATCAGTCAACTATTTTACCTCAGCCATAGAGACATCCATCACAGGGCAGAGCGTTCATCGCCATGTGAGTCCGCATGGGCCCGGACACTACAGACAGAAAAAGTAACAATGTGTGTGAAAACTGAGACTGATTAAGAAAATGAAAGTTAGACCCAACAGAGATAAATGGAAACTTGGATCCAGACTTGACCCAAAGAAGACTTTGAAAGAAACGTCATTATTTGGTTTGCCTTCATGCCCCAAGCAAACATGAGTAATGTCAGTGGGGATTTTCCTGACATTTGGCATTTTCTCTAGCTGCTCACAAAGGTTGTTGACCAACAACTTTTGCAGCATAACATTATGCTAAATGCCAGCATGTACAATCTATTCCTCCCAAACCTGAACTGAATTTTGCCCGCTCACCAGATCTTCCCTTCGTCATCTCGGCCTGCAGGTTGCTGTTCTGCTCCTCCAGGGATTTGATGTCACTCCTCTGGTTGAGGAGGAAGTAGGCGATCATCGCCTGGCCAGCAATCAGGAGACAGGCCAACAGGGTCAACCCTGCCACCTTATAGGCGCGGTAGGAGTTGCCCCTGGAGACCAAGAGGAGAAACACATTTAAATCTGTGGACTTGTTAGACATGTTTGAACAGAATCAGACAGAGGAACAAGTTCTTAAGGTGGAAGGAAGGCCTTGTGCAAAAACTGAGATTGGAGGTCATGGAGACTAATTCCTAGAGAGGGGGAAAGAGATGAAGATGAAGGGAGGTGAGGGAGGAGAGAAGAAAGGGACATTATAGAGGCTGATGCTTGGCGGGGATTTAGGGAAATGTTTGAAACAGGAAGTTTAATATGCACTTTACACAGTGTGCCACAACCATGTGAGCACAGTCAGCTGTTACCAGGTAGACAAAGGGAAAGTTTAGGAACTTTTTGTATCAGTCTTTAGCACTTTTTAACTCACACCAAGGACTCTGTTGGAAATACCCATGAATTTAAATCGTATGTTATCTCTAAGAGTACTTTTTAAAAACTTTTTGTTCTTGCTTTTCTCACAGCCATTGATTTCCATTGTTGTTTCTTAATATGAAAATAGTTCAGAAACATTAGAAAAGTCTGTCATCAACTGATATTCAAGAGCCTGCTGATTGATTTTAATGGAGATTATTTGAAATCAATGGCTGACTAGGGGATATTAAATATACTTTAATGTGACAAAACAAAACAAAATGATTACCGGTACCTTTCATTGAAAGTATACACAGTGTGTAGTACATAGGTTAAAACATAAGTATGAGTTGGTCCTACTAATGCAACACAAAAACATGTCTCTCTTTATATATATCTTTGTTTCAAGTCAACAGGCACATCAGGGAAGTCTAATTTATGAATTATAATTATATAATTAATTATCTAATTTATTTTCTATATCCTTTTCTTTAACAGTGAACAATAACCAGCACTTGATGGGTAAAACATACTAACATGAAGAGGGGTAAGTCCTAATTTAGAGTTAATTTACAGTGAATGGTTGACTTTGTGGGAGCCAGCTCTTTGGTCCTACAGTGCTGCGACAGCATTAAGACTGATGAACATCACAGGCCTTACCTCTGTGCTGCTGGCACATTGGTGGCTGCCTGGAGGAGAGGCTGATTTGGAGTCTCGGGGTCCGACATCTTTACAGAAATACACACCTGTAAACACACACACATCCACACAAGTGTTTAAACAGAGAATATGATGGTAATTACACACACACACACACACACACACAAACTTACACACAGAAATGATACCTTATTTCAGGTCAGGTTCCAAGCTGTTTCACAAACGTCAATGGCAGAAGTCTGTGATGGTTTTACCTATAAGGCTGAAGATAGACGGAGGGAACTGAAAGCAACAGGCGGGGGAAAAACCGCACACACATCATGAACAACCAAATTCACCCATCCGGGATTTCTGATTGGTTCCTCACGTCAGCGCGTCATCAGTTACCAGAGAGGCATAGTTTAAAGCTACATATGAATCATAAAACAGCTGGCTGGGGGGTTTATAATCCCGTCATATTACTTTATTTTGTTTTAATGTGATTACTGAAATATTTCTTGACAGATAATAACATGACAAGAATATAGTAATTATAGAAACACGTAAGAATACAGAGAGAGACATAACTCAGGCCATGCTGGACATCTGTAACAGAGTTTACACAATAAAAAAATAGTACATTATAAATCATCTTATCATCAGTAACAGTAATGTTTTGTTATTGGAAGTATTGTTCTTTTTCTAATTTCAAGCACTGCCACTATTTCTGGGTTGAGGGACCTTTTCAGCTATATAATTATTTTATGAACTTGCAGTTCAGGGTTGATAAATTCCTAAATATCTTCCACCTGACCCAGTTTGTATGTTCTACAATACCCAGCAGACCCCCTCATTTAGACCATTAAAGAGGAAGTGCCACAAGGATTGTACAGAAACACTGACAGATGTCATTAATATTATATACATACAGTGAAATACATAATGTGTATGGTGATTCTGTGTCCTTGCAGACTTGCTGACCCAGTGGCTTGAATTTTTTAAAACAAAGCTTAAGCACTTTTGTTGTAGCTGCCACACAATTATAGCATTTCCAGTTTGCAAAATATTTGGGAATGTACCGACTGGTTCAAAAGGTCTGATGTATACTGCCCTGCTTCTCACAATATGAGCGTACAAAACAAAATATTACAAAATATTACAAGTATGGCAACTAGTTGTTCTTTGTTTGTTTTGATTTTTAAGGAACAAGAAAAGTTTGGTCACAGAGAAATGCGATGCAAATGTGACATTTGAACAGTGGTTGATTAAAGGAAGTGAAAGCCCAGTGGAGCACACGGGGGAATACGAGAAGACAATTGAACATTTATAATAAATCAGAGACACTTTCTTTATCAGGGTAAAATGAAAATATAAATATATAGTTATTCGTAGAGATTGGCTGAAGCTACAAGAAAAAATCCCTAGATAGAGGGAAAGCATGCAGTAAATTTAAATTTAAATTAGACCCACAGAGATACATTTGAATTTAATTAACCTGTGCAAAGATCTTTACAAATAGAAAACTAAATAAAAAGTAACAGAATTTAGTTTTCATTGAAATAAGAAATTAATATTACAAATGGAGATTTAAAAAACCTCTATATGAATGGACTCAAAAGTGACGTTCATGTGCAGGAGTCAGTGCAACAGAAGATGAGATTGTCAATTGTCTATTGTCCTTTGTGACCTCCCTGCTGTGACTGAGAGGTTCCATGCAGACAGTTTTTTGCTGATGTCGAAGGACACCAGTCTTCTCAGGAAGTCGGATCACCATTTTTTTTTTTTTGTTGTCTAGTCCCTTATCCTCTTTTTCAGACAGAACAGACTGAAAATCACATTTAGGATCATATTAAAACTTCTGTCATCACAGTGAATTTCACTCTCACTCTTATTTTGTTTAGTTTACTTGGAGACTTGTTTATGGCCAGACATCTATCTATCTATCTATCTATCTATCTATCTATCTATCTATCTATCTATCTATCTATCTATCTATCTATCTATCTATCTATCTATCTATCTATCTATCTATCCTCCAGGCCACTGGGGGCGGTATGGGGGCGGTACGGAGCCTGTCAGCTGTCTCACCGACTAAAGAAGAAGACACTGACATTAGGACGTTGCCATTGGTTGAGCCGATGATGTTGCAGGAAGTAGACGTCTCTACCTCACCGTCAGCATCATTTCCAACAGATTGTCCACAAATAAAAGGAGCAAGGTATAAAAAAAGCTGCATTACTCTTGATGTTTAACGCCTCAACGCGGGAAAACAGCGCCGTAAATGATTAATACCGACGCTGTCCGGTCATGTAGCTAGCTGTGCTGGCGTCAGCGCGAAGCGCCAAATTTAAAATGGTTCACGACAGCTAGCAAACTTTTAAGTTCACGTCTGCGTCGCTAAATTCAACATTGCTGCAAACGTCGGCGCAGATACAACGCCCTTGTTCTGTTTAACTGTTATTTGTTTGTTAGCAATGTTTACTTGAACGTTATTCGTTGTTTTGTTGCTGTTGTTATTGGGTCAGTTAGCTCAATGATGTGACGCCGGCTAACTGTCTAAACACTTCAACAGATGACGCGAAGGCCAAGAGCGACCACTGCCAAAGCTGTGAAGTACGGAGACATAGACTCCGACCTGTAAGTGACATTCATTCATTTATTCACTCATTTTCTGCACTCATAATCCATTTCGACAAACATACACACACTTGTAAATACCATTAGAGCAGGTGTGTGTAATTTATTCAACTTTTATCTCGCCGTGCGTCCGCTGATTAATCCAGTTGGGCCGCAAATCCCTCCGCTGTTTGTAGTTTCTCAATTATCTGCACAGTCAACATTATTTTGGTGATATATCCCTGGTTGAAGACCCCTGCATTAGAGTCAGACAAACCTGGGAAAACAAACAAAAGCTAAATCCTATTTTAATTTTATTTAATCCATCATTTATCAACTATTAAATTACAACTGTTTTTGGTAATCGATTCATTGTTTCTAAAGGAAAAATATCTCTGATTTCAGCTTCTGAAATGTGAATATTTTTGGTTGCTTAGGTCCTCTATGACAGTATTGTCATATATTGGATTGTTTATTATAAATCTAGAGGATGTAATATATACTATAATTTTCTCAATCACTGATCCGAACTTACACAAAAGGTTTTAAAGGTAATGGTAGCACCGAACAGCACCATCCAATTCCAATATTTCCTTTCAGCTTACCGACAGATTTAGAAAATCTTTAGGCCATGGACATTTGTGGACATCACTGTACTTCTGGGACTAATAATTGACAGATAAAATAATCTTAAATTGCAGCTCTAATCGCTGTATTAGAATAAGATGATGTTCCACCTCATCCCTCCTCTTTCATCAGGTCCTTCTCCCAGACAGCGAGTAGTGATGATGAGGATAATGATGAATGGAGTCCACAAGAGCCAAAACCAAAAGTGCCCAGAGACGCTGCCGCAGGGCAGAAGAAGAGACCTGCTAAACCAAAGGAGCCAAAAGCACCCAAACAACCTAAAGCACCCAAAGTGCCTAAAGAAGCCAAGCCAAGGGCACCACGCAAACCTGCAGCAAAAGCACAGGCTGCTAAAGTGCTTCGGGATTCTGGTGCGTCTGGGTTGGCTGGAACAAAGAGGAAAAGAAAGGATGATAAGGCTGGAGAGGACAAAGAAGGAAAACCAACAGATGAAGAGATGGCTGAAGAGAGTGGGCCAAGTACCAGAATGAAAGAGGAGGTAATATGAGAGTATAACTACAAACAACTATAACTGCAGCTCTGTTTGTATGACTGACTGCTAGTTTATAACTGAATGTTAGAATATCTATGTATGTATCTATCTATATATCTCTTGTGTTTTTTCCTGTAGAGGGTGTCATTTATCGTGTCTGACGCCCATCAGACGGATAAATGGGCAGGCGAGGGGTCGTCACTAGCTGGGCTCAAAGCAAAGAAAGAGGAAGTGGAGGAGGATTTCACCTTTGATATGCCCTGTGTGAAGAAACAGAAGACCACTGGTGCCTGCCTGCGACAGCCAACTGCTTTACCATCATCAGAAGCGCAAGCTCTGAGGAATGAACTCAATATGAGCTGGGACTTGATGGAGGTACTGTGGGATTTGTATGTGGAAAAAGTGCCTATACTTAAGTTAGATTGTTGACAGCACCCATAGTTTTACCTCTGGTAGCAAGCGGGCTTAATTCTGTCAAGCTGTTCACAAGACCTTGTAACAGAGAAAACGAGCATCTGTTTCTAACACTGTAGTGTCTGAAGGCCCTCGATATTTATATGCACCTAATGACGCAGGCTCCAACCAACACTGTTTTTGTCTAATACAAAGTGAATAAGTCTTACTGCCTCATGGATGAAGTTTGAATGTCCTTCCCCTCAGCTGCTTTCCACTCTGACATGCGTGGAGCGATGGGTGTGCGTGAATATCATCGGGCTGCTTCGTGAGGAGAACACGGTTCCGTTCATGGTGCGTTACCGCAAAGAGATGATTAACCACATGGACGCTGATGCCGTCAGAGACGTCCAGCTGGTATATGAGGAGTTACGGTAGGCAAATGAAACCAAAAAAAAAGAAACTAATACACCTTAAACTCACATGAAAAGGCATATTTAGATACAGACTTTCATATAAACAACTGTAGCCGTTGACTCCCAGACAGCATATTTGACATTGGCCACTAGATGGTGCTAGTGCACAAGCTTTGAGGCCTTGAATGTTTCCATTTTTGTGTGACTTGTGTTTTATATATTTGTGTGTAGAAATGTATCATCACTGTGTGTGTTTTCACTGTAGTGTAATCTGTGTGTGTGTTTCTTCAGTACTCTAGCCAAAAAGACCCAGTCTGTGGTTCAGACCCTGAAGAAGGATGGGGTGTTGACACCCGAGCTAGAACAAAACCTGAGGAGCTGCAGATCAGCTGATGAACTGGATCATGTGGTCAGAATCTAAATTTTTATGCTAAAGTAAAAATATATCATTTTAAATGTGATTTTAGCTCCACTCCTCGCCGATTATCTCAACTCTGTTTTCTCTTGTCCGTAGTATTCTCCCTATAAGAAAGGCAGTAAGCTGACGAAGGCTCGCAGAGCCAAAGCACTCGGCCTTGAGGTGGCTGCCTCTGCATTGATGGACACACCACACACTCTGGATTTAAATGCATGGGTAAAGTCTGGTACTGAAGGTAAGACATAAACATTCAGTTATGTCATTAAATAAATAAATAAATGACGTATTCTAGGACAAGAATTCCCTTTGGCCTTTTCTTTTTTTATTTAATAGATGTTTGATGACATTTCTGTCACTAATTAATTATGATAGATTTTGTACAGAACTGCACAAACATCACATATACATAACAGGTCCACAAGAGTTCTGCTTTTTACAGCATTCATGTGTGTGTTTGTATGTGTCAGGTCTGTCATCGGTGAAGGAAGTGGCTACAGGTGTGGAGCATATCTTGGCTGATATGATAGCTAAAGACCCTGAGACGCTCACCCACGTGAAAACATTGTGAGGACGTTTCCATAACATGCATGCAACGTTTCTGATGTTTTGTGATGTTTGATTTTAAATTACAGTGGTGTATTTTTAACTCTCATTGGGCCTAGACTTCATATACTCCAAACAATGATGATGATAATAATAGTCCCTCTGTGTTTCCCTCCTCCTTTGTCAGGTGTGAGAACAGCTTTGTGACCATCCAGTCTTCTGTGTCCAAGTCAGCACTAAAGGAAAAAGAACAGCAGAAGTCCGTCCAAGGCCACAACAAACCCGGGGCCCATCAAAACAAAAGCAAGGACCTTGACAAGTTCCACCTCTACTTTGACTTCACCTGTAACGTCCAGCGCATCCAGCCCCATCAGGTACCGAGACTTATATTATGATCACATAACGTAGCATATCCTTCCTCCTCTCTGAGCTTCAGGGTTTGCTCTGATGTTCTTGACATAAATGTTTCTCCCAACCCTCTTGCTATTGCTACCTATAGAGTCACCAGAAAACGAAACTCTAAAAGAGCCGTAAAGTTTCTCTAATATTCAGCACATCTGTAAACAGGAGTTGAAACAAATACAGTGCCAACAGAGAGCTACTTGGGACTTTAAAAAAGTTCAAGCCGTTCCACCTAGTGCATTCACAGGTAAAAACATTTACATCTGTACATTTATTTTGCTTTCAGAATATTTGTAATCTCTTCTAGTGTGATGCAGGTCGAAATATGTAATTTAAAAAATATGTATTCACTCATATTAACCAGGAAATCCTGATTGGTTGTAAAGCATGACAGAACTAGTGGTGTGTTGGGCTAATATAGCAGTCATTCTAGTTCACAACATTTGGTCCTCATCAGCCAAACAACAAAAAGAAAGTGCAACATTTTCCTCAGTTTGGAAGAAACACTTTTACTGTGCTGACAATCCTGCTGTTACACAGTGCGCCATTTTACATCCTACTCTCATTACTCCTTCAAAATAAAAGCACTGGCATTTACAGTATAACTTTGTAAAGAAAAAATAACAGCTTAAAAAATACAGATGAAATGAACATAGAAAAAAAACAACATAATTTAAACCTAATATTTTGTGTTCCGACTTGCCTGATACACACACACACACACACACACACACACACACAAAATGCACACCATCTGTTTGTGTTTGTGTCATTTTTGTGTTTGCTTCATGTGTGCCGCTTCTTAATGCTAGCCACGTCACTCGCAGTTAGCCTTGTCTGCGCCTCCATATTTACCCCTCCTGTGCCCTGCTCTGCCTCCTCTGCTCCCCCTCGGTCCCTCTAGTGACTAGTGGGTTACTCAGAGTTGGTCCCGGGCTTCATGTGTCACCACAGCTTCCATCACCTGCTTCCTCTCTGCCACACCACACTCTCTGGCAACAGCGCTCTGCCCTACAGTCATACAATCACATACACACGCATGCGGGCACACACTCTTGCTCACACACAAGCACACCCTGCAAGTCCCCTCATTCTCTCTCCTTAACATATGTGACATGTCCCCTGCCGACATGCCATTGGATTAGGAATCTTTGATTGACAGGCTCTCTCGTGTAGTGACAGCTACTGCTGCTGGGCCCATGGGCGGACGGCGGGAAGGGGAGAGGGAGTGGGGGTGGTAAAGGGGGGGAGAGAATGAACAGATGAGCGACGTTGAGGTGCGTCCGTCACTTCTTCTTCTTGCTCCACTCTGATCTGCCACCCTCCCTCTCCCTCTCTCTCTCTCTGACTAAGCCTCAACCCTTCAATCCACTCACGCACCTCCCCTCTTCCCCTCTCCTCCTACAGTGTATGAGAGACCTTTAATTCTATGACTCGCTTTTGTCATGGAGCGTTAATCCACAGGCTGCTGTGACCCTGCTAGCTGTCGGATTCCGGCTAAAATGAACCTTTTCTAGCCGTCAAGTCGTGGGGAAGGGGGAGCAGGTGGGCGATGTGTTTTGACAGGAGGCATGTGTGTGAGCACACACTCGCCCGTTTTGCTTTAGCACATTTTATTTAGCCTCAGCTCTGCTGGTTTGTTAAAGGAAAAGGATGAGGAATTTTATGATGGAAGCGACAGGAAAAGGTTAGAGTTGGTTCAGTTAACATGAAAGTTGAGATGAGAAATAACCCCCTGTGCTGAAAGACTAAATAAAGCAGACATTACATCTAGAATCGTACAATTTGAACTGAAGTATTGCCCTCTTTTAATAAATTAGACTAAGACATAAAGAAACATGTTATGAAGACAGCAGATTTTTTGCTGCAAATACACCCAACTAATGCTACACTTTTAAATGAATCTGTCAATTATTTCTCATTAATTGTTTGGTCTATAAAATGTTGATGATGTCATCAGATTGCTTGTTTTGGCCAAATGTCCAAAACCTGAAGACAAAGAAAATCTGCAAGTTCTCCCAGTTTAGAAACTGAAACCTGAGAATGAATTTATTCTTGTGAAATGATTGAAAACAATCAAGTGATTATAGATTAATTTTCTGTTAAAGTGGTTTCTATTGGGATGTAATAGGTCCACCATCTATGTATGTCTTTATAGAATGATGTAACAGTTTCATAAATTCACGAAGTTGGTGCGTAGGAAGCTCTGGGATTCAGTATGTCTTAAAGCATAAGCCTTTTGACGTATCTGGTTGAGATGCTTAGCTCAGATTTAATTCCGTCAGATTTGATTTGAGGCCTTCTTCGAAGGGTACGCATTTACCTTATAGCTATTAGCAGCTGGTGCGCTCTCGAGTATGCCAGGGCAGATTTGTTGAGCGTGCAGTGGGGTATTTTTAATGCGATTTGCGTCGTGATCAAATGGTAGTTTAGTGCGCCAGTCTGGGGCTCGCCTGCAGAGGAGATTTGGTAAATGGAACTGTTTCTTCAATTAAACACTTTGTCTTGATGGACAGGTGGAGAAAAACAAGTTTATTTACACTCACATACCCCCAACACTTTATGTTTTTATGTGTGTGTGTGTGTTGGTCTTAATACTTTAAGTTTCCCCACAGGATAGCTTGATATTGCTTCTTGCGGTACACTGGTGCAGTACATAACTGATTTATCAGTAATGTTTTCAATTCAAAGATATTATTTCAGTGACTTCTTTTTCATTAAGGACAATGTTCATATTTTTAGCTTAGTAATTCTAAGTTGTAAAGAAATAAATAATGAAATGTTGAAGGTGCAGCCACTTTTGCGCTATAAAATACTACGAGTGCCAACTGAAAAGCTTTTTTTCTCTTTTCTCCTTCATTCTGATCTGAAGTTTTTTGTTCCATTAACGGCTGTCGGACTCCGCGCCGTGTTTGTTTTTGGACAGAATAAAAGAGTGTAAAATGGACAGAAGGAGTGCAGAGCTCTCCCCGAGAAACCGCTATGTTTGTATAAAAGATGAGAGTATCATGCTGGACCATCATCGCTTCTGGTGACTGATCTGCCTTGATATTTACAGAGTCAATATTTATCTGGAATCTTGCTGTCGAAAGAATAATATTCGCTAAATGGACCTTACATTCCATATGATTCACCAGCTATAATTTCATTGTTTTTCAGGAACATTATTTTCTTTTTAGCACTCTTCCACTAGTAGAACTAAGCCCTTTTTTATTTTAGAAATAGATTAAATCTGCTGGGAGCTATGACTCTGATACAGCACACGTGTGCCAGCCAGGTCGAAAAATAGTTCAGCTGCTGTGAATCAGTGTGAGTTGGCCTGTGTGTATTTGTTTGTTTATCTTTTATATGTCGGATGGATAGATGTGTTGATGATAGTATTCCTCTAAAGAAATGGTGAGAGAGCGATGGAGACAGATAGAGAGAAGACAGTTGCTGGCTGACTGCCCTCCCTTGGGGGCTGGTGGAAGGATAAAGGGGCATCTAGGGAAGACAGTCTGTCTGGTCTTGTCAGAGTTTGGCCAGTACTTGTCCACATGTCACTCGTGGTCCATCTGACGCACAAACACACGCTTCTCACTCTGTCTCAGATCACCCATCCTTTCAGATCACCTTCTGTCTCCCACGAGTGACCCAACCCAGGCAGAAACTGAGAGAAGTGCAGACAGACACTAGGTTATTTTTCAGTGGACAGCTTCAGAGCAAGGGCACAGATCACACAACTGTTTGGAGAGGGCCAAATATTTTGAGTTACGGTTGAATTTCAGCAGCATTGGCCACAATTAGGAAAAGAGAAGATTAATTTGGATTTATTAGATGCCAAGAAGCAAAGGTTTGGGTCAGGGTTAATGTACAAAGATCATTTAAATTGTGTGTTATCCATGCATTATTGTGCCTTGATTTTCTGAAAACAGTCCACATTGGTTAAACACTTTTTCATTTCTTATTTTTAGTTGATGACGCTCATTTCAATTTTAAATACATGTTCAAGCCTACATTCAACAAGCAAACAGCGTTCTAGGCATAGGAAGTGTAGGAACCATCTTGTAGTGCCTGTCATTCTTCATTACACAAACCTGTCTTAAAAAGATTAAACGTCAGAGCTTGAGAAGAAGGCAGCTTTGTGTTTAACTACTTTAATTTCACTGATGGGCTTTCCCAGATGTTCAGCAGATTCAGGAAGAACTGTTTTGCCCCCTTCCTTCAGCAGCAGGTTAAACGTCAGCGCTTTGATGAAGATTGTTTGAGAAATCTCATCACCGTCAGTGCTGCAGCCCAGGGCAGAAACATGCCAACGGACGAGAAATCTAACTTTTAATCATAAATCAACCAGGCTCACCGCATTAATTCTTGCCTCTGCTGTGTTTTGTAGTTTTATTTGTGCGTGCGTCGCATATGGCTGCAGCACATCTGAGGGTGCTGCTGAGCGGTAATGGTTGTGGCACCACGTGTATGGGTGTGTGTGTGTGTGTGTGTGTGTGTGTGTGTGTGTGTGTGTGTGTGTGTGAGTGGAGGGGGTTTGTAGGCCTCGCGGTCTCACCGCTGATGGTGGCGTAGTGGTGGCATTTGTCAGCTCCCTTCTTCCGCTTGGTTTCCAGATTGACGTCTTGTTTCTTGGCCCTGTTCTGTGGTGGGCTAAAGGTTCCCCACTGAAAAGGTCAGACACTTACTACTGTTTGCTTAACAGCATGTAACAATTCCTCTGAGGGGGGGACCGGCACACAACACAACAGGCTTGGCCACAGGATATACTCCTAGGCTCATCACTTTTACACGCATATGTGTGGAGAGTGAAAAGATTTCGTTTTTTTGCTTTTGTGTAGAGCTTTGGTTTTTTTATACATACGTCATTTATACAATAACTTCTAACACAAACTAAGCCCCGTGTGCACAAATTATGTTTTTAATTAAGAATATTTGCTTAAATTTGTCCCTAATTCCAAGGTGCTGCCAAATGAAAACAAGACGCTCAGAAAATGTTAGTCACATTCGCATTTTTATGCTTGTAGTTGAGTAAATGACCTTTGTTGTTGAATTTAAATTGGAATGGGTTCCTTTTTAATGTTGTTTTACAGTTACATAAGCAAACGTATCACACAACAAATATAATCCCTAGATATAAAGAATATAAAAATGACTTAAATTTGGCACCAGCAACTACTGAGTAATCTACCGTGTGGATTTGGACTTCTGCTTTTTAGTCTGTTACCTGAAGAGGTTGTGATATTTTGGGAGGAGCGTGTATCTTTCCTCTGTGTTGTTCATATGCAACTGTGTGCACGGTTTATACAGGATATTGTATTGAATTAACCAAAAGATGTGTGTGTGTGTGTGTTCTGTGTTGTATGCTTGTGTCCTTGTGCATGTATGTGTACAGACCCTGGCTATTAACCGAGGGGAGAGTCTGAAGATTTTGACAGTGAAGGTGAACATCCCCGACAGGGTGAAGAGTGACTTCACCAGGTGGTGCATTAACAACAGGTCAGAAACGCAATAACACACACACACACACACACACACACACACACACACACACACACACACACACACACACACACACACACGCACATTAGATATTGGTATCAAAGGATTTCTAGTGAATTGACATCGATTGGCGCAGGAATACCGAACATTAACTGCCTTACAAGATAAATATGAAGCTTTCTTCAGGGAAGCTTTAGTCTTGAGAAATAGATGAGTTGAGCATGAACTCAAAGGATTTAAAAAAAGGATTATTGGATAGAACACTCATGTATTTGGACCACTGCATGATTTTGTTGGATTTGAAATATAAAAGAAATGTACGAAACTGAAGGAGACCTTTGCTGACATATATCCCCACTCAACTATTGCACTTCATATTTAATCTCGAGTTTGTCCTGTTTGTTTGAAAGGAATGCTCTGTTAATATAACACCAAATGTGCAACTGAGCGCTCCGGCTGGGTGAAAATGCTATAAAAACAATTTCTTCCCAAAAACTTGTTTTTAATGTGTGTGGGGTTCAGATGAACGACGTGTTTTCTCCTGAGACGGCTGGAGTTAGTTTGCACACCAGAGGAAGTCACATTTACTTTTATAGAACGATATTATCAGCGTGAATGACTCGTATAAAAACCCACCGTTTTAATGCAGATGGAGGCCAAGGACGTTTGCAAAAGAGGAGCTTCATGTGATCATCAGGAACGCAGTAGAAGACTCTTATAAAAGGCTTATTCTGCCTTTCCTCACCAGGAGTTACAGGTATTTTAAGTGTGACTGTTAATGTGCGTGTTTCCCCCTTTAATAATTACTTATTCATTTACACTCTGTCCAAATTCCTTTGTTGTCTCCTCCACTCCTCTTTCCCCGTCTTCCCCTGTCTCTATCTCGCATTCCCTCTCTTTAGGACTAAGCTGACAAGTGCGGCAGAGAAGGAGTCGATCGCCATGTTTGTGCGTAATCTCCGGCAGCGCTTGTTGGTGTGTCCAGTCAGGGGCTGTGTCATCATGGGGGTGGACCCTGGCTTTAGACATGGCTGCAAGCTGGCAGTTCTCTCCCCCACCAGTAAGTGACAACATAGTGTACCGTGTGTCAGTATTCACTTTATTACACACATTTATATTACATATCTCCTACCTTGTTGTATTTCATCAGCAGTCACATATTCGAGGATTATCTGCTCTTTCACATGCAACTGCAAATTCATTAAGGGCATTGCTGCCTCATTAGACAGTATAGAGTAGAGAGCCCTCTCTTGTCTGTCATAATACCCCTTTTTTGTCTTCATCTTTCTGCTCACAGGTCAGATTCTCCATACCGATGTTGTGTACCTGCATAATTCGGACCAGCAACGAGAAGCAGACAAACTGCGCCACCTCATGATGAAATACGGGTACTACTGCTTGTCTCTGCTCACTGTTTAAGTGTACTGTTTGAGTTGAGTTAAATACAGTGTAGCAAACATTAGTGCCTCACTGTGCAAAAGTCGTGTGAGTTGTGAACCATATCTCATTTTGAAACCTTTTATTTTTGCTTTTCCTAATCTTCATCACCCTTCTCCTCTTCCTCTTGTCCATACTAGGTGTACAAGGGTTGTCATTGGCAATGGGACAGCATGTCGTGAGACTGAGTCCTTCTTCGCTGACCTCATCTCTAGGCGCTATTGCCACCCCCTGGACGTGTCCTACTGGTGAGGTCTTTGATCCAGTGCATGCTAGCACAGGCCCCAGTTACCTATGACCCTGACTAGGAATGAATGGTTACTGAAAATGGATTGATAGGGAAGACTGTGGTTGTCAATGAAGTCAGGAATGATGATGATGATGATGATGATGATGATGATGAATAAGACATGATGGTCTCAGGGTTAGCAATGCAATGTGAGCAAGTAAAGGACAGAGGAGGGGAAAAGTGTGAGAGCGAGAGAGCTGGACACAGATGGAGTGAAAGACAAATTGGAATGTGTCCCTCAAGCGAATATTATCTATTAAAGCCATCTGGACTCTGTTTCACTTCTGTCCAATTAAAGAGACGTTTTGTGGTCCGCACTGTGTCTGTAACCAGGCCCAGTCCACACTTCAGAATACAACAGCACAGATCCTCGGTCCAAGCATAATAACCACTGGCCTCTCCTTGCTCCGTCTCTTTCTCTCTCTGCTGAGTTCCATGTGTGTTTGTTGACTTGAGGTTAGCATTGGGACCACAGCCTAGAATGATTCTGAGCTGTGTGTGTGTGTGTGTCAGCACATGAGAGTTTTCTCAGTATCTTTGAGTTCATGCACACTTCAGAGGTCATACCTTCGGTGTAATAGCCCACATTTTTTCTCTATAAAGTTCCAATTTCTGTCTATTTGCAAGAACAGAAACGGTCAAAGTGGGCCGTTTATTAAGTTAACTTCCACGTGATTATTTTCATGACAGACAGACTTGAGCACCTCCAGAGCAGCAGAATTTCACATCTTGATATAATGTCTCTCTTGTTCATTCTTTTACTGGACTTAATGGCATTCGTACTTCTCACAACACATAAGAATGTTGGACTTCTGTTTGATGTGGTGCTGGCTGAATGTCCTATATCACCTGATATGATTAACTATATTTTTGCAGAACATAACACATGTGTAAATGGTCTGCCTTTGCCTTAATATGGTTTGTGGAATAAAGGTTTTTGCTAGTGCATGAACTTTGGGAGAGCGAAGAGCTGTTATTTTGACGTTAGCCATAGAAGTATGGTTGTTGTTATCTAGATGATATCGCCCTGGAGTCGTCTGGTCTTATGCCTCGCTTTGGTTTCTTTGGACCGTGGATGATGTAGGCTCAGAAACAGAGATGTCAAAGTGAAATCTCTCTCCTCCTCATCTTCCTCCCTCCATCTTCATCTGTATTCCTTCCTCACTCCCCTTCTCTGTTCTCTCCCCCCTCCTTCCTCGCCTCTGTCTTCATTTCTATTATCTACCCTCCTCCATAAAAGCTTGATTAAATAAATGTGCTTTTGAAATGCCCTGCAAAGTCTAAATGCTGGTCTTTCAGTAACCACTCACAGTCATAACGCTGAGGTGGTGTTCTGCCTTGACATATGTCTTTGAAATGTAAGACTCTGGGGGTATGGGCCCACTTTGCACATCAGTCTCCCACACACTGTGGGATATATGTGATACCTGGGTGGGATTTCTCAGCACAAATGAAATTTCAGCTCTCTTGTAAGTCCACTGAGCCCAAGTGGCTAAAACACAAATATAACTAGTGTCCTGTTGTCAGTATGGTGAAAAGCAGCTATTAATTTGACATTTAGGGGCGTAAGTTTTAAGCACTTTAATCAATCATCTGTTGGGTTAGAGTTACATTATTGTGTTTATTTTCATTATTGGCGACTCCTTAAAGATATCTGGGTGAATGCTGGCCTTTAGTGTACTAATTCTGACCAAACTATCCCCTGATAGATGATGATGGGAGGGCAGGGAAAGATCCTCATGGCCTCAAGGAGTGATGGTTGTTGCCAACTACGAGGGCAACCCCTGCTGACTGACCCACAGCTGACCCTAACCTGCCATTAGGGAAACCTCATTACTACGGCAACAAGGATGATGGCAATGACGGAGGATAGTTATGTAGCATCAGGAGCAGCAGGGGGTCTTAGTACTTGCTGTGAATGTCCACAGTATAATTAATTAACCCAGATTTGGGTATACTTTGTGACTTTGTGTGTTTTCTATATGCAAAAGCCTTTGATGGCTGACCTTATACCCAAATTGATCGACCAGTGTAGGAAGTCTTTGAGGCAGCCCGTGTGTGACCTTACACTGCACCGACTGCACATACTGTTCTGTCTTTTTCAATATATTTACAAAGTCACAGACGCTCTCCGTCTCTACCTTCTCTACCGTTTGTGTTTGGCTTCCCTCATCATCGGCCAATGAAAGAAAGCAGCTGTGCGTTTGGAAAGATGTATCTTGGCTCAGAAAGAAATATTCACAAAAATGTGTGAGTGAAAAAAGAGAATATATTTTGTCTACATTGTGTTATTTGACTAGACTGGAGTTTTTAACATCATTACCTTGTTCGGTGGAGTCAGCCATTGAAATGTGACATTGCCAGTGAGTGCTTGAAGATTTTTTTGAAAGTTTTGCAGAACCTCTCCTCTCCTCTCCTCTCCTCTCCTCTCCTCTCCTCTCCTCTCCTCTCCTCAGCGCAGTAGTTCATTAAAGACCACAGCCTCATTTGCACCATCTGCTTCCTGTCTCCCTGTGAGCCTTCATTGTGCCACCACCCCCACTCTTCTCCACCCTTTCTTCTCCACCCACCTCTCTCTCTCTGTCCTTCTGCCTCACTGCTCAGCTGGAATGACAGCCAGAAATGGCAGCCTGCGGGACATCCTCACTTGTATTTCTTCCGTGTGTGTGTGTGTGTTGTGTTCGTGTGTGTATGCAGTTTTTAGTGCCTCAGTCCTGTTTGAGTAGACTCATCGTACTCACTGAGTCACCTCACCCATAATTTGTAAGGAGTGTTTTTTTTTTTTTTTTTCTTAAGACAAACAAGGGCACACTTGTGTGTGTCTTTGTGTGTGTGTGTGTCTAAGTATTGTCACTTAGGTGGAGGAAAAGGTGTAAGTGTGTATAAAAGGATGTCCGGTGTGTGTCCAGCTGAATCATTTATCCAAATCTTTCTCCATGCCCGTATAATTACAACAGTACAGTATGATGCAGATTTCTTCTTTTGGTAACCCAACTGAGGCTGTTGGATATTAAGTATATGTATTTTTCTCTTTGGATGAATAAACAACTAACTTGCTTTAAGAAAAGTAACAAATTCTCACATTCGAGGGAGTTGAACGAGAAAATATGCGCAATGAAATGATTATTTAATTGGTGTACGATTAGTTTTTGGTTCATTTCAATTGGTTATTTTTTCCCAGCACTAATTGACAGCTGATATCAGATGTATTGCTATAAACATTTGTTTGACAAAGTAATTCTAAAACCAGCTTTATTTACAAGAGTATATAAGCTTGATTGGAATAATGGCAAAATTTAAAACATAGCTCCTGTTGGTGTGTTTAAGCATATGATCCCATAAATACTATGGGATCTATATATTATATAATAAATATAACTATAATAAATTATGGCAGGTTACCACCATCATCATGGCAATACTCAAATGGATTTAAATATTTTATATCAGAGAAAATGATAATGAATGAATTTGAGGATCACACAGGTCTACTGCAATTGAAGGCAGTGTAGTGAAAACATTTTACATGACCATTTTCTGATAAGAAAAGTAGTTTACTACAGTAACCCGTGTAGCCGCAGCATAACGCGTGACAGCTTTTCAATGGATCAGATGTAATAGTCCTTTATCCCTCCTTCACTGTTGTCTTTGCTAAGTGAGGAATAAATCACCAGATTCGACTCTTCATCCTCCATTAGATTTACAACAAAGTAACCATAACCGTGATTAAGCTTGAACAATGCCCCTGTGACTGACCAGCATCCTGCAGGACATTATACAGCATGGGGTATTATTTAGCTGACAAGGTTTGTCTGTGCCTGTGATGGCCCCCACTGAAAGCACATTAGGTTATTTGTCATACAGCTGTGTCCCAATAATTTCAAGACCTCCTGCTGGATGTCAGTTTGTGACATATTAGTTTAGAAAACAAAACATTTCTGACTTAAGTAAATGATTTTCTAGGTTGTAGGTTTAAACCTGTATGTATATAGAAGCTATGCGTTAAATATTTGTTTATGTATATCTTCTGATTATCGGCTACTTGATTATTGTTATTAA
This sequence comes from Nibea albiflora, assembly GCA_014281875.1. Lineage (NCBI taxonomy): Eukaryota > Metazoa > Chordata > Actinopteri > Sciaenidae > Nibea > Nibea albiflora. Next base: position 6,932,674 of record CM024797.1, read on the forward strand.
CACCTGCTCATAGCTAGCACACTGCCGGCTGTTTGTCTGCGTGTGTGTGTGTGTGTGTGTGTGTGTGTGTATGTCTCTTTCTGGCTGCTTGACAGGCCACTGCAGCATGACCTTGTCTGTCATTGTGTTTTAGCACTGACTGGTAGAGCATGCAGGCTTTGTCAGAACTCATAAGAGTGCTCAGCACCGGCCAGACAGATGTCTGCGTGGGAGTGCCCGCGCTTGTGTGTGTGTGTGCGCGTGGTTTGCAGTGTGACGCGCAGTGGTCCGTGTCACCCTCGTCAGCTGGTGTTTCTGGATTTCTGTGAGAGGAGCTGATTGGTAGGGAAGGCACACACCATACACACACACACACACACACACAAACACCTACAGTGAGTCCCGATCTTTCAACACTCAAGATACAATTTTTGTACTTTTGCAAAGATCGTACAAATTGTAGTAGCTTACAGAGATCAACCTGTCAACGGCTCTTTTTTGCCATTTCAACATTCCTGCAATGGGTTGGGTTTAATCCTTAATCTTACCTAAGTTGTACAAACTGCGTTGTGTGCTGCTGACAACATCTGTCAGCGTCTGTACTTACACTGTGCAAACCTACTCTTGTTGTCAAGTATTTGCATATCTGTCCGTCAGAGTGAAGACGATAACCTTTTCCTTTTTCTAGTTGCAGCACGAGTGATGAAGAAACACTTTGATTTTTGACTAAGTTGTACGGATGCGATCAGAGAGTGTTACTGTCATCATGTTTTGTATTTGACCTGTTTGAGGCTTTGCGCATGAAGAATGACAAGTTGACCATTTTTGGCTGTAACAAACTGATTTCAATGATATCAGAGGGCAAGAACATGTGGGGTAAGGTTAGGGAAATCTGTGGGCAATGGTGATGATACATACATACACACACACACACACACACACACATAGACCACCGCTAAAGGCAAACTAAAACGACATCCAGTTTCTTGACCACATGCTCTGCCATTCCTGAAGGCAATAAGTTGACCGACCCTGTTACTCTTTTTCATAAATGCACTAACGCTTCCTGGAGGGTCTCCAAGTCACCGTTCCTGTTTGCCTTGAATGAATTACTCAATGAGATACGATATATTTATGTGATATTAATCAGATTTGAAGTGAAATTATGCAATCTGATTTTAATGTGCTGCATCATAAAGAGAAACATGCACGTAGCTTTTGCCTGATGATGTGCTCAGTAGCTGATAGTAGGCCAACTCTCTCTCTCTCTCTCTCTCTGTCTGTCATCGTTCTCTCTTTGACTGCTTCATACATGCAGTTGTTCAAGAGCAATGCTATAAGTTCCAGCAGAAAACATACTCAAATAGCCAACGGTGTATGCTTGCACTGACACGCATCGGTTCGTACAATAAGTCCTTGACCGTCTTGCCCTCCAGCTCACTCCTGGTGGGATGAGATCATTATTACTGGCTAGCTGATGGACCTGGAAGACAGTGGTGTAGACTGTATTTATGACAGTGTGTGAATGTGTATCCCCTGTCATGTCCTGCATCCAGGCGTGCTCCCAGGGCCAAGCCGAGTGAGTGATGAACATACAGTGGCAGGACCAACGATGACTGTGAGTGAGATTCAGGCACTCAAGCCTCACCAAAGGTTTTCAAGGTTGGGTAGAAGGAGCGGCATGGGGACAGATGGATTTAGAGGCATGGAAAGGCCTCAGCCTGGCTGAGAGGTGTATTATAACCCCATCGGTACATTGAAAAGTTAGGACTTAAACTTATTACATACATAAATATCCTTTAAACTTCAATTTGTTTTCTTAATCTTACTGAGCAAGATGTACTGTGTGTCGCAGAAGACCTTCATAATTTGTGTCAGCCGTAAAAACAAATGAAAAAGGAAAGGTGGACAGAGGAACTACTGAATAGATGGTGTCAGGCTTAAGACCTTTGGCATTCGAAAGTGGTGGACAGTGATCATCTGCCAGCTTCATCCATATCACCCACAGCCACCTCTCTCCTCCCACCACGCCTCACTGGTGGTCAGCCTCTGTCCCCTCTTCTTCCTCTCCTCCTTCCACCCGCCCTCCGTGCCATCCTCCCCCAGGCTTCCAGTGTTCCCTGCGACGGTCCTGCGTGTGACAAACATGTGTGACTAGTCTGTGTGACATGCCATGTGTGTATTTGTGATTTGGGTGGTGCGCATGCTGGTGTGCATGCGATTGTGCGTGACACAAGTGCAGGCCTTTGCTGCTACCAGATTGACATGAGTGTCTGTGAGGCTTTGCTCTTTTCAGACGTACCTCACACTGGCAGTTGGAGTTTATGTGTGTGTGTGTGTGTGTGTGTGTGTGCCCGCCTGCCTTCTAGCGCCTCACTAGAGACTGACGGCCCCTGACACCTGCCATTTGGACGCTTTTCTCTGTGAAAAATGTCATCGTCTTCAGACCCGACGTGTGTGTGTGTGTGTGTGTGGCTGTCTGTGGGAGATGGAGAGATGGTCCCTCAATTTGTCTCCCTGAGGTCAAGCTTTGCAGCTGACTGAACAATGGACCCAAGCTGTTTGAGCAGCCGGGACAGAGAAACTTATGTGTATGTGTGTGTGTGTGTGTGTGTTTCTTTTTTTTTGTTTGAACATATTTTGATCTGGTAATATGTGAGATCACAGCTCCTTCCAAGTTAACACAATAAAAAAACACAAAAAAACACAGAACACAAGCTTAAGGCTCCGGACTCTCGTAAGAATCTTCTTAGGCCACATATTTCGACATATTGAGTCCATTGGCCTAGAAATACAGCAGTTACTTCAGACCAAACATCAATCTTACATTTATGTACATATATATATTTTAAATTCAGGAGTTCTTGCACTTCTTGCAAAACTGCCATTGTCACTTGAAAATCTCTGTCCCTCTTTTCCCCATTCCCCCCTCCCTCCAACTTTTTGTCCTGTGTATCAGATCAGTTGGTGATATTATTGCCCCATTGTCTTTTCTGGCTGATCTGATGAGCTGTTTTTAATTAAGATTATGGATGAGCCAAAAGGCTGTAATGAGGTATCAAAGTGTGTATCCATCTCTTCCAATGTTACTTGAGGGACAGCAGGAGGCCAGTCATGATGTGTGTGTGTGTCAGGCTCAAGGGTGTGTCTCAAAGACAACCAGCACGGGAACAGATAGGGGTGCCAGTTTGTGACTTTGCCCCGGGATGGGACAGGGCTGAAGACAGGCCTCTGTTTCTGTGTGTGTGTGTGTACAAGTGAGAGTGCAAATTAATGATGACCCTAGAGGGCCAACAAGTCATCACTTTACACCAAGAGGCAACCATTGACTTTGTGTCTCAAAGTGCGTGTGTGTGTGTGTGTGTGTGTCCACGCTCCGACCATCCACCCACTTAGGCCAGAGAGCCGGAGAGCAGACAACCTTCTGCTGGCTGCCAGGATGATGCCCTCACTATGGTGACAGCCACGGATGCTATGGCGATGAGGGCTCAGAGCTGTATCCATGACAGTGCTGTTACCCAGCTGCCCCAGCAGCAGCCTTAATTAAGTTAGACATGATAGGGGCTGGTGGCCTCCCTTTCTTCTTGCTCCATATACACTTCTGTTCTATTATTCTGTGTGATCTCTTTTCACTTTTTTTCTTCTTATACTTTTGTCACTTTTGGTCCGTCCCAGATTCTCTTTTGTCATTCTCAAACAAAAGCCAACATGAGCTACTGCCACTCTTTTACTTGACCTTTATTGTCCTACTCTTTCTGATTGAGGCCCGGAGAGAGAGTTTAGAGGTGTGTGTTCCCTCTATTTGACATAATTGACAGCCTATATATCTTCATACTCTGTTTGAAGAGGGAGAACTGCTTGAGATTTAGATATCATGGATATTTTTAAATTATATTCATATTGTATTCTTAAGTCTTGCTCAGCATAAATTAGTGTGTATCTCTTGGAGCTGCAACATCAACTATATTGATTAATCAGTCATAATTTTAATGTCTCAAATGTCTTATTTGTTTTCTGGTTTCTATGACAGTGAACTCGATGCATTTAGGTAGCTGACAGATCAAGAAGACATTTAAGGATATTTCCCTGGACTTTGGGAAACAGTGATCAATATTTTTTCACCTTTTTTGGACATTTTCTGTCCCAAACAACTTATCGATTGACAAAATGGATTAACTGATATAATGAAAATAATCGTTAGTTGCGGCTCTCGTGTTTTGTTTTTTTTGTGCGTGTGCATGTGTGTCACGCTAATGACCAGCTCTGCTTTGACCTCCTTGAAGGTCATGTGCCATCGCTCGTTAGTGGCGTCACCATGGCGATATGTCAGCTGTCAGGGCGATGGATAGGGAGCTGACAAAAAGAACAGTGAGGCGGAGGAAGGGCTGAATAGAGAGGATGGGAAGGAGAGGGAGGGAGGACAAGTTCATTTAAATGTGATTCTCATCAGAAGGCCTCTGCCACTCCTCATTAACAAGATACTTGTAATTGGCAAGGTTGTTGTGGCAAGGTCCAGGCCTCTGGGACAGCGTTGTTGTGTGTGTGCCACAGAAGGCTTCGTTTTGAGTTGTGGACATTGAGGAGGTGATGACCCCCTCGTCATATTGGTCAGCCCTGAGGAAACCCCCCTCCCTTTCTTCCTCCAGTTCTCCCTCTCTCTCTCTCCATCGACCCGAAAGAATAGACGGACTAAACAACATGACAGCTTCAGTTGAATGTCGGTAGCATTAACACGGGTATCAGTGGCTTTGTTTGTACCACCATTCTGTCTGTTTGGTGATGGATGATAAGCGCCCTACTTTAGATTGAATACATTAACATGAGAAATGGTGTCATTTGTTGCTTTGTAGAATCAGTTTCTTTTCAAGATCTTCATGTTTAAAAACATCACTGATACAGAAATTGGCAGGGCGTTGGCAAGTTGGTTCATTGGGTTATGATTTGAAATATCAATATATATATATTTTAAAGTAATCTAAAAATCTGGTAATTCTGTTTTTAAAGTCATTCATTTTTGAATTTCCAACATCTTTTCCAGTCGAAATAATCTATGTTGTTTCTAAATGGGTAAATTATATGACACTAAAATGTGCATGAAATTATTAGGACTGAAATCGCTTTTTTCCCCCCTTTGGACAGAAATTTCTTCAAAATCTGGCTCTGTTTTTTGTTCAGGTGGAAATAGGACATACAAATCTTTACATTTTGTGTACCGTTAAACACGGGACTTCAGGGATGTGTTTGTCACAGCAGCAGATTTATGTTTTTTTTAAGAAATGAGGAGACTTTGTTCACTGATTAGCTTAAGCTGACACTCTGCAAAATTTGGAGCAATTTAGCGACTGTTGGAAATATTATCTAAATCTCAACCTTATCCATGACCGTGACGTTCTACTGACAAATAGCAGCACAACACAACGACCTCTAGATGGCAGTAGTGTTGCATAAATTGTGAGTGCACCACAGAGGTCTGTCACTCAATATCCTAAACTATGTCAAAAACACATGCACGTCAAACTGCCTGTTATTAAAGTGTCAGTCGTTTGAGTGTGAAAGGGTTATTCAGTGATTAGAAATCTATACTTGCCATACCTTAAGTGGTCAGAATTATCTTGCGCAGTTATGTGACTTACTAAATAACCTCTTCTGAATATGTTTAGTATTAGTGGCCAGTGGCTCATATATGCATTCAGGATATATGCGGTTCCTTTCACCTGCTGTGAGTTGAATAAGAACTCCTCCTAAAAGCATTTGAAAGATTGTTATTGTGCCGTTAATGTTAAGGCAGGGCAACTAGTGATGATGCTATTATGGCTATTGGCGATGACGGTCAAGCTTTGACTACAAAAGGTCGACCTGAATGCTGAATGTCAGTTGAATGAGGAACCAGTTTGATAAGCTGTTGCATTATGTAAGGTGCGAGGCAGTGGTGATTTTCCTTAATAGCCTTGCCATTATGTCTTTCACACAGCGATAACAGCTCATTGTTCTCCCTTTGCCCCTTTCTTCCTCCATCTCTTTATCTTCCTCATTGACCCACCTACCTCTTATTCCTGTTCCCTTATATCTCTTTTCCATTATCTCTTCATCTTCTTTTTCTTTCATGCTTGGACCACTTCCACCTTTCTTTCTTTCTTTCTCTCTCCAGTATAACCAATGAGGCAGGAGCATCCATTTACAGTGTGAGTCCTGAAGCAGTCAAAGAGATGCCAGACTTGGACCCCAACCTCAGGAGTGCAGGTACGTTAGCCATTATTATTTTCATTCTCAGCCATGCTTTCACTTGCAACTCATCTAGTTACAGCGGTGTTGTGAAACAAAGTTTATAGGTCTGCAACCAACTTTTCAATTATTTTGATAACTGATTAAGCCGTAGGTTATTTGCTTGAGTTCTAATTTTGTTAAATAGTCCATCACAATTCCCCAGAGTCTAAATTAACCTGTTCAAATTGATTGTTTTGTCCAACCAGCAATCAAAAACCCAAATGATAATTGAATTACAATGATGAACAGTACAGTCATTTAACTCTGCTTTAACTGCTCTTGTACCACAATAGGCAAACTCAGCTGTAGAAAGTTGTAGGTAGTTGTAAGCAACCCGAAATGATGACGGTAATACCGTTGAGTTATTCACAGGTGAGTGAATTACAATTTAGCACATTATGGAAGAAGTCATTTAAATTTCTGCCAGAAAATAGACCCACATGTTTCCTCTTTTAATTTCGTTTCCACCCTCTTACCAGCAGCACACAGGATTTTGCTGCATTATCACTGTATTTCTGCCATTGCTATTAGGTTCTCTTTTGTGTCTCCTTCTCTCGCTCCACATACTACATCATCGAAAACGCAGCAGAATAAAAGAAAATTGCAGAGTTTTGCAGAACAAATGTTTCCAACAGACTTCCTCTATAAAAGCCATAAATCAAGCGAGGCTGGATTATTCCTCACTAGTTTCCTGTGGTCAGCAGCACTGAAAGCCATGGAGAGCCATATTTATACCCCTAATGAAAGCCATGAGAAATCTACAGCGTTTGACTTTGTATAAAAAGAGGGGCTGCCGAGCCAGGACACTATGGTTACAGAGACGGATGTGGCGATGGAGTGTTTGTGTCTGTCTGGTTTACCTTTGGGGGTTTATGTGTGTTTCTGCATCTGTCTATATGTGTGGTCATGGAACATAAAATGCAGAGAATTGTGAATTAGAGGCACCTTTTTTTTTGTTGTGTGATCTAGGGACACCTAGTGGTGATAGACAGCATTTCAACCGTTCTCCTGGAGGACTGTTTTTGTGCTCAGCTTATTTCTGCCCTCCTGTCCGATTTGCTGATTTTGAGGCAGAGCGGGAGATTAGTCGAAAGTGACAACAGAGGGAAATTAATCAAGAGTATACAGATAAGTTTTGCTGGGTTACTCGTTGATTCCCTGTTACAGGATGACAGTAAATCCATGCTGCAACTCCTCAAAAGTTGAACTGTTTTTGATTGAACTTGTGATGCAATAAAATCAATACAGCCACCTCTGCCACAGTTGTCGTCCAGTCCTGCCAGGATGCTGCACGTCACATTCTTCTCCTGAGCGACGCGTCTGCATCTGAACCGACTCTTCCTCTCGTGTTGCTTTCTTCACTGTTTCCCATTTTTGTCGTACTGTACGTATTTTTGCTCATAAACTTTCAATAAGTGCTGGAGAGTTATGCTGGACTCAATTTACAAATCGGCTCCTCTAAGAGAGAGAGAGTGAGAGAGAGCGACAGAATAGATTGAAAGAGTGTTGTGGAGTTTTGGTGGTGCACTGAGCAAGGCCGGGGTTGAAACTTCATCCCTGTCTAAATATTATCTCAGGCAGCAGCCTCCCACCGCAGCCAGAGGAGAGAGAGGAGAGCCATTGATTCCAGACATACTCCCTCTATTACATCCCATCCTTCTCTTTCTCTTTGTCTGTCCGTTCTGCCTCACAGATCTAAGTCTGACGCGTCTCGTGCAGCACACTACATCAGTGACCTCTGAAATTCAAACATACACATAATGCACACCCACAAAACGGAGGTAAGCATCAGCACAGGGAGGACAGGGACGATCATAGTGTGTTTGAGAAGCTGAAATTCGATGCATTTCACATTTTGGTCGACAACTTTGAAAATAAGACATGAATAACAAAGAAATGTACATATAAGGTGTTAACACTCAGAGCTTCCATATTCTTTTCATAGTCTTTTACAAGGACATGAATGTCAGCAGTTATTTGGTTATGCTATGCTCTCCCTTTCTGTGTGCCTCTGTGTGTGTGTGTGTGTGTGTGTGTGTTGGTGGGGGTGATGTCATGTATTATGGTGCGTATGTGACTAAGGTTGTTTGTAATTTTTCTCCTTGTCACTGAGCCTTGCCAGCATATTCATGGAAAAGACATTTGGCTTCATGTGCAGCAGCAGGCTGAAGCCTTACAGACTCCGTCGTTAAAAGCAGCTCTACTTCGCTCGATACAGCCCGTGGGTGTTTATTTGTGTGCTACATTGCGCTGCGTGTGCGTGCGTGCGTGCGCTGGTCTGGTTAAATTAGGGGTTTTAGAGGTTCATGGCTTCAGCATCTATCAGGAAGCTATATGACAGGTGCAAGGACTTCACGCGAAAGCCAGCTTTAATTATTATTATTGGGGGTGGAGGAATGACAATTAGGTTTGGCCTGCCCTCGGGCCAGCACTGTAATATGCACACAATTAGCATATTCAGTAATTATAAATAATATGGATTTGCATATTCAATAAGTGTAATTCAGATAGCAAGTTCATGAAAAACACAAGCGATAGACTCTCATGAGACATAAAATCTAATGTTTGTTTCCTGTGTGTGTGTGTGTGTGTGTGTGTCGACAGTGTCCATTGGAAGACGTGTCCAAGATCCAATGGCTGAGCTTGTGAAGATTGATCCTAAACACATAGGCATCGGAACATACCAGGTAAGTGTGTTGTCGTTCTTGTTTTTTCTGTTTTTTTTTGTGGGGATGCGCCTCATGGGTGAGAGCTCCTTGTCCCTGGGCAACGCAACATCTGCTGCGAGTTAAACTGGAGCAAAGAGCCGAGCAGACGGCTGTGTGTATGAGGATATTGGTGTAAAAGCACATTAGCAATAAAACATGATTCTGCCCACACGGAGATGTTATTGCACTGTCTGCTGTACAGTGTACTCATTTGCTGTACAAGAGAAAACAGGCAGCAATTTTTCACTTTTATTTTCTCATTTATTTAACCAGCATGTTCTCCTTAAGAGAGTTTGACCATAATTATGTCATATGAACCGTCACGCAGCCACCATTCACAAAAGGAATAAAAGCAGGGAAAGAAGGAGAACATGAAAGCCCTTTAAACACATTGTTACCATATTTCTTAGCAAAATATGAAACTAAACACAGAACAACCGCACTTATCTATTCTGATCCCTTAGCAGTGTACAGTATACAGTTGAGGTGTGGCTTTTGTATCTCAGGCGAAACAAAGAAAGCAGACCTTGGGACAACGCATGAGTGAGGGATTGATGATGTGACAAGACGAATGATAAAAACTAATACCAAAGAAGAGAGGCAGACAGGGAGCTAGATAAACTTGGCCGAGGCCTGTGTCAACAGATGACAGCTAATTCAGTTAATGGAGATCAGGCATGACGTATGTTTGGACATTTGTTTTTTCTTGTGTGATTTCTGCTCCTTGTCCATATGTGTTCAAGCGTACGTGCAGATGAAACAACAGCTCACTGTTGACATTGTTCATTGCAAGTGTGTTTTAATTGTGTGATAAAAGGAAGGCAAGCATTAGGTCAGTATATCCACTATTTGCACCAAATATTAATGCAGCCCTGTTCACCATATATGGTAGGTTGTGGGGGGGGGGAAAGCCGTATGTGAGGATGGAAATGGGAGCAAAAGGAAAAGGAATGGAGGATGACAAAAGGCAAATGGAACAAGGTCAGAAGTACGGTCTGGGCAGTTGTATGTGAGGCAGCTAATATTTACTAACGGTCACAGATTCCAGTTAATAGATTGAACAAACATTCTTAGGTTAACTTGATTAAATATTTACATAAAAGGAGTACGTGATGTATCATACATGAGTATGATCAGGATATAAATGGAGGTTCTACTATTAAATTATTGTTGTCCAGCTAGAGATACAGATACAGATACGATGACTAATTGTTTGAGCTCATGCATCAGTATTTTTATGTAGCATCTGACACTGTTGGCCAACAGAAGGGGTTAAAAAAAGGACAGCAGAGGGTGACAAAAATCAAAGGGGAAAAAAAGAAATTCAAGGGGCGAAGGAGGCCGCATAATGGAGATTGGAAAGAGAAAGGAAGAGGTCATATTGTGCAAGTACTTGTGCTTACGCATGTGTGGCTGAGTGTGTTGGGTCACAGGCCCGTGTCTCTCATCACATCCTGACTGGGCTCTCTGGGGTGCCCGGGGTTCTGCACCTCCCGCTCTCAGATCATGTGACTAGGTCAACAAATGATAATATGCCCGGGTAAATAAACCCTGGGTGCTGACAGATATGAGATGGGACATCATTTTGACCTGCGTGTCAGCTCACGCAAACACACACACACACACACGTACACATCATACCTTTTTAGAGTCTAAGGGTTAAGTATGTACTTGCTCTTGTGTGTGTGTATTTGTATTAGTGTATATGTGTGAGCAGGGGTGTGTGGGAAAAGTGCACTCATGCATGTGTGTTTTCTAGCAAGTTCTTTTGTGTGATTCATGGCATTTTGAGCTTTCTGAAAGTTTATTGCCATTAGACCCAAAAAGCATAAGGAGAGATGTAACTCTAGACAGCTGGCACAGCATGCTCTCTCTTTCTCTCCCCCTCTGCTGACTCAGTGAGTGACAGCTCTGAGAGAAAGGAGGAAATGAGCTGAGGGCTAAAAAAGTGAGGCCCATTAAAATCAGATTGGACGTAACTATTGGTGTGGGAACACTGTTTTCACTACAGCACCACTGGCTGACAGGTTTTTCTGGATACTGAGTTTGCCAGATACACGTCTGTTTGAGTGGAGAGCCAGCGTTATTAGTATTTATTTTAATGCTAGTGGTTACCTGCGATACAGCGCGATACGTTGTAAAGAACTGCTGATATGCTTATAGATTTGAGACACTCTTTTGTGTCCTCGATAATTAGATACTTTTGTGGCCTTTGGACAGCTTCATCTGTCAATCAGCTCTTTATGCTGCTATGGTCCGTTGACGTGTGGGTAATTCCCAGGGCCGTGAAACTAACTGCTACTGGAAAATACACACACAGACACACACTGCTGTGTAAGAAAACATTGCCCGCAAGCCGGATATTAAAGAAACTGTCACTCTTCCCCTCCTCACCTCTTTCAACCACTCTCCTTCTCTCACTTCATTTTGTTGCTAGAATTTTCCTCTCCTTGTCCCTTCTTGACTCTTCCCTTCCTCCGCCTTTCTCTCCTGCCAAATTTCTTTTTCTCTTTTTAAGTGATAGACTTGTGATTGAAGCACTGTAGAGCATAGCATCAGATGTAGCTGAAGGGATCTGGGGTTTGGGTTTGTTGCTTGTTGTCACAGTGTCAGCTGTTTGAACCAGAGAATCCAAATGCGGTCAGGAAATTAAGAGTCTGGATACAGCAGAGGCTGGGCAAGGAAGTGGCAACCACTGAGGCTTATTAGAGCAGTGGATCAGTTGAGACAGACAACAATATCGATATTTGAGGTTTAAAAAAAGAAAAAAAGAAAACTGATTGCAATATTTTAGCCAAAAGGACATATCTTTGCCATTTTATTTTTTGATAAATCAGCCTCTAAAATAAGACTGACAGACCTGTACTGTAGTCCTACTTTATTTTTTTAAATTTTATATTGATCTTGTTCTTTCTTTTCATTATGGTAAATGGATATTCATATAGCGCCTTCCTGATCTGCCGAAAGCACTTTTACAGCACTCATCACATTCATCCACACACTGGTGACAGAGGCTGCAAGGCGCCTCTGTGCACTTCCCATCCAGAGCTCTTACACTGATACTAAGTGACACACATTTACACTCCACCCTCACATCCATCGGGCACACACTGAGCAGTACCTGAGCCACAGCTGCCTCGCCTGCTGCAATGTTTATTGTTATGCACCAAAATATGTAAATATGTGAACATTTACTTGGTAATAAACCAGATTCTTTTTTTAAAAAAACTTATTGTGACAGGTCTGCAAACTCTTTTTTTTATTTATTGAATGTAATTAAACATTATTTAATTATTTTTGTATCCCTGCAGGGAAGTTGGCGGGCTCTCCCATCGACAGTGTCAGTAGAAGAAAGCATTTTTGCGCTGACTTAAAGATTCAGTTGATTGGATTAGAGCTTTTCACCTACAGCTAGTGAATGATGGCACTTTTCACCAAGGCTGCTGTGCCTATAGTGATTTGTGTGTGTCGAGCCGTGCAAACGTGTATGTGTGTACTTGGGCATGCTATCTTTCACTCTTGAATGGTAGTGCCTACAGGGGAGGCAGGAGCAGACAGAGCCGAGAGGAGGAAGGAGAGCGAGAAATGGAGGGTTGACAGTGATTGATAGTTCCTGCCATTGCATTTTAAGGCGTGGGAAAAAACAACAGGCTCTTTAAGACTTGATCAGTGTCAGAAGCTGCCAAACATTATCTTGGACTATTTTAATTATTTCCCTTAGGTCTGTCACAGCATGTGTCCGTGTGTTTGTGTGTTGAGCGAGGTTTAGGAGATGAGTCAAGCTTTTATCTTGGCCTGTATAATGGATTTAAACAGGCTCATGCCAATTCTCTACTTATTCCACGATTTATAAAACATTTACTGGCTGTTGTCATGTCAGGCTACTTATTCTAGCGCTCTACAGTTTACACTGAGTGAGGATGTTTGTGTTTCGGTGGTAAAGTTTGTACGTGAGTAAACCTTTATTTTCATAGATACCATCCAGTACCAAGGAAGGGGATTAAAGCAGTGGTTAGAGGACAAAATCAATCACATTATAGCCAAGATGGTAAAACAAGAAATCCAAAACGTTAGAAAGTACCATGAGAAATAAGTAAAAGTGTTTTTGTGTGCTTAGAATGATGATCAGCTGATCTTGGTATAAACTTGGTTATCACTTTCTGGGCCACAAAAATATATATAAATTGAACCTCTTCCATTTTTATCTCATGGAATATTATTAACATTTGCATAAAGAGTTTAAAGTGATTTTTATTCCATGTAAAAATCCTCCTCAAGTCAGTGTGTCATTTGTACTTCCTGTGTCTGTCTCAAAACTTATTCTGTCTTGATTTTCTCATGCTCTGTTTTGCTGTCCCTCGGGGAATGTAGGTGTGTGTGTGTATGTGTGTGATTGTTTACAGGAAGTTGAGAAATAGCCATTGGGCATTCATGAAAGGTGTTGGAAAAAACATAAAACCATCTCCTTGCTGTCATATCACTTTCAGCAGCTGATTTATGGCTAATGTTTAACTTTGCAAATATTCACACGTGCACATACACGCACACCCGCACGCACGCATACACAGACTATAAGCCAGGCTTACGTGCCTGGAATAGTATACAGCGTGTTTAGGAACGAGGTCTCAGAGGACTTATAGAAGTTGTCAGTCAAGGAGTACATGACCCTTGAATAACCTTAGGCACCTTGTTAGTTTAAATGCAGTTCATGGATTATTAGTAGCAGTTTCACAGCATTGTCACACACACACACACACACACACACACACACACACACACACACACACACACACACACACACACACACACACACACACGGGAGAACATTCTTCCCATTAAAGCTGCTGCATCTACAGCCAGATCTTGCTAGCGCTGATAGCTTTTCCTCTAGAGAATCTGAACAGTACTCAAATTGCAGGTAACTTTAGAGACAGATGAACCTTGAAGCAAAAAGTATTTTTATAGGTCACTGAAACAGGAATCATATTGCAATACGTTCATATGCAATACGCCTTTTAAACGTCATGAATGAGTCTTAAAAATACGCCTGATTGATCAAACAGTAACTTACATCAACCTGATTGCTTGTTAAATCATGGGTAAGGACTCTCAATGGCTCCGCAGAAATGTAAAAATAAGCCTAATTTACATGACACGAGAGTGAGTTTCTCATATCTCGGGCTGAATGCAGTGAAGAGAGGCCTGCTGCCATTTGATCCTATAGTTTGCAATCATCTTACAGTTATCCTTCCATCATCTACTGCCCTCAGGCTCATGGTACATGCAGCCATTCTGACTCCAGCGTGGTTCCATTTGCCAAGGTCTTAGTGGCATCATTCATAAACAGTTTCTGCTGTCAGTCTGGAGACCTCCGCCATCATTGTCAGTCAACACCTCAACTTTCAGCAGTTGCTTGGCCTCTTTTTTTTTTTTTTTTCTCTCTCTGGCTCTCTAGCTTTCCAGCTCGCTATATTTACAGTTTGTGGATTAAAATCATGAATGCTTCATTTTACAAAGTAAATCTGTGTTGCAGAAAAGGACATTCATCTTTTTCAGTTTCTCACCGTGAGTGAAATAACTCACAAAAAGCTTGTTTTGGTCTCTCTCCTCTGCTCTGTGTTTCTCACCACTCTCCCTTTCCCTATCTGTCTCTGATTGACATGTGGTAACTCAGCTGCATTTAAGTACTCAAGGTGCAGACAGAAGCACTTTGTTCTTGGTATTGGTTGACTGGCTTCATCTGGTTTCCGGCCAATCCAAACATGACCTTCACACATAGAGATCCAGTCCATTGGCTCTGGATGATTTTGAGGTTTGGGAGTTCAGGAGTTGGGATCGAGGACCTGAGAAATAGAGTTAATTTTAAAAATGGATAGTAGCGTATCTATAGAATTTTTAAAGACTGTCCTGAGGTAAAGAGCTGGGATCATATAATGTTTGTCTGAAAATCAGTTTAAAGTCTACTGTGGCATTGTGACCTTTTCTTGTGAAACCTTTTCTTGCTGATTCGTCTTAATCTCTCTGCCTTTGTGCCCCCACATCACCCTGTAATCCTCATTTAGACACCAAGAATACAATTTAGAGTGAAATAGTCACAGTAGACCACAGAGATAAAAAGGCAGTGGGTAATGAGACATCAGAGAGGCAGCTGTAATTTAAGAAGGTGGAGTAGAGTTGAATGATGAAAGCTACAGAGACATCTGGGGAAAAAAAAAAGTTCAACACTGGGACTGCACAATCATGGCTGAGATGATTCTGAATTTTAAAAGTTGCATTTCTGATTTCTAACGCCGGCCTGCGTGTTTACCGTTAGTCAAGATTAATGAAGCCAAATAGAGTGCGAGAAAGGAAATACAAAGATTTAGAGATAGACAGAAAGATAGAGGACGGCATGCTCCATTGGTGCAGTTAGTGCCACTGTAAACTGAGCAGAGCACCATGAGGCCCTCTGGATATCAGAACACACACACACACACATGCACATTGTGTGTGTATGTTTAATCGAGCAGAACTTGCTTGTTTTCTGTAACAGTTACTCACTTCCACACATTAAATCACTTCTGCCGCGGCTGCCAGACACACTTCTCTCAACCTTTGTCTGAGTTTTTCAGTTCAAACGCTGGCTTCTTTCTTTTTTTCTTGTGTGTTAGGGCGGGCATGTTCATTCATGATTGTGTGTACTGTAGTTTTGCGTGGATGTCAACAAATCTAGATTTTGTACGAATGTGTCAGAGATGATCAGTTCATTAATAGCGTTTGGTTATATACAATAATCAATAATCTCTCTTGGTCTCAGGTTGTGGTTGGCTGAGGGTAAATATAAGTAAAACTATAAAACGCCAGATTTTTCACTCTGTGTAACACTGTGATTCTGTGATACATAGCTGATGTTCGCAGAGTCGAGTTATCTTTTGACCTTTGATAATAAATATTTAAAATGTGTAGTTTTTCGTGTTAAGCCTTGGATTAAATTTAAATTTGCGTAACTGCATGTTTTGCTTTAGTTTAATGAATGTTGCCGCAGAATGAAATCCTAAACTCCTCGTCTTTTCACAAATCATTAGTAAGCAATACAAGCGAAACCTGATTTATATCGTAGAACATATTGCACTGTAATAACATTAAAACTCTGTACATACACTGTATATACAGACATAAATAAATACTCTGCTAGCAGTTAATCAAAATGTATATGCACAATTGAGCACAGGGAAGTGATTTTTTATCCAATTATTTGTTAAAACTCAAGTGTTTTTTGTGCCTGTTCATTCTTCACCGGAATGAAATGGATACTTGTTAAAGATAGGTTCCAGTTTCATTTCAGTTTTTCCCATCTCTAATTGAGCACAGTTATGAACTGGTGGTGCACGTGCACGCCTGCGTCGTCTCATGCTGCTCCCACCTCTATAAGGTTTCAATAAGAATGTGAGAACACATTCATTGGCGTTTTACTGCAGGTTAAAACTCACACCTCCACCTTTCTCGTGTGAAAACATTCTCTGGTATGACATTTCAGGTGATTTCCTTTTTCTCCTCTCTAACTATCTCTTCTCTTTCTATCACCGGAAATGATAAAAGCTTCAGCCCTAGTTTTATGGGAACGTTCTCATTGTTTGGAAAGTTATTTTTATTGTCTCCAAAGTGCCTCTGGCTGTTGGTGCCTTGAGAGAGCGTTCTCAGTAAGAATCAGATTGCACGCCACATGAGGAGTCACCAGGGGCGCTGCTCTGTCTCTCCAGTACTTCATCTGTCTTCTTTACTCTGCTCAGTCACACAGTGTGCGTCATCGTGCTAATTGCGGGCTAAGTTGTGGGCAATTATCCATTAAACACAGGAAGTCCTGCCAACAGGACAAAAATGAAACCTGAGCCCGTTAAACACAAGATTAATTAAATACATGAATTAATTACAGGGATATTATTTCCAAAATACGCCCAGTCATAATGAATTGTAAACAGTCTACAAACAATATTCAGACCATTTGCCTAGTTAACACTAATTAAAAATGCAAGTCTTGTGGATAAAGTTAGACACTGTAGCTGAGTAAACAATTGCTTGTATATCATATTTTGTTTTATCAAAGTAGAGCTGTACCCATCTGTGGAATATTACTCAAATATCAGTTAGGGTCCTGGGTGCTAATACCTTATTTATTTGTAAATAGAGCCCACTAAATCTTTCACACTGGACCTTAAATCAAGCAAGCTGCACCTGTTTGCTAAACACACTATGTGAATGGCTATAAGTCACATTATGAAATATTATACTCCATGAAGAACTAAGACTTTCTGTTCACTTTTCTTATTATAAATTATTTTATTTTTGATATCTCTTTTTGCCTCATCGACGGCTGCTGTAGTATGAGCCTAATGCATGAAGGTGCAGAAGTGCTTTCCCCTGGGGTTAAAAAAAAGAAACTTAAAATGCTTGATCATTTGCATGGCATGCCTGCATCTAACATAAAATGCATTAGCTCAAAGAATAGTTGTTAAAACGGCATCGTCCCTCTTAATATCACAACTTGGTAATATGAAAAGGAGGAAATATTGAAGTGTGATAATCATACTGTTATTATGAGCCATGAGCTATTAAGTAAGAAGTTGTTTGCTTTGGCAGGTCTCAACAATACCTGAGTCAAACCACATCATTTTGAGCTGATAACATGTCCAACTGGGTGCTTCCTTTGTAGATAACTAACTTGATTCCGTGTGTATTGCCATCTGTTAATGCAATCCCAGCTTCCTAATTAAACAAAATAATTAGATAAGGCTTTGTTATTCATTATTAAATGTATTTTTTCCTCATAAAGACTTTTTCTTTGTGAATATATGTTTCTACTGCACTGGTATAAACTTGGCTCAATTAACGAAAACCTCCGTACAATGGCCAATTCAGCACAGAGGGGTCCCAAGTCGTCTTTGACCTTACACACTCCCTCCCTGTCCTCATCCGTCCCGGTGTTGCTGACAGAAAAGGGTGCGTTTGCTAGCTGGCGTTGATGTTATCTGTTTAATGCCCAGTGTTTGTTCAGACCTTGATCATGTTACAGGGCAAACCATGCTAGTCTCTCAGTCACGTTCACGCACACAAACACACCCATACATACACACACACACCCACACACATGGTCCAACAGTAGTCTAGTTTAGACTACTGTCAGCTAATCCTCAAGCAGTTGCTGAGGCTTCAGTCCAGCTGAAGTCTTCTGTATTTGGCCCTGTACCGCAGCCTTGGGCTTCTGTTTGTCTGTAGATGGACAGCTTGGTCTCATAGAATATTTCTAAATTATTTTCCCAAAAATATTTTTTGACATTGTGCTTTATGTTATTATATCAGCCTCTCTCTCTCTCTCTCTCTCTCTCTCTCTCTCTCTCTCTCTCTCTCTCTCTCTCTCTCTCTCTCTCTCTCTCTCTCTCTCTCTCTCTCTCTCTCTCTGTCTGTGCTTTCCTTTCCTTTGTTTGTATCGTTGGCTGTCTTCCCTGCTCCTTTATTAGGAAAAGATTCCAGTCCTTTTTTGGAAAATATGTCCTGATTAATTGCTGATTAGCTGGTGGATTAAGGTGCGAAGAGTTCACGTGGAGGACCTTTATCGGCAGCAAGCTATATTAACGAGAACGCTGTGTTAGCGGCAGAGACATTAAGCCAAACTAAATATTCTCTCTCTTCACCGTTCTGCTCTCTCTCTCTCTCTCTGTACCCCTTGTCAATCAAACCTTTCTCTCAATTTGTCAGTATTTTATTGCTAATGCTTTCCGCTGCTGTTTATCTCTTATAAGCATGAAATTGCAATAATCCCTCTGGGAAATTGTGCCTATGCAAGACCAAATAACTGTATATAGCAAAAATGGAATGTAATAGTGAATAAATATGCAGCATGAGGATTATGTAAACTGAACATGATTATGTAAAGTCCATTAAAAAAGTCTGCAATAAAACATACTGGGGAGGCATGTTTGGATGAAAAGCAGCAGTACTAGCTTTAGAGAAAAACAGAATTTTCATCCATGAAAGTTTCTTCTTCTATTTTTTTAATTTTTTTTATTGTGATTCCATCTCTAATGGACTATAAAACTAAGCCACTAAAATTCAAGTGTGCAGTGCAAGTGTGCTTGCTCACATGTGGCGTGTCTGTTTGTTTACTTGAACGACAACATTTTTGGCAAGAGCAATTAATTAATGTTGTTTCCCCAGCTAATCCAGTTTACATGCTTCTTCTGTGCGTGTGCGTGTGTGTGCGTGTTAATTTTCTAGCATGACGTGTCGGCCGGAGCTCTGAAGGCAGCGCTGGACGGCGTGGTGCAAGAATGTGTGAGCTTTGTGGGTGTGGACATCAACATCTGCTCCGAAACACTGATGAGGTAGACGACACATAAAGACACACAGAAACATGTGCTCACAAGCAAGCGCACGCATGCACACAGACACTTTCTCCTGCACACGCACGCACGCACACACATGCAAATAGCGAAAGAGAGATGAATTAGGGCACGGACCTCTGACATACTTTCCCTTAGCAGTCACAACATGGCAAAGCTTCATTCACACTCGATGCACGGGCGCGTGCTCGATGCATACACAGACGCACACGCATACAGGCTGCCAGCTTTCGGTTGAAACCAATGCTTCACTGGCCCACTTACTGGGCTGACAGTAATCAACCGAGAGGATTAAGCAAGGTAGACACGCACACATGCACACATAACTTTTACGTACTTTTATGTATGCATAGAGTTGCATATCTTGGGTAGAATGCTTTGCACGCGTACACTTAGTTATTCCGTTCGTGCACATGATTTAAAAGTACAGGAAGTCACAAATATGACACTCACACACACACACACACACACTTTGAGTGGATGCAAACAGTATAAAATGAGCTGGCGTTAGCTGCAGGGCAGGCATCAGGTCATCTGTTTACCTGTCTGCTCTGCAAGTGAGCTTTTTCCATTCCTGCCAGAACTTATGTTATACACACATTAAACACACACAGATGTGTTGATGACTGAAGTATTATGCTGAGTGTTGACACTGCCGTGTGTTTTAGTGTGAGAGTGAGTCACCGCGGACATTAACAGCGTCGACCTAATTGAGTTTCAAATCACCTCTTTTCATTGCTCACGCAAAACTAAAAATATACTCACTAGATATTGGCTCACGTGTGACTGTTGACTGTATTTAAATGTCAGGTCACGGTCTGCATAATCTGCTCTGTTTGTTTGTGTGTTATACAACTCTCGTGTGGGCAGCGTGTAAAGCAAGTGCTACAGAGTTGTGTGTAGTTATACTGTAGATATTGTATTTTGAAACTAAACTGTGGTTTCCCCTGAGGTTTATTCTCCGCTGTGCTCTTCCTCACATCAGCATTCCACGTAGAACAGAGACCTCAGAATTAAACATGCAGTTCTCAATAAACTCCCAGAAAAGATTTTAATATATAGATGATGAGCCGTGTCGACGTTTCCCCCATTTTTATTTGTTGTTTTATCTCCTAGGCACGTAGCAGGTCTAAATGCGGGCAGAGCGAAGAGCATTGCAGAGTGGAGAGAGCAGAATGGGCCTTTCACCAACAGGGAGCAACTCAAACTGGTCAAAGGCATGGGGCCCAAGACCTACCAGCAGTGTGCTGGCTTCATCAGAATCAACCCGCAAACCAGGTACACAGACATCTGGAAAGACACACACATGACACTTGTGATGTATGATATTTAAGATAAATATCTCTGAGATTTCAAATAAACCAAAAGAATAAAGTCTAAGTAGGTAAAAAGACATTTAATATACACAAACATGGATATAATGTACTGCAAAGCAAATCCTCAGCAGACCAGGGTGGTGGTATGGTGATGATGGATCAGCACAGCATAATACAATAATACTACAATGTATATAACATATAACATGTCATGACAGATGAGAGTAGTTCCTCTATAAAGGTGTGAGGAAGATGAGGTGACATAGAGGAGTCTCAGTTACTCCACAGTGACCCACAGACCTGACTGTGAGCAGTTGTGAGCATTGTTTGCAATGATTCAGTAGAAAGTATTGCACTGAAACACTCCTGAGTAATGTAATGTCATCCAGAGTGATGTGCCGACAAAATAAAACATAATCTGCCTGCATGATTAGTTACCACTAAAAAAATGAAGTGAAAAAAATATAATTTGGTGAATCCAGCCTTCGATGCAAAGTTGTGCTTTGGTAGATTTAAAATACCTCTCTCTCTCTCTCTGTCAAAACAGTACCAGCTCCTCATCCCACCATGTGCCAGCAGTGCCAGAAAAAACAGTGGCTAAGAAAGACAAAGGAAAGACCGGCGTCAACGTACCAACCTCATTTAACCCCCTGGACCAGACCTGCATACATCCAGAGTCCTACCATGTGGCACAGAGGTACGGTACACACAAATATACAAACACACACACGCGCACACTTGTACCGCAGCCTACCCCACTGGCCCAAGCATGTTCAGGCTAAGATGGAGTTGATTTTGACACCGTCTCATATGGGGCTGGTTATAGTAGTGGACGACTCTGATTTGATTTAGACAGACATGGGATACAAGAGCGGAGGCGTTGGCTTTGTATGTGTGCATGTCTGCGTGTGTGTGTCCTTGTGTGAGAAATGATTGTTAGAGCTGCTGATGCTGATATCAAAAGCACATTGAACATCTGCCCAGGACTTGTATGTCCTGTCTGTCTGTGCAGTGTGTGTGTGATGTGTGAGAAAGAAACAGACAGACGGACAGAGAGAGAGAGAGAGAGGGGGGGGGCTCTCTCTTACAGCTGTAGTCACTCAACTGTGTTTAGTCTACATAAGTTCTGACACTAGTGGCTCTAAGCATCGCTCCCCTCATGTTGATGCGCCTTTAATGGCCTCAGTGCATGTGTGTGTGGGTGTGTCTCCATGTGCACATGTGTGAAGATATATTGGTGCCGCTTGTATGAAACTGTTTTTGCTTATCTGTCCCTACTTTAGCTAAGTGGCTGTGTATGTTTGTGGGTTTATGTGTCTGTGCGTTCAGACTGTGCCATGCTGTTGTTCATCAAAGAGCTGTTCGGGTCTGATGTTTAAGAAGACACATTACCACCTCCTTTTATTTTAATGCAACCTCTATCCAACTGCTCTTTTTTGTGTCTCTTTAAATTCCAATGTTCCAGGCAGACGTCGTTACTTTGTTTCTTTGTTACAGGTTGATTTAAAAACTAGCTAGTGCACAATATCAAGCAAGTGCAACAACACAAGACATAGCAGCCAGCTAACATTAAGTTCAGCAGTCTGTCCCAGATCTACTCTTGTCTGGCACCTTCTTGCTTCTCTCCTCTTCTTGTGTTCTTCCATCAGTCTTTACCTTACCTTACTGAAGGACATCAGAAAGAAAACCAGAAACCATTTTCACCAGAATAAGTGAAGTAGTTGGTGGTGCCGTAAGATGTTACGTACTGCTCGTAAGTGATCGGAGCACAACGTTATGTAGTTCAGAAACAGACATGTGGGGTGGCTGAGTGGGAATGAGACACTATCCAACGGATTACACACCAACGTAGCGTGACAATGAATTAGAAATTTGTTCTTTTGTGGTAGAAACGCGAAAATATCAATGTCTTTGCTTTAATTGTCTTCATTCCTCTCTGGGCCCAGAGATAAACTGAATCTGAACAAAAATACACTTAACTATAAACTATAAAGCAGTTTTTAATATCACATTTAATTCACTGTCGAGGGGTAAACCATTTTATAGTGAATGAGAAAAAAGTCTTAATTTTTGGCTTTGTTCTGTTCGGCCACAAAACAATTTGGCTGCTGTAGTTGCTATTAAATGCATTTCTTGCTCATGTCCACAGTCCTTCTCTCTCCCTCACTGAATATTACTCCTGTATCTCACCAGGCTACTTATCTTTCTCTGCTTTTTTGTTCTCCCTGCTGAATTCTTAACCCTGTGTGGGCAAATGCCGTATCCTTTGTTATGACTGCCTCATAATCCATGTCTGGCAATTTACTCAATTCACTGTGAATTAATTTCTCACTTGCTTGCACGTTATATTTTGTGATGTTCTCAATTTCACAAACTCTTGCAGAATATAAAAACCACATTTTCTTTTTAGAACATCCCGAGGCATGTCTTGTGGTTTTACAGTATGTCACATCCCTCTTTAAATGTTAATGACGATGGTCAGTGGGGTTGAGGTCTGATGACAGTGCAGGAAAAGCCATGCATGTCAGCACTTGCTCTTGCTTGGAATTTAGACAGCCTGGTGTAGTTTTGATGCATCTGAAAATAAATCATGTTCCAGTGCACTTTAAATCAGAGGCTACGTCATGCCTGCGAAAGTAAACCGTTGTACTTGGTGAGTTTGTAGTCGAGCCTGATTTGGCTGTCTCCTCACATAAGCCCCCAATATTACAGATGTAATCCTAGACTTTGAGTCATCTGCTTGAAACAAGTCTTCACAAATCGCAGTTAGCAGTGTCTGACCTTTTCCTCCTGACTTTTTTCATGCCAACGTGGGGCTTTTAGTTTGAAATTTCTCTGGATCGTGATCTTTAGAATCACTAATAAGTCGATCTCAGAACTCATTATCCATCATCTGGTTTGTAGGTAAAAGCCACTGATGGTATAAATAACAGACAGCACATACATGAAGTCATCCGTACGTTTCTGAAGAGCCGTTTTGAAGCTCAAAATCTGTGGTGCCAGCCGCTGCCATGTTTGCAGTCCTGCCTCTGGTCCCCCCTTTAATTCTATGAAAAGTCAGACTACAGTTGTCATGAACGGGGAAAAATAATATCTGTGCCTAGACTTCCTTTCAGTCAAATTGGCAACTGAATACGTGAGAATGGCAACATTTCTATTAATCCCTATAAACAGATATGTGCTAATGATGATGATCATCATCAGACCATAGCTGATGATTCCACTATTGAATATCAGCCAATGTGTTTCACCTCTTCTTGCTCACCCCTGTAGACCGTTTACCTGCTGGTAACCAAAGCCTACTCAAACGCGACTGGTCAAAACTACTCGAACACTTCTGGTGCCAAAACCAAATTTGCCTTCCCTGCAGATTCTGCATTCATATATAAATATCTTCTCGTAGAGATTACGAGGGAATATTGACTGCTCTCTAAATGTCGAATTGTGTAGAGCATTAGATGTAAGGGCATCACTGAAATGCCTCGCAGCTCTTCTCACATCCTCGCTTACAACCGATCAAAACAGGAGGTGGAGGGAGGATTGTGGAGGAATGCTGTTTGTGTGTGTGTGTGTGTGTGTCTTTTATGGTGTATAAGGAATATCATGTTCATCACATTAGTGAAACTGGATCCCCCATTACTGCTCACAGCCCACACATCACCCCCTTTTTGTAACCGTATACAACACACACACACAAGAACACACATGCGTGAACACAATTTGTCCACCTTTGTTTCAGAAATGGCGGGCCGTGTTTGCTTTAAAGCGAACACACCTCTGCTGTGTGACAGTGAAATATATATATATATATATGTGTGTGTGTAGAGGATCTGCCCTGTTAGAGGATTTCACATCAAAATATCAGTGAGGTGTATTTTTGTTAGGCAGTTGGGTCCATTCCATGAAATATGTAGTGTTACTCCGATATGAGACAGAGGGGGTCCACTCTATGACGAATATTTCTCTGATATGTAACAGTCGGGGCCCAATATTTCTATAATACAAGACAGAGTGGGTTCTTGCTGTGGGCCTGGATAAAATCTATATCGTAGCCCACCCAGCCCCACGTTCACACGTACACACACACACACATAGTGTTGGTAGTAATTATATGAGTATGAACTCAACAGTGGTAGAGGCCTGGTACCCCTTAAATACTAACATACACCCTTGGAAAAATGAGATGGGCAACACACACACACACTCACACACACACACACCTGAAAGTAGAACCCACCAAAACCATTGTAAGATCCAGTGCCAGACTGCAGCCTGCTCTTAATTCAGCACTGCTTTCATTCCTCTCCTCTCCTCTCCTCTCCTCTCCTCTCCTCTCCTCTCCTCTCCTCTCCTCTCCTCTCCTCTCCTCTCCTCTCCTCTCCTCTCCTCTCCGCTCCGTTATCTCATGACACTTTCCGTATAGAGCAGGTCTAGACTGTACTCTTTGCAATATTATTTACAGAGACGTATTTTAGTAGAGGAAAAATGCACTCATTCATTTGATACTCCTACGAGTGCTTAAGATGAACACCCAACAAAAAGTACCCAGCTGTGTTTCTTAAAACTATTTCTCAGTCTTGAATCCTTTAAAGATTTTCTTACTTCTTCTCAAATTTTGTCTCCGTAGTGAAAGACAGAAAATATTGTGTGTAAAAGAGAGAGAGAGAGCGAGTGAGAGAGAAGAGGGATGACCTGCAGCAAAGCTCCCAGTCTGGATTCAAATCATGAGGGCTATGTGGTATGTGTCTTACCACTAGGCCACCAAGAGACAAGTATTTCTTTTCCTGGACAGAGATATATGGTTTGAAAGTTTAGAACCTTTGGGAGACACTGAAGAGAAGATCCTAGTGTTGGACAGGCATCCAATTTGGTCCAAAGGTGCTGTTTCCTCACCGCTAAGCCATTTCTGGCACATACTCTGCTTCTACTTTGTACTGATCTGGCTCGCTGGTGTTGAGGGATTGATTCCGGTTGTCTCCCTCTCTCGGATGGTAGACGGTGACTTTGCTGGCGGGGGCCTCTCCGCTCACAGCTGTCTCGTACATAGTTTGTACACAAGCCGTGTCCCGTTACATCCGCACTGTCCCTGCTACTGCCAAATGAGCATTTCTGAACAACATTGTGTATGAATCAACTTTGTGTGTGTGTGTGTGCGCGTGTGTGTGTGTCCACCTGTTCTGTCCATCACGGGTGGGGGGGGGGTGGTGGTGGGACAGCTGCGGAGTCTGTTTGGCGTCAGGCTGCCAGTGAGCGACATCCATCAAGGACGCTACCCAGCTGGTGCACACATGAACAAATGCATAGAGGCAAATGCATTCATATCTATCACCAGCCGCTGAAAGTGCCCGCTGTAAATAATATACGCACAATATTCACACATCCCACGTTTTTCCATAACCCCCTGTTTGCTGCTCTGGATCTCATGCCAGTCTGTTACAAAATCTGTTTAGAATGTAGACCAGCTAATTAGTTTGGATTTAAATCTCGGGCTCGGTGAATGTTAAATGGCACGACTTGACCTGACTGTCTAGACTTTCTGGAGGTGGGACATCCTGCTAGAACAAAGTGATAGAAGAACATTTTTCCAGGCGGTTGACAGATGGACAAACAGTCCAACCTGAGCAAAGTGGAGGCAGTTTCATGAGGCAAGGTGTCAGGGCGTTTACAGCTCACTGTGGATTTACCTGATTTAATAGGAGGTGAAATAAATGTGCGTATTTGTGCTCGGGCGTACTTTTAGAACAGAAAGCCTCGCTTCGGCAGCTCACGACTTTTGTGTAATTACTCCCACACCTCTCCTGCCCTCTTTCCTTCCCCCCACCCCGGCTCCCTCTCACTTTACCTGCGTTAGCTTAGCTTTTCCCTCTCTCCTTCCTACCTCTTTGCTTTTCTCATCTTGCATTTTCAACTTTTTCCTCATCATTCTTCTCAGTCTGTCAGCACCTCAATCCCTTCCTCTTTCCTTCTCTCATACCTCATCCCTCATAGCTCCAGGTTTGTCCTTCGGTCGGTGAGGGATGTGGTGAACTGTGCTTTAGCCCAGCTAGGCCAACTCACTATTAAAACTCATTCATTGTGGCCATTACATAAACTAATGCTTGCACCTGAGTATTTATTTTGTTTTAATTCTATAATTCTCACTTGCGGTGTTATATTATACACATTTTTTTTTTAACTCCCATGCAGATTTCTGTCCATCGATGGGTGGAAGTGCAGACCAGATTGGGAGTGCAGGCCTGCAGCAATGTGTGGAGAGCAAGGTTAAGAGCAGCAGTGTGGAGGAACTGGCCAGGACAGTGGACACCACGCCCGAGACCCTGAAACTCATCATAGATGGCCTCACGCAGCCCCCTGGGTTTGACATACGACAAAGTAAGACTCATGTCGCTCACAGTTGCTCACAGAGATTTTACAGTGTGATTAAAAAGAAATTAATTCATGCAAACTCAACATTTAGATAGATTGGTTTAATATTCCAGATTGTGGGAGGATTTAAACAACGTTTACCCCTTTTCTATCAACTAATATGAATCTCGGCACCTCGGGTCAAACATCTGTTAATACTACACATATTTTTGTGCAAAAAAAAGTGTCACCGAACACAAAACTGTCAGTGTTTTGAGTCCAGTAAAATTTCATAGACTGCACATATCTGCAACCAAACAGTCATAGTAACGTCTCTTAGTCTCTCATCTTCCTTTCATAATGTCCTTTATAGGTCCCTGCTGAGTGGCTGAAAGTTAAACTTGCATTTGTCCAGTTCTTTGACTGGTTTGCTAGTTAAAACACACACTGACTTTTCTTGGGCCTGTATTATAATAGGCATGTCTTAGCAGTGTAACATGATAGGATCTGACAGTACTATGGCTTCCTCCCTGTAGCCCAACAACACAGGCACTATGTTTCTGACAGGGTGTGATGGGTCCAGCAGACTGTGTTATTGGACAGAATATCCTTACAGACACATACACATATACACAAAGGCCTCTGTTTTTCTCCTCAATCTCATACTCCGGAGTTCAGTCACAGATAAACATACCAATAAAATAATACATAATCACAAATTGTTGCTCAAATTAGGTTCCTCAGGAATAATTCATGCCGCATCTGGCTCGCCTTTTCTTCTTTATTTTCTTGTCTATAGTTTGTCTGTGAAATACAAGAGCGACCAGCTCAAAGTCAGAAACCAAAAGTGAGAAACTTTATTCACCAACGGCATATTTGCCATTATCGCGTTCCTGAACTTGCGCGTGTAACGCCATACTCTGAAAACATCATTTTAAGAGTGACCATTTCTGAAAAGATAAAATATTTCTGTTCACCAGACTGCTCAGTTAAGCACAAAATAATCTAAGTGCCTTATTACCAGGCTCTCCTTTTTCATGCAGTTTCATGTGGAGAGGGGAAAAAGTGGAGCCTGGATACCCAGTTAGTGCTGGCTAACTCCTCTTAAAATTAAGGAACGCAGCTTCAAGGTTCATTCTCAGGTTGGTCCTATTCGGTTGCAGCACACTACGCTTGGCCTCCTAGCCAGTGCTCAGCTGAGTAAACAGATGGGCCGAAGCTACCGCATGAAATCAGTGCTGTGGGGAGGATAATTGGACCGGACTATTTCCTGGGGCGCGAGCCTTCCTTGTTTGTCTTAATGCTGCAGAAAGGAAAAAAGATCTCTCGTGAACAGGCCAAGTGGAAAGTGGGGTAAAATAGAACGCTGAGAAATGCATGTAGACATGAGTATTGGGTTTCTACTTGAAATGTAATATCTGTTTGTCATTACTGCCCCGCCCTTTGCTGTCCTGCATCCCCTTTCCCATCTCTCTTCCCAAAACTTTTTGCTCCCTGCCACCCGCACCTGATTTTGTCCAAGATTTCTCTCCCTCACTTCCATCTAGCCATCTTTTTGATATTCTCTCTCTTTTTTTTTTTGCCATCCCCAGATTTTGGGCAGGCGGACTTTAAGCGGGGCATTGTGTCCATGAGTGATCTGCGGGTGGGTGCTGTGCTGACGGGCCGGGTGGACAACACAACTCTGTTCGGGGCTTTTGTAGATATCGGTGTGGGTCGCGCTGGGCTCATCCACAAGAGCAACATCACCATGGACAAACTGCCTGTCAGCCAGCGCCGCCGCAGCCTGGCTCTGGGACCTGGGGAACGGGTGGAAGTCCGAGTCCTGAATGTGGACCTTCAGAGGGGACGGATTGGCCTGGACTTGATCAGGGTCCTACAGTAGATTTCACATTCAATACTGTAGAATTGGACTGGATTTATGATAAAGAAATTACTCACAAAACTGACAAAACAGACACCCTGTTACGTATTTGTAGTAACGGCCCTTTACTTTGTGATCACACATTCAACCACTGTTGCCGTTATCTATGAGGGCTACAACTCCACTGAAATCAGTTCAAACCAAAGTTCTTTACAGTTATGTTCATGGCTGGGGGACTTTCTTTACCCTGAACTTATCTTTTCAGGCTTCACCAACTCTCGGCTTGTGTTTGCTCCCTGTGTATCACTGTGAGTGGTACATTGCCTGGGATTACACTTAATCTGAAATAATCTGAAATGAAAATAACCATTTGGATTGGTTAGCTATCTGCACACACTGCTGTTTACAGATCATTAGACAAGGAATCCGTAATTATTAGCACTTTAGAAGCGGTGCAGATGGCTTCATATTTGAACATAATAATATTTAAACATTATTCACATTCAAGAAATGTTCTGTTTTACACTGATCTAAACAGTTTGCTTCGAGGTTTCAGACACATGTTTGTATCTTTGTTCTTCAAAGCAGACTTTGTTTCCAGTGTTTGTGGACGCCGAGTGACTCATTATGGAATACACACTTACACATCTGCAGATGAGGGTTTGACATTAAAAATATTCACTGTATACCTTCTCCACTCGATGTACATTCTCTCCAAATGAAGAATCCAACACATTACGCACTTGGCGGACCTGATTCGCGCCGGAGAGGCGGGGCACGGACGAGAATGGAAAACAGGGAGGATGGCACGGAGGTGGGAGAAATAGAAGAGCGGATGTGTTAAGTGATGGAAAGAGGAAAGAAGATACCGGTTAAAGAACAAGTTTTTCTTCCAGACAACAGGAAAATGTGAAAAGACAGAATGAGTGGGCTGAAATGGGTGGTGGGAGGGTGGGGGGTGGGGGTGGGTGGAGACGAGGATAAGAGGAGGAGGGTGTGTTTCTATCTCCTAGACTGCAGTAAAGCCTGAAGGCTTTTTAGGCATGGTCCCAGACACAATTATCCCAGGACACACACACAAATGCACACTAATCAGCTGCTTCAAAATTAATCCCAGACTCCCCATCCGCATTATCTAATTTGTTTGTTTTTATGAAACTAGAATAAATAAAAAAAATACATAAAATATGGTTCTGAGAGAGCCCGAGGTCCCCCGTGCTAAACCTTATACTGAATGCAGAATATCTAATCACCGTTAGTGCTGCTGCTTCACTATCTCCCCTTGGGGGAACAAATAGAATATATTTTAGACACACAAACACAAAGAGATGTTCGATCAAGATTAATCAGAAGTGGCAGTTTGCTTAGTGATTATCTGAGGAAGCTACACACACACACACACACACGGAGACTGGATTCACATACTGTATTTCAGTCTTTCTTTTGCTTATTTTATGAAAGGAATTCCATTTCCTAATCAAGGTGCCTCATTTCTTTTGACGTTAACTCCCTCTGTCAGCATGTTGTCTTTTGTTTGTTTTGATCTCGTGCACCGTAGCTTGGCGCGGCCTCCTTGTTTTTGTTCTTGGGGAACACATGTATCCATACAAGCAGACACAGCTTCCCCCAGCATCGTCCCCGCTTTCCTCGCCTTTAATTTTCCTCCCTCTACTAAACGTGAGCACACAGACGGAACAGGCAATCTGGCAGCCGGCTACTGCTGCCCCTCGGAGTTTTTGCCAAACACTGACCAGTAATGAGCCTGTGATAAGAAGAAGAGCGACTGCGGGAGCAGTTGTGTAGTCCTCCGTTATCCTCAGCTGCACTGCTGCACAGCTGTTGTGATATGGAGTGAGCTCAGGTGTGCGAAGAGGTTTTGTTGAAACGTGAAGAAAATTGACGATAATAAAGCAATTAAATGAACGGCACACTTTTGTTCGTGAAGCATCTTCGCTATTTGTGGCTCCATAAGTGTTAGGTTATTAAAAGTTAAGTTAACAAAAAAATACCCCAAGTTGTCATGCAGGGCTGTCTTTCATCATCTTTTGTACAAGATCCATCCATGGAGACACAGGAGGACACAAAACCATCTTAACTTCTTCCACACAGTAGCAGAGAGAATGCTTCTCACAGCCAGTAAATGCATCCTGCTAAGCGAACATTAAGCAGAGAATAGCTTTCTCTGTTGATCTCTGATTTCTCAGACCACCTGTCAAAAAACAAAACAAAACACGAGTAGAAGTCTTAAAGCACTTTGAACAACCCAGCTGCAGCGCTTACAACCACCGATACAAGTAAGTGCTGGACAGACAAACACCGCACTGATGATTCTACTAAAAGTGAGAAAGTTTAGTGTATTAAAAAACAAAAAAAGCCACAGGGATGGTAAAATTCAAAGATTTCTTTCCACGACAACCCGAATTGTGCACGGCAGTTTTTTCTCAGATTATGAGGCAAATATTACCTCTCAGCTACGCCGCTCACATACGCAAACTCATAGCAAATATTTACCTCCAGTTTACTTCCATCCTTTGAAGCAAACGGGCAAATAAAACCTTTTGCAGCTTGGCATCTGCATGGGTGAACTTTGGCCGGCGAAGTCTAAGCCTCAACCAATAGGAAATGCGTGTGTGCTGTCGACCCCTTAAACCGACTGCAAACCAACAAACTGATATCTGTGTGCAGCACATCCTCCACTGCCCGCGTTTTGCCTCGGCAGACGATGGTCTCTTGCCTGTGTATGTTTCGTGTATGCCTAGGGTGTCATATGCACAACAGGCTATGACTAAAGCAGTGGTGATCTTAGGAGCTTTGGGAGCTTTGGAGGATTCACCATTTCTTCAGGAAATGGTGAATGTGTATACTGTATATTGGTCTAACTTCCTGCAGACACATTATCTTTTTAAAACTACAGCTGCACCGGCAACAAACACTAATGTCAATATGCTCGCTAAACCGAGAGTACCTGCTGTCTAAAAGTAAAGTAGGGGGGGAGTATTACACCTCACAGTCACAGTCTCCATTGCTCAGGCGCCTGTGCTGAGAGCGCTCTCTCGTCTTTCCTTTTGTGTTGCTCCGTGGCTATGATTGCCACAGTGTGATTGCAACGGTTATAGCTGGTTTCACCTTCCAACACAAAATAACTCCAGGTTAGCGGTGTGACCACTGACATCAATACGGCCTCCCTTTGGCTACAGGGGGAAGTTTGTGAGATAAAAAAAAAAAAAAAGTATTCTCTGCGGTACGCACGTTTCTTCTAACAGTAATACTGAAGGTTGTACTCGCATGTTGACTCACAGCGCCTCGTGACGGACTTAAACTGGCATTTCACGTCACTCAAACCAACTGTTTAGCAAACTTTCCTTCCTGTAGCTTCCTCGCAGAGCAGTGACTACTGACTTCAACTGTCAACAAAACTTTGTGTGTGTATACTTCTGACACGTCTCCTAAGAGTTTTATTCACTTTAAGTTTTGCACATGGTTGCATTTCTGAAGAAACTTTGACAATTTCAAGTTAAATTTATTGATTAAACTTGGAGTTTGTATTTCAAACATCTGGTTCATTGTTCCTCTCTAAAGCCCTAAAGCACATAAATCCATGTTTGGCTATGCGTGGGTATAAGTAGGTTAATACTTTTGAGCTAATTTATAGACCCCATGTTGTTATAAAAAATAACTCATGGAGGAAGCATAAAAAAAAGATTTGTTTCAGAGCTGTAACGATTAGATTAATTGAGAAAATAGCTGCAGCTCTTGTTTGTTTACTTGCTTCTGTTTTGTAAAGAAAGACAATATAAGAGCACGACCATGACAGGAATTCATACGCATTATAACACTAGGGGCAAATACCAGAGCGCAAAGAGAGAGGATTCAATGTGAGAACCAAGAATTTGTTTGCACTGGACAAAAACATCAGTCACAAAAACAAAACTGCCTCATGCTCTTGTTTTCCAGTGTCGGGTGACATACTGAAAAATTCCAGATAGGAGGCAGGGAGTGAGAAAGACTTTGGCTTTTGGCATCTCTGGTGAAAAACAGGAGTAAAGAGAGGAGAGATGGATGAATGGAGGCAGGAGAGAGAGAGAGGGATGGAATGAGACAGGAAATGAAAGGCTTTCTCCGGTTTCACTCCCCGTGACCTCATCAGTGTGATCATGGGTTTTATGAGCTTTCCCTCTCGACGCCCACACACCACCTCACACGTGCCAGGACACACACACACACACACACACACACTTCAGGCCATATATTTCATTCACTGGCTCGGAGACAAACACACAGTACATGTGTTTTTGTCTCTCTGTCTGTTTCTTTTCTCACACTCTGTCCGTCAACCTTTCACATACTTCATCATACACCAAAAAAAAAAAAAAAACGGCACTCATTTACAGCCACTGACAGAGAGAGGAAAATTTGTCTTCATTACTGATCGCATTAGCCTTTGCAAGGAAAGTATCAGAACCTTTTAACCGAGCAAAGATGATTAAAGAAACATGAAAGCTGTGACATTTACACATCCCGCAGCTAAGTTCTCCCAGCACGTAAGCATACATAAAACAGATATTCCTGAGGGAAGATATAGCTTTTTTTTTTTGCATTACACCTCACCAACGGAGCATATAAAGGCTTCACCAGTGAGGTAAAGATAAATGGCAGTGAATGAGCAAGCATCTGATTAGTAGCAGTTAGTGAAATTTCCTTGGGGATAGACGCAGCCCCCTTCCTTCAAAGCATCTCCAGTGCACATGTGTTTTCCCTCCCTTCCTCTTGTCTTTCTTTCTCCTCCAGGTCATCTCTTGTGCTGACATTCATTTCCCAACTCTTTGCCAAACATTTTTTAAAACTACTACTACGTCACTCACAATTCCCAGTCTCCTGCAGCTTTGCCACTTATCTCCACGGAGTGGGTAATGCCTTAAGACTGTGTGTTTGTTTTAATCAGTATTAAGTCTTCTTGGATGTGGAGTGGAAAAGCGGGGAAAGGGAACTAGAGGATGGGGTAACGTCAAGAGAAAAGTCCCCTCACTAGTGATTCCTGCCTGGGTAAATATTTTCATAGGTGCCAGGTGTTCAGCAGCAGCGGCAGTCCTCCACACTCTCATACACGGAATATAGGAAATTATATTTTCGTTAACCTTGTACTTGGAGCCCCTTTTTAAGATATAGATGACACACAGAGCGAAGGAAAAAGAGGCAAACAAAATAATAGTTAAATCGGGAGAGAAAGTGCAACAGGAAGAGGAAAAAAAAAATAGTGAAATTTTCCAGTTGTCAGGCATGCCAGTGTCTGAAGAGGGAGAGTGAGGGACAGATGTGCTTCTAGGTACTTTAGCAGTATCAGCCAGTATCACTCATAACGCTCACACGCATATATAACAGCTGATTTTGTTCTCCTTGTTGGTGAAGGCAGGAAAGAAACTGGGAACAAAACAATCTGCAGTGGATTGAAGTCAGGCAAATTCAATTTAACTTTTGGAAACCATATCTGATTTTTAAAATATTTTTTCCTCATGCATTCGCGTAAATTTGCTTCTTGAATCCTTGTACATCGACACACTCTAACCACGTGTATCTAGACAATAATCCTATAACATAAGGAAGGTTTTTGGTGGACAGGTGCCAGTTGTCTTTCTCTCAATACTAAACTCTTACTGACTCCCAATCTGTCTTTCCCATATTAAAAATCTGTCACTGTGGAAACTCTTTCAGTGAACTCTTTTCTTTTTTTTATGTAAGGTGACATTAAGCCAGGGATTCCTGCAGCAGTAGAAAAGTGTTTGAAGCCCAAATGAATGGACTGATGGTGGAAACCATTGAACCACTGAAATTTTTATGACATTGAGAAAGAAACTGCATGTAATGTTAGTCACTTACGTCATGGTCGATACCCAATCTGCTTAATAACGACCGTGTCGTATCCGATCCGGCATATGGGATGCATCCCAAAGATTACCGGGAATATTAACTGCTCTGCGATCTGGTGTTAGACGCTGTTTCAATATGTATAACATGCTGCAGAGAGAGGTATTACAATATCACGTTTAACAGCTGCTCGCTCAGGTGTCACTTAAAGCTAATATGCTTATGTTGATTGAAGAAAAGTCCAGCACTTATGTTGAACTCCCACTAAATACAAACACACACTACACTCAATAGTAACTTAAACACACAGCTACATCACTATATACATGGCTCCCTCCGGAGTAGCACAGTAAGATCCGTTCAGAGACAACAAGGCCTCTTCCTGTTCCCGGGTCACGACCGTGGTTGGTGGCTTATAGTGATTGACAGCTCAGTGTTTGGGTTAGGCCGCCACCTCTGGGGATTTACTACAGGCAATGCCTTTATACACATCCAAAATGATCACTGGTGCGATCTCTCTCGCACACAGACTTAGTGTGAAAGCATACACGTTCACACAAACACGTATAGACACAGTGTCCAGGCAGTCTCCATCCTCTCATATACAGAGAGTGTATGAGCATATCTCTTCGACATATCTCATGTTCGTCCCACGGGGGAACCCAGTCGTGGGACCATAGAAACATTGTGTCAGGGGGAGGAAGGAAGAGGGAGCTTAGTAGGGATTCACTTACACTCAAAAACAGTTCACAGTATTCCAGAAAACATTTCGTTTCTTCTGGATTTTATGAGAAGTTAGGTGGAAAATAATTATTTTAATTACAGTCACTGTTGTATTTCTAGAGTGGAGCCAGCCAGCCAGCCAGAGGCAATGAAAATAAGTGATGATCCGGGCCCCGAGGATAATGTGATATTGTACGCTACATTAATTATAGTCTCCTCCAAGGTGTTCAGCTACATTAAGCAACAAACTTAAGATCTCCAGTTACATAACTTTGACAGCTGGTGGCCGAGCTGACTCCTCAGAAAAAGTGTTCAAATGTATTAAACTCTGTATCAATCAAAATGGATGGAAACTTAGAGATCGATGGCTTATTCGCCATTTTGGACAGCGCGCACCTCATGTTGAAAAACTGAAAATAGCATGGACGGATTCAACAGTTGGCCCTGTGGAGCCATCCGAGAGGTGGTTTCTCCATCTCACCTGCAACTTCAATCAGTCATTTTAAAAGAAATCGCCGCAGGTTGTTAGATTTTCTCTATCCTCTTCGATATATATAGTTGATCTATTCAAATGTATACACACAAAAACTTAACATTGACCACTGCGGCCGTTTCTTTATCTATGTATCTCCAACATTTTGATGCTATTTTTGGTTTTTCTTGTGGATTTTGGATTTTTTAAAACATTTTAAATCCTCCAGTTTTCGGATAAATTAGAATATACATATATAATACAATGATCCGATGATGACTGGCTTCCTTTCCCCCTGAAAAACCTGTTTGTCTGTACGATGGGGAGCAACTAAGCTATCGCCGTCACTCTGCTAACACATTATTTGAGGCGGTTGCAATGAAACATTACAAAAGCAACACGGAGAACACACCTCCCGGGAATTCATTCAACAAGCATGCGGTCGTAAAATTCCAATATTTTGTTTTACATCTGCTCTGGTGGTTGTGGTGGTAATACTGTCGCTGTATCATCATAGCCATTAGCACTTCAGACCAGTCAAGCTGTGACTGTTAGCACAGCTGCTACTGTACGAGGGGGCCAAGTAACATCTCTAGCCTGCATAGCCCCCTCAGGGCAAAGACATGGTAAGCTAGCTGTTGTTTGTTTAGCTGTGTGTTTCAGCAAGCCATTAATACTGAGGCCTAATAGTTATGTCAGTAGCATTAACACACATGGGAGCAATTTCCTTGACACAGATTACGCATGGATTTAGGCTACCAAAGTAGTGCTTCCTGAACATGGATTTAACCTGGAGTTAAGATCTTAAGGGTGTGGTGCACCTTTTAGGGGACACAGATAATAAACGCAGTCAAAGTGATTCTGCAAATTCCCAGTGGCTATTTTTAAATGCACCTGTAAGAGGAACTAAGCACTCCAGGAAGGCTCTGAAGAGTGGTCGATGAAAAAACCAAGCACATTTTTACATCTTCTGTAATTAGTTCATTTTGGATTCTTCAGTTTTCCCATTACAGTTGAGTTAATTATGGGTTAAGCACTAGATTATAAAATGCATCAGTCAGCAACAAGAGCGAATTGTAATAGAAGATTGTTATTTAACAAAGTGCCACTAGATTAGCGACACATTAGGGCCACATCATGCACCAATCCTACACAACTTGTACAGCAAATGCAGTGCAAATGATATTAACGTTTATTAAACATGTAATTCTAATTCGCCCTTTGGTTATTTAGATCATAGTGCTGTTCATCTGGCTCCAAAAGATAGTAGACACAAGGAGTCACTGGTGTTCCTCAAAGCATGTTTGAAATCCTGCTTTTCCACGGATCACCTTGCTGTCTGGAGAAGCTTGTAATCTTGCAAGTAATTTTCCCTTTTAGGAAGGGGGTTGAGTCAAACTGCTGCGTCCCCGAGTAACTCGGGGATAGATTTTCTGGTGTGATTGTTTTCCCCAATCCGTCATTGATTTCTCTGTTTTTACCTGCCCAAGGTATCATGAAATGAGCCATTTTCCTTCTAGCTTATGTTTGACACCTGCAAATTCATCCCCTCCGTATTGTAGCAGGGCATGAAACACTCCCTCGCTGGTGAGGCTGTAAATGCAACAGCGGTGCAGATACGTGTTGTTATCTGAAGAGGCATTTTGCGTGCCCGTGGCAGCTTGGTTTTATAGGACATTTTGTAAAACCCCGCAGGCGTCCGTTGCAAAGCAGAATTCAGCACAGTGGGCAGCACACAAAAAATCGGTGCAGGAGGAGCGCATTTTTATACCACAAACACATTTTTCACAGATGTGCTATAACAGGTAAAATATGGATGCTGGTGAGAAATGCTTTTGAGTCACCATATACACGTAAAGTAGTAATCCAGGCCAGCTGGTTCAGGTTCATGCCGTATTCATGGTAGTATATTAACTGTTTCAATGTGAACTAATGTGATACAAAAGATTTACAGATTAGAGCTGTGCGATATAACTAAAAACTCATATTCTGATGATTGGCCATTTCATATCCAGATAACAATGCATATCATGACTCAGCACATTTTCTCAAAATTGAATGAAATACGGTAAGGTTTGGTTTGTTATGGGAACTCATCTGTGGCATAATTTGCTAAGGAAATTCTGTTTTTCTGGTCAGATTTTTTTAATACATCCACTACGAGCTGCTCATTTCATTTTGGCTTGTGTGTCACGTTCGCTCTCCCCCATATTTTGTTTGTGTATGCAAATGTCTTACCTGAAGGTGTGAGTGTGTGTGTGTGTGTGGCGCACCGTCACAAATGACAGAGCATAACACGAAAGAATATTTACGACATCGTCACACAATATAAATCGTTTAATTCCATCCCAAACAAATTAATCGTTAAAGACAGCTGGTAGCGGACTGAATGGACCACCCAGAGGTGCGTGGGGGGGTAAAGCAACTGCCACCTGTTGCAGTGGTGCTCCAGGCTCGGCTGCCAAGCATTATTGGCAGTGATTGTGGGTATATACAACATAGCAGACAGTTGCGGTGTAAGTAGTTGTACTTTTAGGGGCAAAAATGGTACAAAAATGGACTTGAATACACAGAAACTGTACTGCCCTAAGATACAGTATTTACTCCAGTGACGGGCTCATCGAAAGGTGTAGTAACGTTACCTGTTTTTGGAGAGTGCACAAGTCGACCTGCTGGCAGACAGAAAACTAGAAGAATATTCCACAAAGACTTTGTTTAGCTGTTTGCCCCTGAGGCTATTTCCAGTTGCTTTTGTTTATTTTCCCCCCTTTTCGGTTCCAGTGTAATGGTGGAGAAATATTGAACAATTTATTTTCCCTCAGAAGAAAAAAATAGTGTTGTTGAATGAACCCGGAGAGGAGAGCTATGCAGATGGATTTTCTTTTAAGACCTTTTTTTTGTTGTTCAAGTAAATATTGAAATGTATACTATATAGTTCACCAAGGAGGAACGAGATGAGACTATTTTCAGGAGCCCGGCTCAGATTGCTCTTGGTAAATAAAATCACTGGCCTGCCATCTTCTTGAGCAATTCTTCTGTCTCCCACAGTGTTTCCCAACCAGGCGTGTCCTAGAAGATGATACAGTTATATACAAGGGCTTGTGTGATGCACTATACACAAAGGCTTCACTGATAGTCAAGTCACAACTTATAGTGTCTACAGTTTCGCTAAAAGGAGGGCAGAGTACGCAGAGGTAAACAACGTCAAATCACTTCCAATCATTCGTACCGTAAGGGCGAGTCTCATCTTCTATTGGCATTTCCACTGGGGATGACCAATTAGGGACAATGGCTGCATGTAGAGAGAAGACATTTGATATACTGGATGGGATAAAGTTCATGAAAAAATGCACACCAATATGCAGTTGTCCAAAAGACGGTCCAGATATTGGATGGCTATCAAACGTACACAAAGTTTCTTTCCATGAGTTCTCTGTGTGCTCTAATTGGCTGAGTCATAACTGAATGTGAAATCTGTGTGAGTCTTTAAATTTTACTTACGTTTCCATACCTTTGTAGTAACACTGGCTTCACCACATTACTACAACTAAAGTTGGAGCGATCATAGACGAAGGTTAAGTTATCCC
Organism: Nibea albiflora; assembly: GCA_014281875.1. NCBI lineage: Eukaryota > Metazoa > Chordata > Actinopteri > Sciaenidae > Nibea > Nibea albiflora. The sequence goes on from CM024797.1 coordinate 6,972,170, forward strand.
TCACAGGTTTTGGCAGTGCCTTAGCAAAGCATTCCACCTACTGTTTACTTATATTGAGACTGAGTATTGTACAGTAGTATGTCCCTCTGCTGGGAATATATTCCTAGTACAGTCACTTTCTTATCTGCTCATGTGTCAACCTGACAACACTGTGAATACACAATCAGAAACGCCAGCACTTAACAGCCTCATCTGCAGTCACGTCGTGACCTTTTTTGTAGTTTGACTGCAGTAGTTACTGCCACCTACTGAACTAGTGAAAGGAGTGAGAAAAGCAGTGTGGGATTAAACTGCAAAATATGTCTCCTACGTAGATTGGCCGATTGAATATAAGCAACGGCTTTTGTTGGCTTCAGTACAGCTTCGTGGCTTTCAGACCTTGCTTATACATATTCAAGATATTTTTTGATTTCTCCTGAACAAATTTCTTGTTCAGTGAAACCCCATTTTCAAGATTACCAGCCATGTTTTATGTTTTCTACGGTCAGTCAGCAGCAGCATGAATCTTGTGAAGGCGAAGCAGACTTATAGTCTGATTTTTCAGTTTAGCTCCAATATAAATTTTGCCATGGAAAGTATGTCAATTCTGCTTTTTGTCTTTAATTGATTTATTGTGCCTCTTTGGCAGATAAAAAATGGCTTCAGAATCAGGAAAGGAAAAGAACGCCTCCCCCCCAGCTCACTCACATGTGGATTCATTCCAGTGAAACCTGAGAAGGTAATTAAACATAATGAAGATCTATGCAGAACCAAATCGCCTGTGAGGGCTGGAGAGAGAGCCAGGAAGAGCCTGAGCCAGTCAGAGAGAGAGAGAGAGAGAGAGAGAGAGAGAGGTGTAGTTTCAGGAATTGTCTTGTTAGAGTGTGTGTGTGTGTGTGTGTCCACCTCACCTGCCTGTGGAAAAATCCAATGGTTTGGTGTGGTTTCCTGGGAATACACTTCCTCTCTGTTCCATCTGTTCCACCACACGTCACCCAATCAATCGCTAACCTGATACCCATGCCGCTCCGCCAGCCAGCCAATCACAGGAGCCATCGGTGGTCATGTGGTGCTCCAGAGACAGTTGGCAACCCATTTGTAATGTACAGTTAACTGTATAATGATATTTATACTCCACTGGAAAACCACTAGAGTTTGTGTGTGTGTGTGTGTGTGTGTGTGTGTGTGTGTGTGTGTGTGTGTGTGTGTGTGTGTGTGTGTGTGTGTGTAATGATCAGTCTCCTCTTGCATTCTTCGGGATGGCTCTGATGTTCTTTGACAGTTCACAGTACGTATTTGTGTTGCGTACGCATGTATATGTGTGTACGTGTTTGCACACAAGCTATATCGCATTGCATTTCTGTCTGTATACTGCAGACGCACCGTAAATCAGTCGCCTATAGTTGTAATACAATAGATGTCAGACAGTATTTGTATACAGTAATTATGTGGGGGTCTGTTTTTTTCATCCAGTTTTAGTCATCAGTTATCATCGCCATGTCCATTTCTGCTAGATTGCACTGCAAAGATGACTCTCCTTCGGTGTGAATCCTTAAAGAGTATACATCTTGACATCTGAGTCATGTAAATCAACACTTGGACCACCGTTGATGGATTTGTTGGCCGTTGCACACATTTAAAAAAAAGTGTTTCCCAACTACAAGGCCACAAGGCTCTCGTTGCTCCCTATTTCTCTCTTTTCCCTTTGCATGCGTACGCTTTGTTGGTTCCGGATCTATTTGCATAAACAGACCATGAATCTCACGTCTGAGCCGTTTTAATCAGGACCCGAGCTGCGTCGCCCTGTTGTAACCGACTGTTGTTTCACCCACCATTTCCAAAGCAAACAGTCTGTGATTGCAGTGGAGGAGCGGGATCCGTTGTTAATGGTTTTCTAACGGTCTCAGTGACAGTTCTCAGGCTGCCACTGTGGACCGCTGTGGTGTTTTTTAAAGTGCAGAACCACAAAACATAGCCGGCGTGGGGTTGAAGAGGGTGATGGATACAGGAGACAGAAACTAAGGCACTGAAATGAGGGGAAATGTGCAAATAGGAATAGATGGCGAGGAAGCTCTCGTAGAGCCTCACAAACTCCAAGGCAAATATATGCTGAGCCGTTCACTGCTGACAGACCTTATACACAGTTTACCTCAAAAATCTTGAGCATTAACATGACTTCATTCTGCTTTGAATTCCCTTCACCTCACTGGAAGCAAACACCACTACTTGTAGTACTTGTACACTGAGCTCTGCCCTGTATATTCCATATTTACTATATATTCCAATATCAATGTGTCTGACATTTTACTTTGAGTGTCCAAATTGTCTGATGCACTACACTATGCTGCACAGCGGAGCAAAAAAAAGTCTTGACCTTGGCTTTTCCGATCCGTTCTGCTCACGACCACACAATGCAGTGTGTTTAATTCTCTAGCAAAATCTGCATACGTGTGAGAAGTGACAATGATTCTCATGCTCACCACAGAACAAATTTGATTGATCATCAGTTATATAGAGCGCAGTGAATGGGTGAGTGAGAAAATGTACTGACAGTACAGCCACTGACAGTATTAAAGATGTGTTTACATCTTCAATGTCAAGTCATTAGTTATGATCAGCTGACAAATAAACAAAGTGCTATTTTTTTTTTAGCAGATAAACTCATTGGCTGCACATAAATGTAGCCCCGTTTATGCAAATGAGAGATTAGGCCTTTCAAGCCACCGTGATGCATAACTGTATCCTTGTCAGAAGCACAGTTTTGCATATCTGGGTTAGCTGTGGTTTCAAGCCTTAAAAAGTAGTAGTGGTAGCATGTCGCGGGTGTGCTTTACAACCATCCCGCGCCTGCCAGATAAACACTTCTTTGTGTACACTTTCAATAGTGGCACTTCAGCTCAGAAGCCACTGGCTCGCAGGTCAAACTGAGTACATTTCAACCAACTCTCCTCAGACATGAAAATGATTGTTTAGACAGGCATTGAAATGACTCTATTTAGAGTGTGCATGTGTGAGGACATGGGGGAAATAGATTTTCTCGCACCAGTGGTATTTATGATGGGTGAGCAAGGAGAGGGAGAGAGAGAGAGAGAGGATTGAAAAGAGAGTGATGAATGAGAAGCAGTTTTAGTCATCACGCTGTATCTCCTGAGCCTCTTTGTGTGTTGCGGTCGGTTCATCCAGAGCCAAGTGGGGATGAGGAGGCGGTGTGTGTGTGTGTGTGTGTGTGTGTGTGGGTCTGTCCGTGTGTGTGCATGCATGCATGTGTTCTGGGCTTTGCAAGTGCTTCTGGTAATGTGCTTCTTTGTGTGTGTGTGTGTGTGTGTGTGTGGTGTCTGCGTGTGCTTGTGTGGTATTGCTGACGGAGAACAGCTTAGAGAGGGCAAGCCAGACGTGTATTGGCTGCCAGATTTCTGCACACACCACACACACACGCACACACACACACACTCCAACAGGAACCATGATTATTAATTCTTTAGTGAGAGGCCATCCTGATGTGGGGCCAATTTAGACCCACCACTACACATAAATCTATCCCAGAAGTCTCTGCTTCTGTCTGGCCAGCTGGCAGGTAGTGTTGGAGGCGTTGGAATGAGGAGAGAAATCCATCCAGTTACCTCTCGTCGTCTCCCATTTGTGCTGGTCTGCAGAGACACGGTTCCCAGTTCTCTCTCTTTCACACTCTCTCTCTCATATTTCTGACAGTTGACACCCTTATTTAGTGACAGTGGCTTAGCAACAGTGACTTGGACAAAACAAAACTCTTTGTTATGGCATGCAATCAAACCTTTAATCGGTTAAAGGTTTCTTGAGGCAGGTGTGTGAAAATGTGCACGTATGGAGACGTTTTGCATTCATATGGTGACACACATTCACAACACTTTGAGTAATGCGTCCGTCTGAAAGGGGAAAGTACATGGCATTAGAACTTTTGTCTTATTTTTGTAGCTTTGGCCATCGTTTCTAGTTATGATAACATCATACTCACCGAGATAATTGCTGAGATCTGGGAACACAGCAGCATTGCTACAGTCAAATGGAGCAGGAAACACAACCGACTGAGTCAGGCAGGCTGCAAACACGCCACTATCTTAGACAGATCATCGAAACCATTTCATTTGAATATCGGTTATATTTTTCCTTCATGGGAAATCTGCATGCGTGCGCAGCGACTGTACGTTCAAGTTGAGCCAAGGAGTCAGTCACGTTTATGTAATAATTTTATTGTTTTCTCTTTCAAATAAGTTTGGCAAAACCTGGAGGTTAACCTGGCCTGACTCCTCATATCACTTGCCCGATCTGCCTCCTTTAAGCAATGTTGCTGCACTTGCAGATCTCAGCAATTAATCTGAGTACAATGTCATCATTATCAATAAGAGTATCAGCCAAAACAAACCCGGAGAGGGGAATTACGAAACGCCTCTTCCACCCTGGTGAAGTTCAGGTTTTGATTTGTTGTCATGGAAATCCAATAGGCACAGTGGAATAGGTGTCAGAGAGGCTGAATTAACAAAATAAAGGCAGCGTAAGAGGTTGTAAGAAAGCGTTCCAAGCAGACTGACAAGTTTCATGTGCACACACGCTCACTGCCACTGATTCTGGTAGATAATGATAATTTAAACTGACAGCAACAGTGGGGTGGATGAGTCAAACTTGAGGCAAATTGCGCTGTATGTCATGCACTGGCATTACACGGTGCTTGGTGAAAAGTTTGTTTAAGCAAGTAAAATATCATTTGTTGTGGCAGCTTCTGCGAAAGGTAGAGTTGGTAGATCGGAAAATTATGAAACACGATGAAGGGGAACTGTTTAAATGACTATTTCTGTGTTCCGGTGCATCCAAAATATGTTTACATAAACATATTAGAGATGGCCTATCTTTACTGATCTGCTACAACCGTTTGTTAATCATATACCCAGAGGTGCATTAGGGGGAAAGAAGATGTGGTCCACATGCTCCAATAAAATTAGGGGAAGCATTTCACTTCCCACCCTTGATGAGACTGTTGAATGTTGTTTACAGTTCGACACACCTAATAAACTTTGCAGTGTCCTCAAGAGTGTATAGTGAGCTTTCGAAACTCTCACAACTGTAAGGCCAAGTTGTTAAAATATGACCATGAGATCATTGTGTGTTTATTTGCACAGCTATGTACTGCTTAACGTGATTAGAAAAGCACCAAATGAACTCATTAGGCTGTGATTTGATTCCAGATTATGCCAGAAATAACGGCACAATGATGGGGATTTGTGAAATGTCTGAATTCATCCTCTGTGAGCTCTCTCCACAAGATAACAAGCAAACAACTTTTAAAATGAATCCGTCAGGGTTATGCTGACTTAGATCTCAGTAGCTGGAACATAAATATTTTCAGCACTTCTCAGGTAGTCCAACTCCCTTGCTTACTTTTCTCTAAGCAATCTCTTTTTTTTTTTTTTTGACAGTCACTGTAAATATGAAGTAATACTGCAGCTGCAGACAGGTTGAGTAGTAAGAGTGAAATCAAATCCACTTTTTAATCTCAGAAGTTTAAAAAATAAACAATGAGCTGTCCTCCCGCCAGTAAAAGGCTCCAGATCGGAGTCAGAATTGGGCATGACTCTCTCCTCTACAGCTCCCCCAGCCTGCTGAAGCCGGGGTCAGCAGGCAAGCTGGTTCTGTACATGTCCTTATGTTGGACTAAGGGCAGACTGAGTGCTGCAGTGACTGACTATCGCCACTCACAGCACAAAATACTAGAAAGTATGGGCTGAAACCATAGACAGTATAAATATGGATGTCCGTGACATAACTCTCACAATGTGGCGCCTCTGGCTGCCGCCATCTTGGTAGTTTGCGTTTGCTTCTGCTGCCTTCTGGCTGATCTAAAAATTGGCAAAGCCGCGAAGCGGGCTGAATGATGCCTGGTTGCTCCAACCTGTAAGGCACTCACCTGTCGAATTGAAGCCAAATTATGCACAGATTTAAGCCTTAATATAATTTGAACCGGCAGGTCTCAGTAGAGTTGTCATGAATGGGGAAACCACTGACTGTACCAGTCTGTAAACTTTCTGCTGTGAAGTTGAACATTTTAACATGGGGGCTTATGGACACTGACATGTCCTGTAGCGAGCCTCAAGGAACTTGCACTTCTGCGTTGGCTTCACTTCACAGCCACGACTTGGCTAAATCTATCTGAACAGCATGCTAATTTCTGTAGTTATCTCACAACGCATAGATGACAAAATTCTAGCTGTTACTTCTTCATGTTCTGTTGATAGATATTTTTCCCCTTTTAAGACCACAAGAAATACTTTACCATGAATGAACATGGTCGTAAATGGAACGTAAAACTTCGTTCAGCGCCTGCTGAGCTGGAGAATTGAATGAAGTCTCTTTAAGAATATGCGATCTTTACAAGGTGTGTGTGTCTGTGTGTGTGTACGTGCGCGCTCAGCCTGGCTCCCTGCCTTCCTGTTGTAGAACTTAGTATCCTGGATTGAGGCAATATGTTTATCTTCCTTAGAACTTGCCAGGGACAAAACATCATCAGACACACACACACAATTGTATAGACTCTATAATTCTCCAACTAATTATGTTAGTAGTGGAGTAAAAGTGAGCTCAAACTTGGCTTGTGTGAGTCATGATGGATAGTGTGCTCAGTATTCTGGAGTAGAGTTCATAATATTTACCCAGATACAGCAGGAAATGAATGGCTTGAAGTACGGCCGTTTCAATTTACACATTTTTCAGACCTCATTTTTTGGCGCTTTCATTCAAATGGCTGAGAACATTATCCCTGTCTCCTTTTGTTTTATTTTCTCATAGCTCATTCTACGCGTCCCGCCGGCCTCCGCTCGGCGTTCTTTTACCAGAGCGCAGTGCCATGACTTACTGATTGGCCCAAAGTGAGACACACCCCAGAGTACCACCTTAATCACATTCCACCTTCTCTCCTCCTTTTGCTCTCCTCACATACAATGCTCTATCTGATATACGGATCACTTGGTTGATGTAAATACCCAGATTAAGGCATAATCTAGACTAAGACGAAGTGGCTTCCACGGTGGTTGGCCTGGTTTTGGCTTTAATTAATTTTTTGTTCAAAGAGCTTCGGCATCTGTAAGCTGGATGACTCAACTCACAGAGCTAAAATGAATCCTGACTGTACACAGTTGGTGTGTTTCTAGTCAAACAGAAAGCTGGTTTGGGAGAAATGTGACAACTTTCTCAGGCGAGAAGTGTGAAGGACAAAAAGGTCGGGGGCCTTTAATCTATTAAAGAGCAAACACACAGGAAGAAAAGTGATTAACACTACCGTATGAGACTGGCAACTAATCCTGCGCTCTGCTTTCTCATGTTTTATCCCTAACACAGGTAAGATAACCTGGTTAGGGTGTCTTAGTTACGCTTCACCTTGTTGCGATTTTGATCAAGTTATCAGAGTTAGAGTGTAAATGGATTTATTTACAGGTGGGGGCATAGTAGTGGAGGCACGAGATGGTGTGACTGGTGCTTTAGCCCCAGAGGCTGTGAGATTTCACTCTCTCAGATTTGCCTCTCTCTGCTTGGCTTTTTCACCTGGGAAAGGAAGCTTCACTGTAATAGAAACCTCACTACCTGAGGCACTGTACACACACACACACACACACACAAAGACAAGCTCTGGCCTTCTCAACTTTGAGCCTGGCTGGGTGAGGAATGTGTCATTTTGGGTTTATTTTTCTGTATTTCTGTCTTTGTGTGCGAGATTTTGTGTTACAGCCTACGTGTCACCGCCGTGTGTGTGACTGAGTGTCCGTTTACACTATTTCATTACACCAAACGTGCAACGTGCGCGTCTCTTTGCGCGCGACTCCCTGTGTATTTATGTCGCTATATCTGTGCAAGTTTGTGCACATGTATTCCATCCACTGGTGAAACTTTTTGCCAAACGTTGCATCTACGTGCGTGTGCAGTGTTGTCAGGTGGCAGAGCGAGCCTTAAGGTTTATTACGAGAAAATGAGAGGGAGGGGGGGGCAGGAGATGAATGAGGGGGGTTGAGATGGAAACCTGAGATGGTCAGACCTCACCTGGAGGCGGAGCTGGCTACCTCGGGGCCATGAGCTGTCACTCACAGCAGGAGCAGGCGTGTTGTTCCCAGGACCTTTTAGCTCAGGTGAGACGGAGAGGACAAGTGCGAGAGGGAAATAGTAAGAGAAGCAGAGTGATGTTTTTTTCACACATACCGTACTGATACTCGATCTTACATCCGCTATCATTTCTCACATTGTAGCATTCCACCTGAGCTGCCCATATGTTTATTCATTGTGCACTTTAATTACTGTCTGACACTTGTCTTTTACTGGCACACTCTTTTGTGGGGAAAGGTTACGGGGACGTGATGTTTTCTAACCCAGTGGTGGAAATTAGCATAGCAGACCGGTGCCAGCAATGGATATGACACAGCATGGCTTTTTCTGGAGAGAGCGTTTATTGTTTTTAGAGTAATAACACTCTTCCTCCCTCCCGCCATACAAATTCACGCATTTGCATGGAAGTTCAGTTGTCTGTGTGTTATGTGTGGGGATTCCCAGAGCTGTGTTGACAGTGTCAGTTGCCCCACTCTTGTGGGTGATTATCCCAAGGTGGGTTCTGATCAAATTACGCTCGCCTGTGCTGATTCTGTGTGTTTTTGCATGCACTCTTCATGCATATATGTATTTATGCTTATGTATCTGATTGCATGCGCACGATCATCATCTTCTTTCTTTCGTTGTCTTCTACGCTACAACGCACACATCGCACTGGAAAAGGTGTCAAAAACGCACTCCCTAACTTCGTTTTGAACTCGGTCATGTGAGTGTGTCCCTTTACAGTATTTTGTTCGGGCTCCAGTTACGATGGACCTCTGCCTCATACTCGCTGTCGTCACAGCAGAGAAACCCGAGCCACGCACTCTGGGTGTTTGTTTCACATGTTTATTTTCACAGGAGAGTCGCATCCTCCCCTCCATCCTTTCCACCTCCTTCCGCCCTTTTATTGTCTGCAGCATAGGGCTGCAGAGATGAATGGGGTGAGACGGGGATCGAGATATGAAAGATTTATGTGTATGTGTGCAAATGTGTGTGTATATAGGTGTAGTTACTCTATGGCACAGACAAATTCACGGTGTGTAGAAATAATTTGGATGTAAATGAGTTTTGTGATTTTGTGATATGCAGTGGAGTCAAGGAACTTACTGATCTTGTTTTAAGTGACATTAAATTTTAATAATCCTCAATGAATGTCCTTCAAGGTTGTTTAAAGATACTTTCTTACAATCCTTTTCTTTCTTACTCGTACAAAAGGATCCAGTACACATCACATTTGATGTATTTGCCTTATAGCTGCCCCAAAGAGCCCAAAACAAAATAGTTTTTTTCCCCTGGATTGCTGTTCATTTTTTCTTTAATGTCATGTATCCGTGGTGGGTGGTTGCTTTTACCAATGTGTACACACACACACACACACCTGGCAGCTGGGGACCTCAGTAGCCAGACAATGGATTTCACTGTCTGTTTCTACTGGCCGGTAAGCAGCTCCATTGTAACAAATGGCTTGTGTCAGTGCCTTGGTTCCCAAAGTCGGAGTTAGAAAGAAACAAGGGGTCACAGGGTGAATTTTGAAGGTTGGGAGATGATAAAAAGAGCAGGAAGGTAAAAGAAACACAGTCGTGCTGCATAAATTTGTATTATTTTTTTTTCTCATAATATTTTCATTTATTTTGAGTAAAATATGTGATATTTAAAATATTCAAAGGAAGGTGTCAAGACTCTTGGTAAGGATGGCAAAGGATTTTATTGATACCAGTTCCATTCTCAACTCCTTTATTGATTTCTGATCAATTTTCCGTGTCTGGAAAAAAGTTTTTTCCACCAACACAACTATTTTATTGTTTCTGAATCTGAGCACCGAGGTAGAAAAATAGGATATTTCCCCTCAGCAACAGATGCTCTCGGCTGGGAAGGAGTGGTACTCGTGTATAGAGTGTCAAATACATGGCATTCCTGGAATTTAAGTGCATGTTGCATAGAAAAATGTTTTAACATATCGCTGGTGTTTCCACCCTTACTTGAAATTTGATCATTTTACAGCACAACTAGCACAGTCGTCATCTCTCTTCCACTGCATCCAACGCGGTCCGCTTGGCGGTGTTAGTGCCATTTATTCTCTTTCATTGTTCAGATTTTAGCGGTCTTTGAGTGACAGGCCTTTTCAATCAACATTTACACCACCACAGGATTGCTTATAGAAATATCCTTGAACGAAAGCGTAGTCTTTTCTCGTTAATAATTAAAATCATACTAAATATTTTGCAGGACTGAAAGCCAGTCATTCATCCAGTGTAGGTTAGAGAGCAGAGTTTGCTTTCCTTCAAAGTGAAGTGTGTGTGAAGGGGAAAAAACTGCGCTCCGGCGGGTGAATACAGTTTTAGGCTGCGTAATCCCAGTAGGAATTAAACGTGTAACCCTGACTGTATCAGTGACATGCTTTACATATTAATGTGTAAAGGACCTCGGTAATGTGTGTGTCTCCCACACGTACACGGCTATGCATAGAGCGACTGTATGTCTGTGCTTGTCTGCGTGCACGCATGCAGGTGTGAGTACACGGATGACAGCTGAGTACTGAGTATAATGAATGAAGTGCTGAATGTATTTCTCTCCAGGGTCTCCACTAATGGTGGTGCTGTGGGGAAATATAGTGCACACACACACACACACACACAGTCATCTCCCCCAGCATCTACAAATAACACACACACATAGGCCCTGTCTCCTCTCCACTCCTCCAACACGCATTCCTCTTCTCCCCAGCGAGGGAACCATTAGTCGGCCTGCTCTGTCTACTCGCTCCCCAGGCTCTCGCTTGGCCCCCGCTCACTTAGCACCTTCCTGCTCCGGGCCTTTCTCTCCATGCCACCAAACTGCCCGGTTGTGGGAGGCCCAGAAATTGGACTCTTTTACCCCGAAACAGAAGGCCTTTGATCGGGATGGGCCAGGGGAATGAAGCCCGGGTAGGGTAAGAGACCCAGCCCCTCTCAGCTTTCACAGGGGGGACTTCCAGAAAACTCCGGGGACGTGAGGAAGATGCGGGAAATAGGTTCATGTTTTGTCCAAATATGTGACCCTGTACCCTCTCTTTTTCGATTAATTCCTGGCCCGGTTAATACATATTTTTCAGAACAGATCAAGAAGCAGAATGGAATGGGAACAGAACTAAAAATGTGGTTTCTAGACATATTTATCAAATCTTTTATTCCTCAATGGCTGCCTCCCACTGCAAATCGCATTTTCTTTCCTGTCCCCACTTCATTGAAGACTAAATCTTTTATTTGAGTATGAAGTGTAGAACAGAGGGCATTGTTTCTTTTTATGTGTGTGGGAGTAGGAGTGTGAATGTGTGTGTGTAAGTGTGTGTGTGTGTGTGTGTGTGTGTGTGTGTGTGTGTGTGTGTGTGTCAGCTTTCCTGTAAAGTTGTTGGGACATGACAGTCCTGGCAGATCCTCCTGTTCTTGTTGGATGAACTCTCTGTGACTCTCTGCTGAGTATGTCACTACTCAAGTAGCAGACACACATCTACACACAACACACACACACACACACCATTGAATCTCACCTGTCTAAAACAGGTAACCACAGGGAAATAGAAATGTGTGCATAGTGTGTTTGTTTTTTTCACATATTCAGGTATCAATGTCTGAGTCTGAACGTGACAATGAGAGAAGCATTGTCGACCACTGAAAGTGACAGATGTAGTCGCACCAGTTTGTCTGTCTAATTAACTAAGACGAGTGAGAGCGCGTGAAGTGACAAAGGAAGGTTGTGTGTAACTGTGTGTGAAACACACTGACTTTCATGTTGCCCTATTTTCCCTTGTTGTGACTGGATTGAGACTCTTCTTCTGCTCTTTTGAACGCCAACACCTTACCCAAATCTTAATTATTGTTTGTTGTTTGCTAAATTGTGTATGACCTCTGCTGCATCAGTTTATTTATTATACGATATTAAACATATCGATATTAATATTGTACAGTCTGACACAGATTTAGACCAAGATTTTATTAGACCCATCTTGCACAGAGACTTGGAGTTATTGTTATTGTCTAGAAGCGCACACTGAACGTGGGCCTACATGTGCGAGTTATTTTGCCACCTTGTGCTCAGCTGTTCGCACATCTAATCTCTGCTGGCTTAAACCACTTCATCATGCTAAATCCATCACTTTAACGCACACGCAGTTGTGGCTGCGACAGGTTCGCACGCACCCGCACACACACACACACACACACACACTGAAAAGTTGATCAGCGTCACCCGCATGCACACACATTCGCAGAAACTGAGAGAGAGATTGACCTGCCCTGCAGTGTTAGTGAGCAGCTTATTATGAAAGAGCATTTTCCACATTCCAGACATGTCACCTAAAACCTGCTGTTTACCATTTAGTGCTGTGGGAGCTGTCCATCCAAGCGCTCACTCTGCATGTGTGTGTGTGTGTGTGTGTCAACTGTCGATAGCCCCATCTAATCTGGCTCTTAAGGCTTTGAGTGAACATGTCAAGACCTCACTCGGTTGTGTATGTGTGTGTGTGTGTGTGTGTGTATTTTTGTGTATATGTGTGTGACAGGTTGTCATGTTATCCAGGTGCTTCTATAAGCTTAGCGTTGACATTATCAGCAGGAGATGCACGGTTGGTTTTGAGAAAACGCGGAAAAAGAAAACCTGCTATGTTGTAATTATGTTTCATCTCTATCTGTGAGCTGTTTTTGAAGTGGTTAGGTCAACAATAACTCCCATTCATTTACTGATGTTAGTAATCGGCATGACGTAAGTGAACTGATCTTCACGCCGGTTTTCCTTTTTACTTGTGAAAACATTTATCTCAGTCCGCCAGACAAACATTTACCGACCGATTTACCGTGTCCAAACAACACTGAACTGACTGATTTTTGAGGAAGTCGGATTTAACCCAGTTATCCCAAACACAACACGGCATTTGGAAGAATAAAGAAAGTGACACTTCAGTGTTGTTTCTCTCAGTTTCTGCTGTAATTCAATAAGTTAAATCTATCGCAGAGCCGCTCCTTGGTTCGAGTCGGTGACCTACACACTGACCATATTAACAGTTTTGGGGGGCTCTAAATGGCGCCCACCGTGGCTGACGTCTGTGTACTGTCTACAGTTGCTGGGAGGGTTCACAGAATTTCATTGTACCGTGTGACGGACTTTTCTGTGCATATAACAACAAAGCAGAATGACGTGTGCTATGGAATATCACTCCAATTAACCCGCCGCAAAGGATGACATCTCGTTATGTTTGACTGAATCTAAATTCAGGGATGAAGATCGAAATTGAAGTTTACTTTCGGACTTCACACGTGCATAATTAAGTAGCATTTAAAAAGTAGGTAAGTTACTTCAAGATGAACCAGGAAGTAGCTCCGCAGTGCAGCCGACCAAGAACTTAATAATGGAACAACAGATTCATTTGTATATTTGCGTATTTGACTTGCATGCAAAAAGGCGAGCGGGCAGACAGTTGGGGTAAGCAGAACTGACAGTCAACGGACACATGTGTCCCAGAAGTAAGGAAATATAAGGTTTCAGAGTCAAATTCACATATCCCCGCCGTGAACCTAAGATCACAGCCTTTGAACCTGGCCTTGAGGAAGTGAGTCACACCTGTTTCAGAGCAGAGAAGTTCCCTAAATCTTCTGACATTTGTAACCCAAAGTGAGCTCACCTGCGCCTTCTTCACTGTCACTTGCAGTTTTATTTTTATTACTACATCTGTCTGCCTATACCTGTTAATATCTGTCTGCCTGCCGGCCTGTCTCTGTTTCCTCGTGTGAATCAACACGGCGCTGCGAATAGTAAGACACTGTTACACTACAGGGACAAAGAGTCACGAGTGATACGTCTACCCTCAGTTTAATGTCATGTTGCAATGCTGCTAATCCTGTTGTGCCTTAATTTTTTGGCTGTGAATGAATCATGTGTTTACTTTGCTTTGATCAGCTCCCCCTTTTTTTTATTTATTGGAGCCAGAAGGGCAAATACAGCCTTGAGGAAGGTTTGTGGGAACGGAAACAATTTGAACCATTGTGCGTAATCTCACATTAAGTCGGGCAGAAAAGTTTCTGCTGCAGTAAAGAAATATTTAATATTTGTCCATTTCTTGTCTCTGACGTGGTGGCAGCATGTTTTACTCGGTGTGTTTATTTGACATGTGTATTATACGCGTGTTAGGAGCGATTTATTCCCACACCCGAGCAATTATATATGGGCAGGTGTGAAAAGGTCACAGTGTGAGCTAAGAGGTGATAGAGAGGTGAAAGACAGCAAAAGGGTGAGAAACGGAGGCCCACAGTGGAAGTTGATGTTCCTGTGCCCCAGGGCAGTGGTGTGTGTGTGAGTGTGTGTGTGAGTGTGTAGGCGTGCAAGCCCAGGGCAGAGTATTAGTAACAGGATATGGCTGCAGTAGAAAGCTGGAAACTTGTACCTCCTTATCTAGAGGGCAAGTGAGTCTGTGTGTGTCGTTTTTCTCATACATACCTGATCACGATGATAACATCCACCCTGTGCTTGTGTGTGTGTGTGTGAGAGAGAGAGAGGTCTCAACTTTCTGTAAAGTCCCCCTGATATAGCTCATGGCTCACAGGCAGGGCGAGACGAGGTTCGAACTCTTATTTTGGCGCTCGTCGTCAAAAAACACTGCACGGTGATCAACGAGGAGCTCTGCACCTAGAATTGAAAAGGTTCATTTGAGTATGACGAGCATTTTAAAAATAAATCAGTTCCTCATTTTATGAAGTCCACATGAAATCCTCGGCTGCAAGAGAGAGAAAACCAATGTAACATTGGTGGTGTGACAGACATGCAGGTCATTGGATGTGAAACATCAAGGCTGACGTGTGTTTTATTTACACTGTCGGGCCTATACGACAGATATTTCTGTGTTATGATATCACCACTTTGTGAAATCTGCTAAACCACAGAAATGCCACTTTAAGATGCCACTAAAATCACATGATAGTCCAAATTATTATAGTGACAGAGCACGGTGTATGCCGTGCAGAAATTTAGTTTACTTTTTTGTCTGTCTTGGGTCGTCTTCCACGGGTGTCCGACCTCCACCAATGGTTGAACCACCGTTTTTCCACAGAACGAACAGACCACTGGCCTCTGCCCTTGTTTTCTACGACACACTTGGAAGTGGAGGTGAGGCAAACGGGTTGCAATCAGAAACAGCTGCTACACCCGCTGCAACTGCTACGTGCTCACTAACTCGTACACGCTGCTCTTCGCGTGTTTGTTTGAGTACACGTTTGAGTGATTGACGGTAAGGCAATAAGTCATTCGAGTTCTTCAGTAATAACTTGTAATAAATGTCGTAAATCAAGCTACTGTCACTGGAACAGGCAGCATACCAAAAAGCGTGTGCAACACCTACCTGTGCTTTTATAATAGCTACGTGTCTGCATGAGCTTTGCCGTGAATAGTTCCTAATCAGAGGACTGTGATTATTACTGCTTTCCTCCTCCGACCTCCCTTTATCAAAAACCCCTCCAGCCATCCCACTCACCCGTCTCCCCCCCTCCCTCCTCATGTCACTTCCCCGTTTTCTCCCCTGTGTTTTTTAAGGGAGTTTTAGGTTCTGACTGTTTTTTTTTTTTTCTGCCTTCCTGAAAAGGTAAGACGATCCATCCTCTGTTTTTTTTTTTCTCTGAACAATGCTGGGGGACGGTTGGAGCTGGCGCAGGAGAAGGGAGAAGGACAGAGTGAGAGAGAGAGAAATATGGTGGAATAGAGCTGTGAAATAACGCGCCAATCATGGTGCGTAGTGTCCTGGTTCAAGGCCGACCACCTAGAAGTCCTCTGTACTTTTCCTGACTTGATTTCTACTACATTGCTTTATGTTTGGATTTGTTTTTCCCAGCTCTCATCTACTTCTGTACATTCCTGACTCGTTCCCTCATCAATTTCTTGCTCCTTTCGATTTGTATGCTTTCTTCTTGATTTTAATCTGCTCTTACTCATTTCCTTGTTCCTTAGAAGCGCTTTGATCAGCTCGCCTTTGGTTCTTTTCCACATTGTTCTTTTAATCCACCTTTGCTTGTTTATTCATTCATCTTCACCTGACTACTGTCTTCAGTCATAAACTGTATAGTAGAATGCATTATTTGCACAAAACAGGTTAATGCTCCCTTACAGCTAGCTGGTTTAGCTTGGCTTTCCATTTTAATAGCATTTTGTACATCATCTCATGCAGACTTGCATCTGCATATGAAAGGAGAAAGAGTGGCCAATGGGACCAAGATTTTGGCACCAGAAGTGTTCTGGTTTCCGCTTGTAGCCCAAGTGGTATTGACCGGTCATGTCTGAGCAGCAGAAGAGGGAATGCATCTTGGCTATCGTCTAACGACAGTTTCGCCTTTTTTTTGCATCCGTTTGCCGATATCTGGCTGTAGAGATTAGCAGAAATGTGTCTTTCGTCTCATTCTCACGTATCAAGTTGCTAATCCGACTGCAGAGGAAGTCTTGGCCTGGATATCCGTTTTCTGGGTATCCGCCGGCTACACTGGAGGCCCAGAAACATTGGTCGTTGCCTCTAGAGGCTAAATCATCATCAGACGGTAGACGATAGTGTCTGAGATCTGAGGTCTTTCCTGCACTCTATTGAAATTTTGTTTATGCTCCCACCTCAAGCTAAACTTTACCCGAGATAGTAGCCTACAATGTTTGCCTTTACACATCGGTTTAGTTTACATTCTTAAAGTCTTTTCTCTTGTGACAGTAAAACGTACATGGAGTATAAGACTACGATACGGAATGACCAACAGGAGCTTATTAACATTGTGCCGTCGCCTTACCATTGCACAATCCATCCTCAAAGCTCACTCGCTCACTTCATTGCCATCTCCCTGCGCACATAACCAGATGCTCATCTCGGTCACTCTTGGTGGTGTCACGAGAGCTCTTTTCAATCTCCCAGTCACCATCAGACATGCAGCATTTTATAGAGAGCTCAACTCAAATGCCTTTCGTGAGTTAGAAATGCATTACAGTCTCCTTTTATGTGGTAGAGAATCAGAAGGTCAGCTTGACTACCTGGTTTGCGTGAGTAATGCTCTGTCCACAGCCAGCCTGCATATATATGTGCATGTCTGCTGATCGTACTGAATTATTGCCTAATTGAAAGACTTCATGCGAAGTTTGTTTGTGTCTGTGTGTGTTTGTCAAGGTCAGTTATACCCAGATTCGGAGGACTTTTGGAGGATCGCCGCTCCTTGG
Organism: Nibea albiflora; assembly: GCA_014281875.1. Lineage (NCBI taxonomy): Eukaryota > Metazoa > Chordata > Actinopteri > Sciaenidae > Nibea > Nibea albiflora. Next base: position 6,989,453 of record CM024797.1, read on the forward strand.
AAAGTAATCTCATATTTTGGGTCCAGTAACGAAGAAAATTTACTACTGGCTCTTTTTCCTTCTCATTCTTTCTCTTCCCGCGTTGATTTTCCTGCCTTTCTTGATTTCATTGAAACATTCAAACCGTTCTTTTCCCACTCTCCAGGTTAAAATGTTGTTCTGCCTTGATGGTCTATCGATCATCACAATTCTTCCTCGTATTCCCCAGCTCTCACTCCCCTGCTACCCGATACGGGTGTCAGGTCATTGACGGTTGTGTCAGACAGAGTCATGAGTCATGCTTCTATTCTAAAGGCTTGCCTTATAAACCGACTGCCATATTGGGTTACTGAACAAACAAACTTTGGGCCAGCAGAAAATCCATTAGCTATATCGATAAACATACACGCGCGGAGGCACGTACGCGCGCACACAATGAAACGCAGGCCGAGATGGTCACGTTCTTACACACATAAACGCCAACATGCACAAAGCCAGCAGCAGCCAGTTAACAGGCATGTACAGTAAGCAAACATGCAGAGACATTAACATGATCCCATTAGCTCTGTCAATAAATGTGAATCTGAATGCACAAAAAAAACAAAACGATTCCTTCTTAAGTTTCTTACACTGTGAATGTCCCGTTTCTTTGTGTGTGGAGCCATTTATGCTAACTAAGTGTGCCAATATTGCATGGAAGTGCTTAAACACACAAACACGCCTGACCTGAACAATGAATAATGTGAGCATAGTCGTGTTTGACAATGATAAAAAAGACAGTATCAAAACATTTGTGGTTTGCAGAGAGAGAACATGAGGACGAAGGGTGTGGTTATGGTGAGGCTTTGCCTATGCAGCACCACGAAGAAATGACCAATTAATGTTTTTCTTTTCCCCCTGCACTCCACTCCCCCATCTCTCCTCTCCAGAGTTCAAAAATTCCTGCCTGGAAACAGTGATCTCGAACATCAAAAGGAAATGACTGCTGAATATGAGAACTTTTACATAAATTCCACTCTTAATACACAGGTCGGTCTGCATTGCCGGCTGGCCGTACACACACACACACACACACAGACACAGACGTACTGTACGCACACATGTTTCCATGCGGTTAACACAGTGGTGGCAGTTTGCTATGAAGGTTTTTCCTCAATTTTCCAGCACTGTAAGGAGCCTTTCAGAGTGTGTTAACCCATCTGTGAGATTAGTGAGAGTGGATACATTCCCAGCACACACTAGCTGATGAGCCGGGAAGGTTTAGAGCAATTTTACAGCTGTAAAGCAATTTATCATGATATTAGAGTTTTTCTCTGTTGACCTGTGAGCATAAGGTCAGTGTGTGTAGCTCCAGCGCAAGTCCTGAATGCGATATTGACGGGTCTTAAAATTCTGAAGTTTCTTTTAGAAAGTTGCATTAACTTTAATATTTTTGGGGGGGAAATAGTATTGATCATACTATTTCCAACAACGTAGAACGTAGAATATTTGTTCAAATCCTTTGCATCAGGTCATAAATTGAATAATAACTATATTTGGGGATTCTGCCATAACTGTTGTAGTGTTTAAACATAAAATATCATATTCAGGTTACAAGAATAACTTCATTCATGTCATTTGATTAGTGTCACTGCTAAATACTGCTTAGAGGGGAGTGAAGCAATAAGCCCTGTGAGGCTCAAACTAAATCAAACTAAACCATTTAGGTCTTGTAGGAGACAAACTTTCAGCACTACGCTCCAAACCTGCTTGAAACTGGAAAGTGACGAGATTTTTCAGTGGTGAGAATCAGTTTCATTTTTGAGTTTTGACCAACAGTCACCCCAGGATACGTTAGTAGTATTAGAATTTAGTAAATCTATAGATTTTAAAAGTTCAAATTGTGAAGTCCAATGAAGTGCATTTCCCCGAAGGAAGTGAATCTCACACTGTCGAAATGTTTGAAGCAATTTTTCCAACGAGAAATATATCGGTGTAACCGGAGCCAGGCAACGTGACAGAGAAGACTCGGGACAGTTGCATCATTCCAATTTGACAAATGTCCTGTCAACATGATGCATGATGGGACCTTTCCACAGTCACCTAAATAAAACTGGAGCGTCCTCTCTCGCTCTCGCTCTCTCTCTCTCTCTCTCTCTCTCTCTCTCTCTCTCTCTCTCTCTCTCTCTCTCTCTCTCTCTCTGCCACTACCAGTTGCAATCACTGCGAGTTAGCACCTCGTCATAAGCATTCTTTAGGACATATTAGCACAGGCTTCTCTGACATATCCAGTTGCAACCACACACACACGCACACGCACACATGCGTACACTGCAACCCAAGATGATTCCACTCCCACCCTAACACAATTTTTACTGAAGGCCTCTCAACAACAAGTGCTCGGTATAAAAATATCCTTTGTATCATTAAGGACGTGGGATGTGATTGGTTGAGAGCAGCAACACGTGACGAGCGTCAGCCAATGGAGAGAATGGAGGACAATGAGGATTAAGTTACCTGCATCGTTGCTGCCGCCTGTGTGTGTGTGGTATTTATATCAGGAGTGAAAGTGTCAGAGCGAGGAGGTCAGGACTTTGGGTAAACACTCGCCTGCAGGATCACTGGAACGCCTTGTTAAAACGTGTGGTCGGAATCGCGCGGGTGTGAAACGACACACGCATACGCACACTTTAAACGCGGCCACGATTCAGATGCTTCATTTGGGATGAACAGAATTGAATTTCTGTAGCTAACTTGACCCCACACTGCTCTCTCCGTCTCTCATCCCCTTCAGCCAGCTGCCTGTCCGCCTGGAGCAGAAATCAAGACTACCATATTGCACAATTTATGTCAATCCAAATGGAGCAGAAAGGGAAATCAAAGACTTGAGTAGGCGATAAAGTGCATATTTGCCCGGTGCTGTAATACGGTCTGTTACCCTGTGAAACGCTCACTCAGTGATGTGAAGTCATGCAGGTTGTCCAATGGGAGTCGGCTCTTTCGACTTAATTCTCTGGGTGGATTCCTGGTGGCACAAAAACAGTTTAACTATTTTATGCCGCCATCATTTGTTTCATATCCTTGATTGATTGTTATCTTCTTTCTATAATTGTTTAATCCTTTAATCTTTATTGTGTGGTATAAAAAAAAAATGGACTTGTGTGTACGCCTGTTTACCAGTTAGGCCCACAGGGGAGACGTAGTTATATTAATTAGCATAGTTTTCACTGGCAAAACACCAGAGGTCATAAATCTTCATGCAGCTTCACAACTGAGTGCTGCAGGTGAACAATGGGTTTCACCTGGCTAATTAATGCTAACACATTATTAAAGTGTTACACAACACAGGATTGTCACATTTGGGCGTAAGGCTGAAGGACTAAATAGTTGTTGCTATTTAGAGAGTCCAGACCGGCTCTGAATGGCTCACAAATCATACACCACCTCCCACTCCAGACATTATGCTGATCGAAGGGCCACATGTTGGTTTGGGATCGTGGTTGAGCTGGAAGATGAGGAATGGTCAAAAGTGTGCCGTGGCGTGGTGTCAAAATCTGGAGTCTGAAGCCGGTGAAATATGTGATCCTGATTCTTTTGCTTATAAAAAAGTAAATGAAGTACGTTACATGTTATTTATGTGATCTGTGTTTATAGATTAACACATAATTAGTCTTTGCTGGAGGACTTAGAGGAATAGATGAGGGGGAAAAGTGCAGGAACGAAAGAGCTTTGCGAAGAACAGTGACTTATTTTATTATCACTTGTTGGAATTAATAATAGCTCAGGATACAGGACATGAGTAGTATAACACAAGTCTTATAATTCCTGTGGTGAAATTTGCCTTTAAACCACAGTTGAAAATAAGGCCAGTGACGGAGACAAAGGATGAGAGAGAGAAAAAGTAAAAACAGACAGAATGGGTGGGAGGATTTAACACGGGGAGACATAGAAACAGACAACCAGACTGAGAGACAAAGAGTGGGTGGACGACAGGCTCCCTTAGGAGACTCTATCCAGAACTCAGACACAGCTCCTTAACTCAGCATGACCATATACAAACTCTCAGACAATCCCTGAAGACACTCTCTCTCTCTCTCACACACACACACACACACTGACCCCAGGGCTACAGGTTCAGAGGTTCGTCTTATGGTTCGGCCCTCAGCGTCCTTTAAAATCTTCAGATGACAATTACGGCGAATTTGATTAACAGAGCTAGCGGCATGGCTATCATGGCTTTTTTTTTTTTTTTTAATGGTGGGCCAGTGTATCGTGTTTCACTAGCTGTCATTTATACTACCACGGGAAGGACGGGGGGGTCCCTTTACTGGTCTAAAGCAGACTTCAAACAAAGCCCAATGGGGAGAGAGAGAGAGAGAGAGAGAGAGAGAGAGAGAGCGCCTGAGAGCAAAAAGAAAGATGGAATAAATGAAAGAAAGAAAAAACAATTGCACAAAATGAATGAGCAGACAGAGACAATTTAACAAGAAATGTGGGAACATTCCCCCAGTCATCTAGAGTTAGGTTTCATTTTGGCAGCTCCATGTGAATAGCCATTACTTTTCCAAGGCCATCACATTGTACAATTGCTACTATGTCAGGAAGATAAAACCTCAGTCCGCCCGCGCCTGCGTATGGATACTGTCATGAAATCACTGCGACCATGAAACAGCCAGACAAATAGTCTGGAAATCGGGCTCAAGTTTTTGAACAGGGGATGGAAGAATTTGTAGCTCTGGGGTTGAGACGCTAAATGGAGAAACACTTGAATGAATTTCTCAGTCCGCAACGGAAGACACACATGGAAGGAGAGCGCACATGCGGCCCGCACACATAAAACAAAAATCCACGCGCATTAGCGCACAAGCGCAAACAGTCAGTAGGACACTTTTGGGACACAATATGCCCTGTTAGGCCTCTCCCTCCTGGTCGTTTTGATTGGGCCCACTTGCTTTTACGAGAGCTCTGAGCAAATCCAACTGCTTTATTGAGACCAGCTCCCCACCTCTCTTTCTTTCCTTCCTCCTTCCCTCCCTTCTTTCTCTCTTCCTCGACCCGCAGTGCATAAACAGCCCTCTTCATTAGCTGTCTTGTTCTCCTAATAGAAGTCAAATAAAGTATGACTTTATGTTACAGCCAGCCGGTTAACATTCGGACAAGGGCCCTTGTATGGGCCCTAGGAAAGAAAGCAAGCAAGGAAGACAGAGAAAAAAAGGTCTAGTTATTTTCCAGTCACATCAGTGTTTGAGTGGCTGGTGGGCCGTGAGTGTTATCAACCTAAACAAATCACCAAACCGCAGCCCTAATGCAGTCGAAGGGAACGTTGGATTTATTTTTCTTTCAGGAATACAAATGGTTTTGTAATAAAATTTCGGGGCAGGCTTTTGGCCTTAATGGCTACCTCTTGACAAGTGTAAATGAATGGCCAGCAAGGGAGCATGAAAGGAGTGAGAGACAAGGAAAGAAAGAGTACTAGTAGCAGCAGCGAGAAACAAGGTTTGAGATGAAACATGCTGTTCTCACGTCTGACACACAAACGCACACGCACGCACACGCACGGTCTGCAAGCAATTTCGTAGTGCAAGGTATTCTCTTCCTCGTTCAGTGAGACATTTTCATTAATCTACACAGCTAATGCACTCAGCTGTGTGTGTGTGTGTGTGTTGTGTGTGCGCTGAAATGAACTGTTGTTGGAGTGTGTTGTGGTCTGGCAGAGGTGGTTGATGGAAATGTGCTGAGTCGGAGCCATGAGGAAGTGCAGCTGTTGAACAAAACGGGTTCTGCAATGATTGTGTGTGTGTGTGTGTGTGTGTGTTTCACTGTCTTCTATGCCCTCTACAACTATCTGTGGGAATAAGTAATCGCTCTACTTTAATGTGCAGCTTTTACAGGTGCTTCTGTGTTTGAATGTCTCTTAAAATGTGTGTGTGTGTGTGTGTGTGTGTGTGTAGGTAGAGTTAAGTGTATCCGTCCCTGATGAATTTGATGGAAATCAAATCCATTCTATCAGGGAGTGTTTACGTGACCTTGGCTCAAATTAACTACTTGAAATCCATCCAATTCATTCTCTGCGATGGACTAATCCTGCAGACCAAACATATACGTACAAAACTCCACGTCCTCGTAGTACGGGCGGATAATAATCTACACGGGATTAAAGAATATGGTTTGAAAGCCTGCTGACATAATCTCCACAGCGCGATATGATCATGATTAATTGGTTTATTTTTTTTCCAATCATAGCTTGCACGTGTAATCTGTTTAACGTCTATATTGTGAAGGATTTAATGAGCTTGCGTTCAAAGTTTTTGATCTGGACTCAGCTTGAGAACATTTAGCCACATACTGTAAGACATTAAATGAGCAAAATGGGCTGTTTTGTGTGTGTGTGTGTGTGTGTGTGCACAATAGACGAGAGGTAATCCCCTCCGCTCAGACATGGCTACCAGCGTGTACCTCTGGGGTCTTTTACGTGCACACGCGTGTAAACCCCGGCACATTTAATGGCAGGCTGATTATCAACAAGTCAGTCATTTAGCACGTTCTAAACATCTGCTCTGTGTCCACCCAGAAATCTGCAAGTCTGCATGCCTCACACAGGCCCTCCCTCCTCCCACCACACACACACACACACACACACACACACACACACACACACACACACAGACATATAAACGTGCAGGCCTGCATATCTGTATGTCTACGCACATTTTAATTTTCGGTTGTATCGCTTTCTGTAGGCGGCTTCTATGCGTTAAATTACACCCAAATCAAAAGAAGCATTGTCCAGCTGCTTTACTCTAAATCCATATTTGATTCAGGTATGATTACACAGTCAGACATGATAAAGTCTTGTTCCTGCCCCCCCCTTCCTCCTCATCTTTCAATCACCCTCCCCTCTCCCTACCTTACCCTTTCCCTTTCTCCTCCCCCCCCTCTCTCTGGAACTAATTTCTTCCCCTGTAGCGACTGCGTTTCAGTGACTTCTGAGATGTTCACAAGCTAAACTTGCCTTATAAACACCCGCAGGTCACAACCATTTTAAAATCAACCTTGTAAACACAACTCTGCGGAGTGGACAGACGGGGGCGAAGGATAACTTTTCACTTGCTCTGAAATTTAATTTCATCTGCTGAGCCAACAGGCGGTTTTAAAATATGGACATGCTACCTGGAAAAATAAATTACCTGTGGCAAAGAAAATTCAGTGCCGCACCTCAATAATTTCTCATTAGAGAGATTTGTAAATATGGTGGCAGACACACACACACACACACACACACACACACACAGACGCTTGTGCATACACAAACAAATACACATGTCAGCTGCAGCAAAGTGAGCATGGCCCGTGATTCTGGAGAAATACAAATACACACAGATCTAAATGGCTAATGTCAATGTCAGCGTGAAGTGTAAAGAAAAATCTGTCAGTAACATGCACACACACGCACACACACACACACACAGGGAGAGAGAGGAAAAATAGACTCCTTGCTGTCATGTCTTTTAATGTCCAGCCAAGAGACACATAGCTAGAAACTGAGGCTGACATTTCCAGTATGTTATGAAGAGAGAGAGAGAAAAATAAACATAATAAATAGAGGGATTGACATCATGTGTCTGCTCCGGAGCGCCAATGTACAAAAAAAAAAAAAAAAAGCTGTGGGACTTGTGTGCTCGTTCAGGAAGAGCTGAGAGAAACAGAACGACAGGGCAGGAAAATGGCTTATTTTTTTTACTCTTAGATTTATAACTGACCAACTCTCCCAAACCACCAGTGATTGATATGAGTTCTGTTTTGTACTACATCAAACGTGTGACGGGCTCTTAGCGTCGTTGCTTGCTCAGGCCGTGTCAAAGTCGCGCCACAGGAGGCGCTCTGGACAAATCTCTCCCCAAAACCAGACGGGTACGTTCGAATAAGAAAGACAAGAAGACAGTCTTGCCTCCAAACTTTAATTAGGACTTGGTAGTGCAATCACGTGTGTTATGGTCGCTCTGCTTTCCGTCTTCAGTTCCGTTTTAAAAACCAAACTGTGCGTTCGTGTGCTTTGCTTCCGTAGACGTGTCACCTTTTTTTTATCACTGGAAAACAATAAGGATGGGGAGATAATGTGTAGGTGTGCGAGACAGACAAAACAGTAAGAGAAAACGAGCAAGAGGAGAGCGGCGAGAAAGACGGGGAAACAGGGGAAGCGTTGAAAGATTCATAACAGCCAACCGAAGCCTTGAATGTTTATTTTTGCTAATTATGCATATGAGTTGTAATTTGATATGCCGTGCTGTGGGAATGCCACAAAACTAATTATGGTGTAACTCTGATCCTAATTAGTCTATAAACACACACACACAGTCACACACACACATTCATACACGTCCTGTTAAGACTGTGACTCTATTACAAACTGCTAAAAAGCTATTAGTATAGTTCTTACTGTTGCACACACACAAACACACACACCTTGAGCTGCCTCATTTACAGTTTACGGCTTAAACGCAGGCTGTGGTATTTGGTGTTGTCGTTAATGTGAGACTGTAAAGCTCGCGGCTGCTGTTTAGGTAGGTTAAGAAGACTGGGAGCTCCTATAAGCCACGTTATGTGGACATCTGATACGTAAGTGTCTAGACAATCTTGTACTCATTTTTTCTTTTCCCCTTCGAGAATCCTCGAATAACAAGCCATCGTGTACAGTACGGGGAACCAAAACACACGTTAGTCAAAATAAGAATGGAATTTTATTTCTTATATTACATTCTGTGTATTCAGAGCTACTTAGCCAAGTCACACTTTAATTTTACAGTAATATATCAGTCATCAGTGCGGGAAAACATTAAAAACTGATTTATGTTACTGTCCTGCAGTCATATATCCCCATGTAATGAAATTTTGTTCTGTATCACCAACGTAGGACATAAGGCAGCGCAGATAGCTGCCTCGTAGCCAAAGCTCATGAATTTTCCTTTGTGAATATCAAAGTGAAAAATGACCAAACACCAGATCTGTGTCAAATGTATTCTGTACTCACCCTCCCCCCCAACACTGTGTGAGACGTGCTCCACTTGAGAGTTTCAATCTTCAGTATGTCACAGTATCCTCACTTCTCCTGTTCCAGACATGGGTCCAGTGTAAACCAGGCATGACAGACACTCTATACTCTGGTGTAGGGTTGCTGACTTGGCCTGAGCTACACTCTGATGTTCAAATCACTGGTGAACCGTACGCAAACATTTCCAGGCCTTGATTTCCAACAACGTACACAGCATTTTATGTTTCATGAGCGCACCTTGAGCTGTGTCATCGGGAGGAACTGAAGGTGTTTGGAGCGTGGACGGATGCTGGATTACTCGACGGCGTTTGACGTCTTTTTACGTAATTCTGTTTCAAAACACGAACCATCTGAAAACCGCGTGAAGAACAAACACCGCTTCCGAAAGATTGATCGATTGTTGAATTATACTTGTTTTGTATTTGGAAGGCAACATAATGTGGTATAAATGCCTTGTTGCACATGCTTATCCCATCAAATTTCCTGTGTTATGAGTGAGCACGTCTGTTTGTGCTTTTAAATCAAGATAGACTCAAATTTCAGGACGTAATCTACTGTAAACTTTAATTAAATGTTTACAGGAGGTGGTGGATTCACTTCAGCTAAAAGCATTTTTTGTGTGTGTGTGTGTGTTTTTTTTAACAAATCTAATTCATTTGAGTGGATTATCTTCATCAGTTGTTATCCCATCTTAAGACCCAACGCATGTAAAGAAATATAGCACCATAAGGTTTGCAGAAAGCCAGATTGGGTTAGATTAGAGGCAAGTCATTCAGAAAGGGGCACAAGGTGTGTAATTCTATCCAACCCCGGCTCTCAGCTTCAATTTAACTGAAAACGCTGCAAGGAAAAGACCCTCCGTGCACAACCCAAACTCTGTAAGGGAATAACTCAAGCGAAACACCTTAAGCCTCTTTCAAACAAATTTGCCCGAATCAAAGTGGCACTTATGAATAATTACACCGGGTGTTTATAGGTTGAAATAAGAAGGAAAACAACAATTAACAGTGAACGTTTTCTCTCTCTCTCTCTTTTTTTTTTTTCCACCCCCTCAGCCTCCTTCCTCACAGGCAGTTTTGTCGGGCGTGTGTGCCCTGATAGCTTGGGGAAGTATCTATTTACTTAGTGATTAGGACAATTTGACTGTCGTGGGCTAGTAAATTCAAACCATTCACTCGGGCAGATTGGCCCAGACAACATCATCAAGCCACAATGTGAAATACAGACACACACACACATACACGGACACGTACACACACTCACGGGGGCTTAACCCACTCATGCTCAACACGCATACAAGACCCTCATCTGGATTTCTGTCTGTCTGTCTTTTTTTTCCCTCCACGTTACCCTCAAACTTAAATAAACCTTCACATATAATTACAGCCAATTCTGTATATTTTCATGTCCATTTTCTTGAAACACTAAGAGCGGAGCAAGTGCACGCGTCTTGATGAGCGAACGGCACACACGCGCTTCTCGGCAGGGCGAAAACTGAATGAGCGTCTTTTATCGATTCAGGGGTAGAAAGGTAAGAGCAACACAAGTCGTTCTGTCCTTCACTCTGTGCAGAATGCCGTTCATCCGATCCGCTGTTGCCACGAAGTGATGAAAACATTATCAGAGTCAATATTATGAGTGAGAAAAAGGTCCTCTTACGCAGAATGTGGTATTGTGGTCACGACTTGATGTCTCATTTTTAGTAAGTGCCAGAACTGGCAAACGGGAGACAGTGGAAAGTCAAGTTTAATCCTCAATCCGGAATCGAGTTGGGCGCCACTTGTGACCTTCTCACCCAAAACACACACACACACACACACACAGGCACAAGGGACTTTAAATAGTTGAGTTTTAGTTTATTTTGCTGAACATACTTTCACTCCCAGATGAATGTCTGACCTCTGAAGTCAGTGAGTTCTTTTGAAAAATTAAGCCATTAAATAAAGGAAAACAGTCCAAGAGACATTTTAGGCCTACTCATATTTGTATATGTAAAGAGTAAACACAGGTCATTTTTTGTTGTTTCTTTGCTACAAGAGACAAAGTTTGGAGAGATTGTTTAATGTTTTTGAAGGCCTTTAAAACCGGATTAAATATTAAGTAACGTGTAATATTGATAAACGATTTGACTGCATGTTGCAACTTCATTCTCCACTTCACCCTGTCAGGGGTCAAGTTTTGCAACAAGCACCCACTTGCTGCATATTATCCCACTTGTTATATGTCTACTTTACAAAGAAATCAATCATTCGACACAGAATATTGATTTTAAAATGATTTTATTGATATAATAACCTCTTGAGTCTATGATCAGAACTGCGGTTATAGTGAGAAAGAAGAAGAGCGGAGCAACAACGAAGCCACATAAAAACATTCTTTGAATTGTGCACACTTGCTATTTTCTTCTAAAGTTAAAATCCTTCCAAATCTTTCACATCGAGTTCAGGTTTATCCTTCGAGCTGGATGCTCCCAAACAGAGGGAGCTGCTCCTGGAGTAGCTCAGAGCCGTGGCGTTTCACCACGTCTGTCACTGTTACAAATACAAATGGTGGCATTTTGCCTTGAAACTGTCTGAGTCCTCTGTCTACTTTCTGGCTCCCGTTGATGATTGTTGATTGGCAGAGTGACTCACTGGCACTGACTGTGTATTTGTGTGTTTGACTGGGTCTCATATCATGTTTTGTATATATGCGTATGGGTATTTGTAGGTGTGTGTGTGTGTGTGTGTGTGTGGTAGAGTGGGTGAGATCTGGACAGTGTTCCTATGGCCAGAGAGGGATGTAAGTAATTACCAATTCTCCAAACACTACTTTGCCCTATTTAAACATATTACATGCCTCTCACAGCCACCGCAGGCCACTCCCTTTGCACTACAACCTGTGAATAACACATACAAACACACACATTTGGACACACATACACACATGCACACAGAAGAAGGGGAAAAAAACCCTACGCTGCACTTGAAAGCTGCCTGCAATTAACCAATCATCATCACCGTCATCATGGTCATCATCATCATCATACAAGTGAACATTGCACACACACACACAGAGACACACACACACGGTGCATGCCACAGACCCTGATCCTCACTGAGACTTAATTTACACCAGTGTTGTTTTTGTTTAACTTTCACTTCATTCTCCGGAGGGTAATCTGTTTTGTAAGCTCGGTAAGCCGCTGGCGAAATCCATACAGCCCTGACCTGTCCGCAACAATTTATTTTCTATCAGAATATTGATCCGTGCCAGGAAAAAAACTCATTTTATTACTGGTGTATCATTTTAATTATACATATTACAGATAGATTTTTTTGTTGTTGGAACATATGTTTTATTTATTTAGTGTGCTTGCCTTCACGTTTGTGTATCATTTTGTATATGTGCCTCAGAAGATCATATGGCCCGTGGCAGATGTGTGAAATTTAATGTGTCCATTATGTTCCACACAGGGTCTCTTGTGCACACATGCACACAAGTGCAGTCAGTATGTAAAACATACCAAAGATGCCTGGAGCATCCCAGGCAGGGACGTTTCTTCCGGAGGATGGGCAGTGTCCGTGGCGCGTCTGTGTGTAACAAATCTTCCTCTGAAAGCAAAGCGAGCAATTTGTTGCAGTCAGTCACCGAACGGATTCACACATGATACACAAATGTAATGTTTTAAGCTTTAAGTATTTAATCAGTTGACAAGTGCAAGAAAGGGCAAAGCTTCAGAGGAGTCTAGAAAAGAGAATCCGGTTGAAGTCTGCTTCGGAAAGGTAAATAAATCATAGAAATTCAGAAAAAATAAAAACATACTTACACACTGTTTTTATATATATAAAAAATATGGATTTGTATTCAGCCTGTCATTTATTTTTCTCACTGTGAGTCTGTGCAGTGCAGAAGGTGGTCAGGGATACATGAGAGGAAATAACATCTGGAAATAATTATAAATAATAATAATAATAAAAAAACAGAAGCTAACTTTGCTCTTCTTGCAAAGAATGTTGCAAAACATTTAAATCACTTTACAGAGTAACGTGACAGAACTCGTTTGGACTGCTAACTGATACATCGCAAGCAATGTTATGTTTATTCTTTAATACTATTGTCATAATTGTTGGCAGCGTTTCAGAGCCACGTTATCTTAAAATATTGCTCAGGTGTCATCACCTCCAGAGCAAGACAAGAACAAGCAACCGACTAGTCAGACTGGGAGAGTCGACCGCTTGATTGATAGGCAGCCTGCATGCTAATGTGTTAGGCAGGAAAGACGGGGAGGTGTGTGTGTGTGTGTGTGTGTGTGTGTGTGTGTGTGTGGTGTGTGTGTGTGTGTGTGTGTGTGTGTGTGTGTGTGTGTGTGTGTGGTGTGTGTGTGTGTGTGTGTGTGTCACACAAGGAGAAGGCCAAAAGGCAGACGCTGTGCTTCACTGCACTGTCCTGCCCACGGCCCTGACAACTGATCTATCTGCACAGAGTGAGAGAGAGAGAGGCTGATTAGTTTAAGAGGGCCTGAGGGCTTCATTACAATATCACAACAAACAATTGTCATGTCTCTGGAGGGAAGGAAAACACACATGCGCACACACACACACACACACACACACACACACACACACACACACACTATCTGCCTCACGTGCATTTTATGGTAGATATTGTAACACACTCCTGACTACAGCATGGGAAAATTAAAAGCCATACTAGCAGTGTTTGACTTCTTTTAGTAAGCCTGTGTATAATTATAAATCCTGTATTTTTAGTCGTCCTCCACCCTCTCCGCACACAACAGGTGGTTTAAAAATTGCGCAAAAGCTAAATGTCAGAGCATAAAACAGTTGTGAGGTTTTCTGCTCCTAACCTTCACATCCTGTTGTTTCTTTGTCTCTGGGGAGAAGCCATGAACTCCGAATAGCTCGTTAAACCTGTGAATTTTATTGTTAGCGATGAAATACATGTAGCATCACGAGCCCGGCTTTACATCAGCACAGGCTTTACTTTGCTGGAGGAAACAGAAATCAAAATATGACGCAAAATGATCAGGATTTAATTATCAATAGGTAATTTAAGTTATTGATGGCAATGTGAAATAATAATCATAATTTACATGATTAAAGAATTGCGTCTGGATCAAAGTGAATCACCCTGGTTTCACAGTCTGTGGTGAACTGCCGCTCAGACAAAGAGCTGGTGTTGGGTTGCATTGCAGTGGCCTTTGCTCAATACTCACCATGCACACACACACACACACTGCAGTAACCTTTTACTCAGTCCCCAAGCAAAGGTTATGTCCCACACACCACTTAACTCTCATTTGTGGGAGCCAGACTAGAACAGCAGCTCATTCATAAATTTATGTAGCCGATATACAAAGCTTTATAAATAATGTGTTGTCAGGCTGAGTAAAAATTTACGTTGAAATTGATTGTCCCTTTACTTTTTTTTTTTTGGAAAATATCTTACAAATAAATGAATTTACATTTTGTGGAATAGTGACTCAAACAAACAAAAATGTCTTAAAATGTAAATTCAAAGTTCAGGACACACACACACACGAACACACGTACACGTATTCACATATTTGGGAATTATGTCATATCTTCCTGGCTGCGGCTGCAAAGCTCTGAACATGCGGGATCAGACAAATATTGAAACTGTAAAAATGAAACAACTTCTACCTTTTTTTTTTTTTTTCATTGCGCCTCACGGTGTCATATAATCACCAGAACTGATGGCATGCAGAATATTTTGGTACCATCATCATCAGTCTACTAATTAGCCACCTGACTAACAGCAGCCCAAATGTATTAAAGGTTAGGAACACGCTCATTACTCGTCAACAATGTCCAGAGCCCTTGTCAACCTGGTGATTAATGACCCTCTCACTTGGACAATATTGTTTTAACATGATTTCTAATAGAGCAACTTCAACTGCCAGCGACACGCAGAACAAATTGGGGAGTAATCTTTGGATAAAACGCAGAACATCGACTAAACTGCAGAGGACAAAGCACAGGCAGACAATCCAGGGCAGCGTGTGCAGAATTATTGGCTAATATCTGTTTCCAGACACGACAACACGACACATTTTGTGGTGTTTTTCTTTTACCGTAGGGAACTGAATATCAGCAGTCGTCTCTTGCTGTCTGCCAGTAGTTTTATATCTGCCAGAATATTTTATAATTAAAAACAAAAATTCATCATGAGTTCAGCTCGACAGTGGACTTCTCTTTCCATTCATCAGCAGTGACAAATATAAATTCTGATATGACAATAAAATGAGGTTAAATAGTAAAAAACAGAAAGTTCTACTCGTTGCAAATTATTTCACAGTCTCACCAGAAAACTCAAAAAATAAAAATAACCTTCATTATTTATTGATTGGTTTACCCATCTCTGTATTTACCACTACACACCTGCTCGTCACACCATCAGCACAGATATTAATTTTCAACTAACCACCCGAACATGATTTCAAATCTCTTTTAACGGGACAGTGAAAACCCTGAGACTGCTGGCAAAAAAAACCCCCAAAAAACCTCTTGCCAGCATTATGGACACTGAAAAGGTATCTTTGTCTCTGTTTCAGCTGTAGCGAATTAACAGCGACAGAGTTTCAAGGCTGAGCTGGCCTCATCCTACTTAAAATATTCTCTCGTAGTGCTCTCTGCGTGCTGCGTGTGTGTGATCGCCGTGCTCGGGCTGATTTAAAAAAAAAAAAAGCATGCTTGGTTTTTTATTTGTCGTCATTAATTCAGGTGCGTGTGAGTAAAATTCAAGATCAGCGTTGATGTCTGCGCGTCTTTCTACACTTGTACTTGCATGTAAAAGGTTTGTTAACGTGTGTGTGTGTGTGTGTGTGTTCCAGAGCAGTGTAGGGTGTTAAAGGCGTTGGTTGGGGGGCTCAGCAGGGACTGCAGCATGGAGTCTTAATTCAATTTAAAGCTCCATGTTTTGACAGGAGTTAAGAGTTAGCCGGGGTGGCAAGAAAGCTCAGTAGTCTGCACCATATAGATCAGAAACACACACTTGAATGTACCCACGCTCACACACACACACACACAAGGGCGCATATAATGCATCGTGGGCAAACTTGCAACTGCAAGTACACACATCATATCTGTGGAAGGTTATTTTCGAATAAATCTTTGACACACGAAGCAGCGAGATCGTGTTCAGCACAGTCTTTCAGTGTAACGAAGTCCCCACCTTTTTCCATTGTATTATCAGTGTGAGTTTCATAACTCTGCCAGGATCTAATACTGCATAATTTGATCCAGAGGAATAGAGTTAAATAACCGGCGAGTACTCGTTCTGCTAATAAGTGCCTTGAGGAATGAGCAGCGGCGTTGTCCACCATAAAATGCCGGCGATAAACGGCAATAAAAATACCACAAATTAATAAACTCAAACGAGACAGCTATTCTCTCCGTCTGCCCTAATTACACATATCTTGGGTGAGATGTGTGTGCGGGTGTCCGTGTGTGTGCCTCTCTCTAGTATATTCATGTGTGGGAACGTGTGGCCCCCTGGAGACAGAAAGCAATATGTTTGAGATTTGCATAGAGCTTGGAGACAAATTTATTCTAATTTTGTATATTATTAGTCGATCTCCCATAAGGAGCAGGTAAATAGGTATCCTTTCAGCCACAAAGGGAACGCTACACACGCCTCCAACTCCAAAGCTAGGCGATGCTGTGTTGTTTCTCGCAGCATGTTTGCGGTCAGATGCGTGTTTGTATGTGTGGTGTCTGGACTGTGTGTGTGTGTGTGTGTGTGTGTGTGTGCGCGCGTTTGAATTACAGATAGGAACACAGAAGTGAGCGAGAAATAGATGGAGAGAGAGAGAGAGAAGTGATTGCGGTATCCTGGTAGGTAGGTAGGTTATGGGGCCTATCTGTTTCACGTCTTCCCTTCCCATCGTCTGGTTTCCTGCCATTGATCAGAACAACCCACCTCCTCCCCTCCCTCTCCCTCTCCCTCTCCACTGATGGACAGAGAGAAACCTGATCGCCGAGTAAGAAGAGGTGGGGGGGAGGCAGCGGCAGAGCGAGCGAGCGAGGGAGGAAGGAGAAGAGAAGGGTAAAGGCATCAGTGCCGTCTGCAGCCTCCTCTGTAACCATGCAGAGAACCCTGCAAAGAGCCACATCATAAATGGAGTATCTTATTCTGCCCTAATGTAATTTCTCCATTCCTCTCGGCTTTACTGTAAAATGAAAAGATCATCTAACTCTTGTGTGTGTGTGTGTGTTTGTGTGTGTGTGTGTGTGTGCGGGGAGGAGACAGAGAGGGAGGCGACAGACACGGAGTCAGGGAGATCGTTAGTGGAGAAGTGAGAGTGAGAAAAGAGAGAAAGTTTTTCTCCGCGGAGCAGATGTTGGAGGGAGTGTCAGTCACTCATATCACGGGGACTACGCTTGCCGTAGCACCCTCAGAGACATAACACAACCCCCTATCGTCCTCCGACACAAATCTACACTCACACACATCCACACGCTGGGATTTTGAGTGGCAGTTGCGCCGCTGCTCTGGCCTGCGGGAGGGGGGTCATCACCCCGTCCATCTGTTCCTTATCGACCCCCGACGTGGAAGGCAGTCGCCTCACAGAGTCCTGTCCCTTGAACAGAACAAAAAAAAAAAAAAAGAGGAAAAAGAATTCATTTTTTCATTTTTTTTCCTCTTTTGAGGCAGTTTAACGTCTCACAACTTCATGTAAATGTAAAACATCAGAACAGGACTCAACTATACGGGCTGGGGTCAAACGAACCGCACGGCACGGCACAGCGGGGACACAGACTGCTGTGCAGAGCAGCACGGTTTTAGATCTGGCTCAACAGGTCTCTCAGACATTCTGGAAAAAAGTGTTCCGCCTACTGCATCTACAGCAGAGATGCAGGCGAAGTGTCACCAAATGGTGGGTAGGTGGAGATAAACAGCCCTCCGTCAGCTGCGACGGAGCAACCTACATTTTGTCGAAGTGAGTTTTCTGTGAGTTTGATGGTGGAGAAACAGGGCGCGGAGATGTTCCACGCCTCTTTCGTGATCATTTCTTTTCCTCGAGGACAGAATAGATGCTGAATTGCGTGATGTAATCCTGGAGGAGCTTTTATATAGAGAGGACAACAGGCCACGCTGCTGTGAAAAATGAATTATCTGAAAGAAAGCTGTCAGTCCAAATCACAGTGCCGTCTGTGCTGTGCAGCCAGATAATGAAATATTAATATCTTCTGTCTTTCCTCACTGTGCAGGGATAATATTTTTTTACATTACACTGAGCATTTCTTTTTTATAACCCAGTGTTAGCAGGCATGTAACTAAATTTTTATTTACCTCGTGAACTTTTGACATGAACTGGTGGTTTTTCAATTTCCCTGCCAAATATTCCTGCACAATTGTCCAATTCATCCTCAACTTCCCTTTACGAGAAGGACATTTTAAGTTAAAAACAAACAAAGGGCTCCATTTCATAATGCAGAAGTATTGTGATGGGTTAATTGTCATGATTTATGGCCGGTAATAAGAAACCGTAATCTGAGAGTTGTTGGGTGTTTGTTTCTACTTTGGCCTCAAAGAGAAGCGAACACGAAGTGCTACCATAATGTTTGAAGAGCACTTGTTACTCCACCGTTTTTTAAATAAAACCGCTTCATTAAAGTCTATTGCTCCGTTTTCATACGACAGTAAGTAAACACAGAGCTCTTTTTGTTTAAAATATCAATTTGCCTTCCTCGTGATTTAATCATTTAAATCTAAAGAATAATAATCAAATATTTTTCACATTCTCTCTCTCTCTGAGCGCTCTCTTACAACTCCAGCCAGACCTCGGGTCAATACTGCAACCCGATAGGCCCACACAGTCTGGTCCTCAAACCCCTGTGGGCCTCAGCCTCCACTGTCACCGCGACACCAACAAATGATTCAACCCCGGCCTCCGCACAGCAGGGCAGTCGCAGGGAAGGAACAAAAAGTGGAGAGGGGACACGTCGTTGAGGTTGAAATAGACACTGCGACGCTTCATACCTGTATCAGGGCAGTGGCTGGTGTGACCTTTTAGAGATGAGGTGTACTGTCTGTTAGTAAATGACTGGGTGTCACTTATGTGTCGCTGGATCTTGTGACAAAACAAACTCAACTTGACGGGCATTCTGTTAAAGGCGTAGCCTTCTAGTTTACTTTTACCGGCGATTGTTAGCATTGACCTGGAGACGACCGCAACGGCATCGCGCTGCAAGTTTCAGCTCCCAGATCAGTGTTATTATAAGCCGGAGATTATTACTGGAAGCGTCAACACCTCCAGCGCAGTTTTCTCGTCAGAGAAATGATGCAAGAAGATTAAACTGAGATGTTTACATTGGGCATGTTCGACTACAACACCTTTCTTTATTCGTACCAATGAAGCTCGGCATTGTTTAATTCTCAAACAATAGAGTCTGTGGCCTCTGCAGAAGTAGTCTTCCAGATACGGATATTTAGCTCGCAGCAGTGGGGGGAAAATTGGGAAGAAAAAAAAAAACTGAGAAAGCAGTAAGTGTTCATTTTATCTACAGAGGAAATCTCCCACAGATGTATATGCATTCATCAAAATGACTGATCTCCCCTGCTTGCCTGTACTTCTTGCTGAGCTGCCATTGTGTTCTCTGCTCTGAGCGTTGGGAAACGCAGACCCAGAGAGGCTTTTTGGGGGGATTATTATGAGCTGTAAGGAGAAACAGGCTGGCAGAGGCAGCGAGCTGGGTGAAGTGGTGGGAGATGAGTGGATGTGCAGGGGGGCTGAGATGGTGTGTAAATCCAAGCAGGATGGGAGGATGGAGAAGATGAGCCGAGGATTGCCTGTTTCCCCTGATATAAATGACTGTATATGTATTTATGATAAATGATCGCTGAGGGCCCCGCTGTAACATATGGTGTGTGTAACTGTAGACAACACAAAAGACAAGATATACGCATATTTTAGTATCACTCACCAGTGTTTGTGGTGAGAAACAAACGCTCTGACTATATATAGTTTACAACTTCTAGGCCTCGAGAAGTATTATTTATGACAAACTTAACATGCATCCATTTTCTTTCCATTTTATCCGCGTAAATCTGCCATGAAGGACAATCTTGCCGTCATCATATCTGTTTTTAAAAAGGTGAAAGCAAAGCCACTGCGGATGTAACGGATAGCTCTCAATCTACAGAGACTCTGTTGTTTATGAGCCGTGATAAAATAAAAAAATTAAAGAATAACAGGACACACACATACGCAGAGCGTACAAACACATTTGCCTGAGGCCTTTTCGTGATACCTCCTCAGTAGTTTATTCCCACTCTGCTGAGCTAATAGAGTCAGATAATGAATTTACTCCCAGTCACCAAAGCAGTTTTTAATAAAAGGCAAATTCCCTCTCTCCGTGTGTTATTGCCAGCAGTGTCCTTACCACCTCAGAGACCAGCTATTATGCCCTAATGGCATTACGCTGTCTCGCTTTATTGCCATTAAACCTGCTCGTACAATATATGCAAAGTTATTATTTGCAAATCTTTGAATAAACAAATGAATACATTTATGTAATGTATTTATTTTATATGACAGACGAGCTCTCAAAATGCATGAACGTTAAACACGAGGACGGTGAGAACTCTGCATATGTATTAGTCAGTAACATGAAGCAGATTTATTTTAGCCAATCTAATTTGCTTTAAATTAAACCCTTAACCCCTCGCCCATATATTAACTGACTGTATAAATGGATTACAGTGTGTTAAGGCACCTACGCTGTGTTGGTCACTGGTGGAAAAGGCATTTTACTGTGTAAATAAATGATTTAATGCATTGAAACCTTTCCCTTAATTCACCCCGAGAAACTTCACAAAAAAAAAAAAAACCCAAGGTTATGTGAAGGAAATTAGATGATTTCATTTTCCGTGCCTTGAGAAAAAAAAGAAGAAGAAGAAGAAAAAAAAAACAGCAGCTGTTGTATTTGTAGGAGTTAATAAACGTCATGGCCAGAAATTGAAGTTTATGCCCATGACCGGCGTACACACCCTGAGTGAGGCTGCTGTGCAGCGGCAGAGAGAATACAGTGCTCACTGTATTCTCTGGCCTTACACACCAACAGCACACACACATACACACACACACTCTGAAAACTCAGCCAACAGTAAAACGAGCCGCTTCCTAATTATTACTTTGTCACTTGCTGTCGATAATTATTATTTTTTTCATTGGTGATTAGATACAATTGGGCGGATAAAAGGGATTTAAAATACCTAATGCATCAGTACAACATAGACATGTATCCGAGATAGAAGATATATGAATTTCCGATATCTTTTTCCAACTGTTACATGAAGCCAGTTCCTTAAAATATGCAGCTAAGTTTTAAATTTCAAGTTCCTTAACTGTAACATATACTGACAGTTTTCTGTATTCTTCCACATCCATCTCTAGCTAATTAACACAATAATTTTTTTTTTCTGGATAAATGAAATTCAACCTTATGTGATATTTTTATGCCACATTGTGTCTTTCCAGCCCTACAAATGTCTGTGTCCAGGACCTATCCACCCCTTCCCTCACCTTCCCCAAACAAGGAAACACTCCAATAACTAATCTAATAAATACTGCCTGTAATAAATCACTAATAATTTACAGAAGATCCCTTTAACAGCTTTGGATTGTGCATCACTCAGACCCCCGGGTCCCCCATTCTCCGTACCCTCTGCGCTAATGCAGCGCTAATGCAGTGAACGGGGCGCTTGTTTTTATTAGCTAGTGTCCCACTGTTTGGATAATCTCTCGATTTTACCAAAGCCCCTCGTTGACAGGCCTCCTCATCGAGTCCCGAGCCCCTACAGGTGTCCAAACATCAGCTAATGGAGCCAGCGCGATCGTTAGGCAGCAACACAGAAGGAAAAGAGACACGCACACAGAGATACATGGACTCCATTTTGTCAATGCTGAGCGGCATGTGAACCAAACTTTAGCTTGTCACAAATTCATCATGGAGATAGTTTTGCTAATGCTCACTCTAGGCTTTACTGCACAACCCCAGCCAGACGTCATGTTATAAAAAAAAAATATGAAAACTAAAATAATGTGCTAAATAGGGCACTCGGATGCTTGGGGCAAGTTCCTCTTCCACACCGGCTGTCTAGCAATCAACGCATGTCAAACACAATAGGCATCAATGATAGTCTGTGGATCAGTACCATGTGACTAGATATCCTGGCCTGACTATAAAGTAACTACTGCATTAACTTTGATGATAACACAGGAAACACACACATGATGACAATAAGCGGGATTTACACATTTTTGTGTGTTTTTCAATCATTTCGGCCTCGATAAACAGAGATGCTTTTGCCGTGAAGTCGATTTCTAATCCGCGCACACATTTTCTGTTGAGACAGAAGTTGGAAAGAGTTTTGAAATCTCGTAAACAAAGGCAAAAACTTCTTTGCAAGTTTATGCGTAGCATACGAGAGTCCGGAAAATATGTGAGAGTTTCACAGTAGCTCAGTAAAAAAGAGCTTTTTTTAGTTAATTTCAGCATTTGTGCTGTGTGTATAATTAAATGATTGTAATCTTGGTGAGGTTACACTAATGCACTGTAACAAATCTCATGAATCTTAAACTCTGCCTCTCTCCAGTAAACCTTCAGGTGGTAATACCTAAAAAGGAAAAACACAAGCACAAAAGTACTGAGAAAAGTAGCAGTACTCCAAAGTGTAACTAAAGTACGTCGTGATTACTGTTCCCCTCCTCTGGTGTGCAAAGCTGCAGAGAAAGAGAGTGCAGCGCGAAGAGCTGTGTATGTGATGGTTTGCCATGTCAGCCCATTGGAATGGTTGATGAGTTCACACCAAGCAGGCCCGGGTGATGATGGGATAGGTCTTAATGTAGACAGCCATAAACACAGCAGGCCATCTCTAATCCTGAGAGGCTCCTTTGTGTACCTCACGCTGCACAAACTGTTTTGATGAATCTCCCGACCCCTGACCCTTTGATGACGGATGGCGCTCTGAGGGGAAATGTAACTCGAAGGCAGCGGATCGCTTGGCCATCCTGTTTGGGAAATGAAATGAACTCTTGCTTCATCATCCCAGTTTTTTTGGTATGATATATTTAGTTTCAGTCTAGTGTGGCAGATGGCTAGACCAAAGAATCAATGCAGTGTGTATGTTTTTCTTGCCTTTTATTGATATAAATTACAGTCTTTGCCCATTTAAAAACATTATGAATTGTTTAATAATTCACAATTTGCTTAAATCTACACGTTAAAATGCCGCACTCGCTCTAGTCGCATGAAACGTCCCCATTGCAGAAACTGAACGGGCTGAAAAAGTCCGCTCAGGATAAAAAATGGAGTCCGATTCGGATATTGAAGTGGTTAAACATCTGCGGCCCAGACACAATCACTTGTCATGAAATCTAAACTACATTTCTACCACATCATACAAACACTCATGCAGCATTACACTGAGCATCAGTCATGATTTCTAACAAAGTCAGCGTTGTCAATCTGCAGTGCTGAATATGAACCACTTCATTTCGAAGTTCGCTATACGCGGATATTAGCTTAGAATTCAAAAAATAAGATGAATCTAAATTGATCAGTTGCATAAAAAATTGCCTGAGAATTATTTTCAAAATTCTAAAATAATTTAATAATTTGATAGATTACATTATATTATATATTTGCATACATAAGAGGGATCAAACAGAATGAGTTGTATCCACATAAAATCAACACTTACATACACACACACGCGCGCGCACAGTCGTTGCACAAACGCACACAGGTCATGTCTCCTCGCACAGAGCCTGTTTGTAAGAGCAGCGCGTTTGTGAACCTGACAGTGGAAAATGTGAGCCGCTCCCTCAGCCTCCGTTTGGTCTTGGCGTTTTGATTTGTTTGACAGGGGAGAAAATTATAACAGCGGGGGGAAAGAAATATGAAAATATGACTGGTAATACTTTCAAAACACAGATATTTTCCTTGCTGTCTTTGCAGAATCCATAGTGGGAGTCTGTGTGTGTGTGTGAGTGTGTGTGTGTGTGTGTGTGTGTGTGTGTACACATCAGGGTGCAACGCTGCAACAATGAATCATCTTTACTGATGACTTAGTTCGGTAATCGTTTGTCTATATATTGCAGGTTTGTTTCCATATCTCAAGGGTTTCTTGTGGTCTCCTCACCATTTCTCTGACTTGATTCCATGATCTTCATTTCATTCATTTATTTATTTATCCAGTCTGCGTTATTGCTTTGATTCTCTGAGCCGGGGGTTATTTTGTTTTAATGAACGCCTTATACTTCTCCTTTGTTAGAGTCCGTAACTGAACTTTTCAGAGTAAACTATCTCATTGGAGATGATGGTTCAGTTGAGGAGAGCAAACACAGACTGTGCTCTGATTATTCATAAATCTGGCTTATTCATATGAAAGCGAACTCAGAGAAAATGACACCACAAGGAGGAAAAATTCAACTTTGCCCGTGTCACAACATCTTTGCATCCTGACTTTAATCCATACTTCTTCAGTGTTTATATTGATCAACACTGTTACTTTTCACAGCAGGGAAACACACCTGATGCTGCCAAAAGGACACTTTTTTGCTACTGTGGACCCCGTGACCCTTCGGCTTTTTGCTTACCGCAACCTCACTGCGCTAAGCTCAGCAACCACTTTAGCCAGGAATCAACCCAAACGTATTAAGGTAACGCTGTAATTTAGTGCGCCACAACCGCTGCCGTTGATAAGAAAACGGAATATTGTTTTACAGGAAAAAAACGAGCGGAGCTCCGGTGCAGCCGTGTTTGTGTTTGAATCCAGACTAATCATTCATCAGCGCTACAGCTACTGTGCACATAACAACTCACGTCCCCGGAGAGTGTCAAGATACAGTCAGCTTCAAAGAAATGCAGAGGCCGTCTAATTGGCTCCCAGCAATAACACAACAGCTACTTTCACTCAGCAGGGCCAAGGGCTGAGTCAAAATGTGCCTGTCACTGTGCTATTTGCTGAGTTAAAACTGTAGCCCTGCTTACAAAGTAAATCTTGTTTTGACACGAGGATCGCCATGATTTTTTCTTTTTTAATTCTTTTTTTTTTTTTTTTTGGTGGAAAGTTGGTGACATGAATAATGAATAAACCTTTGTCTCGTCATGGAAACCAGCCTAGAAAATGCTGTTCTTACGGCTACAGTATGTTTCACACGCTTCTTCAGTGGACGCAGTCTTTATTGGATGAGGCAGCGCTAGCTAATATATCAGACAAGCCCGTGGTGCCACGAGTCGCAGAGATTAAATGACTGTTCAATGTTTGTGTTGCGAGGGTTGAGTGTTGGCCATCGCTCTAATGCCAGAAGTGAACCTAAATCACACAAAGGCAAAAAACAGACACAGAAAACACTGATGCTATTGTGCAGTGTGTGCAAACCCAGTAAGGCTGCTGGGCAGTGGAGAAAGGAGGTAAGGAAAGAGGAGGAAGACAGATTAAGGTATCCGAAAAAGGAGCAGAGTGAAAAGAGAGACAGGAAAGGGGGTAATTAAATGAAACAAAGGAGGTGTGAAAGAAATGCAAGAAAGGCATGGAAGGACATAAAGGATAAAATGAGTAACAAAAAAGGAAAGGAGGGGAAAAAAAAGAGAAACAGGAAGAAAGTGAGTGAATGAGAGGGAGTTTTAGGAGAATCGATGCAGCGTCTCTCCGCTGGGATCCAGCTAACAGCGCAGCAGACCGTGGATCTCAGGTGTCCAGTCGATGGCTGATGCATTAGTCTGCTGATACCCGCCGCTTTGGGTTCAAACACACATTTTCTTAATACAACATGAGCCCATTTCCCCCCCTCATTAATCATGTAACCTGATTAGGGCTAGAGGTCTGGCCTGTACTGAACCCTGCTCCGCTAGCCGCCTTTCATTTTGTCAGGCTTCTCATCATACACACATGCAAGGATACAGATGTGCATGCACGCAGACGTATTAACCCGTGATTTTCCATAGATTTAAAAGTAGTTCTGTAAACGCAATTGAACTAAGAATTACAAAGAATGCATTCAGCCGTACAGTGATGTGCACAGGGTGGAAAGAGCTTTTTTTTTTCCTTCTGCAATCTCTCTAATAAGTGGCACTAAAATGATCCGAATGACTCCCCCCGTCGGCACAAGTGCACTTGTGGTCGGCCCAAATGGTCCCTTTGGTTAGCTCAAGTGATGCTGTGTGACCTTAAAGTCTATTCATGTATTTTGTATTTGTGCTATTGCCAACTAATCCCATGAAAAAATAAATAAATAAATAGTGAACGGGTTTGACCGGTCTCATCGTCTGATTGGCCACCGCACCGTGATGTTGGGTTGTGTTTCTCCGGAACTTGAATCTTGCTCAACTTGTCCCCTGCAGGTCGCTGTGTTTTATCTCGAAAAATCCTGAGTTTACACTGCATGAATCATGTGTTCAGTAGTGATATGTGGATCTAATGGTTTTAACAGTTGAATCATGCCAGATTGAACATTGTTTACAGTCAGTATAAATCTATGTGTTGTTACCAACCTAACACCGCGTTAGCATGCCATGGCATGATATGCAACGACATTAGCTTGTGACTAACTGAGCTGATAACAGCAGCCCCTCGAGGAGGATAATACTTCTTTGTAGGATCAATTCATTGTTGCTTGCGATCATTCAGTGGGAATACTTGAGAAAAATATAGCATATCAGACTTCTTCTTCGAGGCAAAATGAACTTCAACACAGTGGGTGGTGCCCCTCATTGATTTTTGCCCCTGCCCCTTTAAAAGTCTGTGTACACCACTGCATCCACCTGCCATGTATGAATGGCCAGACCTTTTGCAAAATGCCACAAAGTACACTGACATAAATGCCCTTAAAACTGGGAGGACACGGCACCGTGGTGTCAAAGCTGTAGGAGACAGAGACGTCAGTGTTATGATTATGACTAATTTCAGCCGCTCATCAGGGCACAAAGTGTGAAAGACGGGCTGACAGACCAAGTTAAACAGAGTACCACTGAACTCAATACCATTCTGCTGTTCATTGACAGATGACAGGTCCAATCACCGATTGGCTCGGGCTCTTTGTCATGTAGTCTAACTGAGCTGTAAGCTGACCTGAGTTTTATGTTTTCGTTTTTTTCTCTCTCTGATTCTCACATGCATGTGATCACACACTAATGATCACGTTCACAATTTCATTCCTTTCCTTTCCTTTCCTTTCCTTTCCTTTCCTTTCCTTTCCTTTCCTTCCTTCCTTTCCTTGCTTTTCTCTGCCAAAATCTTACCCATCGCACACACATACAGGCGTATTTATTTTGGAGGAAGATGGCCTGAGACCTTCAGTTGTACTATATGTCACAAACCATTATCATGTCATATGTAAACACACACACACACACATTTTATTGCACTTTCACTCTTTCCCGGGGAGAGGCACAGTTGTGTCTTTATTTCAGATGAGAGGACGTGTCAGATGTTCCACTATGATTTAACATTTATGCTGCTTTTGCCTCACTGCTTGGAAATACTGTACAGCACTTGAACTTTGTCTCAGTCGGGCCTGTTTGTGCACACACACAAACAGTCGCCACCTTTATATAAGGTTGCTGCTGCCTAACTTAAGTAATAAAACTGTGCATTTAAACATTAGAAGATTAGATTCTAGATTTTTTATTCGTAAACTCCTGCCAATAAATTCAGCACCACGGGCAGCTTTTATTTTGCATCCATTCAGAAATCATCTGCTCAGATCACGTTTGTGATGCTCTTCATGTTTTTTTACAGTTGTTAAATGCAGCCTAGGAGCTACTCAGTATCATCTAACACATAAACAAATTTGGCAAACCGCCGTATGAAGACTACACCCGCAGTAAATGAAAGGCATTGTACAAAAATGTGCTCCACTTCTACGTGAGTATGATCACGCATTACCATGACAGATCTGTAACTTCCTGCTGTAATCTTACAGGTTTAGTTAAGCATACAGATAAAGTTCTTGACACTGAACGCACCGTCTGTGTCCAATACATTGATTTATATTAAAGAAAAACTTGCACACAGCAGTGAGTTAATCTACAATATCTATTATCTAATAAACTCGGTGTTGACAGCTGCATGATTTATTGTCATACTGTATGTAGCTGTCAAATGTACATTTGATAACACTTAGTCTGAATGTATTTTATGTTGGAATGTTGGAAATAATCATTTAAATGTTTTTAAAGTTCATAGTGATGAGGGAGACCAGAGGAGTGAATGAATTTTCTTTGTTTTTAAAGGATCGTGATTCAAGAAAAATGCATCCCTGCAGTGAAGTCAAATGAAAGAGCCTTTAATGTATCACAACAACAAAAAAACCCAAAAAAAAGCAGATTTCTAGCATTTAACATTATTTCAGTGAGGGAACACAGTTAAACTGGATAGTTTCTCTCTGGGCTGAAATAATATTGTTAAATTATTACGAAACAATTATATTAGTAAAAAAAATAAACAATTTCAAAATAAATGACAGATTCTGTTGTATGTCTGGCTCAGTTCACACCTAAATTATCAGAATTATTCATAGTTTTACAAACACATCGACTTGATATGATCTCTGAGTACTTATATAAGAAGCAGTCAGACCCTCCATTCTACACTTGAAGTGCCTAAAGCTCCTATATTAGACTAATCCTGCATATTTCTGAAAAGCTAAATGTTTGTGTTGTACTTGTTGGTATAGTGTTGCCAGGAAATAGTTAGCTATTTATCTTTGGCCAGGTTGTGATAAATATAAATGGCTCCTACCTGCCTGGTTAAAACAAACATGAATGTACATAAATAATCAGTTAGGACTGTCATCTAATACAAGTTGTCCTTTTAAGCAGTGTTTGCCAACCTGAAAGTAACAGAGTCACGGCCTGCTTAAAGACACAGCAAACACTTTGAGAAAATCCGCATGGCAGATTTCTGTGAGAAAATCACGTTACTAATTATTCTGTGTGATAACTTGTCTCGTTAGAAAAGCACTAACGCGAACAGCAGCATCCCATCGGTGAAGCGGCGGCCGTCAAATAGTCTCTACTTGTGTGAGAACGTAGAAAGCTTCGTCAAAAAACAGAGAAACACGAGTGTAGTTTATGTGTGTGTGTGTGCACGCTGAGGGACCAGGAGGGCCATAGCAGACCAGGTCAGGCTGGGTTTACATGCCTGACACACTGTCACAGATACCCCCGCTGCGTCCGTCACTCAGCACATGCACACATATACCCAGACATTGACATACAAACACACACACCCTTACACACACACACACGTACATGTACACCATCATTGTCGGATCAGTATCTGTCAGTAAAAACACATTAATCAGAAACATGTTTTGGACTCTTGATAGTTTTTGTTCTTGAACTAATCAAAGAAATCCGAATCATACGGCTTCAGTTAGCTTGTTGCTTTTCATCAGAAAACTCTAATCTCTTTGGGAAGTATGCATACTTTATAATCTCCCAAAATTAATAACCATAGAGATGTGACTTGTTTACAAACAAAAGACCTTTATTCCAGCTGAAGCATTACCATGTAAATTATCTAATTTCTTTGTTCTTGTGAATTGATTCTTTCCTTTAGCCAAAATGCTAATTCCACTGCCAATAAATGACAAATGGGTTGCACACGTTCGATTTCATCAAAAGTTCTAGATAGTGCGAAGAGTTCTCCAAAGACAGATGGAGGGGAAATTACAAAGTTTTACTCGCAGGCCTGCAGTGGAACTGTTTCATTAGGGTGGCGCACACAGATGCGATTACCTGAAGCCGAGAGTGCTAGTTACATTATTCCAGCACAAAGATGCACATATGTTAAATACCTTCTCTCTGTTTCTCTCACTTAATCACACACCAGCAGGGATGGTATGGTATTTCCGTCCGCGGTAGGGACAGAGCAGAGAGAGAGAGAGAGAGTGTGTGCTGTCTGTGTGGTTTCCTGCGAGAGATTCATCCCTCAACTATCACAATGGCTCTGATACAAGATACCCGTCCATACACACTCACACACATACACTGAGCCCTGAGTCACATACAATTGTATGCGAGAGCTGATACACCAAAGATACTCAGCCTGTAATTTAACAGTTTGGGCACTTTAGCAGACTCAAGATATTCCCCTGTTGAAAAAAGCTCCCAAATCAAACACGTGACAACCTCTAGACCAAAAAAAAACAACCTGTGTGGCTTTAAACATCCTCAGCATCTCAGCTGGTTTGTGTGACCTTTTCCTCACCGAAAGGGGTTAAAACGTGAAATATTATCTATATTAGCATTAGTCCACCGGCCTCAAAGCATCAGACTGCGGCTCACTGAGCCTTCGTCTAATGAGCCCCCGTGGTCTCCAGATCAATAAAGTGTTAAGTGGCCCTTGGAAAATAACATTGTAGTGTTAAGTTGGTCTGTCAAGCATACAGTCCACAGCCAGGGCAGCAGCACTTCAACTTAAGAGCTGCCATCTTGTTAACATGGATTTACTCATCAGATGGACAAAGGGTCTCACACAAGCTTCTACACACAGGGACACAGTCAGACAGTAAGAACACACACACACACACACACACACAAATGCACTATTAACTAAACAAGGTACAGAGCACCGAGCAGCGAGACACTGTGGTTTACGATTAAAATTCAAAACGATGCAGGACTTTATGATGTAGAATTCTCTTCACTGTGTTTTATTGACTGAATCGGACTCTCCACCTCCACCTCCACCTCTCCCACCTTTACCACAACCAACTCCATCTTTCCAAAGAGTCACATTTAGCCTCGCTCTGTCTCCCACCCACAGCCTAGCAACACACACACGCACACACACACACACACACACACACACACACACACACACACACAGCCTAACTTTGAGGGCAAGCTAGCGAATTCCTGAGGGCTATCGGGTTTCGGGTTGCCTTGGCGACTGAGCACGGAGGCAGATCCATTAATCATTGAGAGCAGTTCACTCCAGAGTGGAGGTCAGACTGATTGCTGTGGATAGGGTATCATCCCAAAACACACATGCACACACACGCACACACACACACACAATGTGGACGAAGGACCTTGATTTGAATGAAAAAAGATTAGTCTACCTCCCCTTTCCCAACTTCAGTTCCTCTCCTAAAGTACATACTGTATGCAAACACTCAAGTAGACACATGTAAAGTGGACAGAACAACTGCTGGTATGTATTAACATGCAAACACAGAGCCCAGTTTATGCTAGCACTCCTGTACTAGCTTGTTGCTTTCTCTTTCTTTGGCTCTCTCTGCCTCAAACACACACACACCACACACGCACGCCACAGACACACAACACACACAGACAAAACAGTCTCTCCCTCCAATGTTGTCTGGGCATCAGGACGGCCGTGGCGGTGTCATGTGACGTGGCTGCGTGGAGCCGAGTGGATTAAGAGATTGGAGCTCCACATTTATTTTTCAGGGACTCGGCTGAAACACTAGACCTGCACAGGTGTCTAGGAAAACTGAGAGAGCGAGGGAGAAAGAAAGAGAGGGAGAGAGGGTTGGAAGGGGGCGGCGGGGTGGAAGAAAAAGACGAACAGCAGCAGAAAGAGACAGAGAGGGATGTTATATTAAAAAAAAAAAAAAAAGAAGCTATTTATATAATACTATTCCTCCTGCTGCATATCATATTTGTCTCTGCATGCTTCCATCTATGCTGTTTTCACATTTTCAGCCTTGTGATATCATGATTAGTAGACTGGGATGCGGTGCTAACATGACTTAAAAGAAGCGACTGTATTATTCCAACACAAATAAGAGCACGCTGTGATAGCACTGATCTCGGAGGCAGGTTACAGGTGATTCACGTGGGCTGTGCAGCAGGTGACTCCTGTGAAACTGCAGATAAGTGGGTGGCAGGTTGGACACGCTGAAAAGCTCGGTCGACCCCGACAACCATAAGTTTTTGCTGAAGTGCCGTTGAGCACGGCAATGAACTTGTTCAAATGTAGCGTTAGCCAATCTTTGTGTGGCTGTAGTTTGGATAATGCTTTAAGATAACTTAGATGACAGGATACAATAACTTGTTCTTCATACCTGGCTGTGTAATTCTGCATTAAATGCGGTCCTGTTTTGATTTTTTTTCTTCTTCCTCGAATGGTTACAATTCCCAACCCATTAAGAAACACGATCCGAGAACTGACCCGGGATATTCTGTCGCTGAAGGGTGTTGGGTTGCTTAACTTTCATGTTGTTGTTGATGGGCCTTCACAGACCTTCACCTGACACGCCGGCCGCTTAACCATTTAGCGCAAGTGCCCGTTTTAATCGACGATAATATCACTGTAGGAGCTGAGGTACGTCCAAACTGAGAGCAGCGTCATGGGCGCTGGTGTTTAGAGCCTTACGGAGCTGCAGTACTGCCTAGAATGTGAGGCAGAAGGTTTTGGTGGTGCTATAACTCCTGTATGAGTTGGCCATGTGCGGTTGCAAGTGGTGGGGGTGTTTTAAAGAAAGGATCAAGTCACCAGTCTAAAATGGGCTGGGGCCCCAACACACCAAGCTGACCTCAAAAAAGCAGTAACGACAAAAAAAAAAAAAAAAAAAGATCCTTAAAGTTGCCTCGTGTATATGCTTGCAATACATATTGAGAATATTTGATAAAAATGTAATCTTTACACCGGTGCTGGTCTTTTTCTCATTAAAAAAGTGTATTGAATGGATGGAATCTCTGATTTACAGATTCAATACACATAAAGATTTCCAATTAAGGCCAACCAGCATCACCGTTGATAGATACATGGCACAAAATAAGGATAGCGGTTGGCCCCAAATGGTCAAAGACAAGCTACTCCTGCTACTAGACCTCATGCAAGTTCATTCACACACACACACGAACATGTGCATGCGTATCTATCTCTAATGCAGTTTGTCCAGCGAGATTTACAGCATCCTGGGAAACCTAATGTAGACGTCCACAAATCAGTGTGACTATGAAATAGAGAGACACACAAACATTTACACACACACAGACACACACACACATCAAATCTAAGCCCATTTGTGTCACACACAGAAAACAGAGTCACAGCCAGGACGCCTTGTGCACACACACGCACGTACACACACACACACAAACGCTCGCACAGGCACGTGCACATGCACACATGAAATATAGGTACAGCCACTGCACGACTGAACCGGCTCCCAAAGGTGCCCACTAAATTTACTGGCTCCTCCAGCCACTTCAAAAGCTCTCCATAACTTAGAGGCCAGACGATTTTATTGTTTCATGGAAGAAAGGACGGTTAAAAAAAAAAAAAAGAGAAGCAAAGAGAGTGAGGGAGTGAAAGATAGATGTACTGGGAAAAAATTAAATCCTCCTTTGTCTCAGACAATTAAAATTCCTCCGGTTGTAAGGCACGTGCACACACACACACATCTACACTCTGCAAGTGCGTGCACATGGCTGGACGAACACACAGTAAAAATGTGTTCAATCCATCTTTAATCTCTTGTGGATAAGAAGTGAAACTCTCATAGTACTTAACATTTTAGTTGTTTTTTTTTCCTACAGCTGAGTGGACTCATGTTTGTTCAATCCAAAATGCACGCAACAGAACTAGTTTTACTCCATCTGTATGTCTCTCCCTCTCGGTCTCTGTGTGTGTGAACCACCCCGTGTGTTGCTATCAGTGTAGCTAGTTAAAGCTAATGATGTAGACATCCCTCTCCTCCAGGTTATGAGGCCGTGAGCTGGTAGCAGAACTTGTTAATGTCCGCTCCAATAGTGGCGCTGGACTAATGATAAGCAAAGGTGACATGTGGCTGTGTGTTCCTGTCATAGGGAGAACTTTAAGAAGCCACGCTAGTCAAAAAGGAGATGTGTTTTTTTGTGTGTTAACTTGTTTTCAGTCAGGATTTATGTCGAGTAACATAATATTAAGAGACGACTCGTGTGTGAACGGGTAAAAAGACACAGCTTGCATGTTTTGCAGTTTTCCTTCACACGGTTCTTGTTCTATAACATTATCAGTAATCAAATACTTTTGCACCTTAGTTGTTCAGGTAGAAAGCAAGCTCCCAACACACACACACACACACACACAGACGCACACAGACACAGACACACACAGGTGGCGGGGAGGGAGACTCTAGATGGGCTAGATGAGACTTTGTATTTAGCAAACTGAGCTTCCCGGCAGGTGGTCCACCAAATGTTATCTTTTTGACCTCTGTCCTCGTACATGTACATACACATGCATACACAAAGACACACACACACACATAAGCCAATTCAGTGAGTGAGCAGAGGGACTCATGATGTGATAAGGGCGCTTTGACTCTAGGACAAGGATTCGCTTGACTGAATCAACCTGAAGGAAAACAAGGACACAAGACGGACAAACACGGGCACACACACAGTCACGACTGAGATGCATATAAAGGTTCATGATGTTCTTCTACAAATACGCCCGGGTTTGTTCATCCTCTCTCTCTCTCACTGTGTGACATTTGATTGCTTTTGTGCTACTTTTTAGAGAAGTTTTTGGAAGCCATAGATGTGTGCATTTGTGTTGTTCGCATCAGAGTAGCTGCTGTCGACTGACTACAAGAATAGTACCATCTGCTCTTTGTGCAGACTCCCAGTGTGTACAGTTGGTGGTCTCAGGTTCAGCAGCCCCACAGATTGTCTATCTGCGTTTGCATATGCATGCGTGTGTGTGTGTGCGTGTGCCTCTTTACTCCTTCATAAACGGATGTGTTGTTGTGTGCACGCTGCAGCCCACCAAGTCAGAAAACCCAGATGGGATGAGGGATCATATTCTTGATTAAAAATGATGGAGGGAGTACTGAATTCTTTTGTGTGTGTGTGTGTGCATATGCTTATGTACGAACGCTCGCTACACACACTCCCATATGTTGGTTCCTGTACCTGCTCACACACTGAGTTAGGTAAAGCTTCGCTCTCATTTCCTGAACAAGTTGATAAATTCCAGATATTCTACCCACCCAACACACAAACTCGGCTCTGCATGGCTGGAAAGAGAAATGTGGACCATTCACAGGAGGCGCGTACTTATTCTACGCAATTAACCTTTAATTAAGCAGGCAGAGGCAGAGGTGAGGCAGCAAAAAGCTGCAGAGGAAAGAGGAACAATATGCTGTCTGTTCATTTACTGGAGTGTTACGGTCCCAGAGTCTCAACCTGGTTGGTTGATAGATAAATCTGCTTCAGAGCATTTTAGCATTAAAGAATAATTCCTCTTTATGAGTTACACAAAGGCATCTTTGACTCGAGAGCACTGTCCACACTGGCTTGGCACTAACAGTCATCAGTCAAACTGAAATCCAAGAGACAATCCTGGCTGTTTCTTTTATGGTAAATAAGTATGATTGTGCTTCGTAATAAACATTGCATACCTTTAAAAGTTCTTCATAAAACAGACATGATGAAACAGTGAGAGGTCATTTTTTTCATGCTATTGCCCCGGCCTGATATTGGTTGTGTGATTTGGCTATATTTGCAGTTTTCAGTGGATGAATCTTAATATTTCTTTCCTTTCCGCCTACACAAATCTTCATTAAATGTTTTAAGCGTATGCATGCTCATTAGATGAATGTAAGCTTTCCTTTCAAGCACTCCACAGAACAAATCTCAAAATCTGATCAGATTTTTAATGAGATCTATGATTACAAGACAAGAGACCAAATTTTTAATATTCAAAATACTCAGACCCAGGAAACATCAAATTTCACAATGTTTTTCATCCGAGCTGATATTTTACTGTCATGGAGTGCACCAAACATTGTAACCTGTATGGATTCCCAACAGAAAATGAACTTTTAGTCCTTTTATATCTGTTTTCCTTGTAATAAACACAATTCAGCGAACGTGAATAAATAATTTATTCAAAAAATTGTCAATGAAGTTATGGGTCAACTTAAATACCTTCGCTATTGGGTGTTGTCGGTGCCGTCGGAGAAAAGAAACCAAACAAGCTTGATTAACATGTTTAG
The DNA here is from genome assembly GCA_014281875.1 of Nibea albiflora. NCBI lineage: Eukaryota > Metazoa > Chordata > Actinopteri > Sciaenidae > Nibea > Nibea albiflora. Next base: position 7,025,458 of record CM024797.1, read on the forward strand.
GATACAGTATTTATTAATATTATTGCAAATCACTTAAAAAGTGTCTTCATGACTGGCGCCTGTGTATATATTCTGTTTATATCTACACCTCTGCGTGTCAGACTGCCCTTAATATACAGCTTAATACCTACTGTGTATAAAAACATAATTAAATTCTGCTGGATTGATTTATCGCTCCAAATTAAACAGCCTCAAAAATGAAACGAGGTTAGGTACCATGAAAAACTTTATGTGGCCTCACAAATTCAATCTGAATTTTGAAGCTGTTCTACTGTGAACTGATTTGATTTATGCCATGTTGTAAACGCTCTGTCCATGTGCAATCTATTTTTGGGACAGTGGCTAGCAAATCAAATTAAGTGTGCTGTAGACACCTCGCATACTTTCTCTTTATTTATTTCTTTATTTTTTCAAAAATCAACTTGTCTCTGATCTGAAGGTTTAAGCGCTGAAACGTGGCTTTTTACTGCAGGTAGCATGGAGAGAAGATTTGCTCTTTTCCTGTCAGATATATCTTTGCCCTGTGCTGCCCTGCAGATCGCTGCACACACTCCTTTGACTATTTATGGCAGCAGTTAACTCCCAGTGCTCTGGTAAAGAGCTTCAGCAGCAGGTGAAGTCAGAGATGTAGCGGAGAACCATATCCCAGACCTGATACAACATTACAACACATAAACGTACAGGGATGAAAAATAGCAGGGGCAAGTCTCACTAGGGTTAAAGATTAAAATGTGTGTGTGTGTGTGTGTGTTTTGGGGTCAGTAGTGTGATAGCAGATTGATTCCAGACTGGTGTTTCTGTGGATTTTGGAAAGGGAATACGCCCTGCCCTCCTTTTGCTGTAGTGCTGCTGCTGCACAGCCTCTATCCATTCGACTGATGGATGTCGCCCCAGAGGCTCACAAACACACTGCAACCTGCAATGTCAGGAGAGAAGAGAAGACAAAAAAAGAAAGAAAGAAAGAAAGAAAAGAGAAAGAAAGAGAAGACAAAGGAAGAGTAGAAAGAGAGCTCAACTCGGGGCAACACAATGTCGTTAAGATTGCACAGCCAACCACTTCTCTGCTGCTCTGTTCTACTTTATTCTGTTCTATTCTCTCTGTGACACACGGCTTAGTGTCCATTTTCTCTTCCTCATTCCAACAGAGGGATCCATCCCTCAGGCCACAGACCGTTTCAAAACAGCCTTTATTGTAGCACGCTGTTTCTTTTGATTACAGGAAGGTCTCACTTTACCCCACCACTCCATAGCTGAGCATATCGTATTACCTACTGTTCTGCGAGTGTGTGTGTGTGTGTTATCGGTGTGTAAATATACATGTGTACGCAGATATGTAAACTTGCATACTACATGCGTATTGTTTGCGTTTCAGACTGAGGTCTTGTCTTGCCCGAGTCGAGCTGCATAAGTAGCATATTTCTTTCGTTTCACCTTGAAATTTTTGGCAGTCTTTACCTTGCTCTGTAAAAAAAAAAAAAAAGGATGTATCATGTTTGATGCATCTGTTTGTCCCGTTTGAGACAAACATCCTCTGTTACTTTCCGACGAATCCGCCTTGGGTCAGTTTTGTCTCTCTTACCGCATGTTGGTTTCATTGTGGGCTGCGAGGAATCACAGGTGGTTAAAAGGTAAATCTCAAAAAATGCCGAAGAAACATTGTTTTTGAAACATGTACTTTTTCACGCAAGCGTCCGTATTATAGGTTACCGTGCACGTTAGTGTGTGAGCACTGCGAGCAAAACGGCATAGTAAGTAGGTAAGAATAGACTGAAATACCTTTCACGTCCACGTCCAAATGCATATCGCAACCACATTTGGAAAGACTAACTCAAAAGCTGAGAATAGAGTTGCGCAGGGTTTAATAAATTGAATCTGACTGGCCAATAAAACCCTGCCGTCTGCTCCGGAGGGGACATTCAGGGGTCAAGGGCCCAGCCCCTGATCCAGACAGACAGCCTCGATTCCATGTTTTCCGCAAAACACAAACGGGTGAAATTCATACTTCAGCAATGTCAACTTCCCTCTGCAGCGCTGTCACTTACAGCACAGGGCCTCGGAGAGTGCAGAGAGGGAGAGAGAGAGGATATATCCTGTATCATTTCCTGTTCTTCCAAGCGATGTCTTTCTGACCTTGTTCATGATATGCCTCCATGCTTCTCAGTATCCTCCTCACTGGCGCTTTTATACATGATTCCGTCTCTCTCTGTCTGCCTGTCTTTCTCCCCGATGCTCTCTTTATCTGTCTGCCTGCTCTACCTGTTTCGCCCCGTGTTTATCTCCCTTCCCCTACCATGCACCCACGACCTGCAGCTGGCAGTAGAGGGGGCACATTGCGGGGCCGAGGCGGGTATATTTGCCCCCCTCCCCTCTCTCTCTCTCTCTCTCTCTCTCCGGGCGACAAGCCAGATGCCGCCTCTCCCTCTACACCCATTTTTGACCACACGGTCAAGAGGGAGTGTTTTCTGTTGCTCTTGGACGCCGCTTTCAAAAAGCCTTTCCTTCGCTCTGTCTGTCTGCGTTGCACGTCTGACGAAAACTCAGACCCCTTTTTTCCAACCAGAAGTGCTAGTTCTGGCATCATAACCAGCCCTCTGCCCCCCCTGCTTCATACTCACACACACACCACACTCCAACCCCTGAGTTAAACACCAAATATTTCATTTTCAAGGCAGGCGAGAGATGAGAGAAAAAAAAAAAGGAGAGATACAGTATATTTATGAAAACAAACTGGCTGGAAGCTTTGACTAGTGCAGCTCAGATTGTGGATATACCAACAGGAAAGGTGAGAGGCAGGTAAATGTAAACGGTCATTGCATTACCATCGACTGCTGGGCCTCTGATGTATGTTCCCTGGTTTCTTAAAAGCTCTCCCCTGACCAAAGTCTAGCTTCTTCTAATTCCGCACAGAGCGCTGGGAATTTATTCAATTACCTAAAATGATCACATAAGAAAAAGGGCTTTAGAATCTGCTGAGGTGCACAGGATAAGCTTTCAGAGCTATCTACAGAATCTCTTTAATTCACCCAAAGTGTGTGTGTTTTAAAACGTCAAAGTGCCTCGGAGCAGATTTTTTTTTTTTTTTTGCTGACTCCATTAAATTCTCCCACATCCCTCTTTTTGTAAACAGGAAAAATGATTCGATACGTCGAGTGAAGCGGCGTGCGTAGACGTGAACGCTGAAGGAATCATTCATTCTTCAGTTACTCCTGTCAGTTTTCTTGTATTCCTTCTGTTCTGTTAGAAGATAACACGTTGGCAGCAAACATATATATTTTTTTATCATTCATGCAGTGCCAATTATTTTTTTTGCGACATCTTATCACACACGTGCACAAAATCTCTCCCCAAAATGTTACTTTACCAATTGAAATATGTGACATGTAGATTCTTTTATAATTGTTTCATGGCTGCAACTGCATTTAATCTGCCACTTATTTGATTAGGATTAGTCCATTCATCATTTGGTGCAGAAGATAGTGGTAAAGACATTTTTTAAGGCAAAGAAAAGCAGCCCAATGCTCATGTCTGAGCCGCTGGAACTCGTGAATGTTTGCCATTTTTGCTTGAAAACTGACGACTAATCAATTAATCGATTAATTATTTCCATCACAAGAGATGTTGCATAAAATCATTCAACTCTCTTTTACGCACGTACCCCTTCACACACTTCTTTAATGTTCCCGGATCCTTAAAGAACTGAACCAGAACTGTGAGAGATAACAGAGTCTAAAATACACATAATGTCTGTTCTCTCCTTACAAATACAATGACCACAGTTTTAAAGGCTCGGTCTAAATTAAGGTTAAAGAGTATCCTTTCACCTTTAGAGAACTTGGCCTGAGCATGGAAACGCCACCCAGACAGACACGTGCACGCTCGCACACACACACACACACACACGTTAAACTTCAGGCGTACACACAAACGTGCAGCGGTGTGTTAATGAGAGTGTACTCTCCTTCTGTTTCGCTCTCTTTTCCGCCCCATCAGGGAATATAAAGTTTAACAGGCGCTTTGCTATCAGTGACCCTGAGGAGGAAACACACTCACCACCGAGGAAGACTGCTAATTACCCAAAACTCTGTGGGTGTCTGTGCTGCCGTGTGTGAACGGGTGCATGACATCTATTGATGTAAAAGTCCAAACAGGTTTGGAAGAGTTAGGAGGAGGGGTGTATCAGCTTTGTGGGCGTGTTTGAGAAAAGGTTGTGGTGGCGGTGGTGGTTAGGTTTTAGATAGGTAGGTGGGTTGGGATGGGGGGGGGTGGGGGTGCAGGCTAATTTATGTCAGCACTATGGCGAGCTTCTAGATTTATTGATGGTAAGGTAATACAGAGAGATCTGCTTCTTCAAAAATGCTCTGCAGCTCTTCCCGCAGAGCCACAAAAACTCAGGCACACACACACACACACACACACACAACTAAATGCCCTCCACCTTCCACCTCCCACCTTCTTTTATACAACATGTCTGTCTTTCACACTGAACCCGACGGTAACTGTAGAGGCTGTACTGCTGCTGTGCTGACGCAAAGGACATATGGCCCCGAAAGAAACCATTAGAAGTATTGAGAGGGGGGTTGGATTGTGTCTCTCTCCCTCTCTTACACACATATATACACACTTGCACCGTACACACCCCCTTTAACCATCTCTGTAAAATGACAGGATCTTTAAATTTGTAGACGGATTACGACAGAAACTGTTCTTCGGAGAGAACGTGAATTTACCAGCTGAGATGGGACAATAATTTGCAAACGGTTCGAATGGGAGTATCAAGACGAGGAAGGAAATGCCCTGTAAATTCTTGGGAGCAATGTCTGTTTCTTTGCATCAAAACCCCCTCGACTATATTTTGACCTGCCTCTGTTTAAAGTTTACAGTTATTTATGTGCAGGGTACGGTAGGATGTCTTATCTTATGGCTCAGGGCTCGTAAGATACTCTGTTGCACGACACAAAAATTCTTTTTATTCCATCAGATATGAGATATTTTTGAAATTCTTGGAGACTTCAGGGTTTCATCTGCAGCTCTATATTTGTACGTTAGACAGATGCGATGTCGGGAGTCTGAACTTTGCATATTTCACACATATTTCACACTCTTTCCGAAAAAAGTGCTGACCACGTGCATATTCTCATTCGCAATTAATATGTCCTTCTCTTTGCATGGACGCATGTATCTGTAGCGGCCCCGAGTGTCTCTTCAGTTGAGATCAAGCAGAAAAAAACTTCAAAGTCTTTCTACAGAAAGCTCAGTATTTTTATATGCGGGCCTGGGTTCTCTCCCAGCCGTCGTCGTTTCAAAAGAGCTGAAGGCTTATAAAAACCATGTTAGGGTTATTATGTACATCCTATCTGCTTCAGCCTTCACTGACCCTCAAACTGTGTGTGTGTGTGTGTGTGTGTGTGTGCGCGTGTGTGTTTGTGTGTGTGTGGTCATTAGGCACAGCTACAGTGGAATCCGTTTACTCTCAATAATTTCGCTGTTCGTTTTTTGTGAGCCTGAGAGGAGGAATGAACATCCTGAGTTTATTGGCCATTAGAGAGCTCTAGACATGCGTGTGTGTGTGTGTGTGTGTGTGTGTGTGTGCAAGAATTTGTGTGTGTGTGTGTGTGCGTGCGTGCGGACGAGTGTGTATGTCAAGAGAGCCAGTTTGTTTGGCTAAGTGAGGCAATTTTGGTCTTTAAGTATCTCATGTCACTTCCCCTCGAAAAGGGGCAAATGATACAAGCACTCCATTCTTTTGCACAGACACACACACACACACACGTATGTATAGGCACATGCACACACTTCATGCACACTATTCAGGCTCCAATTTGAGTTGAATATTTGTCCTCAAACTCTAAATTTAGATTGAAATACTTTGTAACCTAAATAAGAAAGTGTGCACAATATGTGAAGTTTCAATGAGAGTTTCTTACTTTATGTATGGACCTCGCTGTGCAGCTGTCTCGGTCACTATTGTTTTGCGTGCATACCCGCGTCTTTTAAATCCCAAATTAAACAAATCAAAATGACTAATGACTGATGTAACTGAAAAGAAACTGAAACATGTACGTCAGTAGATCACTCGGGGAAACCTACATACTTGCTCGTCAAAAGCAGCCTAATTCCGTTAAGTCAAGTAAGATGTTACCTGATTGGTTCTTCAGGGTGGTCCTCTGATTAACCTGACCAGCCAGAAACCCGCCAACTTTGATCTGTGATTGGTGAGGTCACTTGATGAGGTCAGCCAGCGTCTGCAGTGAAACTGAGAAGGACCAGTGATGAAGTATTTGAAGAGCATCGTTCCAAAATGAGACGTGACACCTAATTTCACCAAAAAAAAGGGGGAAAGAAAAAAGAAAAGACATGATTACTGGCATGCATGAAAGTAGAACTCATATTGATTCAGATTGAATTCATCAACCGACTGCAGTCCACGACTTTTGAAATCCACCGAGTTTGAAAAGCTTGAAAATTGGAAATAAGGTTGGGCCATATGGCTGAAATCAATATTATGATATGAATATTTTTTTCTGATCTAGATATTTATTGTATAATGATGTGACAAATGTGTGCAAAAATCACATATGAAGTGATCAAACTGATATTCCCGTTAAATAATAAGTAATTAAGCCAACAAAGATCCATTTATCTATCTCTCATCTCTTACTTACTATCTCTTAGATACAGTTGGCTTAAAAACATTCATTTGAATGATAGAAATGTGTTCAACTATAATAGAAATAGTCATACATTAGATTGAACTTTATTGTCACTGAACAAAGTACTTAGACGTGTCATAACATTCCATCAAAAAGTTGATTTATGAAAATTAGACCTCAAACTATCAGGCAGTTAATTGATAAGAAAATTAACCGACAACTATTTTGATCATTTATTGATAATTTGACTCATTCATCAAACAAATCTGCCAGAAAATTATCTGGTTCTGGCGTCTCCATTGTGAGGATTTGTTCTATTTATTTCTTGTGTTCAGGTTTTGGACTGAGGCTCAGATATAACGAGCATAATTTAATGTTTTTTTCCACTTTTTTCAACATTTATAAATTAAACAATCACTTATGATAATCAGATAATAAAACTAATCATGTGTTGCCGCCCTAATGATAATCTACAATTGTTTCCCGGCCTGTTAAACTAACTTTATGTTGGATATCTGTCTTGAATTCACACACCTCCCTCCCCTGTGCGTCTCTCTCTGTCCTCTTTTCTCTCCCCATTGTCTCCCCTTCTTTGTCCCTGCTCTAACATCTCTCTTCGTCTCCCCCGTTGCTTCAGAGGAAGAAGAACTCTGAACAGCTGCGGTGCTCCCCGCCTGTCGTGAGTTATGGCGAGCTGATGTCCTCTTGGCTTTTATTGATAATATTACACTGGCTGATGTAAATATAACTTTGGCAGCTCCGGCGCTGGACCCCCCTCCGTCCACTTAATACAAAGCTGAAACTTACCTCTGTGTGTGTGTGTGTGTGTGTGTGGAGATGAATGAATTTAAGGTGTACCTGTGTGAGCGAGTGAAGAAGGTCAGTGAAAGATTCATTGTGTATCTGTGTTCGTGTATGTGTGCGCAAAACTCACTTCCTGACCCCAGGACACTTCTTCCCATGGTAGTACAACATCAGGCTACATGCAGTTTGCAGGAAACAGTGAGCTGAGATCCGACATGATGAACGGCTCCGAGCCTTAAGTTGGCTAAAAGAAGATCCTGCTGTCGTGTGTCTATATATTTTTTTTCTGTCTATGCTCGGCTGTGACTTCCCGCAGTGCTGTAAATAATATGTCTTTTCACGGGTTGGTGTCTCCATGCGGTGCACAGACAGGCACTCGTTGTATTTTACTGCCTTACTTTACTTAGATGCCTCTCTTTTTTTTTTTTTTGCCTGTATTATAAACATCTCAGGTCATCATTATTATTGCATAGAAACAAAGAAGTAAGAAGGGTATAGCAACTGTTAGACTACACACACACACACACACACACACTTTGAGCCACCAGCTGCATTGTAATGATTAGGTTTTAGTTGCCCTGACCCGAAGGTGTAAATTCTACATTAATGCCTCGTCTATTAACTTGACTAAACTCTGATGCTCTCACTACTGAAGATACACACTCACCCTCACACACACACACACACACACACACACACACCAGTATGCATGGGCATACATGCACATGCATATTCAGAAAAGCACACGGAGAGCCATGCAGCTGCTGTCCACCCACACGCTCCCAACCATGTCATTTCTTCCCCCCATGCACACGCACACACACACACACACACACACACACATGCACACATGCCCTCATGCGCACACCGTACCGCATTCACTGCATTCTGCCACTCCTCTAACGCAGACAGGCAGGAAGCAAATGTGTCATTTATTGGGGGGCCTGTTTCCAATCTGCGCTGATGATGAATATCTCCGATCTCCCCCATGCTGCTCCTGAATATTCCGAGACAAAGGCCTGTTATGAAATTATACTGTCATTAGAATGACTGCTCTGATTAGATACTGGGACTAGATTAGCCATCTGCTTGGCTCGTACGCAGAGGAATGATATGATCAAAACTAATTACCATGTATTCCTACATGAGAACACATTGAAGGGTTTAGTTTCAAAATGCGATATGCCGTATTGCTTTTGGGTGGCTAAGAAAATTCCTTGCGTGGTGGAATTCTTTAATATATTTCTCTTGAGTATGATAGGGCGATAAAAGTGGAATAGCTTTAGAGTAATCTTATTAAACTTAAAGTGAACGTAAACCATAAATATCTCATTAAGATTCTAAGTTACAAAAGCACAGGATAAAGACTGTGAGACCGGATTTGATTTGTGAATTTCCAAAGATTCAAACTTGGAAAGTTCAGCCTGTTTTTTTGTTTTAAACCTCCAGATCCAGGAAAACATTTTGGATTCGCAATGCCTCTTACAGTGAAAGCTGCTCCACTTGTTTCCACATGTCACACGGCGCGGAAGAATGGCGATCGTTGTGGGCAGTGTGCTCGGAGTTGCCATTGTGGAATGGACATGTGCAGCAATTTATCACTTGTCTCTCACCACATGTGTGGGTGGCCCAGCAGCGGGTATTATTGCAATTTGGGAGCAATTGACAGTAATCCCCTCTTTCTGCTTGTGTGAAAGCTCATCATCCCCCCTGCACGCCGACAGGCACGTCTTCACTAGAGATGACCTCCTAGAGCTGGTACAAATAGATTTGGGTCTATCGCGGCTCATACTGTATATCATTATCAGCTCGTCTTGAACTTTTTCGTGGTGGTCTGGAGAGGCCTCTCAGAGTAAACCACTCCACACTCTCTCAGGGAAACTGAGCAGAAACGAATCCTCGCAGGCGCACTGATGGCAAGTCTATGCAGAAGCAGAGGAAATACTGGGGTATGAAAAGCCTGGTGGAAAAGAGGCACGTATATTCAGTATAGTCAAGTTTCACAGCAATCAACAGTTTTGAGGGTGCAGTATGGGTGAAATAGAGCAATAGTTTTTGTCTTGCATTCAGGCTACGTGCTGCATTGGTCCATGGCGCTAAAGAGAGAGAGAGCTGCCCACAAACAAACTCTCAATTCAGAGGTCAGAAGCTGAGGCAGCTGGTCTCAGTTTCAGTTGATGAGGATCTGAGAAGACCTCAAGAGTTAAAGTGCTGCTCCGCTGCCTGAATTGCATTTACTGGCAATGCCCTTTTCAATCCAGTCAGCACGACTTGTTGTAGCTACTGTATGAAAGTCGAGGGGAGGAAAGTCAGGGTGGTTGGATAAGCCTTGGAAGTGCAGGACACCACAGACTGAAGTTTAGTTTTGGCTTTTGGTTTGGACCAAAACACTTAAAATCAGGGAAGGATTGCTGTTTTAAAGTCAACGCATTGTGCGTCTGTAGCAGCATGAAGCATCAAGTCAGTGTTGACAGTGTTCGGGAAAGACAACGGCGTTTCCTTAACCATAACCAAGCTATGAGAGCGTACTGAGGGAAAACAAATGAAAAATATTGACATTTGTAGATGTATTCTACATAAATATTCATTCATTATGTTAATAAAAGCTCAGCTCCTGGCAACATTATGTTTATAAATGTATTTTCCTTTGAAAAGAAATGTACATGATGGTATTTTTAAGAGATATGGTTGTTTTAGAGGAACTATTGTCAACCTTTTACTGGGAAAAAAATGATTTAAGTGACAAAATGAAACAATTACAGTAAAAATATAAGCTTGATAATCCCATATACTGCACATTTTAACTAGAACATGAATATAATGTAGTAATGTTACACTGAGGGTTTCCCAAAATCGCAAAATAATCACAGGCTATAAGAGCTTTGGCAGACAGCGGCTGAAGGATTTAAAGAAGCTGAAGAAGGTAAAGAAATTAAAGTGGGTTTGATCCGAGGACCAGCGGGATGAAATGCTGCTCCGATTCTCATATTTTGCAGTAAATAATTTAAATGTTAGGCTTACTAAACATGAGCTCAGACTAAGTGCAGCACTTATTGAAGAGATGGCTTCAAATAATTTATAGTATTATTGTTGAATGTCTAAATATAATAGTAAATACGAAGTTAGAAAGGGAAAATGTAAAAGTTGAATCAGTGTCATAAATAGCAACACTATATGGAGAAAGTGTAGTGACGCATGAGGCAGTTCCACAGCCTAAGCCCCATCTTTTCTTTCAAATAGCTGTGGTTGCCATATGCTCAGATTGACTATAATTGTTAGTTTCCTGGACAAAGTGTTCAGAGGTTTGCAGGCGTTTAATATACCCTGCAGGCAGAATTAAAAAGCAATCATGAAATCCAATTCTTCCATATAAAAACAAATGAGCAATACGCCGTGCCACACTCGTATTTACAAAGCAAACACTTGCCTTCATCTTCACAATATCTCACGTTATGCCCAATAGTGAGCAGCAAAAAGTTTGATGGATGATTTGGTTTAATGAGAGAGAAGTCATTTAGACGATGAAAGCAGACACATTATTAATGGGATTTCTTGGAGGCTTCAGAGTGGAAATGGAGTTTATAGAGCCTGAATGAGCGAATACATTTGAAAACTGTGAAAAGATAAAAGTACGAGTCGTACTGAAAAGACCAAGAAGCAGTCATCAGAGGGAAACCGTTCTCTTTTTTTGTGTGGTGGTCTGTGCTGTGATGACAGCATCACTCAGTCACCAATCATTTTTTTATTAGTACCAATGCTACTAGCATGGCTCTTGGGATAGTTCATTCATGATCCCCAGAGGATGTGCCCTACTTAATCCTACTGAATCAGGTGATCCTTTGACTTTTTCTTAAACACTACGAGCAAATATATATTATTTTTGTACAATAAGAAATAGTGTCATTATATTTTGGGATATTTTTGATGCCATGAAAGATATTTTATATCTATATACTCTCCCCCCCCAAAATTTTATAAAAGTTTTTTGCCAATATTTTGCTTTATGGCCAAATACACACAAAACTAACTAACCTCAGCTGTACTTTGTGTTAAATACTCATTGACAAATATTAGCGTGCTAAAATAATGAACGTAGCCGTAACAGTCAAACCTGCCAGACATTAGCACGTTAGCATTGTCACTGTCAAAGCGAATGTTGCTGCGCATTAGATTTGAAGCATCTCTGACCTAACCCTAGCTGTAGACTCTTAGTTTCTTCATAACATCAAATGATGCCTGAAACTGCATTTAATCCATATGATACTATAGAAACCAATACCGATGGTATCCTGAAGGTGTCCATTGAGTCTTCAGGTATAATATAGCTAATTTATGATAATCCGAAACAAATTTAAACGTCGTCCAAATTCAACCCGTTATATGATGTTAAATTAATTGTTTCATATCATAATAAGGTGACAAAGTATATTCATGAAAATATTTTTTTAACGTGTAAGCCTGTGTTAATAGATATAGCAACTTGTGCAGCTTTTTACAACCCACCCCACACACAGAGGGCAATTACAAAAAGTAAAACTCTTTAAACCAATGTATCAGGACACAGTAAAACAAAACACCAGTCACATTACCAAAACTTCAGTGTCAATCATCTTCATGCCATAAAAAAACACTATGCAGTATGATGTATAATAACACGTTTTTCCTCTGGTACAGTATCTCTACAACCGCTGACTCTATCATGGAACTATTTACTGCCCATATGGCCGGTGACACGGGGTCAAGCCTGTGTTTCAAGTGAAACCACCAAGTGTTGTAAAAACCCTGCATACAGGAATGGATACAAATTCAAGCATTAGCACATTGCTAATTACTGCGGGTCGCTTTTAATAAATTCTTTCCTGACATACGAGTTCCAGCACTGTAAAAAAGGAAGAATGTTGCATGAGGGAAAAACGTTAAGCAATGCTGCAGACTTTTGCTGCAAGTAGAAAGCTTGGTTTGTATGTAAAGGAGTACTGTGAGAGCTGTAAGATTCATACGAGATACTGAAGTCCCCTGCTTTGACTTGAAGAGAAGACTCATTTTAAGAATTTGCACATTTTCTTAAATAAAAACAGAAACCTGGCCATCCCAGCCATATTTTCTGAGCATAAATAACTTAACAAGCGGGCAAACTTTAAAAGCTGCACAGCTCTCTGTGAGCAATTTGACATGTTGTTGTTTTGTGTCTCTATGTTCCCTTCAGTATTATAGTCAAACCAGTTTCCAAAATAAGTTCTGATCCCAGCTCTGGCCTCATTCACACTGAAATAACATTGTGGTATCATAGTCAAGTCCTCCTTTTATTTGTTTTAGAGGTGGGGCAAACTCTTCCCTCGTGGATCTGGCCAAAAGAGTCATTTATTTGCTATTTCAAATGTTATATGATTAGACGCAATTGCTTATCATGATCCAATTACAGTTTATGTCCCAGCCTTCTGTCTACTTTGATGCAGAGCTGGCCGATGTTTATCTGATCCTACATATTGGTCCCATGGTGGTTTCTTAGTTGCTTGCCGTATCAAAATACTCCAAAACAGCATTACAAACTGCATCAACTACACATGAAAATCTATACAAACTGCATTAGTTTGAAGCTAGTTAGGGGACGTATTAATCAGATTAAACATAAAGTAGTGAGTACAAAGTGCTATTTTTTTTTTTTTTTGCAGATCTAACTGGTTTTTGGCAAAAACAGAAGTTCACAGTAAAAGCATACAGCCTGTGTAAAAGAAGCTGCATGCCTGGAGAGGCTGCAGACTTTGCCCCACGCACCATTTGCCAAATCGTAGACAATAATACATAATTCCACACTGGAGTGTGTTTGCAGTCATTTAAAACAAGCCCACAGCGTTGACATGAATCGGTGTATGTGTGAAGCTCATATACCTGCATGTCTGCACACTGCGGGTTTGACGAGAGACAGGTCTGAGGGGATTTCACCATAAAGGTTAGGAACCGTGAAATATCTGAGAAGTGCTGGAACCCTTCTCCTCTTCAAATTATAGCCGAATGCATGCTATACGGTCTTAGTGGTTGAGGGGAAACGCCTTGGCAGTGCATAAAGGGCTCAGTGTGCGGCTGAAATGACCGTGCGACGGAGTGATTGATCGAATAAATTAACCTCAGCAGCAAGCGGCACGCTCTCTCTCTCTCTCTCTCACACACACACACACACACACACAGCTACTCATCAACTCCAATGACCAGCCTTTTATAAAAACAGACACTTGTTGCTGTTTGCTCCAGCGCTCAGGCCAGCTGCAATTTGGGTGTAAGTTTGTTCCACAGCAGTGTGGTGGTGGTGGTGGTGGTGGAGGTGGTTGTTATGGGTGGGCAGTGGGATGTTGGTTAAGGCTTTTTTTTTGCCAGTGGGTAATATATGTAACTGCATGAGTGCCCAGACTATGCTTAATTGCACAGCTTTTAATTTGTTCTCTTCGCTCCAAAACATGTTCAGATTGCAATTATGTGGTGTGGAAATGCCCCAAAGTAAGCTGAAAACCTGTCAGCCTCGGATTGACGTGTCAGTTTATATTTCTAACCGACGCGGCCTTTTGATTATCTTATTAGATATTTTATCAGGCCTTTCGTCAAGTGATGATATGACAGGTTTTTGTAAATAACACTTAATGTAAAGTATTAATGTATCACAGTGTTTGTCACATCAGACTCTAACTGCATTGGTTTCAGGGTTTATTATTTGGCCAGTGAGAGTGTTTTTCCACCCTGAACAGGAGTAAAGATATTCAACACTGGATGCTTTGCTTGATATTTAAAAAATATATAGATAATAGAAAATCAGAAAAAGCTGTATATTTTTTTCTTCTGCCAAATCAGCATTCAGCAGCCCATATTAGAAGTTTTGAATGGTTCGTTATAGGGGTGCCGCAATATACAGATATTGATAATAATCCTGATATTTAAAAATGTAATAATCCAGCCTATTTTAAACTCATTTCTCACACTCCATCTCAACATTGCCCCTGTCACAGCTGAGTGTCATTAATTTGGCAAAATAAGAGATGAAACACACAACAAAAGTCACATGTTAACGATCATTTTCAATACATATCACGATAATATAATTATTGTGACTTCTTTAGGCCACTATAATCCTACAGTGTAAAGCCCTTATTCAGTAATATGTTTATGACTTTCATACTCACTCCATAAAGGCTGATATTGCATGCTGGGCTGCGTGTCTTGGTCAGGTTTTGTTTTATTCCTTCACGTTGGTGTTTGTGTCAGCTGAAGGTGACGCCTGAGTCACCTTTTAACGGCCTGTGAAATTGCTGCATTTTTTGCGCACGCCTATATATTTTAGAGTGGGCTTGAAATGTAAACCGTCCAATCTGATGGACCTGGCGGCCGGTCAGAGCCTTCTGGCCACACACACACCCCTCTCTATCCCCGCCTCTCCTATCCCCGCCCCTCCCCGCTGCCTGCACCGTGCGGTTTGTTGAAATCTCCTCCTTGCTCCATAGGATAGCTCTGGCCTCTGGGGTAACAAGATAGATGTAAACAACCAATTATTGGATAGGCCTCCATTCATATCCCTTTAACCGGTATAGACACAGAGGTTCTGGCTTTAATAATTTCTCTCTCTCTGCTCAACATTTGGATGTCTGTCCGAAAGAATGTTACTCATCAACCCCTTGTTGCGCTTGTCTCAGGTCAGTGCGTGTCTTACAGAATAAAAGCCACGTCCCCCTCTCATATATGCCCCCCCACCCCACCCCACACCCAAAAACACATAGGCTTTGCAACACACACCAAAACACACATCTTGCAATAATCAGCTCAATTAGTGCAGGTCGTGGAGAAGAGCGGCCGAGGTGAGCGGTGGGAGGTTGTGAAAATAGGGGGGTTGGCTATTAGGGGAAACGCGATCTCCATTCATCAGCGGCCGTAATAATTACCATTTCAGAGCCAGAGCCCTCTGATCAAACTGATCCGTGGAAACAAGTGGTTTACAAACACTGTCAGGGGCCAAATCCGGGACCCCGGTTTGCCCTGTCACTGCCGGTGCACACATCCAGCGGCCGCGTACAGAGAAGATGCTTCGTGTCTGTACTCTGCGCTTGCCTTTGCTCTGATTTAAGTAGTTGGATATGATCATCTTACGGTGGCAACAAAGACTGAGAGAGCAGGTGTCTGCTCTCAAACGTCTTCACGTCAAAGATGCCAGTTTAACAACATTTTTAGCACCTCGATCTGCGCTGATTTATTAGTTGACAGCGATTATAAATAAAAGTGAACAGTTGTCACGAGCCAATATTTGGATAACTACCTGTTATCCAAACACTCATGCTCGTGCCGTGTATCATCACATCAGAATAACATCTAATGAGACAACCCCCCCCTCCATTCTAATTTATGACCCTCATCTGGAGCTCCTCTGGGACACTATTTTGGTTACATCTGCGCCCATCATCCACCCAAAATAATCCAAATGACGGAGGACAGAGTCGGTGAGGGATGAACTAGGCTCACAGGCCTTTCGTGTAACCACTGCTGCTGACCGCATCAGCTTAAATAATTCAAATATAGAAATATAGCCACGTTTATATAGATTTGTTTCTCAAGTGGCAGGCTGGATTACTTTCAGCAACTCGTATACCTGAATGGCTTCTGATATGAAACTAAAGATTATATATTTAAGCTGATAAATAGTGTAACTACTATGAGTGTGTGTGTATGTGTGTGTGTGTGTTGGATGGATATATATATATATATATTTCTCATCAAACTGAAGCACATTCATCAGGCGGTGTAACATTATATCGACTGTTTTATATCATGATTTATGAGGCTGTAATTATTTTAAATAGGCATTATTATCATAATAATTATTATTATTTCCTCTCCTCTTTTTAATGTGGGGATAAAACTCCTTCATTCTCAGTCCGGTTCTTGGATGTTCTCGTGTGAGCTGTGCATGTATATAAGACTAAATCTCTTCCTTGTTTTTCTCACTATCCATTTCAGGCGAGCCCCGGTTCCCCTGACGATTACCATCAGTCAGCTTAATGCCGTAATACTCTCTGAACTGCGCTTCAGGCGAAACCCAAGTCAATTTATTAAACACGGGGAGAACACAACACGGAAACAGGGATCAGGCTCCTCTTACAGGACTCCTCTTCTCTGGTGATAAACTAACTTCATAATTACACTCGGCTAATAATTGCTTTTCAGCAGCCACGGCTCTGATGTAACAGCTCGTCGCAGCAGGCCTATGAAGCGCGGAAAATATGAATAAACTGATCTGAACCAGAGGAAGACACGTGATCTGATTTTATACCCCTGAGATTTTAAGACTGGGACTTTAAATGTGCAGCTCATAATTATTTTTAATATTTGGAAAGACGCACGTAGCTGTCCCAAATTAAATACTGAATATAATAATATTAATTACTAAATACTACTAATAATTATTATTATAATATAATAATTTTATTAAGTTCATTTCTCTCTGATGTGGTCTACCACAAGAGACAGAAGTGTGTGTGTGTGTGTGTGTGTGTGTGTGTGTGGGTGGTTTCGAGGCAGCAGCAGCAGCGTCGTGTGATGTGATACCGTGTGTGGGTGTAACTGACAATCGTATCTCTAATGAAGAGGTCCCATGGTGAGGCGATAGAAATCTACCAACTGGTCAATCTTTGGTCCAACAGTCAATAGCACGCGGCGGCCGTCCGCGTGACACACACACACACACACACACACACACACGTCACCACCACATATACCTGACATCAACATTTTTTGTAATTATTTTTTTTCTGTGCTCATCATGCTGCCACTTTCTCCTAAAAGCTTCATCACAGCTGAGCAGAGGAACTCCTCAGTGAATCGTTAATCCTCTGAGCTCCATCCTCTGCCTGCCTCCTCTGTCCCCCCTCTCATGATGTTGTTTTAATTATCATGTTGAAATGATTACTCAGGCCACTTCTTCACAACTTATCTCCTAATCCCGCCTGTGATTTTGATGATCTCTGACTTCCACGTTCTTCCGCCGTTGCACCAAACCGTGTCAGCCAAGATGACTTGAATACAAACGGAAAGTTTTGTCTCACCCTCTCTCTGTGTGTGTCTGCTGCCTTGATGCCGCTCCGCTCTTCGCCCCGGCACACACACTCTCTCCTCCTCTGCTCGCAGTCCAAGAAACTCTCCGGCGAGCACTTCGCTTCACCGCTGCACACCTCAGACGTTGTTTGTCACTCTTGTGCGCTCCTGCCGTCACTGCCTCACCCCTCGTTTAGATACCGTTACATTCATCATCTTTCTGAGACACGTGCGTATTATGATGAATCCCGGAGCATCTGCTTGATATAGAAATATATTCCTGCAGGGATCATAAATGTCACATTTATTCCAGACTGGATTAGAATAAATTTGAATTACGCACTTTACGCTCCTTTGGGAATATTATGGCACAATATTTATATGTGCAGAGTCATCAAATATATTTTTTGGATCTAGATCTAACTTCCTGTACTTTATTGAATTCTTTTTATTTTGTTATCATATGTAACACAACTCTCATAAAGACGCGCCTTCATGGCTCCATTTAGTGACTGTCTGTTTCCATTAATGTAGCTGGCGTTAGATGAGGCTGGTAGCTATTTCCAATCAACTGTAAATCCACTACTTGAATTCCTGTTTTGACTGTTAACGTTTTTACAACGTCGAGACAACGTGGATCAAATGTATATAAATTGATTAGAGGCGAGGAAACACAAATCGCTGACAAAATTAATTTAGTTTCCTTCATGTTTGTAATGACTTTTCGCCTCGTGACAGCCGCAATAAGCAGTTAGCGATTTTTTTCATTAAACGCAACATTACGCGTCAATTAGTTGACAGTCATTCCACGCGTGTGAAATGATGAAGTGTCTAACTTTAAAGTTCCGGGCGTTGTGGACGTCCTGATTGATTTGTGAGCCTCCGCTTGAGGCATGAAGACATACTTCAGCAGGCTACGTGCGCTCTGGCGCCATCCTTCCCCCAGCTGCGGGACCAGCGCCGCTGCTGCTCTCTCCCTTCTCCACACTCCTCCAGCTTCGCGCTCTTTGGCTGCCCGAGGTGTCTGTCAAAGTGAGGGGAAAGAAAAAAAAAAGTGTTTTAGAGGAAAAATCTGAGCAATATTTCTGTTGGTAGGCGGGCTCGTCGTGAAGGGAACAATCGGGTTGACTTTGCCAGGGAGCCACCTCAAAGCATATCAGGTTACTTTGAGTGACAGCGTAACCATGGCAAATAATTTGACTAAGGCTATTGTCTTATCCTCACCATCCCCGGGTCAGATAACCGACCAATCAGAGTTCATATAATCGCTTGTCTTGCCAGCTTAGAATAATATTATTAAAACGAGCCAGCGAGCCCGGTCTCCGGGAGTAGGTTATGTTGAAACGGCATAGAAAAGGTGGTGGAGGACGGTGGAAGGAGTAGCAACTTTCTCTCTTTCTCACCAACTTTATGAGGATTTGTCGCCTGGGGTTTTGCATGGCTGAATGGACTTGAGTTTATTCCACAATACGCAGTTGGATATTACCTCACCTTGGGCTGTTTTTAAGTTTGAAGCTGCTCCTTTTTGGGGACCTTTTGTCGCTCATGGACTTAATGCGTTTTGATTTAATGTGAGACTGAGTGGAGAGACGTGGAAGTAAGGCACAATATAATCTGTATTGATTTACGTTGTCGCCATGTCCATGCTTCCGACGTTTGGTTTTACGCAGGAACAAGTGGCGTGTGTCTGCGAAGTCCTCCAACAAGGGGGGAACATCGAGCGTCTGGGGCGCTTCCTCTGGTCCCTCCCGGCGTGCGAACACCTCCACAAAAACGAGAGCGTCCTAAAAGCGAAAGCCGTGGTTGCCTTTCACCGGGGGAACTTCCGAGAGCTCTACAAGATCCTGGAGAGTCACCAGTTTTCGCCGCACAACCACCCGAAGCTGCAGCAGCTGTGGCTGAAAGCGCACTACATCGAGGCGGAGAAGCTGAGAGGCCGCCCGCTCGGCGCCGTAGGGAAGTACCGCGTCCGGAGAAAGTTCCCCCTGCCCCGCTCCATCTGGGACGGTGAAGAGACAAGCTACTGCTTCAAGGAGAAGAGCAGGAGCGTTCTCCGAGAGTGGTACACCCACAATCCTTATCCGTCCCCGCGGGAGAAAAGAGAGCTGGCCGAGGCCACGGGACTCACCACCACGCAGGTCAGCAACTGGTTCAAAAACCGACGGCAACGAGACCGAGCAGCGGAGGCGAAGGAAAGGTAGGCGACTGTCTAAGCACATCTCAATCTTTTATTATTTTTAATAAATGTGTCATCCAGCAAAAATAGCTAGAAAACATATTTAAAAACAGGCACAAACGACCACTTCGCCGAGTCTAAGCAGTGTGACTTGGTGACCTACATCTGGCAACTTATTGCGGTGACCAAATATTAATATATTTTATTTTTCATCAAAGTGCTCCACTTCTTTCTACGTGTGTATTGATGGGAAATTATATTAGAAGTGGGCACTTTGTACTTTTAGGTTGAGTGAACTCGCGTACTGTTTTCTGTATGTTTGTTATAATTGTGAAGGCCGCGCGTAAAAAAAGTTGAAAGACAGAAAATTAAAGGCTTGTTGTCAGGTAAATTACAAGGTTATAAAACTTGCATTTGGCCTACTTTTATGTTTTAATCACACTTATTATAACATGAAATTTGACTTTCACATTAAGATCAGAGGGGAAAAAAACAAACATCTAGCCTACATTTGAAAACCTCCAGGAGTGAGCACGGAGTGTATAAATGAGAAAACATCTCGGAACACGTTTAAAAAGTTGTTTTGAGGCGTAATTGATGTGGCGAGCTGTGAAGCCTTCACATCAGCCCGGTTGACATTTCATTAGGAGTAGTTTGTACTTTTCAAAGTTTGGAAATCACACAGGCGGACGTGCAGAGAGGGTCAGGGAGACGTGTTTTAGTCAGGTGTTCGCCGGGCTGGTGTCTTCTTTCACCCTCTGGCCACTAATTCGGGCTGAAAGCTAAACGTAAATCATGTCTTCCCACTGAGAAAAGGCTTACTCACACGCTGCAAAACATACGAACTATCCCATGCGCAACAAGCACATGTTTAGCAATAATTAGACCTGTCATTTATTCAGACGTGGCACCGCTCGGCCCACTTTGATAGACTCTTTACCCACCAGGTCACGCTGGTTAAATTCATTTGACATCGGCACAGAATGCAAGCTCGATACTCGCACTGATTTATTGTCTTCAGTCAGTCGGTGTTTACCACTGCAGCCATTTAACTCTGCACTGCTGCTGCACTGAACTGAGTCTCCAATTATGTCAATTACTTATTGATTGTATCCTGCACGCGTGCGCAGGTATGCATGACTGATGCATTAATAAATCGTTACACTAAGCCGGTATCATTTATATAGATTAATTATGATCATTAGAGCTACTGTAAATAAGTGTACCCTCTATTTATTCCAGCGTGGACAACACTATTTTTCTTTGTGTGTGTGTGTTTGTGTGTGTGTGTGTGTGTGTGTGTGTGTGTGTGTGTGTAGGCCTGCGTAGATAATTTCTGTTGTTGACAACTTTAAAAACACGCACGCATCGCTCGTGTTTATCTCTTTTAGTTTATATTCTGAGTAATGGTGACTGTAGCTAGTTTAAAAATGTGATTCCATATTATTTTTTGTGTGTCTGATGCACTCAAAATGTTGCAGCGTTTCATCTCTGAGCCACTTCCACCTCATTCACATGTGATTTTTGTTGTTCGCAGAGAAAACAACGAGAACAACAATAGCCACAACCCATTGACTTCTTCAATGAATGGAAATAAATCTCTATTGGGGAGCTCGGACGACGATAAAACACCCTCGGGGACACCGGATCACACGTCTCCGAGCCCGGCTCTGCTTCTCGGCTCAAACACCGGTTTACAGTCCCTGCACGGCCTCGCGCCCCCGCCGGGACCCAGCGCCATCCCGGTACCGAGCGGTGCAGACTCGGTGCACCATCACCACTCATTGCACCATGACACCATACTGAACCCTATGTCTTCTAATCTAGTGGACCTTGGCTCTTAAAAGAAACGGCACAGAAGGGAGACAGAGTTTTTTTTTTTTTGTTTTTTTTTTGGGAAAAGTAATGTACAAGGTGGCGTGAGACGAGCTTCAAGCACTTACGGCGAGGTGCAAAGCAGACAGACTGGAACACTGCGAAAACAGACACCGTAACAAATCATTTAGTCTCATATTCAACCTTTTAAGTCGTTTTTTTTTTTTTTTTTTATAACAAGTGGGAAAAATCTGCCAGTGGGGGCAATACCTCCACTTCTCCCCAAAAATTAAACCTCCGTTTGTTTCCGGGATTTTAAAGAAACGAGTCTGAAGGCAGAGCACTTAAATTTCTCCAGATATAGCCCCATTTGGCATATTGTCCCTTTAATTCGCTTCAGGAAAAATCTAATTCCAAAGATTACATGACTTGTTAAGACGGATCATTTTTGCAGTGGTGGTTGCAGACAAAGGCTGAGGAGGATGTAGGTCGGTTTAGGTTCAAAAAAAAAAAAAAAAAGAAAAGAAAAAAAGAAAGAAAAAAGAAGAAAAAAAGTATTTTACCGGAATGTAATAACGTAACATGTTATATTGTTGAAAACAATAACAATAAAATGTCTTAATTCTTGTTACTATTACCGTTGTTATTTTAGGGGTTTAGATATATCAGCAGACTCTGTAGGCACCGAGTTAAAGGTACCCCATCGCCTTTTTGTTTACATAGAGAGCCATAAGAAGTTTTATTTTGTCGTTTTCTTTGTTTTTTTGTTGTTTTTTTTGTTTTATTTTGAAGGGGTCAGGGGGATGATGGGGTATGATATTCTCAAGTGTCTCATAAGAGCCGTGATAAGATGAAATATCTTAATCTCTTGATATTATTATTAATATTATTATTAATTATTATTATTATTATTTGCATTTTCATTTGGAAAGAGACTGCATGTAAACTTTGCGATAAATGATGAAACATAAAACGATTCACCTATAGTTTCATATACCCTTTACAATAAAAGAAAACAAAGAAAATACATGGATTAAAATCGAGGATTTCTTTGATTCTGAATGATTCTTGACGCTTTCTGTCTGTGCACAGAGTTGCTCTCCGACCGTCGCCTCCTTCTGTATTTTTTTTTAAAAGCTGGGTGACATTTAGAAAAGAAAAAAAACTAGAGCAGCTGCAGACTAACGTGGCAGATTTACGCGCACACTTGGTCTGTCTGCTGGATAATGTGTGCGCACTGAGGAACCATCACTTTGTGTCCACACGGTCAGCAGGCTGTGGTAACGCTGGTTCGGGCGCACGCTGCACTGTTTCCTCTGGCCTTTTAAAACGCGCACTGAACCACCAGCTCCTTAATAACGCCGAGGAAATGTATAATCAGATAGCATTACCTTAAATCAAGAGCTCTTAGCCTTTGACACATATGTCTCCTCTGAGAAAGGGGATATTGTCCTTTATGTGTGAGCAGTTTGCCGGGCATGCACGGGTCGATATCCCGGGATTATCTACCATCTAATCATAAATGCTGCAAGGGAAGTCGTTAAGCGGGGAAACTATCTGTTTCTCTTCATTCCCCACATTTTCAGGCTTGTGCCCTTGGCTTCTGCACTTAAAATGGAAATGCAAGAACTTGGTCTAAAGGCGGGGGGGGAGAAAAAAAATCTGGAAATGCTGAATGTGAAAAGAGGAAGTCGGTTATGATGTGCCCGTCTTGATTTCAGGAGATATAGTTTAATATTTGTAAATGAGTGTATTCTTTTTCGGGCTCTTCAAGTGATGTTCACCGACTGGAGGTCAAAGTTCACCCAAGTCATGATTGCCGTTGTTAAAATGACAAAACGAGAGAGAAAGAAGGGGGGAGAAAAAAATATCGACACTTAATCCGGTGCTTTGTAAAAACAACACTAGTCAAGAGAGTGTGGCATGTGGCCATTACAGGCAGAGCTGGGCGAAATTTATACGCGCTTTTCCAACCGGGAACCTTGATGTTCAAGTGATGACACCTTATCTTTCCGCGCTCGGCTGAGGAGAACAAAAG
This sequence comes from Nibea albiflora, assembly GCA_014281875.1. Taxonomy (NCBI): domain Eukaryota; kingdom Metazoa; phylum Chordata; class Actinopteri; family Sciaenidae; genus Nibea; species Nibea albiflora. The sequence continues at coordinate 7,049,006 of CM024797.1, forward strand.
TGCCGTGGTGTTTGGCGGAGAGAGAGAGAGAGAGAGAGAGAGAGAGAGAGAAAACACAACACAGAACTGGAAACGGGCGCTGAAAGAAGACACTTTGTTTGAACAGCTTCAGCCGCGCAACACCTTCAACCCCCGCACCACCGCCTCACCCCGACCCTCCCAGCCCCAGCCCCCCCTCCCAACCCCCAACCAAACCCCAGTCTGCTGCCCGAGCTGGAAAGCTTCATGCTATCATTTCATTCTTTCATTAGTGGCTACAACCTTTCCATTTTAGTGAGCTGCTCGGCTCTTTGCGCGTTACGCTCTCCAGCTTTATTATCACAATAACAGCAGCACGATGGCATGTTTTTTTTCTTCTTCCATATCTGTGTCTTTATCTTAGCGCAGACGTGCGCTATCATCAGATTGCATAGGTAATGTCAGATCAGTGATCTGCTGTTAGGCTCACATGCGAATGGGTGGAGAATTATTGTCTTTAGAAACAACAGCAAAGGGACATTATGGCCCCCGTGTAAATTGTCTTCTAAGGCCCCGGCGGCTCTAATGGGAGTGTAAATATGAAACGTGTACACAAAGAGTGTGTGAACTGTCTGTAAATGCGAGGGATCAGTCGCACCTTGTTGGGTACAGCAGTCTGGCACATGGAGGTCAATTACACACGCAGCTCAGAGCCCACGCTTTCTAATTAACGAGGCCTCGAGCGCATGTGGGCCTGCTCAAAAACAAGCCCATAATAGCGGCCTGCGAGGAGACATAACACGCGGAATAGTTGGTCTTTCACCAAACCAACTCGGTAACCCCCACAAAGAGTTGCGAGCTCCGTCTCCTCGTACTTTCACTCTCTCTCGTTTCCCCCACATAACGCCTGAAACGTGAACTTGAACTAGCGCTGCGAGTGCGCCATGTGTGCCCGGGAGGGGAGAGCGAGCTATTAAACGCTGTTTGGGCAGAAGATGTTAGGAAAAATCTGCAAGCATTGGAGAAAAAGGCCTAACAAGGCAGGCATCGGTTATAAACGCTGATTTGATTCTGCCAAGCTGGCATATGGGAAATAATGGCAGCAGGGGAATCAGGATAAACAGTCGGACAGGTGTGAACTAGTGCTGTCTGTCTTTTTCTTTTTAATCGCCTGTCACTTTTCAACACGCCGTGAGGATGTTGCGGAGATTAAACGTCAAGTGTTCAACAACTTTAGGCAAACACGTCTTGTAGAAAGTTAATGCCACTTCGCCCGAGGAGGAAAACCCTGAAACAATCAGGAGAGAATGTCGAGTCCTGCCTTGTAAAGATCACATCCACACACTCTTTATGGGATATTAAGGAAACTGTTTGTGAGCGTTGTTCTGACCTGAGATCTGTTTGGGTTTTTTTGTTGACTGATAGGCCCGGCTTGTACAAATGAGTGTTGTTATTGTCATCATAATTACATCACCGCCCAATCATTAAGACAAAATCCTATTTACACACACGCTCTGAGTGTTGGTCCAGTTCAGGTTGTTGTTGGAGCGCCTCAGACGCAGACGCAGCGTCTCCGCGTGTTTGCTGCGTGTTTCTGTTTCTTTTATTTTTCACCTCGTGTCTAAATGAGCATCATTTGCTTCATATCTTGAATTATTTCTATCACGTAAAAAAAAAAAAAAGCTGCAGATCGTATTCCCCCTTATTTCCGCGCTATAGCTCCGCCAGGTTGCATATAATTTTACAACTTCTCCGCCTGTTTAGCTGTGCTGAAATAATCTGTTATTGTTCTAATAATATGTGATTCATAGTTGTATCTCGTTGCTCGTTTCTTTTTGGTTTTTTCTGCAGTTATTGTTCGGAGTTGCGAGTGAAGTTTTTCTCAATAATAAGGAAATAAAATAAATGTTAATGTTAAATAAATAAAACCACAAAAAATTAGTAAGATACATGTATATTGGCGTATCATAATCATAACTGATTATTTGACTTTCAGGTAATTAACAAACGAGTCTTTTATGCGTAAATTGGTATAATCGTTTTTTTTTTTTAAGGCAGCGTTTCATCCTGTCGTTGTGCACTAGGAAACAGTTTGTGCCATCATTAAGTTTAATGGATGATTTATTTACAAATTATTCATCAGCTGAGATTTTAATATCAGAGTCATGATGCTGCTTCCTCGCCTCCACGTTATAGACAAACTGCAAAGAAGCAGCTGTTGTAAAAACAGTGTTAGGCAAAAAAAACAAACAAAAATCTATTTTTGTTGTTATTTTGTTTTATGATTATCTAAAACTTTGACAGATTGTCTCAGCTCAGTGGATGAACATGTCATAATTTAATTTATTTCATGCACAAAAATCCACCAAAATCTGAGATACAAGGTTTTAATCCAACTGCACTGTATAAGAAGCATCAGACACTCATTTAAACCGGCAATGTTCTGTTTGGAGATGTTAACACTCTCCATAGAAACGTCAGGTACAGTGATGATAGTTATAATGTGGCACGTTATTGGCCCCAGTGGGGAAATTCTCTTTTCACTTAGACCCCCTTCAGGGAGGTCAGAGGTGAAGGTTTTATAGCAGCAGCCTCAGTGCTGGGAGGGATTCACTGTTTTGCTCAGGGGAACTTCAGCACAACAAACAGGCTTAAACTCAAGTCCTCAAGATCAAGGATGGCTTGTCAAACCAGCGTCCCAATTTAAAGACGACCTGAGTCATTTCACACGCAAAATGTGCACCAAGAGATTCCAGACATGATTAATTGTCAGAACTTAGAGGTTGAGCGTCTGCGAGGGTAATAAGACAGCACAAGACAAATATGTCTGAAACAAACAATGGCGCTGAGTTCAATGAGTCATGCCACTTGTTGTCTAGAGAGGTTGGTGGTTGCACTAACAAGGGAGTAGGACAGCTGGGCTTCACGTTACTGATGTACTGCGTGTGCAGACGACAGAGGGGGACATCAACATCACTCTCATTAAACACTCTCTTTACGCTGCGGCCTTCCCAAGCAACACGGAAAGGTGTGTACCACTTTACTAAAACCCTCAAGTGTTCTCCAAGAGAAAGCCCGCGCTTTAAAAGTTACCTTTTCATCCTGCAGTCGGTCCTGACTCCTGTGTGTCTACACTGCTTTTGATCCAATGTGTTTATCATATTTGCTTCTCCTGGATCTGAACTGAGCTGCACACCAACCTCGCTTAGTGAGAAGGACAAACTCTTCTCCTCTCCCGCGGTTGTAGGTAACAGCAGACACGTTCGTCATCACAGACGAAACTGTCCTGTGGAATGGGAATAACATGTCTAATGCTGAAATTCCTCTTTGATAATCTATAAACCATGACTGGATAATGTAAGAGCTGCAGTATATTGGCAGAGAGAGGAAGAGAAGCTGCACAGTAAACATCTTGCTCTAGAAGGTAAAATACCTGAACACACAAATACCAGAAACACGCATGTTTCTTTATGTTTTCCATAACTTCGTATGGGCATTAATGCAAATTCTCTAAAAGTGGGGCTTACTTATCTTGAGAAAATAATTTTAAACAGCTTCAGTGTGATTCCTGTGTGAAATAAATCCACAATGTATGGTGGAAAAAAGCCCGCTGAGCAGAGGGAGTTTTTGGGGCTGCACCTAAATATAGCATGGATTCAAGTCTAAATGAAAGTGGCTCACAGACAGTCTGTTCTTGGCCGATACAGCAACGCTGACAGGCAGCACAGAGCCAGCGTTTTCAGGCATAGATGAATAGATGAAATCGTGCACATGCTCGAGCCAAGAGCCATGAGGAACACCCAGACAGACAGAAGGATAAAATCAAAGTTCATCATGACTATGTAGAATGTGGTTTATATTACAAACATCCTCCTTCTCAGTGCCTCGCCCAGAATCAACCCCCTCTATGGAGGAAAGCTCCGACACAAGTCAACCTGGAAGCAAAATGTACATTTTAAGGGCAACCTGAGTGCTAACAAGACTTTGGCCTTTAATGAATATCACAAAACATACTGTTACTGTCACTGTTCATACTTACAGTTTAAACTTTAGACTTTCAGAACACAATCTGACAACAAAGCCTCTGTTTTTTATTTAATTTCATGGTACACTGAGGTCAAACACGGGGGTGTGATTACCGATGAGAGCACTGATTTCAGCCTCTCCTTCAGCCATTATGAATTTTCGGTGTATCAGGTGTGTCCCATAAAATGGGATAAAACAGCAGGGGGTTTGGGGGAGTGAGGTGGAGGTGGAGGGGAAGGGTGGTGGTGGTGGTGGTGGTGAAGAGAGAGAGAGGGTGGGGAGGGGGTGCATGGTGTAGGGTTACGGTCAAAAAAGAGAGAGCGAGGGAGAGAGGGAGGGATGGCCAGGGGAGTACGAGCATTAATGCACTCCCTGTGCGCTGGACGCGTACTGTTACAAAACACACACTCTCACAAACACATAAGCACACTGCGGGTGCCCTTTGCTCGAGTGAAAGGTCACCTGGCAGACCAAGTCCTGACTTCAAGCCCACCGTAACACGCTGCGATATCGTCGTAGACAGCCACACGGACATGTTTAAGTGTTTACTAATGTACAGCAATTCCTCTCCTATTAAGACATATTTAATATAACTGCGTTTCACTACATTGTCAGTGTAAGCGTGCCCACAGGAGGAGTTACAGCTGCTGACACACATTAAGTAACTCTTGCATCCACGTTATAAACCATTTATATACTTCTTATGAATATTAATGTGTCGCTGCGAGTACTGTGTGCAATTTTTAAGATGGTTAAAGTGTCTTGGTTTGAGCGTGTGTTGGTGTGAAAGGCAAAGAAGAAAGTTGTAGTGTGCGTGTGCGTGTGTGTGTGTGTGTGTGGACTCGGGGTTAAGGAAGGCTCACCTGGGCTCCCCCACCCCCCACCCCTACTGTAAATTCCTAGATGGGAGACAGACACGGGCTATTCTGATCGCATTAGGTTCACTCCGATTGCTTTTCCAGCTATTGTCACTTGACACCGCTCCATTAAATCTGTCCAGCATAAAGATTAACTACACCATTCTTTATGCTTTCACTGGGTGTTCACTCTGAACACCAAAGGGCAGGTTAAATCATGCACACGATTTTCATAGTGCACTGTATTTTATGCTCGGCCTATCTAGCCTTTTTACTTGATGTTATATCAGCTAGCAGTGCAGAGTGTCACTCAGATAAATTGTTGTAAAACTAGTCCATTCATCACTTTAGTCCCCCTTTTCATTATTGTTAGTAGTAGTCATCTGATATTACAATAACATACAAATGAAGACACACAGTGGGTCAAGCTTTTTGTCTCTTTGTTTGTTTGCTTGTTGTTTAACCACCAGACCTGTATGAACAGGCAAATAATGTAGTTAACATTAATATGACAGCATATTTTCAGATGTCTATACGGGACATTAGTGAATATACACTTCTGTTGTGTTGTATTGTGTGAGAGGAAACACTTTTTTGAAAGTCAAACTGTGATTTTATGGTAATAACATAACCACTTAAACTCCATCTTATGAAGTTTTGGGTGTCTTTCATTTGTTATTCATAAAAACAGTATTTAAGACAAACTTATCACAGGCTGCTACAACTGGTGCAGCATTTAACTTGCAGATTAAAACCTTTTTTTTGCTATTTGCCCTGCTAATTTATGACTAATTCGATTCAGCAATATAACACATCTCTCTGGCCCTGATCAGATTCTGATGTCTGCTTTGTTTACTTAATAGCATCAGAAGAAAGGCATGAAGCTTGCGAGGAATCTGCGACAGGTTTCACTGTCAGCTGAAAACGCAGAGTCACTGTGACAAGTTAGGCTGGGCAGGCTGCTTTGAGATTAATGTAGGATAATGAAATTAGCACTGCCGACAATTCCAGCTTTAATGATTAAAAGAAAAAGAAAATCTCACTAAAATGATTTCCATCTGACCATTTGTATAAACTTTGCACGTTATTAACACGGACAGCTTGAAAATATTTCAACCACAACACCATTGTAGCATTTCCTGTCCCATTTAGCTGCAGTGTTATAACGCCGTCTGTGTTTTCTTATTAGTCTCTGTTTACATGTTGTAATTGTGCTTTTTTTAATCACTACATGTTAGCTGCATCTAATTATGCTTTCTTGTTCTACATGCTTTCCTTAATACGTCACAGAAAAATTTGACAACACTAATTTTATAATGAGAGAGAGAGAGAGAGAGAGAAAGAGAGACAGAGAGAGAGAAAACACAGGTCTTGAACCTACCCACCATTACACAAGTATTTGTTGCTTGAAGCAATAAAAGTTTATGGAACCAATTTGTATACTGAGCTGGGCTTGCCTGTTTCAACTCGGGAGCAGAAGCAGGGGAACTTCCCTCGAATTCTGATCAATCAGTATTGGTGTTGATTGTGCACACTTCGTCTGTCTCCCTGAGTGTGTACAGTGCAGGTTCGTCTGTTTCCAGCTAAACACACTAACGGGTTCAACCTGCCAGACCGTTGACTCAGCACACAGCGTGTGTGTGTGCAGACGCTTTATTGTTGGCACCGTGTAGTTTTCTAAAAGAGGCCTAACTGATTAAAAAAAACTACGGATGACAAACGTTGCATATTGTAGGCTGCAATAAATAGTGCAACATGCAGCTTGTAGATTACAGCTTTAACACGCCACACAGTTAGGTGTGCAACAGTATGGCTGAGTAAACCATCAATAAAGTTTTTAAATGTCCTTGTCATTGTGTAGAAGTAATCACACAGGAAGTCAGGGCAAAAAAAAAAACAGTAGAAGATAGAAGAAGATAGTTTGTGCAATCTGGCCTCTAACATGTATTCCTTTTTCCCTGAGGTGAGAAGGTCGTAACCATAGCAACCAGTCTGTAAATGGAGGAGACAGGGGAGATGAGGTGGGTATAAATGATGGCGTCTGCTTGATAAACATCAGCTGCTTAACATGATCCTGTAACGCCAATAAACACACAAAGACCCGAGACATAGACGTCCACGAAGCCCCACTCCTCCGCACGTACACCGTAAAGGCGCACTGTCACACCGTGTTCACTCCACTTAGTGCTGTGTAGATTTGTTTAAGGACTAACAAAACCTCAGAACAGACGCGATGAAAGGTGACCATTTGGTTTTCTCCATAATTTAGGGGAAAGCAGCAGGGATTTGAGTTAAAAAATAAAAAAAATAAAAAAAGGTTCAAAATCCTATTTAGGCTGAACACTGCTTCCACCTAGTGATCGGAGAGTGAAACTGCATGTGTGGAAAGAAGGGAAGAAGACCCTGATGACAAGTGATGAATACACAAACACAAAAAGGTAGCACAGCTTGGCTCTGATGCCCCAGCAGGTGCACTTTGGAGGAGAAGGCAGGCAAACACAGGAGACCTAACTATCTGTGCCTCAGCCATAAAACACAGGAAATATGATACGAAGGTAAAATGACTTCATCACCACTACAGCTACATATCTTGATCGGGTTTATGCAGAGAGATAACATGAGTTAATTATAGACAAGTGAATTCCTTTATTCGTTTATACAACAAGGATGTGGTGTGCAAAACAAACACTGAGCCCAACAGTAAAACGTGAAACTGCAACTGGAATGAAAGGACCATAAAATGATTAGAAAGACAAATACACTGAAATAGATCTGCCCCCACTGAATTATTGCAGGTGCACGTATTGTCAGTGTTAGACGTAAACGTTGCACTATGCATCACAAGCTCTATTATTGCGCATGCGTTAGAAAAGAAAGTAGTAGTTTATTACATGTGATGCTGGTTGTTTAACACAAGAAACACGTTTAGTTCAGCCGAGCTCTGCTCACATTTGAAGTTAAATACTTAAAGTGTGTAGACCAAGTTTCATGTGCTGTGAAAAGTAGAACCCAGACAAGTATTTTAGGCTCGAAAAACAGATTTAAGATCCATACAGTTTGCACACTTTGACCTGCGGGGTGTAGATTTAAGGACAACATAAAGATAAATAAACGTCTGTGAGTTCTGTGATGGTCAATGGAAAGATGTGACAGAATATCAGTGAAATAGTCATACATGTCTCTAAAATCCACCTCCTTGTTTAATTTGTGTTTTCATAGCTCAGTCACAGTGAAGAATCCTCTCCATCCTTCCTCCTGTTTTGCATCCCTCTCCCTCCCTCCCGTCTCCTTCCTCCTGATAGCTTACAGTAGACTGGTTTCTAAGCTGTGGACTCCTCTTGTTGTTATTCTTTTTCTTTTTTTTCTCCTCACCCACAGCAGTGGCAGCTGCTTGAAGTCTCTTTTGCTTTGTTGCCGTTCACTTGCTGCTTGATTAGCTTCTCCGCTGCACTTCAAATGCTTCTGGGTTTCAGCCAAAGCAATTTTGTAGTGAGAAACGCAGAAAACATGCCACGGGTATAATTTCACTACACAATGAAAGGTTGGCATAGAGGGGGGGATATGTGTCAGTGACCTTAAAGCTTCTGTATACACCATTTGTAATTTATTGTACACTTCACTTGACACACACACATGTAACTACTGGAATAGATCTGGAAGCCATGAATGCCATTAGCAGCTTGCATAGACGGCGAGGAAAGGCTGCGTTCTCCAGAGTGAATGTTTAAAGCTATACAATGAATAGTTTTCCATGTAATGCATTCTGAGTGAAAGCACGCCGGCTGCTGTCACTCTTTTGTTGTGCTTGTCCTTCAGTTTTGTTTCACTTCCATCTGATCTCTTCATCAAGTGAAGTCACGTTTGCAGCCTTGAGCTCATGATGACCCCTTGTGGTTAAAGTAAGACGGTTCTTTTGATTAGCGCCTGGCTCACGTCTGAGCAGTGATGAAAATAATTCCCGGCCTCTGCAATTATCAGACGTCTTATAATATTATGACACAACAAGCAGGATTTGCTCCATCACAATCTGATAGCATGCAAGACTAGAACATCTTAATTATTCACTCATTTATCTCAACTGATGTGTCGAGATTTATTGAACTCGTTCCTCATTTCCTGCTTTTAATAGATAAGTGTGTTGTTTTCTGTTTTCTAATGGGGAAGACAGGATGCCTTGCTCATAGGCACAGTGGTACTATATGTGAGAGAAGAGGGCTGTGATACTGATTATTACATAGACACAAAACTAAGTCATGGTGACAGTGGGGTTAAATGAACTATGACAGTGCAAGTGGCAGTCACACTCTCATGCAAAACTTGAAGATGACTGACGGTCGAATGAAAAACAATAAATATGACGAGACTCATAATACGCTTTTTTCAGTTTTTTCATCTTAAATACTGCTACTGAAGAAACGCGGGCAGATTTAAGTGATTTTACTGTATTCAAAGCTTCAAAATGAAATCTTGTTCTCACAGTAGGCTGATAGCTTGAGCAATGTGATGCTCCTGCAAAGAGTCCTGCAAAACTAGTCCGCATGTTTACATTCTCTACAGGGAGTGAAAGCTGTCCCCAGTCAGACCATGCTTCCTCGGCCATGTCAAGAATCAGTTCCACCTGGTGTGAGAGTGAGTAATTACTCAGGTGAATGCGGATCACTAGATGGCAGTGTAACATAATGAGACAGCCGCCTCCGTACACACGCATACAGTGTTTGCGCTCATACTCTACATGCGTGTGACATTTGAATGAACGGAGTGATATCTTAATCCCAGAACAAACACAATCCAGTGTGTCACTCACCTCTCCTCTCCGGGGCTTCATGGGCTACCAGTATGCTGGAGGGGATTACACATCAGGGACATCAGAAGAGTGCACATTTGCACATTGCCCACTGACATCGTCACGCCGAGAACAGACACCGCTGAGTTAAGCCAATTGACCATTTACACAGCCCTCAGCCTCTCCCTTTGCCCTCTCCCAATTCTCTGCTGCTTACATTCAGTTTTGATGTGTGTGTGTGTGTGTGTGTGTGTGTGTAAAGAAGAGAGAAGGAAATACTGACAAAAGGCCAAAGATCTGATTTTCTCTTAATTTTTACTCCTAAAAATCAATCTTCAGTGTTTGATGTGTGCTCTTGGCTAAAAACGTATCATTTCGATATTGTTTTAACTTTTCTGGTATTGTGCAAATACTTTGAGATGTGTACTCGCTTTATGAGTAATATAAGTGTGATGTTCTTGTGTAACTGTACCAGAATCAATCACGTCACTGATGACACCTCACAGCATACGTCAGCTGAACCAAAACGTCTGAACTTCAGCGTGAACTTGTGACGGATGTTTGACGCTTTGACCTGTAACTGCTCATCTCTCATCCACCTCCGCAGCCATACATCAGCTTTCTGGGCTCCCGAACACTCGGCCTGTGTTTTCTTTCCCCCCTCGTCCGGCTCTTAGGGGAGCCGTGCGGCAGCAGCTGCTGCTGCTCCTGCTTGCCCAACTGGACTGAGTGAAGGGAGTGCGGAGGACAAGGCCGGTGCATACTTCAATAATAAATGTTGTTTGGAGGCCACCTCGGGACACAGGCCGATTTTAAAGAGGTGCTTTAAAGATACTCCATGGCCGACTCATGTACAGGAACCTATTAAAAATAGAAAAAGTGGTCGGACAAAACAGCATGCCTCAGCTGAGGGCCCCCAGAGCCTTGAGCCGGTTATTAACTAGCAAGGTACATCTTATATTCAACTCTTAAGTAAATGCTCTCATAGACAATGTATTGTAAAGGGTGAGTTTGAAACAGGAATTTCATTTAACCTTTTTTCCACATGGTTAATCTCCATCCAAGAGCAGCTAGGACAAGCAAAACCTTTCAGTTGGATTAAGGGAGATGAATACGTGAGGAGGGAGGCGAACAATGGCAAATTCAAAATGAGGAAACCATCATTTGGTTCTTGTATGTTTTTATTGTGTCTTTATTCTGTCTTTCATGATGAGTTTATGTACAGTCTTTTTTAGGTTTCACAGATGGGTTCTATTCAGGCTCTATTGCTAATAACTAACTGTGAAGGTTAAATGGATCTCCATCTCCATCTAACCGCTGAGCTTGGGGAACAGTAAATTGACTCTAGTGGCCTCAGGTAAAGGTTGCTTAAACACTCACGTGAATCTGAAATTGGGCTAAAACCGTTTTAGGACATGTGAGTGGATACAAAGTGAGGGAAATGTTAGTGAGTTATTGCTCGTGGCACGTAACATGCCGTCATACCCTTCTCCCCTCCCGCAGTTGTTTAATGCTGGACTCAGGCCTAGTTTGCCCCGAGCATTTTACTGCCCATTTACAGTGAACCCTTCTCTGTTGCGTTCTCTCTGTCCTCTTCCTCCCCCTGCCCTGCTCTCCATAATAGACAAGTTAAACTCTAAAAGGCCGCGCTCCAGCAGATACCATTATGCCTTCCCTCCTCACCACCACCGCCACCATCATCTCTCTCTCTCTCCCACACACACCAGTCAGTCACTTGGCTCCTTGGCGGCCTCAGTAAAACTCTTGGTATCAGTTTTTAAAAATTAACCAGGGATCAGGGGTTCCATTACACTCTCTGGCGTCTGAATCCTTGATCTAGCACTAAATGGAGGAGCTGGTTCAGTGTTCCAACATCATTTGACTTTCATGCAATGAAATTTTTATGAATGCGCCCTGTACGGTGTGCGTATACGGTATGTGTGAGCAGTAGGTCTTCACTCGTCCCCGTGGTGCAACCCTGTATATGTATGTTCGTGCTTGCATTGACATTAACTAGAGCACGTGGAGGACGTAGCGAAGAAGTAAATCCCAGCTCGAGCAGAGGCCTTTATGCTGTCACTTGTGGCCAGACGTTGCTGTCAAACGTGGGGGTAGAAACACTTTGCAGTGTCCTCTGATGGAAGCATCGGTGGCTTCATCGGGACAAGCTCATGATGAGCTGACAAACGTGATTCAAACACAAAGACACTCAGAAATGTCAGGCTGAGATTTGGGGGAATGTGTATGCATGAAACACCAAGAAAAGAAATCAGCTTTAGTTTAGTAGGAGAACCAAACACCTTGAATGTTTGTCCTTTTTGCCTTCCATGTTGTGGACACTTGAGATGAGAGGATGTCATGTTTTGAGGTCACGTCTGTTCCACAGCTTTCCTCTAGATGGCAGTCAAGGAGCATGTTTGGCTCTGCTCCGCTCAGCCTTCAGTCAGACCGGCTTTGCACCTGCCTTGCCCCGCCGCTGTCCCACTCAACAGCGTGGCCTCTCCTCTGGTCTGTGCTGTTTGCGAGCTCGGGGAGGCTGGCATCCCGCGTAATCCATCCTATGGCTTTGTAAATGGAGGTTAAATTGATAAGGACCCAGGCCTCAGTCAATCCCCGACCTTTTGTTAAGTGCATGGGCACAAAAAGGAGGCGTGTCACCGGGCAAAGCTTCACTAAAGCCGAGGCATTTTACGGCGTGTCACATATTAAGCCAATGACTGTGATATATGCTCAACCAACATGGTGAAATACATATTTTATAAACATGCACGTGAGCCTTTGTGAGCTGAAAACAAACATTTAAAACATGATTAGTCCTGCAAACAGAAAATCTGATTTTATTCATTCACACACAGACACTTGACAGTTTTCACATATAGACCAAACCACCGTGATATCACCAACATGTGATGCTTTTCTTGAAGCATTCTTCCGTCATAAATATCCAGAACAAAACAGTAAAACACCAGTTTGATGTCAGAACAAAATCCTTTTTTTTTGTCTTTGAGTTGGATTTGTGCAGCCTTTAGTGTAAAAGACCTTTTGGTGTCATTGTGCCAATTTAGGTCGTTGACCTGGATCCTCATTTCTGGCTAAAAATGATGGAATTTCAAACATTATCATACCAAATATTAACAATTAAAGAAAAAAAAGAGTAGTATATATATGTGGGGTGTCTGGACACAGCGAGGGTCCATGTTCATCTGGTGCTTTCAGTACCAGAACAGACAGGAGCTCCAGCTGACAGACAATAGCCTTCAGCATCAGACCAGGGAACAATCACCAGTTCATGGAAAGAAGAGGGGGAGCAAAGCGCACCAAGTCTTAAAGAGTGAGACGAGAAATGTTTTTTTTTCACTAATAAATAAATATCCAGAGATTGTGGAGACAGAAATATTTTAAGACGCAATAAATCTGAAGAGAGCCAGTGGAGAAAAAGATACGGTGACTTTTGGCCAGTTTATCTGCCGTTTTATTAAAATACGAAGAATAATAATTGATAATAGTAGCAGAAATACTTTATATCCACGTTTAAATAACCTCCTATGCAATATCAAGATTCCTTTATTGTGACTGTAGTCAGTGAGGTTGGCTTTGATTGGGCTTAATTAGTTAAAAGTTGGCTGTTTAAATTGCTTGATAATTAATGTGAAGTATTTCAATTTGAATTATTTTGTGTCGCTTAATTCAGAACATAAACTCATCACACACACACACACACACACACACACACACACACACGCCCTTCTCCTTTTATTTCTGGCACATGGCGCGCATAATGTCTGCGCGTCCACGGCGCGGTTCTCAGCGCATACATTAGTGCTGTACAGTGTCGTGCCATGCCAAGAAGGCCTGAGAACGGCGGTAGAAAACACAGGTGCTGGGGCTCTATTTAAGCTTCTCAGCCTCTCTGTCCACTCGGTGTGCACAAGGCGAGAGATCACAGCCTGCACCCAGCGCCCCCACCCCAACACACACACACACACACACAACCTCCATATGTGCTGTCCGTGTAAGGCTATACGCGTGCACGTGTGTGTGCGAGAGAAGAGAGAGAGTGGGGGTCATGTTCGCTTGAGTAAGCCAGAGTTGGGTTGCTTTCATGTTATGCTTGTTTTAAAAAGATGAGGCTTGTGCAATGGCAGTGCACACTAATAAGCATTAGACTGAAGTATTTCTTGACACACCCCACCACACACACACACACACACACACACACACACACACCTCCCAACCTGACTATGAAAGAGAGAGAGAGAGTATGATCCTATCTGTCTATACACGGTAGCCTACATATAATGGAAGCTTATACACCGCTGATCCTGTATCATTGCCTCCTGCCTTGTGTGACCTCCAAATTACAATTTAATAGAAGGACACTTTCAAACGCTGCCCTTGTCTTAGAGGGAGTGTGTTCGTGTGATAAACGCCGAGTGTGAAAGGGAGACTGCGTGTGTGTGTGTGTGTGTGTGTGTGATGGGGTTGGCTGGGGAGGTTGATCGGTTGACAACGAGCAGCAGGTGCATGGTGCCTGGCATTGGTTTAATAAAAAACGCACAATTTACGCACCTCGGACACACGCTCGAAATTGCACAAAAACACATCTCGCTGCGTTCACCACATATGACTAATACCATGCTGCCGATTTTTATATCAATCCAACTGAGTTTATTGTACTTTTTTAAAATCTTCTATAATCCCTTTAATGTGACTACATCGTGTGAAAAGCTGTATCTGTTTGCTGTAATTCCTCTCAAATGCATTGCAGGACACTTATGATTTAAAGGTGATGGTGAAAATATGATGTGTAATTAATGCAGAACTCGCTTGTTTTTGGCCTTTACAAGGACGGCTAATTGCTGCTGGTGCTTCGCGGAGCAACCCTCTGTCTGAAACGCAGAATGGCTGGTCATGGTCATGTAACTTAGTATAAATTACCAGTCAGTCAAGAGGAATGCTGCAGCCCTGCGCCTTACCTATTGAAGAAAGGAGAGAGGGAGAGCAGAAAGTTTAGTCCAAAGGGCCCCCGCTCATTCCTGCACTGACAGCCGCGCTGGCGAGGCTATAGGGAAACCGGTGCTCTTTGGGTGCTGCATGAATACACACCAATAGGAAAGTTGTGTTCAGTTAACCGGTGAAATCCGAGAAAAAACAGGGCAGGGCAAGTATTTCTCACCGCCAGACTCCGGCTTAATAGTCCACCCCTCCTTCCTCTTGCTCCCTATAGTTGGACTGACAGTGCCTGAATTAACTTCGGTATACAAGATGTTGTGGTTGGGAATGAAAAGGGAAGGTAAACTATGACCTCTAAGCGGATCACCAAGACGCACAACAAGCATCGGTCCAAGCAGAAATCAGTCATATTATTTTTTTTCTTCCAGAGGAGAGCATTCGCTTGTGCTTTTCTCCCGTTAAAGACACTTTAAATCACTTTGACTTAAAAAAAAAAAAAAGTAATCGTCTTTATGCTGTTGACGCGCAGCCCGGTGTTCATGCAAATCCTGTTTGACAGATGCACTTGCACAGATAAATTCAAAACAACTCAAGGAAAACGAGGGGAGGGGGGGAGAAAAAGAAAAACATGCGAGTCTCCGTTGCTGCCGCACTTGTCTCACATTCTCGTTTACTCTCATGTAAGTATCACACACAGAGATTACTCCTCGCTAAGTTCCTTTGTCTCGTGATCCATATTTGAGTTGACAGATCACGAACAAGAGCTCCCCCACTGTTAATGACCCCAGCCAGCAACAGATAGACTCACACTTCCAGCACTTCTTTTTTTTACTTACTGCCACTCCGGCCTACATATGTTTACAGCGAGAGCAACCGTGTGCCTGTTTACGTGCGTCTCATTTACACGTTTCAACACGCTCTAATGGAAAATCACTGTGATATTTAATTAATATTGACTTTTGGGGTGTCCGCCGTGTTGTAAAGTAGCGGGAAAATTCCTGTAATATTTCTCTAACACGCAGTTTGTTGTTGCATTTATGGACGTCTATTCCATTTGGGTATATATAGTACAAGCGCCACGGACCCAGAAAAAAAAGGTGTAAAGACGACTGCAGAAGTTTCTTTAACACGTTATTTTATGATTTCTCTCTCTCTGTTAAGTTAAGTTTCTATCTGCATATTTACACTGTGTTTCCAGAGCCTTGGGATAATGAACGCAACGTTGCGCAAATGAAGCCCATTCATCGCTTGTTTTGTATTCATGAGTCCCTATCTGTGGCTCCATCTTTCAGATATAGCCCTAATCCTCGTGTCCTCCTTTGCCGATAAAAATGCTCTTCAGTTTACGATTAATTTAATCTCAATCATAGCCGAGACTTGTCGCAGCCAATAAAACTTGTGGAGTGCGTAAATGGAGAGGTTGGGGGTGTGTGATAAGGGTCTGGTGGTGCGGCGGTGCCATGGCCCCTCGGTGCTCTTGATAGGGCCTATCTGTCTCTAGCAGGCCGATTTAAGACCCAGGAAGGGTTTTAAAATATGATACAGATTTTCTTCATCTGCAATCGACTGCCAATAAGGCGGGAGACGGTTTGTTTCAGGCAGCCAGGGAGCTGAGCTCTGCGTTTGTCTGCATTCTGGCCTCGGTTATTTCAGGATCACAGGCCTATTGAGTCGTATGACTGAAGCTTTTGACACACTTGTTTTTGTGTTGTGATTGGTATCCGTCTGGGGGAGACTTATGCATGCAGATAGCTTATGCGTACATCTCATCCAGTGGAGACGGATAACATTATGGAAAAAAACAAAACATAATCCGTGGTCAGATCTGAAGTATCTACAACAAACGTTACGATTTATAAGAATTTCAACTTTTGTCAAAGTCAATCTCAGATTTACCGGAGAGGATTTTCAAAATAAAACTCACATTTTGCCATTTTTCCTAAGTAATGCTTCATATTAAGTTTGTTTTTACTGCCAATAGGCTCCTTTGTCAATAACCTATAGCCATTAGATCCACAAATGTAACAGGTCTAATTAGGCACGTTGTTGTATGAGAACTGGTTCACTCGTCTCTGTTCTAAACGTTAAACTCCCCCTTTCAAGGCTCTTGTGCGTATTTACGCACAGACACAACGCCCATTGGATTTTATATTTTAAGCCTTCAGGCTCAAAATCGCAAAACATCCTGGGAAAAAAATATAAACATCCTGTTCATTCTTGATCCCACAGGCCTAAAACACCAGAGCTCCAACCGTTGGAGACAATAACATTTTAGTTTCAGTTGTTAAAATCACAGGTCGGGGAGAAATCCGAAAAGAACTGAACCTTTCCACTGCCATAGCTTTTTTTATTCCACTTTCTAAAAGTCCTGCGTTCTCCCCGAGCCAAACAGCAGCATCTGTCCTACTTTCTGCTGCTAAAAGACACGACTGCAACACTCACAGAGCGTCGACGCATGCTGGCCAGCTGCCTGCAGTTCATACAGTGCCGTATTTACACGGGGAAAACCCTCACCTCGTCTTCGGAAGCAGAAAAATCTTTGCGCAAATGTTTCCACCAAAAACTATAGTTCCTGCAACAGTGTCCTACAGCAAATCTGCCCTAGCCTGTAGCATAATTGGTTGGGGATTTAGATGGAAAGGGACTGCAGGAGAGAAAGCCTTTTTTTGGAGGGGGAAATGGTTCTCGTCCGGGGAAGAAAAGCTCTTTTCAGCGGGCCACAATGGGAGATTGGGACAGGGGAGGAGTCCCATCGTGATTAGCCCATTTAATGGCGCGTTTACTTAATTTCTGTATTCACTAGCAACGGTAAACAAAAGGGGAAATAGCACTCACATTTTTAAGTGCTGCATGACGTTGACGTTTGCCAAAATTTGGGTAGTATACAGAGGCAGTCATATGGGGCGATTTTTACCTACATCACACGAGTTTGGAGGGATGTAATGAATAAATGGAAACATTTGAATCACAGCACTAGTTTGCGGGGTTCGTTCTCACTGTAGAAGAACCAAACAGCGTACACCAATACAAATAAATAGTCTTTAAAGTCAACTCTGCTCCGGAGACAGACAAAAAAAAACTAGTTTTAGGTGAGTTCACCCCGCTGACAACATAACCTGGTCCGGGAACGCATAAGCCATGATGAGCATTAATGCTCCCACAATCCAATAATGACCCAATGAACATGTGCTTAGCCACTTATCAACGTCCTCATGCGTAATCGGATGGAGGAGACAGACATCATGCAAAGAGGTATAGCAAATTGAATACTGTATTTGATTTAGAAATGTATGGTACATTAACATAATAACCACGCAAGAAATAAACACTGAGTGGGCTA
Source organism: Nibea albiflora (assembly GCA_014281875.1). NCBI lineage: Eukaryota > Metazoa > Chordata > Actinopteri > Sciaenidae > Nibea > Nibea albiflora. Next base: position 7,066,923 of record CM024797.1, read on the forward strand.
ATGTAAAAAGCGCTTTGAGCGACCCTGGGGCGGCAGAGAGGAGAGGAGGGGGGCAGCCTGGAGACTTCAATAAACGTAGTAATAACAAGCTATTCCACTTTTCATATATATATATTTTTTGCATAGACCTAAGTATGACTGGTAACATATATACCATTACCACCCACCCCCCAACCAAAAAAAACAAAACAACCAAAAGCAACAAAAACGCCCGGAGCACTTCAGTTGTAAGTTTTGACAAATATTTTATGTAGGAACACCAAGTCAAGAAAAGTGAGGAGGGGATAGAAAAGAGGATGAGACGGGGGGGAGAGCAATAATTATGTACAAGCATATTTCTACACGTATATTACAGACCGGGAGAATGATCGCATTATTTGAGATATACATAATTCAATATAAAATTTTGAAAATAAAAATAAAAATCTGATACAGTCATAAACGATCCGGTTCGACATTTTTTCTTCTTCTTTTTTTTGTTTTTTGTTTTGTTTTTTTGACCATGTACCCCACACAGGCAGTGACAGAAGTGTATTTTAAAAAGGTGCTTACGACTTAAAATGATTGTCTGATGAACACAAAGTAAAAACAGGATTGCATCTTGTCTGCATGGCGGCTGCTTCGCCGCCGTCATCATCATCATCATCATCATCATCATCACTTGGACTAGAAACGGAGATGGTGGTGGTGGGGAAAAAGCGACGAAGACACCAAGACGATCTGTTTTTATTCCCTCTGATCGATGTTCCTGATGGAAAAAAAAATCTTGCACTCAGGTTTTTTTCCCTGATTACAAAATAAAAAATAAAAAAAAATAAAAAGACATCATGCAAGTAGTCTAGTAGAAGTGGTGGTGGTGGTGGTGGTGGTGGTGTGGGGGTATGAAGAGGAGGGGGAGGCGTGGGTCCTTTGAAAGCGCTTTAAAAAAAAACGACGTGCTTTTATCTCTTTTTATTTTAATATTTATATCAATCGGTCCTTTTTTCATCCGTGATATTTCATAAGTCTTTTTTTTCTTCCTCTCAGGTCCATTTTCCCTGTAAATATTTCTCTTTTTGTTTGTTTTTGTGTGTTTCTTTTTTCACCCCCCCTCCCTCGGTATCATACATCGCACTCCGAGTCACTGGATGTGACGGACAGGATGGACGTCCCAGTATCAACTCTCTCTGTCATACTGGAAACGCTGGTGGTGGGACTGGCCGCGGTCGAAGGCGACTCTGCCGAGCTGTGAGGGGTGAGACCGGCCTCTGAGAGGGACCTCATACCGCTCGGTCCTATTGCTTGGTGCTGGAGCCTGGAGAAGAAAAGAAGCGAGGAGGGGAGGGGGGAAAAAAAGGAAGGAAAAAAATGAGAGAAATAGCAATTAGACCTGAGAATGTCCCCCTTCCCCTCCTCCTCCTCAAAATAGGGGTTCAAACTCGCCTTTCTTTCCCCCTGCCGGCCCCAGCCATGCATGCATGCTTTTATCAAATAGCCAGCTTTCAGGGGACAAAACACTGCACTATTTAGACTACCAAATGTTGGAAGAAATGTAATGGGTTCTTTTTTGTTTTCTTTTCTTTTTTCCCCCCAAAGTAGGCATGATCAGCGCGCAAGTCAGATATCTGGGATTTAAATGACGTGACATAAAATAAGCTTTAAATCCAGCTCGGTGTCTCCTACAAAAAGCAGTTTGAGGACATTCTTTACAACAACAACAAGTCTGTAGCTATTTTTGTTTGTTTTTTATTCTGCTCTCGGTCACTGTGTGCAGTTATTATTCATCCTGCAGCTTTAGTTCCCTTCAAAAGCCCCCGTGGCTGCAGTTGCATGACCAAAAAAAATATTATTCAAATAAAAATATTGGCCTTTGTCCAAAATTGCAAAAATGTCACGAGGCTTTGATACAGATGTATTTCAGTCTGATGGAAGTGGAAGTGTATGAATGAGTGACGTGGAGATCCAGGTTACTCCAATCATCCTAAATGTTTATCTCCAATCCACTCATGATGATAACTCCATCACGGCGGGATAATGTCAGGCTGGAAATATATCTATTCATTTAGCAAAAAAGATTAGAATAGTGTTCATATGGCTTAGTCCTCTCCGAGGAATTTTCTAATCAATTATTGCATTTCAATGGAATGATACCACACTTAATGTTATGAATACAGCCTATGTCTTCCAAATGCTTTTTTAATACGCATGCTCATTTTGGTCCAGTAATATCGATAATATCTCCATTATCCTCTCAGATAATCTCTCTCAGCAACGATAAGTAACATGTGATGTTAAAATGACGAATACAATGGTGGTAAATGTAGCTACTGTAAGCTGCGCAGCGTAAATAAAGCATTGCACTGGCAACGCAGCTCTCGCAACGGACATGAAATTATTTCAGATTATTTGCCAAACGTGACAATTTCAAATGTTTTTAAAGGTGCAGGAAATAAAACGGGAGGTTTGACCCGTGGCAAAATATGTCAAGACTTACGCAATCCTTTTTGATTTAATAATTCTGGCTGATTAAAAATAATTCAAGAGGATGTTAACGTTATTAACTAGTGTCTCTGTTATAAATGAGTGAAATCCAGTAATGTTTATATCTCTCATTTCAGCACTCGTTCGTGTTTATTGGAATACTTGAACTCTTACGGAAAAGGACAAACACGCTGTTTGTGTTTTAATAAGAACATTGCGTAATAATCTCCTCTTTGCTTCAACGGCAGTCTGCTTTGTGATTATATTATTTATTTTATTATTCGGAGTGATTTGAGAGACTGACTGGAGTTTTTTTTTTTGTCTTTTATTTATTTTTCCGTGGTGTGTTCAAAATAACAGCCCAGTTAAAATACGCAGTCTGCCTGCCGGGAAGGTTTAAATCAGCTTTTATGAAAAATAAAAAATTTGGAGAAAAAAAAACTTATATTTCCAAAGACAGCTTTGGATGTTCACAGCAGCACAGATAGTGTTTTCGATGTTCATCCTGATTCACTTCATAACAAAAATGTCGCCGCAGCCTGCTCCCTCCCCCCTGCCAGACAGACTCGTCTTTTTTCTAGACAGTCTCTGTCCGTAAGCACAACTACACGTTTAATGAAAGCTCCAGATATTCTTTTGCATGTGTGTATTTTATGAAAACTTTTTTTTTTGTTTTGTTTTTTTGACAGTAAGACAAAAATCACCAACCTGTTTTTGGCCGCCGCGGCTCTGTCTCGTTGCCTCCGGTTTTTAAACCAGTTTCCGACCTGTGTAGGAGTGAGTCCAGTGGCTTGAGCCAGTTCCCTTTTCTTGCTGGGATTTGGATATGGGTCCTGAAGGTACCACTCCCTCAGCAGGCTCCGTGTCCGCTCTTTGAAACAGTGCGTCTTCTGCTCGCCGTCCCAGATGGTCCGAGGCAGCGGAAACTTCTTCCGTACCCGGTACTTATCGACCGGTCCGAGAGGACGACCGCGAAGCTTCTCGGCCTCCTGGTAGTGTGCTTCCAGCCACATGGCCTGCAGTTTGCCGTGCGAGTCCTTGGTGAACTTATGGTTCTCCAGGATATGGTAGAGGTCTCTGAAATTCCCCGTGTGGAAAGCCACTACGGCCCGGGCGCGCAGGATGGACTCGTGCTTGTTGATCGCCTCGCATGCTCCCGGAGCCACAGGCAGGGACCAGAGGAAGCGGCCCAGCCGTTCGATGTCCCCGGTCTCCTCCAGCGTCTCGCAGACGCTCGCCACCTGCTCCGGGGAGAAGTTGAGGGTCGGTAGCTGAAACATGGACAAGTCTTCTGGAGACCTGGTGGTGGGAGCGCTGTTCGCCAGGAGCAGAGGGCGATCAGCGAAGTTTGGCAGGAAGAAATGGGAGGGATAAAGCTCTAAAGGGGATCTGAAAACCATGGAAATGACCTGAGAGAGAAAGAAAATTATCGAGAAAAGGGAAAAACCGAAAAAACACGGCAAGTAAAAAAGATTGAATGATTCAATGGCTATCGCCTAATGACACCAGCCTCATAATATCTCCCCCCTAAATCCGCCGTTGAGTGTAGCATTGAAACATTTTGTTTCCCTTTTCTATTGGTCTTCTTGGTGTCGTTGTAGCGTTGTCATGGCAGCCCTGCCAATCACTGTCAAGCGTGCCAATCATTAGCCAGTACGTAGCGCGAGGCTTTCACCACTTGTGCAGCACGCACGGGGGGTTATCAGAGTCTCCGATCTCCACAGCAACCCTCCCACCGCACCGCGCGCATCAGGCACAAGCCAATGCTCGCCTATCTGCTGAATGGAATGAGCAATTAGAGGGTGGAATATTATTGCGATCTTAACGAGGCTCGTTAAAGCTAAAGAAGATATGTAGACTGGAGATGCTTAGCAGAGACGGGGAGGGAGGGAGGCAGGCAGAGGGAGCTTTAAAAAGGGTGACAAATGGACAACCAGTGACTGAAACTCCGGAATACACATTTTGAATAGAAGCGAGTCAATTTGCACATTATTTTCTTACAGTTTTTCCTGTAATAGCTACTTTTTATCTCTTTTTTTCTCCAGTTCATTCCATTTTTTGTGCGAGGTGGAAGGAAGGCGTTAGGTTTTTTTTTTTTTTCCTTTTCATACATGTTATCACTTTCCATTTTCTTGTTTTCCAAAAGATCAAATTATGACACAGTCCTTACAATCTTTTGGCTTCTGGACTCGTCTTTGATTTAAAAAAATAAGTGCATGTTCGCATTTTTCATGACGTGGTTTGATCTTGACTTTACTCTCGCTAGTGTGTGCGGTCACTTTGTATGTGCTGGGAGCTGGTCCGCGTTGCAGGCTGCAGTGTGACGCCGCTCCCCCTCCTGCTGTCCCCGGCCTTGCCTCTGGGACGCCGAGCGCAGCCCTGGCCCCCTGCCCGCTGCCTCCTCTCCAACCAACAGAATTTATTGTTCCAAATGAATATCGATGCGCAGCATTGTGTTGATTAAACAAAGGTCACGGCGTTTCGGTACGAAAACTAATTTGCCCATGACATCGCCCATTTAATTCCACCAGTTCAGCACGGGGTTTTGTCAGAGTCCAGCCCTCTAATTAATACCATTAGTATTGGAATTACAATCAAATGGCAACATGAAAGCTTCTTGGGGACATAAAAGCAGTTTTCATGTATTTGATCTAGTAGCGAGGACATGATCAATGTCCAGATCCAGTCACAGGACTCGGCTTATGGCAGTAGCCACGGCGGTGTGATTTTCATGTTTATGGTTAAAACGGCTTCATATTTAGACAGGGCTTATAGGGTGTTAAAATAGTGTGAGTTCACTCTAACACGAACAGTGCTCACATTGTGAAAGGGCCGTGTACAAGGCGTAGCATCTAGACTCCGCTTAATCCGCCCTCAATAAAGCTGACATAATGATCCTAAGCCGCCTTTCTACAAAATCATTCAGGAATTCAAAAGTTTTCCTTCCCTCTCTCTCAGATTTGCACATTCTCCGGGGCTCGCCAGATAGACCACCGACTTGAAGCTCGGAGGGGACAGTGAGTAGACCAGCTCGACGTGCGTGTATGGTCAGTGCTACCTGTTTCTGTTTCACCATTCCACCTGAACTGACACACTTTAATGGGTGCCGCTGCAATTACGCACGTTTGCGCACTTTTACGCGCCAGTGTTTTTGGGTCAAAAGGTGGCTTCTTCCTCTTTCTTTTTTTTCTTTTTTAAAATTTCCGCATGTGCTTATAGTGCGAGCGTCTGTAGGTATGTGTGATACAGAGCGAGGGGGGTTGTGATGATCTTGTTGCAGGGTCAGGCGTTTTTGGTTTGTGCGTGTCATCCGAGATTGTGTACGTGCGCATGTGTGAGGAGTGGGGTAGGGTAGTTTATGGGATCAAACCTGTCCACTGCGCTGCTATACGAACCTCAGGAGAACTAATTCCAAGTGGCACTTGAATTGGTCCCGTTGGAAAGCTCGGTGGACTGGAAGTAAAGGCTGGTATTTTCATGCTGGTGTTAAAACTAACCTCCTAGCCTACACCCCCCACCCTTCTCCCTCTCTCTCTCCCTCTCTGCTCTCTCTCTCTCTCTCTCTCCCTCACACACACACACACATGCACGCACGACCACAACATTAAGTTGAGAGTGCAGGCTTAACGGCACTACTCGGAATATGCAAAGCCCTCCTACCTGCCTGGGATCCTGGTGCACCAATTTAGGTGATCACCATTCAAGCCGAGGCTGCAGGTATTATCCAGCATTATGTTTTGGAGGAGCCTTGTTTGGGTGTAGCCCTCGCAGGCAATTCGGAAATCACTCCTAGAAGAGACTAGAGGTGAAATGTAAAACCTGAATGGAGATTGAGGGGGGGGGGTTTGAAAGCCACTGGTAATTCACATTCTTTTACATGGCTTTTGTTTACGTTAAGCATGTAATTAACACCCCCCAAACAAGTTTATTCACCTGCCCTAATTGTGTGTTTATCCGAGGGCTTGCTGAATGTTCCGAGCAGCGGGGGACGAGAGCTCTGAATGCACATCGAGCATTTAGCGTCTTCTCCGTTTACTTACAGCCTAAACCTCCAGACACGACAACACAAACAGCGTTTTTTGCACGCTAAAACTCTGATAAACTGCCGGTCAAGCAGACCGGGACGTCTGTAGTTGCTTTGCACGGACACCTCTCTTCCTGCGTGACCTGATTTCTGTCGATTGGTTAATGGAGTGATTGGTTAATTGTAAAGCACTCTGTCAAACTTTCTTTAGAAAACTTTGACATGTATCGAGTTTCTGCCGGTAAAGAAACGTAACGTTTGTCTCCAAACTGCTCTTGCAGCATGCGGTGTATCTTTAAAAAAAAAAAAAAAGTTACCAAACTGGTTAATTGCCAATTAGCAAGTTGTTTTCATTATCAGTCTGTTCCAATAAGGGCAGCAAATAAACAAAGCTGCTGTTACGTCACGTACGAGTGAGAGAGAGAGAGAGAAGGGGACCGGATGAGAGAAAGAAAGAAAAAGGTGTTGACTGTAAAAGGTAAGAAGGGAAAGGGAAAGAGATAGAAGGCACGAAAGAAAGGGTCTTGTTTTATTTATTTATTTTTTGCTCCCTCGTTGACCCCGGTTTGGCAGAGGCTGGCCAGAAAAGGCAGCACACTCCTCCCTGGCAAAGACAGGAGAGACTCATGTGCCGGCTGTGCCATCCTGGATTCATCTCAACAATACACAGCACGGGACTTTGGAGTAATGACGGGTATGTACCAAAAAGAGAAAAAAAATCCTTTTCGTCATTGCTTTAAGATAAGTTATTTAGATGCATGACCACACGTGCATGGACGCGTTTATTTTCAGGCACGTGGTGACTTTTAATTATCATTCACGTGTCGGGAAGTTTTATTTTAGTGCTGTGGAAATTATTCTTTTTTTTTTTAAATTCGTCAAACATATCAGGAATCAGCCTACCTTTTTTTTTCTTTCTTTTCGCTCTTGTTTTTTTCCTCTGCTCTTCTTCGTCCCCTGCAGAGCTGTGAGCAGAGTCCAGTCCACGGACTGTCACCATTCGAGCTTGGGACTGGACGTGACACTGGTTCACTGCTATTTCACTGGTCAGTTTGTCCAAGATCAGGATGGAAATCCAGCCGCTGCACCTGTAAGGTTTGTCTAAGCAGAGCCGTTTTCCTTCTGCGATGTTGCCAAAAAAATGTTCGGTAAACTACGAAAAAATTCGATTTTTCTTTTTTCTGAAATGATACAGAAAAGCTAACCAGGCCTTTTTAGTTTGAATGAACGGGGGGATTGCTTTGCCGCAGACCTCTTCTTTTACATCAAGTCCGTTTTTTAAAATTTGGTTTATTTGCCATTTTTATCCACCGAGCCCCGGGGGAGATCTGCGCGTTTGCAGAGCAGATGTGTGATGCAGTCAGGACGGGGCGCACAATCCCCTCCGTCCCATGCTGGCCATTCCAGGGCGCGGAGACTCTCCACTGTCTACACTGTAAAAAGTATCAATCCAAACAAGTCAGTTAATGTCACACTGAGTTTTTGAAAATATGTTTCCTGCCGGAGAGGTGCGAAGCGTCCAGCAACGCAATGTGACCATTTCACCTTTTTTCCATTAGGCTCTGTGTTTTTATGACAAATTTGAATCGGAGCAATTTTCTAAATTGTAACGGAGAAATACTGGATATATTCTCTTTGGCTTTACGATGCTAACACGTGTTTCCTGCAGTGCGTAAAATTTATGGAATCACTTTTTCGCCACTGGCGATCATGTTTGCGGTAAAAGATATATATAAAAATAAGACTGAAGTATTTAGATATTTTTTGCAGTGCATTCTCCACAGATAAAAACCAATGTCTTGCTGCTGTGGCAACGTTTTTTCCCCCCTTTAAAACCTTTATAGGTTCAAATTACGCATGTCGTTTCGCGCATAATTTAATAGATTGAAGGACCCCAACTGCCAAAATAATTAAGTCGGTCACTTAAGACTTAAAACTGTCGCCAGATTAGCACTTTTAATCACAGGTGCGACCTCCGTGCACGTTTGTGGAAGCGTGCAGCATTCATTTGATATCAAACAAATAGTATATCCACATGATCTGTAAATGTGGCGCCAACTTTAATAGCAACGCTTGTACAAAAGTTTTAACTCTCTCTCTCTCTCTCTCTCTCTCTCTCTCTCTCTCTCTCTCTCTCTCTCTCTCTCTCTTTTCTTTTATTGTTTTTATTGTGTGGTCTCATTAGGGGGACTTCCTGGCAGGGCTGGGAGCTTGTATCGGAGCTGTCCAATCAGTGTATTTACACGGGTTGTTAGCGACAGTTAATGAGGGCTCCTCCCCGGGCCGGTAGAGAAAGGCGCCTCAACATTAAGATTTACCTTGTGTCAACTCGTTACTTCTAATGAACCTCCATGCAAAAGCCTCCTCGTACTCAATGGAGCCGTGCGCCCGGATCTTGTGTGTGAGACCCTGGAAGAGTGGAGCTGCGAGCTATCCTCCCTCTCTCCCCCCTTTTTCTTCCGCTCACTCAGGGAGAGTTGCTTTTTCTCTGCAGGTCCGGGCTCCATGATGCATGCATGCATGCCTGTGTGTGTCCGTGTGCGTGCGTGTGTGTGTGAACGTTTGTGTCGAATGAAGGTGGGTGGTGCATTATAGTCTTTCTTTATAGGAATGTGACGTTATCAACCCAGGCGTAATGGCACAATGACGCACGGGTGTACATTAGCACATCGTGGCCCGCCGACTAAAAAGTCAAAAGCGTTGAAACTGACCACCGTTTTTCTAAAATACTGGCGTCAAATTCGCGTCTCGCCATCTCTCAAAGTGTGACCAGAGCCCGGACGGAGGAGAAACAGAGTGTCCGTGTTTGCGTGCAGGTATCACAAACTTCATATGTCTTCTATTGTGTGGTGAATGAGGCTTGACATGTCAGCTTATTGCCTCTGCAGAAGTAAGTTCATTTATAATCACCCTCCCTCCTCCTCCTCCTCCTCCTCCTCCCACTATAGAGCAAGCGAGCTCGCAGCTCAGGCTCTGGCCCCTCCATCCGTCCACCCTTCGTCTGGCCCCCAGTGTGGCTTGTTGAGCCGCATCAGCAACACATCACTGCCCCTCAATTCAGGTACAAACTGGAGGAGTTTTGGCGGATCCCTGAAGTGGACTCCCCTCTTACTCTCCTAACCCACAGAGACACCACTTAAAAATCAATTAGGCTCGTCTGGTCTTCTCCCTCCACCGCCAAGTCATCGTTTCTGAAACAGGTGGCTTCCACCAACATTTTGGGGAGGGATTTCAAGTAAAAATCCAGCTCGGATGCATTATTTAATTTGAACTTTGGTCCAATTATGAACGAGTGGATGCGCCTGCGTGCACCTTGTGGTCCTCGTGAATCGATTTTTACTGCTCTCGTGAGGTCATTTACATATTTTAAGTAGCCCATTATGAGAGCGACCGGTTGTTTGACGGGCAGGCCAGGCTTTGCCTCTCCTCAACTTATGATTCCTTTAATTTCGTAACCGATAATTTTATTGTCTCTTGAGCTGACGTGACCTTTTAGCTTAGAAATGGTTGCACAATATGTTACGTTTGCACACAATGGCGAGATTCACGTTTGTTGGCACTTTGTCACTTGGTAATGACAGAAAAACAGTTTGGGTTTCATATCCTGGAAATTCATATGAACTTTGTAAAACTAATTTCAGCACTCACACAGGCTCATACAGGCTCTTCATATTAGTATTCTTATTATTATTGCGCACTCTCTCGTGCGTCTTTCATCATCAGTTTAACCTCACAGTCGCCTGGTCGTGCCCCCCCCCCCAGTTAAAGAGCTGCACCAGTGTGACACGGAGCAGCAGCGCTGGAGGAGGCCGTGTGTTCACTCTTCCAGGTAGATGAGTTGATTCGGAGACAGAAGCAGAGAGGGAGAAATAAATATAATGGGTGCAGATCAGATGTATTGCCCCGAGCTTTACATATGATGCTCACCTTCTCAGCTCAGCTACGGTTTATTCCAACATCCAGCCCTTGGAGAACCGTTGTGTGTTTCACCCAGCTGCATGTGTGGGCCTTAAAGGTGCACCCGGCACTGTGGAGAGCAGAGCAGAGTTACATCAGCGCAGACGATGACAGAATTTCTCCAGGAAAACTGTTTTGGACTTCACTGTCAAGGCTGATTAAGCGCCCCGGCTCTTATATGCAGATAGGAGCTGAGGAGATGGCCCTTAAGCCCGGTGTCACAGGAGCTGACAAGCCGTAATTACTCTGGCTGACATATCGCTCTCAAAGCTTACTAATGTGGGAGACGTGGGTACCACAGACAGCGTGCGTACAGTGCAGGCCGCTCAACTCTTTGGCCACGCAGTCCCTTTTAACCGGGTTCAGATGCTGCTGGGCTGGCCACATGCTCCACAGCTGACCTTTTCCATTTGGACATTTCAGCAGTGAAAATAGCCTCTTATTTATAAGCTAGTGATACGGCAGAGGAGACTGTGTGTGAATGAAAACACCACAACACACAACAGTATATATAGCAATGGTGGAAAGTAACTGAGTACATTTGTTCTGTGCTTATTGTAGATATTTAACTACATTTACCTGAGAGCTGCACGTACTACTTTACACTTTTATTAATATTTTACATATAAATATATCATCATCTTAAAAAATACAAGGTGAGGGTATTCAGCAAGTTGTAGTTGTGCAAAGTTTTATTAATATTTTCCATAACATACTCTTCATATTTGCTTTTTCTCAAGTAAATTATTAGTAAAATGTTTTTTTAAGTAAGCTGCTGTGAGGGGGAATCCTTCCCTGAGGTAAACTCACTGTACTCGTTATAGAAAGTAACTAAGTACATTAGATTAAGTAGTATACTTTTACTTTACATGCGTGTTTTCATTTTATGCCACTTTATAAATCACCTCCACTACAATGTCATGTACTTTTTGCTGCACTGCATTTATTTGCTGCTAATCTACATATGAATATTTTGCCTGAAAATATTGCACAGTAAGGTAAACTCTTGCATCCTATTTCATTAAAATCACGTGAAAGAAAACACAGTGAAAGGAGGCATTCTGCTGATAATGGAGTATTTTTACATTGTGGCATGGCTGCTTTTATTTAAGTAAATTGGCCGAATGCTTATTTCAGCAGGCTACACATATTATTATTAAGATACAACAGATAAAATGTCCTAATTTGCTATTTGGGATTTCTTCTCTCTAGATTAGTGGGAGGCCAGAAAGTACCAAAGTTCTCAATTTCGAGGAGTATTTCCATTTTATGCTACTTCTACTCCAGGAAAATATGACATATTTTATACAACATTTATTTGACAGATGCAGATTTTCCATATTAAGCATGTAGCAACTAAAATATAATATAACCGTATTGATTAAGCTGTCAAACATCATATTAGGAAGTGGAAAAACACACACAGACAAACACACATAAAATGGTGGATGATAAACATTTGTTGCTTTCCTTCTTTGGCTTAAATAAAGGATGTGAACGCCACCGCTGCCCTCAGCGCTTATTCATTCACAAAGTGAGATCAGGAAGTGCTCACACCTGCAGCGGCTGCTTGTCACAGTCATTTAACTCACCGCACACACAACTTCTGTCTCTCTCAGCGGGAAAATGCGTCCATTACAGCTTTATTTTGTAATCGACTGATGTGAGTGATCTATGGATCCATATCGAGAAAGTGGCCCTCTCTCCCCCCCATCTCCCCCCTTTCTCCCTCCCTCTCTCTCTGTCTGTATTTGTGTGACTGTGTGAAGGTTACAGTCACCGTGTCACCCACGATCCTGTCATTGTCTCACGTTTTGTTTGTTGTGGTGTTTGCATGGCACGCAATGAACAAAACCGACGTCACTGACTCTCTCTCTCTCTCCCTCTCTCTCACTCCTTCCTTGACTGCAGCTTTTGACATTACTCCACTCGATTGCCCGTTTACCCCCAAGTCAACTCTGAGACAGGCAAGAAGTGTAAAAGAGGTGGGCCATGTCATATCCGCTCAGTGTGCATGGGATTGTTGGCCTGCGCGGCTGTGATCATTGTTCTGGGGAACAATTCCTGCACAGAGCAGAGCAGAGCAGAGCAGGCAGGAAGGCAGCAGCATATCAGAAAAAAAGTGCAAGAATAGTTGCAAACAGTTGCACATAGTTTGTCTCTGCAGCAGTTGTGGTATGAGTTTATGTAGTGTTATGTAATGTTTTTATTATAGATAGATGTATGAGTCACCTTTGCACTAATTTGGATCATCATCGGGATATTGCTGCCTTTTTTTTTATTAAACTGTTTGCCCTGCTGGACTCAGATGATTTAATAGTGGCTTACTCTGCCACCTCCAAGGATACTGTCCACCTTAACGACACCGGTTTTGTCCTTGACAGTCCAGGCTGTCACTGAAAGAGCATGAAAAGTTCCAGAGCAATAAGCTTATGTGATTTCTAACGTTACTCTAACACATCCTCGAAAGAGCTTTCTAGAAATATCTAGAAAAAAAACACATTCATAGACTGTATATGCATCATATATTTAACACGCAGTGCAGTTTATGTTTATAATCTGCTGCGTTTCTATTGACTTTTTTGCAGCAGTTTAGGGTCGTTTAGCTTAATGCATCTCTGTTCAGTTCCTGCTTGTTAAACTTCCACTCTAATCTTCCATGAATTTCTCAGTAAAACCAGCCTGCCGTAAAGGAATATCATCGCTGGTTTGATAATTGATTAAGTCGCCTGTGTGGCTAACTGCTGAGTAGCCTAGCAGCTCCGTAAATTGGTCGCTAGGCAACAGATTGGCGCCGGTGCAGTTTTTTCCTGTTCGCTCGATCTCAGGTGTGTTTTAATTGGATTGGGCGTCACAGCGGTTTCGGGCTCAGCCAGCCAATCAGAGGTGAGCACCGGAACTAACGTCCTTTTTAGGGCCTAACTGGATATTAGCTCACATGGTGATGACGGTAGGGACATGGCGGCGGAGGAGCCAGTCACTCACGGGTGAGCAGCGCCCGTCCGGTCTGATTTATGTCACGCCGTCTCCGTTTGGCTCGCCGGATCAATAGCGGATGTCTGGGAGGGGAGAGAGGGAGAGAGGGAGAGAGGGGTGACGGTGAGCTGAGCTGCTGTGCAGGTGCAAAGACAGGAAGGGAAAGATGCAACAAGTCAAGTGCAGTTTGACCCACGGAGCAAAGATAGACCTAGATATTATATTAGTAACTCTTATAGATGTATAGAGATTGGGGGCTAATATTTATTATTATTGGCCTATAAAAATCACTTTATTTGGGGGAAATCCTCCTTTATTAATCCAACTGTCACAATCTGATCCGTTATAATCTAAAAAAGGGTCTTCAGTGACATTTTTGAATTTCTGTCTGTCAGTGTTTCCTGTTTCAATCTCGTTTTATCCCGCAGCTCAGATTGTTCTGATGTCTTCGCTGCGTGTGGTGAGGTGGTCTGCCTCCATACAGTGCTGACTGGCTGACAGTATCAGTACTTTGTATCAAGTTAGATACGCTCACTACGCACACCCACTCCCTGCTATTGAAACCATAATGTTTTCGTACACATGGGGCTCACACACACACACACACACTGCTGAAAGCATTGAAGCCTGCATGTAACCTGCCATGTCCAGCCTGCACACGCAAATACATTTAAAAACAAAGTGATGCTCAGACCACCCGGCAGAACAAACCATACACCTTGACCTACATCCGCCCCGCTATAAGACACAGTGAGATGTTTCAGATTTATTATAGTAAATGTAGTTCATTCATTATTCAGCTCCTGTTTATTAGCTCCTGGTGGCAGATGTCAGAGCGTGATAGAGATGTTTATGTTTGACTGATTTGAGGAGCCATTGTCCCGCCTGCTTATCAAACATTCATGCGTGGCAGCTGTAGCTGTGGACCTGTCCTCCACCGTGTCTCCCGTGGACGCTTCATTTCTCATCTTTTAAGGGACCTCGACCTTTCCACCCAGTTAACCTCCGAGAAACAGCTTAGCCACTGCGGAGGGAAAAAATATCTGAAAGCACATATGGTAACAAGACACACACACACACACACACACACACACACACACACACATATAGGTTTGTATTGTTGTACTTGGGATTAACAATTTGAGACTTTACATCTGATAACACAATAATATCTGGTAACATAGAGGGCAATTGATTCTGGTGTAAGTCATTAGAGGCATTATTATAATTATATCATTATTAGAGGACATAATAATAATAATAATAATAATAATAATAATAATAATAATAATAATAATACTAATAATAATAACAACATAATAATAATAATAATAATAATTGAGTTGTTTTTAACCAAACGAAAAAATACAAATGATATATATTATGCAGAATATTTGCTATATAAATTCTCACTTGATCACAGGATACTTATGCTCATCATATAAGGGATTTTGTTTTAAATTTAACTAAAAATAACTGAAGTTATTCTTGATATTTTGCCTGTAATATACCTACCACAGTGATCTGTGTAATATATATATATATTGATTTGTATTATCCCAAACTTTAGAATTAGTAAAGAACTTTTTCGGATTATTTTTTTATATTTCTGTGTTTGTTTGTTTTAATCTGTTCAGCTTGTGACTTGATAGTGGCTGGCAGCCCTCTTAATCCTCACATCAAAAGAGATAATAAAAATAAAAAAAGTTACTTTTACCATTTAATATCAGGCTGTTTTTTTTTGGTTTTTTTTGATAGGATGAAGATCCGCAATATTTTCTCTCCCAGTTGACTGTGGCTGTATAGACCATCCGTCCGTGCCTCTTTTTTTTTGTAATTGCCCTGTGAACACGGTGGTTTTCATTCTTTTGACCCCTCCGTGAACAGCACGCCGCCGCCCTCGCTGCCCCCCCCCCCCCCTCCACCCCGTCCAAACAGCCTCCACACAATGCAAGCGTGTGCGTGTGCGCTCTGCGGTACGTGGGCTAAATGTCGTGCAGAGGTAATGGGAAGTAGTCGGAAGGAGAGGTCGCGGGTTCACGGCGGGGTTAAAGAGACCCGTCCGTGGCTCCTGTTTGCTTTTTTTCTTCTTCCACAACTCCGTTTCCTTCCTACAGGAGGATGTGTCCAGTGTGCCACCGTCCTCACCCCGCAACAACCCCGCCACCGCACAGACTCTGTTTGTTTTTCTGCGTTTATTAAATCTTCCCCCGGCAGGAAAACGACCAATATCACCACGTCACTGGGCGCTGTGGTGAGTTTAGCACTTTGCATCCCTCCTCGGCTCCCTGAGAAACCTTTTGTGTTTGCACTTGTGAAGTCTGGTGTCTATTTATATCCTCACACGAAGGCTGTCTGTTCAAGGCTGCTGCAGCTCATGCAACCTTTTTTTTTTCCAAGACTTTTTTTTTTCTCAAGGTTTCTCAAGAGTTTCTTTAATTTTTTATAGCAAAGCAAAATATCAAATGTCAGTATTTTATTTTAACCCCAACACAGTGAATGCTTCAGACAACAGATTCATAATCATAAACTATCAACTTTTTTTAAGCACCTATAATTCAATTAAGGGTTTCACTTGTATTCTTTGCCCTTCATTTAAACATGTTTGATCATCAATGGGTTTTTTTTTACTCTCATAAAGAAGCCAGTGAACTTCCCAATGATTAACAAAAGCACTTTGCTCAAAGCTTTGATGAATCCACACTACAAACCACATTTAAGCAGCATGACAGTGATGTAAGTTATCGAAAGGAAATTGACTTTTTTTTTTTTTTTTTAGCAGAGATTATTATTATTATCTCATTAGGGATAACTGCCTGCAGGTCAGGTGGGTTATCCACCGTTTTAATTGCCGCTGCATCATTGTTCAGGCCTTTAACCATTTCACTGGGTGTTGCTCTAATGTGATGAGAATTATATTATGGAAATTACAATCATGTAATGTAGATTACTCCTTTAGAAAGCAAATGAAATACTAGTAATTAAAGGCATGGATTTATATATGTTTAAAAAAAACCCACACATTTTCTATTATGATCTTTCTGTTTTTATGCAGGTGACATTATTAAACTTACTTTGCAGCTTGTTTTTGCATATTAAGTTCAACAGCGCTCAGTTCAATTTAAATAGAACTTTTTTTATACACGAAAAAGAAAAAAAATAATTCAAAGTACTGCGATTACATATTTCAGATTTGTTTAAATAAGAAAATACAATAAAACTTTGTTTTAAAACCGATTTGGTGTCACTTTTACTTTTAAACTGATGCATGGTTGGAAAAAAAACACGAGTGTGGGTAAATGAATAATTGACATGGACCCAAGAGGAAAAGCTAGTGTGGAGTACAGCCTGTGATATTTCAAATTTCATCATGTCTGTGGAATCATATTCTTCTACTATAAACTAAATGCACTGACTTCGCAGATTTCACTAGTAATGGATGGAAAAGTGCTTTTTTTTTGTAAGTCATGTGATAACTGCTAACATTATGGAAACATTGTGGCAACAATGTGTGCTTCCCTTTTGTTTAATTAAAGCAGTTTGACAGCACATGATATGATCACAACCAGAACAGACTATCATGCTGATACAGGAAAAAAGAAGTATTACACAACTCTGTTTTGTGTTTATATACTAATTTGCCAAAGATTAAATATATTTTGCTCTGACTGGTGTTATATGGCTTCCTATGTGGCGGACGAACCCTGGGATTAAGCATCTGAGAAGACAACAACATATGAACGAAGGAACAGAAACAAAATTAACCACACTCAGTCCTTTCATTCGGGGAGGAAAAGATGGAAAAAGGGGGATGTGCAACAGAGAAAAGGGATAGACAAAGATTACGAGAAAGCAGGAGAGAATGGAGAAGTCATATATCCTCAAAGCAGGTGATTGAGATTCACCTGACGGAAACAAAACAAAAACAGAAGGAGGGAGCAACAGAGGTACGGCGCGGCTTTGCATTGGCATGGAGACGGCCTGTTTTTGTGTCTCTCATCCTCTCCCTTTCTCTTTGTGTCCATATAGACACATCTATACTGGAGACAGGGGAGCGAGGGGGAAAGATTTTGGTCGTCTGCCTATCTCCTCCTCACCATGGCGCCCCTGAGACCAAGCAAGCAAGGAGAGAACACATACACACACACACACACACACACACTTTTAGTCGCCACAGAGGAGAACAGCTTGGCTCTGTGTTACACTGAAAACCCCACTTTCCCCTCAATCAGACAGACAGGTAGACAGCTGGGTGTTACGCTAAATCCCTTCCCCCATGTGTCCCTCCTAACAAGGGCTCCGCTCTTACTGTCACTTCTCTCTTTCTGCTGCTCTCTTTATTCCATGCCTCGTGCTTAAAAGCGAGAGGAGGGAGTCAGCTTTGGGGAAATACGCAACTATGATATGTTTGTAAAATCCAGTAGTTTATGAATAGTTTAGCGGAGGTGTTACGGTTTAAAATCACAAGATTAGTCAGCAGAAGCAGCCGTTTAAAGATGCTGAAAATGAAACACAGCGTCTCCAACAGAAGTGTTATCTGTCCCTCTCTTGTCTCTCTCCACCCTGACCCCAAGTTCACTCCTTCTGAGCACCACTTCACCCCAAAGCCCGCGTTTTGTGCGTGTGCGTGTAGGCTGAGAGTGTCTTGGTTTCCTGTTTGTGTGTGTGTGATAGAGAGAGATGAGAGAGGATGATGGTCAGGCTTGGCCTACTGACTCATCCACAGAGAGAACTGTGTTGATACAGGAATGAAGCCATCACACACTTATACACACACACATATACACACGCACACACACAAGCTGACAGCCTTTTCCCATCAGTCTTTTGTTGTGCTTGCCAGTGATGATGATCTCACCACATAGCAGGACTAAGCCTCAATAGTCATCCAGTCAGTCAGTTTGGCAGGCAGACAGGCAGCCAGTCAATATGCCCATCAGTCACCCAGCCAGACAGTCAGTTAGTAGCATCCACTTACCAAAACAGTAAGTTATTCAGTCAGCTGGGCAGGTAGCTATCAAATGTGATAAATACATTTGCACAAGGACTCCACTTAAGTGTCATTTCATGGGATTCTACTTAAGTATTTCCAGTTTCTGCTACTGAATATTTCTACTCTATTACATTTACAACACAGCTGGAGTTTAGTTACTTGTCTTTTTCACCTGAAACAACAATACACACACACACACACACACAAAAACTGTGTGTAGTTCAGATGTCCACAAGAACAAGTTTCAAATAATGTCATTTAAATACTCGTTTCGGGTTGAGAGAGGTAAAATTATCCCGTTTTTCACATCATAAATAAATATAAATGAATGTGTAGTTTTTTTCTTGCTTCCTGCCCCATTAATCACCTCGTTGTTGGGAACCACTTGCTGCTTATATGTATCACTAACAATCTAATAATGTCATAACATTAGTTGGACGATTTCTTCATTGTTGATACTTTTTCAATAAGCACCAGTGTGTACTGGACCCAACTGAATACCCCTCGCCTCGTGTAGGAGAACCTAACATGGGCATAAAACTGGTTTGTCCCTTCTGGGCTCCTGTAAAAACATGGCAGACTCTGTGGAAGAGGACCCACTCCCTCTGTAGACATCATCATTGTACGTAAACATACTTATGAATATTATATTCAATTTCTGTCTGTATCTTTTGGAAACGATCCGAGACTTCTTCCATCACTGCATACCGGTTGTAGTTAGTAGTTTGGATTCGGCAGTTATCACTTCAGCCCTAAAATATCTTCTCTCCTCCTCGACTCTACTACAGTTCTTCTCTGAGGAAGCAACGTGGATCCGATGTGAAAGATTCAAAATAACTATTATTTTCCTTAGAACTCATCTCAATTCTGTCTTTGAAAATCAAGTGAGAAATCCTGCCGTATAAGGTCAGATACAAATTCTAACAGCCGCATCACATCAATAATCTTAACTGTTAGCGAAAAATCAGAGAATTCAAGTCCGGGCAAGATTCAGAAAAACTATCCACCCTTTCATTTCCAGCAGACTGAGCTTAAACAGTCTTTTCTCGGGTCTCCCCCAAAAGCCTCTGAGGCTGCAGCCGATCCTGACAAAGACGAAGAAAAACTGAACGTGTGCAGTCTGAAATATGCCACTGCTTGTGTGGCAGCGTGGATAAAACACACCACAAACACATGTTTTCAGTAGCTTTGATGATATTCAACCTCTCGGTCTGTCAGGTCATCGCGTAGCAGAGCAAAACACAGAGAAGCAGAACTCAGTTAAACGGCACAGAATTGGTACGCACTCCCAGGAGTTAGAAGATCTGACCCGACTGTGATGAAAAGCAATCGTGTTTTCTCCTGAATCTTAAGCTCTATCACCGTTATCTGTATGACATCCCAAACTCATGTTTTCATCCTTTAATTAGTTAAATTAAATATAGATATTTGCTTTTTTCCCTATAATGAATTTAAAGCTGTATGTTTTTATTTGATGTGTGTGTATGGGCTATGTAAAGCACTCTGAATTGTCTTTGTGTATGAACTGAGCCGTATAAATAAACTTAACTTGTGTTGCCTTCAAGTAGACAATTCAGTGCTTTATTTAATTTCTTTAAAAATGAGGTAAATCATAAAATCCCTGACGTACGTCAGTAGAAAGACGGTCAACTCAGACTGTGCTGGGTCAAACTAATACCCCCTCTGGAATGACCCAATGTGTTTCAAATAATATGATGGCACAGATGTAGATTTGGATGGGAAACATCTCCACGGTGGTTGTAATGGGATGGAGAGAATTAGTCATCTGAGAGCCACCACGAGGTAATCAGCACATGAGCCATTAGCTCGAATCCATACGCTTTTGTTATCTTTAACCAGTCAAGTTCAGTTCCTAAAAACAAAAATATTCCTTCCTATTTTCCATTCACGGCCGTCAGATAAGTGTGTATCAACTGTCGGGAGAGATTAAACGGAAAGAAACAGTCTCTATTGTTGCCATCTGTAAAAAGACACCCTGAGCACGACGTAGAAACCCGAGAAAGAGAATAATGTGGTTTAATCAATTGTTTACAAGATAGAAGCTGTGTTGTTACCTCTTTAACACTACCTGTCTGATTGAGTTTCACTTCCCCCAGGCTTTCCCACAACTCGGGTTTGGAAAAAAAAAAAAAGAGAGCGAGCAGACTAAAATAAAAAAGCAGATTTATTAATTTATTTAAGTTATTTAAAAGGAGAGTCTGGCGTTGATATGCAAGCGGTGTGCCTGATGAGCATGAACAAAACAGAGCGCTGGAGTTTGAATATTCTAAGAACAACTGTATCCGTTGTTGTGTTAATCCTAAATGAAATATGTATTCAGTAAAAGGATTAGGGCGTCCAGTGTCATAAAAGAAACCACTTACCAGCACCAAAGGTAATTTGTAACCTTAGCAACTGCTTGTGGAAATGAATGGGGGATTAGGATTGGCTGCAGCGTTGTCCTCGTGCAATAAAGAAAAACGACCTACACACACTTACACGCGCACACACACACACTCACACACACACACTCACACTACAATATTTGTTAATACTAAATTCAAGCATACTGAGCACATATGCAGGCGTAAAAGCGTTGAAAAAGTTGGGCACAGACACAAAAGGAGGTTTCATACATGAGATTCAAGTTTAAAAAAAAGTGAAACAAGGAGCAAGGAAAACAACAGGATTAAGGAGTGTATGTGTGAAAGAGACGCACAACAAGAAGTTGGAAAATTCAGGAATATCCAGCCTTTTATTTCTCAGTTTCTCTGTTAATTCTTCACTGCCAAAGAAAAGCCGTGAGCAACAGGTCAGAGGATTTGTTACCGGTCTTGTAATGGCAGAACTGAGGCGTTAAGCAGGATGATGCCTTAGGATAAAGCACTCCTAACACATTTTCAGCTGGGGACTAATCATAACCGGTTTGCTTTGTCTGGACATATTTAAGACAACTGTCTAAAAAGGTGTTGATGCATCGGTGTGCGTGTGTGTGCATGTGTCTTGTTTAACAGTTCTCATGAAGGCGTCAACCATACCTGCAGGTTCTCACATTACACTTAATTATGTCGACTGTTTCTTGAACAGACAAGGTGTGTGTGTGTGTGTGTGTGTGTGTGTGTGTGCGTGCATCGCACATATATGCGTCTACACAGGAAGACAAAGGTGCGCAGGCCGACCGAAACATACCGTGAATATCGCTTGAAATATAGCTTGAAGGATACACAAAGACAGACACACAGATGAGGAGATAAGGTCAACAAGGAGGGAGAAAGAAAAAGGAAGCCGGAGAAGGATTATGTTCTAAATAGCCACTTCTGTCTAGTTGCACTGCCTTGTTGGAGACATCTCAAATAGCTAATTGCTTAATCATGTGTAAGTGACAATAGCCCAACCTTGTTCTCATCTATTTTCTTTCTCTCTGCCTTAATCCCTCCGTCGATTAGCGCGTTGCCTCGCTGCACATGTGTGCATTTGTTTTTCACTCACTCCATGTGACTCATCATCTTCCTTATCTTACTTCATACCTTCTTACTTTCTGTCACTTCCTCCGTGAGTCCGGGGAAGCTATTAAAGCGGTGGCAAATGGCTTCTTGGGTGACATTTGCTGACATTCAAGGAAGTGCATTTATCAGTGTACTACAGTTCACCTTGGTGAATGAAATCCATTTGTGCCGGTGAGATGGCCTGGTGGCCTCTCTCTCTCTCCCTCTCTCTCTCTTTCTCTCTCTCCCTCCCTCCATCCATCCGTGTCCCTAAATGGATGCCCAGTGTACGGGGAAATGGCAAGGTGGCGCACGGCTTCGCAGCTGCTCTCAAATGTCATGCTGAAGAAAAAATCTTTAATGGGCTAAGTGTAGCCTTTCCAGCCCTAACTTGTCAGGTAATCAGAAATCTCTCTCTCACTCTCTCTGTCTTTTTCCTCACCCACCTTTTTCTCGTTCCTCAGCTCCCCAGGGCCATGACACGTTGCTAATTACCTGTTATACCAATCGGAGAAAGGGATGGCATGAAAGAGGAAGACTGCTTTTAAAAGATGGGGGGGTATATCTAATCCTCCTCCTCGTCACCTTCATTCAGGCAGGCTGCATATTTTTAGAGTGGTTATGATTATTTATTTTATTTTTTTTTAGCCAAGGCATAACTCCATGCCACTGAAGTCACGTGGAACATTACACCTCTTTTTATAAGTGGGGATTTCTTTCAACACAGCTGCAGGAACCCGTGTTAACCTGTTACGAATCGTCACTGTTTCTCTCAGGAGGGTTTACACCGTGACATAGGAAGGCAGAACAACACACCACTTTTTACCTGCATTTAGCGTGACCAAATGTTTATCGAACACGTGCTGCATAAAAACACTCTTAAACAATGTAATCAAAATGTTATGTATGTTAAAAATGAGTCAACACCGCTACGTGTAACATGAAAAGTGTCGCTTAAAGTGCAGATCGTGTTTGGTGGCTGCAACTTAGCAGGCAGCTCTTATAAAACTTTATCTAGCCAGCCACAAAATTGCGGGAGAACACGTTAGTGTAGTGTCCTAAAAACAGGCTGGGTGGCCGGAGACTCAAATTAATTCTCACGTTATTTCACCTGCTGGATGTAAACAGCGCTTGCCCTATCAGCTATATAAGGTGATAAGTCAGTGACGCGTTTCTAGCTCGTTGCACTCAGCAGACCTTTTTTCCACGGCAGCTATTCTGACATGAGATAGCAGAGTAAACACAGGTGTTGCCAATTATACTAATTAGGTTCAGCTCCATTCAGGTTAATCAGCATGTCTCTGCTACAATACGTGGAATTTTAATTGGTGTCACTGGAAACACCTATGTCGTGCACCTAAAGAAAAAGTTCAGGTTCAGGTTGGGTCCAGTTTTACTTAGTTGTCACTGAAGCAACAGATTAGTAACTGGACCTTGAGTTTAGTTCTTTCTTATTTCTTTTTTCTATTTATTTATTTTATCAAATTTTGTTTGACACTGGTTGATATTTTACTTATCGGTATTTTCATGGAGATTACCAGCTAGAGTCAATTAGAGGTTTTAACGTTTGCAGTAAACGCCACGTCATCATCGTTAATAAAATAAACCTTGCAGATAACTTGCAGTTTGAAATGATATCCCAGCTGAATGACAATCACGCATGTCATAGTTTAATGTGACATGTATTCCTGGCTGAGATTTCCATTGTTCCCTGTGGGTGTCAGGTGACTGACGGTAAACAATGTCAGTGTGAAGTGCACACCCAACTCAGACCGAACAAATTAACGATATAATAAGTGCAATGGCTGGAACAAATAAAATCCTTCTAGGTTGTTTTCCATACTGTGCATAAATGAATGGCTTCGAAAAACAGTGTGTCAGCTCGTTTTAATCACTTCTTTATGTAACAGATTTCGAATGCAGTTTGCTCATTGGGAAATGAAGTCAGCAATTAAGATGGATGAACATATTCTGTTAAAACACCTGTGGATCGGCAGGACCTGCTGAGGTAATCGCCTGCATTGTGAGAAAACTAAGGCAGGCAAGCTGAGGCTGAAAGTAAAGTACATACAATATATTTTATTAACACAGAACGACATTGCTATTATTCTGTTCTGATGGAACTTCTGTTTTTTTTTTTTGTTCCCATTGTCATGTAGATGATTATTTTCCTCAAATAAAATCACTTCTTTTGTGATAAATTCTCTTTTTTTTGTTCCAGGCTGCACTCACGTGCCACCACAATGTTTACGCGCGTATGTGTTTTGATTAAAATGCTAATGCCCGGTGAGGTACTGCTCTCCAAAGTGCTTTGTGCCGGACAATAGCCCAGGTCAGTGTGGTGAGGCAAGCGAGGGAACGCCGATTGTGGGAGAGGTGCGCGGAGGTCAGGAGCAGCCATGAAGCTAACACACTCAAGCCGTCGGACACAATCACATGTGCGAATACACACACACAGGCACATTCAAATAGTGGCGTAAAAGCATGCGGCGTGAACAGAAACAGGTACAGGAACGCACAAGCGCGGCCTGCCTGGTGGTGAACGCCGTACACGCGCACATGCAAAACGCCCATTCAGTAGCAGGGTGTAATGTTATGTTCCTGGAGGCAGAATGTTAAGACCAAACAGCAGAAGGAATAGATGACACGAAAGGAGACGCGAGAAATCATGAGTGGCGGGAAGAGCGACGTGCGGCGAGAGGGAGGGGAGAAGTAAGGACTGATTGATTGATTGATTTGACCTTTCTGTGGTGCTCCATCATGAGGAAAACTTTCAGGTTTAACTTTTTAGATAAATAAATTGCATAGCAGCCGAGCCATCTTTCTTTCTCACTGCACATTTCAAAGTACAAGCCAAGACACAATTATGTAGTCTGAGTGACATTTTGGCAATCGAATAACATCATGTTGAAATGCAAGCTAAGTAGCAACTCCAGAAAGTCAACTCCATTTCTAATACTGAGTATAGATAAATATATATATATAAATATATAGATTTTTGTGCTGTTTAAACTATGCATTTCTTAAAATATATGTAATACAAACAAAATTGTTGTTGTTGACACAGAAAGGTACTGTGTTGTAAAATGTGTTGAACAAAAACAGATGGAGGAAGGAGGTTTTTCTCTGAAGACATTCACGAGGAATCACGCTGGTGACTCTTCCACAGGTGAAGGTAATGTGTTTGTTGTCGTACGTTTGATTGACCGAAGAAATGCCTGTGCCATCTTACCACAGTTTGAGAGTCGCCGCTGTAACTCACATTAAAGCAACATGGTGCTGAGAGTGTATCTACACAGAATGCATTCATATGCATGTACATGCATCCGTGCATCACCTCTCCGCGCATACCTAAAATACACACAAAGGCGCACAGTCCAAACTCTCCTGATTGCAGGGGCTTTATTGTTGTTTTCAGTTCTGCAGCTGAGCCTGAATACGCGAGGGTTTATGAGTTTGCCATTTATTCAGACAGCCCTGTGTGCTGCCTTTCCAGAAGACCAAACCCTTTAAAAGTCAGCCCTTTCTTCCGCCCCACATTCTGGCCTTTCATAGTGCTTGGCCTCTTTATTGATAAGCGGGTTTTCTATTCAGGGGAACACGGACTGACGTACAAAGACTTGAGAACAGGGAACGACCTTTGTGGTCACACATCATATGAGAGAAATAATTCCATTTTCCGCGGCTTCTCTGTATAAAGATGCAGGTCTCACGCTGCTGATGCATTGTACCACAACAAGACTGCGGGGAGGAGCAGGAGACAAAAACGCGGGGACAACTTTATCTTTTCTTCCGTCCTCGCTCTCGCCGGTTTCTGTCTCTCCTGCCCTCCCTCTGGGTGGCACAAATAGGGGTCTCTTACTGTGCAACACGGGTGCTGTCAGGGATTCATCCCCACACAGCAGAGTGAGACCCGTCTCACAGGGCCCTGTGTGTGTTTGTGCGTGTGTGTGTGTGTTTGTGCATGCAGAACTATTAGCGTAGCTCAACAGCTCCAAGAAAAAGGCCACAAAATATCTTGTCCACACCTTTCCCCAGACAGGCTGTCCACCAAGTGCTTTTCTGTGTTAGTATCTGGGACACGTGTGTGTGTATGTGTGAGTGTGTATGCATGTGAGTTTGTGAGCATACCCCCTGCAGACTTTGCTATGCTACCGACAGTGAGTTGAAGTGAACATGACTGAGTGCCTGTCTCAGTTATGATAGGGGAGGCCGATAAAATGCCTGTCTGGCTAAACAGCCACCTGTCCACTCAGGACAAACAGACATATTCATTTCTGTGGACAGTTTTTATGCTTACACTGTTTCTTCCACACTTCACGTTTATCAGAAGCACCAGACAAATAAAAAAACACCCAGATACAGCAAAATCACCAGGGTTAAAATGAATATCCTAAAAACCACGTTCAGATAGAAATGATTTAGACTAGTTGATGTAAGAATCTGAATACCTTTAAATCTGCCCTAATTTGGTTTATTCTGCTATACCCTGTATATACCTATTTAGTCTTATTAAAGCTGCCAATGAGAAATTAAAATAATAAAATGTGCTTTTCTTGCTTTCGTATTTTAAGATAGTGACAGCAGAGAGAGGCAGGGAAAGCAGGAGAGAGAGGGTGATGAACTGAAGCGGGTCACAGAACAGATTCAAACCCGGGCCGCTGCAGTAAGGATTCAGTCTTGATATATGTCCTCTACCAGGTGAGCTACTCGTACACCCACTGTCAAAGCTTAAACACAGATTCACAGATCACTGCTGTTTGCAAATTCTAGGGAAAAAAAGGGGCTCTGGCACCGTCATGCATTTGTGATATTGACTAACAATGTCACGGTTATGGGTAGACAATGCAAAGCTCTTGGTGAAGAACTGACTTGGAGCACAAGACAGGCGGTGTTTTCTAACTAGAGTAAACCAAAAGCCGAAATCTGGCAACATGAATTACGTATGCAAAACGAAAAAGAAAGTAATCTGGCCAATAATTACATCTCCCTTGGCTAACTAGTAGCATGTACGTGTATTTTGTAGGAGAAAGGGTTGCAAAGACACTCACTGGCCACGCATCCATTTACACACATGAATGTACACACAGACACAGAAAGACACGATCAAGTATCTCTGTTCCTCCTTAATGAGAAAAAGCATATCTGCAGTTTGATTTGGTAATTATTGATTATTAGAGGGTACACTGCCTCAGAGTTCTTAGGAGGGTGATGGGGCCATGGTGATAAGCTGCAGTGCCGCACTAATGGTGCCATCCACTAGCACGACGCTTCAAAGATGCTGGGAGTGGCAGCCATGACACTTTGAGGCTCCGCTGAGGAGGCCGAGCAGCAATCATAATTGTTTCTAGATCAAGAAGGCCGTAATTAATTTTCCTGTCTTGAAGTTCGGCAAAGGGGAATAATGGCTGTTGGTAAAGAGGAGACAGTGGAGGGATTGTGTGTATGTGAGCGCGTGTTAGCGAGCGTATATGTGTGTGAACGCAGTGAGTGTGTGTTTGCATGCGCGCCGTGTGTGTGTGTGTGTGTGTGTGGGCCGTAGCTCCTCTCAGAGCGCCTGAGTAATAATAAAAGCTGTGCAAAAGCAGTAAGGACGGGAAAAAATGAAGCTTGAAGCATATTTAGATGTTTAACTACGTGCCGCCTGTCCGCAACAGGGGCCAAGGTGGTGTGTGTGTGTGCACATTTGTGCATGTGTGTGTCTTAACGCCATCCCATTGCGATGGAATTGAAATGCCGTAACAGCGACAGTTTGTCCGGCTGTTTCTCTCCACTTAATAGTTCTACTGCGGCGGTATTTAATGCAAGGGGCCCTGGCTTTTAAAAACTATTTAAAAGAACGCACACAAATCACAGTGTGCAGAAAATGACCGTCTTAATGAAAACAGTGTTCCCTCAACACTGCCCTGCGGGAGGCCCAGGACCTGGGGGAGTACTTGGGAATGCAGGGCCCACAGGGTGCAGAATAATGACCATGGAACCTGGATTGCAGAGTGCACGCTTGTTATGCTAAAAGGCAGAACTGGTAGCCTAAGGGATGAGATGGGAGGGAAGGAACATACATACATAAACATAGGGAGGGGACAGCCGTTCTTTAATAACCTCTGGTAAATTGTGCCCGAGGTAATTAAGGTGCCCAGGAGGAACGAAGAAAGAAGACACTTTAAGGCAGCTTCGGGTTTTTAGAAAGTTGCTTCAACAAGTTTGGAGATCCAGAAGAAAAATGACAGATGAAGGTCAGTTTATTCACGTCAAGACCAATCATACGGCGAACATAATGTGCATTTTATTGAAGTGTGACTGCCCTCAACAGTTGTTTGTTCATTTATTTGATTCTTTGTTAGAATTACCTGTTGCAGGCCCGCCAATAATGACCGATTTCTCTAACACTTCATGCACAAGGTGTTAGACTTTCACATTGAAGACAATAGCGCATGTCATGCAGTCTGTGTTGATTTCTTGTAACCACGAAGGCTTCAGTCTGATTTAGCTGCGTGAACCTAACCTAAATTAATTCAGAATTTAAAAACAGCTGACATACATGATGAAACAATGAAATCACTGCATTATCCTGCCATAATATCAACAGGTGCACACTGGTAGCTACTGTCCATTTTCCTGCCCCGTCTTCTCACGGTGTTTTCTTCATATTTAACCTCAACGTGAACCAAATGTGGTGTGACACCTTACAAATATCCATAACAAGGATTGAGAGTGTTATTTCCTGTTGTGGGTGTGCGTGTCCGTGTATGTGTGTGTGTGTGTGTGCGTGCGCACGCAAATGGATTCATGTTTTACAATCTCTTGACTTAAAGTAATAAACAAAGATTGCTGCCAACAACGTGCGGCGATGAAGGTGATGATGATAGTGATGCTGCTGACAGATTTGATGATAAGACAACAGCTGTCACTGATGATGACTGCGATGACAGTGATGCTTCCTTTGTGTGTGTGTGTGTGTGTGTGAGTGTGTGTGTGTACTTTTTTTTTCTTTTCTTCATCCTCAGATTGGATTCCAGAGCAAGAAGGTGTGTTGCTAATCTTTGCAAGAATGTCAGGTGTGTGTGTGTGTGTGTGTGTGCGTGCGCGTGTGTGTGTGTGTATGACAGAGAGAGCGTTGATTACACCCTCCTCTCCAACACCGAGAGCCGACATTTCTCAAGTGTGTGTAATTATAGTGAGCACACAGCCTCCTAAGCATCCTGTCAATCTGAATCAGAAAGAACACACACACGCACATGTACACATGCACACAAACACAAAAAAACTATTGTGTTCCGAGTGTGTGCTTTCAAGTGTGTGCAATTAGCCCGTGTGTGTGTGTGTGTGTGTGTGTGCATGCACTTGTATGTGCTGGTGTGTGTGTGTCTTATTTTAGGCCTGCGAGCCTCTATCCTATGTGAGAATTTGGCTCCAGAGATTGTGTACATGTCTGCACAGAGCCGGCTCCGTGCTTCTCCTCTTGCACAATGACAAGGTTTGGATTTCAAACACACACACACACACACACACACACACACACACACATACAGACTCACTGTCAGGTGCTAAATAGAGGCTATCCTGATTACGCTTTTAGCTTATAGCTCAATCATGGCCTAAATGAGTATCTAGGCCCAAGGCCAAAGCTGTCGAAACGTCTTGTTGTCTGAGAATTCAAGTCATGAAAATAGTGCGGGTTCACAGCTCACCAGTCAAACGCTGCTGGACGAACATGCGGATGATTCTGTAAACTCTGGATTAGGTTCGATGACAACATTTTTGAGAGTTCACTGTCAACATTTAAAATCCAGTTATGGTTAGGCAGCAAAAACCACTTAAGGTTTGGAAAGATAATTGTCATTGCTGTCACACAACTTTCTTGACGGATCCTGTAAATTCCTGTTGAATAATTGTTAAAAATGATTTTAGTAAGTACGTGGTGCTGACTCTGGAACAAAAGCCAGGGGGGGTGGAGGTGTTTCACCTCAATATAATCATCATTAAATAAACACAAATCAAAATATTTACTGATGTTAGATGGATGAGGCATAAACTGGACACCCAACAGCGCTGATGAGAAAGCAATTAGCATTTTTGCATGTCAATATTTATGATACTAATGATTATAAAAAAGGTTCCTGATAAATCTGAACAACTTTTCATATTAGTAATGTCTATTCTAAATTACCATTTGAAAATGAAAAATCTACTTGACAGGACTTTTTTTTTTTTAAACTGATCTGATGCAAGAGGACAAGAGTTGTTTTGTTGTTGTACCTCTCTCCCGTACGTTGTTTAATGTGTTAAACATATTCATGATGGAAACCCCCAGCGGCTGCTTGATTTTCCTCGCCTCACTTTCTCCCTCTTGCTATGAATTAAACAGAGAGATAGCGAGAAGAGGGTGGTGGAGACAGATAGAGAGGGAGAGAGTTAGCCGCAGAGAGAGAGAGAGAGAGAGAGAGAGATGTGGTAAATTACATTGTCAATTCAAATCCTGCCACTAATGCATCTCATTGAGTTTGTGTTGCTGTCGTCCCGGATGCTCAGTTATCTGTGTCAGTGCAGCCAGCGGAGGAGGGCTGCCATGTTAAAAGCCCTGCGAAAACGCAGCGCAAAGTTTAGCTAGCCAACATGCCCAGAGCCAGGGCGCGAGAGGAGACACAGCAGAGATGAAGTAGACGTGCGAGACATGAAAAATTCATCTTTCCTACATGAGTGTGTGTGTGTGTGTGTGTGCGCCTGCAGAGCTATATCAGTTTAATTACAGCTAGAGCCCCGGCCTCCATTCCGACACGGCCTCTTTCCTGCGTGAATTAAAACATCTATGTAACTTCTCTCCCACACACACACACTACACACACATAATTGACATGCACACGCACTCAAAAGTACCCGTGCTACACATGTGCACACTCCCCTGTTGTAGTTGTCATCCCCGGTTCGCTCCCTAACCCTCCCCCCTCCTCCTCCTTCCTCCTTCACCACCAGCAGCCCCCGTCCCTGTTCCTCGTCCTCCAAACTATTTGAAAATCAATTATCTCAACAAACCAGCTGTAAGGAGTGGGTGCCAGCCACTTACTCCTGAAGTGAATAACTTATTTGAAATTCATTATTGTGTCGAGCGGTGCGACAGGGCCCTCCAAGACTCTGCATTTCCCATTCCCCTCTCTCTCTCTCTCTCTCTCTCTCTCTCGGTGACTCTCTTTCTTTACATAAACTAACTGTGCTGGACCGATCATTTTTTTTCCTTCTCTTTCACCTTCTCCTCCCCTCCTCCTGTCATGCAATTTTAACCAGCTGAGCGCTATGAACGTGAACACACACTGACTTGACACACGCACACACAAAGCTCTCTTGATTGGTTCACCTCATTTATTTATCGCATGCAAATCACGGGACGCCCAGAGATGTTTTCTCTCCTGCCTGCTTCTACGGGCATGAATATGGATGTTGTCAGCACAGTGAGGTTGAAAACTGGGAAGGATGGGTGTCCACATGGACATACATTCTACATTTTTTTTTTCTTTTACTCATCAACATTTATTACCTTGATAATGTTCATATTTATAATATGCTTAAATGTAGTCGTACTGAAGTGCAACAACATGACACCGGTAGAATTTCACCATAGTATGCTCTGGTAGTCTTGCTGGTTAGGTGTGTCTTTAATCTTCAATAAATCACCAACAGTGCCACCAGCAAACTACCCTAACACCATCATAACTCCTCCTCCATGGGAACCACACACACAGATACCACGGGTTAACCTTCTCTGAAACATGCCGGGTTGAAAGCAAAGATCTTTAAAAATTTGGATTCATCAAACAGAAATACACATTTCCACTGGTCTAATGTCCATTCATCCAAACATTTATCTTTTTTTTGTTAGTCTCCCTTATTAATGCTCTTTTTGCAGCAATTTGACCATGAAGACCTGACTTGAATCTGCCCGCCATGCCAATGTGAGCAGATACTTACACAGAATGAGACAATTAAAATGTATAGAAATTAAAGACAGTAGTGTTTTGTATGAAGTACATCAGTGCATTGTTGCAGAGAAACTGAGAACTTGCAAAACATGTAATACCAGAGTAAAAAAAAGCCTGACTCTGTAAGAGGCTGCGCTGGCTACTAACCTTTCTCAAAGTCTGTTTTTGTGTTGAGAAAAATATGCGATCCTCCGATGTGCTTTCAGATACAACTCGGTGCAGGAGGAAGCAGGGAGCTTTGTCTTTTAGATCCTCATTAAGGCCCCTCATCTTCTTCTCCACAGATTGAGTGTTTTGTCATTTGGGTGTGTAATCAGTGGATGTTTTATCTCACTGTTTTATCTACAATAGAAAACAGACACGAATGGGGGAAACTCATTGTCGTCTGCTATTATCAACAGCAAGTTTAATTAAAGCTGCAAGCAGCATTGGACAGGGCCCTCGCACTCCCGCGCAACTCGACGGGCTGGCAAGTCGGAAGGCACCAGGCGAAAAACGGCGCAGCCTTCTACGCTTTCAAAGCATTTCGCTCAATTGACCACACACATTAGCCAGAATTGGGACAAACGGTCAAATGTGACGGAGCGCCACGCCCACATTCTTTCATCAAAATTTACAATTTTGATAACTTTTACTCAGGACGTCTATATGAACACATCTACCAAGTTTGACAACTTTCCAATAGTCAATTGGATAAAATCCCTAGGAGGAGTTCGTTCAAATAGGACCCCTTGTCAACCAGACCGATACACAAAGAATTGTGATTTTGTGACCAACATCTCACGGGTTTCGAACCCATGACTTCAGAACTTCTAAGGAGCACTCCAACAACCTGAGCTGTTGGTTCACACAGGTAGCAATCATGTCTTTGTGGTTTTCACTCTCTCATTTGGACAGGCACCTCAAAAGTGACCAACATCTCACGGGCACACAGTGCGTGCTCAGGCCCTAATTAATTATCGTTCGCTGAGTGCTTATTCAAAGGTATCACTTGTGAAATTGTTTTTCCACAATAATCGGAATGAAAATCCATCCATCTCCTTTAACTGTCCCTTTATCAACAATATTTGGATCCAAGATAACCTTTTATTTCTCTCAATATTTTGAGAGTAGCCATAAACAGCAACATTTTTCACTTTCGCTGCAATGCAGTGGAACATCATCCAGCAGCACGCTGCAAATCAAATGTTTCATTTTTGTAGAATACTTCATACTCATGGCTGTATTACTCCCACACCTTCCTGGACCAGATGTTTTTCCTAGGACATGAAGTGACAACCTTGCGATTTTTTAACGCAGTTAAGTTTTTTGTCTGCCTGTCAAGTTTTTTTTTTTTTTTTTTTTGCCCAAATAGCCAGCAGTCTTGTGACCAAAAGGAGAAAAAGTCCCTGAAGCCAGGCTTCAAATCTTTGTAAAAGGCTCTTCTCAGAAGAGTGGAGGTTGTTTTCTCAGCAGATTAATGCCTGTGGTTTTGGAATAACACAAATGCACTTGCCAAAAAGCTTCTGACTGAGAGGAGAGACATGCACAGTTACAGTAAAATGACAGTATTACTATGAGTGTGCGCGAAGAGCGGTTCGCTTTTCGTTAATTAAAACTTTTAGCTTTCATTAAAATTAATTGGAGGGAGATGCTCCCGGACGTTCAGCGGATGTGGAAAGTTTCCAAGGTTGTTTTTATGTTGTACGGAGTCAAACAGCACACACAGGGTAGCGGTATGTCAAGGACATCAGCGCTGTGGCAGGCTGAGAGACACAACTCTAGAAGCACTGTGAGTTGATGCAATGTCACAACTGCTTTTAACCTTTCTTTCAGACTTTCTTACTTTCCTACCCCTCTTGTCGCCTTCTCGCTCTCATTCCCCTCTCCTTTTTTTCTCTGTCTGTCCTTCTTTCGCCGACTGTGTATGACTTTCCTCCTCGCCACATACACCGCTTCGATAAAGAGAGAGAGAGTAAATGAGTGTGACAGGGCTGTCATGTATGTTCCAGCAGAGACCAGCGAGGGCCACCGCAGAGACAGGAGGTGTCATATCCTTACATCTCTCTCTGTTTCTGCCACCAGCTGGACTCTCCTTCTCTCTCCTTTTATGTCACACTCTATCTCTTTCCCATCCTTTTACGTCCTCGGCGTCTCTCCTCCCTTCCTGCGTTACGTTTCCACTGTCACACCTCTCGGCTCTTTACCTCTACAGATCTCTCGTGGTTCTCCATCTAGGACGACACCCACACTAAGTCAGCTAAATTTCAAAACGGTGCTTACGTGTGGATACATGCTTTTAGGTTGTTTTCGTAAAGGACTATTTGAAAATGGTCTCCCCCCCCCCCTTGTGGTTAGCAAATCATGTGTACATCTGGTCTAGTGACACTCTCTCTAAGTCTAAGCTCGCTTAACCACCGAGTTTCGTGCAGCTCGGTGTGAGTGTACGCCACGTTTGGAGAGGCTGTGTGATGAAAGCAGGACATCAGCCGTTCAGCAGCAGCTCCAATCCTCCTTCGGTGTCTACGATCGTGGTTACACTTGAAAAGACAACTGTATCGATTAAAATAGAAGCATATCTGTCGAGTCAGACAGACGAGATGGACAACTGAAAAACATCCTGTACAGACATCCTGTAACACAAGAGTGGGTTTTATCTTTTATTGCCTCTTCACAATATTTCTGCCTAGAATAGAGAATTAAGACAAACAAACACGGGAAGCAAGCACAACAGTTGTGGCTGTGAAGGGCGGCCTCTCAACGAGATTTTCTAACCCGGACCTCGTCGCCATTGTCATTTCCTCTGTCTCTCTCTACTTCACTCATCCCATTGTGTCCTTTTAATTTCTTTTCCTTTCACTTGTCACCACGCGCTCTCCGTCACCGACAGCAATTGGCATCTGTGGTCGTGCATCAATGCGTATTGTGGCCTGTATGTATATGCACGCTGAGCGGTTGTGCTGCACACATGAATAACACACCTACTGTACATTGTGTATGTACATGTGTGATTTCAGCCTCTGGGCAACTCAGGAAATCGGTCAGCTGAGCCATCAGAGTAAAAATGGGGTCAAATTGGCCTTTCAACCGGCCTTAATCTTCCAATCATTCCTAAAAAACCCGGCTGCCACTTCACGGCGCAGCTCTACTCTCAAACCAACAGCAAATAGTTCATTTTAGCATTTGATGAACACACAAATACACAATGGGACCTATGCCGAGAGCTCATCTGTGCGTGTTCTGTGCGAGTATGTTGAAAATGTCAATCCACGCTTGTTGTGTTTGCCTTCATCTCTCTCTCTCTCTCCGTGTGTGCGTGATTTGTGCTCATTTTCGCACATCCTTTCTTGCGCTGAAGTTCTGCATTTGAGTGCAGTTTGTTTGCATTGGCAGTGAGTGAGGGATAGCCGCGATCAATGCCAGAACCATTACGGGACGCGCTTTGAGCGGAGCAGCCCCATTTTAAGCAATTTGGCAGTGGCCGAGCCCTACATATGGAATTATTTGATCAATAGCCTTGTAGCTTGATAGAGAGGAGTAAATTATATGATCGAATATTGTGTACAATGTCGCTACCTGCTCACTTCGTTGAGAGCCTCTGTTTGTGTTTGATTCTTTGTGTGCGTGAATTAGTGTTTGTGTGCAGACATGCTAGCGCTCGTGTAGGCGCAGATATGTAATCCCTGAGTGCTTTTGTGTATACATTGTCGCCGCGCTGCTGTTGCACGCCTTTTTTTTTGTGATAAAGGGCTTGTTTCCTCTGGCTCTTTCTATATTGTCCACTTGCTTTCTGGACACAATATGCTCCGTCTTTAGAGTGGAAACAGACAGGGATATCAAATGGCAGAGATGAAAATAGAATGAATGGGGAGTACGGGGAGACAAGCTAAATTATTGATATGTATCATAGTGCCTATGAACTCACAACACACCGAGCCATCTTCAGTGGCTATTCACCTCCGGTACTCTCACTCACGCTCACAAGCACAAGCCTCTCATACTGCCAACATGTATAATACGTGTCCAGACACAGAGATGCGCACATACAAATGCCTGCTTTAAAGGAACACATGAGCTGAAGTGGCCCCGAGTATAGGAGAATACTTGTAATACACACACACACCTCT
Source organism: Nibea albiflora (assembly GCA_014281875.1). Taxonomy (NCBI): domain Eukaryota; kingdom Metazoa; phylum Chordata; class Actinopteri; family Sciaenidae; genus Nibea; species Nibea albiflora. The sequence continues at coordinate 7,102,898 of CM024797.1, forward strand.
ATTCTGAGTCCACGTCCGTCTCTGTGGATGAGATCACTACCCTCTCTGTCACTCCGAAACACTGCCTGTGTGCATCTAAGCCTGAGCGTGAGTGGCGTACATCAGGGCGAAGCGATACCTCTCCTCATTGTAGGTTCGCGGTCGCTTACGTGTCACGAAACTCACCGAGAGACGGAGTGAGACGGCCTGATAGCCTGGCAGAGAGGCCTCGGCTTGAGCCTGATTTGTTTTTGTTTTGTTTCGCTCTCTCTCTCTCCTGTCACACGGTAAAAGTTGAACCCATCCAGGGGAACGATGAGCAAACGACACGAGGAGGTTGGGGTAGAGAGAGAGAGAGAGGGGTTGGGTGGGTGGATGGATGGATGGAGGTAAGGACAGAGGAAGGAGGGGAGATGGGGGGGGGGCGGGCGGGAGAGAGAGAGAACGACACAAAGGAGAGCCTGTCACACTCACTTAGATGCTGAAATATTAAAGTGAGCAGTCAGGTTGTAATTTTCCTGAGAAAGCCGAGGGAAGGGGGGGGGGGGGGGGGGATAAGTGAAGCGAGAGAAGGAGGGAGGCGGCGGGGGGACGGGCGATAGAGACGCAGAGAGAGGAAAGGTATCACCGCTGATCTCTCTTTCCTCTCTTCTCGGATGAGACACAGGCACACTTTTAATACCACTACTTTAATTAGCTTGGCTTTATACGGTCTGTCTCTCTCTCTGCTGCTCCTCTTCTCCGCAAGACGTGAATAATTCAGCAGGAATGGTGTACCGCTGCCTGGAAAAGACAGCAGGCCCGGCGATCTGCAATGTATCTGTGGAAAAGAAGCAGAGAGAGAGAGAGAGGGGCCAGATATAGTGCGACACCAGACTTCAAACCTCAAACCTTTTGTCCCAATCAAATGTTTGTTTTTTTAAATCTTTGCAGACAGTCTGCTGTTATATCAGCATGCAAAAATACAATATGAAATATTCTGATTTGAAATCTGTATTATGTCAGGTAACATACACACTCTGCTATCCAGAGTGAAACACGATGGGAATATAATTTTGCCTTTTTAAATAATTTCTGATTTGTTTTTGTTTTTTTTAAAAACAAGATGTTGATTCAACTTCATGGTGATGTTAGAGGCTACTGTGATGCTGCTGAATGCGTTGCCTGATACCGAGAAGTGTTTCTTATCTTCATTGATAGAAATGGGAATGGACCAAAGAAGTCAAAGTTTATGTTTATGTGCATAATTTCATATAAATTGTGAACTGAAGAGAGAAAAAGAGTCCACTACTGCATCAGCCATGAGTTTTATACCTGATAAACCCACTAGACAACTCATATTTTTACAATATAATTATATATATCGCAATATATTCTGCAGTTCCCAGGAAAAGGAACACAGCGTGTGTGTTTGGTGGTTATATATGAATGTCAAGGTTTGTCTTGCATGCGTTTCTTTGTATGGGTGTGTGTGTGTGTGTGTGTGTATGCATGTCAGACTCTGCTTAGCTCACCAATTTGGCTCGTTGAAGATGATATGCCAGGACACTGCCGGTTGGTGGTTTTGGTGATGGGTGGGGTGGGGAGAAAGATGGAGTGATGGGAGATACGGTAATGCAGTTTCTCTCACATCATATTGATAGTGTGTGTGTGTGTGTGTGTGTGTGTGTGTGTGTGTGTGTGTGCATTTGTTATGACAGCCTATCAACGTGCTGCCCCAACTCCCAAAACCACTCCTGTCCCATCTTCCCCAACTAAGCATCATCACTGTCTGGATGGGTATACTTGGTGACTGAGGAGGCCGCAGTGTGCTTAGTGGCCCAGACAAGGTGAGGGTTTCTGGGCCAGACTGAGGTGGGCTGTCCCCCGTGTCAGCCCTGGAGCCTTCACTGTCACTGCTAGAGGGGAGATGAAGGAGGACGGAGCCACACAGCATGATATAAGCACTACTATGCCTCTAGTCGTCTTTCAGCTTCTCAAGAAGTTTTAATGAGTTGAGAATAAATAGGATTCCTCTTCCTCTCACTCTTGCTCTCTTTTCCATCTTTGTCTCCCCTTTGTGCGACTTGTCTCCATTCCAATCATAGCTCGCTTCAACGATCGCTGAGTCACGTCTGAAATAGAATCGACATGGCAGCCTGAGTCAGCCAGGACAGCGAGCCGAGCGCAGATTAGTCATCCTGGCGAGGTGCTTTTGTCCAGGGACGGTGACAGATCTATGAAATGAACGGAAGAGTGATGCACCGGGGGTGTCTGCCTGTCTCAACCAGGGATTACAGATACTCCCGAGTGTGCGTGACCGTGGTTGTGTGCGTGCGTGTTTGTGCCCACCTCTATAAAAAGACATGACTCCGCGGCTCAATCTCGAAATCAAAGGCAGAATTACTTTGGAGTGTGCTTTGTTGTCTCCTTCCTTTCAGAGTGAGCTGGACACGTCTGAAACAACATAAAACAGTGAGCTATCTGGACGTGGGCTGGGTCAGAGAGAGCGCAGTGAAGAGCGCAGATCGCCATCTTGTACTGGTTTATTTGCATGTGTATGCAGTGAATTCCTTCTTTGCTGGCTACAAGCAGGGCAACAACTTGTCTCACAGTCGTGAGAGCTGTTTTGGAGCCTCCCAATCAAACATGATCCGCTGCCACTAATCTTGTTTGCGACTAGATCGGTCACCGTAATCCTTTCCACAACAAATAGGCTTCCACGGCTGACAGTGAAATCCACCCCTGACCGGGTTGAAATGGGCTCTCACGGTATCACCCGCTGAAAATCTGTCAACAGGAGATGCCTCCTTTATCTGCTTCCTATAACTTTGTCGAAGAGAAAACACCTCTTTTATATATATCGTCCACTGTTATCACTCATTATCGCACATTGTGCGGTGCTGTTGTTACTGCGTAACAGGGTGCACAAACAAGCATTCATCCCTCAAGAGAATAAGACATAAGCTGCTCGAGAGCTTGTTGTGATTATATTATTATTATAATTGTTTCAAATGAATAACCAAATATTATTTCGTCTGTCATTTCACATCTAGGTTCAAAGTTTGATTAAAGTTTCGTTGCGCCCGTGTTTATTTAACAAACTCCCATTGCGAACGAGTCCTGTTTCTATTGCTTATTGATCAGGGCAGTCGCAATCACCGAGGACACCGAGGCCCTTTATCTTTTATGTTTTTTTCAGGGTGTTTTAGGTACCTGTGGGAGAGTTCGAACAGCTGAAATTACACATAGTGAGCATACAGGCTCAATTCGATGTTTCAGAACTCAATAAAAGACTTTCTCCACCCGTACCAAAAAAACCCAAAGAAAAACATCAGTGTTTCCTACATCAAATGTTATTCCTTGCAGTGTGGAGATGGATTTGACCCTTTGTGTATCAAAAATATTTACAGAACATGTAACAGTTAACAGAACGGATGAAATATGACATCCATTTAGACAGTTTTCCACTTTTATTTACTACAATCCTGGCTACAGTCCTGTTAACTGATGTTCTACATCTTTATATTTGATTCAAGACTTCAAGCTCACAAACTCTGAGAAGAAAAAAGGATTATAGCACAACTACGGAGGAACCAGGAGCAGGTTTTTCCCGATCATCTTGGGGCTTATTGAATCAGTAAAATAAATAAATACTAATAATACTCCAGACACGTTTGACGTAAAAATACTTTTCTATCAGCCTAATACAAAATACAAAACTCACTTGGGAATAAAATAAACTAGCGATAACCCCCCCCCCCAAGACAATTAGATTTGCTCTCCCTCATGTTAATGTACAGTAGAAGTGACAACATGTTTATGTGAATGAACAGGTTCTAAAGCTGCTTGTTGGACAGTTTCCCATGGAAACAGATGGCCTCAGCATTGCTGTTAGTGTTGTGTTGACAATAGAAATGTCCTGGCTGATTTAGGGACTTCAGAGTGAGCTGTCGTGTTTTGATGACACACACACACACACAAAGAGGAGCACACACTCACACAACCTTGCCCCCCTCTAACCTGGACCGAGGAGGTGTATGTGAGCGAGTGAGCGATTAAATCAACTTTCATTTCTAATTCCCCTCAGACCCCCCCGAGGTTATCCTGCACCATCGCTGCTGAGGGATGAGGAGAGGGACGGATGGGTTTGGCGGACAGGATGTCAAAGAGAGGAAGATTGGCCACTTTTGTAGTTTTAACTGACGTACATGCAAAGTATCACACACAAAGCGTAATGCCTTTTAGTCACGGCAGAGGTTTTTCCTTGACATCGCTTGATTTTTTTGTCTCTCACGTCTTACACTGAAAGGTCGTGCGGGTCGTGTGTGTTTTCCGCCGGTTGTGGCTTCAGGGAAGAAAACTGTCTGAGTGCAGGAGCTGAATTATAAATCTAAATATATACATAAACCTTGGTCTGTTGTCTGTTTGTGCTGCTCCGTGGTAGAGCTGGGCATTTGCTTAAAAGCCTCAGCGTTCAGATCACTCCGTCCCACGGACTTGCAGGTCAGCTAAAACTATTTAAATGCCAAGACACTTTGGAGGATCCAGGCTGTTTTACATCGAGGTATAGACTGAGGTCACTAAAAGCAAACAATACTGTTTTCACAACAGGAGCCTCTGCTGAAGCTTGTTGAGTGGGATGTCAATCAAAGCTTATGTAGGTGTATATAAGGATTTGTTCAGTCAATGCATTTACAAGCACTGACTGAACAAACACTGTAATATTTGGATTTACCGCGACTACCACAGAGTATTAACTGACTTTAAGTAGTTATTTCACTCGCACTGCGCTGTGACTGAATCAAACACTGATTAACAAAGCCACGCTACTTTTGAATAACCGTTATATAGTTTTTTTTTTGCTTGTTTTATTCATGAATCACAAAGACATGGAGCAGACCAAATGCAAATCAGCTTGTTGGAAAAAGAGCCTCATGGCTTAGGGTGGTAAAACATATTACTTGTTTTTTTTTTGGGAGTCAAAAACAACAAACTGTGCGTGTACACATTACAGCCTGGCACTCCTACACTCCCGCAGGCTACAAATATTTACTGGCTTCGACCAGAATACTGCTGCGTAACAACTTGGGTGTCATTTTCATAGTCGGGATCTTCTTTTTATAACCGTTATGACTTCATGAGAAGTAACTGCGATCTGACAGATTGTAAACAAGTCAACAGTTCAGCCAGACTTTATCTGAAGAGCACACAAAATGCCATCCTCTTTGCACAGGACAACTGTACAGCAGATGCGATAGGTCAACCAGGAAGACTGTGGACTGTTTGAGTAATATTTTTACTATTTGCATTTTCTCTTCCACATAAGTTTGCTAACCTGTTTGACTGCCTGGCTCGTGTTTATTTTAGCAACATTGTTGCACTCCTCCTCTACCAAGTTGAAGTAACCAGAACTCTCCTTTAAACAATTTCATTGCAACCTTGCTCGACAAAGTCGAGTTACTGCCAACCTTGCCAACGGCAATAACTGAACTGTTACCATAGACGCGTTTTTTTTTTTTTTTTTTTGACGTTGAATTACAGTACTTATGGTCTGCGAGTATACTGAGAGTCTTTTCATAATGTCAAGATCAATGTAAAGATGACATCTAAGTAGTTTTACAATCGGTAATTGTGCACTCAGCCCCACAAAGGTGTAGTTTGAGTGAAATCTAGGTATGAAATGCCATCAGTTTAAAGCACATCCACAAATGGCCGCTAACAGGAATTCCAAGGCTGTTGTAGCAAAAGCTGCTTCATAGCAGCCTTCATAATTTCATACGCACACATAAACGTACACTCGTCAATCCGAGGCTGAGTCAGGCAAGAGGGGAGTTGTGTTTTTATGAAGAGTGATTTTATCAGTCTCGGACCCTTCTCCTCCACCTATGCTGCCCTAGTCCTTTTCTCCTTCCCCTTCCTCCCCTCTGTCCTCCCCCTTCTCCTCCCCTCCTCCTTTCATTGTGGACGGTGGTGAAATATCAGTATTGTTTACGCAGAAGATTAGGGCAGAATTGGGCAGAAGGCGGTTGTTCTGTGACGATGGAGATAAGATAGGGGATGGTTGTGCGTGTGTGTGTGTGTGTGTGCGTGAGCCGTGAGCCGTGCTACCCTGCCTTATCTTGGCAGCAGGCGGAGCAGCCATATGAAGTTGTTCATTGTAATTACCCGTGGCAAGAGTAGATTTCATAGGGAGATTTAGGGGAGAGAGCGACAGAATAAAAGCCAAAAGGGACGAAAAAAGGAAAGAGGAGATGAAAAGAAGGAAAGGAGGAAGTATGAAGATGCAATGGACAGTCTCAAAATGCACACATGGACCATTATACACACCTCTCATTTCTTTTCCGCTGTCTGCACATCACTCTGTCTGAGTATTTTACCACTCTCATCTGTGATATCTCAATACTGCCATATCTTAATGACCTTTTGTAAGTCTAACATCTTAGCCACTGTTCTAATAATCAGCATCTCATGACTCATCCCCGTCTTTCCTCTGTTATTTAATCAGTGATCTTTTCTCTCGCTACCCGTCTATTGCTCTCCACTGTAATTATCACGCTGGATGAGAATGTCAGGTGCAGTCGACCACATATTCATCTTCAAATGGAAAATCAATTCAGGATCCGTGAAAAGTTATTCATCTTTTCAAGGTTTCGTAAAACTTTTAAATTCTTTCCATGCATACACTGGAATAAATATGTGAAAAACCTTTAACATTACACCTGCTCAGGTAAGCCAACGGCATCTTTCTTGAGTGAATCTCAAAGAAAATACCAGTACACCCTTTCAACCTCCATAAAACAAGACTGCGGGTAAAGAAGCTGTGGCTTTAAAATGGTTGATCTTCCTTGTCCTTGTCCTTGTCTTTGTAAGACATCCATATCAAACCTAAGATCTGCATAGAGCATCAATACAATTGATTAATTTACCTTTATTGGTGTTATACAAGTTAACTGAATGCTAATACATGAGCATTTATTTTATTTTATAGGATCATGATGTAGTTTGAGTCTGGATCATGGAGATGCATCCTTCGTGCTCAAGTGTCACAAGAAAGAACAGCTGAGAGCTTTAATTATTATTTACTTTGGTCTTTTTCCATGAAAGAATTTATCCCTGACCTTACAGGGCCAACATCAGAACGATAAATCCCTCTGAAGCGTGAATGTACACTTTTAATCGTTAACATAGTCTTTATGTTTCACTCCCACCCGCTTTTAGCACCTTTTTACTCATCCCAGTTCATTTTCTGTATTTCTCTATTCGTGTCCTCTAAATCAGGTGAAGTTGAGGAGAACACAGACAGTCTCAATCTGTGTCCGTCTTTCTCTGTAAATGTCACACTTAAAAATAATGGCAGTTCATTGGATGCAAAGATAAAGGCCATGAGATCTTGTGGAGTTATTATGGATATTTCCTTCCAATCAACAACTATAATTCGGATTGTACTTATTATCTGAATTTGTACTTTCAAGCTTTTTTATTATTATTTTTTCAATAGAGACAGCTGAAGAGTGACAGGAATGTGTGGGGAAAGAGACGGGTATTCGAACCCTGGGCTGGCGCAGCAAGGACCGAGCCTTCGTACATGGGGCGGCTGCTCTGCGACACCCTTGAATTTGTACTTTCCACACTGAGCCAAAGATGTTGCTCGGTGTGGAAAGTGCAAGTCACGATCGAGGGAAGCTGACCATGGCCATTGTTACAATAACGTTTCCTTTCACTATGTTTTTTTTTTTTTACACAGTTGAAATTTGAAAGTCCCTTCAATGCATTGTAATGGAAGCTCTATGGACTAAGAAAGTGTCTCAACAAAAATGAGGCATTAATCTCAATATTTCGCACACTTCATACTTACTCAAGGGAGCTGTGTGGATTAATCTGAGTAACCACTGTAAACATGTCTGTTAAGACGCGCCGTTGTTGAGTTTTTCCAAAATAAGTTCAAGGTGGACAAACAAGATTTCATTCACTGCCACTGCACTGAGGTGGAAGTATAAATTTCAATTACAGCATCTATAAAACTCACCACATTCTTACAAGGGTAAGTAAAAAAAAAAAATTCTATGATTTGGGAGAACTGACCCTGTAACATCTCTACATTTATTACACTACGTTATACTTGACCTTACTAGCTAATGAAACGTGATTTAGCGACCTCTTCCTCTTAATTTTCGATTGAATGCTTTTAATGTGTAAAAATAAAAAAATAAATCTTGTTTCTCAGCTCAGCTGAGTCAATGTTACATAATATAATTAGAATTTTTATACAACTGAAATGGAGAAAAAAAAGCATGCACCAAGTGAAACATATTTGCTGTTTAGGTTGCACATATATTCCATATGGAGATCTTGAGTCAAGTACCTGCATACAGTTTTCAAACAAGGGATTTCATAAAAGACTACAAGTGTACAAGCATTAAATTGATTGTTTGATTATATTATATTTAACAATAAAGAAATGTTGTTGACCTTCAATTAGTCCACTTAACAGAATCCCTTTGAAGGATTATTTTATGCTGAATATTATAGAAATAAAAAGAAAGGGCATACCTTTATTCTTCTTTGTCTTTCTTTCTCAGCAAACAGTATTATGTGGCGCAGCTCGCTTGCTCTTGACCAGTAGGAGAAGAGAGGTTTCTAAATGGAAAGCGTAACTAACAGTGATAACAATGGAAACACAGAATATTTGTGTTTTGGCAAAGGTTGCCTGCTTACTGTGATTACCTCATGTTCATGAAAGGATGAATGAATGATAATGATTCAAATACTTGAAGTAGAAGTCTGCGCAGGACAGAATTTTCCCGCCCATGCCTGCCATATTTTGTCCTGGTCCCGTCTGCAAATCCCGCAAGATACGGACGTTATTTCTCACAAAAGTTCTTTTCCTTGGCTTTGGAAATTAAACACATTGAGCTTAGCTGAGCTCGCCACGGACCGATCTTTCACCTAGCGCACGTAACGAGGGTGCGCGGTGCCAGGCGTTTCTGCCATGATCGGAGATCTCAAACACGGAAGAGTGGAAACACATTGTCTGAAACGTACACGAGTGCACTGCTCTAACTTGAAGCTCTTTTATTTTGCTCAAGTAATGTAATTGAAGTCAGTCAGGATGTTGTCTGCCCTCATTCAAAATCCTTATATATTAAATATTAATCATGTATTCTATGGATTTGAAATGTCCTACATTGGTAGAATAAGCTGTTTGTTTTGCTCCATATCTGACAAATTAGCTGTTTAGCCTGCAGTTGCTAATCTGTTAGCTTCCCTTATCTGAGCCCTTATCTACACAATGTAAACACTATTTAGTGACACACACACACACACACTTTACGACACACTTCACAGCACTTCACCATTTAGCCCCTCATTAGCTCTGCCTAAACAGATGCTAATGTTAACCTAACGTAACACAGGATTTTAAACCTTCGCTCCTGCTCTGCAGGTGTGTGTGTGTGTGTGTGTGTGTGTGTGTGTGTGTGTAGATTGTGGGTTCCCCAGAGACATCCTTACCTGAGGGGGAGTTTAAGCTTTTCTTCAGTTGAGCGAGCGGAGCAGGAAACTTGCCGTAGGCAGAGAACACTGGGTTTTAAAGGAGAGTGAAGAGAAGTGGAAAATTAATTCATCACTTGAATTCAACTTATTCAGCTTCAAATGACCAGCGATCCATCTACCCTTGGTGCTGTAGGTCAATGCAGGAAGGTTCTCTGTTATTTTCTCAGTGACATCATAATAAGGTAGGTCCTAATGTTCCATGCTGAATTGCTATTAGGGATTCAATGTACTTTTTTTTTTTTTGGCTGCTTAAGGGAAGCGGCAAGCTTCGGTTGAAGGTCAAATTCCTTTGATAAATCATGGTTGAGTGGCAGTGCAGCTTCGCTGGCGACGTGCAGGTAAACAAGGCCTGAGAAAATGCTTGAGCTGTAATTCAAAGTTTTAGCAAAGGCGCGTAGAAAAATAAGTGAAAGGACATTGCCGCAGCTTAAAAGTTTGAACCAAATGTAACAGGAAGTGCAAGATAATATCGCTTAAAATATTGCCATCTTAGTTTTTCTATTCTTTATCTACGCAGTGACATTTCTTGCACACCAAAACATGTGCCCTCACCCCAAGAGGCACACATCGAGCACACAAGTTTGGTGCTTTATTTTGTCCAGTTTAGTCTGCAATATAAAATTCCTATAACTCAACTACAAATACTCCAAAGCCTGCATTTAAATCCTCAATCATGCCATTAAAACTCAGCAGTTTTATTAACACGGGGAAGAAGCAATACAACATAACAGAGATTTATATCATGTGCACAAGAAACTAAACTGTCCTAACCTGAAATCCTCAGCAGAGTTAATATTGGTGCTGTGGACGCTGTGAAACTTCATGACCACCTTACAAAGTGGCACAATGCTTCAAAATAATTCCATCTCTGTTCATTCAATATAGAATTAGGGAGTGCCTCAGAAGACTCGCTCCTTTAAACGATTAACGATGCATTGTAACATCTACGGTTTTCAAGGTTGGGAAGTTATGTTTATACAGAAAAGATTGTGACGAACAGCATTGGCTGCCGAAGATACAACGGGGAACTATTCCTTTCATTGGATGATGTGACATTATTACTGTAAAGTGCTGCTTCCAAAGCACTTTGATGTCACCACAGGAATGTCATCTTTTCCTCACCCTGTGAGGTGCATACCTGCCTTTGTAACGGTTAATAGAGAGAAGTGGCGGCCCGCAATCTTGTTAAGAATTGATAATATTTTGCGAAGAGGCAGAAAATGAATGTTATTGTGTGCAGGCTATCAGTGAATAGGGCTTTGTATTGTCCTCTCTTGTCCTTCCACCACCTTGGTGCTGGAGCACGGTCTGTGTGTTTTTGTGCATGCCAGTCTGAAGCAATCTTGCCATGTTAAAAAAAAAGAAGGAAAGAAAGAGAAGAAGCTTAGTCAAACAGTTTTGCTCATTCTCTTTCTCTGTTTCACCATCACTCACTCATACGCACTTTCAGAGTGACTACAGTGTGACTTTATGAAATACAAATTGTTTAAATACAAAGCGTGAATCCACTGTATTAATATCAAAAAAATCTGGTTGGGAGAAACGTTTAAAAGAAAACGTTGAATATAAGAATTGAAATCTGAAAATAGGAATGTAAGAGAAAGATTACATTGTAAGAAGTATGTAACGGAGAGAAGAATGAACAAGGCATGAAAGGGGAAGAAAAACAAGATGAGAGAAAAAAAAAAAACAAGAGACATTGGAAAGACCTTCAGCAAGAGGTATGAATTGCACTTGACTTTACTTTACTCACTGGTGTATCTATCACCTTTGCATGTATGTCTTTTTGTGTTTCGTTACTGACATGGGTAACTTTCTTTAAAAAAAAGGTCAGTCCAGCCAAATTACAAAAAGACATACCAGCTTTGGTTTTATTTGCGCAGATCTTCAGATATCTGCCTTCAACCCAACGCCGGGGATGGAATGGAAGAAAAACATTTCAATTGGAGCTACTTTCTACCAAGAATACAGTCCCTATGAAAACCATCTGCTAGGAACCACTGGAGGTGCGTTCTAACAACTTTCAGTCAACCACACACATCTTTAAGGACGTTAGGTGTTAGGTCGAAGTCATGGTCAAAAGAGAACAACTGCCAACCCACCTCACTATGAGTTTCTTCATGATGCCTTATGTCATAACTCAGCATGACCTCAAAAAGTCCTTGTCAGGTAAACAAAACTTAGTTTTTAGCCATTTCCAGAAATGACAAACTTTGTCATTCCTCTTGCAAGGACAGAAAGAAATAGAAAGCGATAGATACGGAAATCTAAAGAGAGAGACGTTCCACTTATGTATGGGTCAGCTGCGGGACATGGGGCTCCAGGAGGGAACATGACTGTTGTTGTGCTGTTTTTCTGCCTGCATCCCTTCCTCTCCATCGCTTGCAGTGGGGTGGTAATGCTCCGCTCATCTATCATTCATCAGCGCTGACTATATGATCCAGATCAGACGCTCCACATTTTTAGCTGCGCTTGACGTCCTTGTACCCCCCCCCCCTTTAGGTTTTAGTTTTTTCTCTCACTATCTTTCTCTCTTAGTTTGGCTCATCAGTCTTTCTACTCTGTTTCACTCTCTCTTTTTGCAAGGTCTGCTTTTGTTTTTGCTTCTCCCCACTTAACTCTCACGTCCAACCACCACAGTCAGATTTAGATGGTGCTAACGTGTCCCTGTTTTTTCCAAAAGCAATGCTTTTGAACCATTTTCAGAGGTATTTCATTGATCGACCTTGTCTTCTTTACTCCTGTGCCTTTCTTGCTCTCTTTCTGTCTCTCTTACATTCAGACACACTCAAACATCCATTCACCCCCGGGTCTTTTTTCCTTCCAATGACTTTGAATAAGCAGATGAGGTGGGTGAACTGAAGGGCTCAAGGACGAACTACTGACACTCCACCAGGGACATTCCCAAAGGCAGCTGTTTATTTGACGCTCCGCCAATCAGCTTTTTGCTTCTGCTTGACTGACAGTGGCGGTGTCTAATTACACAGGAATGTTTGGAAGCACCCAGCTAATCCTCTAAATGCCTATCCAAAACTAAAACTCCCCACTTTGGATAAACAACAAGAACAAGTCATTGTATTTCTAACAGCATGGGGTTGAAGAGTGGGGGAATCCCCGCTCAACTTGGACAATTAAAGTATATTTTCACGATGTGGAGGAGTAGTCTGAGTGCACTGTGGCTGTCAAGACATGCTCTGAGAAAAATAAGAGGTGGGACATTCAAATCGAGAGTATTGTTCCCCTCCTTGGAAAAAGCTGACTGAATAGTGGAGATAAGTAACTGGAGATGGGTCAAATGGGCCGTTAATGTTTGATGTTTGAGATCATGCGAGACTCTGCATCAAAACAGCACTCAGTACCTTTCAAACACCTCTCATGGAGGTTGACTAAAGGGCAATCAACACCAACCAGACATATTTTGAGGGCAAATTTTATAGATGTCCGTTACTTGTGACTTGTGGACACAAGTAACGGATGCACTTCTGCAAGTGTATTAATCCAAACTGACACAAAGAAATACTCGTGTAACGTACCAGAAATAGGCATCGCATGACCATACTTTCATTGCCCAAAAATGGGCATAAATTAAATTAATCAGTAAGTAATATTGATGCCGTTTTCTCTAAATAGCAGAAGTATCCATTGAATTTCTGGCAGTAGTCAGCATGGTAAAGCGAGCTGTTTTGGAGGAGGGTTGAAGTCAGTAAAGACAGAACGTACGAACACTTATGCATTGCTGGCGTGTCACGTATGGCGTGGATTTCATGCCACTTTGAGGGAGCTTGAGGAGAAGGATCAAGTGTCCGCGAATTCTTTACGAGCATATATCAACAGCAAAACAACCGAGCTCCAAATGCAGAAATGTAGTGTGGAAAATGTGAGATGTGAATAGGGCAAGCACAATTATTTTTCCATTGAGCAAACACAGTGGTCAGTCTCCTTGACAACTGGAACCAGTAAATTCTTTTAAGGCTATAGTGGCTTCCTGCAGGTAACTGGTTTTATATGCCAGCTAATGGGTTGCTTACATCTACTGTTCATGGTCCGACCGTGTATTACTGAATCCTAGATTAGATAAACAGTCCCCAGAGTGCTGGCTCTGTCATCACTTTACAGTATGTTGATTTGGGAATAGCGAGGCCAACAATGAAGACAATGAGGGAACAGGGTAATAGGTAGTGGAGTATTGTGCGGTTGTCAAACCAGAGTTGAGCTAGATGTGACCTGATTTACCTACTTTAATATCACATGGCATTTTAAAATTAGCAGGGTAGACACATGGGACTTCAGCCACTGTTTGCTTTGCTTAATGGTACTGCACTAGTAGGCCTACTTCTGTCTGCGTGCATGTATGTGTGTGATTTATCTGCGCTCAGGTAAATGTGCAGGGATACATTTTCTGTCCACACACTCGTAGAGAATAAAGTAGGAAACTGGCAATTCTTGACGACGCGTTTTTGAATTAGAGACAGAAGAAATAAGGAAAGAGACATGCCAAGTGTGAGTGATGAAGGGGGAAAGAGAAGGAGGAGGTGAACAGAAAAAAAATGTGCAACGAACACAGGAAGGACATAAAGATGAAGAAAGAGGAAGCAATTTACAGCAAAATAGGAAGTGTATCCTGACCCCGTTGCTGCAGCTTTAATGGAAGATTCATGTTCGCGGGGTCATCGATCACCTCTGGGAGATGGGCAGGAGGGAAGGATCCAGAGCAGTAGGTGTGTTTGGGGAAAGAAGAGGTGCAGAAGAGTGAGGTGAAAGAGGAAAGAGGAAGAGTCATAGTGTAGGGTGGAAGGACCTTTCAAATTTTACAGGCGAGAAGGGAATTATTGAGGTGTGTTTTTGATGGGATGGAGAGCGCACAGTCCTTCAGACCTTCTGTTATTCAGTCGCTTAAAAACGTCTTAATTCAATCAACTAAAAATCTTAAATAATTACAGTTTTCCACTTACTGTTCACATACACTCATTAACGTAACTTGTTAACACTGAACTGCCCTCCCTTCCGTCACCTAAACCAAAATACTCAAGGTGTTTCAAAGTCGATCTAGAGGCCTTGGAGGTTAAGTGTGACACAAAAGGGCTTTTTGCTGTTTTGTCTGTTTGTTAAAAGAATTATGGGAACGCTACTGGCCTGATTTCGATTAAGCAGTAATCAAGGGCAGGAACATTATTTTTCACTTTCGTTAACATCGCGAGGTAGGTCAATTAAACTGGCGTCATGGGTAAATTACCTGATGTCATCGCACGGGCACAAAGCTGTCGTGGTTAAAGCGAATGGTATGCCATAAGTAAACATACATCAAAACAAAACAGCCCTCAAACATCAGTGTAGCAAGAGAACAACCTTGCCGGATGTTTGCGTTCTCCAGGAGACCTTCTGGTTTTTTAAAGAGGAATTTGCACAACATGAAACACTTAAATGTTCTTAAAGTCTTTTTCAAGGTAATGTTCAAAGATTAAAAATTCCACCCTTGCATGTCGCTTATGTCCCATTCCTCTATTTTCGGTAAAGACATACAGTGTTTAATACTCGGTGGTAGACTGCATGGTAAACTATGTGCTTCTATATATATGTTTTCCAGAAATTACTGAATTGAAACATAAAAAAGTCAGAAATGACTTCATGTATAACACGTAACTTCGCAATACCTCAAACTTTATTTGTTTAATCTCGCCCGAGACATGTTCCCATTGTCCAAACCGTCAAGGATCACGCGAAAACATTGAAATATATAAATGACTGAAATCATTTAGAAGAAATCAAAGAGAAGTGGATGTTTCAAGATGTTTTCATCCAAACTCTACATTTTTACACATTCTTTCATACTAGAAACTATTTCCCTCTATTGACGGCGAAATAAATAAATAAAAACAAGTATCACACCGCACACAAAGAAAAAATGTATTTTGTTGGCAAGGTCAGTGATTGAAATCTCTATAAGTTGCTTAGGTTTGGAAAAATAGAACAACAACAAACAAAACAAAAAAAAAAAAGGCAGGACAGGACACTCTCCCTCCTCTCTTGCAGCCTTCCTACTGATCATCACACACTTGGTTGGGCCAGGAGAAAGCCTGTGTGTGTGTGTGTGTGTGTGTGTGTGCGTGCTTGAGTGTGTCCATATTATGACATGAGTGCTTATCTTAGCATGTGTGATTTGGCGTATTATATGCCCGCTCTGTTGTTGGTGTGTGTGCGCGCGTGAATGTGTGTTTTACTCGCACTTGACTAGCCATCTATGTGAAATGAGTGCAAATGTGCCACTGAGGTGTGAGTGTGTCTGTATGTACTCTGCCAGCCTGTGTGTGTGTGCTTGCGTGTGTCCTTGGTTGGTCTTACAAGTGGCGGGGCAGTAAGCTTGTGTACACTGGTGAGGGAGGGAGAGGAAGAGAAAGAAAGAGTGAGAAAGCAAGAAAGACAGAGAGTGGGGGGTCTCTGTGGGTTAATGGTGCTACATGATTATGGTCTGTTGTAGGTCAACCTGTTGTTCTCTCTCTCCCTCTCTCTCTCTCTCTCTCTCTCTCTGCCTTTCCCTCCATTCCTCCCTCTCCCTGCCTTGCACCTGCCTACTCCGCCCCGGCATTGTGCCGCTGTGAAAACGTTTAACCGATGCTGAATGAACCAGCCACCCCTCTCCCTCCCTCCCTTGCCATTCCCTTCAGTGTTGGAGAACTAGCAGGGGTGGGAGTGCGGGGAGGCGGTGGGGGCAGGATATGGAGAGATAGAGAGAATGGGGCACGGGGGCAACAAAGGGCACATTCTCCCCTCCCCTGCATACTTTGCCCCACTTCATTCTAGCCCAGCCCAGAGCAGAGGGCTTTGTTTCCGGGACAAGGCAGAAATATGGCTGATCGCTCTGCTCTTCCAAAGTGAGCATCACGGTATGGAAAGAGGGGTGGAAGGGCAGAGGGGAAAGGGAAGGAGAGGCTGAGGAACAGGAATGCAGAAATACTCTAGTGAAGGGTTGAAAGGTAAGAACACGATGTTAACTGCTTGACCGGTCATGAAACTCTTGTATGCTAAAATATCTGCTATAACCCTTTTTGTACACACACAAATATGCCGTGCGGGGCCTTCCTGCGCTGAAGTGGGGTCACAGCGAGGAAATTCAGGATGGAGCCGAGGTAGCTTCTCAGCATCGGCTGAGTTCATGTCCCCAAAACAGGTGCTTAAATATGGATGGACCTGACATGACACATGATAATCGCAGACTCCCGGAGCGAATGTGAGATTTGTGTCAACTGCAGTATCAAGATCGACACCTTTATGACACGTTTAGGGAGGTCGTGTTGCCGTCACAAGTCAATAAATATGTTCCGCGTTACTCTAATCCTCAGCGACTTCTGCTAACCTTAGCAAATGTATAATTCAGCCTGGCACTTAATACTGAATAAATAACAGAGATAGTTTAATGGGAAGACGGGGAGACATAAATTATTAGTCCCCCTCAATTAGCTCTATGAAGTGCCAACGATAATCTCACCCTCAAGTATGCAGCTCCTCAGCGCCGCGGCCCGTCTAACTTCACTGTTGGCACGGAGAAGGTGTAGACAGATATTTAATACATCTGTGCCCGTTTTCAACTGCCGGTGATGAACTTTTTATGTTCTGCTATCGCCTCCATTTCTCGCTCTTCACAGGTGGCCCACCTAGAGGACACGTTCCCACACTGGCTTCCCATCTTCGTTTTGTTGGAGGGCACAGAAACCAGAGGTACCGCTGCCGGGGAATCAAACCCCAGGCCTTTGCAGTGGAGGAAGGAACTTTGGGTAACACTTTATTTGTAACATTTCAAGTGTTTATGTAGATGTTCTATAAAGTATATGTGACAAATCATATGTCAACTACCTTAACCAAGATATATAACCAAGTCAGGTAAAGCCCTGACTTCATTTGGCAGGTGATTGTTTTTATGAGGGGTCCTTATTATCCATACCACTCCTTAAATAATTAACACTTGACACCTTGGACCTTTAAGGAACTAATATATTTGTAAGTCTCCAATTTCAGTGTATGGTCTTAATTTGGCTTTAGAGAGAAAATATTGTCCGCTCACCACTTAATCAAACATCAGTGACAAAATTATTATTTTTTTCTTTTTTTCCAGATGACCTCGGCTAAATTAGAACATGATATACTCGTCGGATGTGATGTTGTGTCCCAAAGGATTACGTATAGTGCGCCGTGTATTATTCACACAAGTAGCGTTCCATTAAGAACATCACTCTCCCGTTGTTGAAGATTATAATTGTAGTGGCTTGAAGAGTTCCCAGTGGATGCCTCCTCCAAAGTTGAAATGAAAATTATGCCCTTGTTGAACAAACATCACATTAAAGCTTTATTTTCTCTCCGCTCTCTACTTCCCTCAAATGTGAAAACTTGCAACACTGTTGTTCTCTGAGTGGTTTTTCTAAAAGGCATTCTGGGAATTGTAGAAAAATCGCTGACAAGTATCCATAAATGAGGCTGGAAAATAAAATCACTGAAACAGAAATTACAACAAAATAGTGTAACTCCTGGAATGCACACAAAAAGCGGCAGCATCTATCATGAAAGCGCCTCTTCCTTAATTAACCCCGGTACAATAAAATATATATTTACTATTATGTACTTGTAGGCCAGGCTATGTACTATATACTTGGTGTAGTAAAATGTGTTGCTGATTAATACTTTTAATGTAATCCTGTGAAAACATTTCGGCCGCCAACATTTGAAATGCAGTTTGTACTTTAAAGAGAGTCTAGTTCAGCATTTCAGCTCGTCAACACTGACTAATGGGAAAAAAAAAAAAAAAACCTCACTGATAAATGGCTCCCAGTGTGAAATATCCATTGTTAAACATGTTGCTACATTACACTCATGCATTTGCTCAAGTTGTGCTGGTGGCTATTATACCTTATCAGGATTTGTGCAAAACAGAAAAGTTTGGTAACACTGAAAATGAAAAGATGTCAATAATTTGGTATCTGAGAAAAACTGAGGCTCAGGCTGGTTATGTTTCCATTGTTCAGTATCAGTTCTTGGCTCATTATTATGTGGAAATGTATTTCATAACATAGTTTTCTCCCAGACATCCCTAGCATTCACACCAACAGTCCTCTGATATGGAAGAGGGAAAAAAAACATATTATTTCAATAGTGTATTCATTTTGTATTAAACAAGGCACATTCATTCAAGACATATTTTCAGTCTGTGTCTCTCGCACAAATATCCACAGACACACACACACGTGAACATATCCATAGAGCGAGGCTGAAAAAACAATTACAGTTTCTCATTAAGGCACTCCTAATCCCTTTATGCAAAACACAGTTACACAAGTACACACAATGAGGAAAAAGAGAGAATGAGGGAGGGGAGAAAAGAGGAGGGAGAGTGAAGAAAAAAAAAATGTAGCGCAAATGCGAGGAGAATAATTACATATATCATGAAGCCGTCCCTTTTATTTCGGATGTCACTTCTGATGTCACTGGCCGGCTTTGGCGCTAATTTGAATTCAGACCTTTATCAGTCGCCGGCAGCAGATTTTGAGTGACAGCGCCACCAAACGCCTCTCGCCAGCCGTCCTATTGATTTCTCTAAATCCCCAACAATAGCATTTGCATGCTTGTTTCTGTTATAATACAGATATGCCGTTTCGGAAATTAAAGAGCGGCAGGCAGACCAGAGGTAACTAATTGTGTGCCTGTGTAATGAGTGCAGTTTCAATTTGATATAACCCACAGCTTTTCCCCTCGCAGGCCTGCGCTAAGTACTTTCAAGTCTTTGTGGGGAAATAATTGATTTTTGTGCTTTGGGCACAGGGAAAACTATTATGATCTTTTTGAATAATGGCAGTGGGAGGAAAGGCACGTTGAACGATTTAAATTGGTATTAGAGGAGAGGAAGGGAGGAAAGGAGGGCTTGGTGACGGGCGGAGGACTGATAGCATAGCGGAGTCCTGGATTTGACTGACAGTCTGCAAATGGCTCCTGGTTTGTTGATTACTCATTCTCTTAAGGTGGAAGTGGGGCAATGTGAGGTGCCGTTATGGCAGTAAGTAAAGCCACATTGAGCTTGACTGGTCGGGCTTCTGGCTCAGAGTAGACGGAGGGATGGTGTGAGGAGGGCGGTCAGGGTGGTCTGGCTGGCTCGTGATGCCAAGGGCCTGTTAGCGGGCCAAAACGGTGGGTGAATGAAGAAGCACACCGGGTGGGGTTGGCACGTTGTCATATAGCTTCAGGGTGTGTGTGTGTGTGTGTGTGTGGGTGGGTGGCAGTGTGTATTTTTGAACAGGGTGGTGAAAATAAAAAGTCAGTGTGCAAAGTCATAGAAAATGTAACACTCTCCTGTGCATGTGTTTGTGTCTGTAGATGCATTACAGTGTGCGCGCGCGCACCACATGCCAACCAGTCTGATTTATTTGAGGGAAATGTGATTATTCTGGATATCAGTGAGCCATGCTGTCTTTCTCTCTCATGACTGAGAAATCCTTTTTTCCTCTGTCCCCGTTCTCTCTCTCTCTCTCTCTCTCTCTCTCTCTTCTCTCCTGAGGCTTTGTTTCCTTTGTAACAAAAGCAGGGTTTCTTAGTTAATTCGGCATGTTCGAATTTCACACTCTTAATTGTGCGCAGAGATAAACAGGTTTTTCCATTGTGGACAAGGGTTGCGGTGGAAGAGGGAGCGGGGGGCTACCGGCTTTACTCTCCTGTTGTCGCTTTTACACGGTGGAGGGCAACAACCGTGCCATGTTCTCTTGTCCTTTGAAGCCCACTGGTTCCCCATTAAAATTACAGCGACCGTTTTCAATGCCGTTATCCAATACTCGAGGCTTCTGAGTGACAGCTAAGTACAAAAGGGAAAGAGAAGACTGGTTTGGGAAGGCATACTGTCACCGAGCAATCTTGTGAACCAGACACACCACTGTACCACCAACATCAAATGCGAGGGGAGCATGTGCGCCGCGCTCTTCGCGCCTTCCTCCTGGTTTCGGCTGTAATACGAGAGTGACATGTTTGTTTATGAAGAGGTCTCCAGTGCAGTCCGGGTTGTATTGTCGGCGGGCTACATTTCAAAGTACCACAAGTATTTTACACCGCGACAATCTGAGGCACTTTATGGAGAAATTCACCTCGGCTTTCAAAACAACTCCAGTAACAACCAGAGCTGCACTTGGAAATTTAAATATTATTTCACTTTGCTTGTGTTGTTGAATTTGGACTGTTTCAGATCGTGTAATGTAATCAAAGAAGTAATAATTGCTTATTTGGTAAAAGAAAAAGAAATTTGTTTCTGAATCTGACATTTTGTTCACATGTCCGATTTAAATATAAAAATTATTTTTAACATTACTTTTGTGTGTGGTCAGTCTCACCTCAGAAAAAGCAAAATTCCTGAACGAGTAAAAATCCAAATCCAAATGAAAGAATGGTCACAGTTGAACTGCAGCAAATGCTCGGATCCCCTTTTTTTTTTCTTTTTTAAAAAAAATAAAGATCTCTAATTAATACTGCAGTTAGCCCCTTGAATGAATGAACCTGCTGAGTATTGATTTTTGGATCTGTGAGGTTGTCTGTGCGCGTCTTTTCAGAGCATGCATGAATACCAATATCATACCCATCACACGGCAAACTGGGAGAAAAGGCAGTGCAGAGGGAGGATGACGAGAGAGGAAACAAACGAGCCGAGGGCACAGAGGCTGCGGCAGCCGGCTGCAGGTGGCTGCGCTTTGCCCCGTCGCATCTCCTGTCAATACAGCCCAGATGTGATGGCTTAATACTGTTAGCGTTGGCTTAGCGGGGTGCGGTGTGACACTGGGAGTGTGTCTCTTTGGGACGCATGTGTGTGTGTGTGAGAGAGAGGGGTCAAATCATGCAAACAGAAAGGCAGTATGTGTGTGTGTGTGTGTGTGTGTGTGTGTGTGTGTGTGTTGGCTCCATGTCCCCCAGCCACCATGTCTATCTCCCAAGTCAACACAAACACACACACACACAGACAAGCACACAGAGGCAAGGCCCTCCGTGTTGTGCCAGTCACATTGTTCCTTGTGACCCTCTGTCAAGAGTAGGCCGGCTGCTCTCACGACCGGCAGAAACCCAGAGCAAAACACACACGAAGGTATGAGGCCGACTAAGTTAGGTTTCCTTTTTAATTCCATTAATTTGGGATTAAAAAGTGACACAAATTAAAATAATTAACAGCGTAAATATACACTTTTTAAAGAGCAAATCATTCATTGTACATACAAGCTCTGAAAATAACTGCTGTGTGCTTTTCAGAGTCAGTTCATAGGATGTATTTTTGTTATTATATTAATAATTAAAGCTTGCCTGTAAATGTTTTAAATGACATTTATGTTAGCAATACAATATGATTGTACCCCTGTGTGTGTGTGTGTTGTTTTCATTGTTTTCATTCAGTGGGTTTATTGTTTGAATCCCCCTGGTGTTTTCCAACAAGGTGCCGCATGCAATTAAAAAAAAAAAAATCAAACCCCAGAAATGCCATTAATGTGAGAATGTTTACCCTGTGGCTCATAAACCAAAGAGATGCTGTCAGCCACAGAGTGTTTGTGACAGTTAGCAGTGCTGGAAAATTGTGTTTATTTTCACTTGATGGTCTATTCAGCCGCACTGACACTCCTGAAAATGAGAGCGCTTTACTCAAAGGCAAAGTTATTGTGATGATTGGCTCAGTCCCCTGAGACAACGCTTAGAGATGTATCATTTGAGATGGAGTCAAGTGAAATGACATCAAGTAAATAAATGAAATTGCATAGCATGCGCAAAATTACCGCCGCGATGAGAAATAATTTGGCTGGAGAGAGTGCGTGTGTGTGTGTGTGTGAGAGAGAGAGAGAGTCGACGCCAACATTTATAGAAGAAATTTTGCTTTTGTAAACATAAAAATAACAATGCATGTTTCTCAGACACTCTTTCTGATTTCAGAATATTTCCCCGCAACGCCCAGTGTTGATGTGCCATGTGCATATATCATCCAAGTGTTAAGATATCAGCGCAAGCAGAGTGTGTGTATGGCTTGCAATGCGTACATCCCAGAGTGTGCGATACAGAATGAGCCACTTCAGAGTGTACACACACACACACACACCGCTCAGAGCACTTGGCCTCTCTTTTCTATCCCTCTCTCTTTCTCCCTCCGCTCACTTCTCACCCTCTTTCCATCAGCCCCCCCCCCCCGTTTGTCCCTCTCTTTCTAAATGGACCTCCTCACGCTCATTCCATCTCCCCTCCATCCACCTCTCTCCCTCCATCTCCCACTCCCTCCTTCTTTCTTTCTCAGGGAAGCTGCGGTGGTTAATTTAGTTGGTCATAACTAATAGCGGCTAATCTGCGGGCGGGAGTCTGCCGAGGATATTGGACAGTGTCGAGGTTAATCGCAGCCCGCCCGGTTAGCCAAGGCAGACAAGGGAAGGAGAGGGGAGGAGGGTGGAAGAGGAAGAGGTGGAGGAGGAGGAGGAGGAGGAGGAGGGCTTAATTCCACCGAAGGCAAATGGCATGCCGGTTTTTATCTGGGCCCCTGATAAGGGAGCGCTAATACACCGAGGAGAATGGATGCTCAAGGGCCGGGTTCCCCTTATCAGCAAACTTTACAACAGGAGCCCCGGACTAACGGCGCAACCCCCACGCCGCGCACAATAAGCACCTCATTTCACCTCTCAAGCAGAACTATCGCCACACCGCCACCCCACCACCACCCACCCCACCCACTCTCACACGCCTGCATGCACGTACACACTTACACACACGTACGTCGCATCCTCTCCACTTCACTTTTCCTGGTCACCAACCCCGCCTATGTCCACCTCCTCCTCCACCGCCGCCACCGCCGCCACCGCCCCATCCCATCAAGCAACAGAACACACACACACATCTAGGTTGGACACACACACACACTTACATACGCGCCACTTCCCTCCCCGTCTCTCTCTGGAGCCCAGAGCAGGCAGCCACCAGGAATGGGGGAGTATTATGAGCGTGGGCTAATTGGAAGATCACTCTAATGCATTAAGAGATAAAATAGTTTGGCTGCGGGCCTAGAGGCAGGATCAGAACAACATTGGAGGAAGCTATCTGGCCCTGTCACACATTTGCAGATTTCCATACTAACGCAGCGAGAGCAATTACCCCAAACACAGAGCTCTGTTGGCGCTACAACACACTCCCTGCCAGTACCGCGGCCCCAGGAAATTAGAGGAGGTGTGTGTGTGTGTGTGTGCGTGTGTGAGTGTGTCTGTGAATAAGCTTCAGCAAGGGAGGAAATTGGCTTAGTGTTGTTTGATTGTGTATTTGTTTTCTGGGTAAAAAAAGGCAGGAATTGGCTTTGGGATGAGTTGGGATTTTACAGGGTGGCCTTGGGTGTGTCGTCGAGGAAGCAACAGCGAGAGAGGAAGAGAGTCGGAGAGACACACAGACAGACATCCACCAAAACAAAGATATTAAGGCAGCGGGCTAATCAACATGGCTAATGGGGAAACAGGCATCTGCTTGCTTACACCCCGTCTGTGTTGTTTTTCACATGCTAATCACTGTTTGTTATCACCGTCAGTGGGAGGTGTTTGTGTGTGTGTGTGTGTGTGAGTGCGTGTGTTTGTGTCATCCTCCTCTGTGTTCTTTGCTTTTTAAAATTAGGTCCACCTTGTTCAGACAGAGTTTTATGACTTCTTTGTTAATTTGTGGCTTTTTAAAAAAAACAAATTTACGTGAAATGTTTTAAATTTCCCACGTTGAGAAACGTTTCTTTGTTGGTATTAAAACGAGGATTACAGATAAAGAACTTTACACGATAGAATCATAAAGGATGTTTGTCTGATTGTGTGAAAAGTTCAAACGGAAAATTACTATGCATTACTATTGTCTCTTGGGGGCGAAATTATATTAACTTTACTTGTTTGGAGCTTCGCAAACCAGCAAAAGTGGTTTGGATCATGTCCCATTGACTCTCCCTGGACCCAGCATCTCTCCAACAGCACCTGTAGGCCTGAGTAACAGGTGTAACAGGTAGGAGCTCCCCCGCAGCTCAAAGTCCGCCTGGCGGGGGTTTGCTCGGATTGAATCTGTGCTGGCATTCGCCTGTGGGCAGAAACAAGGACTCCCCTGACTCTCCTCAACTAAATGGATAACAGGTCACGGCTGGAAAGAGAAGGTGCTTACGGTCAGAGCGATTTCATACCTTAAACTGAGATGAGGCT
This sequence comes from Nibea albiflora, assembly GCA_014281875.1. NCBI lineage: Eukaryota > Metazoa > Chordata > Actinopteri > Sciaenidae > Nibea > Nibea albiflora. Next base: position 7,127,602 of record CM024797.1, read on the forward strand.
GTTTAGGCACACAAACGCACTCGGAGGTCTCCGTAGATCCTCGCTGTAGGGTGGGACAGACAGCCCTTAGCGTCCTCGACCATTGTTGTCTATGATTTGCCGTTAAATCCAATTTATCGCTGTTATGGAAATGCATCTCTACCCTGCAGCACATAAGGCAGGCTTTATTCCACATAACCCCTCCATTTATCCATTCCTCATCCCCTTGTTGATTTGTTACGGTGGCATGACTTAGGCTGTGTAACAGCAGCCTGGGGATACAGTACAACACTTACATGTTACTGTGTGTACTTCAAGTATGTATTGGAGTTATTGATCATTGGTGGCATGGTTCAGTCACACAGTTACCTGAAATGGAAAAAAAAAAATTAAGAATTATTCTGGATGATGATGACAGCCTACGAAACAGAGCTGAATGCAGTGTCACTACATTACAATGAGCTCATCTTCACTTCTCAGATTGTCCTCCTTATTTTGAATAATCTACTTCTCACCATGAACTCTTTCCACTGAAGCCACATTGTGTTAGATGCGTTTGTGTGTGTCGTGTTGTCATTGTGTTGTGTCAAAGAAAGAGTCCCCGTGAAAACACTGATTCTATCGAGAGGTGTTGCTGAATTTTCAAGACCAAAAGCAAAAAAAAAACCCGCTTGCAGAAATGTGTTTAAATGCAGATCATGCTTTCTTTGCCCTTATACCCCTTCTCATCTGACATTCCACTGTTTTTGTCTAAAAAGGCACAAATATGTTCATGCAAAAAAGGAAGGGAAAGCGCACACACAAGCATGCGCGCACCAACAGAGCTACAACGCGCTTGCACTTAACCGAAATCAGACACATAGATCATCGCGTCACGTGGGACGGTGTATGTGTTTCCTCCACCCCCTGTGCAGTTTGCTAATTGCTCACAGGGTGATATGTAACAACTAGAGCAACTCCCGTCGCAGTTTTCATTTCACCGGGGGTAAACAAAGGCTCGCTCTGTAGACGTGGGGAGGAGCTCTGTGTGTTTGTACGTGCATGTATGTGGGTATATAGCCTGAATGTGTGTGTGGTGTGTGTGTGTGTGTGTGCGCCGGTGGATGCTGAGGTGTATGATGAGATGCATCATGAGACAATAAATATTCATTATCACGCACACACAAAATCCACAGGCACTTTGGGTGTTTTCCACTGCGAGGCGATGGGCTCCAGGTGTCAGGCATAAGGCAGCGAGGCCAAGATATCTGAGATAGCTGCTGTCTGAGCAGAGGATTTCAAAGTGTTAGGATACGCTGTTACACTTCTAACACTTCATCTGGCTGTCTCGTTCACACATACTCGCACAAGGATACATGCTCTCTCTCTCTCTCTCACACACACACACACACACACACACACACACACATCAGATCAATACAGACTAAGACGATGACACCGAGATGCTCAATGTGAAGCCAAGAGCTTTTTCTGTCTGTCTGTCTTTGCTCCAGCATCTCCTCTCCTCTCCTGTCCCCTCCTCTCCTTTCCTCTCCCGTCCTCTCCTCTTTCTTCCTCCCTTTTTCCGTGGCCGGCCTCTGCAATCTTCTCTTCAAACAGTCCACCCTGGAGCATTGTCTCACCTCCACTTGTCTCCTCCACCGCTTCCTACCCCCATCCTCTCTCTTCCTCTGCTCTCCAGCCGTCCCCTCCCTCCTCATTGTGCCCGTGAAACAATTGGCAGATGTAACATTTAATTACGGCGGTATCTCCTCAGGCGCTGTCGAGGCAGAGCGAAGCTAACGCCACTCAGAGCAAAGGAGGAGTTGCATTACAATTTGCCATGAAGTGATTTATTCGCCGAACAAGGTGGGAAAGGCAGGGAGGGAGGGAGGGAGGGGGGGGACCAAACAGGAAAGGTAATTTCTCGATACTCGCTACAAAAAGGTCAAATGCTTTTTAATGACTGTGTTTTCTGATAATGCAGAATGGAGTACTGCGGCGGCTACAATGGCAGCAGTGCCGGTGTGGGGGTAGCGGGTCCCGGCAACAATAAAGTTGCAGATTGGTATCACATTGCGACGTTTTAATAGAGTCTTGTGGCTGAGGACTTCATTTGCGGCAGTATTCAGCCCTCACCTCGCCACGACTGTCAGCGCGGGTGATTTCTCTATTCCAGGCGGGATCTGTCGTTGTTGTTTGCCTTTAACACAAAACCAATTTTAAAAGAGCAAATGAAGTGTGGCCCATTAAATGTCGCCATTCACACAGTCATCAGGGGTTATTGACTGGTGATTAAAACAAGAGAGAGAGAAGATATGACTGGGAGAGCAAACTGAAAAAGCCACGTAGCTCCGATACGAGGCATGCGTGGAGGGCAGGAAGAGGAGAGGGAACGGCGAAGTGAATAAAAAGAGAAGGGAACTGATAAGGACAGAAGGGGTGGAGTTAATTAATGAAGACGACAGCCGTACAGTAGCTACACAGAAGACATCCAGCCTATTACAATAGTCAAACTAATTCATATTCCAAGGCCCTTCATGGAAAGGTCAAATATTTTAGCAGTCTACTCCTCTGCAGCATTCTTAAAATTCTCCTAAATTCCTCTTTTATGATAACTTTTAATACCACTTCATTTTCTTGTCAGCTATGAAATACACCCGTGTCTCTGAATTCAGCATCGGTGAGCCACCATAAGAAGAAAACAAGAATTACCAGATGTGTGTGGGGAAAAAAAGGGAAAATATTGAAGCCACTCTTGATATTTTATCTTTTTCTTAAAAAACATATATATATATGTATATAAAATAAAAAATCATACATTAATGCAGCTTTAACCTTGAAAGCTGCCATCAAAGCCAATTTAGAGCCACTTCTAGAGGCATGGATTATATACATTGTGGAGGCACATCTACATTTATCAGTATAGAGGAAAACGAGTGGCCTTCAGGTATAAATGTAATGTTTAGGTGCAAGCTACTTTTTGAAGTAATTGCTATTTTGATCCTTTAACTTCTCAAACAGGGTCATACTCTATATGAGTAGATGTCCATGTTGTTTCTGTGTAATGCAAATGATCTGGTCCGTGCATGTGTGTGGTGTGTGTGTGTGTGTGTGTGTGTGTGCAGAGCCCAGTCTAAAGATACCTATTTTAAAATTGACTTCACAAGCTAAAATATAGTATGTATAGCCACTTAGACTTTCACCAACACTAATACTATGAGTGCACAAAAGGAGCCTTTTAAAATGGACGTGGGTTTTAATTATAGCTTTGCCTATATGCAGAAGCATGGGCCATGTGGTGTGTTCGTGCTGAATGTGGCACCAAGTCCGCAGGAATGATCAGTCTATTGCTCAACAACCCCCCCACTCCCACCCCCCCATCATCCACAACCAAGTCCTGTTTTGAAAATTACATAATTCGCCTTATTAATGAGCGTGAATTGTACTCGACAATTAGAGATGGGTGGAAAATGTTAAGTTGGGTGTAGAGAGAAATGCTTCCAATTACACGGCGACACAGGGCCTTGTACCTTCCCAGCCTCCACCGCCGGTAATTAAATCCACAAGCTTCTTAACGAGGCAGCCATGAAATAAGAGTTGAAGGGTTAATGCGACTATCATTTCTCTCCGCACAACGACTCCATGAGGCGCGCACACACATTTGCATAAACATCTACCGCAACAACACGGAGCAGCAGCAGCATTTGGGTCTATTTTTTTTTTTCAATGTTCTTGTGGAGAGGTTAGGCTGCATCATAATTTCACCCCACAAATGCACAGTTAGAAGCGACGCTTATGTCACCGTATACAGCAGAGCTGGGCTACATATTTGTCCCCAGTGGCCACCTCCACCTCCTCCTCTGTTACCTTTATACTGACGCAGAAGAGGATGTTTTCCCGGTTTCCTCCCATCCACGTTTGATTCTGTTGTTGCTGTTATGGCTCACCAGGTTTTTTTTCCCTTCTTCTTCTTCTTTCTCTCCCCTTCTGTCTAAGAAGCCCCGGCTCCAACATGTTAGACCAACTCTGACAATTGCCACCGAGGAACAATACAAGCCAGGGAGTCTGCTGAGATGATTAGGGAGCTGCTGCTGCCCCTCTGTGTCTGCTGCGGAGAGAATAGACCGCCACTGCAAGGCCATCCTTTTAATTTAAAAACACACACACACACACAAAGTGGGTTATGGACGTAAAATATAAAATTAGATTGTAACAAATTCACCATATTTCTTGCATTTGACGAGCTATGAGACTTTTTTTTCTCGCACATTACGAGCTGCGTGAATCATAAATGTTATTTAGCAGCAGTTAAAATGAAAGTCAGGCTGTGATCGAGCCTTTTTTTTTTTTTGCTGCAGGAGCGCGCATATTTTTCTCGTATTATTATTTTTTTTTTCTCGGCCCAGTGACATCTGAGGAAGCACGGTCTTGGCTATTTGATAATTTTGTTAACTTTTCACCTCCGTTCAATATCCTGTCAAGGCGGCTGAAGGCTGTGCATACCTTGTGCCATTATCTGCAGCAGCCCGTGGCTTATTGTAATGGTTCCCTTCAATCACGGGAGGATGTATTTGAATTCATAATAGCGGCAGAATCTGCGTCTAATCTGCCGCTCGAGCGAAGTGAGGAGAGGAGGGTGAGGCGGGGGGGAGCGCGCGTAGAGCCGCAGTGTGCGGTCACCCGCGCTAATGGAGGGAGCGTCTCATTGAGAAGGCACTGACAGCAGCACTTCACCGCGCGCACGCGTCCGTGTGTGTGAGTTTGCGTGCGTGCGTGCGCGTTTGCGTGCGTAAAGGCGTCAACATTCATTTAAATTTCCTTAAAAAAAAAAAACTTATTGTTTTCTTGAAAGTTAAATTAATCGGATAATTGGTCATGATTAAGTTTATTGTAAGAATTTTGTGTGACGCGGCCAATGTGTCATAAGCGGAGTAGAAACGTGTTTTAATGAATCGTGGGCAAAGTAGCAAATAGAAGACTCCATCTTAAATGAAGATGAGATATTTAAGGTGGAATTGACGCGCTAATCTTCCATCAGGCTATTTTTTTCCCTGACAGATATCTGACAGGTTCGAAACTTTAATATTTCCACTCCATCATATAAGGTCTGTGCTGGCACCTAAAGATAGTTGCATAATCCGCTGACACAATGACTTTCCCATTATTATGTTTGGCCTCTAATCCTCCGCTCCAGAAGAGGTCAAATCTCCCCCAAACTCTCCTGGCCGTGGCCTTTTACGCCGCGCCGCCAATTATTGATACCTTATTCCAACTAGGCGATGGGTTTCATTTGTATTTCATTCATCGCGGAATGACCTGAAAATGTGTCAAAGAGCTGACATTGTTGAAAACCAACGATGTGGGGAAACCTCATCATTGCTCCGGCCCTCCGGCTTCTCGCGTCCAATAATTAAAACACTGTTAAAATATCAATGTCCCGCGAGAAATGGGCACACTTCATCACAAAAAAAATGGGCCACGGACATAAAAGATATATGAGGCTGTTCATGCTTTTATAATTCAGTGAAAGAAATGGAGTCTGTTCACGGTAATGTGATTTAAGGTATTGGTGCTTTCTAATGTCCGTAGCTCTGAATATATCCCCGGTATTCGACCTGCATTGAAAATGACTTTCTGCAGCTAACTCCTGTGACAGCGCTCTTGATGTCATGTGAAAATGTTATTTTACGCGCAGCCTTGCTGGGAGGTTCCGTATCTTTGCGTTTTAATAAAGAAGGCCCGTGGTAACGTATGCCCAGCTCAACCCACACACAAACACACACCTTATTACACCGCACGGTTTCATTACCTTTGTTTGTTTTGTACCTGTTAACAGTGGAGGCTGATCTGGTATCTGTAGCTTGCAGCCTTGCACAGGCCAGACACAAACACATTCCTTTTAATGAGGCTGCAGAATTGCCTGCACAGTTCTCCACTCCAGACCATTAATATTGTATTGTTCATATCATGAACTCCTAGGTTACAGCGAGCATGCATTTTTCATTGCGATAATCCTTAATTATTTTTATGCACCCTTAATCTTTCATATAGTTTCAGTGTTTTGCTTAAATATTTAATGGCATGATGATGCGGCTTGTCTTTCAGGGCTCGGCTTTTTCAGACGAGGGGAGAGATGGAGAAGAGGTGGTGCGAGAGAGAGAGAGAGAGAGAGAGAGAGAGAGAAAGAGAGAGAGAGAGAGAGAGATATGAGAAAACGGATTTTAACGCCTCTTCTAATATAAGCCTCCTCGGCACTGTCTGGTTGAGTGACTAGGCCTCCAGTGGAGACGCTGTTTTAATTCACATCAACACTGACCTCATTCAAAATAATCCTCTCTCCTTTAATCGCTTTTATTCTGGAGCTGCAACTCATTTCTTCATATTTAACTGCAAGCGAAAACAGATGACACATAAAAAAAGGGAAATAACTTTAAATAACTTGACTATGTTAATTTTTGAATTCTCATAAATGACACCAAATAACAAGAAAACATTATTATTATTATTATTATTATTATTATACAATAATACATATTTCAACCGGCAGATGTATCTCCATGTATAAGGCAGTACAGCCTTCTTAATCATTTCTAATCCTAAATGACTTCTGATTCAATTCTAATTTTATGTTTTATTAATTATGATACTGGGTAACAAGTTATTTGGAAATACAGAATTGCTTTTAAAATATTCAAACACTTTCTCCTCTCTCCTCTTCTACAAAACTGCTTCTCAGCACAAAATCAAGGCTAGAACGCTCTCATAAAACTGCAAATGGGAAAACATATTTTCATATTCTTGCCATGAAGATATGCAATAATAGCATACATGAAGGGGGTGCTATGTTAAAGTTTCTTAAACTTTTTTTGTCCTATCTGCTACATAAATGTGTATTTGTTATGTTTATTCTATTATACAGACAAAAACACATTTAGCACCATGTGATTTGTCTCTTTCGAAAAACATTCAGACACGTACACTGGGCGTTGCCCAAACAGGGGAACAAAACACTGCCCCGATTAAGCAGTTAAGTGAGCCAGCCAACATTAACCTGTCAGCTCCAGTCAGCGGCAGAGGCCCAGAGGTTAGAGGAGTGGTGTTATGACTCCTTTGAATCCCTGAACTGGCTGGGAAAATGCATAAATAAAAAATAAAAATAAAAAAGATGATCTGAGCCAACGCTGAAGGACTGTAATTATGCAGTATTTGAATCAATGTGTGTATTTGTAAATGTGAAGGAGAGCATTGCTGGACCTGCAGCTGAGTGGCAGATGGGCAGAGTTGTTGCTGGTTCAAAGGTCCATACTTGGATGTGTTTATCTCCGCACCTAGCACTGAGGGAGTGCAGTTTAATTCAAGCGTCACGCTCAGGGATCCATTAATCCCATCTAGTGATATGATAGGAAGCGAGATGGGATAAATCTCCACCAATACCATTAGTGATAATGTTACAGTAATAATACCTATAGTTTTATGTTTATGTGTGTGTATGTTTGTCTGCGAGTATGCGTCCTTATATATAGGGTAGTAGTAAGTAATCTGGTTAGAGCTCTAACTCGTGATTATTGATAGGCTACGAGGATGAAGGTGAATAAAAGATTATGAGAAAGGTCAGAAAGAGCTGAGCTGACTGTGGGAGGAGTTCAAACAGACCATACAACATGTCAAAACATGGTGATTTTATTATAGTATAGTTTACTATAAATCCAAAATGTTTGTGCAAATATAAGACAAAATGCTTTAGCAGGTTGGTTCCATTCACTTCATTAACTAGAGATACATAACTCACAGTTCTCAAGTATTTGTCATAATAAAATGACCGAGGCACACTGTTGCACTCGTTCATGAAGCAAGTTTATTATACTCACTACAACACCAAATGTGCAGCTGAAAAGAGCATAACTTACTCCTGTCTGAGTATGAATTACTGCAAAATAAATAAATAGATAAACGCTTGACAAAAAAGCCACTTCCCAGGCCAGCTAAGTTTTCCCCCAAAGTGAAATACAAATCCAGGTCTGTGGTCAGCGAGCACATCTGTCCTCTTTCACCTCTCTCTCTCCTCAGTCCCCTCCTCCATCCCTGCAGTCCCTTCCTCTCCACACCTGTCTTATTGTACCGAGGAGACGCTCTTATCCCTTCTTCCTGATTCGCTTACGCTCTGCTTTCACTCTGATAAGTTTCACTCTCATGGTGATCTTCAAGACCACCCAGGTTCTCACTGTATTGACCTCCAGGTCAGGTTTGGCTAAAGACTTCCACTACAGGTTGAAATCAATGCACTGACAAAAAGAAAATGCTGTTTTAGAGTTTAAACTATTAAATAATGAAGGACTTTGTTGGTTATTTTTTGGAAGCATTATAATGGATAATTCACAGGTAATTATTATGTTGGGGTTTTGAGAAAAGACAGTCCAGGAACTGCTTAGCCCACAGATTTGCCTAATCTGGAATACCGTCCTGTGAACAAAGTAAACACAGACACTGTGGAGCTGTTTAACGAGGCTGTAACAGCATCAGGGAAGAGGACAACCATTCATCCAGGGATCCAGGACCCCTGATCTCCAAGTAGCATCCCGAGCAATGAAGAGCTCTTCTCGGAGGTCTCCACTGTGCATTTTGGCAGGATAGCGCCTTGGACGATTGTGGATGGGCTGCTTGTATAGTGTATGTCAAGGCAGTAGTGTAAGAGGAAGCCGGGGGCACCGTCTCAGAGGAAGAATGGTAAATAAAATGGAGTAGAAAAGCATAAGGATGAGGGGAAGAAAAGGAGGAGGAGAGTGTCTTCAGTGCTAATTAGCCACCTAGCACAGACCCTTCCTTGAAGAATACCATGATGGTTAGGACTAAGACACTCACGTACACACACACACACTGAAGCACTGGGTTGTGTTGTGGGGGGTATAGCATCCTCTGAGTGTTAGGTAATTGGAGCGTTGTACCTCTAGAGAAAACTGCTGATTTCATAGGAAGTGCTAACAGGACCTTTGTGTGCCATGTTTCCCTTTTCCAGGGAGCCAGCGGGGCCAGACAGAGAGAGCTATGGGCCTATAGTGGGAACAGACCCAGCCATACCTGAGTAGGGCCAGCCACAGCGGTAATGAACCTCTTCACATGGCCGTTCACCCAAAAGGAAAAGAGGTGGATAAAGAAAGGAAGACTGAGAAAGAGGAGGGGGTGCAGCCTAATTTCACAGCCGGAGAATAGCAGGTGGGACAAAAGGTCTAGCTTGAGGAGCAGAGGTGGGGAGGGGGGAGCTTTATTAGTGGTATTCTCCTGCCCCATTTACACCATCTCTCTCCTCGGCAATGGAGCACTTATCACAAGTGTACCCATCCAGCTCACCAATAGAAACAAGCAAACGCTATCCGTCAATGTTTACCATTAAGGATCTGTCATTTGCAGATCCACCATATGTGGCAGATTAATGGGATGCAGGCCTCTCTCTCCCCTCTCTCTCCTCTCTCTCTCTCTCTCTCTCTCTCCAGTGAACACCCAATACACCGTGTGGCCAAACTCAATGTTATTCTGAGAAACAGAGAATGAAAACAAGCCCCAGAGAATGGAAACAAATGGTAAAGAGAGGGGCAACATCACAATGTCAGCTGGAAGGTAACACAGGCAGGTTTTAGTCAGATTAACATCGTTCATCGTTAAGGAAAAAGTGCAGTAACTAAAGTAACGAGTCACTAAACTGGATTACTGCAAGCTCAGGATTTATGCTTCTTGGAAAACTAAGCTTAGAAGCAGTAAAGTTATGAATAAAATATTTTGAACTCTAAAAGCAAAAGTGAGACATAAAATAAACCCCACAATTGTTATATCACAATTACAGCTGTGCAAACAAAGTGTTTCCACACAGGCTTAATAAGGTTCTCGTCACAATGTAGCTTCAGTTGACAGGCCCCGTTTCCTAGATACTAATTTGTTGTTTTTTTCCACTCGTGCTATAATAAGACACATAATCGCTGCTTTGATTATGTTCAGAGGCAACGTATGTTTGAGTTAAGGAAGTGCAAAGCTCTCGTGCCTAACACACATACACAACGCTTCACTTGCAGACATAATTTTAAAAAAGTTGAATCAGTGCTTTAATGCTCGAGGATACTGTGTTGTAAGAGTGGATGTTGTAGGAAAATAAACGATGCTGCACATTGTCGGTGAACATTTTATTCCAACAGATTCCAAGTCTGAGACATTTTCTGAACATTTCGATTAAAAATGTAACTTTGGGGGAGATTTTCCTTTACAACATAGGAGAGGACCCACTAACAGTATATTCAATAACATATCATGAAGGGTTGGGGAAAAAAAGACACTATTATTCTAATCCAAAGGTCCTGAGGATCTAAATATACATATACGACCGCCCGACGTAACTGCTGCACCTTTTTAATTAATCTCCATCTCAACAGCGTAGGCCAATAGACATGCCTCACAATGAAACATAATTAATCACCACCAATAACAACCAATTTGCAAGTCTAAAAACAATAGGCATAAACCACAACGCCCCTGAAAAGGAACTCCCACTGGTAACAGTCACACAGAGAAGCCTGGCGGGAACAGAATTACACGAGAGTGTGAATTCCCCCATTGTCCACGTAGCCGCAAACGGAATAAAAGAAACCTCAGTTCAACAAACACTTAACTGCGTAACCGTGAGCTCAGCAATTGTTAGTGAAAGAAAGATATTTTTGTAATTTTATTTTAAAACAACTAACTGCGCAACTTATTCAAATGAGTCTTTATGTGATATTATATCCTTTGAATCGGATATATTGTGTTGAGCAAGCAAATGTATCCAGATAATGAAGACATTTTTGATAATGTGTGGTCTGCACCCCAACCCCCTGCACACACACACACACACACACACACACACACACACACACACACACACACACACACACACACACACACACACACACACACACACACACACACAGTGTAGTTAAAGCAAAGCAGTCAAGCTGCTGTTGAGACACTGACTTCTTTTCTCCAGAATGCACACTGGACATCTTTGTCACCGATTCGGGTTGAATGGTGACCCTCTGCCAAAAAAGAGGAAAGGGAAGAGAGGGGAGACAGGGTGAGGGTGACACTCAGGTGGTCCTGACTCCATCTTTCTCTCTCGCCCCCTTTCTCCTTCTCTGTTGGACAAACATCTCCACACTGTGGTCCGTCTGTCTGTGTGGCTCTCTTCACCCTCGAGGCCATTTCTGCCCATTCAACAGAGTCCTATAAGTAAGTGAGCGAACAAGGGGTGGTGGGGGGGGTGGAGGACAAGACGGAAGGAGGGAAGGGCAGACAAATAATTTGGGTTCTCCCCTTTTTGTTGTGCTCTTCCTCCGAGCAACACAAGGGGACACACAACAACACAAAGGAGAAAGTTCTGTTCCTTTTCCTGACCCCCTTCCTCTCCCTTGTAAGCCTCCAAAACACACACATGCAGGCACACACACTCACTCGCTCACATACAGAGGAGGTCCTTTCTTAACTACGACTTCTCTAACCCATGTCACAAAGGCCCCCTGCTCCTTGCCCTGTGCCTGAGGAACCACAAGGTCTGGCTTTACGAATGCGTGTGTGTGTGTGTGTGTTGTGTGGCAAAACCTACAACCTACAAATGAGTCCACATCGAGAGAGATGAGGATGGATGAAGACCAAGAAACAAGGGGTGGGGTGACAGAGAAAGGGGAAAAAAAGAACGAGAAGTGGGCCAGGAGGGGAGCACAAGTGGGTTAGGAGAGGGACAGGAGAGGCCAACCTGCCCCAGAAGTTATCACTCATTTCCAAACAAGAGCGAGAGAGTAAAGGGGGAGAGAGATACTAGAGGGGAGGGAGGAGGGCCAGTGGGAGGTAATGAGTAGGAGAGGCCAGACTTCCCAGAAGTTATCCCTCATTTCCGTTATGCTTTTGTGCCCCAACGGCCTCCCTTGGAGGGACTCTGATGGCTATTGTCGGTGCCAGACTAGTGAGGGAGGAGAGGAAGGAGAGGAGAGGAGAGGAGAGGAGAGGAGAGGAGAGGAGAGGAGAGGAGAGGAGAGGAGAGGAGGAGAGGAAGGAAGGAAGACACTAAAGGATCTGGAGAGCCAGCAAACCCAGAAGAAGTGGAAAAGGAGGACTTACGACTGAAACCGAGCTTTTAAATGAGGCAAAGTACTGCCAGATCAAACTAAATGCGTGACATGGTTATTATATATACATCTTAAGTCTCAATTATTTCTGTTTACATTTATAAAGCCGCAAAAGATACCATGCAGAACGTAAAAGCAACAATGTTCACAAATATGGCTTTACTGAGAAATCACAATCTTTTTAATTAATTTATATTTATTTGTATTTTAATGCCATCATTTAATAATAGAGGATACTTTGTACTGTTCATTTGTTGGATGCATACACATCCGCACCAATAATATAACTGTTACAACTTCAGTTTTTTTCTTCTCTTCGCAGCTCCCAATTAAACTCATCTGTTCTGGTGGCCTGGCAGCTATCAACAATTTCAGCTCATTATCTTTATCATGCACCACTCTCTCTTTCATGCCATTTTCCACTGTAACCAATCTCATAATATATATTTAAAAAAAAAATGAAAATCCCAAAAGATGGCAATGTTTAAAACAAGTCAGGGCATAACGTTGACCTTCTGTCGTTTAATGCAATTAAATCAGTGTGCCGAGGGAGCCATCTATATTTAACAACTCTATTTAACCGCATGGGGGAAAGTGCAATGTTACAGGAGGAGGACATGTGCATCTTATTGTCACATATGTCATGTACAGTAGGGTGCAGCAGGAATGGCCGTATATACTGAAATGTCACAGCAATCTACTGGCCTTCAAAGGGGTAATTTGACAGCTGATTTGGCAGCTAGATGGTGAGATACATAATGGAAGGGATGAGAATGTGTGACGTGATAGAGAGATACTTGGTAAATGTAGGCTCAGTGAGAAAAAAGCTCCAAAGAAAACTGGGAGGCAGACATAGATCTACTGCAGATACAGTTCAATGACCAGCCAAATACAGACAGACTGTATTATTTACACTCAAGTAAATATTAAGACAGATCTACAAACAGATAGAAGATGCACACGGCATTACACTTATTAGACTTTCTTATGGGCTGAGAGCAAGACAGACAAAAGGCCAGGCCGCAGTACGGTGCAGACAGACAGACAGGTTCGTGTCACAGAGAGCTGATGGACAGGTTTGACTGACAGGCAGACAGACAGGTCTGTGGCAGCCCAGTCAGTCCCATTATGGCGCAGGGGTGTTCCCTCTACAGTGGAAGCTGTCAGTCCTCTATCGCTCAAATGACAAGCCACTCTAGCCGGGGACGCGCCGCAACGGGCTGAGAAAGCATGTCATCTTTTTCTTTTCTTCCCCCTCTCGGCGATGTCTCGCTCGATAAAGGAGCAGCCGTGAGAACAATAGGAACGACGGACTAGAAAAGGACAGAGAAAGACAGAGAGATGGGGGAGAGGGCGAGAGGGAGAGAGCGAGACGGGGCGTTTTGACATCTGAATTACATTTCTATCGCCTCAGACATGAGAGAAGAATGGAGGAAAGAAAGAAAGAAGGAAGGAGGGAGGGAGGGAGGCGGGACAGCAAACCATCACTTAGATGTTTATTTTAACTTCACTGTATTTGGCTGGCATCTAAAAAACTCAAACCTCTGTGCCTGTGACATGTGCTCTTTGAATATGGCTGCAGGGAAGGAGCTTACAGAAAAGTGATATTCGTGTTATTTGACAAGTGCAACAACTGCAGGGGAATTTGGTTTGGAAGCAGTTTTTTTTTCTTTCTTTCTTTCTTTCTTCAAGAATCACTAACTTCAGGAGCTTCGCACACTGCGGTCTACAAATACCACACATGAGGCCTGACAAAGAGACACTGCAATCTGACAGAAAAAATGACAGCAGACTCTAAAGACTGACGCTCGACGACGACCGCAAGGAGATATCTGACACCACCTGTCCATGAAGCAAGATTCTGCCTCTTAGCTTTGCCTCGGACCGCTTTTTGTACAGCGGCAATATTTCTCCTTCATATCAAGTGTTACATTAACATCAGCTGTGGTTCATGCGGTGCAGGAGAACAATAAAATCCAAGGGGGTAAAGAATGAGCCTCCATCTATTCACTAATTCAGAAGACATTTTCACCCCCTCTTGCATCTTATTATCCCATTGCGAGCTCTGCTCTCATACTTTAACTTGTCACATATCTATACTTGTGTGTGGAGCGGAGAGTGTGCGTGTGCATATGTAAATGCGTGTGCGGCCGTCTGTTCATGTGTGTGTGTGTGTGTGTGACACCCAGCCCTCTATAACCTCATTAGAATCTTTCAGGTCCTGCTGTGCGCCCATCCACACACACTCACAGTGCTTTGATTTCTCAAAGTCTAAAGATGTCAATCACCTGCCTCCCCTAGTCAGAGCAGGGGAATTCACACACACACACACACACACACTGTAGCACAATGCGCGCACGCACACACGCATAAACTATCCATCAACGTCCTCCTCCCACTCCCCTCCATCTCTCTCTTGCTCTCCCTCGTCACTCCCCCTCAGCCATTCCACTATTTGAGAGTAATTTCATGTGCCAGCGTGGTGCATAATACACTTTTAATGGACAACTAATTCTCTGCCATTACTTCGTCAACATGATTACGGGATCTGCCGCTCGCAATCCTGAGGAGTTGGGCCCAGGCTTTTTAAATATACACAAGACATTAATGTCTCTCTATTCAGCTTTACATCAGGGGATGTCAGCCATTTACATAATGCTGCCATTGAGGTCTGTGACAGCCTCTCTCTCTCTTTTTTTGCTCTCTCTCACTCCCTCGCTCGCTGTCTCTCTCTTGCCCCGGCTCTATTTTTCGACATGATTTCTTTCCACAAAGGGCCTCAGAGCACTGCCTTTTCCCTTCTGCCGCTCTCTCTCTCTCCCTCTCTCCCTCTCTCTCTCTTCTATTCTATGAATGCTTGCACTTTCCACCAATGTCACGGAATAGAGGGTAGAGAGATGGAGAAAGAGAGAGAGGGAGAGAGAGAGAGAGAGAGAGAGAGAGAGAGGAGTAGGGATTAGACGAGGTTGGTTTTTCTAAAGGGGTGTGAATGGGGAAAGTTGCCTTTCCATCACCTGTACAAAGACAGGATATCAGAGAATAAAAAGGGATGAGTGAATAATTTGACCACTTAAACGGCTAGTTCATTAGGCCTGTCAGGATAGCACTTCTCTGCCTGTCGGGAGGCATGGCAGATATGCAAATCTGTTCCCCCGTGGAAGACTCTGCTCTGCTCTCGCTTTCTGTTATTTTGGGAGGAAAATACGGCATAAAGTGCAAAAACACAGGCTGTGCAGCAGAACAAGTGTTTTAAACCCTTTGCAGTGCAGACGTGTTTGCTTTCAAAGGGATGGCCGTGAAGGGAATATCAAATCTGTGCAACAAAAGGTTAAAAGTCTGATTGTTTGGTCCTGTAAATGAAAGCAAAGCGCTCAGAGGTGTTTGCAGTCATGTTAATCTCTTTGTATTTAAAAAGGCAATTAGTTTGTAGAGCACCTGCCCCATGAATGAACCTTGCCGCAGCGGCCCAGGGTTTGAATCCGACCGGTGGCCCTTTGCTGCATGTCATTCCCCATTTCTATCACTCTTCAGCTGTCTATCAAAATAAAGCTTGAAAAGGCTAAAAAATATAATATATATATCTTTAGAAAAAAGGCGGTTAATTGAGGAGAAATTCTAATTTACATCAAGGTAAGCAAAATATCATTTAAGGCAGTCAGATATTAGGAGAGACGCTGCACAGATGAAAAATATTTACAAGGTGCACAAAATGTGGAGAAAGAGTGCTACCAATAAAACAATACGCGCACATACCCAAACACAGTGTCCCGGTGACACAGGAAATATTCTGTCTGCTGGCAGGAAGTTCAGACAGCGTCTGAAGTCCGACACTGAACATAATAAAAGCCTCCATCCGGTTTTGGGTACTTTTTAGCCTCAGTACACAGCCTTGCGTGCGGTGTTTGTACAGTGGAGTCTCTGGTTGAATCAAAGCCACAGAGGTTGTTATTGTCTCCGCAGGGACATTTCCTATTGAGCTCCGTTTGATGTATTCCAACAGGCCGCTATTGGTCACTGGGGCCAAATACAGGAAGTTGTCTTTCATGTTGTCGGACGCCATTTTGTCAGGTCAAGGTTGGTTTATGACTCTCTCAGGGGCAATTTCACATGCGCGCCGCTGACAAATTATCATGAATTAGAAAATGTAAAATTAAATGAACATTTTACAGGCAGACGTGTATTTATCAAAGAAAACAAAATATTAATTGTGTACACATGTAATAAAAAAAAGTAAAGATTCCCAGCTTCTTCTCGTTATTGAACAAAGTATCATGTAACTTGTTTTCAGGCATATACAATGCATACTTGACATGAACAAGCCAGCTCTTTGACCAAAAGTGCTAAAACCGTATGAGAATGTTGGAGCTAGCACTGTAGTCTGAGCAGTAATTGCCTCTAATGGAAAGACATATAATAGCAAGAGAGTAGGAAGGCCATATACCAGCTTAAGAGTGAGAGTACTTTTCTTTAGAAAATGGATGAAAAAGCCTCAGTGAAAGATTGTGTGTGTGTGTGTGTGTGTGTGTGTGTGTGTGTGTGTGTGTGGTGCACAGTTGGAGGTGCTGCACTGACTGCCATAAGGTGGGTAACAGGTGTGTGTCCATATGTCCAAACAGCTCTGTGTCTGTGTGTGTGCATGTGTGGTAGTAATGGTTCGGTATGGTCTGTAATTTGCCACTACTGCCACCATTAAAGGCAGTGCTGTACTCTCCATAGACACATGCACATGGATACATGCACAGTCACGCCCACACACACTCCTAGTTAGCCTCCTTTGTGGGACAGAAAATAAAACATAAATGCAATAGAGAAACCTTGAAAGACCTTGAGACTACAGCCATGCTCGGGGCTCTGCGAGGCTGCAAAACATACTGACAAAGACATTGTTAACATACTGATGTTTTGTTTGGTCTTAGTTTAGCTTTTTGGTATGCTTTCATGCATATTAGCACTAAAACATGAAGGCATATGTTTGCATGTTTGATGTTCTAGATAAAGCAGATGGTGTGTCAGTTCATAGATGTGTGGAAGAAAGGTTATTGGATCACAAAAGTCTTCGGGATTCGTGTCTGCGAAACATTGCATTCTACCCAATACTCGGATCAAAGCGGCAAGCAGCAGACAAACCAACATGGCCATCGCTGGAATCCCGAGAAACAGCGGTCATGACCGGGGCCAACTGGAGTCCAGAAAGATGACCTGGGATGAGTGAGAACCTACACAGACATCATCACTGATATTCTGTTTCCATGCGGTTAAAGCCTGAAATAGCGACAACATGACAAGAACAATCCTGCGTTTACCCATCGTAAGGCTTCATTTTCGTTAACAGCCATAAATTAAAGAGTCATTTAGATCCGTTTGAAAAAGTGTGAATTAAAGGCGTTCTGTCGGTGACTCTTTTGAAGCTCTCTTAAAAGTACAGCTTCAGAAGATTCGAGAGCTTTGATAACAAAAAAAAAAATCGGAACAATTACGGCACTTTTCAGTGGCACCCGGGCGAAATACTAATTGATGGAATTCAGATATAAGCATTCTCTCTCGCAAAATGAATTTTATAACATGACTGCTCATATAATATTGTTTTGATTTTCTGATGCTCAGCGTCGGGCATCTCCGGGTTGGAGACGGTGACAGGTAAAAACACACGCTATATATGATAACAGACATTTCAATGAATAGCTGAACAGTGCCATTAGAGAGGTGAGGGGTGTGGAGCTATGCAGATCACAGAGCAATAGAAAGATGATATTGCTATTACCAAGTGTTGACACATGAGATTGCATTTACATTTTCATCCAATGGAAACCTAAACACAGACTGTTGTTTGTGAGACTTAGCCACAAGACGTGAATACCAAAACGGTAATCAATATGTAGAATAACTTTTGGAAATTGCATTGTAAAACATGGAAAAACTCCAACATCTTGCCCTCTCTTTACTCCCCTTCCCATCTCATCACTCTTTGTCTCTCTTTCCTCTCCTCCCAAGGCCTTTTGCTGCTGACTCTCATCCTTCACTTCCTGCCGCTTTTCATCCAACCCACTCTCACTCTCTGGCGCTTGAATAGGTTGTCGGCAAGAGACTTCTCTCTGTTTGTGTTTCGTGTTGTCAATGGCAATGGCGTTATCAATTAGTGCAGCAGTGGGAGCCCAATTAACAGCATCAAACAGCTAATTAATAGAGCTGTGTGAGTTAGTAGCGCACAACAGCACGCCGCATGACTCTAAGCTAGCGCAGCCACGTTATAGCATGAGTACACTGCAGGGGAGACGGGTCTATACAGTAGCATGTAGTCACGTGCACCCGCACATCTATATAAACATGCATAAATGGATACATGCACACATACTGTATCCACATTCACAAAGGCAAATATGCCAATTTCCACACAAACACGCAGCAGACACAAAAGTACAATGGAACGCGGATGGATTAGACACATCAGTGAGTTGAAGAGTTTAACACGTTCCCTGATTTGGTTATTATAAACAGCAGCATGACCGCAGCAGCACAGGTACAGGCAGTGAAGGTCTGCAACAAAATAGGAGGGTCGATCACCAGCTGATCGTGTCTGAAATGATGCCGCTGCTGCATCCAGACAAGAAGTCAGTGGTGGAGGAAGAACTTCTTGAGTTAGCTTTTTGTTTTTACCGTAAAATGAATGACCCAAAACCTGCAAATATCTCTGACTTGAAAATGTCACCTTGGGCATTGTTGGGCACTATTTTTTTTCATTCATATCAACCAAATATTTAGGCTAAGTATACATTTTTGTCTGATGGAATCAGGCCAGCAACTGCAACAAGTAAAATGCTCAGCTTTTGCCTCTACAGCTGCGCACTTGTTTGAATCAGCTGGCACCGAAGGGCCACGACCTGCACTACAGATAAATGGCTCACTCACCTGCATGGCAGAGATCCAGGTGAGACTGGGTTCATCAGTCAGCGAGGAGGTGCACAGGCGTTCGCAGATATGATACGATGCGATACGCGCGAGTAAATAGAGCAAACACAATGAGAAGCAGCGTGTGCATATACACACGCGGGGCAACAATAAGCTGCCTCTTCTGAATCGTGCCAATATTTTGGGGGCTTCCAATATTTTCAGCACACTTAGCTCAATCCATTGGAGCCAATAACAACAAAAAAAAAGGAACTCAAGGCTAGTTGTCTCTCGACAGATGACAGTCTGCCAAGGCCACAGGCTAGACTCAAGCTTGAGCAGAGGATGCTCCTTCTGCAGGATGAACGCAGGCCATAACATTGAAGCTCAGAGTCTAAACTCATTGGCTGGAGAAGTGGCTGCACTTATGGTGAGTACGGGGCAAACACACACACACACACACACACACACGGACAGATTTACAGGCACAGACACATGGGAATTTGTTAGAAAAACTATGAAGTAGGCCACCTTCCCTACTTTCATTACTTTACGTTCAACATTCAATATTTAAGAAATTCTCTCTCTCTCTCTCTCTCTCTCTCTCTCCCACACACACACACACACACACACACAAACTCGCACACACACATTCTCTCAATCACTCACTCACACAGGGTTGTGGTTATGGCTTAGGGAACACTCCAGCTCTATTCAATCAAACAGAGTACTCGGACTGAATCAGCTAAAGGTTAATTGCACCAACGTCCTTGTGCACATATGGACGGTAAATGTGTGTGTGTGTGTGTGTGTGTGTGTGCAATTGTGTGTTTGTCAGGATGAGTGTATCTGTTGAAACCCTTACCCAACCAGCGTATTGAAGCAAAATGCCTTTTTGTCGCAGAAGGATTAGTGTGGACATAATCTATGTACATTTCCCCCTAAGGAGGCAGACAAGTGGCTACTGGAGTATTTACCTCCCCCAAAGAGAATAGCCAGAAAATTGTTTGGAACAGGTGCATGCCACCCTGTAAGCTGACACAGACGAAGACTGGGAGGAAAATGCTCTTCTATGCTGACTGATTTGATTGTTTTAAACTGAAATTCTGCTGATCTCTGAGGCAAAAACATCGCATTAGAGCAAATGAAAGTGGCACTACATGTTTAAAATACAGTATGTCTACATTACAGTGGTTTTAATGTAATTAAAGGGATATGATTGAAGTACGGTAGGCAGAGTCTTGCCCTTTCTGAGATCTCTAATCGTTCCTGTTTCCTCTTGAAATACCACTTCGAGACACTAAACATACAAATGAAACTATCTGAGAAGGAAATCACCTTTTTCACAACATTAAACTTGAGACAGGGAGCCACAAGTCCGCTGGTGTGATACAAACCAAAAAAACCCAAAAAACTTAGACACTGCTGGTTTATGCTTATAGAGTCCATTTTTCTAGTGGTCATACAAAACCTGAGCCTTTCAAAAGTACGCTTGTCAAACTACTCTTAGTGACAGAAAAAAAAATATCTAAGTGATTTCATCACTGGATGGAGTAAAAAAAAAGTGTAGCAGTAATTCACTGTTACATTCAGGATATGCACTCGAACTCGGGACTTGTAACAATGGTTATATCTGCGTGTGGTTCAATTGGACCTTCGTTCCAAAGCTGTATTTTGCCATGCCCGGCCTGGTGGTTGGGGGTGGTGGTGGTGGTGGTTGGGGGGGCAAGAGTCACTGGCAGAGTGCTGGGCTGTGGCCTCATTGACCTTCAAAGCAGAGACGAGGGCCCTCTCCATCCCGACAGTACCACTTGTGGCAGGAAGAGAGGCTTGTTGACTGGCCCCTAATGGCCCCCTGGCCCACGGGAACATGGGTCGGCAGGTTAGAGCTGTTGCCCTGGCGACCACAGCCACATAGGCCAAAGAAAAGAGGGGACGGGAGGGAGGAGGAGGAGAAGAATAGATGGAAAGATGGAAAGAGAAGAAGGTGAGGAGGCGGACGGACGGACGGATGGGAAGGTAATAAATCATAAATGACGGTTTAGCAAGATTTATTGATAGTCTGACTATGAGACAGGCCGGTGTCATTTATATTGAAAGTGGGAAAAAAAAGAGTCACTGAAGTTACACACACAGCTGATTTGTATTCTTTAAAGCACAGGACTAGTTTAAATTACAGTACGATGCGCTTTTCACTTACAATCCTATCTAAACATGATGGTGGTTAACCTTTACAGCGGTTAAAAGCCCAATGTGCTGTTTTATTACTGCATAAATTGCAGGTACATTCACATGTATCATCAAAGAGCCGGACATTTAAATACATTGTTTTCCTCCCTCAACTGTTCCTAGTATTTAAAAAAAAGCTGTTTTACGCTCAGTGATTACAGATATTACTAATGAAAACAACCTTTAGAACTGAAATAACACATTAGCGCTCGCTGTGCTGAAACATATATTATATGTGCAGAGTTTGACACTAGAAAGCTGTTTTTACTTTCATCTGTTGAAGGAGGAAAAGTTTCTCCGTGCTCACGTGAAATCTCTGAACCTAACTTATGAAAAACGTCAATGCAGCTCTCACAGAAGCTTCATGTGAACAGACATCCGGTGTCTCAAATTTCAGCGTTGCACCAACTTCTTTGGTGGAAAAACAATATCAGGAAAATTTGTATTCTTTTAATCAGTAGATGTAAGGCCGGTTCATGCTGCCAAGTACCTACTCTTTGTCTGAGTCAGGCACAACAGGTCAGAGAATGGTGTGAAAAGTTTCCTGATGCTTGGAAGACTAGCAAACTAAAAATAGTGCTCTGTGTTTGGGTGACCGTAGAGTAAAAGGCAGCTAAGTTAGGTCAGCCTGTCAGGTGAAAAAAGATCATTTAACATGACATATTTTGTGTGTAGACGAAGATTTACTTTATGAACCTCTCAATGGGTAAAATCTCATTCTCACTATGAAGTGCTCATAGAGATGTAAATGTGGAGCGATGCCTTTCTCAAGGGCACCTAATGTATTAATGGACAAAACCACATAAGAACAACACACCTGGCTGCTTGATTGGTTGCTTGAATTTACTGATTGCTTGTTCCTCCCGTTAAACGTTTAAAGATTTGGCGGCTCGCTGACAAAACAGCCGCCTCGCAGACTGATTGATGGCCTCGCTGATTAGCTGACTGACAAAGTCACAGGCGGACAATAGCACAGAGAGGAGCTGCCTGTATGCAGAGAGGCAGGTGTTAATTCAGCACGGCTCCTACAGTGGCTGATGTCGGCCCTCTACCATCAAAAAGGAGGGTAAACACTGCCACAAGAGACTGTCAACATTTATAGGAAGGACTCTCCACCAACACAAGCCACTTGTGTGTGGTTCTATATGTCTCGCAGTCTGTTTCCTTCTCTCTCTCTCTCCATGTCTCTAGCTTCCACCCAGCCTGACCTAATCAGCGATAAGTTGAGTGCTTTCATCAACAGCACAGCCCCCTTAATTAGCAGCCCATTGCTATAAGCTCATGTGTAAGCATCACCGTTCCATGTGAATGTGCGCGCACGCGGATATTACGAGCCTCCAGATTGACCTCAGCTCGCTCCAGTCAGTCAGCGAATAAGTCAGTGGGTGAACTTAGCCTCCTGCATATCCAGATGGAGAGGTTTAATGGGTATTAGAGATGAAGGGGCGGAACAGGTAAATGGGGATAAATCCTATACAGTGCCTATACACCCAAGGGAGCCTCTGAGAGAACAGATGGGAGTCAGTGCACAATTGATTTTGTGTGTTTTCATCCGTTAAATGACAAAAACTATTTAAAGAAAGAAAAAAAAACAGACAAACACACGTTTCCCACTCTGTGTAGACACTACCCCATTCAGGTGACTACATTAATACCACAGGATTCCACCTCTACATATTTCCTAATTCCTTCTCCTGTAATGGAAAACATTATTGTCGTCAAGGCCAGCATCAGGTGTGCGTACGACGCTGGCTGTGAATGTGGTGTGCGTTTGTGCGTGCGTGCGTGTGGGAGGTGGTGGTGGTGGGGGGTAGCTCTCACTCTGCTGCCACGTCAACTCATATTCGATGGCTTTCTAAATTAAAAAAAAAAAAACGAAAAATGCTCTCAGGGACTTTGCTGCATTCCACTTCATGAGCGCAAACAAACGGACCAAAAAGCCATTCTGGAGGGAGAGGAGGGGAGGCGGTGTGGGTGGAGGGGGGGCAAGCAAGCAGAAAAAGCCCCTTAAAAAACGGGGAGAGATAAAGAGGAGAGGGGTGGGGTGGGGGGACAGGAAGGCAAGCAGACGGAGCTGAAAAACCAAAGTGACTCCACTACCGATAATGAGCGGATCATTTAAAAAGCCCTCCTCAAATTGCCTTGAGGAGGAGAAGAGAGAGGAAAAGGCTTGAAAGGTTTTGAGAGATTTTTGGGAGATGGGTGAAGTGGTGAGGGAGGTGTGTGTGTGTGTGTGTGTGTGTGTGTGTGTGTGTGTGTGTGTGTGTGGGGTGGGGTGGGGGTGGGGGAGCAGGGGAGATGTAAACATGTCGGGCTGTCGGATGCACACACTGTACGTCCACGCACGCAGCATAAACACTGAAACATATGGCTCGTTTCGGTTTATGGTTGTGGCTGTGAGAGCGCGCAGGTCGGACAGTCAGGTGCAGCTGACCGCCTGAGCCCACCTGGCACACACCATCTGTGTGAGAAAAGGTGCCTCACTACAGTGTCTAGTTTTTAATATTGTCAAAATGTTTGATTTTCTGGGTCAATTTGCAGGTCACCTATAAAGCGTAGACTGAACTACTTAACACTGAAAATAAAGCAAAAAACAATGGCATGAAAATTGTCTGTGTTGCTAAATGAAAATAAATGAAATAAAACAAAAAGAAAAATCCTGAACCAAAATAGACAATCCATTTGGCCCAGATCAAATTAAATACCTCTTTCTTTGACCTTGTGCTTTAAAAAACAAAAAATTAAGAAGTGTTAAGACTTTTTGGAAAGCTGCAGGAATTATGGCACCAAAAATATGCCACTTAAAGGCAGAAGCTGCATGAATATACATGTGTGTGTGTGTGTGTGTGTGTGTGTGTGTGCCATGCTGCATTTACAACCACCCCACGGCCCTGGGGGATGCCAGCTCGCTGGCGGAAGACTATCAACAAAACACAACACAACATGGCCGGACTGCAACTGAGCCCATGATATGTTTCTGTCTGCCAGAGCTGCGTGTCGTTATATCAGCCTATACACGTGTGTGTAGCGGGGGCAGGTGCGCTATATCGTGATGCTGGGGGCCTGTGTGCGGAGGCAGGATGCGGACATATTGTCACTGAGGGCGATGTGTGTGTTTATGTGTGTGTTTTGTGGAGCGAGGGCTGATTTTCATACATGCACTTGTAATTCATGGTGGCCAAGAGAGCTTGAAGTTAATTCAACTTAAAGCTGCCACGCTATACGCCTGCTAATCTACTGCATGTGCGATGTGAACGGGGGTCGCGTCACCACCCGACTCTGCAGTCAAATCAGCTATACTAAGCTTTTCGGTGTCTTTCAGCTTGTTTCGGTTTTAACTCCTGCATATCCAAGCACAAATTGTTAGTTAGCAGGTGAACGTAGTGGAGCGGTTATCGAGTTGGTAGAGACCAAAGCAGAGCTAAAAGGAGAGTGAGTATTGGGTATACATTGGTCACAAGGCCAGAAACACAACTTCTTATAAATGCTAAAGTAGCTCGGGGTCAAACATTTTAAGACAACACAAATAGTCATCTTTCATCTTTTTGACATATATATTTAATTTAGAAATAAAATCCAAGAATGAATCAAATAAAAGCAATCTGTCAGCACACATACAGAACCAACACTGTGCAGTACAGGTAAGCTGCAAGTCATAGTAGCATTAGTAGCGCAACACTAATTTTATCATCCTTCATCATCCACCCCCTCACTTGTTTCCAGTCCTTGCTCTCCTTCGCTCACTCCCTCTGTCCCCCTTCTTCCTCCACCCTGTGCTCGCCTCTCTCTCCCCCTCTCCTCTTTTCCTTCCCTCTCCAGCTTGACACAGTGCACTGAGCCTAATCGTGGATAATTGGGTGGGAGGGGCAGTGGGCCGGCCCTGCCTTTGTGTGCAAAGGGCAAGTGGTCAAGTTAATGGGGCCCTTGTGTCGAGCCGGGAGCACTCTGTCTCTCTCTTTTTCTCTGTTCGATCACTCACTTGGCCAGTCAATCTCAGTCAGCTTCTCTTTTCTTTCAAGGCTGAAGCTTTTCCCCGCTCGATCTACTTTCACCTCATTTCCAGCTGTCTCACTTCCCCTTTTCCATCCAACTATTCAGTGCGACTCAGATTCAGGGTCCCATTTCTTTCTTTTCTCCCCTCTCCTCCTCTGCCTTCTTGTCTTTTTCAGCCTCTCTCTCTCTCTCTCTCTCTCTCTGCCTCAGTCTGCAGCGTTTTCTATCTCTTCTTCTCTGTCTCTTCAGCAGAGTGTTGGGGAGGAGAGAACAGACCTCTTTAAAATATCAAAAGACAGATCAGGAGGCCTCGCCGGTCCCTCCCTTTACTGCTAACTCTCCCTCCCTCCTTCTGACTGATAAACAGAAGAGTGAGCCTGCAGGATTAGCTGCTGTGTACTGCCTTCCCTCCCTCCTTTATCCCTCTCTCTTTTCTTCCTGTGGAGGGGTAGACTGTTGACTGGGTTTGATATGTGTGTGTGCATGTGTGTGTGTGTGTGTGTTACCTTGTCTGGCACCAGCTTAGCCTGCAGGAGGCCATTGTATTTGAAACGCAGGCCGCGGCCGATCAGGGCCTGGAGGAAACTTTATTACATCTGTGGATATTTAACACTGGGGTTTTAATAAGGGAACACACGCATTACCTTTGTTTTTCACTGGCAGCTTTTCAACCCGGCAGCTATTGAGGGAAAAGACTTTAATCATCACAGGAGATCTGAAAGGTGACAGAATATAAATAGTTTTTATGATACTGAAATAATATTTAACTGATGTGTTAAATTATTAAAAGGAGCAAGTTGCGAAGAAAAAAAAAACCTCACATCTCTCGAAGAAAATGTTTTTTATTTTCATTTAATCACAAAAAAAAACCTTTGACTGTAAAGTACAACATACAATCATTGATTACAGTGAAGCGGAGGAAATTAAATATACAGAACAAACAAACTCACTATATAAGGCCATGTCCACATTAAAATGGATAAACTGAAATATTTCATTTGATTTTCATCACGTCTCTGCTGTCAGTTCCCCAAAAAATATAGAAAAAAACTAAACTATTATATCAGAACACTCGAGCCAGACACCAAATCTTGTAATAATTGATCGACAATTTCTTCTGTCGGAAGATGTCCCTTCACAGTGAAGTTCAAAAATTCTTGAAGTTTTCGGTGGTTGAAATAAAAATAGAATGAGTGTAGAAAAGTGTGGACACGGCCTCCAAAACAAGGATTATACTTGATAATCAAAATAATAGCCTAGGTGAGACATCACACAACACACTGACATAAATCTGCTGGAATAGAGCGTTACTGTATGATGTTTGTCCAAGACAATGCGACACAGATCCTCCTCCGTGGTCTTTTTTCCCCCCTCTCTCTGTAACAACTGCCAACTGACTCACTATTAGTGTTGTTAGTGAATCCAAATAAAGACCACGTGACCCAGACCCAAAAAAAAACGTCGACCGCGAACGGTTCCCGGGCTGTCTGTCGATGTCACAGTGAGAAGTGGTAAGTGTCCTAGCGTACGGCGCTGATATCACAACAAGAAGTGATGACATCACTTGTGAAAAGCATCACAGCGCATCGCGGGTGGCAGTGATGTTGGGAGAAACAGCAACGCAGCACGGATGTCACAGTAAACAGTGTGTTGTAAAAACGACATCGCTGCCAGCGGCGGCGGCGGCGGCGATGTCACACCAGACAGCGATGAAGTCACTGTACACAATCACAGTTGGGATGGTGTTTCTGTGGGAGCCCACGCGCATCAACAGTGCACAGCAGGCCGTGTTACAGATGATGACGTAAGTAAATATACCTCTAAACTTTTGCAATGGGAACGTTTCGGCAATGCAATTTACTTTTCCGCGTAGTTACACAAAGTTTTTTTCTTCTGAAGGTGGATTATTGTATCAACATGAGGAATGTAAACAGCAGCCACCGAGAGATACTGCATAGCTTCATGGCTGTTGTGTACAGCAATGGATCACAGTGAAATGTGGGAACACCTTACTAGTGATAGGTACAACCTTAGGCTTTAGTGGCCAACGGACACTTGCTCCAACGGCGGAAACAGGAAACAGTTGAATGCATGGGTCAAGACCTGAGTGAAAGAGTAAACTGTACTCAAAAGAAAACATGGTGCGAATGTGTGAGGGTGCTAACTGTGGTTTATCAAATCATACGCCAAGCCCCAGATGTCCACCGGATGTGGCTGCGTCATGTTCCTGTTCTAGCAGCCATTTTGAATATTGTAGCGAGTTCTCCTGCAGACATTTCTTGTGCTGCACGCACACTGAAAACATTATAGCAGCTCATTTAGCAGAAAGAAAAGATAAAGCATAAACATACAGAAAAATAGAGTTCTGCTGTATATATATAAAGACTAAATGAATAACAAATGAATGCACCATTAAATATAGATTTTCCTGTAATATGTATAACTGTTGATATATGTAGTGCAAATGTGAATGTTGCACTGCAAGCAGCTCCAGCAAAAGTAAAGAACTTGGAGTAAGATGCTGTGGTCACCGAGCCAGTGGACACTGGGGGATACACACCAACACACACACAAAAAGAAAGATATGCTCTGTATAGAATATCATTTTAAAAAAAAAGTCTATTCCACAGTATCGGGGTCACTTGTCAATAAATGTAAATAGTAGAAGTTGGAGGATGTGCACGCATTCTCTCATTTTCTGAAGGTGGGTTCAGACTAGGAGCTTTCAGCAGCGTTTAGCAGCCGCCTCAGGATCCGATCGTTGCAAATCACTCACTTTAAGTTGCTCTGAAGCTCTAAATGTTTGTGAATGAAGTGGCGTACTACCCGGAGGAGGAGTCAAGACAGCGGGCACAAGCCGGGCTTGTTTGGGAATTTCACTGATTGACAAACAACCAATAAAGAACAAGTTGCGACGTTCAAACACAAGTTATACCACCAACGGAGCTGCGTGAAATTAAATTACACTATGTGATGTACAGTGGACTACTTGTATCCATGGCGGTGATGTTTTGATGTGTAATATGCTAGCCGTAGCTCCTGGACAGCAGCAATTGCTCCTTAGTCTGAAAGGGCCTTAATGTGTTAATGCACTGCTGAAATAACGCACAAAAGAAGTTATTAATACTGACCTCTGACTGGGAATGAATGAGTTCTATTAGGAGAAATTAAAAAGGGGGAGGAAGGCGACAAAGAGAAATAAAGGGAGCGGATAGCTGTGAGTTGCTCCACAGTCTGTGATAGTTAATGAATTAGAGGTGGCCTCCATGCTGAGGTCAGAAACACAGTGACATTGGTTAATACTGACTGCTTAGAGAGAGTTAACTGACACCTACAGTAGGACTGGCTGGGGAAACGTCCATGTAACTCACTGGTTGGCTTGTTGGCTGGAATGATGATTGAATAACTGGCTAATTAAGTGTCATATACATTATCTGAATACTGACTGGTTACCTGACTGGCTAGCCGGTCTGTTTGGCATTGTGGTTCACTTTCTTTCTGGGACGCCTGATTAACCAAGGGGATGAGTGACTGGCTGATTAAGTGTTAGGTCAAGTGATTAAAGGGCTGACTGAGTGACTATTTTAAAGACTGACATGTAGTTATTTGGCATATGACAGATGGTTAAAACATACTAGATCAGAATATAACCACCTCTCCTTTTTTTTCCCTCCTCGGCTGCAATAAAAGCATCGCTTTGAAAACGAGGCTGTTCTTCACCGACACTTCAAACTACACAACATGCACGCTCAAATACTGTCCAAAGCCATGCACCATCGTACAATAAAATCCTCTCAGTGGCCGGTACCAACATGAAAAATGTCTCAAATTTGACCAAACTCTTGACACAAACTCTACCCTGCTGAATTCTAATACTGCGCCTTCAGTGCGATCCTTCCTCCGTAGCTCGGCTGTGAATCACATCGCTGACATGACTCTGTAATGCGTGTGGAGTGGTAGCGTGTAGATCTGAAGGCTCGTTTGTTTTGGTTTACTGAGTGAGGCTGACAGGTTGAGGTCCTTTGGTCAAGGTGATGAGGAGAGGATAGTGGATGTTCTCATCATATGTTTCTTTCCCCTCCCGCAGCATCTGAAAGGACATGACATGAGTAGCATGAACACGGACTAAAGATTACACAGAAAGTCTCTTTCATTTTGGTTTCGTTTATTTTATGAATATTCAAACCAGAAACCCTGCTTGCAGAGGGATTTAAGAGGACATATCTACCTATCTATCTATGTATCTAATCACAACGTCGTCGGTGTGAGTCCTTTGTTGCATTTCATCTCTCAACTCCTGTCACCTCTACTCCTCTGCCCCCAAAGTTACACACATTTAATATTTCAATATGCAAAATATTCAAATCATTATTCATCATTTATCTAATGTTATCATTCTTCCCTGTGAACTTTTCCCTGTCAAGAAAATCTCAACATCGTGACATGATACATCAACATAATTCGTAGTTATGTAGTTATATATGCATGTAATGGAGCTCAAAAGCAGATAAATGTTGAAGGTAATAATGTTGGATACATATTTTAAAAGCTGAAACAAGTAGGGCGATGCACCCCGTAACTCTGGATTGGAAGATCTTACATTGTCCGTCTTTTCAGCATGAATAGAAGAGGAAACCAGACGCATGTACAGTGAATTTGGTCAACATCACTCCTTGCAATCCAGAGTTATAGGGTGCTGTCACTCTTAGCGAAAAGTGACTGCACCCTGTGACTCTTTATTGCCACAGCCACATTTGCCGGTGATCAAAAAAGTTAATTTAGTGCCCATGCTAAACTTCCTGTCAGTCCACTGTAATTGACGAACTGTTCCAGCTCTAGTGAGCATATACTGTCCCTCTCAAACACACACACACACACACACACACACACACACACACAGCTTTGGTACCTATTTTGTGCCCACTCAGTGCCCTTTTGAGCAGACTTGGCAGTTTGGGCATGCACCAGCTAATCAGCTCACCCAGTGTCCGGGCAAATGATCAGAGACTTGACGAAAGTGAGTTTAGAGGGTCTGCTCATGTGAGAGTCTGTGACGGTCTGTCAGTGTGTGTGTGTGTGTGTGTGTGTGTGTGTGTGTGTGTGTGTGTGTGTGTGGTGAGACCAGGATGGGGGGGAGAGCTGTGAAAAGGTTTCCTCACAACAAACATAAACTCAGACTGACCCAAAATTCACTCCCGTCAGCAGCATGTAAGTGCTGTGCGAGTGCTCATCCATCCAACTCAAACCTACTTACATTACAAACTCAGCTGCTGACTGGCTGCTGCTTTTCCTGATAAATTAGGCTATTTCGTGGCCCTGGTGGAAATCGTGATGTTGCGGGTTGCAGCTGTTTTTATTTCATTCAATTTTTCCAGCATCGTGATATTTAGATCAGTGTGTGAGCCCTCCACACTGACACTAAAAAAAACTTTTAACTCTTAATTTAAACTTATCGTTGTGGTAAAGTCAGAAAACTGGAAAAACAAAGTTTTTCAGGTTTTAGTTAACAGGACAGTCGTACAGTATATGAAGTTATAAACACCTGTGATGAAGTATATTCAGTATAGAGTGTGTCTGATGTATTGGAAGCTTTATATAGGTGGTTGTTTGACTGTGTTCACATTGAAAGAACTGCAACTTGACTAATTAAAAAAAAACATATGTCAAGAGACATTTAAAAAGTACTAAATAAATAACTGTAACAGACAAAATGAAAACAATCCTGAAAGAAAGTTTAACCTGGCTCTGCTTTTGTGACCTCACTTGTCAAGCGAATGTCAAAGTGGCGCTCCTCGGTCGTATTTTAACGTCTCACCAGTTCCCGCAGCCACACATACTCTACAACCGTGTGTAAGTCCTGACTGAAAATTATTAGTGCACAGGTGTAAAAACACCCAGAAAATAGGAGGTTTGTGTGATTTTAAAAGGCTACCTGAGCTTCCGCCTCACACTGTCCCCGACACACCTCTCTCACACGTCTCATCACTCCTTTTCCCACACCTTGTCCCGAGGAAGTGAGACGTCTTCGCCTCTACACCATCTCAGCCTTTTTTCCCCCCAATTTCTCTCCTTTTTGTTGACTGTGAACAAAGTGCTCCTCTGCCTCTCCCCTCTCTCCATCGGTCCCTCCCTTTTCTCCCCCAGTGGCCTTCATGTGCGTTATCTTCCCGTGGCCATCCCTCCAGGCACCGGCCTGCGGTTGAACCTGTGACCCCCAGAGAGAGAGAGAGAGAGAGAGAGAGAGAGGAAGGGGGAGAGAGAGGTAGAAAGAGAGGCAGAGAGAGAAAGAAAGAGAGAGAAAGAGCGAGACCAGACGGCCCAGGGGGTGGTTGGGCGTGGAGGGGCAGCTGCTGGCCCCCTGTGCTAAGCCTGCTATGGGGACCACGGCCAGCATTCACATTCAAATTCTACCAGGCGGAAGGAGCAAGGAAGCGATAGATGGAGGGATGGAGGGATGGAGAGGGAGGGAGGGCATTTACACGGTGAGGGCTAAGAGCTCGCAGAGGTGAAAAGTTTAACAAGCAAAGCTGTTCCTCCTGATCGCAGGCTGCCTAATCAGCTTCATGGGTGGCTGGCTAAATCGGCTCTCAACCCGACCCCCCACCCCACCCCGGGCCCACCCCACCGCCCCCACAATCTTTTCTCTCTTTTTTTTTTCTCCCCCCTTTTCCAAGGTGCAAGTCATTTATTTTATTGCCACTTTCACCCCGGCGTCTCTCTCCCTCTCCCGTGCTCTCATTGTGCTCTCTATTTCTCTGCCTCCTTTTTTTTTTTTTTTGCTTATTCTTGCCCTACTCGTGTAGACCAGAGAGAAAGTGAACAAGGTATTTGAGGGGGGTGGTGGTGGTGGTGGTGGGGGACTCTGAGACAAGGGAGGGACGGATGAACCGGATGTCTGGGGTCTTCCTCGGCAGGATTAGGAAACAGAGAATGAGGGATTGGGTGGATGGAGAGACGAGTAGAGGAAGGGATAGAAGGACAGGCTTGAATAAATAGAGAAGTGGGTCGTGATGTAGGAAATGGGGAGATAGTGGGGAGCAGAGGGAGGGAGAGTGGAGAAGGGTGAAGGAAGATATGTCAGAGAAATGGGGGAGGGAGGAAGGGGGTAGCCAGGCAGCTGAGGAGGGGGGAGAGAGAGGGGGAAAAAAGTGAAGGAGGGAGACAGAAAGACGGAGGCAGGCAAGAGAGTGTGAGTGCACGGACACAGTGGGGATACTATTTATGCATGTGAGAGAGACGGGGGATCTACACATGTGCACACACACACACACACACACACACACTTGCATGTGTGGTGTGCGTTTGAGAGAAATTAAAATTCATGACTCTCTCTCTTCACAACCATTTGAGTAACAAGATTAAGATGGCGGGTTAGAAAATAGCGCTGGCATTATCAGGCTGCTTGCAGTCCCTCCAGCTGCTTGCCTCTCTATTCCACAACAGTGGGGATAAGAGGATAACGCGCTAGCCCTGTCTGCCCGTCCCAGCACACGTCTTACACTCAACACACACACACACACAGTTCTTAGACACACTACCCGCCGCACATCGGCCCTGCCTGCTGTCTGCAGTCCCTCGAATGTGTTTGTGTCAGAGGGCGAAAGAAGAAGTGTGTGTGTGCATGTTTTGGAAAACTGCGGAGGAGCGAGCTGGGGGTCTAGAGATGGTTTGTAAAGAATTACTAAAAAAACACTTCCGTCTCTCTCTTTCTCCACATTAACACAAACACACAAAGCAAACATCACCACAGACAGTGCATTCCAAACAAAATCAAAATGTGACGCGCGTCAAAAATCGGGCACAGTGAGGGATGCCAATATACTCGCAGCTACCGGGGGTACGTTTGTTTAACGGCATCCGTGCCAGATGGAGGAGCTTGTGAGTCGCTATGGGAGCATGAAAAGAAGCAAACTCTGTCTAAATGACACACGTGGAAACGCAACCAGGACCGCTGCGTGGCTACGTGGACATTTAAACAAGTTTGACTGGAGTGCGCTTCTTGCTCGACACAAGTATCGGGAGATGATTCAATACTATGATGTCAAAACAAGTCATGGAGGTTTGCAAAGCTTTGTGAATTGATTCATTCGTTCATTTGCATACATTTACCAGAGAATTATATTCATATTGGACACATTTTCTATTAATATGTGGCTGATTTCAACCATATCCCGATGTTGACATGTCACAAATATTTGAGTAACACTATGCAGCAGCCTACTGGTCCACAAAAAATCCTCGCTCTGCTCTGTTTTCGTTCATTTAGTAGTTAAAGTTACAGAATTTTGAGTAAAACAATATATAAAATTTAAAAAATAAAGGTTTGCAGGCTCAATTTATTTTGATTATTTTGTGAGAAACATATGACAAATTACAGATCGCATTAATAGATTTGACAAATTCTAACATTTTACTATCAAATAAAAAATGTCTTTTTTCTTAAATCAACAGTCTAATCTGAAGTTAATTTAGTGTCACACAAACCAAAGACATTTTTATAGCTAGAATTCTCAGTATTTTAAAAAAAATAATAACATATAGGCTTTTCAATTCAATTTTCTTTCCCTCAAAATGGATAAACCTGCTTTTAGTGACGACGTCTTTGATTGTTTTAAGCCGCGGTGAAAGAAAATCCATAGTGTGTGTCCCACTGTCGGTTCTGATATGCATTTTTCTTGTGTTCTGATCCACCCACTGAAAGTAAATATAGCTGAAGAAAGGTAATCTGTAGTGCAAATGAGTAGCAGCTGCTCATTTAGATGTGTGTGTGGGTGTGAGTGTGTGTGTGCGCGCGTGCACGGTGGTAGTGTATGTTTCGCTGTGATATCATCATGTGGTGTGTGTGTTGGTGTGTAATGTCTAGCCAATATGCTGTCTGAGCGATGTCTGGTCTGTGTGGGATTGTGATATAGCTTGTTTCTTAGCTGTGTGTGTGTGTGTGTGTGTGTGTGTGTGTGTGTGTGTGTGTGTGTGTGTGTGTGTGTGTGTGGTGTGAATGGTCAGTCAGACACATGCGAGCACACACACACAACAAGGCTACACAGGGGTTGTTCAGAGTGTTCATCAGAAGATAAGCAGAGGAGACTTAATCACCTTCAGATGTGAGGGGGGCACTTCAACCTGTCCTCATATCCACGCGCAGCACCTGACCCCACTGTGCGTGTGTGTACGTGCGCATGTGTGATAGTGTGTGTGTCACACAGATAGAAGTGTGCATTTCAAGAGAGAGCCGACTGGTCCGATAGTCACCGTGCATGCCAAACGTTAAAAATTTCATCTTCGAGTGAGATTTTTATTTTTATTTTTATATCCCATGTCAATTTTAGTCTGAATTTCACCGTCCACGTTGCACACATTCTGTTGTCAAGCAACTTTCATCACTAAAACGCGCCTGACTAGCAATTCTCCCAAGTGATTGAGGTGCTGAACCATTAGGATTATTCAATGACTGTATCCTGTGGCCTTGAGGCCCAATCAATTCTCCCCACTGCTCTTTCAAACCAAAATTGTATTTCTTTTAAATTTAAGGCAATGGCAGCATCCACTTTAATCCCACTGAAGGTACTTTCTTTCTGCCCCTCTTAACTTCTTCCTTTTTCTTTCCCTCCTTTCTCCCTTTTCTTCTGACCTTTCCAGAATCTCGTGTCCTTTCTCTAAAGTGAATTTAGCTCTTCTTGTGCTGCTCTCACTCCACCGGAGTCCAAAACCGCCCACTGTAAAGATATTACATCTGAAGCCATGCCTCATAAATTGAATGTACTTTACTCGGCTCATTTAAGCTTGCTCTGAAATCATCTGACATATTCTTAAAGCGTGTGCGTGTCAGTTTGTTTCCTAGTTAAACTACGAGGGGGAAACTAAGATTAAATAGGATGCTAGTGTGAATTGTCAATCTGATTATTGCCTGGGTTACATTCACTGGCAACATTTTTTTCAGCGTAGGAATTGTTCTTATTACAGTACATGAAGGAAGTTAGGGTGGATGAATGAGTGAAGGTAACACAGACTCGGGATTTGAGCAGTCCTAACTTACTTACTCCTTAAGTCACTAAAAGATGTGTTTGTGGTCAGGGAAAGGTGGTGGTGGTTTTGGGTAAATACTGTAGTAAATCTGCTGCATCTTGTGCACATGGATGTTTTTAATATTTAACCTAAGACCTTCATCTTTCACAAAAAGCTCTCTCTGGCCTAAACATAACCACTAAATGTTATTCATTCTTAGTATATATATCGCTGTTGTAGAGAAAACCATCCACATACAGTATGAAATACTGTAAAACACATTTGCGCATGCAAATTATCCTCATATCAATGTAACTTTTAAGAGATGGGATTTGCGCAAACAGACTTAATATTTAATATTTAATTAGCCAGAGTAACTCTCACCACGTGACGCTGTGGAGGCCAAACATGGACGTGGAAACGTGCTCACCTGAAGTGTCGATGTACAGTTGAGTGTGTGACTGATTGCACATGCTAAATTTAGTGAAGGACAAATAGATAATGAGAGAGGGAGAACAATTTTCCTCGCTAAGGTTCAGGCCACTTTAACAGGCACTTTAATGGCCCGTCTGTCCAATTGTCCACCAGTGTAGGTGGACGTGTGCGCACCAATTTAGCCCGCTCCTTGCTGTCCTGTTCTTCTGTAGCTGTGTGTGTGTAATAGAGTTAACAGCTGGACACCACTTCCTTTAACACTGCCTACTCGTGTGCTCTCTGTCGCTCCTTTTCTCTTTTTCACCCTCCTTTTCTTTCCTTCCCTCGCTCTGTCTCTCTCGCGGCGCCAAGTTAAGGCAGCTTGTTTCAGCCCCGGTGTGTCTCACAAAGAAAGTGTCTCTGAACATCAGGCGACAGGTTAATTACAACCGTTTATCTAATATGATGCAAGGTTTTTTTTAATGACTGTACAAAGGTGTGTGAATTTTTTGCCTGTTGATGATGCATTTTCATGAAAAACCAAGATGGCTGCCACGGGTAGGGAACTGTTTCTGTTGAATAAAAATGTGTGAAATGGACTAGGTAATACATTTTCTCAAACTTAAAGCTTTTGTTCAAAAGAAAGATGTGTTTCTCCTTCTGACAGGATTAGGTAAGGCAATTCATTTAGCAACTACGCCAAGTTACACATGTTGTTGCGTCCAGAAGCATTTTGGTTTGCGTCTCTCCAGACTAAATTTGCATTTGCCAATGCCCGGCTGTAGCCAATCTGGAGAGGATAAATTATTATAGTGGCAAGCCAACTCTAGTGTAAGTCAGTCGACTCATTACAGAAACTTTTATTTGTCTGCTAGTCAGAAAGGCATTCTTAAAAACAACCTGAAAACAAAAGGTTGATGATCTGTTATTAATTTATTCATACTATAAACTTATATTAGCTCCATGAAAAAGTGACACTCTAAATCCACGGTGAGAAACTAAGCACTTATTTATCTAAGAGCACTGTTCCTGCATACTTACGACTTATTACGGGTTCTGTAGCTATGCTCACTGTGTGAGTGTCTTTCTATTCTTGGACCTCCTTACCTTTAAATGAACATCCATGACCTGAGCATCATACTGCTGGTGCTGAGAGACGTAGAGTCCGGCCTGCTGGGCCAGCTGACAGAACAGTCTCAGAGTTTCACCGCGCAGTGGAGCAAACACCAACGCCACGCCCTGGATAGAAAACAAGAGGTGAGTGGAGCACTTTTGAGTTGGATAGTGGATACAGCGCACAGTGCATTCATCGGGTCCTTCACACACCTTCGCTCCTCAGTCCTCTCAACATTTGTTGTTTAGTGTTACCAACACAAATACACAGACACGTTCTTTGATTTTTTTCTTTTTTCACCAGGTACATTTTAGACGATAAACCAAAAAATGAAAGCTCCACAAATCAAATGTCGAACACACACGTGAAGGTGTGAGCCATCTACTCGTGTGTGTGTGACGTGTAAAAGTGTGTGTGTGTGTGTGTGTGTGTGTGAGGGAGACGGAGAGAAAGAGGAAGAGTATTTGGATGTGCACATGCATCATTCTGCAAATACTAAGAGGATTAGCAACAGGTTCAAAGTTTCTTTGAAATCCTTCAGCTTTCAGTCTTGTTTCATGTCGATCGCGTTATTATTGTTTTAATTAAATGGAGCAAAGAGGGACGTACATGCAAACACTCACACACACACACATAAAGCAGATGCACCCAGTGAAACACACACTGACACGACACAAGCTAAGCGAACACAGAGGCAGGGAAACAGCAGGATCGCTTCATTTGACAGATGATTTCTCATCTGTACATACAGTTGCTAAGCCCCCCGCTCTCCCCTCCTCCCTCCCTCCCTCCATCACCTCTCTGTGAAAACACAGCAAAAGGAAACAAACAGACAAAATTCCTCCCAGCACTAATCAGCTGATTAAGGGGATCCAGCGCACCGGATGGACCACCTTTGTCAGAAACAACAAATTAGTGCCATTAGATGGGAGAATTAATTGCTTTGTTAATTGCTTAATCAGCTTAGCAAATTATTAAATATTTGGCAAAGCTTGTTGTGGCAGCGACAGTCTGATGGCCGACACTCAAATCATATTAGCCCCCGAATTATCTCCACTGGATTAAAGAGAGAGAGAGACATGAAGAGAGACTTAACACAGATGTACAACAATAGCCAGATGTCGCGTCTGTCATTCAGCCACGGCAGCTTCTGCATTCAACTGCAACCGAGACACGAATTCAGGCTGCGAGCAGTACTGCGCATGTCGCGGTCTGAAATGTCAGCCGAGGAAACGTGTGTCACTGTTGGCAACAGCCGGAGTGTAATATTAACATTATCCTTTGTAGTAACGTCTGCCGTTGTTAAGGTAAGGTAGTAGTAAGGTGGTTTTTAGCCTTTTCAAGGTTTATTTGATAGAGGCAGCTGAAGAGTGACAGGAATGTGGGGAGAGAGAGAGAGACCGGGGAATGACGTGCAGGAAAGAGGTCGGACTCGAACCCTGGGCCGCCGCGGCAAGGACTGAGCCTTGGTACATGGGGCGGCTGCTCTACCAGGTGAAGAAAATGGATTTTAAATGGTTAGTTAACCCATATTACAAAGAAACATGTTCACTGCGGTATTTAGATACCCGTCTGTGAGATTTCTTCAAATAATATAGGGGTGAATTGAATTCTTTTGAGGAGCTGACAGCATTTAAAAATGACATTTAGACCATACAGCAGCAACATCTCTCTTTAAAAAACAGTTGTGCTGCATTATTTTTTTTATAGGGACTATTTCTTCTGTAAAAAACTAGTAAAAACCATGCACAGCAATATCCTGTGGGTTCTTCTGACTGTCTAGGAAAAAAAGGGTCATTGGATTATGTTTTGTTTTGTCTTTTTGCTCTAATTTGGATGAACTGACCCTTTAATGACACGGCACTGCGATCTTGCTGGTTCACCATCAAGAGAAGATTTCAAACAAAAAAAGAGAAACGTGTTTCCTTCCATCTCTCCTCCCTCACCCTTCCCTGCGTCCTCTCCTCCTTCTTTTTCCTCCCTATCTCCTTCCCTTCGCCCCCTTTTCATAAACAGATATGCCCTATACCCGCGTGGCCTCTGTACTTAAAACGCACCCCTCTTCCCTCAGATGAATAGAAACCTCAACCCTATCTCTTCCAGCCTTTTGCCTTTTTTCTCCCCCCCATTTGCTTTGGCTGTCACAGCGTGGGGTCTTATCGCGAGGCCAAAAGGGAGAAGTTGCCTCGGATTTATGATTAAGGGAAGGCAGGGGAGAGAGAGACGGAGATCAGAGCAATGCATTCAAGTTGCTCATAATAAGCATTAAAGCATTACATGATATTAATCCTGTCAGACTATTAATGTGTATAGGGTTTTGGGCAGGACCTAATTATGATTGAGAAGAGTGGGTGGTGATTTAAAGGAAGGGGATAAGCAGAGATATATACAGTAGACACACACACACACACAGGCAAATACACACACTTACATTGGGTTGAAGCAATCTCCTTATAGCATCAACCAGGCAGGGTCTGTACTGGTCGAGAAACAAACTGCGAAGGAGAGGGAGAGTCAGGTTAGAATGCATTCGTATGATAGCAGCAGCAGATAAAGAAGCGGGCTATTTATTTTCTTTTGTTCACGAATAAATCCACCGACAGGAAGAAGGGGGGAAAAACAATTTGCATGAGTAAGATGCTCCTGCCTTTTTTTTTTTTGTTTACGTTTGAGTTTTTCCGTGTGCATTCGCCTCAGCCTGCCATCGAGGCACCGAGAGGAATGCAGAGCGTCGTGGAAATCCGCGCCACGCGCAGATACCATCGCCTACAGCAAACAAACACGTGGCGCGCACTTTTGCCGGGACACTTCAAAGCGGCGCGAAAAGCACCTTGAATTTGCGGAATTAATACCTGGAGTGTGAAGATGTGAGAACAAAAAACACACAAAGAAAATAAATAAATATTAACAAAATCAAATTAACTGGATCCAGTGTGCATTTAACACCGTGTGTCTGTAAGGACCACTGCCACTGCATGATGACAAACAAGCTTCGTAATTAGTGATTAATACTAGATTATCGGGGTGCTTGAGTGCCTGTTTGAGTCACTGTGTGTGTTTGCATGGTCACAAAAAGTGATTTAAATACCGATAACGCAAAGATGAGCAGATGATGTGACAACAAGTCTTAACCGGAGAAAGAAGGGAAACACACTAACATATAGCGGGCCCTGCAAATTGTTGGTCCTACATTCCCCCGTGCGTTTTCAGAGATGTCATTGCTTGATAGAAATAAAGTCGATTTCCAACGATAAAAACA
Source organism: Nibea albiflora (assembly GCA_014281875.1). Classification (NCBI taxonomy): domain Eukaryota; kingdom Metazoa; phylum Chordata; class Actinopteri; family Sciaenidae; genus Nibea; species Nibea albiflora. The sequence goes on from CM024797.1 coordinate 7,167,599, forward strand.
AGGTGCTGGGAAGAGGCGAAGCTATGAAGGAACTCAGCACCTCACACACATTTCTTTCTTCTTACATATTTGAAGGAGCGTGAATTAAAGACAATAAAGACATTGTGAGCTTTAAAAGGAGCACTGTTGAAGATTCAGTGCCATCTCGGCGTGTAGTTTCAGGCTGCAACCCCCTCGTTTCACCCCCTGCAGGCCGCAAAGCATGAAAGGCGCCGGTGTTTAGTGTGTCCATTGCGACCTCCTGTAGAAACATGGCGGTTCAACAGACTGCGTGGAAGAAGATGATTCTTATTCATAGATAATTATACACTGACGAAAACATGGTTGTGAATATTATATTCAATTTTTGAATCCTAAATCTTAAAGACTGGACCTTTAATAACTTTAACTCAGTAAAAATACAGACCTTGATATTTAAGTGTTAAATTCTCAATTGACTTTTTGAGAAGTAGCTGATTTCACATAATAGACGCACACACAGAGACACACAGATCGACTAAACAAAGTAGCACAAATTTCAATCCATTATGCAAGTAAGTAGAGCAGTGAGTGTGTGTGTGTGTGTGTGTGTGTGTGTGTACCTATTATCACAGATGAGAGTGGAGTAATTTGACTAAAATGCAACAATACAGCGCAGATTTGACATAATCCCTCACATCCGTCCAACTGGCCAGCGGAGTGGCAATCTGGACGTAACTTTCCGATCACAGCCTCTGACCTTTGCTCGTTCAAAATCCTCTGATCCCGCTGAAGAATGAGCGGGGCACGTCGTGGACTCTCCCCTCTGCTTACCTGCCCGCATCTACACAGATGTGATTTTGTACGCAGCATATTGGGAAGAGAAATGTTTCAAAATGAAAAGAAAAAGAAAAAAAACTTTCCATTACGAGCTCGTACCGAAATCAGGATGGGTGTGCGCGCGTGTAAAGTTTATTATTCTTTCAAGGTTAGACAGAGGTGCGAAGTTTATTTGACTTGAAAGGTGAGAGGTTTGTGTTTGGTTTATTTTGACACAGATATCGGCTCACAGGAAAAGTGAGTGGTGAGGAAAACAAGGAAGTGAGCTAGTTGGGTGGAGGCAGCGGCTGAGACACACATGGACGCAAACACACTAAGGGCAGGGAAAGGACACCGTGTCATTAAGAGGGCACCAGTAGAAAAGAGCCATTGTCTTTGCTGATGAAAACGTTTAAAGATGTCTATAACATTGTGATATGACAAATCAAGCCATATATGTTATGTAAAGTAAGCTGAAAAAATACTTACATTTAAAAGTTTAAATAACGCGTCATATATCAGGTATCTATAAGTGATAATGGAGCAGTTCATTTAAGATTATTATTGCAGGATTGGCATTGTTTATCTGAACAGAAACAGAGCTAATAAAAGTACGTAAGTACGTAAGAAAGATATTATAAAAAAACAAAATATGTAAAATTCACCCTTCTATAGGGGAAGAAAATAAAGTGATCTTAAAAAATGGCCACTGTTTCTGTATATTGATGCAGATTTTATCTCCTTTTATATGATAAATATTCATTTGCCTTCTTGTTTTATCGCCAGCTGTAGTTGTTTGGTAGAGAGTTTAATAATGCCAGTCTTAATTATTTATGAACTCTCAAATTGAGTGGTCCTCCCCTTTAAGGTCACCTCTGGTGCCCCTAGACTGTCAGAGGCCCATTGTCTCACGCAGACCACTTCCACCCGGGACGGCCCAGTGGACTGTAGTCAAAACTGACTGGAGGTCAAAGGGCGCGGAATGGGCGTGTGTGTGTGTGTGAGAGAGGAGCGAGAGAGAGAGCGAGTATCGCTGCTATATTTGTCTGCTCACACACGTATGTGGACATACAGGATGTCGTCAAAGCTGCAGGGGTGAGATCATGAAAACACATGACATCATGTACACATGCAGGGTGTTTATTTATATGCATCATTAGGTTACTGAGTGTGTGTAAGAGCTGATGATTTGAAAAAAAAGAGAGACACCTCTGGTTGTTTTATTCATATTTTCTGAACTAAAATCAATTAACATTCATTTAGAAACGTTTTCAGCTGTTTGTTGACTAAAATACATTTTAAAATTGTTATAAATGTTCAACACAACCTAAATTTCGATGTTGATCAAATACTCGCTGACGCATTTGTGTGTGTGCGCGTGTGCCGCGAAATATTTTGGTATGCACTGTGAATTCATTTATTTAAATCTGATCTCTTTTTTTAAAAATAATAATAATTTTCTAATTCCTTTAGTGTGATAAAAGAAAAATTCAAAATATCAAAATTATTTTAATTTGGAGTCACATGTGGCACAACAATTTTACCAAAATTAAAGAGGCTGACAATGTCTCATTCCACTGTCAGAGAATTTTAAAAAACAAAGTGCTGCTGAAGAAAGAAGCCTGTTGGAGTTCTGACAGAAATTATATGACAGACAGAGAAAAGACAAACAAAAGAGGAGAAAGAGACGAAGTTGAGTAAATGAGAAAGTGTTTTAGGCAGAAGTCTGAGAATTGTGCGTAATATAGAGGAAATCAAGAAAGACAATAACTCATGCCTTAAATATAAAATACATAAACTGCTTTTTTTTACAGTAAAATATTGATTTAATTTGTAATCTAACAGAATGTAATGAAGCTTTGACCTTTTAATCCTTCAGAATAACCTCTGATCTGCAGAGCACTGAAGACCGGTGCAGAATATCGTAAAATAAACTTACGAGCAGCGCAGAGCAGCGCTCGCTTGTTTATTGTCTCAGCGCCATCGAAAGTGCAACACACTGCCGTTACATTTCTGACCTTCCTGTCGAGGCTGGTGCTATTGTGCCAAGTCAGAGCTTTTCAACAAGGACACGTGTGTGTGTGTGTGTGTGTGTGTGTGTGTGTGTGTGTGTGTGTGTGTGTGTGTGCGTGTGTGTGGTAACGTGTCCAAAGTTCGTAATCTAATCCAAGTCAGCAGTTAAGTGAAACTCAACAGAGGTGTGTGTGTGTGTGTGTGTGTGTGTGTGTGTGCATAAAAGGTGCTCGTGTGAATGTGCAGAAGATTCAAATGACACAGATATAGAGCAAAAATAGAAAAAATGCACACACACACACAAATTCATACACACACACACACACACACACACACACACACACACACACAGGGCTTTATCTCAGCGCCCACACATGGACAGCTTTTGGAGAAAGCAGACATACCAACATCCCAGCCAAGGATCCTCTGCCACCCACATGCCCACTGCAGGAATCCCCCTCTATTTCTGATTTTCTCTCTCTCTCACACACACACACACACACACACACAGGCAGATGTGAGGAGGCACACTTTACTAATTCTGCACAGCTGTCTGTCTTTCTCTCTGTGAATCGCCGGCTGTCATTGTGAAGACGAGGTTATGACGATCTCCTCCATTGAGAGTCCATGAATAGGTAAATAGAGTTCATTTCAAAAGTTTCACAGCTCAACAGACGTGTCCGCTGTCCCAAATCACATGCGTAAGTTTGACACTGGATCACTAATTTCTCCAGACTAGTCTTGAAACCTGCTCGTGTGTACGCGTGTTAAACTAAGACGAGCACAGAGAAGCGTTCCACCTTCAGCAGATGGACGTGTCAACAGCCTTTCCCACCGCGTTGAACATTCAAGTGAAGTAACACAGACATATATGTTAACTTAACGTCTCATTCGCTCCACTGTCTGCTTGTTTCTTTCACCTGTCTTCTTTCCTATCGGCTCTAATGTGTTTGTTTGTTCCAGGATGAGGAAATGTGTCTTAAGCTCTGCTTGCTTAGTTCAACTGGCTGAGCACGAAGACAAACAAGTGCATTTAATATTAACAGAAAGTGATTCTGGGAAATTGCGGTGGCGTGTTTACCTTGTGTGACCACTTCATATATATTGTACATATACTCGAAGGACACTTGCAACATTTCTTTCATTTACAGTTACAAGTTCTCAGCAAAGTCATTTACCCAACTGGAGCACTAATGATACGCTATTTTTCTAGCCGGTCTTGACATTTAATATCGAGAGCCCACATCTAGCTGTATACTTACCCATGATTTAGACCTTGAATCATATTTTTCACAGTTATGACATCACACAGAGAGGCAATTCATAATGTCTTGTTCAAGTGGTGCAATTTCATCACCACAAAAAGTTGGTGAAGCAGTGAGCGGTACCGGATTCATGCTTTAAACAGCACTTAAATAACATGTCTGACGGCAAAATCCACTCCAATACTGCAATTCTTCTTTTTCATGACACCCCCCTCTTCAAAGACAGGCAGGATATCCAAAGAAGTTAGCCCGTAATGGACCACTGATACAACGTTACACCAAACTCTACTCTTGTCCTTACTCCCCTCCCCGCTTCAGCTCCCCTCTCTTCTCAGCGGTGGTTCCATCACCACCGGTAGGAGCTATAATTAATCGCGGAGTGGAAGCCGAGTTGTTGACCTTTTCGTAGGTGATCATCACCATGATGCGCCCGTTAATCGGTCAGCCATCACTCTTCAACCACCACCACTGCAATTATCACACAATCGCTCGCTCACATACACACGCCGGAAAAGATGGTGACACACGCCGAAAGAAGATCTCGCGGCGCGTGCACAGAGCCATCACTGAAGCATGCATCTCTGTGGAAAGAATATAAAGATATTTTAAAAAAAAACATGCGTGCAATTTACTCCGTTCTTACACTGTTTGCTTCTTTCTGGCATACACACATGTGCAGGTACACTAGTGCACTGTAAAATATCCTCTATTAGCTGCCTGCTCTCTTTCTCTCTCTGGGTGTTGTACCTGACTATTACCTGTAATGACCGTGACATTACAATAATGATAACGGCGTTTGCTAATGCTGCACTTAGCACACATGCACGCACTCACGCAGATAGATACACACATGCTGGACACAGGCTAATTTTGCTCAGTGTTTGTGAAGCTGGTAAATACTTGAGTCCTTTAGCTTCGACCAACCACGTGTCTATCTTCTCAAGCATGTGTGTTCGTGTGTGAGGGCGCAGGTCCGATGGTAAACGGACATAAATGTGTTGAAATTTTGAAATAGCTTCAAAAGACACAGGTGGTCCCCTGTTCCAGGACCAGTCCTAAAAAAGGGGAACCACCATGGCCTACTTACAGCACTAAAGCAACGTGCTGAACCTCCCTGGACGTCACAAAGACAGAAACACTGTCCAGGACCTTCAGTGTCTCACCCACTTACCATCAGTGCTATAGTTTTATTGTCTCCGCATCGTAATGTATTATAACACAAGATATTTACCCTGCTCGGACTGCAAACAGCAGCGCTAAGTGTCAAAGACACGGTATTCCTGGAGTTTAAGTCCATGTTACGTACAAAGATGTTTCAGCATATTGCTGGTGTTTTTATGGACGTTACAATGAACACGGGTGTCTTCTTTCTCCATGAAAAGAAGCCACACTTTGGGCTGCTTTTTCCCTCTCTGCCATGACTCCTCGTTGCAAGTTTCCAGCAGCACAGATGTGAGTTGGATGTCACTGTTCTGGATGGATCGGACCATTTGAAATAGACTCTCGGCCGAGGTTTTTGCTTGCCCAACGACAAAATGTGCAAATTCAATGGCCATCTGATATCTGCCTGTTTGCTGCACGTGTTACACAGCAGACCTCTGCTCATGTTTCTACATTACTGCCCATATGAGCAATAGAGTCCATAAGAAGAGGCCCATAGAGACCCTTTTTTAACTACAGGTGTACTGTCTGGGCCCAGGATGCAGTAGCTGCAATGAGCAAGGTGCACTTACCCATTTATTTATCACTACAGCCCTGTCTTGCCTGTGTGCGTGCCTGTGCATGCGCGCGCGTGTGTGTATAAACTTCATTTTTGATAGATTTACTCCAAAAACACAGAGAAGAGAAACCGGAGCAACTGAAAACTCTCAATTGCTTTCACAGATGATTCTTTCCTTTCCTGTGCAAGGTGCGCACAAAATCCTGAAGCGTTTTATCTCTCGCTGTACGAGCGAGCGATGAAAAGGATGTAATTCTTGATTGGTCACAAGATCTACATTTCAATGACCGATGGGCTAATTGTTATGTTTATATTGCTCTATCTCTCCATTTCCATCTCCATTTCTACTCCTCCCTCCATCCACCCTCAACTCTTTCTTTATCTTACTGTGTCTCCTTCCTTGTCAAGGCGCAATTATTTGCAATTTGCCTAAGTCATCCATTTGCTGGGACACCAAGCATGAAAACGAGGCAATTTGGTGTAAAATGGAGGCAGACGAGCATCTGAGCATATGTATGTATGTGTGTGAGTGTAGTCTGTGTGTGTGTGTGTGTGTGTGTGTGTGTGAGAGAGAGGCAAGCGAAGGTCCAGGCACTGGTGGGGGGCCACTAAAGAACTGTCACACAAAAGTGAAAATTAATGCTATGCACACACACATAGCGTGTGTGCGAGCGTGTGCGGTGTGTGTGTGTGTGTGTGCGTGCGTGTGTGTGAACCTACCAGTCTGCACACATGACAATGTCAAAGTGACCCTCTAGCGCTGAAATGTCTGACTCACAGTCCCACCTCACCACCCTGTAAGCACACATAAAAATGGAGAAGTTTAGTAGCGGTGGAGCTGCTGATAGAAGAAAGCCACACACGGCGAGCCGCGGCAGTTTGTCCTTCACCGCTTCTCCTCTCCCTCTCCGACGCTTTGAGCTTCTTGCTCCCCGGCACACCTCTCTCTCTGACACCCACTGTTTTTCTGCTTCACTAGAGACTTGGACAAAGTGTCAGGGAGGGAAGACATGTCATCTGCAAGATAAAGAGAGGGAGCATCTGACACGACGCTTGACATTTATACCATGTGAACCACACACACACACACCTCCATACATGTTGCTATACAATATCCTCAATGTCCTCTCTGCTGCTCTTGCTTACTTTATTGGCATGACCTTTGCCAAAGCAGGCCCTGTGTAAGGCAGTGATTCAGAATGTAGAAAGAACTGCAACAAATGCTTTGTATGTACTATAAAGATAGGGTGATAGGGTGAGCTATCGTGAATCGAGGGCAGTAAAAATAAGATGAAAACAAAAAAGAGGAGGCACATTTTGACTCATGAGCTTAGCTTTGTGCGTTCTTCAGCCGGGTTTCTTCCCTTGTGTTTCTATGGAAATATCAGTAAATAATATACTTTGGTTTGGTGTTTTGATGGATAATGAGTCTTGCTATTCCTGCATGAAGTTTCTTTATACCCCTTGTTGCTGGCAACACAGTGTCTTCTCTTGCCAGGTTTGTCTGTGTCCATCACTTGCTATGGTCCGTCCGTAGTGTTGTTTTTCTTCTTCTTTGGCTACAATTTGGTTGTTCCAGATTGTGCAGAGCTGTCCTGACACCGCGGTTCTATTTACAGCTTCCTACTCCATCTCTTTTTCCACACCACTTTCTCCCCCTCTCTTTCTCTCTTTCAGACTGTTAGGCAAAGTGGGGGATTATTAATTAGGCATTATTAACACTCAGTAAACAAAACATTAGGCCTCGCTAGAAACACAATCTAGATTCGCAGCAGGAGGTCCAGGCGCACGCACACACATACACGCGCGTGTGCACACACCATCGCACGACATGCCCCTCCCTTTCCCTCCCCTTGTCCAATCGCATCGTGCCCTTCGCCCTCTCTTGCGGCGCGGCGATGACAGCAGGCATAATCTGAAAAGAAAACAATCAAAGTAATGTAGCCTAATTATACGTTTACTTTTTCACTCCATCTTCCACTCATGTAAATATGCGCAGGAGGGTGAAACAGAGAGAGAGAGAGAGAACGAGAGAGAGAGAGGGGGAGAGAGAGCAAGAGAGAGAGAGAGAGAGAGAGAGAGAAGAAGAAGGGGAGCAATGGCAAAATGCTTCTTTTTTTTTTTTTGAGACAGGGACGACAATTAACAACGTTTTAGTCCGTCCTTGCATATGAAGTGTGTGTGTGCGTGTGTGTGCGTGTGTGTGTGTGTGTGTGTGTGTGTGTGTGTGTGTGTGGGTAGTGGAAAGTTCTCTTGATGGTTTTTGGATTAAAACTCCCCATCAAAGGGAATCATTTTGCTTGGATGGCTCTGTGCACATGTACAGACACAGACCAGGCGACTGAACGATGGGTACTGCAGAACGTACCTAACAAGATTTGACATTTTTGGCATTTCTTTTTTCAAATTATATAATAAAGACATAAAAACATGTTTATTCTACAAAATAAAAAAACAATACAACAGTATAAAGATGTGTTGTCCATCTAAATTTGGTTGAAAACCATCACTTACAGATGTCTAACATTATGCGACGCTTCAAACTAAATTATTTCAGTACCTGTTTTGAAGTTAAATACAGTTGATCTGATGTTAACTAAAAGCCTTTGGTTGAGATTATAAAAAGGTTCTTACACTATGAAAAAAGTAATATCATCACTTAGTGGTGCAAACGTCTATGACTCATCACTAAAATCTTCTCTTCTACAGTTCTTTACTCTCAAACCGTACAGCCGAAAGAGGAGGAAACGTTTCTCTTACTGTGTAGCTTCTGTGTCCTTCACTTACCGTGCACTTCTCATGTAGCTTTTATGTTTGTTGGCGTTTTATTAGAGCGTCCTCAGATGTATCGCCCCAAAACTTACTAGACTACAAAAAGGCAGGGTTAGCTTTCCTCTTATCTTTGAACCATCGTACAGCCATGGTTAGGCTTTTACATCCCCACTGGACCTGAACATGTATGCACTCAAAGCACCGTGAGCGTTCTCTGATTAAAGAAAACAAAGTCACTACACGGCATACCGTACAGTGTATTATGCTGACTGGTCGTCCTGCAGTACAGCATGATGTGGGCTCCAAACAAAATGAGCACTTTTAAGAAATACTGGCTGCACTTTAAGCTAAAAATATCATTACCACTACAAGCAGTACACGCAGTCCACTCTCATATTTGACTGCAGTGATGACAAGCCCAGGGTAGACGACTGTATCTTTTCCAAAGGAGCATGCATCATCAAGTCGCTTCGGATAAAAGCGTCTGCTAAATGTAAATGCAATCGAGAGCAAAGGAAATGGCCTCACCTGGCAGATACACGCGTTGACCCAAACTTTCCAGCTTGCCTGTTTCTCTCGACAAGTCCTCGTACATCTGAAGTGCTGCAGTCAAGGATCGACGATGGGCATAATGATGACACGCACTACATCCGAAACTGTGGCAAAATATCTACATGGTGGAGCCAAATGGGAGAAAACTTCTCAGACAGACAGACAGTCGTAGTTGTCACATGTACAGAAGACATATGAGTGGTCAATCGAGTGATTCAAAATCTAGTTAGGCCACTAGAATCTATGAAAATTGGTCAACACAGACGACACCATTTTTTTTTCTTACAGTATTTTCTTCAAATAAAAAAAAAGGCATCAGAATAAGATGGAAGAAGTCACAAGGAGACTTTGATCAGTGCTGGATTCTTGGTGCAGATGCCAATACGGATACCAGGGTGAAAAAATGTGTATGATGCAGTCACGCATTTTTACAGTCATCCGTCATTTGTGTTATCAAGCTCCTGTTACAATAGATAGAATAGGAACTTTTTACACACACACACACACACACACAAAGGACTCGTAGATAGACAAATGGTGGAGCCACACGGAGTCGGCGTCCCGGGAGCTGTTAGGAGTTCTGTACCTTGCTCAAGGCCACCACAATGCTCATACTTTGGTCCATACTGGACTTGAATACACAGACTGAGCCCCAATCAATCACAACGTTCTACACAGTGTGAGTGGATTTAATATACAGTATAAATGATCATTCAATTAATCTTTTTGTATATGCAAATGTATTACAATAAATCCGAAGTCTTTCATGTGGAAAAGCACAAAATGTGGATCTTAGGATGGAGGAATGAACATTAGTCATCTACCTCAGCCACCCACATTTTACTTACTAATCAGAACATTCACAAGAGAGCCTGTGTCTCTTGACGTAGCTCTTCCGCACACATGTCACAGACTCTAAAAAAGATCCTCTTCATGTAAATTCACATACGGCTGACACCCACGTAGAGACAGCATGGGCGAGCTGAGCTGATCTCCGGGGACAGAGAGCCAGAACCGCAGAAGCAGATCACAGCAGCCTCTGGATGGATCAATGGGAAGGCTTTTAACCACAGATACACAAACACACACTGTCCCTCCCGCGCGTGCATGCGCACACAAACACATACGCGCAGATGAGCGCACACAAAAGGAGGGCGATTGATGTCAAGTTGTGTAGTAATACACTGGCTTGCGGAGTTGCAAAGCAATTCAATTAGGATTTCCTTGTCTTTAAAGCCTGCAAAGAGCTGAGACAAATCCAATCGACAAAGACAGAGAGCACGAGCGAGAGAGAGCGAGAGAGAGAGAGAGCAGGAATGCGTGATAAGTTGATAGATGAATTGATAGCTGGAGAGCCAATCCAAAATCAAAGAGGCCTCCGAGACGCAGATACACAAGTAGGCTGGCACACATTTATATGCAAGCTGACGTACACAAGCGTGAGCACACACACACGCGCGCTGAACACCTTTGCATAAGTGTGTTATGCATAGGGATGACAGGGCGAAGAGCAGAGCAGCTTACTGTAATCTCATCACCAGCACACCACTAGGGGAGAGGTCAGCACACGCACAAACACACACACACACACACACACACACGGGAGTTGAAAACACCCAGAGAAATAGAGTGAAGAGAAACGTGAAAGACAGATTTGAGTATTATTGAACATTAAAGCGGAGGAATATTTGCTCCCGTCACTTGAGGTAGACAAGCAGCAGCCAACGACATGCATCAATCATTCTTAATGCAACATTTCAATTGATTTTCAGCGCGAGTATTCAAGGTCACCTCTCCGTGGTGTGTATTTGTGTGTGTTTCTGCACTATAAATGAAGGAGTCAACAACTTCTGATGGAAAGAGGAAAATCTATTCTGAATGTCGTCCATTTACAACTTCTCTTCCCGCGTATCTTCTCATCTATTTCACTGCATGGAAAACGAGCCGTATCACAACCCGCTATCTCTTCCCATTGTGACACGAGCCTCACAATAAGCGTATGTGAGACAAACAGTGGCCATTAGCACAAGGCTAAGACCCAACAGCTTCCTCGGCGAGAGGAAATGCCTGCAGTATGTGAATAGGCCAATTTGGCTGAGCCCAGAGCGAATTATCTGCCTTTCTCCACCCTCCCTCTCGCTCGCTCGCTCTTTCTGTGTGTGTTCGATCCATTCTCGCTATGATTTCACTTACAATTCTCTCGATGTGTTTGTTCTGCGAAACAAAGCCGACGGTCAATGGCGCATTGTTTGTGTGGCCAAGTGTGCGTGTGTGTATTTTACAGGCTCCATAATGTTATTGTTTGGTCTTATTGTGATCAGTAAAGGAGCATTGTAGCCAGATGAGACGGAGATTTTGTAAGCGCAGCTAAATATGGAAAGTGCCGTATCGGTCTATGGGGAAGAAATGTGTATTTATACTTCCTGCTTTTGTGAAGCAAGTGTACCGAGTCAGAGCTTCTTTTTTTTTGTCTGCGTGTTTGTCGAGTGAATAAAGCAAGATGTAAGGAGGATGGGAACAAAAATGGGCAAGAATGATGAAAGAAGATGGGGGAGAAAAGGGAGGACAACAGACAGGGAGAAGTGTAAAATTGGTAGAAAAGAAGAGCGAGACGGTTTGCAAGCTGACAGAGTTGATCAATAACCCACTCAAAGAACAAATGTTGGCAAAAAAAAAAAAAAAAATCTCACCTAAAGATTTGTCCTAAAAGCTTAATTATAGGTCTAAACCTTAACCACACACAAAAACATTTTAAACAAACCTTGATTGTTCCTGTTTCTAAAACACTCATCAAGTCCTAACTCCAGCCTTGGCATTAGATGAAGTCTCAAACTAAATCTGACAGGATGGCAATTACTGTGCTCTTAACATGGCATTGTGGGCAGCTGGGATTGGTAGATGCCATGTTGAGCGCTAGTGCTGGGTATTTGTCACTGTGGGTGCCCCATCTGCTGCTTCTTCCTAAAGATAAAAAAAGAGGTGGATGGTTATTCTTCCTTCACCCCCAACCCAGTCGCTGATTTCAGGGCTGAAACACAGAGGTTGCAGCACACAGTCGACTTTTTTTTTGTTTTGATACCGTCCACAAGAGTTCGCTGTGCAGATACAGCAGAATCGAGCAGAGCGGCAGTATTAATGGTTTAGATTTTTGAAGTTTTTGATAACTAATAACAGATGGACTGATGATTTATGACTGATTAAGCTCTGATATAAATGAGGAGGAAAGAATAAGAGAAACACCTCTCAATGTAACATTTAATCAGACTGCGTTAGTTTTAGCCGGGTGTAGCTAAAACTGGCAACTGAGCGTGTTTTAGACTCATAACGTACCTGTGAAATCTTACACTGCACATGTAGTCGTGTTTTATTTTGTGGGCTGTGTCCAAAAAAAAAAAAGCCCCACATGCCTGAACTGGTGATTTTTTCTGTGATATTAGATGTGAATCTATGTTGCACGTGCTGAAAGCGCCTGCCTCTGCGTGCAGCACGTGCACGGGAATGAACGCATGTTCCAGTTTAAAAATAAAGAAAACTTTTCACCTAAATAAATCCATACAAATGCATGTAAATAAACGTGAGCTAGTGGAATGAGGCAAAGATAGAGAGAGAGAGAGAAAGATAGACAAAAAAGAGAAGGATAGAGGACGATGAAAGGATACTCTGAATGGACTTCTCGTTCCCATCTGATAGCAGAACTTCTTTCACGTCAGCACAAATGGCAACCTGAGAGACAGGAACACGGGAAAGAGACAGAGAAATTAAACAACACGGAACAAAAGAACAAAACCCAAAGCACCCTTAGATGAAGCAAACATCTGAACGCGCACACACACACATACAATAATGACATAACCATATCTACAAAGCTTCACTCTTGGCAGCCAAGCCCAGCCCGCCCCACCCTCTCTCTCTCTCTATTGCTCCCTCTCCTCCCTGCCATTTCCCTCTCTATCTTCACCCCATTTTTATGTCTGCATTATTTTAATCATTCAATCAAATCAGTCAATACTTTTATCATTGTGGCTAGCGGTGGGGGCTGCTATCTTGCTATCACTCTGTTCAGTAATTGCATTGTGACAGGGGATGATGGCAAGCGCAGAGCCTTTTCATTTGACGCTGGGTGTTTATCGGGCCGAGCCATCACTCCGTTCGCCGCTGTCACTCTGCACTCGGCTCGCCGGGCCTGCCTGATGCCCTTCATATAACTTTGCAGAGCAGACTGTGAGAGACGTAGAGAAAGAGCGGGAGAGGGAGGGAGACGGGAGAATGATAGAGAGCTTTGTGCTGTGCTGTGTCTCTCTGTGTGAGGAAGATATAGATAGAGAGGTGTGTGCTTTACTATAACCTCATCTTTTCACCGTCTCTCTTTTTTTTTTATATCAGCAAGTGTGTGTCAGGCTGTCAGTTTCTGTTAAGGAGTGTGCATGTGTGTGCGCCTACACCCCATGGGCTGAGTGCGAGTGCAAGTAGCTATTGTGTGGGTATGCACACAAATCCTATACGGCTTATTCAATGTAATCTTGACTCGTATGGCATTCGGAAAACACATGATGTAGCATATCAAGTGGATGGAAATTTCTGAAATAAACAGAACGCACACACACACACACACACACAGACACCATGCATGCTTTGACACACACGCGCACACACAAACTCACACAGATACACACATATGTCAAGGCCCTGTAGGGTGTGTGAGGAGGTCACTGAGCGCTGTGCGTCCCACCATCTGCTCAAATGGAGTAAGGGACCTCCAGGCTGAACCGGAGCATCCAGCTGAAAGATTAGGAGCCCAACCTTGCAACCCATGAGCAACCACCCGCCACCATCAGACACATACAGAGTCAAGCTTTATCGAATTCTTGCATGCGTTTTAATCTAAACAAAGGTTATCAAAATGTCAAACTCCGTGTACTGCTGTGAAGTAGGTAAACTGATATGAAGCCAAATGAGATACACATTGAGTCGCTTATTTTAACCCCTTGATCATACCTTGTGATTGTTTTGTCTCATTATAAGAGTGATTTATATCTCAACAGTGATCTGAAACAGTTTTGGAAGCCCATAACAAATCATGCTGTTCTGCTGAACGTGGCATTAGACTATAAAACACTTCTGACAGTCCGTGCTGTTCTAAAAACATGGATGATCAACGTCCTTTGTTGTTTAATATGGGAAGTCTTCTTCTTATATTTATATATTTGCCAACATGTGTCATGTATTAATATGTTCATCTGTCTGGTGGAGTATTGTGCAACATAAAAATCTGCACTTCTGCAGTGGTTGAATACGCGGTCCGTAGCAAGAGCAAGGGCCGAAATACGCTTCTCTGAGGAACCCCGAAATCATTCACAGATAACTGATTAATGAGTGTTTGACAAGTAATTTGAACTTTTCTGGGAGAATAAAGAAATCTTCAAGAGCAAGACCAACAAGAGCTGGGTCATTTATTTAAAGATGGGAATAATTTAAGCAGGGTCTCCAATAAAGACGCGCAGCCTGATACAGAGATTGTAAATGTAATGATTTGCCTTTATGAAGTTATAGTAAATGTAGGATTGTAATGACTCTTAGGTTTCAGAGCAGTGGAGTGCTATAGAATAATCATGGAGAAGTGAAGGAGTATTAAACTTGACAGCCAAGTTATTAAGAGAGACAAAGCATTGAAGATCATCACAATTTTCTCAGGCTTCACTTATTACAAAGCTTGACTTGAATACGTGTGTTCTTATGTCATATGTTCTAGTGTAACGGCCTGACACATATTTCATAGAGTTTTTTGGCTTTTTTGGGGCATAACATGATACATTAGCTCTGCAGGCTTCAGTCATACATTTGCTTCTTATCTTCACGAGGAGATTTGTTTTATTCTTTCCAGATCTACCTTGTGTGAGAGAGAGTGTGTTCTGCCTTGACAGTTTGACAGCACTTATCTATGGCTTAATGAACTAATGGGTTTTTCAAGCTAATTATTTTATGTAATAACATGCAGTGTATAAATTATTAAGGAAAAAGTTTCATAATGTCTGCTCTGGGTTATCGAGTGATGACTTATCTTCTCAAAAGAGTTTCAATTTCAAAAGAATAGGTGTCCCAATATTTTTGGGACACCATGAGAGAAATAAGACTAAGTGTCTAAAGGCCATTGACTATTTTACCATTAGCACTAAACAAGGACTTGAGCTGAGGCTGAAGGGAATATCTTCAGGAAACATGAACATGTCATCAGAACATGTTTCACTCCGAACCAGAAATCTCAGGAACAATACTGACCTGCTGGTGGCGCAATGTAGTTAAGAGATCAACAAAGATATCAGCAAAGTAGAGAGTTTTTTATTATTTGACAGAGACAGCTGGAAGAGTGACAGGAAATGTGGGAGAGCGAGATGGGAAATGACACACGGGAAAGAGCCACGGGTCGGATTTGAACCCTGGGCCGCCGCTGCAAGGACTGAGCCTTCGTGCATGATGCAGATGCTCTACCGATTGAACTAAACGACACGCTGAAGAATGAATTTTAAGGTTTTAATTCAATTGATGCATGTGGCAAGTTACTTTGGATGGATGCTTCGTGTTGGTTTAGATGGTCAGAATGAAGACAGAATCACAGTTACTATTATCCTGAAATCTAGAGTGCAGTTTAACAAGACACTGCTGAGACAGGTGTAAGAAAGGATGAGAGAGAATTGAAACAGGTGAAGAACAGAAAATAAAGAATGAAGGAAGGGAGTGAATGAATGAAAGAAATGCGACAATTAAAAGGAATAATTAACGTTCACATACTAGAGAGAGAAAAAAAACTTGAATGTGGTGTCAGTGGCGGATGAGGGAGGGATGAGGAGAGGGAGAGGTGTGAAGGAAGGACTCCATCTCAAGCCACCAATGTCAAAACACGGTGTATTGACTGCCAAGAGATAAAAACCTGGCTTTCTCACGTACCTATACACACACACACACTCTCACGCGCACGCACAACACACAGGATGGCATCTAGCAGATCGATTGGACACTGACGCCTGCTATGTGGAGGGGCCCTTAAGACCCTGGCTAATAAACCCTATGGCTGACTGCGGTATATCTGAGTTTGTCAGTGTGTGTGTATAGGTGTGTGTGCTGTGTGTGTGTTCTGTCAATACAGGACAGCTTTTAAGACCCAAGATAGCTCATATAGCTAGGTGTCAGTGCTCAGGTGATCTGGTGGACGTGTGCCGATAAACAGTATGAAAGAGCTTATTCTAATTATTATATCTTATCTGAAAAATAACATGGCTTCAAATTATGATATTAAAACAATGTTTAAACAGAAATGGCAATTTTTGACGTATAAAATCTGTAATTATTGAGTGTTTAGGCTGGATTAATTATACATTTTACTTTAATTCATTCCAAAAAAAGAAATAAAAAATAGTGTCCTGGTACCAGGTGCTATGATAAGATGCGTGACTGCTCACCTACACTGTGATTCTGGTTTTCCTGCAAAAGAAATCTCCTTCTATAGCCTGGTACTGAAGAAAAAAACCTTCATGTTTACAACCATCGAATCTACCTCATGACCTAAAGCTGCTGGCTGAATGCAGAAAAAACTCTGATTTACCTCGTTAGGATGTTTTCTTTCAGGAATAATTCTGTGTTGCCTCATTCAAAATAATAATAAACAAGGACAGGTAGAAATACTATTGCCATGTTAGCAATTAAATAATTTATATGTCCATTGTAATTAAAAGGGAAAGCAAATTAAAGCTAATTGCCAAAACAAACAAAGCAAAGAAATGATTGGTGAGCTCACGTCTAATAAATTGAACATGGCATGAGGAGTCAGGAAACCCTGAACTGTTTTCAGCAAACTGAGGATGGACACACACTCGAAGTTATTCAAGGAGAACAGGAGTAAGATGTTCTGTGAATACGAAGAGAAAATGTGCGACCTGCTGTTTTTTTTTTAACGTGGGTAAACAGTGAGCAAACGCACACACACACACACACGGGCAACACAAGAAAGTGAATGGTATGTATATGAATAGGTGTGGATGCTGCGCACACCTGCTGTTTGTGGATTGATTGATGACGGTCAATTTCATTAGGGAAACCAAGACACTTCTCCTGCAGGCGTCGTGTTTGCAAAAGTGTGTGTGTGTGTGTGTGTGTGTGTGTGTGTGTCACTTACCATGAGCCCCGCAAGGCAAGTCATACCTCCTCCTAACTCACACACTGCGCCCCTGAGAGACAGAGAGGGAGAGTGAGTGGCTGTGAGATTCACCTCGCTGAGCTAAACCTAGCAGTTTAGCACTAACACACACACACACATACTGTACAGTAGATACACACACACATGTACATGTACACAAACGCATGCGCATACACACACGGTAAACACAGCGGGGAAAGAAATATCAATTCAGCCATCAACCTGAAAGCTGAATACTGAACATTGAGAAGGCACAAGCTCAATCAGCAGGAATCTGAGAAAACACACACACAGACACACACACAAACACACACACACACACACACACACAGAGAGTCCTGTAGCTTGCATGCTCATTCAACCCCTCTCTCCATCCTCTTCCTCCTTTCATCTCCCCTTCCCCTCCATCTGTACCCCTGTCCTCTTTCATCCCTCCCCGCCTCCCTTCCCTCTCTTGCTGACCTTCACTATGCTGCTCTGATCAATACCCCCCTCTCTCTCCTCGCCTCCCGCCTCTTGAATGTTAAAACAGGAAATCAAAGGGTGACGTTCCACCTTGAGTGGAAATCAAAGGTGTCTGGGTGCTTTTCAGCCCTGTGCCGCGGGGCAGGCCGGCGCTCAGCAGACGAGAGCAGGGGAAAGAGCAACGCGGAACAGCACGGAAAGGGGGCAGAATGACACGAGTGCCAAAGCATTTACTGCGGGTCCAAGTCAGATTTAGATAAGAGATGCTTTTGGGAGGGTGGCCATGCTGACGTCTCTAGCAACTATTGATTGATTTGGCATACAAAAATATAGTAGATTAACAGGCTGAATGCAGAAGAACTGACACATTTTGGCGTAATTATATCTGATGAAATGCGGATGTGTCACAACAGCTGTGTGCCGAGCATGTTGCTGCTTTACCTGGCTCCACCTTCACCTCCCTGCTGCTAATTTGTGTTTTCAATTTTCTCTTTAACGTCACTGAAAAGGAGAAACATTTTCAAAAGGCTTTTCCAACAGCCTCCGTCTACCGACTCCACCATCTGTTATTAAAATAAACGCGGCGCTTTCAGTAAGTTTGCTCTCCCCGATTTGGATCATAATGCCACTTCCTGTTATGCAGCAGGTTTCTTTTCGACATCGAACATGGTAGAAAGAAAGCCATTATACGAGTGTCTCATTAGTTTGCAATGTTTCAGCTCTAAATATTGATAAAGCAGTTAAAAATCTCTTAATTAATGTACTCAAACCTCTTAAAGTGATGCTTAAAAACAAAGTCGGGGATCCTGATTCATGTAAGTCATGTCAGTTATCGCAGCTCTTTTGTTGTGAGCAGTTGAGTCTTTACTCAGTGGTGTGAGGAGGTTTAAAGAGAGGAAGAACTCACTTGAACATGTGACGTTTCTGCAGGCAGTAATGAGCCATCACCTCTTCGGACGGCCACACACCTAGACCGGAGACACAGAGAGAAGAGCGTGGGAGAGAGAGTTAGAGACTCGGTTACTGGCTGATGTTTATCCATTTCAGTGACGGGCACTTATCTAGCGTATCTACAGTGACAAAGCGCTTTGACTCCAGCGTCTCAACATCAAAACACCTTAATGTTGATATAAACCCCCCCCCCCAAAAAGCAAAGAGTGTTCAGTGGAACATAATTGGATGCATTGTATTTTCCAGCCTGTGTTCATTTGCTTCTCTTGTGGTTTCCACCTTGCCTGTGATCCAAGGCTTCTCTGTCTCTGTTTGTCTGTCTGTCCGTCTGTCTATCCTAAATCCTTGCAACACACTCTCTCATTGGGCACTGTGTATGCAAGTGTGTGTGTGTGTGTGTGTGTGTGTGTGTGACAGGGGGTCCGGTGGGTGATAATCACAGCGTGCAGGCCTGTCTGGCTTATCACCTACTGTCAGCCCTTCTCCTTCTGCCGTGCATGTAACACACACTAACGCATGCTCGGTGCTATTTTCCCCTCTGTCTCTCAACACACACAAACACACACACACACACACACACATCTTGGCAGTAGAAAAAGTAAACATTCATTTGAATAAAACTTCAGCTTTTTGCTTCTGGCTTTGAACAAGAAGGTTCGGCTCGGCGCCGTCTGTGTGTGTGTTTGTGCGCACATTTGCGTCCCGTGTGTGTGTTTATACGAAGGAGTTGTTGAGAAAAGAGAATGGGGGGGGGGGGCTACAGAATGAGTTGGAGAAAGCAAGCGAGAGGGAGGGAGACAGAGATAGAAAATGAGCGAGGTAACGAGAGAAAACTGGGGAGGGAGGGAGGGAGGGTGAGAGGAGGAGAGAGAAAAGGTGGTAGTCGATATAATAAGCGGCTTACAGGCGGTCTCTCTTCACCTCATGGAGCAGACATCACTGCTCTCTCACTCTTCCTCTCTATGTCTATCTCGCTCAATCCCCCTCTCCCTCGCTCGCTCTCTTTCCCCCTCGCTCCGGTCCGCCAAGATTAGCTCAAGCAAGCAGGATTTAATAATGCCTATTGATAAAATGTCCAAATATTCCTTTTCCCCATTAGAAAAAAAAAAAAAAACATGCTTTCTACGACTTGGCCTGACAGCGTGCACGCACACACACACACACACAAACACACAAACACACTGACCAGAATAGCTATACTGTGTGCCGAGGAGAGTGTCAAGGCTAAAATAAGGTGACATTTTAAATTTCATCTGTTATTCCTCTTCAGTCAGGTGCTTCTCGAAAACTTTATATTGTCAGCTGTCACACTAGTGGTATACTGTATTTAGAGCAACGCTGGAAACTACCTCATGAAGTGCTGTTTGTTGTTGTGCACATTAATGTTTTCATCCGTTTTCTTTTTCATTTTGATCCCGGATAGTTTTACACATTTTATGTGCTGTGTGTTTCAAGGGCAAGGCTAGAGCTCTCAAATTTATTTAAAAGTTCAAAATCAACGACAATCCACAAATTTAAGATTTGATTTTATTAAAATAAAGTACTTTATACTCAGTGAACAGTTGGGAATTGTAGTTTTTGGAAAAGAATATTCAAACAGGACTGTTTTTCAGCTGTGGATTAATACACATTTGGTGCCCTGGGCGAGCAGAACACTGTATGAGAGGTTGATCCAAAATACAGTACAGTGATGTATGAATGAAGACAAACCTTTGCAGCGGTGTGGTTCATTGTGGGTTTGCTGGTGTTTGCAAAGGATTTGGCTACGAAGAAAATATAAACTATCACCAACCTCATGCTTTAATTACGTCCGGACGATCAACATTAAGAACCTATAGGCCGGATTCAATATAATTAAGCTTAAAAAGGCTACAAAGGTGATATCTAAGCAGACAATAAGCCAAAGATGAGCACACACTGTAGCTCATGATCTTTAACTATTCATTCATTCAGACACACATAAAAAGTGAGCCAGTACAACAAAGAAAATGTCATGTACTGATGAAAATTAAACATACTTGTTGTTATATTTCTCATGATATAGATTTTAGACACTGTCAAGTCTTATGTTTAAGTGGAATTTGGACTTGGGGTGACTGCAGGTTACAAAACAATGCCTCGGGTTCAACTCCGACATTCACCAGGCAGAAGGAACAAACCTTAAAAGCCCTGCAGGAATGAGCATGCATACTGGAGCAACTGCAGTCCCAGTTCATCTATCTAAGTGTATGTGTGGGGTATTGTGTGCCTTAAGCTGCATCCTAATTCTCCCACCCCCTTAACTTTGACCCCTCCCACCTTTGATTGTGCGTTCACATGAAACACGATGATGTCCCACCAAACACCTTTGCCCCGTCAAATGACAGTTTAAGCCCCTCCTCCTCCTCCCTCCGTCCACAGATGTGTGTGTCGCCGCGACACTTGAGATCATGGACCACCCAACATCTTGGGCAGATGAACAGTAGAGGGTGGTAATGCAACATTAACATCCCACCCTGGAAGCCGAAGGGGAAGGTGTCAGGGGGAGAATTTGGACAAAGCCTGACTGCACCCGTCATTCAGGTTGTTTCCTTTTGGGACGTTAAACCCGTGATAGTGATATCAGGAAAAATGGCACAAGATAACACTCTGCTCAAGAGTTCGGTGCCCAAAAACATTTCTTTCCATGTTTCCTGAGGGCCACGAACTGAGGCCCACACTTCCAGATTAACTTTCTTTAATAAAACGTTGTGTGCGAACACATGCATGCCTGTGAGAGAGCGCAAGACAGACAGCGCTAAGTAATAAAGCTTTGTAAAGCATATGTGAATCTGATGGTTAATCCCCAACTCCAATAACATTAATAGCCCAGGGTGTGTATGTGTGTGTGTGTGTGTGTGTGTGTGTGGGTGTTTGTGTACGCGCGTGCATGCGTGTGCGATAAGTATGCGGCGCCTGTTTGTGTGCGTGTGTGCGCCTCCCAGGTCGAGGTGCACTGTAGGAAATGAAGGGATCAGGAGTAGAGAGCAGATTACTCTTCCTGAGGATAATGAAATTATTTCTCACCTTCAATTACTAGATGAGCAAAGGAAGCGGCGTAGGTGTGTGTGTGTCTGTGTGTGTGTGTATCAGCTTAATATAGTTATCAGTCCCAGGCACTAAACCTTGTCAATAGTGTTAGCCCCGAAAACCATATGTGCAGCTTATTGGGTTTGAGTGCTTGAAACAACTCCCCTCAGGGTTAGTTCAGGAACTCAACTGTAACCACACAAACATACAAAAAAAGTCTTCCTGACATTAAAAAGTAGAGTATGTACCGATGTATCGTGACTTTGTATTTCTGTTGTGCGTGTGTTCATTTTATACATGAGGAGGTTTGATAATTGTGCTTTTGAAAGCCCGTTTTCCTCCCTTTGCAGCGGCGTACTCACGCTGCCGTCACATAAGGCTGCATGTTTTCCTCAAAGATATATGACTGCACTCATGATTGCATTTTCAGCCACTGTTTGACCAATCACTTGTGCTTATTTCGCACTTGAGTTTCTGCACAGGCAACCTGCAAATATAATCTAACTGCAATTTCTGTAAAGGGGACATTTAATTCTGTACATTCGGTCACTTCAGGCCAAGCAGAATGTACGAATGTAATAAAACTGTAATGTTAAAGATTGATCACGGTGAACGGTGATTATCAGGTTAATTTGTAGGCCTGCAGTTGCTTCTCTGACTTATTTTTCAAGTCCAAATGTTAACAGTACTAAAGGTGGGCAGCCTTCAGGACTAATCAGATTTATTGGTTGCAGCCGCCCTTTTGAATCTACTGTACAACGCCGTGTTTCTAAACCCTCATCCTTTCACATTCTGGTGACCAGCAGCTGACCCCGGGAACTCCACAACTTATGGGTGTGCTAATCTGGCTTCAGTAGCTGTCAGTAATCACTTGCACAGGGAAGGACTCGGTCGCCGAGGCGTCCTTCGCTCCGCCTACGTCTTCTAGTCCTTCCTGAGGGATCCCGAGTCATTCCAAGGCCAGGGGGTCAGACAGCAGGGATGGAATTAGCTGAAGGGTTATTTCAAACATCTGAAAGGGATCCAGGTGCTATTTGTGCACAGAAAACCTAAAATAATTCACGAGCTAAGCCAAGCAGAGATAAACAGTACTTGTTCCAAGAATGAATGAAACCAAGGCTGAGCGTTTTCACTCAAAGGATAACAGGATGTGCTTAGGTGAGCTTGTTCTGTTAGAAAACAGGTGATCTCTTGTAGGTCTGACGGATTTTAATTTAAATTGTTTCTGCTTTTACCAAGGTCAGTTTATGTGCGAGACCAGCCACCATGTTTGCTCTGTAACTGAATGATTCTCATTACCGATGTCAGCTGCTTTAGTTATGCAGGAAGGCGCTGAGAAAATTAGATATTGGTGAACAATTTTCCCTAACAAAGCAACGATTTAGATCTGTTTCCCTTTATCTCTGGACGCTAAAATATTTTTTACCTTCCTTTATCAGGCCTCTTTCAGGTCTCCTGCGGAGGACAGGATGCTCTCATTTACGGCTATAGAAAGGACAGGATGAGTAAAAAGGAGAGACAGAGGAGGAGAGAGGAGTGCGGACGAGGAAAATGAGAAAGATTTTGCAGAAGAGCGGTGAGGAGGAAGGTAAAATAGCGAGGAGGGGAGCTGGAGATAGAGGGAGGAAGTTAAAGAGGATGGAGAAAGGAAGTCAGATGGTAGCGATAGTGAAATAGTGAAAAGATGGGGCTCCTAAGATGAGCTGAGGAACGACTGAATAGGAGAAGAAAGAAAAAAGCGGGTGCAGGGATGAAGGAGCGGAGGAAGGAAGAGGAGGGAGAGTGGGTGAGGGGAGAGAGAGAGAGAGAGAGAGAGAGAGAGAGAGAGAGAGAGAGAGAGAGAGAGAGAGAGAGAGACGTGTCAAGATGGGGTTAAGTGGGCCATGATGTTGCTTTGTGCACGTGCACGCGCACACACACACACACACACACACACACGTCTCTATCACTATTACATACTGATACACACAAATACACACCTCTCTGCTGGTTTCGTTCACACACACACACACTCACAAACACACACACACACACTCACAAACACAGTGTCCTTCCCTTCCCTCAGGCCCCAGCGTGTCTTCAGGCTCCGTGGCTCTCTGGCGGTGATCCGTCTCCACATTAAGCGAGGCCTCAGATAATTCCTAAGCCTCCTCCATGGCCGATCCAATAAGGGATAAGGCTCTCGGCTGGCCATGATCAACTGACAATCTGTCCTCTCACACGGCTACTTTAGTGGAGGCCAGGATTACCCCGGCCAGCCCAGACAGGGTACACACAGTTCACAAGACCACGGAGCTGATGTGTGCATGTGTGTGTGTCTGTGTGTCTGTGTGTGAGAGAGAGAGAAAGTCAAAGAGGAAGACAGAGACCGGGTGAAGAAGATTTAAAGGTGTGTGCATTAGTCAGTAGTGTAGTGTTGTGTGTGTGTGTGTGTGTGTGTGTGTGTGTGTGTGTGTGTGTGTGTGTGTGTGTGTGTGTGTGTGTGTGTGTGTATAACACTATGATACTTAAAAATATATAGTACTTCATAAAGGGTACTTAAGGTACTTACTCTGATTGGACATGATATGTACATGATATACATGATCAAAAACAAAACAACAGAAATCTACAACAAAAATGTATTTTGGAGGTGGATGGACAGCAAAACAGCGCTGCTCTTTGGAAGTACGTTTGAATTACACCTTATTCAAGACTCAAAGCAGTTTTTTGTTGTTTGTTTCCTCCTCCAACCCGAGGACTTCTGTCCATAATCCTCCATGCACAGTCACTTCTAATACACAATATGTCAAACAGGACTACTTGGCTGCTCCTTATCCAACTACAATTTCCAGATTAAAAATGGATTTTTAGGACTGGAAGTTTTTTTTCTTTTTTCTTCACGATAAAGCCTAACTGAAGGGCTCGGACAACCAAAACAGAGCGCTGGTCAGTCGATACAGTATGCTGTTACTGAAATCTGTACAACCCTAAGATCTATATCAAATAATCCAGCTCAAAAAGCATAAAAAAAAAGCTGTCATCAGCGACAAGAATCTGAATTCCACTAGGGCAAAACATCAAAAATATATCGAGGTACTACGTGTATTAATCAGGTGTGGTAGCAGAGAGTCAACAGAGATAAAAAGCAAAATAAGTACCAATGATTATATTTTGTGGCATTTCAGGGTCATCATCCCGTTACAGATCAGATTAGGTCACGTTTTATAAGTATTAATAGCAGCACGTTAATAACAATAGCAATTACAAAATGATCAATCTACCTATAGCTGGTATGGTAAATACACATGCTGTGAATAGGCAGTTTAGATAGCCTATTCGCCTTTCACCAGAAGAGCCGGGCAATGTGTGATAAGCATCGACATTCTAGCCAACAGAGTCTGCCTTGGAGACACTCCTGATCCCTTTTTCCATTGGAATAGGCTCATTTTAACACATACTCACACACACACACACACACACACGCACACACAAACACACACACACAAACATGCACTCTCACACACGCTTGGAGGACTGTGCAGGGCTTCGATAAGCGTGGCCCTTCTCTCTCTCTCTCTCTCTCTGAGTAAACATCGTTTTGGATTAGGCAGAGTATAATGAGAGCAGGGGGCTATCTGCCCACCACGCCTGCATTGTGGCCCCCCGCTCCTCTCTGAGGGGGCCGGGACCAATCTTTACTCTGCTATTTATCCCCCTCCTCTGATAGCTTACTTATCTCCCGCAAAATGCCAGGGCTGACTGCCTGTCTAACTGCCCCTAAAACTGTCTGCTTGCCTTCTGGTCTCCCTGTTCCACCCCTGCCTGCCTGTCTGTCTGTCTGTCTGTCATCCCGTCTCAAAGCTTGCAAAAGCATCACAACAAATGCATCACCACATCTGGTTTTAACCCTCCTCCACCTGTCTGTCAGCATGTCTGTCTACATGACGGACTCTTTCCCTGAATCTTGTAGAGGACAGTGCGGCAGTGGGTGTGATATTATAGCAGCAGAGCAATGATATATGTAGAGCACTTTTCTTTGCACTGCTATGGGAAGTCATATCTTCCTAAGTGGGCAAACACAAAACCTGATATTACAGGCTGCTCTATATAATGTTACACATCATTTAGACCAAGAACTCGCCTCCATACAGTGTTATACTTAATACCAGCCCTTAAAAAGATACAAAACTGGGTGATATGATTTAGAAAATATACACATCGTCCACTTCTTTTCACTCGAGCATG
The DNA here is from genome assembly GCA_014281875.1 of Nibea albiflora. Lineage (NCBI taxonomy): Eukaryota > Metazoa > Chordata > Actinopteri > Sciaenidae > Nibea > Nibea albiflora. The sequence continues at coordinate 7,193,577 of CM024797.1, forward strand.
AATGGAAAAAAAGGTTCTCAAGCTGTAACTGGTATTCTTCTTTATATAATATCAATGTTTTGCAACTATTTTTCATGAACCGTCTTCCATCACCACCTTTCCCATCATGCCTTGCACCTCTCATTGACAATGAATAGAAGAAGAGAGAGAGTACACTTGATGAAATTACATCTGGTGCACATCCATTGTTAGCACGGAGTGTGTGTTTGGGAGCAAAAGAACACAGGGGAAGCGAGGGTTACGGGAGGAGAGTTGAATAAAGTATGGAGAAAGGAATCAAGAGAGAGAGACAGCGAAGCAGAAATACAGAGAGGAAGAGCGGTCGAACGAGAGGGAGGGGAGGGAAAGAGACGAGGGGAGAGACGGGAGGAGGCAGAAACAAAGAGGGAGTTTGACATGTGGCTAATAGACATATCAGCACTGAGGTGTGGGGTTTAGCTGGCAGACGAGAGCTTTGCAGAGCTTCATTCATTGATTAGCATACGGAGAGTGGCATGGGGCCGTGTGACAACCCCAGATTACTCTGCGTGCGCGCACACGCGCACACACACACAATGTAGATTGCCACAGATTGCATCTTTCTCCTTCCTTGGAGAAAGGCAAGGATGTCAAATTACAGGGTGTCACCTGCACCAAGCTATCTAGTTTCTTGAATGTTAATGTATATAAACAATTAGGACCGGAGAAAGAGAAAGAGACAGAGAGGGGAATGTGGGTGATTGAAGTAGAGAAAGATGGAGGGAAGGGAAAGAGAGGGAGAAAAGAGTTGGGATCGCGTGCGGGGAAAAAAGAGGAGAGGCTGGGAGAGAGGAGTCAGTGAAGGTAGAAAATTAAAGTGTGCAGGGAGGAGGAGGATGAGGAGGAGGAGGGATAGGACAGTTGAGATTCAAATAACTGATGAGAGGTTCTTGTTTCTTGGATCATGGGAAGAGAAGAAAACAATATGAGAAAGCAGGACAGCTGCCACTGAGCCCCTCCCTGCCTTCAACCTGCTGTATCCTCTCTGAATATGAACCAATGTGAAATGGAAAAAAAACAGAATCATCTTCCCTAGAGAAGAATATGTGGCAATATTTTTTAAAAATGATTAAAATCAATGTACTTTTTATTGTCTTTATTGAACATACATTTTACTGTCCTGTGCTGGCTCAAATTTGAATTGAAAGTAATATCCAAACTGCGTAATACGGGTGAAAACCCTCTATTTTTGTTTTATTGTCAATATCCTGTGACTGTGACACATGATGATAGTCATCTTAATGTAAGTGTCACCCTATTTGACATCAAAAACACCAGGTGTTTCAACAGAAATTGGCGCCCTAGGTAGGCTTTGCTTAAAAAGGAAAAAAAAAAAAAAAGAAAAGACGAGCCCCATCTCCAAATAAATGAGACTGTGGGAGGCAAGGACACGCCGATATCCGAGGCTTTGTCACTCGGTCTGTGGAGTACGTCTGCGACTTCTGTGCGCGCCGAGTGTTTTCCTGCTTTTAAAAAAAACAACTATTGTACCATATAATGAACGTTTCTATATCTCTTGTTTACTCACCTATGCCCACGGCTAATCAATGGTTCAATCAGTGAATTCAGCTCCACAAATGATACAAGGACAAACACGCGAGTGTGTTATGATACACACACTTCACCGCGCTCACAAAAGAATTCACGGGATGGCGTTCAGACCGCAAACCGCCTCCCTCACTCTTCCCTTAACTCCCTTACCGTTGCTTATTTAACCACGAGGTCTTGGATGTGAACGTGTCGACAATGATTTTCATTGTTGGTTAATCTGCGGTTTAATTTTAATCAATCGATGAATTATTTTGCCAATAAAATGTGAGGAAATAGTAAACAATTTATAGTTTGCCGCACATTTGAGGGGTTATTTTAATTCATTTTCATTTTTTCATTCAACAAATGGATTCTGTTGAACTGTTGAACCTCGGCGTAATGTGCCTGTTACATCCCTATGTAACCAGTACCATATTGGCAAGATCGGTCGGTCACAGTCAGCACAGTCATGCAGGTATATTTAGAGTGATGGGAAATTAAAGCATTGTATATCCAGTCTACCAAGACCAGTATGAGGCATGTGCAAAACTCTCCATCAGTTTTGTGTGAAAACATCTCTGCCCCCCCCCGCCCCCCTTTGTACTTCTGTGAGCACATCAGTGTAGGGCTGGAGCAGGGAAAGATTATGAGTTGTATGCTACAAAGTTATCAAAATTCAAAGAGAGGGAGAGAGAGAGAGAGAGAGAGAGAGAGAGAGGCAACTGACCGGGTAGGAGAGAAGATATATTCAGGAAGAGTGACAGAAACAGGGAGTGGGTGACAGAGGCGGGAGACTGAAATCACATCTACAACTACTACCCGAGTATCCAGGAGTCTGCCCAACAACTGCGCTGATGCCTTAAACATGAGACCCAGATTTTCGATTTCGGTGGAGAGGGGCTGAGGGTAGGAGAGATGGCAGAAGGGGGAAGACGTAATATAGAGGGGAGGTTATAGGGAGCAAAGGGAAGGGTGGTGGATACAAAGACAGTGCTGCAGACGGACGGTGTGTCAAATTGACTGTGGTGTGTGTTTTAACTGTTTAAATTGGCTGTAAGCGTTATAACCAATCACAATACACTGAATACATGTCCAAGTACTGTGGTGTTCTGTGTCCTGTAGCTGCTAAGTAATGTCTGGGTTATGTCTCATGCTAGGGTGGACCGAGGTGTCTCAACAGACATTCAAATGTAGGGGAGAGTGTGTTATCAAAGGCTGCAAGTAAAATATTGTTTTCATCATCAAATAATCTGGCAACTAGTCCTTTGTTCAATTGTGATAAAGTGTCAGTAAAAATGGCATCTTGAAATTACTCATGTCTGGTCAGCTGTCAAAAACTCAAATATATTCAGTTTATTAAGACACAGGTCAAAGAAAAGCAGCACATCTTCATAAATTTGAAGCTAGAAAAACGTTTGTCATTTTTACTTGAAAATGGAGGTCGTATTGATGACGGATCGATGATTTCTGATGGATGAATGAAAGAATTATGAACAGGTATATATAAATAAATATTAAATGGCGGAGGCAAAAACAGCAAAAAACTATGTATTATAGTTTAGCAAATATAATTATAAGTCCTGTACTGAATGTATGCTGTGCTGGTCCACTTGAATGATTGGCTGCCTGCAGGGTCACCCCAGCCTGTGACTGGTCACTTAGCTTCACGCTCTAACCGACACCAAGCTGGCCGATTTAAATTTCCTGAGGACGTATTCGATGGCTTGCGAGTTCATTTGAGCGGCTGCTTTTCCCAACGTCGCGCTGTTGATCGCTTGTGAGCTTGCATGTTTGCTGGACTCTTCTGTTTCACCGTTGATCCCTTCTGTCTAATTTTGACAAGCTGCGTTGTAAGCAGTCACGTTCCCGTCATTTTAATGTGTGGAAAACGTGGATTTAAAGATGCACTTGAACGTCGGTAACGAGTCGCCTGTGCTGCCACTTGGCCATGATACCATGCAACTGAAATGCTTTGAGAAGTCTCAGCAGAGGGTGGTGGTGAGGACGGGGTGAAAGCAGTTTAGGAGAAGGTGAGAGCAGGATAGGGAAAAGTTAAATGGGGTGGATATCGGCGAGCAAATGGGTGTGCGTGCAGTGGTGATTGGGAGGAGGAGTGATGGTGGCAGGGTGTTAATTTGGGAGGTCCAGAAGAGGAAGGAGAAGACCCCCGGGGCTCTCTGCTGCTCTCTCACTCTCTCTCCCTCAACTGAAATAAACTGCACTGCGACAAACTCTCCATGAGAGGCCAGCGAGGGCGTGCACGTACGATACAGCGGTAACCCTGTGTGTATTTCGGACTCAGTTTGTGGCTGTGTGTCCGAGCGCGTTCACGTGTGTGTGTGTGTGTGTGTGTGTGGTGGCCTGCCTGAAGGCTTCCTGTGTGCAGGCGTTTCACTGGAGAGGCAGATGAGCAGGGCAGATATCCTGGGGCAGGCTGGCAGTGGCCAGAGCTTTATCTGAGCTGAAATGATTTTAGCACTCCGTTTTGGAGCACTAACCCAGGAGCAATGTCACCCCATCCTCCTCCTTCCCATTTGTTTCTTCTTCTTTCGTTCTTTCTCTGTTTTCAGTCTCTCTTTTGCTACTTCTGCTCGTCCCCTCATCACTTGTGTCTTTTTTTCTTTTATCACAGGCGACAGGAGAGAGTAGACGGGAAAAGAGACGCGTAGTGCTTAAGGAGAACATTAAACAGAGCCACTTTAAAACTTACAATAAATAAGTTTTAAATCACATCATGCATGGTCGATGTACCCCTGGCTGCGATGATGTAAGATGATTGCCTGCCAGTGAGGTCAGGTAGGTTTCTGAAACCCGCTTGGATCCGCTAGCCGGAAACACTGATATTAAGTAGCGCTCCAGTGCATTTTCCCAGTAGGAGGTTGGCCATTCAGACTTTGCCTATTTGACAGAATGCCATGTTACAGGAGGATTATCCAAGCGGAGCCTCCCTCCCTCGCCCACCACCTACTTCTCTAAGCTCCACGTGTTTATTGCCTTTACGTAATGTCCTATATTTTATATGAAACTCTCATGTAGAAGCACGCCAGTCTTCTGCGATCAAAGCCATTATCACGCTGGGTCGATGCCTGGGGCCCACCAAGCAGCGGCAGCTCATGTCATCTCAACGCTCTCCCCTCCACCCGACCACCACCCACACTACCATCACTCCATCGTCACCGTTCTCCCTCTCTCTCTCCCCCTCTCTCTTACTGCAGTTACCTTGGCTGCCACATGGGGAATTAAGTGGTATTACGAGGAAAGGCTTCTAGCTGAGCTTAACTGCATTACAAGAACAGGTAATATACCCTGAGAGAAAGCAAGGGGATGGAGGGTGGAGGGACGAGGGGTTTTTTCTGGGTGCGAGAGTAGGAGGGAGAGAGAGAGAGAGAGAGAGAGAGAAAGAAAAGGGGTCTTAAGTGAATTGTCAACTCAAACACTCTAATCACAGTGAAAGCTCTGGACAAAGAGCACCCACGGACACCAACGGAGCACACCCTGGGGGCAACGAAAGGCCACTTAGCCCTTTCTGACTCCCTTTCTACCTCTATCTATCCGCTTTCCTCTCTTTCTCTCACTATATATAGAGGCAAGTCTCTCCAAAATAATACCTTCCGCAACACCAGAGAGAGGACGGGAGGGAGAAGGAACGGAGGAAAGTATAATAGAAAAATATATAGCATATCAAATGCATACATTACACAGGCCGGTAGATTAATCGTGTGGAAAAGGGACTAAATGGACGATGTGGAGGAGAGAGAACTGGTAAAGAGACACACTCGCTACATTTCGGACTCATGTTTTCAAGTGTAATATAGTTGAAATTGAAATTGACGGTTCACTCATAACTTTGGAAAGTTCTCATTTTAAAATAAAAACAGGAAAATGAAAGGAACGCAGCACAAAGACACTTGCGCCGCAGCAGCTCAGAGGAGTTTCTAACAGAGCCCACACTGGCCTCCCTTCTGGCCCTCAGCGGCTCTGCAGGACCTCCACTTTCCATAAAGCCTATAGGCAGATCACTGGCTCCCTATGGCTATGCAGCCATGATGGCTCTATTCAACAGTCCTGCTAATGCTATGCTGATTGTCTGAGCACAGCTAGCATGTTGTGTGGCTAAGCATAGGTCATTTCCTCGTTTCCCCCATGTCTCTTTTCAGACGTCCAGGCAGGGAGGGCCTTTACTGGGGCGGTGGGGAGCCGCTGAAGGTGAGGATGGTGAGAATCGAGGCTTTTGCATGTGGGAAGTCAAAACTGGAAAATCACAATAGTTGGTAAATGCACAACCACTGGAAAGCAATTATAATACCGAACATAAAAATACACTAAAAGTCTGCAGAATCCCAAGTAAAACACACAACAAAGTTTCCAGTGCCTCCTTCAGAGTGTGTCCATTGTGCAAGGTGACAAAGGAGCGCTCATACAGCCAGACTGAAACATAATGGATGTGGCCCCTTGGTCCACTACTTATTGTACCACACAGGACCTCCTTCTCCACACATGTGTGTGCGTGTGTGCATATGAGTGCTCACTTGGAGCTAAATCTCCACCTCTGCACCGTCGCCTGTCAGAGAAAATATAGATGTTTTGAACAAATGGGCAGACAGAACTCCACAAAATAGTTTGAGACAGATGCCAGTGTCTTTACATGCATGGGGTTTTTTTTTTGAAAGGCTGAGGTCCATTTTCAGTTTGGTTCATGATTCAGTGCTCTTTAAAAATAAGAAAGAAACAATACAAGTCAATCAGCGCACTAATACACCCCGTTCTCTCCAAATATCTGCATCAGAAAAGTTTCTATGGATGTTTTGAAGCATTTTTTTAAACTGTTAAACTGCGTTGTTACTGTATTTAAAAACAATTGTAATTTTATTGACTCAAAGATGTCTACAGCTGCTGTGTTAAGCTTGTGAAGGGCCAAGCTCCAGACTTTTCTGGGTCACCTTTTAAGCCAAGAGAAGGTGAGAATTCACAGTAAAAAAAGAAAAAAATTCACATTTTCATGTCTTGTGCCTACAGATGAACTGAACTTTAGATGGTCCTGACCAGACTAATCCAAGAAACCCAGTTTGCTTTTAACTGCCATGTAAATTGCTGAGTATTTTCATGCACACATCAGTAAATATGAGAGTAACATGGCTGGAATGATTTGGCTAGTTCTCTAAAACTGAAAAGCTGAGAAATGCACATTGATTGGTACGCTACCTTTTTTTTTTTTTTGGTGCATGGGGCATGAAAGCAAACATGGTAAAGTGAAAGAGGGCGAAATGGCATTAGAAAAAGGAGAAAAGGGAAGACGGGATATGAAAAAGAGAAAGATACCGTGTGAGAGTGTCAGAGCAGCAGAGAGTGAAATAGAGAAATGAAGAAGGGGCAGAAGAGGCGGGACAACAACAAGAAAAGAATACTTTAACACCTAGTGTGAGTGAGATTGTGTGACACCAAACCCAGGCAACACACAGAGAGCATGGCACTGCAACCGGCCACAGAAGGTTGTGATGAATTTTTCATATCAGGGATAGGAACTGATTGAAAAGGCTCCCTCAAAGTGTGTGTGCATGCCTCTGTCATTTACATGTGCCCTCTACACCTCCTGCACTATGTAACTTTGGGCTCTAGGCACGATCTCCCGCGAGAAGTATAAGACTCCACAAACTGTCACCTATGTTTGCTGAAAGTGGATCATATTTCATGGAGAAAATGCGTCCTGTTGTTGCGCTTGCATGATGTTTGAACAAATGCACGTGTAAAACTAGCCATAGTCACGACAGTGGTACTGCACTCTGAAACAAGCGAGAGGCAAGAGTAGAGCTGTCCAAGTTTCCTGCCAGATGTTTGATGTTTAAAAATTTTTGCTGCATTGAACGTTGCGAAGCAAAGACAGACGGGGTCATTTGAGAGATGGTTTAGACTCTGGCGCTAATGATCACACACACACACAGTGATGAAAATGATTTTTTTTTTTTCCTATCATTCTCTGGGTTGATGTCGTAGGGTTGGATTGACTTGCACCGTTTGATAAGTGACAGAGGCAGGCAGACAATAGCTAACTGTCAGAGCCTTGAGATGAGTGGGAGGGAGGGACGAGCGCACACACACACACGCGCACACACAGACTCAGGGTCAGTAATTGAGTGGGAGGGATAAGCTCTCCTCATTCTTTCTGTTTGCCTGTCCCCCCCCCCTCTCTCTCTCTTTCTGTCTCATAAACACACACGCACATACACAGTAACACACAAGTCACCCCACATCCAACAAGACCAATTTGTTGCCACGAGTTACCAGCAGAGTCCCGGACAATGTCAGCTGTCAGTCAGAGCTGGCGAGGCCTGTCATTGGCTTGGTGGTCACCAGTAGTTACAGACGGTGCTGCTTAGTTAGTGAGATGATTTACTCTGTCAACTGGCAGCGAACTTAAGTCTATACACACACGCACACACACGGCCTACATTTGCAGAACGAAACACAATACAAACTCGCGTGTGCACACACACAGACACAGACACACGGGGACCTTGAATAAAAAAAGTAATATAAGATAGAGAATAAAAATGCATTGGTGTTGCCCCGTATCAGACAAAACATAGCGACACTGAGATTAAGCGTCATACTGCTGAGAGAGAGAAACAGAGATGTGAATAGTGAAAGGCAAGATATCATACATTCATTTTCGACAGGGGCGGGTGGTGATTGAGTGAGCGGAGGCTGTGAATGAATCTGTGTGTGCGTGCGCGTGTGTGTGTCTGTTTGCATTCTGGCCCTGGGGTCGCAGCGGACGTATTGACACAAAATAAACAGCGCTCAATCTCCCGGCCTGTGATTGCTGCTCCGGTGTCAAGATAAGTCCTGGGCCCGGTGGCAGCCCAGAGACCGGCCGCTCGCTCCACAATGAAGGGCAGAGGAGGAGGAGAAACACAGGACATCGGCGTCTGAATGACGTTCTCTCTGCCTCTGCACATTAGCTTCTCTTTACCAATCCAGTATCAATGTCTTCTTACGCTACGAACACTCATTTTGATTCAATTGATTACTGATGTAAGCATGTCAGCTGAGCTGTGACTTAAGACTTAGGTTGGGAGTTTTAAAATCTTTTGAATTCAGGATGCGTCACACACACTCTCTGCTCTATAACTGCAAAATCTAACTTGCACGACAGGATTATAAAACCTTTTCCTTCATCTCTTATTCTTTTGTTGTTTTAAATGAAGCTATTGAGCATATTTGATTAGGTCTGACGTACTCGAGTCATTCTTGCAATTGTTTGGCTGTATCCACAAGGATGAATGCACCTATTAAAGCGACGTAAATTAATGTAACGTAACAGCAATACACACACACAAATAATATTTCTTTCTCTCTCGTAATGTAAAAGACCCGGGAGGTTAACCAGCTTGCCATTCAAATTTTCGAGGTTTTAAATAGTCCCACAAATGCAGAGCAGTAGACCTTGAAACATTGACATCCAGTAATTGTCATTATTTAAACTAAAATGTAGATTATATACCTGTGCGTGAATCAGGTCTCCCAGTCTGGTCTTTCTAAACTCTTTACATGAACCTAATTAGCTCGTCTTTGTTATGGAATTTTCTATTCTTGTAGTGTTCTGAGTGACACTTACATACTTTTGAGCACAAACACACAGACATTACACAAGGTTACATGAAGTCACATGTGGGCCTTGATGTCCTCAGCAGTATTGGTTGTTGTTGTCTTTGGCTGGCAGTAGCAGGGGCCGTCCTATCTCAACACTGTGGTGGCCAGAGTCGAAGGACTCTGGTGCTGCATGCTTAGACATAATAGACAGCTCGCCACTGACATTCCAATCTGCACAGACATCTGTGTCTGGAGACTTAATCATGTTGACGAAGACACCATCCTTGGTAAAAGCATTCTCTTTACCTAATTCTGGGCGTATAGTGTTTGTGATGTTATCTCGGGGTTTAAAGTCTGTCCACCAGCATGAGTTGGGCAGAATGTGAGACCGACTCAGGCACTTCTGATGCTTTATGAGAATGTCTCTAATTCTCCTTGATCAAGTGTGAATAAATAATACAGCGTAAGACATCAGAGGCTCCTGAACACTTTCTTCCTTCCTGACCTCACCACCTGACCTTTGGCTTCAGCAATTTCTCCACAGCAATCTTGACAAACTCACCAAAGAGGCAGCAGGTTGGCGTTACTCCAGAAACTTCTGTTCTCAGTATGACATCTAAGACACACCAACATACCATCAGTTCGCTTCGCGCTGCCTCATCTGGATGACCCGCCCACCTGTTTGCACTCTGTGCATATCACCAAATTAGCACAGCAACAAGAAAAGCAATCATCATTCATGTTTAAACCAATCACACGAACAATTATATATTATATAGACAATATCCGCCTCAAACAAGACTCCAGGTTCAGATTTTCCTGCTGACTGTTGAGACGGGAAAATCTGGAATATAACGGTCAGATATATCGAGGAGGTCCTAAAAGAGACTGAAGCTTAATAAATAAATAAAGCTTTCTAAACAATATCATGTCAAGAGTTTGGAAAGACAGTGCACAGAATAAAGTGTGCTTTCTTAGAAAATAAAATTTGCTGTGATGCCATTTGCAGTCTTGAAGTTCCTCTGACCGAGAGCTCCGGTAGCAGCAACCACGTGAGACCAGAGCACACTAAAAATGAAGGAATGGGCAGGTATAACATGAAAGAGGCCCAGAAAGAGAGAGAGAAAAAGTAAAACCAGGAAAGACAGGAAGGATGAGCAGGGTCGGGGGACGTGAAGACAGGTTGAGAAATCGTAAAAAAGGTGTCAGAGCTCCGAGTCCTTCGCATGTCTCCTTCCTCACCTCCCTCCTCCCCGGGCTACCACCAACACCTTCCACCCCTCTCCCCCCTCCAGAAATGAATATTTCTCATCACCATATGAATATTGCGGGCGTGACAAGTGCGTGTAAACACACAAAGGCGGAGTGCTCAAATCCACTCACTGGGAGCTATTAAGTCGTCAGGCGGCACAGAGAGGCTGACAGAGGAGAGAAACAGTGTGCGTGTATGTGTGTACGGTGGCGGGGAAGAGAAACGATGTGGTGGGCCACTGAACAGAGCAACCACAGAGAGAGGGAGAGAGAGAGAGAGAGAGAAAGAGAGAGAGAGTGGACAGGCAGTCAGAAAAAAAAACAAGGAAAGAAAGAAAGAATTGCTCTGGCAGACTGCTAATTTTACTTGTCGCAGAAAAAAAAACACCCAACCCGTGCTCAAACTGTCAACGTCACTGTCACCTCAGAACCCAGGGGAAGGTGTGTGTGTGTGTGTGTGTGTGTGTGTGTGTGTGTGTGTGTGTGTGTGTGTGTGTGTGTGTGTGTGTGTGTGTGTGTGTGTGTGTACAGCGTGCATTGGGAGAGAAAGGCAAAGACAATGTTTGTGCAGAGAGTCTTTTTGTGTGCCAAGTTTGTGAGTGAAGTGAACCCTTTCTCAGATATTGTGGGTTCAAATGTGTGTGTGTGTGTGTGTGTGTGTGTGTGTGTGTGTGTGTGTGATGTGTGCACATGTACTCCTATGGTACTTGCCAACTTCCTTATGTCAAACTCAATGAAATTGCTCACTCCACACAATGTGTTAGATTATGTGTCTGATCAATGGAGAACCTACCAAGGTGACCCGGCTCCGTCTGTCTAACTGTCTCATCTCAAACTTTCTCTTTTTTTCATCTATCTGAAAGTGATTTTTAAAAAAAACTTCTTTGTGTATCACTGAGTCCATCTTCACCTCCTCCATCACCATTTGGTACGCTGCTGCCACTGCCAAGGACAAGGGCAGACTGCAGCCTGTCATCCGGTCTGCAGAGACGGCGTCTCTTCAGGACCTGTACGCCCCCAGGACTCTGAGGAAAGATTGTGGCTCATCCCTCCCACCCTGGACACAAACTCTCTGAGCAGCTCCCGCCTGCCAGGAGGCTGAAGTCCATCAGGGCCAGAAGAAGAAGAACAGGTTCTTCCAGTCAACAACAAGGCCCGCTGCCCCCTCTGACACCAACTCTCACCGTTACATTAACACGCCTTTTATTTTTTTGTTTTGTTTTGTTTTCTTTTGCACATTACGTCGTGTATACTTTGTATATTTCTGCACAAACTTGTACTTTCACTTAATGTTTGTCATGCACCGATAACACCAAGTCAAATTCCTGGTTTGTGAATACCTACTTGACTCATTCTGCGTAATTCTGTTTTCTTCTTTCCATGCACCTTCCAGATAGAAATCTCTTTTTAGATATTTAAAGGAGCGCCAAGATATTTAGTAAAGACATTGGTGGTCATGTGATCCAGCTCCACCAGCAGGTCTATTAAATTTTAATTTGACATATTCTTTGGTTTCTTACCATTTCCTGCAAAACTGATCACATTCACGTCCCAGTACTTTGAGTTTGGTACTAACGAGCAGGACATATTGTAGGTAATGTGTGTGCTACCTCGCAGAGACATGGCTTCTGAATCTCAGTCTTGTTTTTTGTGTGTGTGTGTGTGTGTGTGTGTGTGTGTGTGTGTGTGTGTGTGTGTGTACTATGAATACAACAAGAAAACATTTTTTTCACCGAGTAACTCACTCTGAACAACAATTCAAGGTTTTCAAGCCAACCTTGAGCAATCTTGGTGGTTCATCTCGTCAAGTGAACTAATATTATTTATCATCTACCTACTGCTTAATTTTAACCTTCCATAAGTGTCCCTTTTATTTAACTTACGCACATAACATGGCATGCACGCTGAAACAATGATTTGTTGTCTGGCCTTGTGTGCATGATCCTGCAACGTGAAAATGTGGGAGCTCTGCGGTTTCAGTTACGTTGGTGCTTTGTAGCATGTGTTTACGGTTATGAAATCATCTTCTGTAATGGATCTTTTTTTTTATTATTCTCGACTGAGTCTGACCACCGAGGCTTGGCCTTTACATGGATACAATAACTGGGTATAAGATGGTTGTGAATTGTGAATAAACAAGCGTTATGAGAGTTGTTACTGGACTATTCAACAATACAAGGCCTGCACCTTCAGCAGAATACTCTCCGTATTGGCATGACAGAAGGCTTTGCACATTTCTTGAACCACTGTTAACAGCACATCGTCCTCAGTACACACACCACTGTGGTTAAAACAAATCCAATAATCATTCTTTAACATTGGGCATCAACTCAGATTTTCTGTATTTGACAGCCTCTCGTGCTTTCATCTTAATTTTCTCTTCAGACTAATCACAGAGCAAAAAAATGCCACTGACATTCTGAGTCAACTCAGCAGCAAGACAGATTTCTCAGACCAAGCACATACAGCTGTGACATCAGCCACTAAGTGGGCCAGGGGTCTATCAGTCAGCGGATCTGTTAGGCTCGTAACCTGCGGCGACAGGTCCTTAACGCGCCGCGCGGACGGAGCCGTAACAGATGCCCAGCTAAGTGCCTGATTAAAACTTAATGTGCAGAAGGAAGCCCGTGTGCAAGTGTGTTTTTTTTCTGCAAGTGTGTGTGTGTGTGTTTGTGTGTGTGTTGCACAGCGTTAGCAGGGAATATGAAATGGGCGCCAGCCCTCCAGCGAGAGAGGGGCCACGCCAGCTGCTTCGCTCCCCAGAGACGGAGCCCTGAAGCTGGGCAGCGAGGCAGGACAGTCAAAGGAGGCTCTAGGGGGGCATGGCACAGTCACAACACAAGTGGCATATGTGACGTGACAGTCCACTTATCAAATGAAATTTCTAATTACAATACACTCTCATACCCACACACACACACGTGTATGTGACATAGTCAAATCCGAGACAATGCTTCGACCCTTGGAGTCAAGTCTACTGCTCTCAGTGTCGTCCATTTCCAGAGCAACAGTTATTAAAGATACGTTCATTTGTATTTATGGGGGACTGTCTAAAGATTTCGCGAACACGACAAACAAATGCACTCAAAGATTTACTTAACTTTCATGAAGGAGACCGATCGTGTGTGTGTGTGTGTGTGTGTGTTTGTGTCCGGGAGGTATGAGTAGCTTCGTGGGTCAACAAGCCAGCAGCCAATAATTTACCCACTGACAGAAAATTTCATCTGCCTATCATCCTCTCCCTCCCTCCCTCCCTCCCTCCCTCCGTCTCTCCTTCCATTCCTCTCTCACTGATTATGCCGTCAATACGGTGCGGATGAGAGGAGCTGACAATTGACCAGCCTGGATCAATATCAGCTAATAAGCATGTCAGGAGAGAGGAGAAAAGAGCAAGGAATCGACTGCGAGAGAGAGAGAGAGAGAGAACAGAGAGAGAGAGAGAGAGGATGAGTGAGAAAGTGACAGAGAGAAAAAGCCAGTTTGATCCAATTCGGCTGCTTGGCGTGTGGAGGTGTAAGTGGGATGATTGGCCTGTTATTGCTGGTTTAATGTTAGGCAATCAGAGCCCTAGTGGTCTAGATATCAACAAACATCCATCAAATTGTCCCTTCTTCTTCTTGATACCACCTCCTCTGCCTGGCCCCGCCTGGACCCCCGACAAACAATACGACAACAATGAGAGCCGAGCAATGGTGCCGTTTAAAAAAACCCCAGGGATGTTGAATTGATAGCCTTGCACTCGCTACGCGAGCCAAAAGAAAACACGCTTGTTTGGGGGGGGGGCGGGTTTTTGTTTGTGTTGGGGAGATCATTTTATTTTTTTTTATTTTCCTTTCTCTCCAGCCTCTCGCCGTCCTTCCCCCCGGCAGAGGAGCATGCCGTTGTTGATGGTGATATAATAACACAGTCAGGTGTCTGTGGCCAATTCCCTGTCATTTGGACTTTTGCGTAAATCACCATGTATTTTTCTCTTCTTTTCTTTGTACTTGCTTTCTCCATTTCATCGCTCGATCTCTCCTTTTTTTCCCCCCAAGGTGTCATTTTCTTTTGCTCAAATTACCTTTCCCGTGGCCTCCCAGATGCCACAATTACTGACGTTGTATGGATACTGATGGAAGCTTTTCTGTGCAACGCTGCTACTAGCACAGCTAGTCAACACTACTTAGTCTAATACTGCCTATTACAGAGGAGCAGGAAGATACACGACTGACTCTGGATTGACTGAAATGTTGATTAACTACCCGATTGACTGACTGAGTGACTGTCACTCCATTTTCTGGCCACGCCATTGTCAAGAATGGAGAAGTGAATCTCTGGTCTGTGCAGATCTTTGTTGGCCGACCAGAGGAAATTAAAACATAATGAAAGAACAGAGAACACTAAGAGATACTATACACATGGTACAAAACAATCGATGTAATACAAGCTGCAGCAAATAAGACAGGTGGAGGCCGTTCAAGTGTTTATTGTACGTGGAATAATTGAAATACTGAACTTTTTACAGATTTTTGGTAAATAGTCAAAATTATTGAGATGGATTCAAACATTTCTTGGCCAAAGATGTGTATGGAAGGCTCACCGGTGATTTTACTCGCCAACTTCTCCTCTATGAATTTTGTTTTTCAGTTTTAGATTCCCAACAAATCAAAGATCTGTTAAACTACTAAATGAAACATAATTGTGCCAGGATGGACTGGAGGAAGAAGAAGAAATGACCATAAGGAAATTACACTTGCTTCAAAACATATTTTTCATGAAACAAGTTCACCCTAGGAAGGTTGTATACTATTTATCAGCATCTTTTTTTCTGTGTTTTATCAAACTTAAAAAATGCTTTCTTCCTGCTTTTATTTGTGCAAACTCCAACAGATAAGTTGTCCCTCACTTTTCCCGTCTGTCCTATCACGTATTGTCCCCTGCCAGACATGTTAATCACCACGCAGAGCCCCCTGCCTACATATTCAGCCAGAGTCCCCGCTAGGACCATCTAGACGACATGACCTGCTCTCCCACACATGCTGATTGCAGCCGTGGACGTGAGTGATGGAATGGATGGGACGGACGAGGCGGTGGAGAAGGAGGAGAGCAGTGTTGTTCTCATTTACATGTTTATAGCTCCTCGGTAGGGAGGGGACGGCGCTTGTTTGCGCGTGTTCGACGGACATGTCCAATTATCAACCCTGTTGTTTCCTCCCTGACTGCTCAACATGCAAACTCAGACAATCCCACACACACACACACACACACACACACATTCATATGAGCCAGCTGTGCTTGCTGGAGGAACGAGCTGGTTAGTGTACTGCGGGCTGCTTGTGAGCATAAGGGGTCATGTGTCATATGGCAGGTATGGAGTCAGCTGTGTTTTAAGGACAGCTGTGTGTGCATGTGTGTGACACAGAGAGAGAGAGAGCGGGCCAATGCCAAGCTTCCCAGACACACACACACACACACACACACACACACACACACAAGGAATGAGGTTAACGCATAACTCACAAACACCAGACACACTGGATGAGACATAACATATGCCATATGGCAAACATACAAATTCAAGCATACCTAATGTGTTATTTCCATGTTAATGCAATCCTCTGCATCACCATGGCAACGTGCATGATTGACAGAACAGGAAAAGAATAAGAAAAGTGTGTGTGTCGTTTTTTTTTTTACACCAAATGCATCCTCTTAACCCCGCCACCCCAACACACACACACACACGCTCAAAGATAAAAATTTAAAAAATGCAACAATTTATTTATTCCAGTGTTGCACTATAAAAAAATAAAAAAATAATCCAAGACCCACAACGTGAGCTGCAAGGAGGCTAACCACACACTCACGTGCCATCTGATAGTCAGCCTCTCATCTCCTCGTTCCTCAGCCCCCCACCCTCGCTACTCACAACTCAACACACACACGCACAAATGAAGTCTGGTTGGGAGAAGCGAGAATATTAAAAACAAACAAACAGAGAATTGACTTGCCGAGAAGAATTACAGAGGTGCTGATTACATCTGACCCCTCACCTCTGCTGTCAGAAAGCGCTCCTCTCTCCTCTCTTGTTCTCTCCTCCATTTATGTGTCAACTCTCATCCCCCCCCCCCCTTCCTCTCTGCCACTTTGTTAACCTCTGCGCTCCTTGCTCTGGGTTTCCCCCAAGATTTTTTTATTTGAGGCTCTTGAGAGGAGTGTTCCCAAATCTTTGTGGCTGTTTGTCAGAGGGCTTTACTGTGCTACCCACATTTTAAACACAAATGTTAAGATGGAGCGAGGAGAACAAGGGAAATGATTTCTGATGTCTCAGTGGCCGGGAGTTGTCTGTTCTCTGAGACCCGCCTTCTCCTACGCACGGCTCATGTGGGACATATAGTCTGATCTGTTAAAGGACTTAGAAGCGTAAAGCTACTTACGGCCTCCAATACACAACTGTCAACAGGAAAGCTACCTGGATTATGAGCTGGTTAGTTGGAGAGGTCGAGAGTGGAGTGCCCCATTAACCCTTTTTTAACAACTTTCTAGCATAGCAGTGCCTCATTAACCCTTCCAGTCCCATGATTTTGGGAGGCTGTAACTCAAACCCCCTGAACATAACACAAGGAAGAGTCCTCTTAACCTTTTAAATTGGATGTTGTTACAAGGCCACAACTGAAGCCCACCCTGGTTAAAAACGGAAAAAGGCAGTTCATAGGACCACAACTTAAAGACGATGAAACATAACCCATCCCTGACTTGCTGAACCTCAGTTATCTGTAAAAGTGCACAAAAAAAAAACCTAATGAACCAAACACAAACTACATTGGCAAACAGAAATATATTATCACTGATGCGTAGAGGGGCAACACCGAGTGGAAGGTTATTAAACTTTTTAAAAAGCAAATACATTTCGTAGCAAATGTTACTCAAACTGGAGCAAATCGTGTATTTGTTTGAGTATCTATGGCAGCAGGATGGTGTACCGTATATATATATAAGATCACCTAGTCTTAAGTGTGTGTGTTCATGGTAATGAAGCAACATGTCAGACGGTGCATCAGTGTGCAACACAGGTCCACGGGACGGAGGAATAGAGTTGATAGAGCAGGTTTTGGCTACACGGGTATCATTGTTAGTGTGCTAAATAAATACACATGTCAATTTGAATAAAACACAGACTACCAGGCTTTAAGGACGTCAGACGTTGTCCAAAAATGTCTGATTCTGAGTGGATAAAGCGAGCCTATGACATACAGCACATTTTCCCCTTTCACTGAACCTTATGCTCGCTTGTGAGAGTCTATCCAGAGCTTTCTTAGCTAGTGCTGAGGGAGTTCACACCAGTGGACCTGATCAGAAACATATCACTGATGCTCAGTCGTCTGAATCCTGTGACCCAGATTGTTAGGTCTGCTGTTCCTTTCCCTCTCATCCCCTACGTCTCTCTCTATCTCTGTCTCTGTCACACACACACACACACACATACACACACACAGCTTCTAATGACAGCAGTGTGATAGTTAACTGGTGCTGGAGTGGAGTTGCGGTGGTGTGGCAGGGGCTGATTTGGCAGCAGTCACAGCTGAAAGGCTTTTATCCTGCATGGTAGAAAGCACAGAGATGGACATGCACAAGGACCCCTGAGGGAAGGACACACACACACACACACACACCACACACACACACACACACACACACACACACCCACACACAGAGTAGTGGCAGTCAAAAAGAGTCTACTCAAGTGTTTGTTGGGTCTGAGGAGGCAGAAAAAAATAGCAGAAGGAGAAAGAAAGAAAAGGAGACAGGGAAAAAAGGAAGAAAGGCCCCAAGATGATGTTACTGTATGTTGCTAGGAGATAAACTGCTGCCACTTTTTTTTTACCCAGAGGGCTTTGCAGTAGTCTATGGGTCTATTGGTCAGTGCACAGATCAATGGAGCTCTTCAGACCAGTGCTCTACTGTATGATACCACATCAGGTCACACAAGCGCACGGAGGCAGACTTGGATCTTGGAGATCCTGCTCATCTCATCTGAATCTTTACTTTGCACCGTTGTATCATAGTCTCAGTGGTTTAGATACCAGAATGACAATTTGCTGCAAAGTAATCCATCTTTTTTTTTTTTAAATGATGTTTTGTCAGGCAGCAGCCATGACACGTTCAACAAAATGAGGCTCTCAAAGTTTATTAGTCACCACGCTGGTTTTAGCGCCGTGGTTTTCAAGCTCGGGGTCAGGACAGAAAAGCGTACGTGTTGTTTCTAGTCAGCTCACTGACGACAACAGTGCGTTTTAATGCGCCTCTGTCTAAGGGGAGTTAAATTGAACAAATCTGGTAACAAGCCAGAGTCGAATTATGCAACTGTGTTGACACAGAGATGAGAGGCTAAAGAGAGGCAACAACAAAGATGAGACCCCTAAAACAGCAAACCAGTTATCTGGCTATTACGGAGTTCATTCTCATTATCGCTTGTTAGCAGTCTGGGGTCGTCCTTTTAATCCTTGTGCAGACAGTAAACACATGATTATAAAAATAATGAGGGGAGACATACATGGTCCAGCAAAAGTACAGCAAAAGGGCAGAAAACAGACACCACAGAGAGGGCCACGACAGGGTAGGATGCATAAATGTAGGGCCGATTAAGACATTTTAGGTTTGGAGCATGGCTCAATACTTTGTTCCTCGGTAAAGACATGTAATGAACTCAACTCTAAGGAGGAGACACTACATCGCGAAACTCTTATCCGTTAACGCGAAATAAAAACATATTTTTGAATATTATATTCAATTTCTGCCAATAGATCCTCCGAATTGTTACACACCGGACCTTTAAATGGTCATTTTCAATTAGAGTTTAGATTTCAGAAAGACAGATTTTCTTAAATTTCAAAATACATTCCTGCTTCAGTCCCTTTCAAACACAAAGACGCACAGAAGCACTGCTGGGAGTATGGAGTGTTGCTACGGGGCCTATCTAATACAGTGTTTCTCCCTCGCTGGTTTGACTATGGCACTTATCTGCCTACTGCAGAGAGAAGAGAGCAGATACCACACAGATGAGCTCCACTGCCAGTGTGTGTCTGTGCCTGAGTGTGAGTTCGTACTGTATGTGTGTGCTTTGCTCTGAACGGGTCTGTCTGTGTGCATGTATGCGAGTGTTTATACGGTGTGTGCGTGCCGTGCCGTGCGTGTGTGCATTTGCCATTCAGTGTACAGCGCAGGAGTGTGTTTGTCTCCCTTTACCTTTTCCACTTATCTTGACATGCAAACCCCTCTGTGTGAAGGTGTGAGATGTGAGTAGTGGCGTCTGACTGCGAGGAGATTTGAGCTGTGGTAATATTCAGGTTTGGGATCCCTCTCTCTCTGTAGGATTAACCTCAGATGGAAAAGATCTGGCCCGCAGACTGTTGACAAAGCCACAGTTATGTATGATACAAGAGCTCAGCAAATGCATACGATGTTGAGGCCTTTCATAGGTATATCTGAGATGCTGTACATTTTTCACTTCATAGATCTGCAGAGTAAATGTTATGCACTGTGCAACTGCAAGCGCATAATATGAGTAACCTGTAGTGGAGACACTTGTCCAGCTGTTGTTAAACGTCTTTTTTGGCACTAAATGACGAGTCAATTAATCAATAAGTGATCTACAGAAAAAATATTATGCAACTATTTTGTTAAGTAAGTATTTTTTCAAGTAAACAAGCTAAATATTTGTGAAATATTTTTCTCTTTGTAAATTGAATATTTTGGGTTTTAGATAAACAAAGACATTAAATATATATATGATGTTTGGCTTTAGGAGAATCTGAAGGACCAATTAATAGAGAAAAAACTGACACAATGAAATTAATCTGTTGCACTCAATACCTGCAACAAATTTACTTTCCTGGACATAAATCCATAAAAGTTGTGTTTTTATTGCAAATTAAGCAAAGTAACTTGAGATTGTTCCTCCCACGACGAATACAACCCCGGGAACTTTGAAAGGAAAGGAAAGAATCACGCTTACGTTAGGTATTCACAAAGAAACTCCGAAACCCACAAAACTGAAGTTGCTGAAAGCGAGACAGAGAGAAGGTGAGTAGGATCGGGTGGAGTTATGAAAAAAGTGTGTGCTCTGAACACATATTTGTGTTCTTGAAGAAGCCCTACGGCGATATCTTTATTGTGTGTGTGTGTGTGTCTGTTAGTGTACGTGAAAGAGAGAAAGCAAAGAGAGAGGGACCACCACGGGTCATCCGTCCATCTGTCCAGCCAAGTTCAATTTAGAGCCAGAGAATAGAGGCATTGAGTCAGGTAAATGGGTGGTGAACACAAAGTCTGTGTGGATGTGCTCATATACTGTATGTGTGTGTGTGTGTGTGTGGTGCGTGTGTGTACGCATTTGCCCACATTGAAAGGCAAAGGCAAGTCGGACCAACTCCATCACTCGGGATGAATAGGGACACCCAGGGATGAACGGATGGAAAGAGAGATGGAAGAATAGGAGAGGAGAGGCGGAGGATGAGGAGTGACAGGTGGAGGTTATCTGGACACAGAGGGAGAGGACGGGAGGCGCACGCGGGAGAGAGGCGGCTATTGTACATTATTAGTGGGCATACAGTAAAAAGGCCTCATACATGCGCAAACACACCAGGCTTCGGTGAATGGACAGCTCCATCAGGGATCACAGCGTACATTCAAATACAGTCACCTGCATGGGCCAGTATTCTGTGGCTGTTTCTTGTCCTGTTGAAACATTACCTGGAAGACAGAGCCTGTTGATCTTTAAAGACTGTTACTCTTGAATCTTTAGACGTTTTTTCGGATTTTTATTCAGTAATATGTACACATGGGTAAGGTAATTAAAAATAAACCTCACTTTAACGATAGATTTATGGTGCATTAACCCTCAGTAGGTGATATCATGGTGTGATTAGTAGAAGAAGCTGATTAATCCATACTGAAAATAACCCCTAATAGACAAGTTATTCTTTATAATCCTCAAGATCAGTAACTCTGTTTGTGACAGCTTTGCTTTACTGGTCTGAACTTGTTCCTGTGGGTTGATTCTCCCTGCTAGAAAGACAGGAAGTCTTATTTTACGCCACCAGTGCATTAAGTTTTTCTGAAGATAAACTCAGTTTGTTGAGCGGCCCGGTCAGACGAGCCTTTCTCGTGCGGAGTACAGACGCGTACAGTCACCACCTGACACATACAGATACTGTCAACAAAGAAACAAAGGGAACACAGGGACTAAATAACCTGTCAGGACACAGGTGCATAATCAAAAACAGGCCTGAAAACATGGCAGGAAGTAGAGACACAGACAGGGGAGAACTACAAAATAAAACAGGAAACACAAAACAAACATTTACATTTAAAGATGTGACAGTTCATCTTCTGCGGAGTCCACCGTGTTTCTACAGACCTTTCACATTTTTCGCACATCCAAGAGAGGGTTAGGTGAGGTGGTTGCAATCAGCACCGCCACTAGACGCCATTAAAGCCTTTACATGATGTCGTAAAGTGAGCACATCCTTCGATATAGAAAGCCTGGCGATGTAGGTCATAGGTCGGCGACCTGGCCACCATCATGTAGCAGCTATGACACGAACACGAAGAGATGTTGGGTGCAGTCTAGGTGACTGTTCAACTTTTAAAACAGACACATGCCCGCACACACACACACACACACACATAAACAAGCTCAAACAAACAGTCAGGCCTGCATAAATAGACTCAGGCATATCCACATAAATACCCCAAGGTTAGCGAAACACTCCTCATTTCAATTAACAATTATTATGCATCACAGGCGGGCCCTAAAATAAACTTGCATGCCATCTCTCTTTTTTTTCTCATTCAGTATCTGTCTGCCGTTTCTCTCTCTCTCTCTCTCTCAACATTTCGTGGCGCTCGCTCGGATCTTCCCTCATTTCCTTCTCCTCCTGCGGGGTATTAACTGTTCATCTCTGTCATCTCTCTCTCCCTCTCTCTTTCTGTCTCTCTTTCACTCTCTCCCTTTCTCTCTCTCTCTCTCCCTCCCACCTCAGGGCCACTCCAGTCTAAATGGAGTGATTAGTCTAAAGTGGGTGCTGTCAGTGAGATCATCCTAAGATAGAGTCCTATCTGGAATGACCTGAGCCGACAGCGGACCAGCTCCAGAGAGACAGAGAGAAAGAGAGACACTATTAAATGTTCTATTTGTGACAGCTGGCTCCAGGCTCTGCCACGGCCATGCCTCCTCTCTTCAAAGCTCCATCTAGATCCGGCTACAGCTCTTGCTCTGAGCTGTGTCTATGTCACCCACTCTCCCTTTCCATAGAGTTAATGTGTGTGGAAAAAGAGGGGGAGGAATGAAGGAGGGAAAGGACTGAGGAGAGGAGAGTTTAAGTGAGGTTAGGGTTAAACCGGACTGACATCCAACACATTAACGAAATAAATCAGGACATATGATCATAAATAAATACGGTGGCTTAAAGATTAGAAGGCTTTGGCCTACACCTGTCTCTCCCTCGCTCATCCACACACACACACACACACACACACACACACACACACACAAGCACACAGACAAAAGGACAAGGACAGAGCATTACAATACGCCGCAGAGGGCACAGGCTGACAAAAGCCATTTCATCACGGGTTAACCTCATTCACACATTAATCTGCCACAATAGCTTCCTAATCACATAATCCACAGAAATTATACAGACAACACCTTTAAATTATGATTGCACAGCTGGAGGGAGGGACGGGTGGGGGGGGGGAGATTAACTAACAGGAATGAAAGGTGACTGAGTACGTGTGTGTTTATATGTGTGTGTGTGTGTCAACTTTTTTGCCCAGAAAACTGATGTAAAAGTGAGACGTGAGCCTATTGCACACACACACACACACAACACACACACACACTGGTATAACGGTTTGTCTGTATTATTTGTCAAGTGAGCATAACAGTCTACCTCTCGAAAAAACTCTCCCCTCCGTGGGATGCATTGTTGTCGGCTGTGTGTGTGTGTGTGTGTGTGTGTGTGTGTGTGTGTGTGTGTGTGTGTGTGTGTTGTGTGTGTGTGTGTGTGTCGGCGTGTACGCGTGCAGACACGTCATTATGTTTGTGCCTTTTTCAGAAATGGAAGCGATTCCTCCCACTTGACAACGCAGAGCTGCACTAATCATGACAGTGTTAAAACACTCTACATAATGTGTGATCTTCCGTGCGCGCACACACACACACACACACACACACACACACACACACACACACACACACACCTACACGCCGACACGGATAAACACACCGCACAGGACAGATGTATGGGCAAGCTGAACGATCAACAACTCGAGTGTTTTGTTATACGGAGAGCCGCTTCTCATTAAGGTTGCGTTACAAACAGCAGTTGACCTCTATGAATCTATGAATGTATGTGGATGGCTGTATGCGCGGTGCCAGGCTACGTGTGCACCTGTGTGTATGAACGAGTAGGTGCTACTAAACAGTTGACGTTTGAGAGTGTGTGTATCGAGTAACATAGTGCCACTGGGAGATAAGTTTCTCTGCCTGTGCATTTCCTCTTGCAGTCAGCTGCTTTCATCCAAAAAAAACTGTGTGTAGCCTCCGCGCGCGTGTGTGTGTATGTAAAACTGGGCTCTTCAGTTAGACAAGGTAGGATTAAGGAGAAGGGATAGACTTTCAGAGGGAGAGAGAGAGATGCTTCAGAGAGCCCATCACGTATGCATTGAAAATTTCTTCCTCGCTGCAATTATTCAAGAGCTGCTGTTTGCCAGAAAGGGATGAGCAACAGGAAGAGAGGCAGAGAGAGGAGTCAGATGGTGGATTAACGCGAGGTTAGATGGCGTGGGTAGGTTTGACGGTTTACCAAAAATGAATTCAGAATGCCGGGACGAGAATGCGCGCGACTGAGAGTGTGTGTAGGTGGATGAAGTGAGTAAAAGATAGCAAAATATAGAGAGATATATATGCACATGAGAGAGACCCGGCCGCTTTGGCAGATAATAGGTAATGCCAGGGAAACAGGAGAGGGAGAGAGGAAAGGGGTGAAGGAAAGGAGGAGGAGAAATGGATTCTCAATCTCAAGAAAAACAAGTGGACAAAGAAAAGAGGACACAGCAAATATTGTAAATAGTATTGCGGTAGTTTAACTGTGAAATTAAGAGCACTATTTTGTATAAATACCCTTCAAATGGCATATAAATACAGTTTTTGAAATATGACTGTGTTTGACTGTATACAGGAAAACAATGATACTAATATATGGCATATTTTACGGTCTTTTACTGTCATGGTTTGACAGTTTTTCACCGTAAAATCCACAGATTTTTCTTATAATGCACAAAAAAAACAAGAAATGATTTTATTCAAAGGTTGTGTCCAAACTTCCTCTTATTTAGCAGCTTTCTCTCACTATCCACCTGTTTGTTACGCAACGAGGAAGAGGTCCCGGACATCCGAGGAGGTGGGATGAGGGCACGGAGCGAAAACAAGCAGAGAAGGTTAATACTGGGAAGAATTGGGTGGAAATCTGTATGAGGGTCTAGTCCGCCGGAGACAAAGAGGGCGAACGGAAGGAGGCGGAGAGAAAGGAGATAGAAGGAGGTCAGAAAACAAGATAAGCGGAATCACCGAGAAAGTTCAGTGGTTCGGCCTGTGCCGTTTGCTGGCGGTTTTATCTCTCACTGTTTACTGCCAGAGCAAGAAGAGACTGCTTTATTAGTATGCTTGATTTATTATTTATTTGCACTGTTTGTAGTAAATTCAACCCTGAGTTATCGGCCTGTGTCGTCCTTCGCTACGGTGCAGCGTTTCAGAGGGCTTTGTGCGGCTTTCTGTGGGTTATTGTCGACGGCAGAAGAACACTGCATTGTGACATAGCAGGAGGGAAGCTTGTGTGCGCGATGGCGGGTGTGCGTGCACATGTCAGAGGTGGTCGAGTCTGCTCCTGCTCCCACAAACACTATAACATCTTTTTGAATCTGTGCCACGGGTCACACCGGAGTATCAAAAAGAAAAAATCAAAAGAGGAAACTAAAAAACACACACACACACACACACACACACACAGGAGCCAAACACAACTGTCATTCTCAATGTTCCATTCAACATCATTTCTGCATCGTTTCTCACTTTTCACCGTGCTCAGATTAGTAGAAAAGGACAGAGCATCTTTCATGATGGCACACACACACACACACACACTTTAGGAGCATACACATACGCACAAAAGGAACACAGCTGCACACATCACATCAAACACCGGCCTCAGCAGTGAAAGCTCTGGCTTGTTAGATGATCAGATTGTTCTTGCTGCGGGCTTGCCTCTAAACATATAGAGCCTACACCCGCCCGATGCTAAAAGCCTGACTTAGTCCTGCTGAATATTGCATGCCGCTAATGTTTCACAGCCTGGCACAGATTGGCAAGACACAGTCTCCTGGGTGAAGTGAGGGTGCAGGGGTGGAGAGTGGAAAGAAAGTGGGAAGATACAGTCGTCTTATTTCCCGCTCCTTTGTCTTTTTCCTGCGTTTGTGTTTATTCCTGTTCTTTAACTGACTTAGTAACTTAGTAACTAACTAACAGAAAGTAACTTTCTGTATTTGTCACAAAAAACGCGTGCAGGTCTCACAAATCATGACAAAAGACAGAGACAAACACGCACCACCTCATTAGACAAACAGAAGCATGTTTTAACTGTTTGATCATCATAAAGAACTCAGATCAGAATTAAAGAACAAGTAAACCAGCCTAATAATCTCACCAAGCCTTCAAACTTTCAAGACTAACACGATGACCTGTACTGAAAGAGCATTCTGGTTTGACACTTTATCCTATAGCTGCCAGAAGTTAGAAAGAAACTAACCGACAAGATACGTGACGGACGGTTAGTGTATCTGGGGGGAGGACAGACGCTCATACCGGCATCCAAAATAATACCACCCAGCTTTAAAGCAGCGTTTGCAGTGATGCTTTAGTTACTTTGAACTTGCAGCCCCTTTTCATGAAGCACTCTTTTCTCCGAGCCCACTCTCGCTCTCTCTGACAACTCTGTCACCTCTCCTCTTCATTAAATTTCTAACGTAAATTTTCCAAACTATGGCTGTCGGTCTGTCTCTGTCACTCTCTGTCCCCGTGTAAATATCTCTCCCGGCTCCACTTTAGCTCTTTACCTCTCTCGCCCTCTTTCTTCGTCTCTTTTCCCTCGTGACATGTCCTGTTAGCATTAGTGAGGCAGCTAGCTGGAAAACCATCTGTTTCGTGTACCTCTTTAGCCCATTATGTGGTTGTCTGACGAGAGCACTCATAAGGTATTCATGTGTGTGTGTGTGTGTGTGAGAGAGTGAGTGAGCAAGAGAGGACGTCACCAACGTATAACGTTAAAGTAAAACTGGGATGGTATAAAAATCTGTCCTGATTGCTTCACAAGACGACTGTACGGTGTTTTACAAGGATCTGCTGCAAATTCAGTATGTATCTGGCCAGGAGAGTGTGTGTGTGTGTGTGTGTGTGTGTGTGTGTGTGTGTGTGTGTGTGTGTGTGTGTGTGTGTGTGTGTGTGTGTGTATGTGTGTCAGACAAAAAGGCTTGTCTCTGTATAATGGGACAGCGGGATCTTGACAATGTTGATTTGGAAGCCCCGAAGGGTGCCTGCATCAAACACCCACACCTACTTACACACACGCACACACACACACACACACACACACACACACACACACACGCACACACACACACCGGGGGGGAGGCCCTCATCAGAGGAAGGTGCGTTGTTTTACCAACACAAATCACATCAAGTGATTAGACACAGCACAGTCACCGTGGAGACAGGTGGGAATGGCAACAGATGATGAAATAGGGGGCTTCCATCAAGAAATCACACAACACACACACACACACACACACACAAATCCCATATGCAAGAATGCAAGCACACAGGCTCTCAATCAAACACACACACACACACATAAACACACACAGAGGGACGCCATCAGGAAATCAGCAGCCAATCAGAATAATTTGACTGGGATGATGACAGGTCTGTCCATGGAACAATCTGCAGCCGCTGTCACCAAGAGAGAACATCGTTATCACCACACACACGCACGCACACACACACACACACACACGCTCTTGTACTTTTGCTCGTATATGTGTGACATTAAATCGTCGGCCTATTCAAAAGCTTTACCTGCTTGCTCAGCTTCGCTCTGCGCGCGCACACACGAGCATGCGTTTGTGTCCAAACTGCTCGCTTTCATGTTCGGCAACGTAGCGAGCACGTGGCTGACCGCTTGAGTGTGTGTTCATGCGTCTGTGTATGTAATTTTGCATGTGTAGGTGCTCGGTTGTTCTTCAGGCTGAATACAAATCCAGCGGTGTGTCAGTCAAACTGGCAGCGTTAGTCTCCCTGGCAATTTCCATGAGATTCGATTTAGAGGGCTAATGTATAATAGGCCCTCGAAGGGAGGTGGGAGAGTATTAATTGAGATGGACTGAGTGAGTTAGAGGGCGGGAGGAAGAGAGACAGAGAGGGAGAAGTGACAGAGAGAGAGAGAGAGACAGAGAGTGAGAGAGTGATGTTACTCTAAGCCGAGAGTGGACTCTAGCGGATACTGTCACACAGGCAGAGTGCAACAGAAAAGCAGTCCAGCTTCACGCTGCTGTCTTGCAGAAATCACTTCCTTGTACTTTGTTTTGCCGAGGCGAAACTGAGACGAAACGGAGGAAACTCTTGACACCGAGCAGAGTTTGAGCTGTCTTCCCTCTCACTGATTTGGAGAGAAGGTTCATCGAAACTCTTCGGGCAGCAGTAGGAGCTCCTCCAGCTCTCGGTCAAAGTCTGGTCAAAGTTCTCTCCTCAAATTCATCACCTGACCTGACAGCAACTTAACCATAGCGAGAGCTATTTCCAAATATTATTTGTTAAATCGAGCAACAGGAAATTAACTATTTAAATAATCAATTAACTCAAGTAAAAGAGCCAAACTGTTTTTGGTTCCGGCCTCTCTCTGTATTACAAACTGAACTGACAATGTTGCCTTGTAATTGTTTTTTTCCACCATCTTCTGACATTTTATAGAACACTTAAGCTTCGGTTTAATCAACAATGAAAATGATGATTAGTTGCAGCCTGAACAGACCCCTGCCCCGCCCCTCCCAACACAGGGAGGTCAGAGGTCAGAGGTCACAGAGCAGCACTGCTACACCTGGCAGGGAATTAAGATCTCGCTCCACAACAAAGCAGCCGAGTGGACGTTTAACGTCTGCACGAAATGTGTTTGTGTCTCAGTTTGATACTTCAAGATTCGTTTGTTTTGAGGACATTTATTGAAATGCATTCACTCTTTTGGAGAAGACAGTAAAGTGTGTTTGTGAACAAACACAGCATCTGTAGGAGTGAGAAGACAATTAGAGCTAGTTACTTACTCTATACAAAAATTGAACCCAATTAAGAATTCTAATAATTTGAGGTGACAGTCAATATAACTTTTCTGGTCTTTAGAAAAGTCTTTACTATTTTTGTAGGAATCCTAGTAATGGCTTTCACTTGGTGTGCGTGTGTGTGTGAGCGTGTGTGTTTCCGCGCATCTCTGTTGGGTCGAGTCTCCCTACGACCACTTTAATGCACTAAGATGTTGTCAAGCAGGAATGTTATTGATGTTTCTACGGCAACCCAGGGGCTTGAGCGGAGGATTATGTTGGAAGAGAAGGGGCAGGGAGACGAGAGAGAGAGAGAGAGAGAGAGAGAGAGAGAGAAAGGAAGCAGGACTTGGAGAGGAAAACACAAAACACATTGCAGATGGAAGTGAGCAAAAGGAAGGAAGAAAGGACAGAGGGTTTTTTTTTTCACTCACTGTATCTCCCCATTTCAACAAAGGAAAGGTTACTGGGAATATAACTGGGGAAGAAGAGGTGAGAGGGGAGAGGCAGAAAGATGAGTACACCACAGTCAACGCTCGGCATCTCTTAAAGGCTCAGCAAATAAATGATATGAATTATGGAGATTATGAAGAGTGGTCGGGAACAGCTAGCAGGGGTAAATATTTCCCCACATGACAAAAAAAGACACATTCTCTCACTTCCTTCTTCGATAATCGAACGCTGCAGATGGAATTTATTCCACCAAAACTATCTGCGTGGATGCAAAGGAACAAATGAAAAAATGTTCTTTGTAATTTAGGTGAACTGACCTGCCAGTCCCAAACGATTTTTTTTACTCTGCCTGTTAGTGATTTTTGTTTTTATAGCAATCCAATATTCCGAGGTTTGAAGCCCTAATGAGCCCCATCAAACCCTGACCGTATCGCGTTACTATCCACAAATGTAGGAAACCGAAATTACAGACAAGAAGTGGAATAAACGATGTGAACGATTTGAAACGATGCGAGTCAAAATGCCGTCCAAATGCCTATTTTTTTTTTAAGTTTATGCAACAGGGGAAAACAGGAAAATGTGATTGGTCAAATGAACAATGACAACATGAAGAGAGACACAGAGAGAGAGAGACAGAAAGAGACAGAGACAGTCCCAGTTCGAGCATCATTTTGAGTCCAGCTGGCACAAAATAATGTTCTTCACCATATGTACACTTTTAATTTTCTCTCTCTCTCTCTCTCTCACACACACACCCACACACACAAACTTCTACAGACACACACTCTCTCTCCCCCTCCCTTCTTTCTCTGCCTGTCCCACATCAATCAAATCTACTCCCAAAATGATCATCTGTTTAAGGCAGATTATCTTAGGGAAAGCCATCTATCGAATTACAATAGCACTACTTTATCCACCTAGCCAGACATCATCCCTGGAGTGTGCGTATGTGTGTGTACGTGTGTGTGTGTGTGTGTGTGTGTGTGTGTGTGTGTGTGTGTCTACAGCCACAGAACAATGTCCAGTGCATGTGTTTTCGCATGCCAACATCCATGTGTACGTACACACACACACACACACACATACACACACACGGCTCTCACTCTGCTAAAGCATTTCTGCCAAATCATTTTTGCTTGCAGTTTGTTTTTAAGAGTGCATTTGCATAATTGTATGGTATCATTGGACTCTGGTTCAGGTTAATTCCCCTTTTCAAATCAACAAATATGCATTTCCTCTCTTAAATCCCTATGAAACCAAAAATGCCAATGCATCTCTCCTACATGTGGTGTACGAGGAGGAGGAAGGAATTCCCATGGGAGACCTCCGCTGAGCACCGAGATGACATAATTCATTACGTTTAAAAACGGCTCTGCACACTCCGATGAAAATATTTAATGACGCTTTAGGTCAACAGACATTCACTGGAATAAAATATGACCAAGGGCTTGTTTTCATCTGCAGTGCTGCTTTTTTTTTTTTTTTTGAAGCATCGCGAGTGCAGTGATCGCACAGACATCAACGCACGCCACTGTCTCATCTTCGTACGCTGACTTTTTGACAGCAAATTTATGTGAGCAGCACTATGTACACAAAACACACTCAGGCTAAATTACTTCTCTAGTTTATCTTAGACCCCGTGAACTTGCACGGTGAAAAGTGAAAATTATATATGAATGAACATGAAAAATGAAAGATCCCAGAAAAAAAGAATCTCTGTCATTACAATAAATACTCACAAGCGCTACATTACAAGTTCTCCTTCTACGTGATCCATTTGCAGGTTCATAATAATACTAAAGACACAATTTGACATTTTTTTCGATTAAATTATGTGATGAATTAGCCAAAGAAGTCCTTGAAGACCATTCAGCTGCTGATTTCCTCAGATGAGGACAGCCCTAATACAGCTAAGTCACCTTCCCTCAAACAACCTGCCCATAGTTAGGCTTGAGGCTAATCTAGCCCCCAAAAAACAAGACGTGAAAACCCAGATTAGCGGTGCTGACACATTAAGACATGCAGGGGGCTTTTTTCAGAGTGTGGCGTTAACAAATAGCCGCTTCAAACCAAAGAGAGAAAGTTATTCTGACTAGTAATTAAAAGAATTTTCACTGCTGTTGCCAACACCACTTAATAAAAGAAAGCAGGGGGAGTACAGAGTAACTAGAACAGGGCTGAATATGAGGAAGTGTGTGTGTGTGTGTGCTCCTCAGCCGAGGGGCCTTGTGCTGCGGGCACTCTCAGTGAACAATCAAAACAGCTCAATTTAGGCTTTATCTGCAGCTCGAGCGTGCACACACACATGCGCACGCACGCACACACACAGAGGACACACACACACACACACACACACACAAATCCACACGGGACTGAGACAAAAGGACAGTGAAGTGTGGAAGGCAGGAAGAAAGCGAGAGAGGAATGAACATCAGCGGTGTACCGTGGTGATGATGCCAGCAGTTTGGAAGGTCAGGTAAACGTGGAATTCGACGTGCACGGCACCTGATCAATATCTTCCCTCCCTCGCTCTCTCTCTCCCCCTTTCTCTTCATTCTTTCTCCCCCATTCTCCTTCTCCTCCTCCTCCTCCTCCTCTCACCCAGGAAAACTAAGACCTGGCAGTATTGACTGGCGCTGACCACAAGGCGATCCATAACAACGGGTCAATCAATTAAGAGCACACATAAGAGCACGCATCAAGGCAAATACATAGAGAGTGACAATGTGTAATCAACTGTTAACCGTACCCTTTTTTTGTGTGTGTGTCTGTACGTCACCCACATAGAAAACGCAGAATACAATAGACCCTCAGGCGCCGAACAGGTTAGCTCAAAAACAATACAAAACAAACCACACTCCATTAAGTCTATTAAATCCCACACCCACCTACCACTGATGAGTAAAGACACACTGAAAGACAATTAATAGGACGACTATTTGAATAGGACTGTTACGCTTTGTAATTCCCTCCCATTGTGTGTTTTGTTTGTACTCAAACAAGAAAAGTAGACAGTTGTGTAGGAGCTGCTCTGTGTGTGCTGGAGGTCTTCCTCTACTACAGGCGCAGCTGTCAAACTGCAGCCACTGCTCCCACCTTCAGGCCAGAGGAGGTACTGCAGGTAAAGGGGAGCAGCACCGTGGCCCTTGTGAGGCCTCCTCCTCTCTTGCTCTACTTCCACAAGCTCGAAGCTTTTTGTTCGAGGTTGAACCGGCAGATGAAGTGTACAGTGATGTGGGACAAGACAGTGTTGTTGTATCACCCAGGTATTTTCTATTGTACTCACTGGCGACCTTGTGACCTTTTATGAAACTAAAATGACGAAAGCTTGAGATCGCTCAAGCAGAAAGGCTTTATACATGTAAATAGCATCATTACAATTTACTCTTCTATCATCAAACAGACATGTTTTAAGGTGGTATAATAGAAATGCCTGGTAAACAGTGCAGATCAGACAGCGGTGGTGCGTTCATGAGCTTCTTTTCTTTTTAGGCTTTTACCGTTTTCATTCGAGACTTTGACAGGAGATAAAAGAAAAAGGAGGGAGACACGATGACAGTCAGATTCATACAGGCTATGCAGCAATTAGACAGCACGGATCTTAGACCCCCAAGGCCACCCGCACACTACTAGGGCTGTTTGACTAAATATTTCCAGTCGCTTCAGACTGATGTGCTTTTTCATTAATTTGTGTGAAAACTCACGCCGCATAACTCCACATTTGTGGCGGCGCGACGCTGAAGAAAAGAGATATTGACCGAAATGAGTGTGCGTCCAACTGAAAGAGAAACACACAGCATTGAAACTGACTAAATAAGAGGTAGATAGAGAAGCACAGAGCAAGCGAGAACGGGAAAATGACACAAACACAGACAGACAGATATATACAGTGCGTCAAAGGTATGTCAATAAACCAAGCTTATTGGCAGTTTGGAGCTAACAATAGCGTCGTTGTGTGTTTTTCTGTGTGTGTGTATGCGTTCTTGGCCGTGGTTGGGGTTGTTATGGCGATGACAGTACTTCTGGAGGCTCCTGGCCTGTTCCTGTGTGATTGTCCACAGCAGGAAGTGATGTCACCTGTTTGTTCTCGTCCCCTCCTGACAGGAAATGGACCACAGAGGGATATTTGCCTGTCTGGCTGTCTGGTTGGTTACAAATCAATCTGTGTCTGTTGCAGCACATGATATGAGGTTTCTTGAGTGGTTTTGAAGTTGCTGAGGCTCAAGTACGTCGGTCCATGAACAATCCAAGGACGCCGTGTGAAGATCCAATGATCCATTCCAAGCTGCACAAAGTCAAAACATGCACACTGTTTGTTCCGAGATGGTCGCATGGCTTCTCAAGCACATGTTTCTGTGATCTTTTCTTTTCTGTTTTAAAACCAACTTCCACCAGGAGTGACTGGCACGTCATTAAGATGCAGCGGATTCTCTGCGAGCGTCTTTGGCCTGCAGTCATTTCTCTGTGTACGCCTGTATCATCACAGAAGCATAACCTCAAGTTATGAGACTCCTTCTGGTTGCTTTTTTTCCATTCATTCTTTTTTTT
Organism: Nibea albiflora; assembly: GCA_014281875.1. Lineage (NCBI taxonomy): Eukaryota > Metazoa > Chordata > Actinopteri > Sciaenidae > Nibea > Nibea albiflora. The sequence goes on from CM024797.1 coordinate 7,227,369, forward strand.
TTTTTTTTTTTTAAAGAGAATTCCACTTTCATTCAACTCTCACTCAACCCAACCGTAACTTTTACAAATAAAATAAAATATTAAAACGTTACGAGCAAGAAGATGAAGTCTGTGGATTGAGTTTTTCACTCGCAGTGGAGTTCTTTCTTCTTCCATTTTTTTGCCTCTTATGTGAATATAATAGTTATTCCTTTAAAAGAACGCTTTCAACAATGCCGGGCTCCTAATTTCATCAGCGCCGCTCGTGTCTTTTTTTTTTTTTTAACAGTATTATATGAGAATGTTAATAATACATCGAGCACCATAGATACTGAGCAAAAATTATTTTCCGCGTCTGCAGTACCCACTCTGTGCATCTGCCCTCTTGTATCTCTGCATGCGTGTGTTTACGTGTGTGTGTGTGTGTGAGAGAGGCTCACCTAACTCCTCTTAACAAATGACAGTGCTGTGCCTAACAAGCACTCCGGCCCATTTTGACTGGGCAACAAGGGCTTAATGACAAGTCACATAACAATGGAGAGGAGAGGGGAGTACAGTAGAGCGCTCCAGCCACACTATCAGTCCGTCAAACAATGGCTTGTCAGCCCTCATCTTCTCTTCTCTCTCTCATTGTGGCAGGGATAAACAAATCAAACGCACTCACCTATGCGCATATGCTCAGGTACACAGCGGGTGATTGTTTTCTCTTTTTTTCTTTTTGCAAAAACAAACTACTCGTTAACACGCAAACAGGAAAACATCCTCAGGTATATGCATTAGCACACATGTAGAAGCGCAACAAAGTGCAAACTCTCCTCAGTCTCCCACACACACACACACTGGCAGTATAACTGGCTGTACAAGCAGGGTTTGATGACAGCCCCCAAACAATAGGGAGCAGAGCAGCCTAGCTATCTGCCTGTCACACAATGAAGGGGGTACTGTTGAAGAGGTTGTCACCACCAATACGTGTAAACACACACGCACAAACACACTGAAAAAAAAAAAAATCAAATACAAAAATAAAAAACATGAGCTGTGGAGTGTGCGTACATGCCAGCGGGCACACACTCACACGCTCACACACACACACACACACACACACACACACACACACACACACACACACACACACACACACACACACACACACACACACACACACACACACACACACACACACACACACACACACACACACACACACACACAAACGTGGTAATTCAGAGCGCTGCCATTTATGTGAAGAGCGCTCCGTTTTCCAGACTGTGAGTGGAAGTGAATTTGCTTTTTCTGTCGAGTGCAAGTCAGGTTGGATTAAACAACACTTGGCCAGTGCTGATGGGTTATCACTGTGCATCTGTGTGTGCGTGTGTGTGCGTGGACGCCACATGTGCTGCGATGATGCCCACAGGCGGCTGGATTTGATGCAGGCAAATCCGCAGACAGCCCCCTTCTCCTGTCAGGACCCATCTCTAAGGTGTCCTTTCACCGTTTTCTCACTCATCATGTTTCACTTTGTTTTAATCTCTTCTCCCTGCGCTGCTCGCTCCTCTCTTCCCCCGGCTCTGTCTCCTCTACAACTTATCTCTTGGTTGCTGTCTACAGTTAAATGAATGAAGCGCGTTGTGTTGTTTGTTTTGAGATGGACACAGAGACAAAAAGAAAGAGTGACTCCCACACTGAGCATGTAACCCCTAACAGCACTTACGCACAAAGAAGACGTCAGTTTCCCCATGCGCCATAAATTTCTTTCAACTCTAATTATTCTTTTCATCTGACATGGATATAATCCAAACACCTTCCAGAGCCTGACTGGAACTTGTTACACGTTCCCCTTTTTCCCTTATGTTATTATATTATGGGACTCTGAGCTCTAGGGATGCCTTTTCATTGTGCTGAGCCAATAAAACAAAGACTCTGTCGCAGTGTTGGGTGGTAATTAGCTGGTCTAATGAGGAATTCATAGTGTACAGATCAATCAATACTGGAACAAAACCAGACTTGAGTTCTCATTTTTGTTGTTGCTGACAGCCGAGGATACAAAAGACTGAATGAGATCATAATGCTATTTTTGTGATATTGTTAAGATAAGTATAATAACTATAACTCCCGGTTTTCTGTCAAATTGTTGCTATACATAAAAGCGGCCCTCTCAGTCAGGAGGAAAAAATTAATACGACTAAGACATACCTGAAAAAAATCTATCGGTAATGACAGCACAGAGCCGGGCATGGAGATCAATGCAGTTCCGAGCTAAACAATTTAACGTGTACAAAGAAACCGCTGTTACGTTTCCTTATAGCGCGTTCATTGGATGTGTTATTCAGGCATTTGTTCAGCTGCAGTGAGGCCAGTATAATATGCTGTGTGTACACACACACACAAACAAACGCTCCACTTTAAAGTACAATACTGGTATTATTATATTTTAATTTTGGTTTTTTTTATTAAAATCTGCATTGCTGAACTTTTGTCTCGTTCTTGCAGTCACAGTATTACTGTGACCGGCAGGCGTGACGCCTCCACCGTACTTCTAATTACGCCGCTGCTATGCATGCAAAAAGTATCACTACCGGTGTTACCAGCACAGTTACACTACGCTAAACTGTACACTGTAAAATACAGAGAGATTAACCTCGCTGAACTGTGTGAACCGCTGTGGCAAGGGGCTTGAATGTAACAGATGTTTATTTATATGTAATAACTCCAGTTTTACGTAATTAGATTCACCTAATCAGCCTGACATATTGTGAGCTCCATTCAAACACTATTAAAACACATAAAACTGGCATACTGCATTGTGTGTCGCACAATGACTATGGACACTGTAATCTAAAACAGGACTGCAATTTCACGGCTCATTGTAATTCAGGAAGCTGCTACTTAAATGCAATATTGTATGGACCTTTTACGTGTTTATAAAATGACAATAGAGTTCTGTGGCATCGAGACATTTTATTTCTGTTCGGAAAAGTACAGCGTTGACGTATTCTCGCAAGCTAGGTCTGACATCTGCATGCATTAGATTACTAAGGTGCTATTTTTGTATTTTGATTATTACATGGCTGATTTTTACATGCGATGGTAACCAGGTGAGGGATGTATTACATACAACACCTGAAGAATTCAGGCACATGGACCAACTTCACTTTCTGCACTCTGGGAGTCTCCGAGGGATCTGTTCTCTCTCTCATCTTCTTCTCTTTCACGCACTTTCAGCACATGTTGTTCAGCTAATTCACCTAAAGAGGTGCTGAGCCTGACACTCAGTGAGTAATACAGATCTGTGAGAGTGTGTTCAATTGGATGGATTTGAGGGAGCCGCAAAAACGAAGGGGTCTGGTGCTAAAGGAAAAGGCGAACGAAGAAAAGGACCAAAGAGCCACAGTAAAGTAGAGCAGAGTACCGCTAATGGTGTCTGGATTGCAGTTCGATAGATAACAAGGCAAAGGATCAGAATGTAGCACTTGATCCTGCAGCACTCTGGTGATTTTAGCCATGTGAACGCTGATGACCTAATGACCCTACTGCCTGGCTCAGGGCGGGAAAGAAGGCGATTGTGTGGGATGGCTTCATAAAATACTACGGCAGCAATGCACTACAACAAACGTAGTGTCACAGATCAACACGGGCGAACCTGTCTGTCTATATTTAAACTTATCGGGAAGGGAAAGTAGCTGGAGTTATCGGAGGACATTACATTTCTTCAGATTCGGCTCAACACAAAAAGCAAAGAGGAAATTCACCACTTCCATCTAAGTGACATGTTATACTGAAGTGAACAAACACACTGGAAATACTGAGTTGTTCGTCTCACTTTTATACTATTTGTATTTCTCGTGATTTACTTCAAAGTTACATTACCTTGTAACGTGAGGCGTATATGTACTGTGCATACATTTGTGGTTTTTGAGGCTGCAAGTACTACGTACTGTGTGTGCATGCAAGTATTCGGTTGGTTTATGTGTTCCATCCTGGTGCATGGATGTGTGTTTGAGTATGTGTGTGTCTGTCTGCGTCCCAGTGAGTGTAATGGTCCCTGGAGGCAGGCCAGCGTCCATCAGCGGGCAGCAGGCATTAGTGCACTGCCTGAGTATCGATGGACCACCGGTGCTTGACAGCATGCCCCTCCCTACGGTCACAGGACAGGGTGGGTATATGTATGGCTGTGTGTGTGTGTGGTTTGTGTGTGTCGGTGTAACAGACGCAGAAAGTGTTTTTGATACGTACGGATATGCACACGCGGCTAGACTGGGAGATGTCTGTGTGTGTTTGAGAGACAGGGGTGTTTGTGTGTGACCCCTGACCTCAGGCTATGTGTCACAGCCCCGCGTGTGTTTATGTGTGTGCGAGTGTGGATGAGGGGCCGCCCGGCTGTCATCGATCTCACACACACCAGGCCAGCACTTAACACTTGGACTGTAGCGACTAATACACTCACACCCTCTATTACTGCCCCACTGGAGGCACAGCGTGTGTGTGTACGTGTGTACGTGTGTGTGTGTGTGCATGGCCTACTGCCAAACTCATGCTGCTGTTCAATGGCAGCACAATAGATTACACGTATAACAGTGTAATGATATATCTCTATTAGACATTCTCCTCGCCCCTCACCCACCTCTCCCCGAGCTCATCCATGTTTTACTTTGCTGTGCGTATATGAAGGACATGCTCATCATAATTACTGCACTTTATGTGGTTATTAATTATTATTATTGAGGGTTTTGTGCTTATTTACTTCAAATAAAATACAGGTGATTAAATGTATAAAAAACATGAGATTACTGTGAGCTTTTATCTGGTTAATTTTAATATATAAATATGTGTAATCCTCGCAGTGAATAGTTTATGTGTAACATAAATTTACGTTTGATCTTTGAGTTTTCTGCACTGAGACTTACAATATGTGGCTTTAATAAAGGCACCAAAATAAAAGCATGCATGGGAAGAAGGATGTATATTCAAGCTCTCTCCCTGAAACACAAGCGAACCTAAACAGTTTAAAATAGCTTGACAAAGACGGACAAAGCTCACATGCTGAAAACAATATTTGTACTAAATGATGAGGTTGTTCACCTTTCTCTTTCTATGTATAATAGTAAATTAGTTTTAGATTGAAACTTACAAAGTCAATAGAAGCATTTAAATCAAATTATTAAATTAGTTTCATGTGTCCTTGTGAACATATTCATGACTTTAACAAACTTTTCGGTGTCACCGGGGTTGAGGGACCTTTCACTAAACAGCCAACTCTCACTTTCTGTGACAATGTTGTCATCTCTTTGCATGCATGCATGGAAACGGTCCACTAAGCAACCTGTCAAGACACACACACACACAAATACACACTAATGGTGTATCCAGCAGTAATGTGTAAGCAAAGCCATGTCTATGCCACTGTCCCAGGGGCAGTAACCCACCTGTCACACACACACACACACACAGTCTTGCATTACCCAGCTCTTCATTCTTTTCAGTAATAGCTTGTCAAAGTAGGCGGCTAACCGAAGCTAAATAATGCCTTATACACAATTGGGCATTATCCGCTAGGCTAGCTAGCCTCTCACCGCGGCCGCCCAGGGGCTAATGTCGAAATGAGATGGTTCATTTCAGCTCTCTCTGTCTCCTTCTCTCTTCCACTTTCACTTTTCTACGTTCATCTTCGTGACCTTGTCTTTTTTCCCCCGTGGAGGTAAAGGACAGGAGGCAGGAGTGGTCGAGAGGAGAGGAGGCAGGGTCAGGAGGGAGAAGATAAGGGGTGATGGCCCTTGGGGTTTTTGTGTTTGCTGGAGATGGGCATTAAAAGGAGAGGGAGAGAGAGAGACATACAGGGAGAGACAGGAAGCTTTAGGCCATAGACCAAGCAGCCTCTTAAGTGATCTGATTGCCTTGCCAGGGAACTACAGTGGCCATGCTCAGAATGGTTACTAATAATACATCTCCATTTAGACTGACCCTGCAAACATGATGTGTGCACCTGAATACACACACACACACACACACACACAAATGAGAGCACACACACAAGCAAAGAGAAACGCATACACATGCTTACAAAAGAGATCACTCTCTTGTGTCATGATGCAAAAGAATGAAAAACTAAACACAGGAGTGTGAAAGAAACCGACCGTCCTGGCTCGGCCCGTGTCCTTTAGCAGACGAGCAACAGTGAATGACGCTTATTTTCAATTGATCAGCAAAGCACTGCGGTGTGTGTGTGTGTGTGTGTGTGTGTGTGTGTGTGTGTGTGTGTGTGCGTGTGTGTGTGTGTGCGTGTGTGTTTGCAGGATGAGAATGGGCTTAAATGACGCTCATTGATTAGCTTTAGGCCTATGGCCCACTTAGGGCACGCCATGTGTTTGCACTCACACAGAGGTACCCACACATATACAAAAAAACACACACACACACACACACACACACACACACACACACACACACACACACACACACACACACACACACACACACACACACACACACACACACAATCGTCATAAGTGGATGGTCGACTGAGACCGAAAGAGAACTGGACAGACAGAGAGCAAAGAGGAAAGTCGAACGGGGAAAAACAAATGGATACAGATGAGGAGGAGGAGGAGGAGGAGGAGGAGGAGGAGGAGGAGGAGGGAGCGAGAACCAAAGAGAATGAAAGAAAAGGTTCAGAGCGAGGGGAGGTGGGTAAAGCTCCACGCCAGTTCATGAAAAACTTTTTATCATTTTGCTTCAGCTTGTTTGATGATTCAAACTTTCTTCGATTAGTCGTGGCCTGCCATGTGTTTCATGCAAATAGGTGGAAAGATTCAAGAAAACAATCTAAATAAAAGTGCTCCACCAGCCTCCACAAAAGCTTCACCACCCCTTGTCATACCTGAATCTCCCATAGATGTTTACATGGGGACATGTAGTTACTGAGAAGGCCACAGTGTATAATTTTAATACTCATTAGTGACCCCCTCGTGTGCTGTATGCAAGCACCTATATTCATTACATTAGCCCTCTCTTTGTCAGGTTTTTCCTTCTATTTGTCACCTGTATGTATCTTTAAAATTGAGCTGGAAACTGTTATCTGAACTCTTTAAAAAGGCAAAATACCAGGAGACACCGTGTAGTACGACACAGACGCCAAACTGGCAAGTAGCTTCGATATACAAATAGCCAAGCTTCCATGTACACACACACACACACACACACACACACACACACACACACACACACGCCCAAACGTAAGCAGGCAATAGAGTCATACAAAGACTTATAGCACCCCCAACTGGGGGACAACACTGCCAAAAAGAGACAGGAGGGAAGGACTGCACAGATGCACATGTACAAACAGTTTTGCATTCACATTAATAGATGAGGGGGGGGGCTCTGCACATACAGTAGTTTATACCCATTATAAAGCACACTATTCATGTATTCTTTCTCTCCCTATTTGTTCCTCTCCCGCTCTCTCCCTCTGTATTTAGACACTTCACACCCCTTATGTGTATGTTATGTAGCTTATAGTGTTTGTGTAGTGTAGTTATAGCTGAGCAAATGTTTTCCCGCACACAGTCCAAACAAAGGCCAGGTGACACTCGCATTCGCACACACACACACACACACACACATCCACGAAATGCACACACCCTGAAAGAGGTGCAATTAGAGCATCCCACTCCAATTAACCAGCTCTCTAAACAAATCCACATTAGGCTGTCCATTGTAGCTGCGCTCGAAAACAGCCACTTGGGAAAGCAGCATAAAAGCTTCAACTGTATTTCTCCTCCAGGACACATGCGCGCGTGTGTGTGTGCATGTGTTTGTGTGTGTGTGCGTTCAAACTGGCAGCGGTTACACAGTGGCACAGAATCTGGACTGTTATGATTATGGTGGTGATGGGAAGATTGTGCAATCACTGGTGGGTGGAGAGAGCAGGAGCAAGGCAGAGAGGGTGGGAAGAAGCACAGCAGAGAGGGTGGAAAGGATTGAAACAGGGAGGGAAGATGTCACCGGCAGCGCAGGAAGAGTAAATTAGAACCTGTAGTACTGTCAGCTACGACTCTGCTGCACAGGAGTGAAACATCTTTTTACAAATCTTACCAATTTATTGTTTGCTTAAAAAGCGTCTCTTCATATTTGTATGTTTTGACCACGTGTTTAGATGGATCTTAAACTTGTAGCTTTAATGATTGATGCTCAATGCCTCTAATGCTTGATGCAAAACTCAAAGATTTTCCATTTACAATGATATATAGTAGAGAAAAGCTGCAAATCTTACATTCAAGAACCTGAAAACAGGAAATGATTTGCCTTTTTCTGTGTGTATATTTACTTAAATGATTAATTAATTATCCAAATAGTCCAAAAAAACACAATATACCAACTCATCAATTAATTATTTCAGCACTAATCCAGAGTTACCAACCCAATGTTCTTTATATGAAATGTATGTAACGGTCCTGTGGTTATCTTAAAGACAGTAAAGGTACGGGTGAGGGCATTGTCATTGGAGTCAATAAAACCACAAAAATGGGATTTGTCTCTAAAAAACATGTATCATTTAAAATCACTGTAAGAGAAAAATGAATAGAAAAAGATCACAGGTAGCCCAAGAAAGAAAGGGAGGAAGAAGAGGTAGGGCACTGAAAAATTATGTCTCCATCTGTGATCCCACACTTAACCCTCCCTCTCTAGTTCCAGCCCTGAACACACACAGACTTGATGAAAGGCCCAGTGGGGCAGCACGCAGAGTTTGGAGGGGATCCGTCTAGCAACCTGGTTGCACACCAATCTTTCTGTAATCCCTTCTGTCCCTACTGAGACACACCCGCGCACATACTTGCATGTTAAGTGCACACACACGTCACACACAGGTCTGTTGTGTGTGTCTGTATATGAGCCTTAAAATAAAATATAATTTGCTTATCAGCATCAGAACCCCGTGGTATATCCTGTACGCCTGTATCTGTAGAGATAAGAGGATGAAGGAGGTAAAACAGACGGCTGGAAAGGGTGTCATTTCTACTCTCTCACCTTCCTACTCAATCAAGTTCATGAAAACACTCTTTTATTTTAAGAGTGAGTATTTGTATTTCTCAAATCATTGTGATATCTGTGCAAGCAATTTTGAAATCAGTCACTTCCTATTTCAAGGTTAGATGAATGAACCAAAAAGCTGCTGTGACTTCACATATTCTGGCTTTTTTGTATCTGTATTTAAGTTTTTGTTTTGTTTTTTTTTTTGCTGTTTGCTTCAGTATTGAGACCATAAGTGTCAGTCATTATGACATGTTGGCAAAACACTCACTACATTTTTCCCCCCCATTATGAATTTTTAAGTGTTTACTGTGCACGTGTGAGGGATTAACTGGTCATCACGTTACAGCTCGTAAAAACAAGCACCCCGGCTATGACTTATATACATACGCCAGTGTATTAATCCCTTTATTGCAGCTTACATTGCATGTCGAGTGTGGCAAACCCAAAAGTCTGTGGCACCACGTCCTGCTGCGGACAGACAGACGGACAAAAGAAGAGAGTAAATAGGTGTGTGTGAGTGAGCGAGGGAGGGAGGGTAGGTCTTAAAGTCATTAAAGACAGAATTATTTGCAGTTTGATTGATAATACAGACTGTTTAATGTCAATCACAGAGCACTTATTGATATTTAAAGCCACATCATGGCTGTTAGCAGTTACAGCGGCGACAGCAGCGATAGCTCCCTTCAGCCTGGAGCCCGTCAGAGATGCTACAGCTAGTTAGTGATTGGGGCAGTCTCTCAGGGGGCCACTTGAAAATCAGTTAACTTTCCCCTCAGAGGCCCTTGCTAGCTCACATTAGCATTTAGCACACCCATTAGCGTCAACACCTACTTTAACGTTAGCACAGCCGGCTGACAGTTAAAGGCCCCTGTGGGGCTATTTAAGGAGTCTCCAGATAGAGAGGCTGACAGAACAGTTACTGTAGCTGTTGCGCATCAAAGCGGTACCCTGAGTCACTAAACAAGTTAATGGCTCCTTAGCTAAATAGCAAACACATTAGCAGTTACAGAACAGACATGTTGACAGGCTGACAGGCAGCTGTTCCACCTCTCTGTCGAAGGTTTTTGAGGAAATATTCCCAGGAACTAAGTTTCCACTTATCGATAATTAACTTTACGTGTTCCAAGTGGCTTATAGAAATATATGTTGTAAATTAAACTGAAGATAAAGTCAAAGCCACTACCGCCGCTATTCACAGGAGTTGGTATGACTTTCAGGGGCAGGAGCTAAAGCTGCAGAAATGAACCTAAAATCAGGTTATGGTAGGAAAATTGTAAGCAAAAATATGATTTGTTTTGTACTATTTAAAAAATGCTTCACATCAGTGGGAAATGGTGAAACCAATACAAAGCCAGGAAATACTAAAACACACAAAAACCCAATCTGAGTATTTGGAGTGGAGCCAAAGCTTATTCCCATATGCCCGTGTAGCCATTTACTATAGCGGGTTTCACTCCCAGAGCAACACGCTAATCACATTAATCATCTATTTGTTTTGAAAATGTCATCTGGGACGTTCACGCGGCGATGAGAACACACATAAACAAAACACATGCGCTTGCATATGTACACTTGTGGTGCACTTGATGGGTACAAGAGGGAGGAGAGACCAAATTAACTACCAGGCACTAATCACTTAGCTCTCTAATGCAAGCATACTCAACACATTTGTGTGAGTGCATACATATATGGTACACACAAATGTGAATGCAAGTTTGCACGGAGAATTAGTGTACGAATAAGAAGCGCTTATTTCGCTTTGTTAATTAAACAATGCAGTCACACCCAGGTGTATTCCCATCATTGTGACTGCGGGTGATGACGTAAAAGGCTAAACGAAGTCTGCAAACAACAACAGTAGCTATAATCAGAGAACATGATACGTTTAAAAAGGGGTTGTACTCAAAGTAGCAAAGCATAGATACTAATAAAGCCTAAGTATATGTGCTAATAAACAGTGCAACGAGAGCACTTCTTTGTCCAGCCTCCATCTTGTATATACTTTACCTTCAAACACGAAGAAAAACTTTAAAGTGAGTACATTGTCTGTTCGTGATATGGCTGAATAGACGGAAGCACGTTCCAACTGTTAATCGCAACGATATGATATTATATACTCTCACTCACTTTCTTTGTGTGCGTGCGATATCTGTGTGATACATGGTTTGAGGGGGCCAGTGTATGCTGAGCTTAGGCACCGTAGGGGACATTGCCAGGAGGGGCACATCAGGGTTAGGTGACTTAAATGGAGAGAAATCCAATAATTGTGTCCGTCCAGAGGGAGGGCGAGCTTTTAAGGAGGGGGGGGGGGGCGACCTGTTATTACTCTTTCTTTTTTCTTTCTTTCTTTCATTTTATCCCCTAATTCTAGGGTGAGGGGGTAACCTAAGAAAGGGAGGGACCGAAGTGGAGAGACATGAGGGTTACTGACTGAGCTTGCTGTTAAAGTATGTCCTTGTAATTAGCTGAGTATTAGCAGCGGTGACAATGCAAGAGCACTGGGCAGGGAAGCACCCTTTAACGCTCTACTCATTTCCTGAACTTAATCCCCACCGCTTACTGGTAATAGTGCACACGTGCACACGCATCTGGAAACACACACACACACACACACACACAAGTTCTCAGTCATGCACAAATTCACATAATCAACTGTTGGTTATAATAGGAGAGGACTCCTTGAGCAAAGCTACACCCAACAGCTCACCTTCAATCCCTATTGTGCTCAAAGTCACAATGGTGGTTTACTGCGGGGAATTTCACCACGCACGCGTGTGTGCGCACGCACGTAAACATTCAGGTCTGCATCTACACATTAGCATCAACTTGTGCTCAGATATAGTGTGGCGAGGAGCTTCCAACATGCGACACTACTTCAGGCAAGTCCCTGTTTCTCGTTTCCTCCAGTGAACGGATGGAGGAGACAAGGCTACAGAAGCGAAATCAATTACTTTCAATTAAGTCAACCGGCAACTCTTTCAATGTGCCCTCAAGCCACTCAAGTCTTGCTTACACTACCTCCAACCCCCCACTATACCACAAAGTGTCACACACACTACATGCACATGTGCGTACGCACACTTTAAAAGCCACATCCACTTATTGTGTGACTGTCTTTTTGTGTTTAGTGCTTAAATTATTGACTTAGAAACAATTACTGTGGCAATGGCTAAAAATGCACTTGAACAACGGTTACACAGCACCAGTCTGTCGTTTTTACCCAACTGTAAAGAACATGCAAAGCAGAAAAAAATACAAAATTGCATTTAATTGTGTTTGGTAACACATTTGGCTTATTTGAAAATGTAGTTATGCGTACAACTTAATGTCTCTAATAACTGCTTCTTCTGCATTTATAACAAAAGATCACAATAATTATTTCATTTCGAACCACACAACGTCTGAACAATTAACTGAAAAAACTACCAGCAACCTCCACCGATAAAATGTTTGAGGGGAAACCAGTAACGGTTAGCCACATTTATTGATCCCAGTTCACCACTTTCTGGTATTACATGAGCCTGTCCTGTAAAAAGTCTACATCACACCACAGCATATTAAAGAACAGGGGCTGAAACCATTAGACAAGCTTCAGTGTAAAACCAATCTATTCTGTCCTTTAACACAAGCTCCTGTAGGTAGTTTAGCTTATATCCATCAAATTAAGCCTGCTATTTAATCTCTCCTAAAGCTCTGTGTGTTGCGGGTTATCTTGTTAGTTCTCTTACACTGACGTACATTGACTGACTAAATGTCTATTGCCAATTCAAAATCCTATACACCAATTTTGCAAAACAAGTTCCTTCTGCCTGACAATTGTTATTTCAGGATGTGTGCATTTCAAGAAATGGTAAAGAATGAAGTGATCTTTCATTTAAGCTAAGTAAATTATGCTGTGCATGATTACTTGTTGTCATAATGTACGATGAAAACATAAGTGGAGTTTGAGAAAAATATAAAATTACTGGCAAAGGAGCAATTAACAACAGCTCTGAAGAATAGGCGAGAATGAGTATATGGGCCGATTTTATCAGATTCTGAGGAAGCTTGTGGAGTCTTCTTGTTTCACATTGATTTTTGTTCCATTAGCCTAAATCAAAATTGTAAGAGACACCTGAGCTCAGCCCAGAGCGCACTAGAGGAGAACCATTTCTATAGAGAGCATGTTATAAACAGCGCAGAGGGGGACCACAAACCTTGTCATTGACACAACAGTCTGAGTGAGCGTGTGTCTGTGTGTGTGTCTGTGTATGTGTGTGTATGCCTGCCAGCTCCCAGTCTAGCGCTATTGTCTAACAAGGTCTAATTAGCACTATGGCACAATGAATTAGCATAATTATGCAAACAGGGCTCCGCTAAAGGCTTGGCACAAGGGGAGGCTACGGGGGGCACCTATTACAACACACACACACACACACACACACACACACGCTCATATGTGCGCGCACACACAAGCAGTCACTAAGAACACTTAGACACTAGCACAACACATTAAAACACACATGCGACTGTGACAGGGCCACTGGAAAACACGCACACACCTGTCCAACGCTGCAACAGGAAATGACACACAGGTTGATGATTGGTTTATTTGATAGGGTATTTATGTGTTAAGACACTGAATATGTTACCTCTGCTGACATTCATTCTCTCTCCGCTAAAATAAAAAAAAAAATCCTCCTGTCACAAACAGTCTCCGCACCACAGCAAATATCAGATACACACACAGAAATGACCAGCTAATCCCCTCCTCCTCCTCCTCCTCCTCCTCCTCCTCCTCCTCCTCCTCTTCCCCACTGCTCTCCCTCACAACACTCAAACATTCTGGGCTTATAGTATTTCCCAGCGGGGGTGATAGGTGAAGTCTGTGGGAGATAATAGGGATGACTGAGAGGCTGAAAGGCTAGTAGCCATTCAGCAAATGACAGCTGTAGTGAAGAAGGCTCTATTAGGCTTCATTAGGATGCTTGGCTCTTGATTACACGCGCACAAAGACGCACACACACTAACAGAGGAAGCATTGCTCTAAATGAGTCTGAGCTTAACCGCATCTATGGCTTCCAGTGCAGGATTCTGAACGCTAAAACAAGCAGCAAAGATAATGTATTCCTGTGTGTGTGTGTGTGTGTGTGTGTGTGTATGGGCAGGCACACCAGTCTGTCATTGTGACCTTTGCCTGCAACGTGAACCCAACAAGTAACCCCACAGCCCAAAAAGCCCTCTTACCAAAAGCTCTGCAGTGTCAACAAGCTCTACCTAAACCCTCTCAGACACACACACACACACACACACATATCCGCACACCTCCTCTGATGCATTCTTAGTCACCCAACCCCAAGGGCCTGTATTGTGTCCTAAAATCCTGATCCCTAGCAGGAAACAAGGACCCCTAAAATCCCAAACAATGCCCGCACAAAGCTCTCTTACAATTACAAGCCCCCACTGTCAGCTAAAGAATCGGGAAGGTCGGAAGTTCAGAGTTCAAATAGTTCAAAGTGATCCACACCGGTCTGAAACAGGCCCAATCATTCACTGATCATGTATAACGAGTTACAAATGTAACTGCATCTGTAACTCCATGACTTCTGGATGACCACCAGAGGGGGTGCTTTGGACTTTGATATCTCACCAAGAGCAAACACAGGTGAGTTTCTGTATCACTAATTCGTTTATGTGCTTAAAAGACTAATTTATAGAAAGAATAGTCACATGGAGTCATTCTGTACCAAAAGAATACACTACAAGTTCCTCACCAATTCGATCTGCAAATCAAATCCCACAAACTTACATATACTACTGATCTACTAAAGCATTTTCACTTGCTGTGATTATGATGTACCATATATTAGAGGTGATACTGCGTATTCTTCATACTCACTCCAATATGGGCGATATTGGCACACAGACCCGAGAGTTACATTTGGATCCGGTGAGAAGTCGGTTTTAGTTTCTTTGTGACTCATTAAATATTTCCATATGAGCTCATGTTATGTCTTACACTGCAGACTGATAGATATGATCAAATCTGAGCAGAAGCGCTCTAGTATTCATACGATGTCACTCTCCGTTTCCTAACACATTTTCATTGAGACTCTTTGCCTTATCCTCTCGTCTTGAAATGAAACCATTGACTCCAGCTTATCGTCTCCTTAAGAAACAACATATTGTCCACATGCGTGCACAGTGTTGGGACAAACACAATAGCCGGGAGAGAGAGTCACGCTGAGCAGGGGCAGCAATTTTAAGCTGAGTCCACACATTTTGGAGGCAGTGGGCTAATCCGGCCAGGCTTTTTAGCCTGCTATTCAGGAGGACAAGGACCCCTAGGATTTGGGCTTGTCCACACCTCAGGGGTGGGGGATTATCAAGATAGCAGAAACAGTGGAGAGGGTGTGATGGTGAATATGTGTTTATTAGCAAGATTGTGTTTTTTTTTTTTAAGCATAACTGCATGGCTGAATATCTCTGTAAGGAGCAAACATAAGTAGGTATGTGTGTATCTTTGTGTTTTTTCTCGGACCCCCACCCCGAAAAATATACCCCCAGAGCTCTGTCAGGGTCACCTCTGGGCCATTCAGAGCATCCTCTCAACCAATCCTAATTGATCTCACGCATTACTAGTCCCAAACATGGGATGGAGAACAGGAGGGACATGGCTGGCTCATTGTCTGAGGAACGAGTTCCCCTTGATAGTGGCTCTTCACACCTTAAACACACACACACACACACACACATCCACACACTCCACCTCTGGCATGCCCACCCACTATCTCCCCTTCTCCCCCTTGCCTCCTCTCCCAGTCTCTATGCACTCATCTCCGGCTGTGCTAATCCAACAGCCAAGTCAGGGACTCGGTTACCCATCTGGCCAAGCACGCCTCCAGCTGGGAGGAGAGAGGGATGGAGGGGTGGAAGGAAGAAAGAGGAGAAACGGTACGAGTGGTAGACTGAAAAAGTGGGATGAGGGAGAATGCTGCTGTGTACTGTAGGTTAGAGGAAGACCTTTACACTAGTTACCACTTTATGAAAAGGGAAGGGGGGAGGGATGAGGAGTCTGAAAACTACAACAAGTGCAAAGGCAAAAACATGATGACGTCTACTTTTTCTCTCTCCAAACAGAAAAGTATTGATCCCATTGTCTCCTTGTAGAGAAGAGGGATTATCCATTCTAGCAGGTTGGAATGAGAGCAGCCGCTAAGCTCTGTCATGACTTATATAGTCTGATCCCAGTGTGCAATGAAGTAGCCCCTAGCTATGACCTTCACCTCTGACCCTGACTCCTGTGGAGACATCTGGCTGGTTAACACTAACCCATAACCTTTATATCATCAGTGGGGCAGATCTGTAAAGATGAACCCATACTTATATTAGCTATATTTTATTATCACATTTGTGTTTTTTGTGTCTAATGATCCTTGTCCTAGTGTTTGAATATGTTATACTGCTGTTGTGCAAAGACACATTTCCACTAAGTTGGACAATAAAGTTGAATTGGAATAATTGTTCGCAGTCTCAATAAGGATCCTACTTTGTTGTTCCGAGAGTTACAGATTGTTCTTCTTTCACTTGTAAACAGCACTCATTCATTTCTAGTTAAAATATGTCTATGACTGCTCTGATATGTAAATGTGCACACCATTCATTTTAATTCAGGATCAGAAAAATCCAGATTTCTGGATTAATCCAGAAATATCTGATCTCATTTAGTCATACCACATCATTCCTTTTAACCGTGATGGATTTGCATGTGCTCAACAAATTCAGTTCACTTTGCCATGGACACAGAAAAACAACATGTTCATCCGCCCTGAAGTAAACTCAGTCTAAGTAAACGCAGTCAAGCTAAATAACTCACAAAAAGTTCACAGACTGAAGGTGAAATCAAGGCTCTTGTGTTTCACTTCATATCATATTTGCATGTGCAAATCCTTGTTTGAGTCATGCTCTTTCCTTTCTGCCAAACCACTCATCACTGTCGACTCAAGCAATAAGAAGACTGCAGCCCACTTTCCTTCTGAAGGACATTTGAAGGTAGCTGGGAGGAACAAGTACATTATAAACTGCTGTAGAAGCCACACAAGAGACATACTCCCATACAAAGAGATGGAATTAAACCACCTCCATCAAGCTATCAATCAAACACTAACAGCACACAGCATCAGGCTAACCCAAAGTTGTAGCGTGTGAGTGTGTGTGTGTGTGTGAGGCCGGGATGAGATAAAGCCAGGGAGCAGTGCAAGCGAAACAAACTCTGCAAGCATATTACGAACGCAGTGCTTTCAAGTAGTAAGATAAAATATGTACTTACAGACATTACCCGTGTTGTCAAAACTGTTGAGCACTTCATTAACTCTAAGAGGCCCCAGGTTATCCCTGAGAAACACAAAGATATAGAGGATCATACAGCAGACTGGAAAGTGTTTGGCCAAATTAAACTTAGAAAAAATTTGAAAACATATAAAAATCTATTTCTGTAAATCGTGAAACCATCTGGTTTCAAATTTAAACATGTTTTCTAGTGCACTTCTTTCTTGCACTTCCATGTCCAAAATCTATTAACAGCCTCTGAAAATGTTAATTATTTTATCAATCAAAGTCACATATAGCCATTAATTCAACAGCATTTCAATCACTATATTTCTTTCTTTGTTTTATAAGACATGCCTCAAAGCGAATAATAATTAGACTGATGTTTGTTTATCTATTGTAAGAATGCGTTTATCTGTTAAGATAAACTCTTCAATAGTTCAAGATTCACAACAAATCACAGATTCTAGATTACCTTAGGCAATGTCATCATCCACGCTCATTTAGCCTTGATGGCAAAAGCAGCATAACACTGTATAAAGATGTAACTTGATTAATACTGTCAATAAATGGTCTCTTGTGTGTTACACTGTCAAAATGCTTTGAACCCATTCAAATGCGTGTACCTGAGTAAGGCACTGTACTCAGGAAAGTAGACACTTCTGTACTCCACCCACTGGTCATCCGAGGTATCGCTAGGGTCTTGTGTCACAAGTCTTTTCCTGTTGAAAAGGTCAAACGTGGCAAACCTGCGAACAGACACCTGTTTGACCTCTGGACTGTCCACCTGCTTCCGACGCAGCACCTGTAGGAGTTGGGAGTGGAAATAGAGGAGGCGTTAATGAATTTCAGGTTTCCACAAAAGATCCACATCCATTAAGTAATGTATCAGTTATGTTTTCCTGTTTTGCATTGTGTGGTTTCAGTCCGACCTTTCACATTTTTAATGGACATATTTTGTTTTTCACTACATGCAACAGCAATAAGTTTCATATCAATGTCTGGTTCTTCTGTGCTGAATTTAAATGAAAGTTCAATGTCTTTAAACTCTGAATAGGGTTGCTGAAAACTCATGTAATTATAAATTGTGCATACTTTATATAAAGTAGGCAAGAAGAGGTCATTTCTGTGTCAGGAGGGAGAAGTGCAGAATGCACGATGGCCCCATTACAGGGAGCTTTCTGTGTCAGCCGAGTGTAACATCTGTGCAATGCCCATCTATGGAAAAAGCGGAGGCCCTATTTTTACATCTACTGCTCCTGTGTGTGTGTGTGTGTGTGTGTGTGTGTGTGTGTGTGTGTGTGTGTGTGTGTGTGTGTGTGTGTGTGTGTGTGCGCGTGTGTGTGTGCGCGTGTGTGTGTGTAAGGCACACTCAGATTCTGTGGTCAGAGAAAAGAGATATATTCCAACTGGTGGGAAAGTTACTGTATAGCTGGAAGTACTACTACCTGTTGATAAGAATTACATACAGTAAAGATTTAAATTATACTGTGTGGTAAAGCAGATGGGGTTACACGGGTCACGTGTAACCTAACGTTAAGGTCCTCTGCAGTAGTAGTTGTTTGGCCTTGGTTAAGAACAGCAGATGCCAGCCTATCTCAACACTATGGTGGCCAGGGTCAGATGTTGCCTTCATAGACTTGCCGTTGATGTTTCTCTAACATAAACAGACAACAGTGTCTCCAGACTAGAATGTGCTGACAGTAACACAAACATGGTTCTTGGCGTATAGCATTTGTGGAGTCATCTGTAGGGGTTTGAAGTCTGACCAGCAGCATGAGTTGGACAGATTGTGAGACAGACTGAGGCACTACTGAGGTACTTTGAGAGTGTCTCCAATCCTCCTTGGCCCAGCGTCAAAAAATATTACAGCATAAGACATCAGAGGCCGCTGAATACTTTTTTTCCCTCCTTGACCATTGAGTTCAGCAATTCCTCCACAACACTATCACACTGTAAGAGGCTGACACGGGTGTAGGCAATGTCATAACTGCTGGATTATCAAACTGTAATGACTTCTACACAAATAAGACATGAATAAAACGCTCCAAATTATTAAATTATTGCACATCTTGGGATAGGAATAAAAATGACGTCGTATAATTGTATTTCGAAGTAAACAATAGCTCTGTGGGCAAAATTCAGTAGGAAACATAACACCTGGTTGCTACGGTGTGTTCCCATTGCATCTATTCTACGATTATGAGAGACAATACAGCAATACAATACGTAAAGATATTCAACACCACATTTTATGTTGAAGATTCAACACCTTGCTCTCAAAAATGTGGAAAAAAAAAATCCCAAACCACGTCGTTTTGGACTATTTTTGAGAGCAGGGGTTTATTATTGACTATTTTAAGGGTAACAGCACCTGTCTCAGTAGAGTCCACCTGGCTCTTGCGACATCAGTAGTACCACAGGTGTCATCATCCTGGGAGCTGCCGTGGGAATTAGCCACGCAGGTGTTGTCTTCATTAATGTGTTCCCTCAAAGGCGAAGCCGGCTCTGTGTTTCTTCCTGCAGTGCCGGTGTAGGAGGACTCCCTCTCCATTTTCTCCTCGAAGTTGTGGGCGGAGATAAGTCTGTAAACAAACTGTAGAGCTGTCACAGTTATCGGCAACAGTGAGGCAATACAAAAAAATAATCTGTAAACTGCACCAACGTAGAAACGATCACAGATTACGGATCGCCTGTCATCACCTGTTACACCCACAATGGACGCATGCTACTTCCGTACACTTAATGGAATTCGAGCCATAGCAATGGATTACCGAAACAATCGCACTAGATTGTGCGTTACAAGCGTGTCTGAGTTTGATTATTTTAGTCTGGCGCTGCTGGCTGCGTCATCAAAAGCGGGGCTTTGTTTAGGAAATGATGCACGTGCGCGGAATTCGCTTGCAGTTGTCAACGGTTGATTAAAAAAAAAACGTTTTTTAAAATAACGAAATAATAAATGTTGTTTTATTTAAAATGCAATGTTTTATTTTACTTATATGAAACGTGTGAGCGTTCACAGACGCGTTGACTGACAACGCGTAACATTTAGCTAAAAGAAACCCCACAGCCATCGTGTTAATTTAGCCGGTTAACCGTTAAACCGTCGAGTAATGGCGGTTGCTCGTCTCCTCACTCCGTCTCGGCTCCGTTTGTGGGAGCTCGCCGTCTGCAAACGTATTACATGGCTTGTCCATCGCCGTAGTTTGTCGGTAAGGGTGTTCAGTTAACGTTAAGGGACGCCGTGTTTACTCACCTCGGGCTCGGTGTAAGATTACTGACTTGTTAAGCTATCTCCTCCGTAACGTCAGGTCATCCATTATTTAAAGGGTGTCTCTTTACCACGGTGACAAAACTAGTCTTGTACGCAGACACAGAGAAGGGCACAGGGCTGAAATTGAGCCTCTTTGGATGGGGCTCACTGCACTGACACAGGGATAAACCACAGGGAATACACACATAATGTTTAACAAACGTAGATATGTATTAATTAGTCAATTATGTCTAATAAGTTTACATTTTTATGGTTTTAGAGTGGGGGGCAAGTAGTCTGGTTGTCTTAACAGTAACATAGTTAACATAAGCAGGTTTCATACCACTTCATCCCATATTAAACAATATTATCTTACGCTTTGACACCTTTGAACTCGTGGCAGTGTATTGACAGGCAAAGGCAATGACCTTTACAATCTGAGCTTAATATTGCAACTTTACAAAGTCTTTGTTTTATTTCAGGACACATCAGTTGATCATCCCAGCTCTGGACTTGAGAGATACAAGGACTTACAGATGTATTTCAAAAAAAGACTGAAGGCGACATACCGCAGATTCTCCGACATACCCGATTACTCGGTGGTAAGGCGCACCATCCTGTAGGTTTCACTCGAGGGTGTACATGTTTTTGTGGGATAAGTAGGATTTTAAAAACTCATCCGGCAGACATTTGAGAAATTCCAACTTAAAGTCACAGTAATTCCTCTTGAAACAGGTCAGTGGACATCGCCATGTGTATTTCATTGAAGCTGATGGCATCTACAGAGTGGACAAGAGACAGAGTAAGCAGACATCATTAATGTAGCTTGACTGTAATGCTAATAACTCTGAAAGCCAGAACAGATGTCTGATGATATTACAGACTGGAGTTCGTCTGCAGACATTTAATTAAAAAAAAAAAAGGTTAAAGGAAATGAGACAAAAGAGAAGAGATTAAGTTAAATTGCAGTACGTTTTTTAAAAATATATATATATATATATATATATATATAAATAACCGTATTTTCCATGCCTGAATCTTTTTATGCAACCCATTGTTAGGAATAGTGGCATCCTTACTTTTGTGAATGACTCCGTTTCCTCTGTCCGTTTGTAGGTGAACTGGAGCCAGAGCAGGTGCTAAATCTAGGACACATCTCCAGACGGGAGGAGAACACGGGATTTGATAATGAAGAGAGGAAACAGACGTCTCAGTGGACTGTGCAGAGAATACGGCTGTCCCCACAGGAAAAACATCTTGCTGCCACACTAAAAATGGATCACAGGGAAGAGCCAAGGTGAAAAAATAGAGCAGAATGAAGCTTACAGAATATCTTTTTTCTTGTTTGTTTTTCATTGACTTAATGAGTAAATAGGTGATTGTCCTGTGATAATCCAGGTGTGTGGTTGTGAGGCTTGGAAATAGAAATTACCCTCGTCAGGATCCTCCAAACATTGTATTCACTCTGGACAAAGTCTTCAGTTTTGGTACATTTTAAATAGTTTGCACTATTTTAAAAAAAAAACAAACATATTTAATAAATAATTGTGCACTGGCTAAATATATGTATGTGTCTGCATGGATGAAGAGTGGGCCACAGATGAGGTCTTGTTTTACACCATTCTGGAGGGTCTACGCTGCAGCAGAGTGTTTCGTCTGGACCTGAACTCCAGTGGAGGCAGGATAACCTCTGTGTATCAAGAAACACATCCTGAGTAAGTGTAACTAATGTGACATCCAAGCTGCCTCTGGTCCCATGCCATCTCTAATCAACCGACGTCTCCCCAGTGTGTTTGTGGAGGTTGCCCTTTCCAGAAACCGACAGATACTGAGCATCAACTGCAACAGCAGGACCACTTCAGAGGTGCTGCTAATCGATACAACAACATCACATTTAGAGCCTTTCCTGGTTCAGCCACGCCAGATGGACCTCCTGTACCACGTGGAGCACTGGAGAAGATGGCTGATTATACTGGCTAATACAGGGCCTGGACAGGAATACCAGGTATAGTTTGTGGAGTACATAAACATTGTTTATAGGGTGCATACAGGGACACAGTTCTGTACACACCAGATATTATCCTTCTCTATACTCACTAGGTGGTGCAGGCCCCTCTCTCAGAGCCGTCCATGGTTTCCTGGGTGCCTTTGTTTACCCCTGACCCTGGAACTGTAGTCAAAGACATGGACGTGGTTGGAGACCACTGTGTGTTGGTTGCAAGAGCACCAGCCGGTGAACTCGTCTTAATCGTGGTCCCACTGACTCATCACAAGGAAGCGTACACTGTACAGGTCAGTGTGACAGAACATTCTTTTTCTTTCTTTGCACATTTTGTTCACTTCCCTCCTGGTCTGAAATATACCCTTATCTTTCTACACTCCCAAGCTCCCCTCCTGGGCCTGTGCCATCGAAACCAAGAAAGCAGGCATGGCAGGACAAGACAATATGTTGGAGTTCTTGATTTCATCTCCAGTCCACTCCCCAGTGCCCTACTGTCTGTACCCCGAGGATGGGCGACTTATATCAGGCACCAAAGATGGGTCTTCCCCTGGGAACCACAGCAATTATACCACCACACGCTTAGAGGCCTGCAGTCAAGTGAGAACACTTGACATATAAGACACACGCACACACACCGAAACTGAATCAGTAGGGAGATAAGCATTTTGTATGAAGACTCGAGTGTCCACTGATAAAGCTGTTTGGGTAACTTGCCACCAGAGACAGAAGACCTCAGTAGTACACACTCTGCCAGTGTATCTTTACATACGTTTACGCACATGCACATGCAACAAATAAAATGGGAAGTGATAATATCACATCTGAGACATCTTTCAAGATCATTTAACACTTAGCAACATCTACCGTTACTGTCTCCAGACCAGTGTCTCTGCCTCTCCTCTGCAGGATGGTACCTTGGTGCCAGTAACACTGTTTCATAAACTACCTGTGGAGGGTTTGAGTCAGGCGCCACTAATGGTCCATGTCTACGGAGCTTACGGCAGAGATCTCAACATGGAGTTCTGCCCAGAGAAAAGGCTGCTCCTGGAGCAGGGCTGGGCTCTGGCCTACTGCCACATCAGGTAACATGTCAAGTCAAGGGGACATTGTTTGTGAGGGCTAATTCATTTAGTTTGAGTTTCAAACTTGTGTGTCAAAGTGAATCTGTTTTCTTCCTTTACACCTTCAAGAGGTGGAGGAGAGCGGGGTCTGTCCTGGCAAAGGCAAGCTCGAGTGGAGGGGAAGCACAGAGGAGTGGAGGACCTCCAAGCCTGTCTCCGTCATATTTGCTCTTCAGGGAGTCTCCTCTCCTTCACTCACTGCCCTTGCAGCCTGCAGTGCTGGGGCTGTGCCAGTGGGAGCCCTGTGCAACAGACACCCACTCATGATGCGGGCTGTCACACTGCAGGTAAGATTATAAATCATCTGAGCTTTGTGTGTTTATCATCTTGCATCTTAGAGTGTGTAGCGTTTAGTGTTAATAATATGAGAGTCAGTGTTTTCCTCAGGCTCACTTTAACAGGGCAGGGCGGTGTTTGTTAATGTAAGGCTTAAATACAAATTGAAAGACAGTCTTACTACTACTAAGATAAGATACACACACCCAAAGCCATCTTTTTCTGTGTTAAGGCTCCTTTCCTGGATGTGTTGGGATCTATGGAGGATCCCAGTCTGCCGCTAACTTTGGAGGATAGAGAAGAATGGGGTGACCCAGTAGGAAACCCAAAACACAGACTCAGCATCTCCTCCTACTGTCCCCTTCACAACATTACTCCTCAGGTATGGAGAGGAAAACCATGAAAAGAATCTATTACAGCTTGTGCTGTTTCCTTCCATTCAGTTTGCTGCAAACTTTGAATGTTTCCATTTTATTGAATGTTTACGGCCACAAGTTTGTTTTCCAGTTTTGTCTCCTGTCTGTGTTTGGGGCCATGTAGGTTTGTTCTAATTAGATTTGTTGTGCAGTGTAATGTGGTATGTTCTGGTAGGTAACAGACAGTAAATTTAAACTATGTTTAAAACCCTTTCATAATTCCCATAGCCCACATTTTGGTCTTGAGCCAGTGTTTGAATAGCACTGCATCTATTATTGGCTTTCAGGCTCTCTCTGAAAGCATGTAAGTTGACATCTGTCCAACGCACAACCAGCAGCACTGAGCTCATTTATACTGATAAACGTACAGAAAGCCTCGAAAATATGATTCACAGAGGACCGTTAATAATTCAATTTTGCTGAGCACCATAACGAAAACGACTGGAGGTTAACTGGTTATCCGTTTGTATGTCTTTGCGTGACGTAGTGCTACCCATCAATTCTGCTGACGGCCTACAGCGGTGACGCCAGGGTTCCTCTGACAGGTGTCCTCAAATACACTGAGAAGTTAAAGAACGCCATTCATACACACTCTGCCATGAAGCCAAAGTCAGGTACACACACACACACACACACGCCATCACTATAGCTTAATCACTTGCTTGCCACATAGATGCACATCTGTGCAGCCATGCATATACATATAAATGTGTGTGCCTTGTTTTGGGTGTTTCTTCTGCATCATTAGAGGTTTTAATAGTGCAGTGTCAGCTCCCAATAGTAGTGTCAGTGTGCATGCCTAGAGAGGCAGCAGTAACACACGTATGGCTGTGTGTCTGGGGAAACCGCTAACAGCATTTGAAGTTCATGACCAAAGTGTGGCATAGGTCACCTTGTACTATAGCGTGTGTGAGTGTGTGTGTCAGCTAATTGCTCTCATTTCCCCCCAGACAAGCTCTTTCTCCCTCTCACTTATAATCTGCCTTCACCACATTGGTGGTGTTCGTCTTTACACCTCACTCTCTCTCGCACTGCTTCCGCTCTTCTCATTTCAAATACAAACATTATCTCTCTCTTTCACCGTCTCTCACTTTTCTGTTGTTCATACACACATGCACCAAACTGTGTGTGTGTGTGTGTACGTCTCCCTAATCTGTCTCTCTGTTCTTCGGAGTCTTTGATAAAGTGCTGATGGCGTAGACACATGCCGGCGGGTGAGCAGGCCCATTAGCATGGTAAAGAGATAGTGTATCAGAGTAAGAGATTAGACGCCACAGACTGGGAGCTGTCAAGGTCAAGACCGCGCTTGTGAAACAGCCCGTACCACAGAGACGAAGAGGGGGGATAATATGGAGGGGCTTGAGAAGAGGGAGGGCAATATCAGATGGGAGCACGCATGAATGAAAGGGGAGAAAAGACAGAGTCAGAGGAGAGAGGGAGAGAGAAGATTTGGGGCAACTGGACAGACGCTGAGCAGAGAAAGTGAGAATACAATAAAATAAGAAGCTTTAAACATTAGAGAGCTTCCTCTCTCTCATTCTGCCTCTAACCTCTCCGACTTCCTGTTTTGTTTTAGAAAGTGAACCGGCACCAAACATAGTTCTGAATATCCAACCTGGAGCAAATCACCTCGGACCAGAGGACTTTGAGCTGATGCTGGAGGAGGTA
This sequence comes from Nibea albiflora, assembly GCA_014281875.1. Taxonomy (NCBI): domain Eukaryota; kingdom Metazoa; phylum Chordata; class Actinopteri; family Sciaenidae; genus Nibea; species Nibea albiflora. Next base: position 7,253,418 of record CM024797.1, read on the forward strand.
ATGTGCTTTCCTGCAAGACCGTGAGAGCCTTAAAGGGATTATTGGTTACTTTGTAAATCTTTTTTGTTAAAGTCGAGCTTTTAAATGTGTGCTTCCTACAAAAGGCAAATTAGTAGCTATATTTAATTCAGGCAGTAGTTTTTTTTCTTGTTGACAATTCATCCACTGCAAATGCTCTCGCTGGGCGATCTGATCCGTGCCTGATTGATCAAAGCGTGACTGTATGTTAATAAAGTTTTGTGCACACATAGAAGTAAATGAGTCTGCAGAAAAATCCCTAGTTGAGTCATTTGAGTTAAATTTGTCCTCTTGTCCTTTCTCCCCCGACACAGGAAGCCCTCAAGCTGGCATTCCTATACACAGAGCTGAGCCTGGACATTCCTCGACCTCCACGCAAGAGGAAGAGATAGTTAAGCTGTCAGGAGGCAGTCAGGAATTATACGACAATGGCCCAAAGATGTGTATGATCACAGACACAACAATTACAATGACACGATGATGCCCAAACCAGTGGAAGAGAAGACGACAACATCACCAGTGAATATATCTGCAATGGTCCTTTTTATTATTGGATATAAATGGCATACAGAGGAGACAGCAAAGAACAACCTTTGTGATTTGGCTGTTGCTGTGTGGAATGTAAAGACTGCCACTGTCCATTCATATTAGCATGTATAAAGTAAGCCCATCCCACTCAAATAACAGGCCTTCTCAGAGATGTAGCACTGTGCTGGGTGGTTAGGATTAAAGCGAGTGTGGGTGTAGTACTGAATTACCAAACCCTCGCCTGCTTCTGTCAGAATACGAGACTTTTGCAACACTTTGCCACTGTTAACCTTTGTTTGTGCTCATCAGCACCTCCAACTGGTCTGGTAACTCACGAACAGAGGAGAGGTCTGTGGTGACAGATTCTTTACCAAAGTTAAGCACTATGAGGAAAGCTTGGTTGAGTCCGTCCAGCTCTCTGAGGTAAGCGAAGACACGTGGCGTCAGCGTGGACATAGCAGAACCATCCTCGGTGAAGAGGGAGGTGTGACTGACGCAAGTCGTTCAGGAAACTGTACTGAGACAGGACAGAATCTTCATCTTGCATCTGGACCTAGAAGAGAGAGTGGTGGGGGGGTCAAAAATAGGAAGCTCTGGTCAGATGTCAGAGTTGAACAGGACTAAAAGACAAATGATCCAGAATGTGGCAGAGCGCCTGGTTTTAAATCAACCCAAAAGATCACGTTACCCCGCTGCTCATCGAACTCTAGACGGCCACACGCTGCACTGTACCTTGACTGTTTCCCTTTTTCATACGTCACTTTGGATAAAAGCGTTAGCTACATGACTAAACGTGAATGTAAAAGAGTTCTGTACCTCCACGTTGACAGTCCTGTAGTCAGGGTGTACAGGCAGCCAGGTGGTGTTGGTTTTGTTGTTAAAGCCTGCATTCAGGTCATCACTCCACTGCATTGGAGACCGCTCAGGGTCTCGACTGGCACTCTGCAGTGAAAGGACAAGAATCATTTTGGCACTTGAGCTTCTTCTGACAATGAATGTATAAGCACACACTTTAATGTACATTTAGTAGTCTAGAATACAACAAACCTGCAATAAATTCTACTTTGATGAAGGTTAAATTGAGGGTGATGTAATGTGTAATGTAATTTTTTCATGATGTGTATGCACAGTACTCACTGCATTGTATTTGCCAGCAGGGTCTTGTATCTGACTGTCTGTGACATTAATGTTCTCCATGCCAATCTCCTCGCCGTAGTAGGTGGTGGGTGTGCCTGGAAGGGTCAGCAGCAGCATGTTGATGACACGAACATAGGTCTGACCGGCACTGGAGGCAATTCGAGGCCTGTCGTGGTTCCAACCTGATAACAGTGGCAGTAAAAGAGAGAGGGTGGAGAGGTGAGCGAGATAAGTTGTGAAGGAAGAAAACAGATGGGTTTGGATCATGGAAGAGAAAGCTGAAGTTAAAAAGTGCTAGATGGATAAAGATAAGGCGAGAGAAGCCTGAGATGGCTGAGTAGCTCGTACTGGGAAGCTGACCCCAGTGGGAAACCGTGAGCTGCTAGAGTCTGATCACTGTTTGCTTTGTACACTGGTCTCGGGTCAGGATTTACATCATGCAAGCATCACTACGTGTCCACATCCTGATTTTATCTTGTCGTTTTAACATTATCATGGAGAATAAAAGCATAATTGTCAGGAATGTCTTTGGTGTTATTCCCATTTGGCAGTCTCATTTTTTAAAAGGAGCCAAGAAACAAACACGTAAACATGACTGCAGTGACTCACCACCCAGTTAGCCCATTGTCCTCTGGGCATATTGCCCATCCAGAGATGGACCAGATGCTTAACCCACAAGCCACTGGTGTTGTGAGGCAGGTCCAGCAGGTAAAAGTTAAAGGGGAAGTCACTTTCTTTAACCAGTGGGGTGCCATAGTACATCATGGTCTTGTCCACCTCGTGATAATCATACGACTCTGTCACCATGAACCTGGAGTACACAAATATTCCACAAATGTGATGCAGCACAACACACAGGACTGTTGAAAATGAATACATGCATATAATTCTGTATGATGAGTTGTTTATGACATCATATGCAGCAGCATTAAGCAGGTTTAAGCATGTTTGTATTGTATTACAGCTGCCGTACCTGTATCTGCCAGGCTCACGGCTGTAGCTGTCCATCTCAGCCCTCCACTCCCTCAGCAGGTCATGCAAGCCGACCTGACTGGTGGTGTAGTCGTGGTAGAGATCCCACTCTGTGGTTATAGACTCCTTTAAAGTGTGATGAATAAAAAAAAAATGTGACGTGGTAATGTGGCCGTTACCAGGATTTCTGGCCTATTAGATTAGCAGTCCAAGTGTTAGAGTTCATAGTAGAGCTTCCACTCTGAGATCATCAACCATAGTGTATTAAGAGAGCTCAGCTGTATTTTCTTTTCCCCACTGGGAGTTAGGAGAGCTTGGGTGTAAATGTCAGGCCAAAGCACAGGTTGCAGTCACAGGCCAGGTAGTTGGAAAATAAGAAACCAGATACGGAGACTAGAAGCCATGTGACAACAGACTTTCAGATCCAATGATCCAGGAATACTGTGGTGTTACATTTTCACTGGGAAGTTATTTGTTGTAGAATAATAAATGGGAAGAAAACAGCGTAATGTCTAACGTGACGGCAGACACCGCCACAAAGCAAATCCACCCGGGACCTGCTTCACTCCTGAAAAGCCCTATTTAGAGACACTGACGCAACACTCCACATAACACATGATGCGCATGTCTTTTTGTGTGGGAGAAATTCAAACACACAGACTCCACACAGGGAGGACCAGGCCACCGGTCTTTTCACAGACTCGATTACTCAGGCAGCAGCGATAACCACCAAGCTGACGCACAACCACACGAGCAGCCAGCAGTCGGTAAAGCACAAGGTTAAAAGCTCCACCATCCACCAACCACAAAAGCAATGACGATGACACAGATAGTTGCTCGGTTATGATTATTTAAATCATGGTCATGGGGTGGTAAAATCCTAAACATCCCAATAAACACGCAGCTGTAAATCTTTATTGCAATGACAGTGACTCGTCTTTTTATATCCAGTTTCACAGCTTGGTTTGGGGAAATTTCTTAAAAATGGGTAGTTGGTGAATTTGGGTTGACTGCTACAGCAGTTAGTACACCTCTCAGTCAACACTAAGTAGACAAGTCAGTCCTCTGTACCACGGAGTTAGTCTGCTGTGGTAAGTAAATCCCAAATGACTTGCTAATCCACCAAAATATGCCTCTTTTCTACTAATCTTCCCTCTGTGAGAAATAACTTCAGCCTCCGTGGAACAAAAACTCTTTGTTTGAGCTTAACCCTGCAAGAGTCATGAATGCTTCGGCTTCAAAGAATAGTATTTTTACCAGAAGGTCACTATGAACCTGACATTCAAGCCCGAGATAAACGATGAATGATACATGATGTACAGCGTGAACTCTCCCACTCAGCTGTCTATTATCTTTGCTCTGCCAGCTACACTGGAAAACACTGCCTGAGCTGCTCCTGCCCACAGTGCTGCTTTTATCCGTCAGATCGTTAAAATCTGGACTCTGACATGTCACACGTTATATAATTCAACACAGTAAAATCACAATAGAAGTATATGACTGGGGTGTTAGAGCAGAGATTGTTAACTGAACTGAACTTTGCTCTCGTGAGTTCAGAGAAAGAATAGCTGCTGTTTGTTACTTTTTATTATTACTGAAAATCAAACACGACAAGCCAGACCAACCGAGCGAAGCCAATAATGTCGCACCTGCTCTGCCATGTGATATGAATCCATCTCATCCAGCAGATATCATTATTATTATCTTTATCGCAAAGAGGTAACACTCACTGGAGGTTTGTTTGGGTCCACCTGCGGTTCATCCCTCAAGTGTGTGGCCTCCAGGATGTGCTTCACCGCATCCATCCGGAAACCGTCCACTCCTTTCTTCAGCCAGAAATGAATAATATCCTAAAATTAAATAATAAATAACGAGTAATAAAGCTGTAAAACCTTTCACTCACAACTTCAACTGTTTAGTGCAAGTAGTACAAGTTTAGTATTGTGTTTGGAAACATGAGAACGAGCGCGCATGTGGTCGCGTAATCTTACAGTCATCTCTTTGCGGACATGTTCGTTCCTGAAGTTCAAGTCCGGTTGCTCCTTGAGAAACTGGTGTAGGTAGCACTGTCCTCGAACTTCATCATAAGTCCACGATGAGTTCCCAAACACACTCACCTGAGGAAAAGAAGAGTCATTAGGATGACTGTAATATATCTTCAGTGAAGACTCGGGTAGAAAAGAGCACAAGTGCAAGCACTAACCCAGTTATTGGGCTTTGGAGCAGATGCATTGCAGTCAGTCCAGACGTAGTAATCCTTGTAGTGAGGATCTCTAGTCCGGCTCAAGTTGAACCAGCGGTGTCGGTCACTGGTGTGATTGGGAATGAAATCCATGATGAGCTTCAAACCTGGTGGAAGCACAGAGAGGATTCAAAGAGAGTCAAACCCTGCTACCATCGAAACAAAACACGTCCCTGATCCATCATCACTTCACACCTTTACTGTGCATTTCAGCCAAGAGCTCTTCAAAGTCTTCCATGGTTCCAAAGAGCGGGTCGATATCCCGGAAATCTTCCACGTCATAGCCGAAATCCTTCATGGGAGAGCGGTAGAAAGGACTGATCCAGATTGACTTGATGTTCAGGTACTCAAAGTGATCCAGCTTCTCCTGAATTCCTGACAGACCAGACACAAGACGCTTTAGTTGTATGGGAATATTCAGAATATGGCAGAAATGTTATATGATATGCATAAATATGTTTTTGTTACTTTATAATGAGCCTTTTTCCATCTTTTTACATTAGCCATAAAATGTCTAGAAATAAAAAAAGAACCACCTGTAAAGGGTTTTAACTAATGTCTTTGATAATGGTTGAATAAAGTCAATCATTTACTGTTTTATTGACCATTTATAAGTGTCAGGTGCAGCTGTGTTGACAGGTTGTCAAACATCCCTCTGGCTGCATGTGGGCTTAACGCTTTATGATAAGCCTTCAAGTCTAGCTTTATAGATAATGTTCATAAAGTGACTTGGGTCAAAGGAAGGTATGTGGAAGATAAACATGAATTTAAGGGATTTTTCACAACCTGGCAACCAAAGGGTATTCCCAATACATGCTTATAAAACATCAGTAAATGACTTAAATGACAAATTAAACGAATAAGGTCGTTAATTACAAGTTATAAGACCCCTATAAAGGCTGACTTCTTGGAAATAAATACCAGGTTATGTGGTTTTCTTATTTTTACACTTAGGAGCTGCTGTTGGGGCTGAACTGGGGGTCCAGAGCTGGGCAGGGGTGTTAGGGTGCAGAGACTGAATGCGTCTTTGAGGACTGCGACATTTAGATCAAACCTTTCCTTCTTACCTTTCAGGTCCCCGACTCCATCTCCATCCGAGTCCTTGAAGGACCGGGGGTAAACCTGGTACACCGGGGAGACCTGCCACCAGCTCAGGCACCGCGGCGACAGCGCGATCACCGTGATGGTGAGCCCCACCAGCGTCAAGGTGCAGGCCACCGTCAGCCAGAACAGGATCTCTCTGGGTACTCGGTACCGGGCCTGAGAGGAGTACAGCAGCAGAACCTCTTTGGGCATCCCGGCGTACGGTTTGAGCTGCGTGTACTCCTCAGCCGAGTCCAGCTTCACCGCGGCGGAGTCTTCCTCCTTCTCCCCTGGGACGGCGGTGTTGCTGTCGGACACTGACCCGCCGTCCTCTTCATCCTGGTAGCCCGGGTTTCTGGTGCACTCACCAAGCTCCATAGCGTCGGGTTCTTTCTTGAAACTCATCAGGGAAAAGCTGAAAACAAACCGTGCTGGACCACTGAGGGATTCAAGGACTATTTTATCTGCTCTTATAGGGTCAGAGTACACAAACACACACTCCTTTCTTCTCCATTTAAAACACACACACACACACACACGGAGAGAGAGAGAGAGAGAGAGCAGTGCCACCTGTGGAATGTGGGAAACTGGAGAGTTGGTTGGGAATGGTTAGAGATTAACATTTCTTGTAGCACTGCTGGCTGAGAGAAGTGTTCGTGTCCTTTACTCACTCAAAAGTGACTCATTCTAACCAAAAATGTACAAAAGTATCAAAAGTAAAAGTCCTCATTTTATTTATTTCTACGCTGCAGAATTGGATTATTAGAACTGAGCTGCATTTTAACATTGTGGCTGTCTAATTTTTTAAGCTCATGTAATGTTTTTAATCTAAAACAGCTATAGCTGTCAAATTAAAGAAGCATAATTAATAACATCCATCCATCCATAATCTGTAACCGCTGATCCTCATCAGAGTCACGGTGAGGTGAGGTGAGTGTATCCCCGCTGACGTAGGGCGAGAGGCAGGGTACGCCACCCTGGACAAGTCGCCAGCTCATCCCAGGCCACAGAGATGGTGGAGGTGGAATAGGGCAGGAGGCATGGTATGTTCAGGACAAGTGGCCAGTTTTATCACAGGACTGACACACAGAGGCAAACCATTCATTCTCACATTAACACCTACGGGTAATTTAGAGTCTCCAGCTAACATATTAAGTGCATGTCTCCGGACTGTGGGAGGAAGCCGGAGCAGTCGGGGAGAACATGAGAAAACTCCAGACAGAAAAGTCTCAGCCGCTTGTGGAACGGCAGACACTGCACTCACTGAAGAAGCATCTTTAGTGCACATGGAGTGCAAAACATCGCAACGCATCAACTGCATAAATCTGACGGCTGTGTGCTGAATGACAAAATAGATAAATATAAAATAGATAAATGTCTTTAACCGGATGTCTGCCTGCAAATATTTTGATTCAACATGTATTGTGAAAGCGTGCTATGAATGCTGACAGCTGTTTGTGTCGGTGAGAAACTGGACATAAGTTCAAATGTCTAAATTATGTTATGCCAAAAGAACTTGAATCACTTCGCACATTATATTCAGAAGCGTTTCATGTATGGGTGGCTTCCTCCTCTGAGCTACAGGGTTGCTTTTTGTGTGCGAGCCCAGGCACAGAACAGAGGCTACAAACTGTTTTTGGATAACAAAAAAGAACTTTCTGTTGTGTTGTACTGAACAGTGAATGCTTACAGAGACACAAAGTGACATTTCATTTGGCACTGGGAGGAAAGAAAAAAAAAAGCATAGAAGTCTAAATCCTTTAAACTTAAATCCATCTTTTATTGATGTTTATGTTCAATGTATGGTCTGTAACATCACAATAGCATACTGGAAATTAGTACAGGAAGAAGGAATGGTGAATACCCTGGGTGTTTCATAAACCTTGCCTTCCTTTAGTCTTCTCAATAAGGTCAAAGGTGAAGGTTGAGTGGGCCATACATTATACTCTCAAATGCACATTAGTTTCTCATTACCTCATTCCGTCTTCAAAATACAGCATTTTTTTTATTTTTATAAGAGCTGAAAAGCACAGGAATAAATAAAAACGTGGAATTTATCATTGCCATCACACATCTGTCAATTCTAATAGTATGTATATAAAGAGAGACCAGAGACGACAGGAGGAGGTGACAGAGAGTACAAGGGTTCATCTCCATGCTCAAAAAAAAAATCCCACTCGAGGAATGTCACGTGTGCCATGTTGTCACCGCTTTCCAAGTTCTCGCCTGTCCTGTGCCGTCCTTGCGGTCTCCTCCAACCACAGCCGGCACAGAATGACCGACAGGCTCAGGGGACGACATGCCGGGTAAACTTTACCCGACGTAGCCTGAAGTCAAAGCCAGGGTCAAATAATTCAGGCGTCACCAACACCTCCGCCTCGTCTCCTTTGGAAAAAGAGTTTGACGTCTTTCCCATGTGACTCTTCAGATTATATTCCACAACAAGAATAATGATCAAGTACTTGATTTTTTTTTTTCTTCCAAAACAAAAAAGGGAGCCGAGAGAGAGTTTGTTTCGTCATCGAATGACTGATGAGGAGAAGATGTGATGCTGCAGTGCTGCTTGTACTCAGTCCATGCAGTGGAATCAGTGTGAATAATGAAAAATTACATTCAGAAAAATAAATGTTTCTCCCTCCTTCCCTCCCTTAATTCCTCTCCTAGCCCAGTGTCTGATATAGCTTAAACATAAACTCAAAGCGAGGGCTGTGTTCAGTGTGGCGAAACAACGTTAAAAACTCACAAGCGTCCACGACTGGAAGTGTTTTAATCTCAGGAACGATATCGACTCAGATGCAACGAAAATTAAATCGTCTATTTTCTCATTTAAAGGTGAATTTTCAGCCTTAAAATAAACTTTTCTTTAACCTCTCTAACGTTGTGTTGCGCCACACTCAGCGTGCCCGCTGTCTCCCACTCGCACACAAAATACACTCCTCCCTCGATCACAAAACATGCACAACTATAGAGATCCCGCCCCTCCCGCGCCCTCAACCACAAACAAAGAGGAAAAAAAATCAACTGTCCCATTAAAACAATGCAACTGCAAAAGAACTACACATTCAAGTACCTATTTGTCGTATGGCACCAAGAGCAAGTGTACCACAAGAACATAAATCAGCCGGCAAACTCTGTCAGGCCTATTCTCTTTCAATACTGCCACTTCAGAAAGCACATGAATGACTGGAAAAAGTGTATATTACAGGTTTGTATATACGCATATACTTAAAAGGACACACATGACAAGTGTGTGTGTGTGTGTGTGTGTGTGTATCCACTTTGTCTATAAAAAAAAAGGAAAGAGGCTGATAAATATCCATTTCTGGAGTTTTAATTAGTGCTTAGGTTGACATGAAATGGACTGTGTGAACACAGCTGTGTGTGTGTAGGGCCCATTCTCATCTGTCCTACAGTGTCCATCCTTTACTTCATACAGTGAAAACACACAAAAAAAAAAAACCCTTCTCTCTCCCGATCTGCTGCACAAGGTCACGCTCCCCTTGTCGCTCGTTATCTATCTGCCGTTGGACCACAGCCACAGTACTCTGAAAAGCCATGTACGCCAGGAAACATTAAAAAATAAAAAGGACATTTGTTTTTTTTCTTTTACGCAGGATAAGTGAGAGATAGAAAAGGCGCGCTGTAGCAGAAGCAGGATTGTTCCCGTGTGTTGAGAAGAAACAGGAGACGAAGAAGAAGAAGAAGAAGAAGAAGAAGGAGGAGGTGAGGCTGGAATTTCTTTTATCCCGAACCCTGTCTTTGGAAAGCTGCTGTGCGGGAACGCTGTGTGTGCAACTGTTCTGTGTTTTAAATTTGTCTACACACACATACACACGCACACACAGACACACAGACACGCACACACACATTAGGCCACAATGAATGATGAAATAAACAAATTAAAATATATATCTATTTATATATATTTATATATTTTATGAATTTAATATATAATTTCTATCTTTCTATCTCTGAAACAACAGCAGGCTCAAAAGCTTATGATTCTGGCAATGTCTGCTAACGCAAATGAAAACCGAGTCTCTTCTGTCACACGAAGAGACGGCGAAAGTGAAAAGAGAGAGACAGAGAGAGACACACAGCGGGGAAGAGTGAGAAATAAACTGTTTGGTAACATCCTTTAAGAGATGGGAGGAAAGAAAGTGAGCAGGGACGTGCAAGAAGAGTCATCACACTTGAGTGTCATGTCCTGTTGTAGCCCAGACACAGTACAGAGGAGCTGAACTGAAATTCGTTGCCAGACAGACTCTCATAAGTGCTCCCCTCGTGTACAGGTGTGTAGCCCCCACGTGATTTTGAGGCTTTAACCAGGAGGTCTTTGGATAGTGAAGACTTCAGAAGTTGTTGTTGTAATCTGGGAGTTCTGTGATGCATTTCGGGCGTGCTGGGTGCGTGGACAGGTGAAGTGTTGGGGGGGGGGCCCCCCCGCTTGAGTACTGGTAATGCCCAGAAACCCCCAAAAGCTCGCCCGAATTGGACAGCGTAGCTTGGAGGTGTGTGGGAGTCGTAGGCCTGTGTGGTCGATTGGCTGCCAGTCAGGTGCAAATTAAGTTCACACTTAGTAAGAAATAATGCCAACAAAACGAGGAGGAAAAAAAATAATAAATGAAGCCAACAAACCACTTCAGTCTATTCAGTATCTTATCCATGAGTGGCTGGTTTGGTAGTGGCTGGCTAGATGGCTGTTGAGTTGCGAGGTCGTCCCTTCTCTTCTTAGTCGGAGCCGAGCAGGGCTGCTCCCGCGTCTCCGTCAATCAATCAACAACGAAAACAACCACCACAAAGAAAGCAAGAAAACGACGGGCAAGAGAAACTGTGCTTGTCCGTTTCTCCTCTGTTATACTGTGTATGCAATTCTGCTTTCGGACTATCGATGCAGTTGTTCTGCATGTTTCCCTGTTCCCGTTCATACAAAAAGAACCAGCAAAAATCTGTTTCGCCGTCCTCCACACCGGGCGTGTTTTGTAAAAGGAAAAGACTCTGCTTCGATTGATCTCAGTTTGGGGGCGGGTGGGGTTACTAAAAAAAATAAAAAATAAAAATATCCCAGAGGAAATTAAAAAGGTGATTGTGGATGTGATCTTGTGTGGAAAAGTGGTCCTGTTTTTGATCGGGCAGTTGTGCTGGACAGCTACCAGTGGTCCTCCAACTCGGCTACGTTCTGCAAGAGGAAAGCCGCCAAGAGGAAGGAAGGAGGGGAGATGAGGGGAGGAGGGATGAAAGAGGGGGGGACAAAAAGAAGGCAAATCGTTATTGAATGTTTGACATGGCAGTGACAGTGATTCTGCACCCCAACCCCGGACTTCAAGGTCCTCTGATCAACACAACAAAATCTCTAAATGAATAAATAAAAGCAGCATAAGCCAGGGCACACGTTCAACCTCAGTGTGTAGGTTCTTTCTGCAACAGTATGCCAACACAACGACCCCTCCGGTCTCACCGCAGGGAGTGACACAGAAACGCAGACTGGTTTACACGGTGGCGTGCACGGGTGGAGGGGACTGAGTGAGACGATGCGATGCATGCGTGGAGGGCCGGTGCGTGCGTGTCGACGTGAGAGAGGGGGGACTGACAGGACCAGAAAAAAAAGACGACGACCATTCACCCTCATCCAGACCTGGACAGCCATGTCTGCACACAGACACGCCTTAAACTCTAAGATGGAAGCTCCACATGCTAGAGAGGAGATCAAAACAGGGAGTAGAGACTGATGGAGGAGTGACGGGGGAGGGGAGGGGGGGTTATGCAGTAGCAGCTTTGCCACTTGCATGCCTGTAAGAAAGCGTGAGTGTGTGTGTGTGTGTGTGTGTAGATGAGGGGTTGTAAGAACAAGGGGAGGACGAGGGCAAGGGGGGACGGGGTACAACAGTCATATATGTGATCAACTTACCAAATGAAACAGGAGGGCTGCGTTAATCAGAGGTGAACATATAGTTAGACAAATCGATACAACCCTTATCAATGTGTGTGTGTGTGTGTGTGTTAAGTGTGTACTTTACCACACACCATTTTTACTATATTTTGAACAATTACACTAATTTATGCTGCGATCTTTGCAGGATTAAAAGGTGCCGCCAGTAGTTGTTTTCTATTTGTCTCGTCTGCCTTCCTCCACTTCAATCTTGCCACTCTTTTCTATCACTGTGCCTGTTAACCGGCTGAACATCGTGCTGCTGTCAGTGTGGTTGTTCAGTTTATGATGCACAGGCGCTACAGCATTAACTCCACAAAATGATGTTTTATGTCAATCTATTAGAGTTTGAATGCTGGGAGGTGACGGTGTTGACCACTGCGCCACCCTGCTGCCCAGAGAGAGGACAGGTTGTAATTCTGTTGTTTGTCAGTTCATACCATCATAAAATACGTGCTGTAGATAAAGCTTTAAATGTGAGTTACTCTAACGTCCAGTTTAATGGTAGTTGTAATAGAGTAGCAGCACCTCAACTGAGTCAGTTTACACATTTGTACGTGCCATTATAATTACTGATAATTTGATACTTTGTTGATTTTGTGTGTTTTAAAACAATATGATCTCTGTTAATTATATATTTAATAGTATCTAAGGTACTGTTTATGAGGAAACATTAAAATAAGTACTGAGAATTAAAATGGTGACATAAGAAACAAATTTTAGTATTGTGACAACCTCACAGGTTTGCCATCGTTTCTGAAACAGATGCCCGTGTGCAGTGCTGTGTGGTTCCAGTTCTGACTGTGACAATAATGTTTAAAGGCAACAAATATTAAAGATGTACTTATTCTGAGGTGATTTTTTGCTGTTCGTATTTTCGTATGTCTAAAATTGATTAACGGAGCCCTGCCATATTTTACTGATAGCACCTTTAATGGAGACATACGTGCAATAAGTGCTGTTATCTAACATATTTAACATTACGGCCTCCTTAAATTAAGAGCAACTCAAATCTATTTAAAGTCGCTATGTGTAGAATTTGAAAATTTGTGGCCTTGGCACTCCCAGGTGGACAGGTCAAAAAAGACAACACACGCTGCTATGCCGGCTTCTTACCACAGAGAGTAGAAAACATCCTTGTGTGAATGAGTGCGTGTACATGTGTGCATAAGGAAAGCAATCCCAGCAGCTCTACGTCTTCACAGACAAACCAAGACAACACTACGAGCTATGACCTCCATGACGAGCACACGGTCTGCCTCCATCACTAACAGACACATACACACACACACACAAACGTACAAGAACACACTGGACGCAACAGCTAATAAACAAGCGGGCGGAGCTTTATCGTGACCGCAGTGCTAACGGTCCTGAAGACTCAGTGTGCCGCTCCCTCACAGACACATCTGATCCATCATGTGAATACACACACCCGCTCACGTACCGTATGTAACCAGCAATCCACTGCAACACAAAATAACAGATGCGTGCGCAAGAGTACATTCCACGCACAACCTGCCACAATTTGTGGCATTTATGTGAAACAGAGACTATTCGAACAATGCCTTTGTTCATTTCATTTCCCAGTTTATAGGTTTACATGTTCAATGCTTCGTTCATAGCGATGGCGTTTCGATTGAATACCAGCTGTGAAACAAGGAACAAGCGGCACGTTATTTTTTCGGTTTCACTGCTCTGCTCTTGCTAACGCTGCTCCCTGGCTTCATTCACTCCCTAGCTCGCTCGACCACCACAGCTCTCGCCCGCTGAGCAGGAGGAAGGGCAACTTTAGATGACATTTATCAGCAAAAAAAACAAACAGAATGAAGCCACAGTCATCCATGGAAGGGCTACCAATGTTTCAGAGACACTTGACACAATGTGTGCTTGAAACTTGGTTTTCAGTGGAGTAATACTTTCTGCAACACAACACCTAGTGCTGCACTAAATCTGTGCATTACTACTTCTACTTAGTTTTGACTAGAATTTTACCCTCAGTGCAGTGCAGGGGTGTGTGTAAGTCTGAAACTCGTATTTCCATTTTAACAACTCATAAAGAGACGGATGCAGAGCTGAATCTGACTTCCATCAGGAAAAGTAAGTCACGTACAATTTCATGAAGCATAGCTTCATCCTCAAAAAGGGAAACACTGTTCCAGTATACGTGGCAGATACTTTGGAATTGTATTTTGTATTACCTTGGTAATAAATACTGACTGATTCAGCGAGTGTGCTGTGAGGTAGGTGTGTGTTAGGACAGAGAAAATGTAGAAAAAAGGGGGCAAACAAATGAATTGATCCAAGAAACCTTTGACGCACCGTAAAAGAACAAAAGTTCTCAGTCTCACTAGACAGACTTGACGAAGCTGTGTTGTCATGCATGCATAACCCGCGATGAGAGCTGACAAGAAAGTGTGCATCATGCACCATGCGCAGAAAAAAAACAAAAAAAAAAAAAAAACAGATGTTTATCATAATGAGTGTGATGGGCTCCAAGCCATCTCTGAAGTCAACTGTAAAACTTCATCTGCTATGGTTTTGAGTGCGAGTATAAATACAATACACACATAGCACCAGTCTGGTCCACCAGATGGGATGAATCAACAGAAGAGTTAAGAGGTTTTCAGAGACCCACGGACTCATGTGTGAATAAGACAGCTGATATCTCAGATGTGTTGCGTAGCCTCAAGCATTACATTCGTGAGCGAGTGTTCAAAGTGTAAAATGGTCAAAGAAGAACAAAACTCATCTGCACCACATAAACTAATACTCACCCCATCTTCCTCCCTGTACGGGTTCAGACGGTTGTATACTGCTTCAATAACATTGCGTCTGCAGGACGAACACAGATACAAAAAAAAAATGTGATTAGGTCTCTTGAGCTATTCAATTCAAATCATCCATAAAAGCAACAACAGAGGGCGTGTGTGTGGTATGATAGGTATGATTCTCACTGCCTCTGCAAGCCAGTCAAGTTTCAGTTTACAGTGCTTCAGATAAGAAGATATCGATATGATACTGCAGCTTGATTCTTCGTGCACATGTTCAACACGAAGATCTCTCTTGCGGAGTCGTGGGATTTGAACACTGGCCAGAAAAGTGTTTTTTGCAGAATATACGACGTTACAATGAAGTTGCCCTTTTCAACTTTCTGAATGTCGTAATTTCATCGTTTTATCCTGTTAGACATCTGTGTAAAATCTTGCCATAACTGCCGTATTGATTGCTGAGTTATGCCCAAAAGCATGTTTTATAACCTTAGCCTTTGATCACCATATTCTAATCAGTTCATTCTTGAGTCCAAGTGTGCATTTGTGCCAGATATAATAAAGTATCCCTTTGAGGGGTGGAGGTCCTTACTTGCTGGCAAGGCCTCCCCCTGGTGGCAGAGTGGGCATGCTGTTGTCGGTGGACAGGTTCCTCATCACTGTTACCAGGTCCGGAAACCCCACCTCCGCTGACCGAGACAGCATCTCTAAAACAACACCAGTCATTGTTGTTAACACAAGTCAGTACTAACCGGCGATAGCCAAGAACAGCTGGGGAGAGACAGGAAAGGGGGGAAAACAGAGGAGCGGGACCAAAAATGTGACAAACGAGGAGAAAGGAAGTGAAGATGGAGAGCGTACAAGTGAATTTGTGGAAACGAGTGTCTGACAAAGAGTGGGAGAGAGAAATGGTGACAGAAAGAGGCCTGCAACTGAGTTGAGAGTGGCATGAGGCCAGGTCAATGTTCAGCCAGAGCATTCCTCTGCCTCTTTCTTTTCTCCTCTTTCTATTCCCCCTTTCTTTCGTTCTATCTTCCAGTATTAGACAGTATCGGGAGCCAAATATTTACTCTGCTTCACCCAAACCAAATTTTTTGCATTACCCTAAAATGTGAAATCATTTGAGCTCACCCTGGAGTGTCTAACCAAACTTTAATTTGTGTTGTTACCTGCATTAAATGGTGTCTTCCAAATACTGGACACAGGTGTTTCCATTCTTTGGATCAGGACAAATCAGGTAGAAAGATTCACTTTGCGCACTCTCAGAGTTTAAGAATACATTCCATCTTTGACCAGCCTTGATGTTATATGAACTAACAGCGGCCAGGAGAGGGAGGTTGCATAACCAACAAAGACTAGAAAAGCTGCTTGTGTTCATCAGAGGGCCTCGTGCATCATGAGGAAAAAAAAAAAAAAGACGGGATGAAATGAGGAAAAAAGTACAGAAAGAAAGACAAGAGGGGAGCGGGGATTCCTTCCAAACGAGTGTTTGTACGAGGGACGAGAGAGAAAGATGCGTTTAGTGAGGGAGAGGGAGGAGAGGAGCGAACGGGGAATAAAGAGGGAATGATGCCTGCTGAAATGGAAAAGGAGGTCATGATGGTGTCATTCCTCTGCTGTGAGCCGGAGTTAACTTGGCTGGAGGTTAGACAATAGAGTGGCAGTGTCAGTGGAGGGAACATGCAGACGGATATAATACACAGTTTCCACTGGAGAAGGAAAAACTACACCTTTTTTTAAAACAACAGTATTAATGGATGTCACCAATTATAAACAACATAAACATGCAGCTGTCAACCTATTTAAAATGAAGTGAAATCTGACATTTAAGAATGAAATAAAAACAAAAAAATCAGAGTACTCAGAAAGTAAACAATTATACGGCACAATTTTTAATATTTAACGCACTATATTGCACATTTCTCCGCCCGTCCGCTCTCACCTTCCACTTGAGACTCCAGATAATTGTTGAGTTCAGCGTCTTTCCTCACAGCTTCCTCTGACACTTTGGGAGCGTTGGGCAAACACACTAACACGACACTCATGTTATCCCGGCTCCCCTAAGATGGATGTGAGGAGAGAGGAATGAAGAAAGGGCAGGTAAGAGAAGGAGGTATTGTGCAGCGCTAAACTCCAGACTCTAAAGTCTAAACTGCCCAAACATAATATGTTTTTTCCTTATTTCTTATTTGGAGGACCATTGCCTTATTAGCCTGAGCCATTTAAGCTGTTACAAATAGTTCTGTTAAGATAAAAATGTCTCTTTAGAACAGAAATTGTAGATCTATGTACATGTTTTTAGTTCCCTTTGGAGCAGGGAATTCATATGGCCTCTTGGTGAAACAATAATTTTACAAACTAACTGTGATTCTGCCAGATTCCACTCATTTCAATCTTGGTTATCTGACCAAAAAGTCATGCTCACAAACAAATGTGTACACACCTTGTGCAGGCAGGTGTCCACCACTTCATTGCAGACTCTCTCCAGGTCATCAGACACCTCGAGCCTAGATTTCACAAACTCACACAGCTCCTCATTGGACATGACATCCCAGATACCATCACACGCCAGGATCACAAACTGATCCTGTTCCGGGGCCCGTACCATCTCAAACACTGCTGGTTCGGGGCTAACCAGCTGCTCTGTGGGGCCCTTCCCTTCCACACACTTGTAATCGTAGTCCCCCAGGGCCCTCGATACAGCCAGTGACCCATTAACCCTCTGAATCATCACCGAGCCGCCAGCATTCTGGATGCGCTCTCTCTCGCGTGGGTTGCAAGGCTTGTGGTCAAGCGTAGAGAAGCACACGTGTGAATTGCGGTACAGAACAGCTCGAGAATCACCACAGTTAATGAAGAAGAAATGGTCGGGTGACAGGAGGATTCCCACTGCTGTGGAGCCACTACGGTCCATGCCATTTCGAAGGTCGCAGAAGGTGCGCATGTGCTCATCAATTCTCAGGAAGCCTGTCCGGATACCAGCTTTCACCGCCTCCACCGTCAGAGGAACCGGTGCAGGAGGCTCAGTGGTGGAGCTCTCTGAACCAGCCTGGGATCCTTGTGTCCCTCCTGCCTCAAAGCTAGCGCCGATTATGTGTTCCAGAAGATGCTTGGAGCAGTAGTTGGCAACTCTCGAGCCGGCGTGGCCGTCGTACACGGCGAAAAAGGACCAGTCAGTCATACCAGGAGCAGGGAGCCCCAACACAGCTGTGTGAGCATCCTCCATCTCCACCCGCCAGCCCTGCATGGAGCTCAGCCCATAGCGCAGGCCGTTTCCCTCACCGTGTAAGTTGTGCTTCTCGGTCTTGGGCTTGTCCAGGAATGCACCCATGGCTCTGCCCTAGAGAGACCCACTGCTAGCTGTGGGAGACGATAAAAAGGGACAGACACAAGACAAAAGAAAAAGAAAGACTTGTAGTCAACAGTTTGGTCCCTTCAGGTCTGCAATATTTTGACACAATACTCGAATGAACATCTGGTTTGGTAGTTTGGTAGATTTCAGGACATCTTTTACGACTTCGCTGACTGTATTTTCAGCTACACAACAGCTGTGCTCATATCCCACAATACATACGAAATACGGACTTTACGGACAGAATTATTAAAGTAAAGCAAGAAAAGACACAAATAACTCTACCCAAAATGACATGACTTTACATTTATTTTCTAAGATGTACTCCTTGTTCACAATTTGCACCCAGGCCTGTGTGTGTGTGGATCATTGTGGGACAACTGTTGATGGCGACGATATTAACATTAATTATGGCTTCGTTAAATTCAGATGTACCAGTAGTAGAGCCCTTGATATTGGGCACGTTGGCTCGACTGCATTGCTCCTACGGTGAATGTTAACTTCTGACTTCCCGATCCGACCGCTCACCTGAGAACGGCAGGTGCGTAACAAATAACCGTTCACTGCAACCGTTAAACTGAAAGGAGCGGCAAGAGATGCGATTAAACAAAATGAAAGCATCCATCTTTGTGGATATTAAAGCCAGAGGAGCAGTCATATTAATCATCCAGGTAAAATATAAAGATGTTCTTACACAACTAACATATTAAAACAAGCAGAATATGGTACCACAAACGATACTTTGAGTGCTCTCTTGCAGCCAATCCCGATGTAAATATTCTCTCAAATATACCTAAAAATGCACACACTGTCCTCCAAACAGATACTACCTGTGAGGCTAATAAAGTGAATTGAACTGAAATAAGATAGCTTTATGAGTCAGTTACATCATTTAATAGCATATATTTCCAAAAATTCTCAAAATTATAGAGGCTAACAAATACAGATTGCAGATCTCAACGGACTCCCTGAAAATGGACCCACAGATTTGTTTATTCATTTTTTTTTAGGAGACTGTGGAAGGCTTGGACTGCTGGAGCTTTTAAGCACGTATCTGGTTTTTTTTCCTTTAGCTGTTTACTCAATAGGCCTGAAAGAACAATTCAACCAAACAGTGATCGTTGCTCATCATATCTAGAAATAGCACGGCCACTTTGGTTTATGCTTTAATAGACTGGGGAGCAGGTTTAAAAAGCTTCTTTGGCCAGCCAGAAGTGGCTACTGAGAGCATTAACAAACTCAAGAGGAAGTGTTATCTGTCCATAACTGCACCTGCATTAGCTTAATGAACAGCAGCATCAAGCTGCTTGATAGGAGAGAAATATCCAGCCGACATTAATTGGTTACATAATGTGAGAACATGAACTTAGACATAATTATTGATTGTCACACTACTTAATAGCCTCTCAGCCTTGGAAATGGCACTCTTATATTGCACCTTAATTCATGAAAATATCAATAAATGGTACTTAGAAAGAAGTTGCAAGGTTCGGGTCTTTCGAGGTAAACGTGATTAAGACTAAAGGTTACATTTCTACAAATGTCAGCCATTGACAGTATAAAGAATGGACAGCATATGCGTGACGTCGCCCACGGGTTTGTGAAGAGCCGTTTTGAAGCTCAAAATATTTGCTGCTGGACGCTGCTATGTTGGCAGTTCTGCCTCTTACTCTTCCCCGGCTGCTCTATAACTCAGCAAAGACGTGGACCATCGGTGGACCTTAGACAGGCTGAACGGCATCTGGGTGCTCAAACAGGCCACCCGTAACACCACCCACCTGTCAATCAAAGCAGCCGTGCTGTTAATTATGCTTAACTTTACCAGGCTGTAAACGTGTTCATTTCTGCTGTGTAATATGGGGGCTTATGGAGACTGACTTCTTCTGTAGCCAGCCTCAAGTGGCCGTTCATTTATTGGCAGTAGCGATCCAAAAACCAAAAGTAGTTCTGGCAGTATTGATCATGGTTATTTTGTATCAAAGAGTGGATCGTCAGGTTTGCCTGACTTCCAGTCTCCCATCGGATAAGACAGGTGTGTTTTGTTTTGCTTATCAGTCAGCAAACACACACGTACGCACTTGGCCATACACACACACACACACACACCACTGAACTTATCATCGAGGACCTGCGCAGCAGCCGCATACACACTGTACTGAGACAAGCGGCCTTTAATTTCAAGGCTCGTTGTCATCACATTAAGACACATTAAGACAAAAAAAACCCCCAAAAAAACATAAATGCATAACTTGCGCTGATGTAAGCACTGAGAACCCCACTGCATGATGTCACCCAGTCTGATGTCTCCATGGTTACACAGCTTGGAGTGGCAGCTGAGTGGTTGCCTTAGCAACAGAAGCAGTAGGTGTTGGTGGTTGCAGCTTGCGACAAGAGGGCTGCACAGCCGTACCACTGCGTGTGTCTGCCTACATGCAGCCGTTCATGTGATGTAAGATGTATGACGTCTTAGGTTTAGGTTACTCACAACTCTCACACACACACACACACACACAACTGTTTCTCTCACGTCGCCCACGGCAGGATCAAGTCAGAGTTAAAAGCTGGCCCAAAGACAGGCACACAGGTCTCACAGACTTCAGACGAGCAGTGCAGCTTTAACAAGCTAACTCGATTTAACAGTCAGCTGCTGATGGGATCCACGCAGGGCCAGATTAGCCTGTCAAACACAGACCACAGATTTCACACAGCACTGAACTACCGCTCACATAACGACTCTCTCTCTCTCTCTCCAGACTCTCGTTTGGCGACATACAGAGCACAGGACGTGATATCGCAGCTTACATCTTCATTTGAAGTACTCAATTCTGTGGGGAAATGTACCAAACGAGCAACGAATTAACGCAATATGATCAGAAGACTATTAGTCAACACGATACCTTGTGAACGGGCTTACAGGTACAGGTGCAACCGAGGGAAACGCATTCATGACTCGCAGAAAACCTGAGATTGCCAGAAGGGGATATTGATGGCAGATAAAAGGCCCTCCTGCTTCATCCTGAAAGTATAGTTGGTGCAGTAGTCAAAGGTTTGTTCATTTCAGGGTACAGTGGCGAGTGCAGCTATGGCATTAAACACAACTTGTGCAGCGCTGTGTCTAAAAATCACCCAGTAAGTGCAATGTGTCTGTCTGAAGGTGTGTGGAGACTTTTTATACAGAAATGATCCCACAATTCAGTGCAATAAGTAGTGGGAAAATCTATAGACCGTCAAGAGCCACCTACCACGATGCACTGCAGTCAGAAACTGGACTGCCAGATGAAAGGAACGGCATGAGTAGTGTCTGAATGCTGTTTTTCACTCTAAATCGTCCACTACAAGAAATTCCCCGTGTAGCTGACCAATGGCGAATAAGTGATTGATTATAGACACAGCCCAGGTACAAACCAGCCCAACTGGCCTTCCTTAAACTGGGAGGAAACATACATTTCAATCCAAAGTGAAGGTTTTAGGGCTGAAACAGATCATCATTTTCATTTTCATAGATAAATGGAATGATTGTTTGGTGTATAAAATTTCAGAAAATAATGAAAAATGTCTTTAAATGTCTTGTTTTTACAGTCCAAATAACATTATTCAGGTTAATATGATATAAAACAGAGAAAAGCAGGAAATATCCATCATTTCTGCCATTTTTGAATGAAAGATTCAAATGATTAATCAATCAAAACAGTTGTTGGCAATAATTTTACTGTGGATTGACTAATCTAAGCGATTTTGGGGTTTGCCAGTAATTCTGAGATTTATATCATAAACCAATGCGTGATAGTTTACCGCAAGAATGCAGACGTGAGGTTTTAAAGATAAAAACTGAAGAAGTAAACTACTGTGATTCGATCAGCAGTCAATGAGGAGAGCTTCATGAGAACCTCGGCGCTAAAACAAATCAGAAAAATCAATACACCTATGCCGTGTAAATGTACAGAAGAGCTGCAGCGTACGTGCTACTCTTTAAGTCCGGGTTTTGACTCACTTCCTCTTTGCAGTTATCTCTGGTTGAAAAAGCTAACGCTGAGTGCATGGGGTAGATCTTAGAATGATCAATTTCCACTAATGCGCTTATATTGCCATTTAGGCAGGGGATCATCTTTCTGCTGATTAAGTACAGGAGCCGTTCTAGGTCATGTGGGGATCGGGGAAGGGGTTATTCCAGGACTACGTGTATTACAATCAGTGTACACGTTCATATGAAAAACACACCATGTCCATACATACGACCTGCACTGCCATGCCTGCTATGATCAGGGTTTAGTGTTGAATAGAAAAGATTCAGGGCTTAAGCCCCGTAGGCCCGTCCCTGGCGCCACCTATGATTAAGTATCCATTAGCCAGATACGGTAACAAACTCCAGATTGGTGTAACGCACTGCCCTCAGTTGTTAAAGTTAAATCTGTAACTCAAGCAGAATCAGTTTTCTCCCCTCAATACCAGTTTTTACAAATTGGAGAGATGGAACAAACAGGCTGGGGATATCACAGATCCTCCTCTTTGATGACTCATCACTGAAGTCGCATCAGAAGCGGTCAATTTCCCAGAACAAGTGCTCTTTGAAGAGACATCTTCAGTCATCTTCAGTGCAGCGGCGTCAGGTAAGCTGGGGCTGTTACTTGACCAGACAGGAGTCTATCAGACTACAGCCAAAGGAGGAGGAAAGTAAACGTGTCAGGATATACTGAACTATGAGCAGGCTCTCTGCAACAGGAAGAGCATGTGTACTTGTATATACTTGCTCTCTTTTACCAGGAACCTGGCCTGTCTTCAATTTGACACCCAGGCCTCAAAAAGTTGAGAAACAGTGCGACGCGGTGAAAAGCGAGGCAGAGGGATAAATGACTTTTTACTGCATGGGTTCAATATTTTCCATGTAGTGATTGGTTCAAAAGTAAATTCTTGAAGGACATACTGCATCAACATGTGCAATGTGTTTTCATACAACTAACAGACAGTAAAATGTATCCAGATGGTTGACCTGATCCAGTCTTGGCCACAAGACAGTCAATATGTGCTTTTCTTAATTACAAATATAACTTTGGGACGTGAAGTGAAACAAATGAAAGTTAGAAAGGCTACAAAAGGTACATTACATAAGGTGTCATGTGCATATTCAGATTTCATGCTCCGGTATCATTTGGGACATCAGCTTACACGGGCAGTATGTACATGCTGGCTAATTCTAAAATAGAAAACAGTGTAATCAGCAAATGAATCTGCAACTCGGTCTTTTTCTGTTCAGACACACATGCACAGTTTGTCCGTCTCCACCTCTTTGGCACTTGACAAATGCATCTTTGAGCAAATTCCAAGTCTGCCGGTCAACGCCGTATCCGGGCGTACATCTGCGCGCGAAGTGACTCAAACGATCCAGGAGCACAGATAAATAAATGCCTCTGGACAAGGGCACGGCAGACTCACGGCAGTCGTAGGTTAAAACAGCAACGGCTAGTGCAGGATTTCACATCGAGGTGCCAACACAAACATGCCACTGGTGATGCTGCCATTTCTGGAACACACTGTCACACAAACACGGCCAAACACACAGCCATATATACACACCAACAAGCCAATAAAACTACCCACAACAAGGCAATAAAACAAGCCCATTCAAGTAGTGGTGTACAGAATGGGAATACAAAACCTGGAGGGACTTTTTTTTTTTAAATAACAAGAGACTATTTAGATTGACAGTGAATAACATGACGTTTAATCCATGATTAGGCTACACCACGTGAGTCACACATCACAAGCATCAAATATATATATAATACATAAACGAAACCAAGTAGGTATTTAATTACAGTGCTAATATGTTATTATATCATTCTCTATTTAAATCACTTCAATCCATTATTAACTGCCAGATTGATGCTAATGACACATTTGAACGTTGTCCAGTAAAATACAGGATAACAACAACAAAAGCCGGGCATCTTAAATATCTAGCAGCCCGATAATATCATATATAATCACCATGGAGATATATATATATGTATATATAACTATACTTTTGTCGTTATGATCCATAAAACAACGTTAGCTACGAGTCAGCTGTCCCCTAACTGAAAATGAGGCCACTTGTGTTGCTAACTAACCAGCTAGCGAAGTTCACAGTTGTCAAAATGTTGCCTAGCCAGCGTTAGGTACTAGATTTTACTTACTTTGTAGGAACTATCTCTATCAGTCCTCCTTCTTGTGTGGTTTTCAGTGGCAGGCTTGTTATGATGAGGCTTATCTCTCGTTTAATGTTGGCCACTTTCGTTTCTCGGCCCCTGGCTCGGCAGCTAGCTGATTACAGGCTAGCCAGCATTTCACGCGATCAGTTCTCCTTTCAGCATGTCTCTGCACCGGAATAAGGCTTTTATGTACATGTTTGGCACCGTAAACCCGGGGAGCACCAAGTCGATAACCGCTACGAAGGCTGTCGGTTGAAAACGATGTGTCTATGACTTGAATAAGTAAGCTAATTTTGGCTAAAGCTAGATGTATGAGGCAGATGACGTTCTTTTTCAACATGCAGTGTGCGGGAGAGGCGACCCTCCCCTTCTCTCCTGTGATTGGACAAACGCTGATTCGATGCTGAGCTGTGATTGGTCAATCACCGAGTCAATCACTGCTCTCCTCTGACATAATGTAAACACTACAGATTTCTAGGCTTAGACAGACTTTATCGCAGAGGTCTTCAACCTTTCGCACCCCTTGGATGAGACAAGAGACAAAAAGAACAGAGACCCCCACATGTGTCACATTATAAGCCTGGCTTATAATAACTTTTATATTTACTTTATTCACCTTATATCTCACTTTATTAACCTATTTATATGCTGGGTTATTAACCTTTATGTGTTTATGATTGATAAAACATTCAGGCGTAATGGAATCATTTATAAATAATATATAAATGGCAATAGTGTTTAGCACTTTAATGCATATTAATGCTTGCAGTTTACTCGTTATCATTTTATTATATTTTCTAATTCTCACAAATTATTTTGGTAAAAATTGTTATTAATTATTATGACAATTATTATGGCGGACCCTCTGCAGTACCTCTGCGGAGTTCATAGGGGTCCAGGGGACCCCTGGTTTATTGTCATTCAACTGTACATTCACAATATATGTTTGAGCAAAATTTCATTGCATAAAATAAAATGTAAAAAGAAGCAGAAACAGAATAAAATTGTGATCTTTTCAATGAAATGTAGCAATAGAGTAACAATTATCAGTGCAATAGAGTTTGAAGCCATCCAATTGCACTGCTTGCTACTCCATCCATCCATTATCTGTAACCTTTTATCATCATCAGGGTCACGGTGGGGCTAGCCTCAGCTGACTTTGGGTGGGAGGTGGAGTACACCCTGGACAAGTCACCAGCTTATTGCAGGGCACATATAGAGGCAAATAACCATCCACACTCACATTCCCACCTACAGGCAGTTCAGAGATTCCTCCAAGTACCACTGAGGGAGTGGACATTTGTGAGAAGATGATTGGATATAATGCATAGCAACATAGCAAAGATTGCAAGGAATCCACTGCAATCATAAAAACTATTTCCTGCTCATGTATCTCTTTAGTTACATGATAGATGGATTCACATGTTCGTTAAGCTAACTAATTTGATTTTGAGTTGGTTTGCTGTCCTACACGTGGTACCCCAGGTAACCAGACTGGCACGAAATGGTCAAATGCATCCATGCTATCTATAAATGGTAACTTTGGAAACATACCAAAGAAATAGCAGTTTTCTGCAGGCAAAGATCCAATTTCACTCTCTGATACTTAAAGGAAAACAACAATAGCTTTTTTTCATCAGCAACTAAAGTTTCCATATGCCTTTGGAGCCGACATTAACCATCTACTGCTCTCTACCATCTGCCAACCGCAGTATTTCTACTGCTTTAACCTACCTAAATAATTCAAAAGAATACTTTCATGTTTCATATGAAGTATTGCAATACTTAATGCAAAATTCAGTGACTGCAAGAGAACATAACTTCTCTGTCTTATGTCGGCAGAGGGGTTATTAAGACAGATCTATCGCAGTGGGATTACTTTGTTTTGATTTCACATGAAGGTACATGTAAAAAACAGTCAAACCATTCATTTTAATGGCCCTCCATTGTATATAGTGTGCTGAGCATGATGTCACCATGTGGGCGCCTTTAGGTCTGTGTTTTTATAAATAGTTCTGAACACTTAAAGCATACCATCAATAATGTATGTAATCATTTAGTAAGAATGTAATAAACTTCATACTGGCACCAACAGTTCCGCCTGTAGGTTAGA
The DNA here is from genome assembly GCA_014281875.1 of Nibea albiflora. Lineage (NCBI taxonomy): Eukaryota > Metazoa > Chordata > Actinopteri > Sciaenidae > Nibea > Nibea albiflora. The sequence goes on from CM024797.1 coordinate 7,279,751, forward strand.
TTACATTTTGGAGCAACATAAGTCATTCATTATGAGGAAAGCTGGCTTTGAAAGTAATCCTTGCTGTACTGTGTCATACATACTGTACTATAACATGCCCCCCCCCCCCATAAATGTGACATTATTTTGAAATGGGACACACATGACACCTTGATGGTGTGAAGCAGAAAAGAAGGGCCACCCTTACCACCCTTAATTAAATCCACCACTTTCATAGATAGTCAATAGTAGACTATGATTCTTTACAAAACATCAAAGCATTTATGTTGCCGGTGCTGTCATGAGTCATATCCATATTCCTAAAACAATTTAACCATGGTTCTTGGTAGAATTTAAAGCTGTCTGACAGTTCAAATTAGAGTCACATGCTTAAACCACTGTCTAAAATTTGTTCATGTAGGTAAGTATTATACAAAAGATTGTACAAGCTTTATTACCTTAAAGGAAGCCGAAAGCTGCAATGGATATGTTTCCTGTAATATAGTAAATGGATCTACCTATCACGGCATCAGGGTCAGTATCTGCAGGGAGATTTTTTGTCACTGCTAAAACTGTGTATTGCATGTATCAATTACTCCAAGTGATCACATAACGATGCTGTAATTGGCTGTAGACTGAGAAAGAATGCTTCCGGCAAATTTCCTTCCAGCTGTTCGATGTTTTAAAACTCAGCACAGTAGACTAGGCTGCCCAGCAGTATATCATATGGTGTATTATTATAATGCCCTTAAATTATCACTAATAAGGAGATATTTTAATGTAATTCTAAAATTATGAGAATAATTGAGAATTGCATTGGTGGTGTAAAAGGATCTTTTGGATGCTACAGTGTTACGAGATTCTACACAACAGTACTGTGTGCTTTATGACACCAACATGCAGCAACTGAACTGAAGAGAGACAAAAGTAGCTTGCAGACCAAATTGATGTGTCCCCCCCGGGCCACAGCCAGACTATATCATATACAATGTACTGCTATATATTTCTTACATCTCTCTGTGCTATGTAAACTTCACCTAGGAGTAAGTGCTCAAGCATTGCCCAACCTCAGTCCCAGGAGACATAATGTAACTACTTCTCTACCGAATGATTGTAGAGTGCAAAATTTATCACAGTAAGAGAATGATACCGTTCAGGAATATGACTACAGCTTATGAAATCCAAGTCTGTTGTTTTAATAAAAATTCTAGCTGAATTTTTAAACATGCTCTCCGCCTGTGGATCACTTCATATTCTTCTTCTTCAGCTGCTAAGGAGGCACAGACCTTTGTTTAACTCTTTTGCTGACGTGAGTAACTTTTTAACAGCAATTTAAAAAGGCCATGTCTGTATTGCAAAATACGTACGTCTGCTTTTAAAGGACCAGGACTAAATCCCTATTTTGCACACTGGACCTTTAATATTGTTTCTAGCTATTGACAGAATTGCATTTCCATGCATATTAATGCGTTCAGTATGATATTCATTTACTGATGGGTTAACAACTCCTGCACCAGCCACTTGTTCATTTAGCCACCTAGACAATATAAATATGAGGTTATACACACACACACACACACACACACACACACACGCTTTATGTTAGAAAGAGACCTTCAGCTACAATGTTGAAATCAGCTGTTTAATATATATGAAAGAGAGAGAGAGAGCTTTATCTGTCATTATGTTTCTCTATAGATCAACACAAGTTAGAAAACACTGAGGTAAGTGCCTTCACTGCTTTCACTGTGCTTATACGAAATCACCCCCATGTCTGATCCCGCTGCGGAGTGCAGCAATCACGCCTTTCCTTGCTCTGCACCCTTCAAACACAAGAGCACTTGAAAAGCTGATTTCCTGCTCCTCAGAGGGAGCAGGTTTCTTTTGTCAACTGAGGAGCCAGGTCAAAACAATAATTGTTGGCAAATCATGCCTGGAAATATACAACGCTCATTTGATTTACATGTCATTTTCATAAGTCTGCTCTCCAAACCTCCTCAGTGGCTCACGGTGTTACATTAAGCCTTTATCCAGTGTTTATGAGGGCAAATCAATTTCATTTCCTGGGTATAATGTATGGAGCATTTGTGCTTGTGTGTGCGAGAGAGAGAGGGACAGAGAGAGAGAGGGGAAGAGAATATACAACACAAAAGCACACTTACACATTCATATTAATGCATGTTATATGAGGGGGGCAAGCTGCTCCCCCTGCTTAATGGGATTAAAGTCATTAACCAACTGTTTACTAAACGGGAGAGGACCTCTCTCCCTCTTGCTTTATCTCCAACTCTCTCTCTTTGTCTCACGCTCTCTCTCTCTCCTCCTCACTCTCTAGCACTTCTGTCCCTCCTTCTCTCTCCCTGTCTCTGATCCCTAATCAGCAAGGCGGCCTAGAAGTGCCTTGGGGCTGAATACGAATGAGCACAGCTGCCCAGTCCGGATTACTATTACACACAGGCTTGTGCTCGATGTACAAATTCACACACACACACACGGACACATATGTGCATGCACATGCAAAGAAAACAGCTCATGTAAACACACTTGGCTGTCTGTGGACACATTTCATTCACATGCATGCCCAACACTTGCTGACACATGTATTTTCCAAACATATGTCATACTATGAATATATCTCACACATGCGTGCACCGAAGAGAGAGTCACACACAGGCCGTTCTGATCACATGCCTGCATGTGACGTCCGGCAGAAGACATATGCCGGGATGCTACTTTTAGTGTGTCACAGGAACATGTGTGTACATGGCTTGAATATTAGTGTTGAGGAGGCGGGGGCGGAGGGGTGTGTGTGGGGCCGCCATATGTTGCTGATCGTCAGCAAGTGACACTGAAGGACCCGCTCTACTTTGAAAAAAGGGATGAGATATATGTGAGCATGGTGGAAGTTGGTAAACGGCACTGGAGTGTTGAAGCAGTAACAGTCACCGGCTTTGCATGCTCAGTGTCACTGTGTTTTCATGTAATTCACAGATATTTTCATTTTTATCTTATTTATTTACTCTTGTAGGCCACTAAGTCATATTTTTAGTCTCGTCTTCATACTCTTGATTCTTAATTTAGAGCTTAAGTTGTCACTGGCCACTGAGCAGCTCCACTATAGTCAGACTGACTTCTTTACCCAGATTTATCCTGCCAGGCTGGAAGTTGAACCGATAACCTTCCAGTCACAAGTCTGCTTCACTCACAGTGGCCTAAAGATCTATGAGGATACAGTATCCCGTACAGTGCAATAAGGGATTTAAGTGTAACTACAGTACTGTTATAATGCCCAGCTGTACAAAGGTTGCCCTGAGTTGTTAAAGTAGAGCCCTGTTTGAGTACACCCACTGTGCTGGGTCAGAGATGAATGGCTGCTGTGGATGAGTAGTATCACACCGTCATCTAGTGGGAGAGAGAGGTACTGCTGCTAAATACAGAGGAGCGACAGGGATGGAGTACGGGGGGAAATAGGATGGAGAGGAAGATGGTAATTTCTTGTTTGCGAAATTGATGCACTCAAGACGTTTATTCAGAAGCAGACTTTTCTGTGAATCCACTGCTGAATGTGTGTGCAGTCACTTTGCTCAACTAGAGGCTCAGGTACTTTACTTTATGTTACATGTTCTGTAATTGTGCATGTGGTTAGTATAAATCATTCTTTTTCTCCCTCTCTGCATTGCGCTGGCTTCCAAATGGTTCGTTTTGACATTATAGTCATGAAATCAGCACATCTAGAAAAATATAAAGAATTCTCTTCGAGGTTCTGAAGGCAATTTGGCCAGTGCACAGCACCCAGCGACAACAACAACCCGAATGGCTACTGAAATGGCAATAAACGGATTGATTTACTGAGTGAGCTGTATGCCAAGGTGACCCAGGGAACTCTGGGTATACATGCAATCTTCGTTTTCTCCCTGAGATCTCTTGGTGATCTCTCTTTGACTGATATTGGGAGAAGAGTTCAGCTGGAAGAAATCGTTTAACAAAGCAAGGACGGTCTTCTCCATGAGCAGGCAGGGAGAAGGCCACCTCCTCTGTTTCTACATCTAGCTCATCTTCATAGTCTGTCCCAACTCTTTCTGCTTCTGTATTTCTTCTTGGCCCTGAGGTTTTTGTGTCACGTCGATCTCACCCGAGGGAACACACCAAAGTGGATTTGTTCTGGCTTTATTGTAAAATGCTCTTGAGATGGAGGTTCAAGGAAACAGGTGGAAGAAGATACATGAAGCGGACGGGTATTGAGGTGGTGACGTCAGACTGGGGGAACAGAGCTCAGGGGAAATCTTTTGTTGTTTTCTTTCATCGTTGTAGATGTGTCATCTCTACGCCTCATGTCAGGAAGCATTCACTCCACTGAAATGTCTTTTCTCTGTAAAATCTCCCTCTCTTTGCCATCTCTGATGCAGATGCTGTCTGATAACTTCACTGGAGCTGGGAAAGAATTAGAAATCAGTTCAGCAGCAATAACTCAAATAGAGTTCAACGCGTAGAAGTTATTGTATTTGGCTGCATGTTTGTATACACAGATGTTGGAGATCTTTATTTTTTTTCAGAAATCTGTCCTACAAAGCTCAGCAGTGAGATAGCTGTCAAGTAAATCAACTTGACCTCACTCTGCTACAGCATCCTACTGAGAGAACATCTCTCTGTATTACTGTGTAATATACTGTACAGCATGATGTCACCTTAGGGAACCTATGCTAAAATGAATGTAAAGAAAAAAAACAACCTTCGAGGTGCGACTTTGCGGCGATAAAATGCAAAGTGAAAAAGAAGCTTAATGGAAAAGGAGCGACTTAAAGCTCCCTCTGTTTGGCCTTGTGGAGGAGAAAGTAGAAAGTAGATGATGTGCTGAGGTCTGTGCTAAGCACGGTGTGAGCATCACAAGTAAACAAGACACTAATGGGCTCACTAACAAACCAGCCAAACGTGAGTTTTTCTTAATTAAAGTTTCAAATTCCACCAGTCTGACCCACATATTATGTGTCGTATTGTGTGTGTGTGTGTGTGTAGTACTGTGAGATCCTAGCTTGCCCTACCACAGAATGGGCACATGTTCATTATTGATGATGACATTAAAATATGCACAAGGACAAAATAGGTAATGGTGTAGAGGGTTTGGGGTGATAATGCCATGTGTATATATGTGTCTCTGCGTGTGACACGATACAGTTTGTATATATAACATTTATGTAGCTATACAGTCAATTACATGCTGGTTGCTAATTCAGGCATTTCAATATGATATGATATATTAAGTAATTCAGTGCTAACATTCAGCAGCTGAACGCTCCCTATCATTTACTTCAACCGTATATGTGGACATATGTAACTTTTTGTCTTAATCTCAGTGTAAATTTGCATTCAAGTGTGTGTGTGTGTGTGTGTGTGTGTTGTGGTGTCGGCCCATTGCAGTGTGATCTAACAGCAGCTGACAGGCAGGTTTGAGGCCTCTCTCTAGGGTCCTCAGTGTGTGTTTGTGTGTGTGTGTGTGTTTCCTGCTCTAGTGGTGTGTGCTAATTGGAAGCTCAGCAGGACAGGCAGCAGGTCCTCTGTAGTGCCCATGTGTTTATGCAGAAGCATACACATTCGCTCTCGCCCGCTCTATGTCTCTCTCTCTCTCTCTCACACACACAACACACACACATACACACAGAGACACACATAGCTCAACAGCAGTCTGGTCCGTTAGCCTTTCTACATTTAACATGAGTCCAGTCTGCAGCCTCTTCACTTATTCATCCATCTCCGCCTCCTCCCTCAGCCACCTCTCGCCTGCACTAACCTGAAACGACAGCTGTGCTGTGGCCGATGGAGACCTGCCCGCCTCCCCTGTCTCACCGGACATCAGAAACATAGACACACACACACACACACACCGCCAAGTAGCTGTGCAGGCATTTCCCGATAGAAGAGAAGAGAAGAGAAGAGAAGAGAAGAGAAGAGAAGAGAAGAGAAGAGAAGAGAAGAGAAGAGAAGAGAAGAGAAGAGAAGAGAAGAGTGTGGGATCAATGGTGTCCAAGAGAAGGGGGTGATATTGTGTGTGTGCGTGGGGGGATCGATGGTGGACCCAGTGGTGTGTGAATGTGTTATTTACCTGAGCAGGCTGGGGACAGAAGAGATGAGACATTCACCTTCTCTTGAGAAATCCCACACACACACATAGAGCAGACACAAACACACGTGAATTAACGCAAGCACACATACACATTCTTACACTTACACATGAAGATAAAAGAGCTGAAAAGTGAGAGCGGGGGTGATATTTGGCTCACGTGGCTCTTTGCTCCAATCCCGACACAACACATAAACAAACAGTGTCTATGAGATGGTATTGTTGACATATGAAAACTCCGCTTTGCAGGACAGGCATGAATAATGAACACTTTACTGATCCTTGAGGGACCTCCTCTCTTCACTTGACCTCTGTCAACAGATGTTACAGAGCAGGGTCAGCATCCTTGGAGCAGGCAGGGTTTCGGCACCTCAGATGCATCAGATGTTTGGTTATGAAACGGATCTTCCTGCCGTCCCTCGTGAAAAGGGAATGACGAGCTTCTGGCGCTTCACTGTGTGGGCTTCAGTTAAAACATGTAATTGCTAAATGAAGCCCTTTTCAGGTACTTGACAGAGCAATGTGTGTCTCAAATATTGCAAAATCTGTAAAAAATCATTGAAAATAAAGATTTTGGTACTTTCTCACATGACTCCATGTATGTGTGTGTGTGTGTGTGTGTGTGTGTGTTTTGGGGGTTGGATGTCAGTTTCTTTACAGCATGTCTGACAGCCAGCATATGATCCTGAGATAGCGTGACAGCTGCCTTCACACCCCTCTCACCGTACACACACGCACGCCAACACACACAAATACGTGCGCATGCACGGCCAGTGACAGCTTTGCCACCCTGTGACAGACCTGCCGCATTCACCTGCAGCCAACAGGCCCAGGGATAGAGAGGTGGAAGAGGGCTGAGGGTAAGATGGACGTTGGGATTAAGAGTGTGACTGGAGGCTAGACAGGAGACAGATACAGGGACGGACAAGACACCAAAGGGCTGGTGGATGGATGGATGGATGGATGGATGGATGGATGGATGGATGGATGGATGGATGGATGGATGGATGGATGGATGAATGGGGGGGGTATGTAGGGTTGAGGCAGAAGAGGATACTGCTGCTGAATCACAAAGCTGCAACTTAGCAACATTGTATGTGCTCAATGAGCAACAGCATACAGGCAATAAGTTGCCACACAGAGGCCTGACATCATGACTGCTTCAATACAAAACTATTTCCTTTCACGTCTTTCATCAGTTGTTCTTCTCCCGCATCGCCCCAGGCCAATTTCTGCAGGCAAACCCACCCCCACCCCTGGGGGAACGCAGACCCACAAACTGCAATAACTGGAAGTGTGGTAGCCGTTGTAGAGGCGCCTTCATCGGAGCGCAATGGCAGGCAGCGTCCCCCTCAGTGCTCCCTAATGTGACGAGACATGCCTGACATTCCACACCGCATAAATCAAAAGAGAGCTCTGGACTTCATACATATGGGCTCACGCAAATATATGTGAGGCACACACACACACACACGCACGCACATGCATACAACAAGGGTTACGGAGACAACGAGAGGAAAACAATCAGTGCTAGAGTTGAGGCAGATGTCAGATGTATGAGTTCTTGTCCCCATTAGTTTGCTCTGTATCATTTTGTTGACCGTTTCCTGCGTACCAAATTATCATGGTTGAGAGGGCCTGTGCCTCCTCCGATGACGACGTCGGGCATGCTGTTGACACAAGCGTTGGGTTATTCATCTACATGCTTGTTTGTTTGCGTCTCGCTGTCCTCCTCCATTCACTCCATCCTCCAGAGTTGGCACGGTGACAATTTGTGGAATATAAAACGCAATCGGATTTGATTTGCGGACAGGCGTGAGAAAGTGAAGTCAACAACAGGCTCGTGCAAGGTGAAAATCAACACACCGAGGAGGAAGAAAAAAATACAAGCCAGGGCTCCTTGCGCTGAAAAGCTGTGAAGAAAATGTCTGAAAGAGGAGATTAGAGAAGGGAAAGGTTTCAAAGATGTGTTTTTTTCTTAAAAACGGTGAAAAGAAAGCTTCCATAACACTTCAGCCTGAAATAAACCTGCACTACAGTAAAGTATTCTCACTTGCCAGCAGAGTTAACACTAAAAATGCTGCAAAAGGCTCTTTTCAGCAAAACATACCTGGAAACACAGACCAGTCATATTTTTATGCTGAGACATTGTACCAACATTTCTATACATTTAAGCCTTTGATGCACGAGTATGCGCCAGAGAGATGTAAATTAATCTATTCAGACATTAGCAGGTGCTTAAAATGCTGTAGACGTCTGTGATGCTTTGACTTTAACAAAGGCTAGAAATACTAAAACTACACACACACACACACATAGAGAGAGAGAACCCCGTGCTGTGCTTGAGGGCAGGCTCACCGTAGGCCTTTTCCCAAAGCAGAGGTGATGTGTCCTGGTCCACTAATGTCACCAACGCAGCCAGGGTCGGAGTGCTGTCAAACACGCTAACACACAACCTTTTCCAGCTAGCGCTAACACAGTAGGAGTGTGCGATCACGTGCTTCCCCAAAATGCCAAGCGCTTTTTTTGTTGCCTTACCTTGCCTATAAGGTGTACATGCACGTGCAACATGCAAGAGGTATTTGTGCGTTTGGTGTGTGTGCGAAATTTGACAAGCATCATGAGGATGTAAATGTGGTTTTATGACACGGTGCAGTCGAACAACAAAGTCACATCAAATCAGAGCCAGAGTTTGGTTTGTCCTTTTTGGGCTACTGTAGAAACATGTTAGTGCAAATGTAAAGAGGCCTGTGCTCTAACATAGTAAACATAGTAAACATTGCCTGCATGTTATCATGCTGGCATTAACAGTACTGTGACTAAATTTAGCACTGCAGCACATACTCAAACAGTAAATACAGGCTACAGTACATACTTTACTGTCATTAGGTGGTTTTATTATATGAAAGTAGCAAATGTAGCAAATCCCAACTTTATTTATAGTATACAACATAAACAGGCTCACCTTTAGACGGTGACCTCCACCTTTGTTCCTCAGCTGTAGTGTGCTGCATACAGAGTAGCAGATTGGGATATACATTTTGATAAACATATTATGCTAAACATGCCACGAATATGTGTCAAGTTTCATCTGTCAGGCTGGAACACGCACGCACACACACACAGTAAATGGTAAATGGGGTTAGAACACACATCAGACACTCGGAGATAACATGCTGTGAGGCATGTAGGTGTTGAAGCATGAAGGGGTTTCCCTGTTAATATGGATATAATGATGTGACTGTATCTCATCGTTACTGAGTGAGAGTGTATCTGTGCATGTGCGCTGCCCGATCACAGGAACAGTTGTTTTGTTGATCTGCCAGACAATTCCTCATGACTCACACCTCAGGAAAGAGAAAGTTAAAGATAGATAGAGGTAACAAGAGATAGATAGAGGTTGATAAACAAGAAGAGACAACAGCTAGCGTGTTGTTTTGACTGCGATGAGAGGGAAGTGAAGCCGACAGTGAGCTGGCCTAAATTCACGTAGCTTTATGTGTGCGGGGAAAGAGGGAGAGAGAGACAGCCCTGTGTCTATCTAATTATTCATCCACACACAGAGACAGCGTGTGTAATGTTGTTAGGTGGGTTTGTGTGTGTACATATGCTGGGGAAACTGTGCATGATGCATAATTTACATCAGTGATTCCCAACTCCAGCGGAGACTTCAGTTAGAAAACACCTGAATACTAGGCTGCGTGTTAGAAGGGAAAATGTGCGACTAGAGAAATTTAGTTAGATAACAAAAAAGCATGGTTGAAAAGCAATGACTGAATAGTTTAAATAGGATGAATGGTTAAAATAGCTAATGGATAAAGTTAAAACAACTAGATGCACATGGGGAAATGCTCAGTTTTAAATACTTAGCAAAATAGTAACAGATAAATAGAAACTGCTAGCGTTAAATTCACCGGATAAATGTTTTGAAAAAGTAAGGTAAAAGTCTTGGATTCACGGTTGAAATACAGCTGGTCATGAAGAAATGATTAAAAATAAAGAAAAGTCGTAAATGGTTGAAAAAAGGCTGAAATGAAAATGGTTGAAATGTACGTAGTGTTAAAATCGCCAGTTTCAGATCAATTCAAATGAATTGATTTGAAACATGACAGGCGGTATTGATGAAAGGGTATTTGAGTTCAACTGACTGGGCTGTGCCTCAGATTGTGTGTGTGTGCACGCACGTGTGTGTGTGTACACGGTTGAGTGTACATGAAGGTCCAGATGTGACAATGTCAGTCACTTTTTTTTCCAAGGTGACATACTTGGTAACATTTTCACTTTGAGGCTCTAAAAGTGATTTTAATCTCCATCAAATGTCCCAAAAGAGACACACACACACACCCACACACACCCCCCCCACACACACACACACATATCACAGCACAGTTGTCTCTGGCATTTCAGTGATTTAGAGCGTCATCCCTGTTTGCCACTAGCTTGAAACCGTGATCTTCACATATATGACACCTCAGCTCAACAGGGTCCATACACACACACACACACACACACACACACACACACACACGCACACTGAAGGGATGTCTCTGCTCTGCCTCTCCCGCTGTCACATTCTCACTTCCTGATTTAGACAGACAGAGACCAATCCTTTGGGACACAGACACACTTCTCCCTTTCGCTCCCTCACTCCTTCCTCCATTCCTCCCCTTTTCGTGATCTGCTGCTCCCTCTCGCGGGGATGGAGGGAGGCGGGGCCGGAGGTTAGACAGATGGAGACGGGTGATACACCGATACACAGTCGGTCTCAGGTTTGCTCCTGTGGGAATGGTGTGATGGAGAAGAGGAGAGAGAAGTAGAGTGAATGTTTTTTTTCTGTCATGAGAAGACGGAGAGAGGTTGGACATGTTACACAAAAATAGGAAAAACAAAACATATAGATTGGGAATCATATTTACTCTGTGCACTAATACCCCCTAAATTCAGGCTGACATACTTAGTATGCTTAGAAACTTTTGGATCTCCACTAGAATATAACATTTCTAAAAAGTGTTGTGGGTTTGAACAATGTTTGGCTGCACAGCATGAGTTTGAAATCACTGTCTGCTGCTTGTTGAGGGTGTTTGAATGTCATCCACATGTTTTTTTTTTTTTTGTCATTGCGAGCACTATTCCCAACGGCTTTTTACTTGTTCCACAACCTGCTATTGTGAAATCTCTGCAAGGTTTAGCCCCGTCTGAAATAACAAAACCCTTTCCTCAAAAAACACAAAATACTGTCCACAAAACCCAAACGGCAGACACTTGTACACACATGTAGACTGAAACATACCTCTTTTTTCAAGAATGATGTCCTTATATCCTTTTTTCCTATATTCAGTCTTTATTTTTTAATAATTCATGTTCTTTATATTGTCATTTTATTTTGCTGCTTTCTGAAATTTAAGTGTTACATATTTAATACTGTTTACACATATTACTACTATAATTTTAAAATTAATGTCTTTCAAATGAAATCTTATTGTATATTTATTAAAACTTTATTTAGTGAAGAAAGCCTCACTAAGATAATAACCAATAACAATGAGTTACAGGGCAAACAGTATAAAATAGATGACACAATACATGTCACAAATCTGAAAAAATAAAATAAAATTTCTTATAGAGTCAGATAAAATATTTCATCCTAAAAAACTAGCACATTAAAACAACCCAAGAAGTTTCTAAAATATCAAATGTTAGAAGAGCTATTATTATGATTATCACAATAACACTCCATTAAAACAAATACAAGAGGGAGAGGTAGGGAGGGAGAAAGAAAGATGAACTAGTGTGTGACTGACAGAATAAGCACAAAAAAGCTACTCAGAAAAGCAGAAAAAAAAAAGTCTGGAGCTGCAGAAATAACAGCACTTGAGATCATTGTTGGAGAAAAAAAAATAGTAGTACATGAAATAACTGGTGTAGACTACTGTGATACACTGGACCCTCCATTTCCTCACTGCGTTAAGAGAGACGGAGGCAGAGATAGTTGACTTCTGGAGTGCTGAGGGGTTTCTGCTTGTTTCTACTGTCACTGCCGTCAACATCCGCTTTAGGTCAGCGAAGAGGCTACCGCTCCATCTACCTGTGTTTTAGCACATCACATGCCGCACTGCACTCAACACACACTCGAGAAGAGTCCGCTGTTTGAAGCAGATCAAGGAGCCGCACAGGAAGCAGGGATTTGTTTATATGGATTGAGTGAGCTGGCAAAGGTTGTCAAGTAAAGGAAGGAAGACAAGGAGAAGGAAAGAGGAGGAGGAGGTCTGTGAAACCTTCTGGTGAAGAGGTGAAATTAATAGGTAAATAATAGATCCTGGAGATGAATTATTGAAGGAGTACATTGATGCTTTCATGCCAGGGAGCTGATCTTACATTCCTGGGTTCATTCATGAAAAAACGTAAATGGAAGGAAGAGGGTGTTGTTGCTATGTCAGGTTTCAGTTGCTGCTTCCCCCACCACAAGACTCACACATCACCACATTCATTGGCACATTATTCTCACACTATCCTCTTACAGCAGCTTCTTATTTATGCAATTTGATTGCATTTTCTGTTCTTTGCTAAGGCATGGCACTGTGTGAAGGGATTTTTATATTATGATATCTTCTCAAAGTTAACATCTATTTGTCTTAATTTACTAATCACAGGACATGTTGCACTGGTGAGGACAAAGAGTTCAAGTTTGATTTGTTTGATACGCGCAAAAGTCAGTGAGTCAATCTGGAACACTTGCTTCTGGCGGCTCAGACAAACACACACACACACACACACACACACACACACACACACACACACACACACACACACACACACACACACACACACACACACACACACGGTCTTGTCTCCTTTTTTGTGTGCCCTATAATGTCAGATCCGTTTGAGCTGACAGGTGACAGAGCAGCCTACATCAACACAGGTCTACTGTCTTTTACTGCAGACAAACACACACACACACACACACACGCACACACACACACACACACACACACACACACACACACACACACACACACACACACACACACACACACCCTGCTGCTGTGCACAGTACACAGCTCCAGATATGCCACCGCTGAAGATGCCCAAAAGGCAGAGCCTATGTTTTTACATTTTCTTGTACACCATAAATTCAAATTTTAAGTCTCAAATTTGTCATCATCCCTGCAATTATTACGGTAAGACCTACACATGCACTAACAGTCCTGGACATGTGTTTGTGTGTATGGGTGTGGTTAATAGTCGATATATATTATGCTATATGTGTTTTATGATAGGCAAAACTGAACAATTAATAATGTTAGATTTACCATGCAAGGCTATAAATGTAGATTTTTATAGCTTTAATTCATGAAGAAATTAAAGCTGGTTAATTGGAGACACTAAATTGGCCGTAGGTGTGAATGTGAGCGTGAGTTGTTTGTCCAGCCCTGTGATGAACTGGCAACTTGTTCAGCTAGGACAGGCTCCAGTCCCCTGCAACCCTGAAAAGGATAAGCAGTCATTGGAAATGAATGAAATGATATAGCTGGCATCCCAGTAGTCATGTCTGTATTTATACTGTCAGCTAAAAGCAAAAAAAAAGATACCAAACCTGCACCTAGACTCATTCAAAGAGGACAGAGCGCTTTTGCAGGCCTTCAACCTGCATGAGATTCTGTGTTACTACACATCAACAGTCTGTAAGTAAGCTTGTGGATTCAGTGTTGGTTGTACTAACATGTCACAGGACATGCCATGGAAGAATAAAGGAAACGTGAGGAGGCAGCAGCCTACCCAGGACTGCTGGCACGGCAGCCAGGGGCGGGGCCAAGACAGCATGGCACACGTCGACCTCAGACCCCCCTCCTCCTCCCCTTTGCCCCACTGGGCTCTGACAGGCGGCACGGGAACCCCTTCGGCCCAGTGAGGGGTGGACAGCCATCTGACAACTCCCCACCTGCATGACCTTTACCATGCTTGACCCCCTGCAGGAGACAATCACCTCATAGCAAACAGCCCCATGGGAGATGTAGACACACAGCGCAGCCAGCATGCCACACAAACAGACAGACAGACATGATGCACACACAGATTGACAGAAAGTTAGATGGAGGGACTGTGACATGCATACATGCTTGTGATGAGTCATTCAAACCTGGCAACAAAGGGGCTCTGTCCTAAAAAGATCTAAGGATAAGCTCAGTTTTGAATCAGCCACCTTGAATTGGACATAACTTGTAGGGCCTCGTAGAACAAATACTGTATTATAGATTTGTTCAGTCAGTTGTTAAGCAGTTCACATAGAGCTTGTGCTCTCAGCAATGGTGGTAGACTCTAGATAGACTTGCAAAAAAATAGGTTGTCTTATTTTCACCTAGATTAGAGTGGTCTGTAGATTATTAGGCAGATTACTTAATTTCAAATTCAACAGGTAAGTCTGCAGAAAAGTGGTCTAAAAATCAGAGAACATCACATCACGATATCAAGAAATTTATTTTTGTCATTCCCATTACCTCATTTTCAACAAAATATTGCAGTGTTAACAGCATTTGCATGATAATTTGCTATATTTTTGGCCTGGATTTTTATGGAGATTAAATTAAAATATGTATTTATTTTTTCAAAACTTTATTAATCACGTTATACACATGAAAGTATTCATTTGATCAGTTGGCACGGAGGTCAGGGGGGGTACGATGCCTTGCTCAAGGGCACATCGGCCGAGGAGAGGCCAATTTTTGTCATAATAACAGTTTTCACCAAAGTAATGTCCAAAAACACACAGCTCTTTAACAACCAAACTTTTTAAAATATGTTAATAGGGTGAAATAAAAGTTAAATTGAGTAAATATAAAAGTTATCATAGGCCAGGCTTCAAATGTGACACATTTTAATATATTAATTACATGTGAGATCATCGTTGTCCACGCGGAGACTCCTGACTTAGCACAGAAACAACTGCCACCACAAACTATAAGCGTACATCTCTTATTTAACGAGTTCTTGCATTGCATGTGTGTATTTGTAGTACAAAGAGTACAAACTACTGGAGCGGGACGCCAGTAGCGTGCGTCGCTGCGTCACGCATAACGTCATCAAAGCGCGACACGGCGGCATGGCGGATGTGATAGTTACACATTTAAATCATCCCAACATCAGTTTGTTTGTTTAGTTTCTCAGTTTTCAGATCAACCGCTAATGGATCCATTCATTAGACGGAGACTTCCTCCGTCTGTGAGGACTCTTCTGACAGACATCGGTCCAAAGGAGGAGTGGACCGACACGGAGCCCGACACGGTGACCAGAGACGGGATACTGCTCCCGTCCAGAGGAGCTGCTGGACAGGAGGGGTTACTCAAGCCGGCAGAGACACACGAGCAGGAGGAGGCTAAAGGGAGTAGAGTCTGCATGCTGTGTAAATGTAAGCCCTCTTGTTACACCTGCCCTCGGTGTAACCTGCATTACTGTGGCTTGGCTTGCTACCAGAGCCCGGATCACTCCGCATGCTCCGAGGAGTTTTACAAGGAGTCTGTCCTGCAGGAGCTGAAGGACATGGGGAAGACCGAGAGCGAGGGGAGGAGGAAGATGCAGGAGGTTCTCGTGGGGCTCAGGCAAAAGGCGGAAAGGACAGATGGAGGGATGGAGAGCTTGTTAAAAGAGGCGGGTGTCGTGTCGGATGACATGGACGAGGAGGAAGGAGAGGCGACTGACAAGGTGCAGATCGTGGAGCTCCTGTCGAGGTTAGCAGAGCTTCAGCAGTCTGGAGAAGGGAGTGCAGCAGAGATTGAGGCTATTTTGACAAAACTGGAAGAGCTCGGAGGAGGCGAGCTGCTGTCTGAAGGCACAGAAGAGGACGCTGAATGTGCAGGAGGGACGCCGGACTTGGCTGATCGTCTCTCCGGGCTGGATATTGACAAACTCTCAGAAGAGGAGCTGTGGGATCTTCTCGACAGCAAAGAGAAGGAGACGTTTGTGAGTCTGGTGAAGGGTGGAGCTCTTGGCGGGCTGGTTCCCCTGTGGAAGCCGTGGTGGGAGGAGCACGAGGACGGAGGAAGAGCACTGGTGGAGGTGCTTGAGGAGGAAGTGAGCAGACTGAAAAGTGAAAGTTCAGCAACGGCAGGTGAACTGGGAGTTGGCAATCAAGTCTCTCAAGAAATGGTTCAGAATCAGGATGAGTCAGCTACAAAGTTGAAGAAGATTAAAGGAGGAAAAAGAAAGGAAACAAGCAAGGGCAAGGGAAGCTCAACAGTCGCCGGTGTCCCTCCAGTTTCTGCAAAAATTCCCAAATTGAGCTCCTTGTGTGCAAATCCATCTCCCCTGATATGCTACGGTTTGGTCAATGCACTTTATGGCTACACCTTCACCCTGTGCCTGTTAAACAATGACACTGAGTCACTGATGTTTGAGTTCTGTGACATGGTTCTCGCTCTGTCTGAGGCACTCAACTCAAACAGGGTGTTCAACTCCGTCCAAGAGGCTTTGGACGGCGGAGAAACTCACATTTCGAGTGGAGGTCACCTCGACAAGGAGGATCCTCTCGCCCCGGCCAGGGCAGTGGAAGCTGTGGCTCACATCCTGACCGGCAGAGACAGGAGGGATGCAGCAGGATACTGCCTGGCAGCCTTGAGCCAGCTTCGCTCTGTGCTCTCCCAGGGCCAGAACAGGCCCTGTCGAAAGAGGGAGAAGAAGGCACAAAGAGGCAGCAGTACTTCCTGGCAAGCAAGAAGTGCGAATTCTTCCAAGCCTGGGTGTTGGACAATGCACACAGGATTCGTATGCTAGCTATTGAGCTGTGGAATGAGCACGGTAAAAGAGAGTGTGATAGGAGCAGCATGGAGAAAGCAAAGACTGTGGTTGAGGAGAACCTGAAGAAAGGGAAGAGCAAGTTAATTGAAGAACTGAGTTCATGATTTCTTCCCGAGCACACTGATGTTTGTAAAAGTTTGATATGTAATAAAAATATATAAAACCCTCAAATTATCTTCTCACTGTGAAATGCAACCAAATGAAGGTCCTTACAGCCTGTTCTTAATACTTTATACTGTTTAATAGAAAGTTTAATTGTATTATCGCCTAACATAAACACAGTTGCAACCACAAAACTATGAGCATGCATCTCTTTTTGAATGATTTCTTGCATTACATATAGGAATGCAACAGCTAGAGTGCAAGATTACTATAAGCAAGAACAGTAAACGAAATATAAATTCAGAAATTGACAAATAGCATTATTGTAGCTGTGTGCTCGTGAAGGCATTTAAATTATCGTTGCAGCTGGTGGTGTGGTCTTTAAGATGCAGTGATGTAATTTAAGATGTGTAATATTATTTACAGAGACGCAACAATTCGCACCGGACAGTAAAACTGTCCTTTTAACAGGCAGAAACCTCAAGCAGAAAAATAACTTTATGGAGAGTGTCTTATTGTTAATCATAACTTATCACAGTCAGTATAATATAATATAATATAATATAATATAATATAATACAACACAACACAACACAACACAACACAACACAATATATTATATTATAATATAACATAATATAATATAATATAATATAATATAATATAATATAATATAATATAGTAAACCTCTGTCGCTCGCGCTGTCGTAACTCTCGCGAGACTTACTTTGACCGGTCACGTGGTGCGGATGCCCTTCTAGTCTGCGACAGAAAACATGGCAGCGCTCTTGAGATCAGCGCGGTTACTCAAATTCTCTCCTTCGGGCTCGCTCCAGATCACCGGGACCAAAAGAACCGGACCGGCACTCAGCCGGCTGTTCAGTGGAGCTCTCAGCGCCAGCAGCAGGACCGGAGTTTGTCCCCGACAGATCCGCCTCTCTTCGGAAAATGCGTCCAGGTATCCACGTTAGCCGGCGTAGCTGTGATCCACGCGTGACGCATGTCATTGTCGGTGTCATTGAGGCTCAGTGACAGCCAGACACGCACGCATGTACTCAAACTAACATGACCTGCGGTGTTAAATATAATATGTCCACACGCGTGTCGGCATATGCGTTAACAGCGTGCGCGCTCCGAGCCAGAGGCCCGTCACTGGAGAGCGTCCACGTTTCCATGCTGACAGCTGATTCAGATCAACTATTGTCACATTAGAGATCTAACATGTTGTTGTGACGCACTAGAGAAGCTCTGACCTTTTAGCTGATGTTATATTATGATGGTGGGCAGTCATCTGCTGGTGCCTTTTGCTCTCAAGGTCAAAACTACAGTGAGCCCTTGAGCATGCCTTTGAGCATCCAGAGTGTGTGTGTGTGTGTGTGTGTGTGTGTGTGTGTGTGTGTGGTACTGCTTATTCGACATGTGAACCATGTTTCTTCAAAAAGATTAAGTCTGGGCCAACTGGACTGTTTGTAGACCACTGGGCGGATCTACAAACAAATCCAGCTGTCCCAGATTCAACCTTTTTGAAGAAAGGTGTCCTGGATGTTTTCCCGTCTGTCCACCCGTGACCTTATTTGTTCGCCGTCCTGTCTCCCCTTCCTCCATCTCCGTCCCAGTCGTGTGTGGCCACATGCAGCGGGGTGTGTTCGTACCTATGCTGTGGTCACGGAGCAGAAGGACGAGACCAGCAATCCGGTGAGAATCAAGCAGGTGCAGGAGTTTGACTGGGCGCTGGCCAAGCTGGACAGCTCTGTGAGGAGAACCGGTCGCATCACCAAGACCCTGTTGCTCCGTATCTTCCACGATATCTCCAGGACAGGTAGGCAAAGAGGAGCAGCAATCGCGGTGAAGATGAAGGCCTGTGCTGTTGAACTCGCCTCACCGTGCTGCGCTTCTGCTCTTCTCTGTTTGCAGGTTACCCCAGCGGAAACCAGGCCTTGTTGCTGCTGCGTAGCTGCGGGTCCCTGCTGCCAGAGGTGCCCGTGGGGGAACGCTCCGAGCTGGCCCGCCATGTGTGGGAGAAGCTGCAGGAGTTGGGTAAGAGGAGGCGACAACCTAGCTGTCTTTATTATTTGTTGAAAGTCACATGATTCGTCAGAGTTACTGCTAGTGCTAATGTTTTTGCAGAGGAATCACTGTATGTTACGATGTTATAGATTTACACATTGTCCTCCTCAGGTGCCCAGTATGATGTGAGCCACTACAACGCCTTGCTGAAGGTTTACCTGCAGAATGAGTTCAAGTTCTCCCCCATGGACTTTCTGGCCAAGATGGAAGCGGCTAAGATCCAGCCCAACAGGGTAAGCACTGCAGTGCGGGGTAGATCTCTGTTTGAACCGTCGGCCACGTCGGTGCCAATGGAAGAGAAGCACTGAGAGTTTGGATGATGTCTACTACTAGTTTATTGTTATGCAAACTTCCCTTTTCAAATAGTGTCTCATCTGACTGATCCACAGGTCACCTACCAGAGACTCATAGCAGCTTACTGCCAAAATGGAGACATCGAGGGAGCCAGGTGAGCAAGCCGGCAACAAAGTTCATGTTTTATGTGAAGCTGTCAAGACGTCAGTGACCTCCGTTTAACTTTCTTCCTCCGCTCTCTTCTCAGCACCATTTTGGGTTGCATGAAGAGCAAAGATTTACCCATCACCGAGGCTGTTTTCAACTCCCTGGTGACAGGCCATGCTCGGGCAGGGTGAGCGCTTGCTGCTTTAGTTCTCACAGCATGCTGTCTTTAATAGCACGTAATAATAATAATAATAATAATAATAATAATAATAATAATAATAATAAGTCATAGTTCAATCAGATCACTTAAACCAGCTGTCATCTGTGCAGGGACATCGAGAGTGCGAAGAACATCCTGACTGTGATGCGGGGAGCAGGAATTGAGCCGGGTCCTGACACTTATGTGTCGCTGCTCAACGCCTACGCTGAGAAGGGAGACATGGACAGTCTGAAAAAGGTGTGTGTGTGTTTATTCAGTTGGTTGTCAAGACACGTGTTTGTTTGTGTCTAATGAATGGTTACCTTATTAATTCCTCGCTCTTTCCTTCCTCTCTTTGTCAGACTCTGGAGACAGCAGAGGGTGAAGACTGCAGTCTGATGGACAGGGACCTCATGCAGATCATCTTCACCCTGGCCAAGGCTGGACACCAGCAGCACGTCCCAGAACTGTCTGAGCGATTGAGGCACGAGAGGGGTTACATTCCAGGTACATGTGCACACACACACACACACGCCTAATGTAGTCAATGTATTGAAACTGTATTTTCTTGTTTGTCAGGTAACATTTGCGATATTTGTTCCAGAACCAGATGTCTGTAATAAACATCTAACGAATGAGCTGTTTTTTGTAATCATCTCGACAGTGTTGAGGAAAATCAGTGTTTGTTGTTCTCCTTGTAGATGCCATGAACTTGTGTCTGAGCCTCATCACCCACGGTCTGGAGGACACGGCTTTTCACATCCTGAAGACTTTCCCCACACTGCAGTCTGAAGACACAAGCTCCGACTCCCCAAACCTGGGCAACTTCTTCCTCAGACACTGCGTCAACATGAACACAGTACGTAGATACACCGGTTTCATTGCAGATACACGTTCACAAACTGCATTCCTGCAGTATTTCAAAGATGTAACATACTTACGGTGTATGTCCAGTATTAGTTTGGATGTTTTTAATGTAAATTTTGATTTATTTGTGTGTGTGTGTGCACTACAGCCGCTGGAGAAGATGGGCGCCTATTGCAAAGAGCTCCTGGAGTCAAATCTGCATGTCACGCCGCTCCATTTCACTTTGTTCTGTGCTCTGGAGGCCAAGAAGACCGGTACGGCGCATTTCATCTACTCGCATTCACTATTTCTATACACACACACACACTCATCTGTGTGATTTCTGTGAACTGCAACTACGATGAAAATGCATTCAAATGAGTTATTTCAATTTTATTTTTGCAGATCATGTCTTTACAGCTGATGAAGCTGTTGAAGGAGCAGGGATTACCTGTAAGAACGCACTACTTTTGGCCCATACTTATTCTGTATTTGAAAGACAAGAACACAGCTGGTACGTACACACACACACACACACACACACACACACACACACACACACACACACACAACATGCACAGATTTAAAATTTATATCTAGGCTTAATGTGCTAATATCCACAATACCACTTTCTTTCGGTCGTTGGGACTTTCTTTAGATGTTGGCATTCCTTCAGCCCAGTGGTTCTCAAACTTTTTCGGTCATTCCCCGCCTTGGACAGGGGGGAATTTTCAAGGCCCACCTCCCCCCATCGCCCCAACACAATGCTAAAAAAATACGCCAAGCTTAGGGGGGGTGATCAGTCTAATAAGCAGCAATACACAAACACACACGCATAGGCATGAAAAGGAAAATTTCCTCCCGTTGGGTGCCCCCCACCTGTCACGTCTCTATTCCCCACCTGTGTAAAACTCCTGAGCTGTCATATATAAATATTCCCACAAATTTCCCAAGTGGAGTCTAAAGAAACCGAACCAAACCATAAAACATTTATTATTTATCCAGGCTTTGAATAATTACTTCATATGTGCATCTATATACGTCTGTGTTCACTTTAAGAAAGCTGCTTTACAGAGACCATTGCATCTTGAAATTGAACATGGTGAACTGTCGTGAGAAGCTTGTAGTCGGATGCTAAAGCCACTCGAGCCTCATGTGGACAATTTCATGTGAATGTGAGAACCTAATGGGTGCTATAGAGCTGCGGGACGGGGAGAAACGTACCGTAACGTACGAGCTGTTTGTTCATCCAATCTGAAATGGAGAGGGTTTTTGTGATCAGCACGATAGTCACAGTTTATGAGCATGTGTGTTATTTTTGCGGCATAGAGGGGATTATGACTTTCTCAGTCCTCTGTAGCAGAAAGAGCTTTTAAAGGAGTGTTTCCCTCAAATATTAATGCCCCACAGAGTGGTCCAACTGGGACAGATTTCACTGGGCCGGGGCAGTCAAGGGCAAAGAGGTCTGATCCCTGCGTGAGAGAGAGTTAGAGCCGGAAGAGATGAAACACACACACGCATGCACACTTACTCACAAACGCACACATACAGGTCTCTCTGGAGAGCTCTAGGAATAGATTGGAAAAGTTTAGAAGCGGACCTCCCCATGCTAGAAACTCTGACTTTAAGAAAGTGCGCTCAGACATGAATGTCATAGGTCTTATTTCTCTTCTAGGTCTCCAATTTATGGCCTCTTAAAAGCTCCTGGGTGTTTTTTGACTAATTAAGTGTGTTTAATCTTACTGAGTGAAGCTACAGGCTAAACAAGCGTCATAATAATAAATGTAGATTACAGTTAAAATAATAATTATAGAGACAGATTATCTGCTAATGTGCGGTCAACAAACTGTGTCATCTTAGAAAAATTTCCATTTCCAACAATAAACCTTGTACTTACAGCCTTTCCTGCACAAACTGTAGCAGCTGACACTGTATCAACGGTGCTAAAAGAAGAAAGTGGTGCACCGCAGATAAGGATGCTTGGTTTGCCGACCTTTGCCCCATGGCAGAGGGGGCACCTAAGATTCCTTGTTAGGTACACTGGGGTGGGACTCGGTAGCCTGGAGCATTTTCTTTGCGCATGCAAACACACATACATGGATGCACATGAAGGCCCGAGGCTAAGAGGTCAGAGGTCTTTTTCGCTCTAGCGGGTGTCTTTATCGAACCAAACTTCAGTTTCTCAGCTCTGCTCTTCATCGAAATCTTTCCCTTTTTTCATGTTCAACCCACTTGGTCGCTCATGATAACTGAATGGCTGTTTTTACACGAGTTGAGTCCCACTTCAGTCTCTACACATTTTAAAATGTACCTACAATATTAACGCTCATTGGGGAAACTGGTATTAATGTCTTAAAGTTTGTCTTCTCTATCTGCTACTTAAGACAGCGTGATGGCTCGGCACACGCCGTTTAGTGGAATATTTCTCTTCCCAATTTCTGTCCGAGGGGAAAGAAATGCTTATTTTCCCCGCCTTGTTTTCGTCAGCGATGAACTCGTGGCGCGGGGGGAATCATCTCAGTGACAGATAGCCGGCATTTGGAGACTTGTCAGAATTCACAACTCATTATGAACGTAACCTGTCTGATGCGTTCAGCAGCGGTTTGGCTTTTAAGTGCTTTATCTATGCTGAGCTCCGGCCCTCTCTTTGGGGTTTTTTAGAGTGATTAATAAATGATGGATTCTCCCCCTGTCAGCTAATTGACAGCATTTGAGCTGGCAGGGAGGAAGAAACTGGTTAGACCAATGTGGCGACGGTGCAGACGGACTTCTCTGCGCGGCCCAGACGGATTCTCTCCGTTCGGATGGCGAGAGGCTTCAGCATGAAGGAGAGGACCAGACACGAGTTTAAACACGGAAAACCACACACAGACTTGACACGTACTGTTACTCAAACTCTCAAACCACAGCATCCATTTAGCTACGAGAGGAAAGAAAGTGGAGGAAGTTCTCTTTCGCCCAAACACTCGCTGGTTTCCGATGGTGTTAGCCTTAACCCTCATGAATGATGCAGCCTCTCCCTCTCCCTCCTGCTCTCTCTCTCTGTGTCTCTCTCATTGGCTACAGGAGGTGTGTGTGCGTCCATTTGTGAGGGCGAGGCGGGCGGGGGTGTTTTGGGGGGCAGCGCAGGTGATGTGACTGATGCGGAGTGACTTGATTTCATGTAAATGCAAGCGCTCTGAGGGAATTCACTTTGGATTACGCGCCCCACTGTGCACGGCCCATGAAATATTAAGCGCCGTGTCACTTTTTGTCCACAGGTGTCACTAGCGGGCAGAGAGGCCACAGTCATAGACTTGGTGGAGAGCGAGTGTGTGTGCGTGTGGGGGGAGGGGTGGGGGTCCCTTTGCCTTTTGATGAGGTGTGGATTTGGCGGGTTTAGCGGAAGCATATGCTGGCCCCTGCTTCCCACCTGCCGCCAGCTAGTCACCGCTTGTCAGTCCTTGCGACGCAGCGCGCTCTTATCACTTCTGACATGGCGGAGCTAGTAAAAGAAAGAGAGGGAGAGAGAGGAAGGGAGCGTTTTGGGTGACGAGAGATGTAAACCCTCCCTCGTTTCGTCTGCTTTTCTTCCGGCCACCCCCTCTCCTCCTCGACCCTGTTTATGTGACCTCATCTTCAACCCTTTCACTTTCTTTAATCCAGCCCTGCCTGTCAAATAGAGTGGGCTGCATTAAAGAGGCGCCACAACAGCAATCTGTAATGCAGCCCTCCATGAACTCTGACCTGAGCTTCAGCGAGAGTTAATTGGTGGATCGAGAGCCAAGCATCACCTTGATTTTAAAATGGAGAGAGTGAGGATGAAATTGTAGCGTTTCACGCCTCCATGAAATGGAAATTCTCTCTTTCAAACGACAAACGTCTGAGTCTACCTTAAGAGGGTCGTAGACACGGAGAGATGGAGAGGTGGATGGTGTTGGAGGAGAGAGAAAAGGAGAAGTGACAGGTACTCGTGTCCAAGGACGGGAGGGGATGACAGCGACCGGTTCGCTCCACTCCTCTTTTCCTCTCGTTCCTCCGCTCCTCACTTCTCATCTGTGACAGTTAACCTGGAGACATGAATCTGATGATGATATCTTGTGACCACTGCCATGCTTAACTCACTACTTTGATACTTTTTGCCCGGATGGTATGTCAAGGGTTTATGCTGACCAACCTGGAGAGGCCTCTACTCTTCTCAGTTCTCCTCTGCGCCGACTCTTTATCTAAATTGTTCGGACAGGGGAGGAAGCAAAAAAAAAAAAAAAAGGGTTACTCATATATGGAGTGAAAAATAAGAGACCTGGAGGGAAAATGGCACAAATATTCTTGACTGATTCTCTTTTTTTTATGTAGTTCTTCACGTTTACGACAGGTTAGCTGAGTTTTAAAGTCTCTTGATTTGAGTCCATATTCTTGGTCTTTGGAGGCAGGATGGATGCCAGTGTCACGTTACCTTCATGTAGCCAGAAACCAGATAGAAGCACTTTGTGCCCCTCTTTCTCTTCACTGTCATTATCAAGTCAGTTCAGGCCACGAAGGCATCGTTCCCGTCTGTCAAGAGATTACCAGGTTATTAAACCCGACACGTAACCTCCTGTAAAATCTCAACGTGTCATTCCTACGTCTTGTCTTCTGTACGGATTAAACAGCGTCGATGATCAGGCTTTAGAGGTAGTTGTGGCTTGATTTTGTTTCCTTTTGGACAGAGTCAGATTAGCTGTTTCTCGTCTATGTTCTGACCTGAGATAACCAGCTGCAGACGGTAGCTTCATATGTAACACACATGTTTAAATCAATGTGGTATGTGTACAGCTTTCCCTCCCCGTAAAAGCTGCACTAGAATAGTACCACTCACAGACATCCTGCTTAGCTAAGGCATGCAGTGACTTTACCATAAGCCTGGAAGTAAAGGGACTGAAAGCTGAGTGAAAATAGTCTGGGGTTCAAGGGGTTAAAAGCTCTTGGTGTTCAGACTTGACTTGCAAAAAAAATACAAAACAACCAAAACTGAAAAGTGCTGATGATCATGAAAGCTCATGGGCGGAAGCCGGAAAGCGTGCGTGAGAGAGAAGGCCGCTTTCTGCATTTATACCCTCCTGCAGCTCTCCATTCACTTGTTTTCTGTCTGTGTGACTCACGGTGAAATAGATGATGGATTATTCAGGATGAAAGCAGGTGCTCCCTCTCTTCTTTCATAAAAAAAAAAAAAAGGCTGTATGAAAGCGATTAAGGGGGGTAAGAATGGACGGGAGGACGGCATCCTCCATTGAGAAGAAAGAGGAAGATCGCCTGTTTGCTTTTTCTTGAAAGCAGGGTAGATGGATAGTGAGAGGGGCAGATGAATGAGTGATATGGATGGCGGGGGGAGGCTGGGCTGGCGGGCGGATGGATGGATGGATGGAGTGGTTCAGGTAGCTTTACCTGGGATAATGCAACCCCAGCCGCAGGTTTTAATGGCGTATAAAAGCCCGGGACTCATCTTTTATTCAGCTAAAGAGAGAGACTGTAGGTGAACACATACGTCCCAGGAGGATGTAGAAATATAGAGCCGTGTGTGTGTGTGTGTGTGTTTGTTTCAGAAACTTAGTGCAGAGTAAATACACACAGCATCTTGAGGTGTGTCAACTCAAGGAAGCACTTTAGGTAGTTTGCTGAAGTCCGCATGGGAACAAGGTGTATCGGTACACTGGATGCAGTCATATAAAGATATATAGCTGCTAAAACTGCATAGCAACACACACACACACACACACACACACACACACACACACACACACACACACACACACACACACACACACACACACGCACACACACACACAGACCTGTGTACTGTATGCCCTCATTTAGGCCCATGTCCTTTGTGGGCACACTCCAAGACATATGCAAAATGCTGCAGTCCCTCCGTATGAGCTCACACACACACTCTCTTGCGGGCACGTTGAGAGTGTGTGAGTGGCTGTTCCATATGCATGTGACTGTTCTGGCCTACCTCCCCGGGGCAGGACCTCGGGGTGATGGCGCAAGAGTCCACTTCAGGCAGAGTGCGTGTTTATGTACACACATCCTCAAGTCCTAGCTAGCCGGGTAGCAACCATTAGCATTTTGTGGACGGAGGCTGTGCCCGGTGAGGGGGAAGTGTGCGAGTGTGTGCGAGTGTGTGACATTTGGATCAAAAACAAAACAAAATGTCAGTTTAAGATTGAAAAAAAAAAAATCAGGAACAAACTTTTGTTTTTTAATTCAATCACATGCTGCACAGTTTGTTGAGCTAGCATTCTCGAGGGCATAAAGATACTGATATAAATGATAACATTATGAAATAAAAATGATTAGTCTGATAATTTAGAAGTCAGTTGCAAGAAAATCAAGCACAAATTAAGATAACTGATTTATAGTTTAAGTAGTTTAAACCTTCTTTGTTCTGTTTTATATCATAAATAAATAAATAAATCATAATAAATGTGAAAAGTGTATATATATCAATAATTTTTGGTCTAGGACTATGTTGAATTCTTGGAGTTTGATGATTCATTTCAAGCATTTGAACAATGTTTTGGTATTTTCTAGACAAAAATTGAAAATGATTTTGGAAAAAAAAAAAAAGATTGATATTGATATTAATGACTTTACGCGTGTGTGTGTTGTAGGTGTGGTTAAGATGTTGAAGAGCATGCAAGAACTCGGAGTGTCCCCTGATCCCGAGACTTTATTGACCTATACCTTCCCTGCCTTCTCCAGCGTGGACGAAGCTCTACAGGCCCTCAAGGTAATCCATAAGTACAGTGTGTGTGTGTGTGTGTAGTGTGTGTGTGTGTGTGTGTGTTCACACGTTGATATAGTTTTTTGCTGACACAAGTGTGATTTGTCTCTGCTCAGGATGCAGGTGTGTCTTTGGAGGCAGGTGGCTTCTTGGCTTCCGAGATTCGTTTGTTGGCGGTCCACGACCTGGCCGAATTCTACGCCCGACGTAAGCAAACACACACACACACACACACACACACACTCTCACACACTTAACATATTCCAAAGAAGCTCTACTGCATCTCGAACACCCATCATCATAAAGATTGCTGCTTTGCCTGCGGGCTAATTGGACCGGCGTTGACACACACATACACACACACACTTACTCCTTGGTGCTCATCAGGCCTTTTAAGAGATTAGCCTGTGCGAATATGTAAAGAGCGAGAAGGAGAGGCGCCTCAACTGGCGCAGGGACGGGATACAGAAGGCTGTTACATAATGGATGATCCTTCCCATTTTCTATCTTTCACCTTGTTTTAATCTCAAACATCCAGCGCTCATTCTCACATACGTTACACTCTTCCTCGTGGAACTCGGTGGCTATTTTCCCCCGTACACGAGGAAGACCGTCAGTGTTTAAACATTTCTAATTTTTCCAAACCTCTGCTGGCTTCACCTTCACAGATGAAAGATTCTCTTGCTGTTTCCTATCATCAGAGATTGAACACTATCTGGCAAATCAAACTTTTTAAACACGTTTTTCACTATTTTATTGCCCCTCATACTCAATCTAAACACAAAATTAGAACAATCAACAATTAAAACAATTCATTACTTTGCTGCCCAAATCTTAATCGTTGTATTTATTGTAAACCACAGCAGTTGTAGCGACAACTATCCATTAAAAAAGGCTGAGTAGGCTCCTAAAAAAAGTCATGCAGCAAGTTTTATGATGTTTATTAAATGAAATAGTAACAACAAACTCAAATTGGCGTAACGTAATGAAATTTAACTAGCTGAAACTCAATGATACAGAATGATAAGTAGTGAAACGGTCAACAGAAAAAATATTGGAGCCTGTCACCCTCTTTGTCTATAAAAATAATAATCTAAACATATAAACAGCTCAAACTACATACACGCATGTTTTGGTTCCTACATCAGTCGTCATCAAGACAGGTTGTTGTCGTCTTCACTCATTATTTGCCTGTCTCCTATTTTCCAGTGTCCGATCCTTCCTTCCCGCCGCTGGATCTCAGTGTTTTCCGCAACAGCCTCACCTATAGCTTCAAAAAGTGAGTCAATAAGAAGCCCGCCTGCTCTTCACGTCTCTGTTTGTTCTCCATCATTTGATATTCCATATTTCTCCATATTTTCCCTCATAACTCCTGACTGGCAGTTTTAGGGAGGCCAGTAGCACTATGGGGGTCAGCGCAGCATATGCTATGACGATGACATGTGCAGCCTATCACACCATCTACAGTGTTTGTGTGGACAGCTGCAGGGAAAAACAACCCATCTCTCTCACACACACACACACACACACACACACACAGGGGTGTACATGGGTGCTTCATGCATATGGAGGCCGTCATTCTTCAGCTTTTACCCCAAAGCACCGTGGGAGATATGTAAATTAGCAGATGCCCACCACTGCCCCTCATACCCAGACCCCCATACTGAGCTCCCTCTCTCTCTCACACACACACACACACGCTCAGTTAGCCGTAGGACTCAGGTCTGACCCGTGGGCTTTTGTTGAAGGGGGTGTTTATGAATATTTACAGTTTAACACTAGACATCGACACAAAAACACTCCGGCCCCTGAGCAAAACCGGAGGTGAGTCAAAGAGAAAAGCGCTGCGTCGTCTGCAGGGAGCCAAGTTATTTCTTCCCTTTAAAAAAAAAAAAAAAAATGGAAAATCTGCCCAACTTTGAACTTTCTGTTCAGTCTTTGTTGTAGCTGATGTGTTAATTAACTCGGCGGATGTTGATAATTTAACTAATTTAATTGATAAAACGAAGAAACGCAATTTATCTTTTTGAGAAATGGTGAGTCTCACCTTTTTTTTTTTTTTTTTAAGGTCTGAAAATCAACAGCGGCATTTCAGTTCTTGGTCGGACAGTTTTAGCTCAAGGACATTCAGAATAATGTAAAAATCAGTAAACACCAATGCACCGATAAAGTTTGATCATAAATGTAGATCACCAGATATTTTTTGTGCATAAATTGGCACGTCGTCCATGTTTTTCATGTCTAAATCCGCTTCCTCTGCCCCATTTGCTTTGCTCTCATTGCACTGTAACGCTCATACACACACCTACACACTCTTCTGACTGCTCGGTTGCCTGACAGGGTCATAATTGGGCTTGTCACTTGGGGGAGTGTGTGTGTGTGTGTGTGTGTGTGTGTGCGCGTGTGCACGAGCGCTGTGTCATTGCAATGCGGAACCTGCCCCTGTCAAAGACAAGGTCAGGGGATAATTTAATCATTAAAGACCTCTTCTTCTCTCTTCTCCTCTCATCTTTCATCTCCTCCTCTCCACCAACTAGCTGACAACGCCAGAAATGTCGCACGTTGTCATCATTTAGCCTCTGTGCGTGTGTGTGTGTGTGTGTGTGTCTTTTGTGGTTTCTCAGGCTTTTGTACTCCCATCTCTCCTCTCTTGTACTGTGGGATGAGAGTGTCAAACTGAAATGTCGCCCTCGCCCTATTGTATTGTACTACACTGTCAATTCAGTAGCTATGGCAACATGACACTGTACTATGTATTATGGTTACTTGATTTAAATCTCAGCTGCTGTCAGACAATTAAGTAATTTGTCTAAACATGTATTTTCATCATTTAAAACGAATAAAATGTGTAAATGACTGGATTTTCGAAATTGGGGAAGTTTAATAGAAATTAATTACATTTTTTAAACTTCCAGCAACATTTCCTGACAAGTACAAGAAATTAACAATGTGTAGAGCACAGTTTGGAGACATTTAGACTTTAGCTTGATCTTTATGAGTGAAAATGAGAGTTTATAGGCGTCCTTTTGGAACAAGCACTAGAGAAGCGTATTAAACACACATAAAGATGTATTAGAAGAGAATAAATCCATGTTTGTGTGTGTGATGCACGTTAGTCGACGCGTTGGAGGAGCCTTGTTGACCCGTTGTGGTGTTGCATGTTGACTGGGTGCTCATGTCTTGTCCTCTACTGCCCCCTGCAGGTCTTCTGACATTGAGAGCATGGTGAAGGTAAGATGTGATTGAGCCCGCATTGGTCTGTGTATCTGTATACTTTATATACGTATGTGTGTGTGTGTGTGTGTGTGTAAGGCAGTAAAGACAAAACTAAATGAAATCAGGCTTTCAGTGAACCTGAATTAGTCACAACATGATCGCAACGACAACCAATTTACTCACCATCTGCTTCATACCGAGTCACATTTAGGAAGAATATACAGTACGACAAATGCCATCTGCTCCATTTTATGCTAATTTCCTTATGGCGCATAAATAAATAAATATTTAGGATGGTTAGCAAAAATAAAAACACACAATTCACTCACACACATTAAAATATTTTCAAAATCTAGAAAGCTGCTACAAAGAAAAGTTTAAACACACACATTAAAAAATAAATAAAGGTTTAGGATTGGGTCGTGTGTCTGAGGCAATTTACCCTCTAACTGTCTGTGTTGATGTTCCTTCTCATACCTGTCTGTCTGTTCTGTGTCTGTGATCTTTGCTCCAGATTACAAAGCTCCTGTACAGCGACGAGCGTTTCTCCAGAGAACGTTCCAAGCCCGCCGGTGAGGAAACATTTATACACAGTGTGTGTGTGTGTGTGTGTGTGGTGTGTATCATCGATCATGTGTCAGTATTCAAACTTGCAGACTACAGTCTCTGTCTAACTATAATTTAGATGACAGAAATGTGCTGTGTGTGTGTGTGTGTGTGTGTTCAGTCTCAGTAGCACAATACGGTTGACCGGCCCACTTCCTGTCTTGAAGCCTTTGTGTGTGTTTATGTCCAGGTGTGTGTATGTGTCAGTGTGTGAGTGAAAGGCCTGCTCTCTCCGTCCGAGGAAATAGAGCCTGGCTGCTGACACAGCGCTGAGTAGTTAAAAGTGTATATATATATGTGTGTGCGTGTGTGTGTGTGTGTCAGCCACCAATGAACCGCGTCTCCGGTCTGGCTGTGTATGTGTGTGGAGCGCTAATGTCGCTCCATGTCAGTGTGTGTGTCACAGAGTCTCCAGCGCTGTGTGTGCTGGTGGGAGCGATGGAGACTGTTATCCATGTCACATCCCATTAGACGACATCTGTGTGTGTGTGTGTGTGTGTGTGTTTGAGAGTTGAAATAGGGGGAAGCTGTCGCTGCCAAGCGTCGCACATTCACTCACACTCCAGCCCAAAAGCAGCCTCTGTCAGCAGAAAAGAAACACACACACACACACCCTGCAGAGGTTACAGAAAAATAATATAAATATGCACACAAATGGGCGAAATGACTGACATGGTGGGAAATGAAATGTATTCCCAGGACAGCTGTTCACTCTTTGTGTGTGTGTGTGTGTGTGTGTGTGTTTCCCTCCCATCCAGAAAAGGGATCCTTCTTCTTGTACAGTCTGATCGACAACATGTCGGAGACGGAGGTGCAGGCACAGGAAGACAAGCTGCGAGAATACTTCAGTCAGCTACGGGCTCAGGTACACACACACACACACACACACACGCTACACACTCTTAAACTAATATACTGTCCAATCCATTCATAAACATCCCATTTTGAAGGAGCTTACACACTCTGATCTGAGATGATTT
Source organism: Nibea albiflora (assembly GCA_014281875.1). Classification (NCBI taxonomy): domain Eukaryota; kingdom Metazoa; phylum Chordata; class Actinopteri; family Sciaenidae; genus Nibea; species Nibea albiflora. Next base: position 7,311,837 of record CM024797.1, read on the forward strand.
GCAGTATGTAATCAGACTGGGATTATTCGCGATACACACACACACACACACACGGCAGAATACACTTAGATGAAGGTTTGAGCAAGGCCATCCAGACGTGTTACGCAAGATGAAATCACACTTTGCTTTGCTTTTGCTAAACTGGCCGTTTGTGGAGTTCAGTGAAACGTTTCTCTGACGTGGAACCCCTGAAAAATCCCCCCAAATAATCAGTAAATCTCAGCTGATTCTGACAGACATCTGCAGAAATCATCATCATAAAATCAGTTTATAGACTCTCAGTTTTCAGTAAGCTCTCAATAAACGTTTACCTTGGAAGTTTTAGTGAGTCCTTCATTAACAGTTATCAGTATCGCCTATGACAAAATAGATAAACGTTTTAGTTTCCGAATGACGTGTAGCTCCCGGTAAATGTTGCTCATTTGTTTTATTTCCAGCAGTCATTTCCCCACAAATTCAAACACAGAAAAGTTTTAAATTAATCAGAAACTTCATTATTGTTTCCCGCTGTGAGCTCATTATGTTCAAACTTAACTTTGAACGTTTATTTAAGACACAGCTGCTCCTCTGGTGCTGAGAGCTGATCGGCGCTTTGATGATCCTCCCTCTTGTTTTTCTCCGCAGAACATAACCATTACAACAAACATCTTCAGAGGCATCAGGAACCTTCTGGAGTCCTACCACACCCCGGATCTCATCAAGGTACGGAGCCGGTCGGCTAATCTTGTATCAGAATAAACTCAACTTTTCTGTACTGTTGTTATATTTGGCCCGTAATGTTAACGTTATCTGTGTGTGTGTGTCAGTATGTGGGTGCTTTGCTGGATCCCAAAGAACAAGAGTCCCTTGCCTCTTTGTCAGCTCCCCGTATCAATGTAAGTACGACATCTGTGAATAAATTCATACAAAACGTTTAATACCCATCTACACCTATTATTATATTTGGGTTTCATTTGATGAGGTTATGTATTCCATCAGGCAGCTCAGGCGAGGGTGTTGGCACTCGAGGATAAACTGGCCGAGCTGAAAGCAGAGAACAAACCATTAGGCAGCGTCCTGAAACAAGTCATCCAGGCACTCTGTTCCGAAGAGGTAGGATTTGTTCGGTTTTCTCGAGTCTCACAAAACTCTCTCTTCTTCTTCTTCTTCTACTTCTACTTCTTCTTCTTCTTCTACTTCTTCTTCTTCTTCTTCTTCTTCTTCTTCTTCTTCTTCTTCTTCTTCTTCTTCTTCTTCTCTCTTCTTCTACTTCTTCTTCTTACTTCTTCTTTCTACTTCTACTTATACTTCTTCTTCTACTTCTACTTCTCTCTTTTCTTTCTCTTCTATTCTTCTTCTTCTTCTACTTCTTCTTCTACTTCTACTTCTTCTCTACTTTTACTTCTTCTTTTCTTATTCTTCTTCTTCTTCTTCTTCTTCTTCTTCTCTTCTTCTTCTTCTTCTTCTTCTTCTTCTTCTTCTTCTTCTTCTCTTCAAATGAGTTTTTGTGTGTGTTTAGTTTAGTGAGTCCGATCAGAACCTGCAGCGTGCCCTCGGGCTGAAGCAGCAGTACGAGGGGGAGATGAGAATCCCCGCCCTCGCCAGCCTCCTCAACCTGTGCTGTCGCCATGACAATGTGGACGAGGCGCTCAACCTGAAGAGGGAAATGTGAGTGGAGCAGGATACATACACAAATACTCCACACACACACACACATGCATACATAAGGCAGCGCTGTGACCAGAGGTAGGCCATTAAAGTTTAACTTGAGTGGTATTAGGGGAGACATTAATGCAGGGTCCAGCCGGTCAACAGAGCGGCAGGAAACTCTCCCCTCGTCCTCCCTTGTTTCCTTCCCTCCTCACCACCTGGTCCTGAACTCCCAACAGATGAAGAGAGCGGTTGAATTACTTAAAGTTGGACACATTAATCGAGTCTCTCTCCCGTCTCTGTATTTAGAAGTCGCATGGACTCATCAGCGCTGCTGGATTCCAGTAAATACATCGCACTGGTCAGGACTCTCTCCAAGAACGACAAGGTGGAGGGTAAGTTTCTCTACGGCTGTTAGTTTGTCAACTTTTTTTCCTTAATAATTCATCCTCGTCCTTCATCCAAGTGTCAGAGAGAGTAAAAACTGCACCTCACAACATCTCCGACTTCTTCTAACTGCTTGGCCAACTGTCCAAAATCAAAAGATACTCAGTCATGTTTTTCCTTGAAGGATTTTAAACGATGAATCAATTATCGAAATTGTTCTTAATTTTATCTCCATTGATTAATTGACTAATCCCTCCAGCTCTTAGCTCCTCGCTGCTGTTTCTGTGACAGTAAGCCGGATCAAAGTAAATCAGGCTTGAACCTAAAAAGGCCTGCAGATGTGTGTGTGTGTGTGTGTGTCGCCAACTCTGTCACAATCTGTCTTTCTCACTCCCTCAAAGCCACATTAGCCGGCCATTTTCAGAATGCTACGGTGGGTTTCCTTCAGCCCATCGAAGACCCAATTACCATCAGTTTTGCCGCTCTGCTTTTTGCACACAATGACAGGCAAAATGTTTCCCCTGTCTGTCCTCGCCTCCTCTCTCCTCCCCTTCGCTCTCTCTCCGTCTTCGTCTCCGTCTCTCTGTCTGACCCTCTCTCCCCCGTGTCATTCTCTCACCCCCTCCCGTACCCACACACACACACACACACACACACACTTTTCGCATACACCCGCATCAGTGAGAAATGAGAGAGGGGGAAAATTACAGGACTGTGTGTATTTTTCCAGAATTATTGAAATCCGCCTTGATGCTAATGGCAGATCATGTCCGCCGAAGTGCTTGAGCATTTCACACACACACACAGAGGGACACGCAAATTTGCATGTGAATTCAAGCAAAAGGCATTTGGTGGGCACGACAGTTGGTGTGTCCGTCTGTGTGTGTGTGTGTCGGGGTGTGTATAGGCAGCGCTAACGCATTTGCCATTAGCCAGAGTGTGCATATGGAGGGGACGCTTGTCAGCCACATTAGCACACATGGCTAACCTTGATGTTAGCCTGTCCCCACCCAGACGCTGGTCCGCCCGGCTCCCAGCACACACCAGGCCCAGCTGAAGATCATGTCTCCTGGCATCTTGCTTTATTTCTCACCCTCTCTAATGGCTTTGTTGTTTTTGCCCTTGGTTCCTCCCGTCGCACCTCGCCACGCAACTTTGTTTTCACTTTACTTCATCCCTTTGACTTCATCCTTTATCCAGCCTTCCTTCCACCTTCCTCTTCTCCTCACTGATCGGCTCTCATCTACGTCACGATCACGTCTGTCTATACATGCACCTGTTAAGCTTTTTTCTAAGGACAAATATATTGAACTTTTATCTTCCCTATGAGCCATGAACGTGAACCAAAGACAAATATTTAAATGTATATAAACATCTACATGCATACATGTTACGCATGACAAGGATCGAAGTATCTGTTTAATAATAATAATAATAATAATAACAATAAATATGAACTTGTTTCAGTGTTACAGTCCTTTCAGCAGCAACGCTGAGCCCTGAAACTCGTTTTCAGTAAGTGTGTTTGCACTCAAAGTCCAGCCCGGTTGAACTTTAGCCACAGAGCGCGCGGAGCTGACCACATTGTGTCCCAGAGGACCTTTGCTCTAAATCGTTTCTCCAATTCCCAACTGCCCCAAAACATATGGCAACCGTGCGACCTAAACCTTTGAGTGAAAATGTAGTTTAAGGGAATGTGACCGCTAGAAATTTAGCTAGCTCTAACCTCTTGGCAGACACAAACCATATGCATACGCATAAGTATGCATGCATACAAGTTTTTTTTTACAAAAGTAAACTAAATTTCAAATACAGGAAAAAGAAATTATATAAAATCCACTTTAAAAAAAGTAAATATAAAGTGAACCTGCAGTACAGCTTGGGCTTCAGGAGCTCAAACACCCCCTTTTACCTCCTCCAACCTTCACTACTCTCCCTCCATGTTTTAAATACCCCTCTCCTCTATCACCAAGCGTCTCTTTGACCTGCCCTTGGCCCTCTGCCTCCACCCGTCCATCCTCCCACTTTGGTAAACACAACTTGTGCTGGCTTTCTGTGGTCCTGGACTCGTCTTTTGATGCCCTGTGTGTTTTGGGAAAGAGACATCGCTAGCAGTCAAGTCATGGAACATTAGATGAACCATTGGGCTGTGTGATGTTTGTTTACCTGGCCTGTCTGCCTCCCCATCTTTTGGTGTGTGTGTGTGTGGTCTGGCTCGCTTTGCTGGCCACGATGCTCGGCTGAGCTGATGGATATGCATACTGGCTAAACGGAGGGATAAAGGGAGAGATGGAGGAGGACTGGGGCGGTGGGAGGGTTTGGACGTTGGACGATGGGATGTTAGCTGGTGGTAGCTCCATTTGGGCAGATCAACTCCAAGCCATTGGTCTCGGTGATTAGCGGGTATGTCAGGGAGTGATGGAGAGAGGTATGGATAGAAGGGGGGAGGGAGGAAGACATGGAGAGAGGCACAGGGTGAGAATAAGTTACATCTAAACTGATAAACGGCGCAGAGTCGACAGCCGTCGGGTCATATTCGGCCATGTTTAATGCCGCACTGCCTTCAAGGTTTTCCATTCTTCTAACCAAACTTATCCCTCTGACAAGCCTCTCATTGTCCTCCCTTTAACCCCCCTCCCTGTTTAGGAGCGTCTCTCCTTCATTGCCAGCCACCCCTACACCACCCTTCCTCCCTCTATTTTCCCCCGTCCTATTAAATCTGTGACAGCCTTCGGTTCCCATCGCCATAACAACTGGCAACGGAGAGGTGGAGAGATGGAGAGACAGACTGAAATTAGGATGCCAAAGCACTCACCAGTGGCCCTGTCCCTCAGCCCACAAGTGTGTGTGTGTGTGTGGATGTGTGTTCCCAGTGGAGAGTGACACTCCTGTTGGAGGTGTTTTGTTATATTACCAGTTATGTAGGTGTTGAGTGTCATTAGACCCACATTTGTTCACTTCAGCTCTCTCTTTTTTGTGTCTGCTAACGTAAGGAGGAAAGGATTGGAGAGAATTTATAGATTTGAACATTATTCAAATATATTCTGTGTCTCTGCGTCTCTCAATCTCCCCCCCCCCGTCTTCTTGGTCACGCTGTATAGATTAGTGTCTGTGGTGGAGAGCGGCTGTATCGCTGTCAGCCCATTAGCAGCTGTCTAAATAGACAGTAAACGCATCTTAATTACCTTATGCTGATACACCACATATACACACACTCACACACACACACACCCTTTTCACCATTTAGCCCCTAGTGTTGGCCAGATGGGCGCATGGCCCGGTAAAAAGCCCTCCATTACCGGCTGGACTTGACCAAACTGATCCACCCCCTCAGCCCGCTTACCAGGGTCTCACTGGGGCCACGCCGGGCCCTTGTCGCCACATACCTATAATTTAGCCCCCCAAGTGCTTTCTACACGGCCACGGCAAAAAGCTGGCCTCCATTGTAGGGGTCCGGTAATTGTAGTCTCGTTTAGAAAACCGCAAGTAGCAATTAGCGCAGAGTTGGCATTATACGGGGTTGGATTTGCATCCCCGCTGGGTGCAAAATGCTATTTTAATATGGGTTTGTTTTCCCCACATGGAATTAGCTAAAGGGGCCTTTTATCATATTCACACACCCTACTCTCCTCTCAGCCAAGCTCTGCCCACCTCTCGCTTCCTCTCTCCTCATCTCTCCGTATCATCTCTCTTTCTTCTCGTTTTGTTCTTTTTGCACTCGTCCCTTTCTCCCCCGAATCACCTCACTGCCAAAAAAGCATCGCAAACGTTGCGAGAACAAGTGAAGCATTCCTGTCCCTTCTCTCTCTCTCCTTCGTCACAGAGGCGTTAGACATTCTGAAGGAGATGAAGGAGAGGGACGTGGCGGTGGATGACACAAACATCACCGCTGTGTTTCACATGCTCAGCGACTTAGCGGCCAAGGGCGACTCCTCCACCATCCAGCGGCTGCTGGACACCATCTTCACCCTCGGACTGGCAAAGCCCTCTGCCAATCTCTGCTCCCCTCTGATCACGTCCTACCTGGAAAGGTAAAACAACCTCTGACTGTCTTACAAATCACAAAGGCACACGTAGACGCAGATTTAATGTTAATATTTGCGTGATGGTATGTTTTTTTTTTTTATTATTTCTGTGTCTGAAGCTCTCCACTCGCCATCCAACTCACTTTTTTTTGTTGTTGTCTGATTTGTATCTTTATCTGCCAAATCCAGTCGCCAGGTGTGTGTGTGTGTGTGTGTGTGTGTCTCAATGAGTCACTCATCCCTCCCTATGATCATAGCTGAGGTTACATTCTGGGTCAGCGATTCAGACAGAGAGAGGATGTGGAAATTGCTCATTTACGTGTGTGTGTGTGTGTGTGTGTGCGCGCGAGCACAGTGTTAGTGCCAGGTTTTGTTTGTTTGAAGATTCGCCAGCTGCAACCTCTCCCGTGAGCCCCCACCCCTGATCTTGTGAAACACCCACTGCTATACTCCAAGGTGTAAGTGTGTGTGTGTGTGTGTGTGTGTTTGCGGGCGAGAGATAGCCATCGCTGCCTCTTCCCATAATGCAAATATGCAAATGAGCGTTACCAAACACAGGCTGGCGGGGTCACCGGTATTACCCCACCCCTCAACTCTATTCAGTACGTGTGCGTTGTTCGGCGTATGTGTGTTCTATTTGTCAGAGCAGCTTTTAAGTAGATCAACTCATTAGCATGTTAATTATGTACAGAGCGCTAATTGCTGGATTTACCGCAGCCACACAGTGCGCCGTTAGGGGCCTGCCACTAAACACACACACACACACACACTGTTTACCTCCAGTGGTATGCGGTAGAGGTAAACCTTTGCACATGAAGCTCGTACACACACACACAGGACGCTCACACACACCGGTGCTCCCCTGCCGCTGTTTGTTTTGCTGTAAGTCTGGTCTCTGGCACAAACAGAGTTTCCAGGTTCACTCGTTAATCACTGCCTCTGTGAGATTAGCAGGCTAATTTACTCCTGGGTCATCAACAACAGCCAAAACACACACACACACACACACACACACACCAGCTTATCACAGCCCTGTTTACAAATCAAGTGCCAGTTGTACCTCCTCCAAATGATACTGCAGTGAACACGCACTAATGAATACAAGTGAACAAGCCTAGCTGCTGGTGTTTTCATCGTCATCTGTCTTGGAACATTTGTGCGGCTGTTAGTCGAGGCTTGGAAATTTAAAGGTGGAACCTGTAAAGTGTGTTTGACAGAGTGCTCCACTTTAGCTGAACACAGGCACCAATGCACACATTCATACGTCCTTTTGATTTTCCCTCCTTTCAACCAACTTAAATCCTGGCAGATCAACAGAGGAGCGAGAGGTCTCTGCTCTCAAACGTCGGTTTCAGCCACTTTCCGTCACAGCGGACACGTAAGACTGCGACACCGCTGTTTAAAAGGCTGTCGGAAGTGAATATTTTTATACATTTGTCTCGTGAAGATGCATAAAAAGTGTGAAATGTGTGCTGAGCCTCGGGGCAGGTTTGACTACCACAACACTTGACTTCTGCGCTCTAGTTGAATCTATCTCCTCGGGCTCTCTCCTCCTCTTTATTTAAAAAAAAAAAGAAGAAAGAAAATCTTTTATCTTCATCCGTTTGTCTCCACCTCTTCATTCCGTCAGTCAGCGGACAAACAGACTGTCGGGAGGAGGAGGGGACGGAGGGGGGAAGCGATAAAAAGAGGACAAAGCAGGCATCACTCCCGCCTGCACCCGTCTCATCGCTGCGTCAGCGCTAATGACTTAATGAACACTTCTCCGGCAGATTAGCCCTTGACAGCCCATCATATGTGCCGCCCTGTTAGCCTTCACGCTCGTCCGCTCAGCGCTTGTGTGCGCTAACCTGCTACCGCGCTAGCTGGCAGGTTGCTCAGATTGCGACATTCCTCATGGAAGTGATTAGCGACAGGAAATGCTAATGAGTCCAACAAAATGAAGAGCCGGCGAGACATTTGTGATAAGACAGAGGAGCTGTGGCGTTGGAGGAGGAGTTGAGAATGGGGGGGTTCGAGAGCTGATCGGGGATGAGTGGCTGGGAGGAGAAATACCTCATTCGCTTCCACCCTTTAATACTTCTTTGTGTGTACATAAGGTTTAAGTGAGGCCTTGCACGAGAGGAGAGCGCCTCGACCGTGAAAGTAAACACAGTTGAAACGACGGCGAAGGACACAAAGGGAAATCCTTGGTAGAAGAAGAAAAGATAGATGGACAAATCCGAGAAAGACACAAGCTTGTGAACTTTGCAGTTCCCCCCTCAGCCTCTGCGGGGCATTTTATCCTCTTTTAGCCAATGTTTCGGTTGTTTCCTGCTGCAGCAGGCGACTGGTTTCGTTCGAAAAGCTTCAATAACCCCATCGCACACTGTCTGCCAAAGCCCAAATGGCAAAGTTGGCAACTAACTGGTGAATATAGTTGAACAGAGCCAGATATTTTTCTCAGGAGTTGGTTGAGACCTGAAACAGAGCTAAAAAGAGATTAAATATCGGACTTGACCGTCTCCCACGTCAACATCTTTAGGAATGTGTTGTGTTTTCAGCTTGTTCACCTGCAGTCAGCAACGTCACCGACTTCATGCTGAGCGTGCACCTGTGTGGGTGCCGGCGTAGACATCAGCGCACGCCATCCTCCAACACAGTAACAGCGGGCTAGCGGTGTCATGAGCGCAGTCTCATTTACGTTTCGAGACACAGACACCTTGTCACCCCTCCACCTCCCCCAAGAGCAAGGACAGTGGCTTGATAACAGGCCTGCCGATCTCCGCCGAACAAAAGAGGGGGACGGAGAGGGATGGGTGGGGGTGCGAGACGAGGCAAAATGAGCTTCCTTGTCTAATCCTTCAGGTTTCCACTGAGCAAAGCGCTCGTTTTTTTTTTTTTTCAGGGCTTAATTGGCTGGAAAGTGGCTGACATGCAAAGTTGAGGACATTAACAGGGCTGAGCGCCGCAGTAAATGGCAACGCAAAGTGACAGTTAAATTGTACCTAGGGGAAATTATCCATCTTTCGACATCCTTAGCTCTTTTTTGGGGTGGATCGGTGGGCGGAGAGAGAGGGGGGGGGAGAGGGGAGGAAGGTAGAGGGGGTGTAATTGCAACGCCAGACCCTTTTTTTTTTTTTTTTTTTCCCAGAGTGATGGGATGTTTTTTTTTGTTGTTTTTTTTAAGATGTCTCATTAGGAAGGAGGGATTATAAGTAGGAGCTCGATGGAGGAATGAAGTGGACAGAAAGAAGGGATGAAACAAGAGTTTTGAAACATGACGTGTGTGTGTGTGTGTGTGTGTGTGCGTGCTCCAGCGTGCAAACCACACAGCACCCCAGTTAATTGTGCACAGAAGCCACCTTACCTTAAGCACAAACTGCTTTCTGCACCTCTTTTTCTCCCCTCCTCTTCCTCGTTTCGTTTTTTTTGGGAGTAAATTGCGTACACGTGACGCCCTCCCACCCGTTCCCATTCAGTCTCCACGCTCTTTCTCTTATTTTCAAAAATCTCTTTAGTCTCTCTTCTGTGTTGTTCAATCAGACTGTTGTGCAATTGAACAGCCTCTTGACTGGCACTGCTGAATAATGTTGTCCCTCTTCATTTCAATTAGCGGACCTCTTTACCTTCTAACCCTAATCACTCCATTCCTCCTCCCTCCGTCGCTCTCTCCCGCCTCACAGAAAGAAAAAAAAAAACAGACTCAAGGTCATGTGTTCTTTTTGTTGTGTGTGTTTTTTTTCCGGGTTGTTGGTCTTTTGGGGCATATTTCTCTTATCCACTCGTCTAATTGATTAGAGGAGAAAACACTTCAGAAATTATACCTGTTCGCTCTCGGTCTCTGTCTCCCTCACGCCCTGTCCATCTGTCTCTTTTTCACTCACTTACCGTGCCCTCTACCTCCCCCGTGGGTGCCCTATCTGCTTTGACCTCTGTGTGATTGACATGGTAATTACCCAATCAACAGATTGATGGCAGCGCTGTCACAATAGAGGGGATTGAAGTGGTCTCTCTCCCTCCCCTTCCTCTCAGCTTCTCCTTCCTTTCCCCAATCTCTATCTTCTGTTTCTCTCGTTATCACTCCATCAGGGCGCACTCATCCTCCCCTCTGTGCGCTCTTTTGTCTGCTCGCTCGCCCGCTCGGGAGGGATAGGAGGATAGACGGAGCAAGAAAAGGATGACATGAGACGAAGGGAGCGAGGCTGGTGGTCGGGGGGGTCTCTAATGTTGTTGCCACATTTCTGCTAAATTGCTCAGCCGGGGGGAGAGGTCATCGGGGAGAGGCGAGAGCTGACAGCGTGAAATCAACAGGAAGGTGGCGAGGAGGAAGGAAGTGAGGATAGAGAGGATCGGGAGGGAAGGAAATGAGAGGAAGAGGAAATGAGTGGAGGTTAAAGCAGGTTTGGAGAGGACAAAAGAGGAGAACGAGCGATAGAGGTCGGAAAGGTGCGAGGGGAGCTGAGCGCAGAGGGTAAAGATCAGTCGGGTCCTTTTGTCTGTTGCGTTGCTTCCCCTCTAAAAGCCTGTCCAGCGAGACATTAGCCCCTCGCCGACAGGTGTGTGGGAGCATGCCTGATTGTGTGAGAATGATGTATTGAGGTCAAAAGGCTTCATCACGTACAGTTGTGCTGTCATGAATTCAAAGGCCTGTATTGTTGCGGAAGGTCATGGTGCCAAACACAACGTCACAGGGCGAACGCCGCGTGAAGCACTGTCTATTCTCTGCTGTACACGACTGATTGGACAGACCTGACATCTAACTTGCTCTCTGCTCTCTCTCTGCTCTCTCTCTCTCTCCTTATGTCTGTCTGTCTGTCTGTCTGTCTGACTGTGTGTGTTGTGTGTGGTTGCATGCCTGCAGTTCGGACCTGGCTGGAGCTCTGGAAGCACTTCTGGTGTGTCAGAAGCACTACAAAGTCGCGCCTCGCATACACGACGTCTTTGTTGGCCTGGTGAAGAAAGGAGACACTGAACTGCTGCAAAAAGGTTAAACACACACACACACACACACACACACACACACACACACACACACACACACACTTAAGTCAGTCTTCACCTGATCTATCAGGCACTAAAAAGATTTAGCAAATGAACAGAACATTTGTTAAGCATTTGCTGATTCCAGGTACAACTTGACTTTTCCTTTGAGGTCCGGGAGCATGTCATGGGTATTTGTCTTGATTTTAGGACATTTTATAGACTAAAATTTTGCCTTTCATAAAAAGAAAGTCAAGTTTCTGCAGGATCCAAGTGTTCTCTCCATCAAACACTGAGTTTTAGTCACAGAAAAGTAAAGAAATGACCTAAAGACGACAGGACAAAGAGGGAAGATGGATTTGAACTGGGAATGTTCAGGCGTCATGATCAACACCTTAAACCCCCCGAGACCCCAAAAAATGCCCCAGAGCCATGATTTTTTAAAATACATACTCATCACACTCTGCTAAAGGCTCAGTGTGTCCAAATGGCCTCATCATAGTTGAAAATCGCAGTTCACTCTCTCGCCTCAATTTAGTTTTTCACTCCAGTTCTACTTCATCAAACTTTCTGTTTCTCGTGGTTGACTTTAACCTTCTATTAGTCATTCGTGTGTGTGTGTGTGTGTGTGCGCGTGTGTGTGTGTGTTTTGGGGTTAGTTAATCCAAAGTGCCCGTGCAGTATTTGCATTTAAACACACACACACACACACGCGTAACAAGCGCAAACAATTCCAAGAGTGTGTAAGAGGACCGAAGAGTGAACCGGGGTCGCGGTGAAGCACGTCAGCCGATCGCGTTTTTTAACACTCTTCCCTGCACGTCGACAGCAGCTCTGTGGGAAAAGGGGTCAAGTTCAACGTGCCGCAGGGGCAAGTGGCTTCTGGAGTGCGCACAGGTTGAAACCGTGCTGGTGGAGCACCTCTCCAACCTCCCTCGCTCCCCTTTCACCCGTCATGAAAGGTGACAGACGCCCAGTCAGCCGGCGCACCCTCAAAAAAACAAAATAACTTTTCCAGTGATTGTCTGACAGAGGTCAACATGTAAACCAGTGTCAATTAATCAGCGGATCTTGAAATAATAAATAATTCTGCCCCCCCTCCCTCATACAAAGCAGTAGAGAGGCATGACTTATGACACAAACCTTGAGACGCACTCGACCTGACGGCATTATGAGTATATTTGGAGTGTCTGCCTCCTATGGCAGCCTATGGCTGCAATGCACGGAATAGTGACCTTTAAACACACTGTCTGAAATAAAGGCAAGATTGTACTGCTGCCATCCAACCAAAGGGCCGACCTTCACCGGTCCAGAATACACTCAAAGCTTGACATGCCTCGTCACACGCCTGACCTTGGTTTGAGTTCAAGCATCAACACAAAAATAAAATGTACGGTTTTATGAGATTCTGGCAACCATTGAAAGACGAGGTCGCCGTGCAAGCTTTTAACCCGGAGGGGAAAGTCAACAGGAACGTGGGACGCTAAAGAGGAAAAGCAAATGAATTCATGCACGCATGAAAACACTGACTAACTATTCAGTCCAACTTGTGTGCAAACTCAAAGTTTAATCACTCAAAGTTGGAAAAAACAAAATCACAGCACATTGTTCTTTCTGTTGACTTGAGATGACGGCAAGTGAAGGGAGAGGGATTATTCTTTCCTCCTCTGCTTCGCTGAATATGCAGGTCTTTTTGGATGACGGAAAGTTTGCTGTGTGTGTCTGTCTATGCGCGTGTGTGTGTGTGTGGTTGGTACCTGTCCTGAAGCTGCTGGACAGAGATAGTACTTAACGCTGAGCAGAGCGCTTTTCGCAAGTTTACCATGAGAGAGAGCTTAGGCTTTCATTCGGGACGTGTGTGTGTGTGTTTGTGTATCTGTGTGTGTGTGTTTGTTTGAGAGCAGACTTGATATGGCTGCTTTGTGCCAAATAATGGAATCAGAAGGAAAAGAGTCGTGTGTGTGTTTGTTCACCTTGCAGACGTTTTTTATTCACGACCCTTCTCTGCTTTGTTCCCCCGTCCGTCCGTCCGTCTCTTTGTCTCTTTGTCTCTTTGTCTCTTCTCTTCAGCCATGGACTTTGTGACTCGGACACGAGGAGAGATGACCATGCTGTACGATCTGTTCTTTGCATTCCTGCAGACGGGCCGATACCGCGAGGCTCGTAAGATCATTGAGGTAAACACACACACACGCACAAACGAACTATAGAAGCCAGGTTGGGTGTTCTGATGCCGGAAACCCAACCTGGATTTTCTGGAGCAAATGCTAACCAATCACACCACAACAGTGAAAAAGTTTCTTTTTATTTGAGGCATTCGACTGAAACCCGGTGCATCAGATCTCAGTAGAAAATTAGATCCTCATTCTTTGGGGAGCTACTTGATTAAAAAATAGTTCTCTAAGAATCAGGATTAGATCTGTACAACTGTCACGAGTCGCGGCGGACACGCCAGGATGTAATTGCCAAACTCTTTTTGTTCTTGTAGCTTATCTGACCTTAATATTTGATGAATATTTATATCTTTGTCCTCTTAAGTCCGTCTACAAAACCCCGTAGATTAGTGCGCGGGGAAAGATGGAGGCAAAGCGGGCAGATAAAAAGCGATTTTTCACATGGATAAAACGGGCGGCTCCGGATAACCGCACAGAGGGATTGATGAGTAAACGAATAGAGGGATGAGCCCGACATCGGGGGAACGGAAACGAGTCCATTATGTTGTCAGGACAGGATGAGAACAAAAGTGAGGAAATAAAATACTTGAACTCCCTCGCTCTCATCCAGCTCCCTCTCTCTGCCCTGGTGTGCACTGAAAGAGGGATTTGTCCCTCTTGAGGATTTCCAAACCCTCTTAAATATTATCAACATGTTGTTATTGTTGCTCTCATTCCCCTTCTGCTAGATTGTGTGGCTGTTATCCTACTTCTAACAGAAAGGTGGCTACATGCCAGTAATGTGTTAGATTTGTGGTGCTTTGTAAATGGACTACAAGTGTACGCATTGTCCTTGATGTCAATGGAAGATGTAGGTTAGAATGACAAAGGCTCGGCTGCGTCACCCCCATCTGTTGCGTTTAAGCAGGAGGGGGTCATCTGGTTTGTCACGGACACGCAGCGTGACATTAAACCTGCACATCTCTAGACGATGCAGCATAAATAGCTTTTGTGTTTTACATTCTGAAATCAGCTACTCTGTGTATCTGTGGATTCACGCTTTCACAGATCCTCACCTTGAACCCACAAACTGTAAAGGCGTCTCGTAAACAGGAAAATATGCTGGAAATTTGTTGGGAAAACATGTTAGAATAAGTCCTGTCGCTAGTACATTCTTTACAGTATAGATTACGTTCAATGAATTGTATAGCGTGTGTAACTGAAATAGCATTTTTTTGATTCGTTGTTAGTCTTGAGAATGTCATAAAATAGTACAAGGAGAAAAGGCCATCTTCAGACCCAGAGGTGTTTCATTTACAATGCAGCGTTCACATTTGCACAGTGGAACAAAAACACTCAAAACACTGAGCGACGCTAGCATCTTTTCAAAGCTTGTGTGTCCGATATTCACTCCGGTTTGATCTCTGCTGACTCTGGAGGGAAGTATCTGTCGGTCTAATGTCTCTTTAGCTGCTAAATGCTTCACTACAGTGTTTCTACTGTACACCAGTATAACACATGTTAAAATACAGCTTTAAATCCTGAATGGAACCAGTTCAATGAACCAGAGCTCCTGATGGTAACTAATCATGGATGTATAAGTGCTCTGCCTACATGTACGTGAAGCGACCAACACAGGGTCAACAGTATGTTACAGGATCTCGTAGTTTAAGTGTTTAATTCAAGTTCTTGTAGTACTGAAGGTATTAAATGTTTCTATTTGAGAGATTCCTCCGCGTGTCGCTCCAGGGAGCTCGTGTGCCGCCAGTTTGGGAACCGCTGCTCCGCTGTGTTCACCAGCTGGTGGCTAACTTTGTGTCCCTTGACATTTAGCGCTCAGCAGGTAGCGCAGGTGCTGAAGGTAACGAAGGCGGCGAGGGTGAACGAAAACAGAAAAGTTTGTGAGCTGGAAAACCAAAACAAGAGCTCAAAGATGCTAAAACGCTTCGTACCGCCGAGCGGCACTGTCCTCTCTCTGGGTGAATCACTGCGAGCGTCCGCTTCATCCGCCGTTATTGTAACCATGTCGATGAATGTGGCTTTAAAACTAACCGGCCGTGTTGGAAAG
Organism: Nibea albiflora; assembly: GCA_014281875.1. Lineage (NCBI taxonomy): Eukaryota > Metazoa > Chordata > Actinopteri > Sciaenidae > Nibea > Nibea albiflora. Next base: position 7,327,061 of record CM024797.1, read on the forward strand.
AGTTGTTAGTTTGTGGTTCGCCCTCACAAAGGTTGTCAACTGAACTGTCACTTATCGCACGAGCACGACGATGGCTATCGTGCCGCGGATATAGAATACAATAGAATCATATCCATCACCCAAATATGCGTACACACACACACACTCAAACACACAAATACTTCTTTTCCCCTCTGAGAGCGTCAAGTGGTGGTCCAGAGTGGTGTCTCTCTTTAGGCTGTGTTTGGTATAATTGGCAGCTGATTAATCACAGCTAATTAAATGTAATGATAGAGAAAGGTGGCCAATTTTGTGCTAAATGGTCAAGGTTAGGTAGAGGATTGTCAGGTGGCCGAGCCTATTATTGCGGCACGTACATGTGTGTGATGGTCAAGGTTAGGTAGTATTGCTAAAGAGTGGCGAGCCATTATGTGTTTTTGTGTTAGGGAGAGGGGGTTCGGCCGCGCGTGCGGACGCGTGCGAGTGCGGACTAAGTGGCCAGGTGATTAGTGGAATTAGAACATTAGGAATTGAGATGGAGAGGGTTTGTTAAGTGGAGGTGAGACGAGGTCGGCTCTGTCCTTTTTCTTTGCGTACGTGGACTTAAGGATGTGAAGATGTTGCAAGACTCCTAAAGAGGCAGAGTGATGGACTGTAATACACTCTGAATGTGTGTATGTGTGGAGGATTGTCCTGATAATCTGACCTCATGACATTTTTCCATTATCTCTTTGTGAAAGTGAGAGTGTCTCCGATGTTTTTCATTTGTTTCTGCTTTGTCTTCTTTTGATCCGCCCGTGCATGTCCAAGTTTTGTGCCGCCTTCTTATTTCCGAGGGATTTAGTTTTCAGCCCAGATTAGGGAGATTTGTCCTGACGGATTCAAAATCCCAAACATATTTGTGTGTGGAGATGTGCGAAGGCTGCTTTGAGCCTGCAAGACTTTACCAAGTAAAGAGAATCGGAGGCAAAAAAAAAAAAAAAGATGGAGCACTTGCACTGGGCCTTAGTCTCTAAGAAGATTAGACAGACTGAGAGAGAGAGTGAGTGCAACACATTTTAATTTGTCCCTTTGGCTGGTCGGGTAAGAACATAATGCCTTCGCCTGGGCTGGATGGAGGGATGGAGAGGCAGGGAGAAAGACGGAGCAGGAGCGAGGGAGATTTGGAGGAAGAGGGGAGGGATTGAGAGAAGTGGGGATTGGGAGCGGTGAAAGGATGACGGCAGTGAGGGGAGGTCGGAGGAAAAAAGGGATGAAGCCCGTCTTTTCTTGACTCTTCTCTCCCTCTCACAGCACAATGGGCTCCCATCAAAGAGGCCAGCGGGGATTGAGCGCTGTTGATCCCTGTTCAGATTAACTTCCTGGCAGATCACTCTGTCTCTCTCTCTCTCTTTTTTTTCCTTCCCTCAACCAGATTACCGAGAAGAGTTGGAGGGCGAGATTTCTCAATCCCGGTCTTATTCAGATTGTATCAAAGCCCCAAGAGACAGATGAAATCCTGATCACTGTTATTCCATGATAATAATCATCTAGTCACTCCACATATCACGCTAAATCTTAGCCGCAGGAGCCTGCAGATCAATCCATGTCAGCCCGCACACTCGTATCATATCACCGGCGTCCTAAAAGTAGATTTAAAATCACAGTGCTCGATGTTTTCTTTGGAAATTCTAACCAGCAATTTCTCTTTTTTTTCTGACCTGACCAGCTTAGCATTCAGGATGAATGAAATGATTTCTATTTGATGTTTCTCCTTCCTACGATGCCTGCTGGAGCGTCGACACGATGAGACGATGAGCTGACAACCAATCTGAAGTGAAAAACATGTTTTGTATCATTGTAAATTTAAATATCTTTGGACTGCCGGCGGAACAAAACACTCGTGTTGACTCGTGCTCTGGACTCTTGTGATGGACTAATCGATGATAAAAATAATCTTGAGCTTCAGATCTACTGCCAGTTGCACATAAACACATGTCGCTCTCTCTCTCTCAGCTTGCACCGTGGCGTCTTTTCTGTCCTTATTCCTGAGACGCGTTGCTAACATGTAAACATTGCTAAAAAGCAATCCGACGAGAGACGTGGCACATCCTCACAAACAACACCCAGGAGATGTTTACTCGCAGCCACAATTCGAGGCCATTATTTACGTGCTCTATGGTTTCTTTCTTTTTATAGACCCCCGGGCTGAGGGCAAGGCCTGGACGCCTGCAGTGGTATGCAGAGAGATGCATTTATTTGAACCAGGTAACAGGCCGACACACACGCCACAAAAAAAAAAGGAAGGCCACAAAATAAATTCCAAAAATTCCAACTTCGATTATGTGTTGTTGTGTTTGCCTGTGTAGATGGAGACCTTGGACCAGTTGGTGGACATGACAGCCAAGCTGTTTGAGTGCGACAGAGATGAGATGTACAGTTTCATCCTCCGTCTCTGCAGTAAGTGTCTGTGCGTTTGTGTTTGTGTGTGGTTGTGTGTGGTGTGTGTGTGTGTGTGTGTGTGTGTGTGGTGGAGAATGTGATCAGTCAGAAGTAAGAGCAGAAGACATGGTGTGATTGCTGCAGTGGAGAGTGGAGCAGATAAAAGTTTGGATTGATTGGACTGTTAAAGCTGATTGTCAACCCATTACCCCCACTTCCCTACACACACACACACACACACCCCACACACACGCACCACTAGTTAGTGTGTTTCCTAAATTACAGCATAGTTGAGGGAGCAGTCAGTTGATCAGATTAGTGCTTTGATTGCCCTCTCTCAGCATGGAGTGCTTTGTCAGAAATTACTCCGTGGTGCAGCCTTGAGTGGCGACCTCCAGCCAGTGTGGACTGATGATACGACGACGTGTGTCTGTGTGTCATGGCATTGTCGAGACGTGACATAACAACACGCCGCGCGTCTCATTCCCGCTGCTCTGTTCCTTGTCGTTTTCCAGAGGAGACGAACGACTGGGAGAAGGCAGAAGCGACATGGACGAAGATGCAGGAGGAGAACATCATTCCCAGGGAGAGGACCCTGCGCTTGCTGGCAGACATACTTAAGAGCAACAACCAGGAGGTGCCCTTTGAGGTGCCTAAGGTAAAAGCTTTAGAGCATGTGCATCCCAGTAATGCTCATTATTCAGAAGAATACTTGCCAGAAGGTTCCTGAGGGGCGACCGAGACCTGCGAAAGACTCGCCTGAGGTCTAACACAACACACAACCACGCAGCGCTAATGGTTAAATCACAGCGGTGCCTGTGCATACATTACTCTGCTAAATCTTGAATGAAATGGGGTGGAGTTGATGAGCAGACGGTGGAAGTGTCACCGAATTAGATAATCTATTAATATTTTAAGTCATTTATCAAGCGGCTCCTCAGATATGAGATTTTATATCGTTGTAGGTCAAATGTTTTCACTGGAAAAGCAAAAAGTGACAATTTGTTGAGGACCCCTCATGTTCTGTGAGCTCATAACGGCGTTATGTAGATTAACTGATTATCTATAATGAACGTAATTATGAATTGCAGCCATAGTTTTTGATAAACGAACATAAAGATGCTGCACACATGCCCGATCCAACGCTGCAAACAACATAAAAAGATAAAAACAAGTTAAATTTTAATTCGAATAAGTAAAACTAAACACGAGGAGAAACTCTTAATATACACAACGATGGTGCGGTAATCTTGTGTACATGGTTAGTGTAGGTTTAGCACATACTATGTAATGCAGGGAGTTTCCTTGGAGCTCCATACTGCATGGATTAAACCAAAGAGCGAGCTGACCCCTGACGTGTCTGATCGTAGGAACTAACCCCAAACTAACCCTCTTCTTTTTTATTTCTATCGACCCTTCCCTCCGTAACCGCCCCCCACACCCTGCCCCGCTCCTCGTTAAGCCTCTGTTCATTACATGCAGAGGAAACAGGATTGAAGCGCTGATCTGAAGTGTGGTCAATCAGCCTGGCTGACTGCTGGAAGGAATTACAGCTTGATCTGTCTGTAAATCTGTAATGCCAGACTAATTTAGCCAGCAGCTAAATGCCACCATATGGCTGCCATTGGATCTTTACTTATATTCGTGCACATGGCCCGACTGGGTTCTTTAAATAATATTCTCCTGCTGCATTCCTCCTTGCTGCATTCTTCCTCAGCTTTGCTCCAATAGCCCGAAGCATGATGAGACAGGAAGTGATTGCTGTTGCCTGGAGCGATGAACTTAGTGACCCCTGGGGGCTCCCGAGTTGACACTCTCGCTCCGACACACACACACACACACTCCGTAACACCACATACACTTTTTATTTCAGGCCCCTGGGGTGTCAGACCTAATTTGCCCCTAGCCGACACAGCTTAACCCCCTCTCCTCGCTGCTACACGGGTGAGCGAGCATTAGAGGGACCCTGCCCTGCCGGCCCAGCAGCATTATTGCACTGTCATATACGCACACACACACACAGCTCATTGTCAGAGCTCACAGTCGAACATGTATACAGGCTTGAATGTTGATGCTTTGCCTGTGTTTTATCGCTGTTTTTTTTCTTCCTGTGTGTCATTTATAGGCCTGGTACGAAGAAGCTGACACCAAACAGGAGGCCCAACCAGAAACAGAACCCGACCCCGCCGAGAACGCCCCTGATTACAACATCCAACTCATGGCCCTTAGCAAAAAGCACAAAGCTAAAGGTAAACGGCAGGAAAGTCTCTGCGTTGTTGTCCGGCGTGACATGGAGACATCGGAGAGTGGCTCTCACGTCTTTCAGTTTCAAATCCAGAAGAAAAATCTGGAACGTTCCGCTGATTTTGCTGGACAGGAAGCGTTAAAAGTTGAATTTTCTGCATAAACAGCGTTTTATATGACATGTTGGTGAATCCTTCCTCCCCGGTCTCCATACCTCCTTCGTATATCGTTGCTGTGTGCTGTGTGGGTGTGCCTGCTGGATTGTTGGTTTTGGAACAACTTAGAAAAACTGTCAGACGATTTCAGAAGCTGTTTGACCATCTGAAGAACTGAAGAAAAAGCTGTGCACAGAGTTGAGTGTTAAATCTCATCACATAGACTATTATTATTGTTATTATTAGTATTAGTATTATTAAAAAATGTTGCTTGATGGAGCTTCAAACAGACTCAAAACTACACACCGATGGTTGGAGTCATCTACAGCTTCTAGTGAAGTGAAATGAAGCTATTTCAGCACTGTCCATCTTTGTGAAAGCAGATTTTACTCTATTAATCCAATAAAATGAAGATTGTCCCACATTCTGCTTTTCTTTATCCTGCCCAGCCTCTGACCCCTTTTTTCCTTTTTTCTCGTCCTCTTTCTACAGAAGCCTTGACGATGCTGAGGGAGCTGAATGGAAGGGCGTGGTGTTAGACCTCCCTGCTTACGACCACGTGATCCGTGCCCTGTTGGCTACGGGAGAGATGGAGGAGGCCTTTACAGTGGTGGACATGTAAGTCGCCTTACAAAACCTCACTGTTTGTTACAGGTGATGATATGTGATACAAACAGTACGTTAAGGATCCGGATGATCAGGTTTGGCACTGTGGAGAAGCGTCGATGCATCACACTTTGTCCTGGTGTCTGATTTGTGATGACAAACATCCCTTTTATTAGTCCCGGTCGTGTCAATAAAACAGTTCATGCGCGGGAATACTGAGAAATATTCTTCTTTAGCACGCCGCGACGTGTCTTTGTTTTAAACGACAACAAACCGACACATTCGGCACGTCGTGTGGTCGATTCTCTGCTACCTTCCCTCTTCTCCTCAGTCTGTGGCACCGGGTCACCTCAGGCTCAAACCGCATCTCCTCAATAGACATGAGGATTATAAACTGATTGTGTGCTAATGCACTCAGCCCTGCTGGATATGAACAGTGCTTCTTACTAAGCCTCAAACACACACACCACACATGCTTGGATGTACAGATTGATTTTGGTTTTCTGGGGAGCGGGTGACTTTGCCCAAAAACATCAATCTTCTTCCAATTAGTAATGTATCATGTGTTGTTGTGTTATGGGGTCATATGAGGGCTTGAGCCTGGAGACAAGTAGGTGGACAGACAGACAGACAGACAAGAGGCATTAAAGATGTGAGCTTAGCGCCGCTGATCTTCTCTCTTCTGTTTGTCATTCTAGGTTATCTCACCCTTTTCCCGCTTCTTTATCTCCCCTTGTGTCCGCGCAGAGAAAATAACACAACGATATGAGGCCGAAGCGATGCAGCGACTAATTCGTAGGGGAAGATGTAAAAACACGCGTTACACCGTAGAAATTCTAGGCCTGTTTTTCAACAAGCACGCGAGGCGATACGAGCGATAACCCGTCCGCAGACTCTGTTCGAATTGGTTCGTGGCATCCCTTCCTGGTTAACGGGTTCGTTTATCTGCACTCTAAATGAGAAGTGAAGTGAACTGAGAGGGCGAGTCGGGGAAGGATGGAAATGGGAAGGAGATAAAAAAAAGAGCTAAATAGGAAAAGGAGGAGTGAACGAGGGGAGGAGGGTTGGATTTAATCACGTACGAGGCTGATGAAGGCGCTATAGGCATTAATTCTCCGCGCGTCTTGGTGTATGTGTGTTTTTGTTTTTTTGGGTAATCTGTACAGAATTGAACAGCAGGGTGCTCGCGTCGAGATTAAGGGATTGGGAGAGAGTGACGATGATGATGAGAGAGAGAGGAAGAGGTTGATGATTGATTCATTGGCCGAAGCACAATAACCCTAGAAGGAGAAGGCGAGGCAGGAGTGTGTGTGTGTGTGTGTGTGCATTGGAGGGGGGGAAAGGTGTGAGAGAGAGAGAGAGAGAGAGAGAGACGGCCTCTAGAGATTTTCATCCACCCGATAAGAATAATTCTGACCCCACACCCCCACCGCTCGGTCTTCACGGCAATCCGCCGGCGACCCTGTTACCGCTCCAATCTCCGCCGTGACCCTGTCACAGCGACTGCCGGATGCTGCTTGGCCCGGTGTCGCCGTGGTGATAAGGATTGCCGGCCTGATGCTCAATTGAGCGGACGGATTAATCTGGTTGCAGGGCTATAATAAGAAATAAAATTTTAAAAAAAACGAGAGGCAGGCTTGATTGAGGTTTTAGTGGCAAAGAAATGAAAAGGAGGCTGAAAAGGACGGCAAATAGAGGGGCAGACGGAGCGAGGGAAGAAGTGACGGACGGGAGGGGGGCGCGGGCAGCTCCGGAGGCCTCGATGCCGCCGCGTTCAGCCTGTTCCCGGCCTCACCCTCCCACATAATACCACGCGCAGTACACACGCGTGCAGTGCCTCGGCAAGAAGTAATCAACTGTTTGATGTCTGTATTATTTTCAGGGTCACAGCAGGCGCTTTACAAGAAGCGCAGACGTGCCATCAATCACATTTCCCCCCCCTCCCCATTGTCTTGTCTCTGCTCTGTCTTTCAGCTTGTGTTTTTATCCACTCCATCTCTGTGGAGTCTAAGTAGTGTAAGATGAAGATGGCACGGAGATAGTCGTCGGGGATTGCTTTTAATGGCACAGCTTTAAAGTTAGAAAAAATAGGCTTTCTAATAACGGTGTACAATCCACGCTTGTTGAGAAATTTCACTGAAAACCACCGTTGGTCTCTCTTTTTTCCAGCAATGTCTGTAACTGCATTTCACGGCAATCCCGCTCATAGTTCTTGTGATATTACAAAGCGATGGATCGACTGACATTTCCACGCCCGAAGACTTGACTCGAGTTCATAGCTGAAAGCTGAGTGCGTTTCTTTGTGTCTCCCTCAGTGCTACGTCTTCTTTTCCCGATTTCCAAATGAGCGATATCGCCACCAGTTTGCTCATCATCACACAGAGCAAGAGAGGCCAGTCTCAAGGTAAGAAACACACGTTTTTGGGTAAATGTGCCCTCGTTTTCTACGCACACACGTTGCTCACTGCTCGCGCTCTTCCACAGATGCCGTGAAGACCATGAAGTCCATGCTGTCCGCGCAGCGAGTGCCCATGCACCTTGCCATCACCAGAGTGATCCAGGCCTTGGGTAACGATGGCGACGTGGTGGGGATCCAGGAAGTGGAGTCACTGATGAAGGACTTCAAAATGCGCACGAAACCTGTCCACCATGGTGTTTGTCAACAACACGGCCCTGGCACACATCAAGAAGTAAGGCTGCTCAGCGCGTATGTGGCGATTTGCGAACAGACTTGTGAAGGTTTCTCACCTGGCAACTGCAGTGTTCTTGACTCAGACATCGAGCCACTGGAGCAGAAAGATCCTACAGTCACACTAAAAGTCTGTCACAAACAATATCGCTGTCATAATATCAACTTTATCTGTAATTCTTGCAGACGACGCTTAGTCAATCAGACAGAGACAATGATTCACTGCAGGCGAGCAGGGCTGCATGTCGCATGAGAAAAACTTAGTAGTTTTAATTTATGACTACAAAATGGTATAAAAGATTCCCTGCTGCACCGGTAAATCCAATCTGCGTTGGTGTTACTGCGCGGCACTCATGAGATAAACAGTTCAACGTAATTCCAGCGGCATCGTACGACGAGACCCAGGTTGACACACTCTTAAAGTAAAAGCTTACACGGCGAGCGAGGCGTCAGATACAAACAGGGAAAGCAGGCATAATAGGATTATTCATGGATTCCTTTTAATGTCATGAAAACACCCATCCTCCGCTGCTGCTGTCGCCTCTCAAACAACAGGGAACAAAACAAAAGACCATTGTGCATCAAACTTTCATTGCGCCACTTGCCGCATTAGCGCTGTCCTCCAGCTCGAGCGGCCGCCCCCCCTCCATGCCAACTCGCGGGGACAGCAGGAAGTGAAGAACCGCAAGACGGTCTCACGCCCGATTGGCCATCGCGGTGCGGGCCCTGTCAGCTTGAACCCTGACCTCGGGGAGCTGCGCCCTGAGCGGCTCTGACACGTGCGTCCTCGCTGTATCTGAGTCGAGCTGACTGGTTAAGAGCCGGGGCGGAAAAGCGAGCAGGCTCCGGAAAGCGGAGCGCCACATTTAGAGGGGCCACCCACTGAATTATTCAGACGGTCCCAGTTGTAACAATCAGCGTAGATGCAGTTACAGACCCCCCTCCTCCCCTCCTCCTCCCCTCTACCTCTGGACGCTCTCACATATACATACACACCCCGTGTGTTAAATATTCATTACGACTGGCGACGGTAGGGAGGGAGCAGCGAGCGTGAAGCGTTAGTAGCGAGGTCGGGTTGCCAGATTGAGTTGTTTTAGATTTGTAGTGCTTTGGTGTACAGGCTTTGTTTGGCTGTGGCAACCTCAGCAGAATAAACGCGCGCGTGTGTGTACGAGCATCGGCAGCAGAATGAGTTGTTCTGCGCTCAGTGGGAGGTTGTAAAAGGGCAAAACGTGAAACCAATATCATTTTAATATGAAATTACACATTTTTGGAAGTCTTAAAAGAATTACGGCCTTTTTTTAATCCCACAGTTTACTTCCAATGAGCATTCAGTGCAGGAAGAAGTGTGCGCTCTGTGTAACAAGAACGAGGACCACGGTGTCGTGCAGTTAATGCCATGTTGATGCCGTTGCAATTCAGAATGTGCAGAATCATCCAGCATTGACCTTCTTGTGTCAGTATACGATTTTGTTTCTCGTGGCTTCTTTTTTAAGGATTAAACTCACGTGCAGCTGGACTTTATTTACAGATTCCAGATTCCAAACATTCCTGCAGCCGAAAACGCCAAAATCGGACAAACCGTGTGCACGTTTACGTGGTACTCATCGACCGCTGTTGACATGACGTCGGCTTTTTTCGGTTCAAAAATATCTGCGCGTGGTTGTGAAGTGTCAGACAGGGACACGTTGTGAGTAGTGGACCGAGTTAGATCGAGCGTAACTGAACTAACGTGTCCTTTCCCTCCCGTCCATCAATTCTCACCAGCTCAACTTCTTCAGTGACGATTTGGACGCAGCGGTGGAGATCTTGGAGGCCGTCTACACTAGCGCAGAAACCTCATCGCAGAGCATGTCCTTCGTCTTCAAAAAGATCCTGGAGCAGAACAATGACAAAGCCTTGGACAAGCGTAAGACACACACACACACACACACACACACACACACACACACAGATGAACACGCACACAATTCATACATGCTAATAGAAAGTATGAGACCGCAGTGATTAAAAAAAACACTGACCAGATGTACACATTGTGTTGCAGTGAGTGCTATGGCAGAGCGGCTGGCCAAGCATTTTGCCTGCTACAGACCAGTTTCAGACCTCTTCCTCCAGCTGCTGGACATGGGCAATATCGAAGAAGCCAAGGCCGTGCTGGCAGTGAGTATGAGTGTGTGTGTGTGTGCCCCAAAAGTGTAAGCCAGCGAGCCACATATGTGCGTGTGAAATAGCAGTTCAGTGTTTTCCAAAGGTATTTTAGGAGATTCAAATTCGGTATTTATTTATTTATTTTTGTCTTATTTGGATGAGGAAGTGATGAGCATTCATGCAATCACACAAAGATACGTTATGAACTCATCGCTGTTTTGTTACGAAGTGACGAAGGCCGCGTTTCTCATCGCGTGCACACATTTGTCGCTCTCCTTTCCGTTTCTTTGTGCAAAGAGGAGAAGCGATGTTACGAAAGAGTAAAACGAACTCCCTCTCTCCGGCAAAACAACAATCCGCCACCGTGGGAAGTGCAGTCGAGTGTAACTCTCGGTTTCAGATGGTGCAGGTGCAGGCACTACTCGTCTGCTGCTGGTTCTTTGTTGCTCGGGTTGGAAGAGAAGCACCACGAGGAGAAACTCTGACAAATGTCGTGTGTTTTTAGCTTTTTTTTTTGTGGCCACTTGAAATAAATTTTACATCCTTTGCAGCATTTTGCACTTCTCCATTTGAAGAGGCTTGCACTTTGCTACTTTTTAAATTATTATATCAAAGTAATTAAAATCTCTAAAATGAACAAGGGGGGAACTGGTGACGAATTTAGTCCATCACAACTCCCCCGATGCCGCGGTGCAGCTGTCGGATCCCTGGCAATGATGGAGACGTCCTTCCGCCACAGCCGTTGACTTATTCATCCCGCCTCACATTTATGTCAGGAAATGCTTGCCCACCTCCTAACACTGCGTCTGGTGGTCTGAAATTGGCCTCCCGCTGCTTCACTTATTTAACGCAGTTCATACGTTACAGCTCGGTGGCTCCGCGTTGAGCCTGGGGACGCGAGTATGTAGAGACGGGAGGAAGGATGAGGCAGACAAAGAGCCCAAAAAGACACAAAAACTGAGACGCCGCTCTCCTCTCGGACGCTGAATATTTTCGCTCTTCGCTCGCCGGGCGATCTCTCAGTCGTGCAGTCGCATGTGTGATCAGAGCGCACTCTAATGAGCGCAGATATATAACTTAGCGCCCTCGCTTACTACACTTCATCACTTTTTAAACACGAACTAAAGGAATCCGTGTGCATGTTATATTTTGTCACACAATCTTCTCTGTGTCACCGTGACATACACTCGTCGTTTTGGACAGATTAGATGGGGATTAAACTGCAGTAGTAGCTCTAATTAAAGTACTATAGATACATTGAATATGCAGCAAAGTGCTATTTACAGAATTATATTCTAAAACCAGTCATACTATAAATAGGTATAGGTATATAGGTTATTTCCAGAAATTTAGATAAATTATAATGCAACAAAAAGAGGTGAGCTAAACTACAATGGTCGGGCAGATGCTGATGCCTCAGATAAAACTAACTCAGTCACTCACTCACTGATTAACATTAAATCAATTCACAAGTGTAATAACAGACGGGCACATTGGCAACACAAAAAAACATCGCCATGACTGTCAGCTCGAATTGGATCGGATCGGGTGCCGCTTCGATCCGGATCCTCCATGTCTCCAGGAAGAGATGACGGTGGTGTCCGCGGCCTCTTCATCTTCCTAACTTGAACACCACAAACGAGGTTACACATACGAGCGGCGGCCTTAGTGTGTTTCCAAATTGCCGCAGTTCCCGATAACCGCATGATGTCGGGATGCAAAGCGCTGCAGATGCACTCAGACATGTGGCTGACTGACATCTTGAGTGATTACCGCTCTCAATCTTTAAACAGGGATGTCTGACGAGCGTGCATGTTAATGAACAGATACATTTCTTCCTGCTCTCGTCTTCATCATTATTTAAACGCAAACTATGGATTACATGATTCTAAAGCTATAATACGCTTCTGGCTTGATATGCATCTGAGCTCATTTCTCCCCCCCACACGTTAATTTTAGAAGATCGAGTAGATACGGAGGGAGGACGATCGTCAAGGGAACCGTCTGTGCTGCAACGTAATATACAGTAAATTTTACAATTCCTGGTGCTTCTTGCACTTCAAGGCGAGGCAAATTGATTTATTTAGCACAGTTCATACACAGTTCAAAGTACTTTACATACATTTAAAACTTCAAAATGAAAAAAAATTGTACATTTGGAGGCAACGCTGATTGAGAAATACTAAATAAAGAAGTAAAAGGCAGCAGAAAACAAGTTTAAAATCTTGCTGCTTGAACTGAAGATGACATTTTAATCCTGAATATTGAGCAACTCTTACAACCTGTTTCAGCGACTTGAAATAGAAACCCGCTCATACATAGTCGGGCTGTCGGGCCTCTTAAACAAAAGTCCAAACGCTCCTGGTGTTAGAAAGTCCAACTACAAGGGCGTCTCGCTGCAAAGACACGTTGCCCATTTGTCAAAGTTTGTGAGTCTAGACTCCGATGTGACCCCGGGCTTTTTTTTTTCCACCGTCCCGATCTTCCACGGGGTCACCGTGGGGGTAGCATCCCGTCTCCTCCATCCCGTCCATAAGTGAAGCAGGGCCAAAACTCTGAAAAGCTTTTAAGTGGGCGAGCTGACAATAATGATGACAAGGCTACCGGGAGAGGAGGAGGTGGTGAGGTCGGCGGGAGAAGCGAGGGGGCGAAGTTAGTCATTAAGAAGTGAAACAAGTGACGGAGGGAAGCAGCGAGGCAGACGCCGTACGGACTCGTCCACAACTGCTCGTGTGTGTTCGGGAGGAGTGAGTTGAGGAAAAAAGGAAGGGGAGCATTCCCTGGGTATCCTGAGCTTTTAGGCAGTGTATGTGTGAGAAGCGGGGGGAGATGGTAAGCCCGGCCGGTGGTGGTGTTACCTTTGGGAGTGGTCGTTGTACAGAGAGAGAGAGAGCGCAGAGCAAAGTTGAGTGAAGTGGCACAGTGTTGGTCTAATTGCCTGATTGTACTAAAACCATTCTGCCGTGTGTGTGTGTGTGTGTGTGTGTGTGTGTGTGTGTGTGTGTGTGTGTGTGTGTGTGTGTGTGTGTGTGTGTGTGTGTGTGTGTGTGTGTGTGTGTGTGTGTGTGTGTGTGTGTGTGTGTGTGTGTGTGTGTGTGTGTGTGTGTGTGTGTGTGTGTGTGTGTCGCCCTGTTAAAAGCCTCACAGGCCACTCTCTTTTAATTCTGTACGCGGTGGAGAAGGAGTGTAACACGTTAGTTCACGACTGGCTAGTAATCGGACCTCATTGCTGCTCAGCCAGGAGAACACACTCACTCACTCACTCACTTTCTCGGGGCACATCAACCTTAATGCATCTCCCACACACACACACACACACTCTATATATCGTATGTATGCTTGCGTGTTTTCATCATAAGCAGCCATGCACGGGTTAAACGTTCAGCACCAGAAGTCTTTTCTCTCCGTAACGTGCACGCATCTCCCAAATTCCTTACCTCAGTTTCTCGCCGTGGCTTTATTAAGGTTGGAGTGCTAAAATGGCTCATTTGTTGTTTTTATCGGCGTCATTGCCGACACGGAAATGAAATGGCTCCTCGCTGCAGGGAATTAACGCAAGGCGGATTATTCCCCATGATCAGAATATGTCAGCGAGATGAGTAATAAGTAACCGCTGTCCAGAAATGCCAAAAGTTATAAAGTTTTTTGTTTTTTTAGGGATCCAAAAATGTATTTTTATGTTGGTTGGTTTGTTAAATCTCCATCAGCTGTAATCATTTATTTCTTGTAATCTACTTGAGTGCTGAGAGAAGAATTCAAACCTCGGTAACGATGATAGATTAATCGTCTTATTTGACCGTGCAGTGCTAAATATGGCCTCCTCGTGACTTACCGATGATAATTACGCATTCAGATGTGATTCATGAAGAAAAGAGTCGTTATTAAATCCATAATTAACCTTTAATCTGCGTGAGAGTGTTTTCTATATATACGTGTGTGAAGTGAAGATGCACTGTTCGTTCCGACACAAGAGGAAGGAAAATAACGTCTCCCGTCTCCTCCTCGTCTCTTTTGTGTCTCCGCAGCGCTGTAACGCCTTGGCTGACCAGAGGAGCGTACTGGTGTCCTACGTGGCTCAAAAGGCGAAGACTCCTGGACAGGTAACATCCCACACTCTCGTTACAAGTCGTGAGTAATGACTGTAATCTGTGACCGCTGTGCGAGTTATTGTAACTGCCAGATGGTCAAAACTACAAAAATAAAACCCTTTAAAATCTTAACAATAATGTAATATAAGCCAGTTTAATGATGTATCTATTGTGTGAGGAGAAAAGTTTGATGTGAAATATAGTTTTAAGGCAACTGTAGCGGCTAAAACTCAGAATATCTTCATCAAAAACTTATTTTAATATCAGATAGCGTGTGTAGAGACCGCTTCAGTGTCCGATGGCGACCAAAGCTTTTGATTTGCATCATCTTTGCATCTTGTGTCCAGCACAGGTGGACAAGATCAAGACTCTGCTGAGCCTGATTCCAGACTTCGCCGATAGGGACGTGTTGTACACGTACATGATGAAATGTCATTGTAAGTCTCACACACACACACACACACACACAGACATATTCACACATTTACAGCAGGCGGCTCGCTGGCCTGTGGCTAAGTCAACATTAGCAGACACATTAACAATGCATCAGGTCAAGGAGTGGCGTGCGCGTGTAGGCAGACATTGAGGGGTTAGAGGAACACATGTCCTCTAATGAGTTAGCTGTCCTGGCTAGCCTAGCGTTCTAATCGCAACACGGTCCACCACTCAACTTTTTTTTTTTCCCCCCCTTTCCTCCTCTCTCTGTCACGGCTCGCCCTCTCCACCCCCTATTTATTTTTTTCCCTTTACCTACATCCTCCCCTCGTGCGCTCCCTTTTCTCTTCACCTTCTCGCCCTCCCGTCTCCCCTCTTTGGTGCATGTCACACCAGAGATGAGCAGACATGACTATTTAATTAGCATTAGCTAGCCGCTCGGTCAAGGCGGCCATCGGGGACACAATTAGCAATGCTCCGCTCGCCTCTGTTCCCTCTCTGCCCCGCCTTTGTACTTTTTACTTTTTCTTTTCCCTCGTCTCTCTCCGACTCGCTCTTCTCTTTTCCGACAGTGCAGACCTTAGTTTGGCTTCTCTGGCAGACACAGCTGCACTTCGGGTGTACAGATGTTTGACTCACACCAACGTGACGTCTACCTGAAGAGAGGGAGAGATTTCAGCTCTGTAATATTGCGATACTGATGTTTAAGTTTGTATGAAAGTATTTTGTGTCTTGAGTGAAGTTCTCTCAAAGCTGACCCTCAGACATCTTTCCTTTCTCTCCTCTGCTCCACAAACTTTGAATTAATGTGTTAGCAAGTTATGCGCGTGCCAATCAGCCGACGATAAAACAAGAAATCGCCGGATTATCCCATCACCAGTAAACACGACGCACACTCTGTAGACACACAAACCCTGTCATTTTATTTTCCAAATGTCTGCGTTCAAATAAGAATTTGACATGTTGAGTTTTGTGTTTCCTTGGCTGACATTTTCCTCTCTCCTGTTCCTCATCTGCTAGTTATGAATAAGGACTTATCGTCAGGCAAGGCTCTGTATGAGCAAATGCAGGAGAAGGGGATTGTCCCAGACGAGCTGTCACTCAAGCGCCTGGCTGTGCTTTACCGCAACGCAGAAGAGACGGCGCCCTTCCCCGAGCCCCCCGTGAGTCTCTCTCACACACACACACACACAGAGTTGCGGATGTGATTCGATCCAGCGTTCACAGATGTTCGATAGAATGTTATAATGTTTTTGGGGAAATGTCAAGGATTTAAATTCACACGCACTCCGTAGAGAAGGGCGTAGGGGCGCGTAGCTGTGGTTGAAATTTCAGATGCAACTTATTAGCTGATTATTTTAGTTATCGATTATCCTGCCAGTTATTTTCCTCAAATAATCAGTAAAATCACGAGAAAACAGGAGAAAATGTTTCCTCTGCTTCAGAGTGTTCCTGTTTTTGTCCATGGAGAGTTCAAAATTGAAAAAAAATGGATTTACAATCTAAGATTGGGAGCAATTTTCAATATCTCGCTCAAGGACACGCGGACTGGAGGAGCCGGGGATCGAACCCTCTACCTTCCAGGGCCGCAGCACGTAGTTAATATTTGTCTGTCTGTCCGTCTTTGCCGACCACATTAACTGAACCCTGTGTCGCCGTGAGGCTCTATACTGGTACAACCAACCACTTGACAACACATACACACACACACACACACACACACAGAGCTCCTAACTCGTGCTGGCAGTCGTCCGCCCGGTGTCTTAATGTGTGCCATTGTGTGTGTGCGTGCGCAGTGGTCTGTGTGCGCCATAGCAATGTGACAGAGCAGACTGCCTGCTCAGGGTACTTCAGTATAAATAGGCCTGGAGCTAGCCTCCTGTGTTTGTTACTGCGTGTGGTGTGTGTGTCAGAAACTGTGCCCCGCAGTCACAGAGTACATATATTGTGTAAGCGAGATGGTGTCACTGCGATAGGCGCTCTCTTTTTCTAGCTCCTAGTGTTTTTGAGCATTTCAGCACAGTGCACATTTTGTAAGATGATGTAGCCCTATTTTTGGCAGAGGACTCGCACACTCGTATAAACACACACACACACACGCGCGGTGGGCCTCTCAGCCTCAGCACTTTAATGCGCTGTCCCCCGGAGGCAGGTGTAGGACGGAGCTCACCTCTTACCTTCCCATCACTCACCTGCAGTGCAAAGATAGAAGGAGAAGGAGGGATGAAGGCAGAGAAGCTGCTGCATTATTCACTGAATGTCAGGATAGTTAAGTGATGTTTTAGAAGCAGAGGAGAGCCAGAAGAGTTGCAAGGAGAGGGTAAGGTGAGCGGTTACGGTATTCAGAAGTTTCTGCAAACAGTAAAAACCTTCTTCTATATTTATATATATATATCTATAAGTATATAGGTTGTACAACATTTTCCACAGCAGTACGTCTCAGAAACCTGCACATTTTAGAGGTCCGGTTCACGTTTAGTGGCCACCATCGTTTCTCAGAGCCGCTGTTACACCTCACACACAACATCACCTGTAACCTACCAAGCCGAGGGAAACTCGGCGTCATTATTTTGCAGCTTAGACTGCGAGCCAGACACAGATTTAGAACCCGGGCACGTGAAATAAACCAAGTGAGGACATCGCTGTAGTCCTCCACCTGGAGAGCGCTCAGTTTCAGAGACGTTTCAGGCTGTCCATGGAGAGATGTGATGTCTCTGACACTTCTTTCTTTTGGGTCGTCTCACTCTGCCAAATATCCGCTACTGAATTTCTTCTTTTTATTAACTCTTGAGTGACATTTTTGCAAATGATTCGTGGCCACAGATGAAGCAGAGCAGGTAACTTGAAGTTATGCAAATGATCACATATCACGATTGCTCACCTTCTCAAGTTGGAAAAAAGAAATTTACTGCAAGTTTGTACAGTAATTAAGAGAGTTTGAGATTTTCACCTCACAGAAAAGAGATTTATTATTTACTATGTTGTTGTATGAGGCCCAGTGTTACTCAGACTAATCCACAAAAGGGAGAAAGTGGCTCTAATGTTCACAGTGAGATCCAGGAGTGAGGATCCGGGACACACATTTTAATTTCTAATCGCTTTGAGCGCCACAGATGAAAATTTCTTTCAGCTGCATTGTGTGTTCAGACAAAATCTCAGACAGAGATTTCCAAACCTGGACACACACAAAAAAAACAACAACCAAATCGAGTGAGAAAGTGTTTTTGTAATTACGGCGAGCCTGGCGCTTTGAAACCCCCGCCAGGATCTAGGAGCCGTTCATCAGCGTTAATTACCACATTAATAAAGCAAACATACAATGTAAGAAGCGGGTTTAATCTGCAGAAAACAACAACACTTTGCCTCTGTTCCTGGCTAATTAATCAGCGTTTTGATCCAGACAAAGTGTGTGTGTGTGTTTGGGGAGTGTGCTACAAATCTCTTATTTGTGTGTGTTAACGGGGATTTAAAGATGAAACGAGACAACGTGTTTGGAGGGTGGAGACTGTTTTAGACAAACCCCGGCGGGCTCTACACACCTTACAGCCTCGCTACAGGGCAGGTGAACATTCTCGCTGTGTGTCTGCTGCTAAATTCTCTTTCTCTCTCTTTCCAGGAGACCTTTAAGTTTTATGCAAACAAGCTGAAAGATCAAGTCAACACAGCCAGGGCCCAGGCTGAGGAGTAGAGATCGTCCTCCCCTCATCTTACCTCCATCCGAATCCCACTGTTTTTCTTCCTTTCTTTTTTATATGAGTTGTTTGAGCTGAAATTTTGGGTATTGTGTTATAGGTGTTGCGCGTTACACTGTCCACTGCGCTATCGATAATGTTGAAGATGATGAAGATGATGAGAATGTACAGAAGTATTTATGCTAATAAATGTTAGGAATCCACTCTGTGTCTGAGTCTCTGTCTTGTGTGGTTTAAGAGGTGTGTGTGTATTAGTACAGCTGATGAAGGGACAAGTGCAGCTCAGTACATTAAAAACGGGTCAGTCTGCAGGGGCAGCAGCAGCTTAGTCCACGGGGACTGGGGTTAGGATCTGGAGGGCATTGCTACGTGGCAGCCGATCGCTCCACCACCATGTGTTTTAGATCAATAAAGTTCATCTTCTATGCACAACACGACGACCACGAAACATCTAACTGGAATGAAGTAAGGTTATCAATGCCACCTGTAACTTTCCTGCTAAGACACTGTGCTCAAACTGAAATTATACATTTCATTTATGGAGCTTTTTAAAAGACGCGTGCGCTCAGTCCTTTTTCCAGTTGTGTGCAGCCCAGGAGTCCCGACTACTTTTTGAGTTACTTCTACTTTAAGTATCTGACTGCTGTAGTTTCAGATTCAAATTGTAAGCACAAGATCTAAACACATGAAATATGATGCATCGTTACAGATTAAAAGTCTTAAAATAGGAGACAGCATTACACAATTTATTCCCCTGTACCTACTTTGAATTAGTGTAGTATGGACAATGCTGATGTCTGCTGTGAAAAGGGTTCGTATCAGGTGCAAATGTCTTGATGATACAAATTAATGCAGAAAAAGTAACACGGTCATCCGAGCTTGTTTTGAAAGTTCTTCTAAAGCCTTCTGTAACACGTGTGTTCATTTAAAGGGTACATTTGACATGGATGCTTAAAACTGTGTTGCAAATTATAGACTTCCCTCAAAAGGGCCGAGCAGATATAGAAGATACTGTCGCGTAAACATCAGGGAACACGAGAAACATTTGAGCTCATCATTGTGACGTTACATGCACTCGATATTCCATTTATTATCAAACATAAAAAACAATTTTAAAGGCTGAAATAATCATATTACTAAACACATTATTGTTATGAAACTGCACAAATGAGGACACAATGTCGCTGAATGACGAGGCACAGAAACAAACACACTCAAATGGAGCAATTTGTTTAATACTTTACTAATTTGGACTGGAAGCATGTCGGTAAAACATTTATCAGGGTTTTGCACCAGTGCAAAAACACACAGCTTACATAATCTTCAATCTATGAGGACACAGTACAAGCTCTTTTTTTTTCCCTTTTTTTTTTTACAGTGTGACTTACTAAATCTCTACTCTGTTTTTTTCCCAGCGCTCTGTATACTGGCACACACATTGTTAAGCTTAATAACCTTACATATACAAAAAAAAAAGATAAAGATGTAGAAAAAAAAAAGAAGATTGAAAATGGAACAAGCGAAAGCCGCAGATGGATATCTGCCAAAGTGGCGCTCTAATCATTTGCCAAGATGGAGAAGAGAGAGAGAGAAAGCAAGAAATCTAACTTCGACGATACTGCAGTGTTCTGCTGCCATCCAGCAGCAGACAGTGGCACTGCACAAAGTGCTTCAACGTGAGCACACCTTTCTTTTCTTACATGAATCCTAATTATTCTCATATTTAAACTTTTAACGTTGGATATATATCGAGATTGTTTCGACTAGTGGTGATTATCTTATGTGTTTCTACCATTACAAAGGAGTTTCTGATGTTGAAATTATTGTGAAATCGTAAACTTTCCTCCCCTAAATTAAGCATCCTTTTCACTGTAGAGCAAAAGTAAAATGACAGTCATGGAAAGCGTGGCTCAGCGTCGAACCAGTCGAACTAGAACCCAAATTATTTCCTTCCATTGCTGACAAAAAAAAAACAAAAACACACACACTTCCTGAAGTGAAACCTGTCCCTGAGGTTGTGTGATTTCACACCAGATGATCCGGATGTGTTCACCAGTCTTGACTGGACTTCTGTTTGATGAATTTTAGGGACATGTAATAGAGCAGCATGAAGCACAGACAGACTGCCAGCAGGACCAGATAGCATGAGTACAGAGGGTACTGATTCATTTTCATGGCCTCCACCACCTGAGAAACAAAGAGATGGTCAAGAAAGATGTTCGTTTGTCCATGAACAGTCCCTTTTTGAATTGAATACCCATGCCTGAGTTTGTATTTTCATGTTTCTGACTCACGTGTATGCCGTCCACACTGATGGTGATGTTTGAGATGGTGATGGGGTACTTGTTGCCTCTGAACTGCACCTGCAGCATGCCCTCAAAACCCCAACGCATGAAGGAAGCGTGAGAGAACCACGAAGCCACTGGGGAGTCAAAAACACACACACACAGGTATAAACATTGCATACTGGGCAGCATCTGTTTTTGGCACACATTCTTCAATCCCCCTCCTCACCCAGCCACATATTCTCCAGGCTGATGACAAAACCTCCAGTCAAGTAGAAGACGGTGAACAAGGAGTTGCCCATGAAGGCTGAGGTCTGCAGGGTGGGCAGCGCGGCAGCGACGAACAGAGCCATGGCTCGGCTGCAGTAAACCATCAGCCACACCAGCAGGAAGTTCAGCAGGAAGCGATCTGGAGCTTCGTTAAGCCCGGCCAGCCAGTAGATAGGCAGGCCGTACACCAAGGTGAACACACAGTGCTCGGGTAACTCCCCCAGGACCTGGACGTGGAGAAAGCACACGTTTAAATTTACAGATATGCACACGGGTTCAGTGTTGATCCTGGCTGGTGCATTTGCGTGCACAGTACATTAGAGTACTGTGCACCACCTGGGACCCCAGCATGGAGCGAGACTGACCCCTGCTGGAGCTGCAGGAGGCTCACCTTGGCAAAGAAGTAGGAGCTGACGGAGTACATGCCGTCCTCCAGCTCGTGGTAGAGCATGGCTCTCTCTGTGTGACCTGCAGGGAACATTATGGGAACAAGATCATTAACCGTTTTTTGTTGTTGTATGCTTGTACACAACAAAAGTAACAAATATCACAAGTTACAGAGACTCCCAGCTGGCTTCTCTGGCCTCTGTGACCTGCAGGCAGTGTTCAAATATTTAACTGTGAGTCATGAGTGAACTTTGAACCGATTTTTTTTTTTTTTTTAACTTTCGCTGTAACTTGTCCTTGACCTGACTTAAACTCCATTCTTAATAGTCCCGCTATCTCTTTAATTAGATGTAGATAAGATGCAGAAAAGATCTTGAGACTTGAGACAGATAAAAAAAAGCACGTCTCGTTTTTATATGCCGCAATTACTCACATTTAGCTATGACGTCCAGCACGACGGCGAATGGCGTGAGAGCTCCGATCATGTAGAGGAGGGCCACTGTGTCCTGGATGGACAGGCGTTCTTCTCCGGCCCCGTAGTAGAGACAACCGACCAGCAGTGACATGAGGAGGGCCTCGAAGCCGTGGACCAATATGGTGACCAAGTCTCTGTAGTCATTATACATGTGACGCCTGGGAGGGGCGAACAGAAGGGGGGTCAAATGTGACATTGAACATTTTTGTTAATAGATAAAAGTGACGGAAAAATGACAGATCTAGTTTAACGAACACATTTTTAACTTGGTGTTCTTGTCATTTTTACCTGATGAGGATGGTAAATTGGTGCAGTTTGCCGGGCAGTCTGTTCTTTTGTTTGGAAATAGTGATTACTTCCTCTGCTTTCACCGTGCTCAGCTGTTGAGGGCTGTAGGCGGGAAAACAGTGCGTCTGGGTTTGTAATTAATAATCCTTAATTTACTTACAAATGTTCTGAGTTTCGTGTTTACAGCTTAACCACAGAAAGGAGTTGAGGACTTCATAGATTTAAGGTAAGAATTTTGCCAAATGTCTAAATACATAGATGACCTGAACACACACAGACATACACACCTTTCAGTTTGTGCTGGTGCCGTGTCAGCTGCTGCTGGTTTCCACATGTGATCTTCTGTGTCTCTGACCTTTTCCATAAACTTCTCAGCCAGAACTGTGGCCCGCTCCAAACACTCGGCTTCTTGCTCCAGACTGCGCCGGTCAATACTGATCAGATCAACTGGAATCACACACACACACGCCAACAAAGAAATTAGGCTTAGGCATTTAAAAAACAACCTTTTCCTGTAGAGAAGCACCGTGCTGTTTCTGCACAAACACTGACCGTAGAAGTCAGAGGGGTTGCAGTATCGTGGGCAGGGGTATCCCAGGGCAGTGAAGTAAGGCACCATGTCACGAGCGGCGCCACAGTAAACGGCCGAACCCGACGACAGCAAGACGACGAGGTCAAAGAGCTGGAAGATATCTGACCGAGGCTGGTGGACCGACAGCAGGACAAGGCGGTTTCCCCGAGCCAGGCGCGACAAAGTGATCACCAGATTGTGGGCCGTGAAGCTGTCCAAACCTGACGTGGGCTCGTCCAGGATCAAAATACCTGAAATGTAAAATTCAGAAAAAGATATGACTCCCTGCCTGCCGGTCTAAACTGCTGCAATACTTTCTCTCCCTATAGGTATCACAGGATGACATGTATAAAACTGTTTGATATACACTATATAATAAAAAGAGCTGACATTAACTGTGCAACTCCTATGTGGGAATTTTGTGTTTGACATCTAAAAATCTTGACAGATGGAAGGCCGAAACTTCAAAACTTAATCGAGAAAAATCAAGAGTTTAAGAGTCTTTTGTCGTCTCTCTCACCGGGGTTCCACAGAAGTTGGACAGCGATACTGACTCTCCTCCTTTCTCCTCCAGAAACTCCCCTCACGTAGTCGTTTCCCACCCTGGTGTGAGCACACTGTCTCAGCCGCAACTCTGCGATCACATCATCCACCTGTGACAGAAAAAACACATGTAACTCATCTGTAACATCTGTCTTTCATGACACACAGAAGCAGATGCTGTCATCACAGCTGGCACAAATTAAGACTGTTTTGTAGACCGGGCTTATAATATCTCCATGCTGTATACACATCTTGATATAGTTTGTCTGTTCATCTTAATCTTACCCTCTGTTCCCGCTGAGCCTGCGTGAAGTGGGTGGGGAGCCTCAGTTTGGCAACGAAGACAAGAGTCTCACGGACGGTGAGGTGAGGAAGGAGGCGGTCGTCTTGGCGGACATGAGCGATGCTCTTCTTCACCAGCTGCGGCGTGTTGGGCTTCCCGTTGATCAGAATCTGACCGGACGCCATTGACCCGCCCTCATCTCGGCACGTTATTATGTCCAGCAAAGATGTTTTACCACAACCTGGGAGAGGAGAATTACGTTTTTAAAGGCACAATTTGAAGGTCCAGGGTGTAGGATTAAGTAGCATCTAGTGGTAAGGCTGTAAATTGCAACCAACTGAATACCCCTCACCTCACTATACACAAGTGAAGACAGAGCTGAAACTAATCAGGCTGAAAGAGATATTAAAAACTGGCAGGAATCATTGAAGCAGGAATTAAAGTAACACATGACACAAGGAGAGGGGAGAACAGGCCTTTTTCACAGCAGCCATTTTGATATGAAATATTAGGCTCGACACATGATACTCCAATGGTACTAATTAAGGTGATTAAGGTGCTGCTGACACGAGGTCCTGGACCAGTTTAGAAAATGTATTACTTAAAAGCTGTGTGTGTGTGTGTGTGTGTGTGTGTGTTTGTGTCTCACCTGAGCTGCCAATGACAGCCAACATCTGTCCGCTGCGGACTCGGAGGCTGAGCTTGTTGATGGCCGTCTGCTTGTTTCCTTTTATCTCCCATGGCAACTTGAACTCAGACAGCCTCTCATACCAGGGGATCTGAGCTGCTGTATCCACCTGGGAACACACACACACACACACACACACACACACACACAAGCAGACAAGTACAGACATGAAGAGGTTAATAAAGTTCAGAGCTGAAGATACTGCGAACGAGGGCAAAGCGTCTGTCTGTCAGATACCTCATAGTGCAGGTCGTTGACCTCCAGCTCATTGCACCCTCCACTGTAGGTGAAGTAGAGACTGCTGTCTTCTTCAGTTGAGAACAACTCTGTATCTTGATGCTGGTGAAGGGAAGAAGAAGGTCAATGAGTTTGAGAGAAACTATTTTTTTATACAGTTTCATATCAGTTCTAAAGGTCAGACTGCAATAAAATCTGAGAAAGCAAAGACAAGTGTGAGAGTGATAACAGTCTTCATGAATCACGATTTGAAAGTTTCTCTTCAGAGATACAGATTAGAAGATGTATGAGGGAATCTAGGGAGGAGCAAATTTGTTCCCCTGAATCAGACAGTGCACAGAAATCCACAGGTTATAGTTTACACGGCAATAATCCATTAAAAAACAATACAAGTGCCAGAAGCTGGTAAAACTCCAGTGACACCTGACGCATGAGACTCACATAAAAAGAGCTCAAATCTGAACGTAAAATCCACTCGTGATGTCTGCACATCTTACATTTATGTTACAGTTTGCGTGTGCAAATAATTGCCTGAGCTCTTTCACGGGTGCAGAGTCCACTCGAGAATGACCTTAATATTACCATTACGTAATCCTTAAATCTCTCCAGTAGAATAAAGTACAAACGTGCACGTGTAGTGTCTGTTACATTCTGTGGATCTTGTGTAATGGCTGATATGGCTTCTAGCGACTTGAACATCCAGATTTCAGATCCTCCAGGGAGATTTTCATGAGCACACGTCTGAAAATGTCTGAAGTTCAGATATGCAAAATGTTGCCATTATTCACGCAGTTGCTGTGAATAGTTTTTTTTTCCTGACTGCAACATCAAATAAACATTTTTTTAAAATGTAATGCAAAGTCTACTGACTCAACGTGTTACATCAGCACACACATTTTGATAACATTTTTTGGTACTACATTTTGAAAACTATCTTGCACACCTCCTGCTCATCCTTCTTGTGTTACTACTTGATTTAGATGCATATGTTTATATTCTCTACTACACTTCAATAATCCTGGCAGATGTGGTGACTGATACAGGAGAGTGGAATCTGTGGAAACCAGACTTCAGATTCTTAAATAAATTGTCCTGGTCCATGTATTTTCTTTCAGTTTTAGGACCCACTAAACACTAAAGTAACCAAATTCTTGTACAGGAAAATAAGATGATCAACACATAGGTTGGCAAAACCATCTCAAGTATTTGCATTGCAAGAAACACCGCACAAACTCTGAAAAAGCTTTCAATCAAACTGGACTCTTGACCAACAGACCCACATTATTATCGATCTGATTTAGCCACACAATGTTCAGGTAATAAGATCAGTGCTTATGCAGCAGTCGAGGAGAGTAGCTCAGTGGCTGGTGAGGATGAAAGGAATCAACAGAAAGTTGAAACATAGTTTTGATTTATGAATTATATCTGTATATTAGCAGAGGAACATGAAGCTACAAAAAAAAAATGCTGAATGTTTTTATCCTGATGTTTATGTGATCACATGTAATACACTGACCTGTGAGGAGCTGTTTGCATGATTGAAGCCAGGGTCTGTGTCCATGATGATGCAAGTTGGTGGCTGATGTTTGTAGGGTCAAGAGGTCAACGCCCCCCTTTTTATTCTTTTGTTCGGTTCCTCTCTTTTCCCCCTCTGTGGGGATCTGCCTTTTTTTTTGTTCTCCCGTTCTCCGTTTCTTCTCTCTGTTAGACGGTTTGACTTCAGTCCAGCTGAAGTTCTCCTCTCGTCTCAGCTCACAAGCCTTCTCTCTCTCAAAGCGTCCAAATTCATGTCATGTCAGTGTTTCATTTGCTCTCTCCTGTCAGTCATAGCTTTTCTGGTCACAGCGAACAATTTGACTGAGGACTGAGGTGAACCTGAAAGCCAGTCAATCGTCTCAGCATGTGAGGTTTTTTTTTGGTGTTCTTTATACAACTCCAGATCAAAGTTCTCTGAGATAACGTGACCGTGACTGTGTGTTTATGGATCCTGAGAGACACCACTGCTTTTGCACTGCTGCTCTTTAAAGGGAATGGGTGCAGAGAAAGAAATCTGAGACAGACATCTTACTCACACATTTGGAGGAGAACACTGGCCGGAGAGATGAACAAGTTTTACTCAATGCAAACGGTGGAGCCAGAAGACGGGAGCAGAGTTAGAGAGTCTTTCAAGTTCGTGTCGGAGGAGAAGAGGGATGTATGGAGAGAAGACGGTGGACAGGAGCGATCAGAGCCCTCCTGCTGTCTCAGCGTCAGCAAGATCTCCTACACAGTCAGGTAAATGCTGCAGAGTGGATGTACTGAGAGACAGACGCAAAAACTAGATGACATTATACATATTATATTACATCATTATGCAACGATACAGACAGGTGTGGGTCAAATTATTTAGAATGTTATATTGTCTAACTAATTTATACTGAAATATGAAATAGAACACAGTGCTGGTTGTTCATAAACACTTGAAATGATGACAGTTTTCACAGTGGGGATTGATTCCACGTCTGGGAATGTTAAGAATATTGGTGTGTGTGTGTGTGTGTGTGTGTGTGTGTTCCAGTGAGCGTGTGGGTCCGTGGTGGGACTTACCCTCCTACAGGAAGCGATGGACTCGTCAGATCCTCAATGATGTCTCCTTCCACGTGGAGAGTGGGCAGATCATGGGCATCCTGGGCAATTCAGGTTCACGCAGAGTTCATTAAAACATTTTCAGAAACGTAAAATGCATATCAGGTTTTTATGGAACAGGATTTAATATTGTTCTGACTGATTTAATTAAGAATAAAGATATGTGTGACTGCACCTTTGATTCAGGTTAAAGGTCAAATGAACTGGTAAAGACTGTGAGAATGGTCACGTGTTGTTCAGGGGGAAAACTTCTTTCAAAAATAAATCAAGTCCTCTTGCAGCAAACGGGGACTCGTGTGTTGTGTTGATCTAACGTTTTCTTAAATATATAACTCCATATACTCCTCTTCTTTTTGTGTGTGTGTCTGTGCACTTTGCATCGTAAAGGCTCAGGAAAGACGACTTTGCTGGACGCCATCTCAGGGAGGATTGGAAACTGTGGTACACTGCTGGGTGAGGTCTTCGTCAATGGCAGGAAAATGAAGAGGGAAGAATATCAGGACTGCTTCTCGTATGTACTGCAGGTAACACACAGAGATGTCCAAAAATTAATAAATCCATAATTAGTTTGAAAAATTAAAACTAGATTCCATAAAATATCTATATATACTTTTATATTTGTAAGAATGTGACTAGAACATATTAATAAAGCACTTTGCCCTAGTTCTCACATCATGCTAAACTTTTGGCCCACAGTATCACATATGAATGGCCGTATGCAGACACTTTGCATGTCTTGTTTGCAAGTTGCCAAAATATCAAACCACAAACTCCAACGAGCATGCACCATTTTGCAAAAAACTCCTGAAAAGGTTGCCCTGGCCTCTGGATGAAATTAACTAAAGACCCTCACTGGCCTCCTCATACACTTAATCTCTCAATGAGAGGTGCTCAAGTGTATCCAAAGCCTGAATTAAAAACACTGGCTTAAAACTGGCCTTGCTTCCTTTCAAATCATCTCTCTCCTCTTGCTGATAGCAACCCCCTCTGCTCTCTAAGCCTTGTCATTAACTTCCCCTGCTAAGCTGTAGATGATGAGGTGATATGAGCTGCTGATATTAAAGTCATTCAGATGAGAGACTGAGGAGAAGTGGGACTGGGAGGCGCCACGTGTTAATTGAGGCAGGCAGCAGGTTCAGGAGGTTTGAGCAATGAGTGTGTGTGTGTGTGTGTGTGTGTGTGTGTGTGTGTGGATGTGTCTGGGGAAAACGTATGTTAAAATTGGATTGAACAGGCATAACTGAACAGGAAAAGTATACTGCCGCAGGTTTGGTATGTATGTGCAGGGATTTGCAGCAAACCCTGCAGATAAATATGCATTTTTCTTTTGCTAAGAGTGAGTAGCGTGAATGTTTACGGCAAATGTCATGTCAGTCACATGATTAAGTTTCATGATATACTGTAGTTTAATTCCCGTGGAATGCTCAAGAGGAAGATGGAGGTGATCACAGACTCTCTATGAGGCACTAGGTCTGCAAAGATCCACGAGAGGTTTGCCTCACTGAATCTTACACTCTCTTCGTCCTTGATCTGTTTTTTTTTTCTCTCTTTCTTTTCCAGAGTGATAACTTGTTGAGTTATCTGACAGTGGAGGAGACTCTGACCTACACAGCCCAGCTGGCCCTGCGGAAACACTCGGCCGAAGCCATCAAGAAGAAGGTGACTTTTAAGAGCCACTTAACTGCTCTGACCAACCAGCTTAAACCAGAGCAGAGGGGGTGATTCACAGTGCAAGGTTTCTGCATAGTGCTTGTTCATTCAGATTTCTTTTTCTTTTGTGCTTCTTCACTTGCTGCAGCGATATATTTGGCCATTTGATGACCAATTGAGCTGGTCATCAGTGCTTGGTCTGTTTGTTTACAGCACATGTACTCCTCCTGGCTGATCTTACAATCCAGTCTTAGAAGTCAAAACTTCATAACTAACATTTATAACTTATCTTATTTGCTTTATGTCCTTATAATGTTTTGATCGGAAGCTAATCTAAACCTCCTGGCCCTGTCCTTCAATCAGAAATATTTCTGCAGGACTACGCAGAAAATATTCCTATCACTAATCAAGTGCACAAACCTGAATGAGCAGGAACATTGTCTACAGTAGGGCCCTTGTCACCTGACCCCTTGACCCCTTGTTCCTGTGCAGGTGTCGGCAGCGATGGCCGAGCTGAGTCTGACTCACGTGGCCCACAGTGTTATTGGAGGTCGTGTTTTCCCAGGGATCTCCGGGGGCGAGAGGAGGAGAGTCTCCATTGCCAGCCAGCTACTTCAGGACCCAAGTGAGTGCCACTCCAGAATTACAGGAGTTTCATCTGCGTATCGCAGACATCCAACTTATAAGGGGCGCTACTGCTGCAAATCTAAATCATGATAATGAGGTGGTCATTATCAAAGTCATTATCCTTGAAATCCAAATGATGATTTAAGCTTTGAGACACATGGGATAAGGATTATGCATAAAGTCCCTCATGATTAGCACACTCCGTTTGGTAAATTATTGCATATAACACATGATATTTTATACGTACACTTTTGGATGCAGAAAACTGGAGGCAGGACTGTGCCGTCCTGAGAACAGAAGAAAGTTCACCGCAAGACCCATCTTTCCCAGAAGAGTTTTAAAAGTCCACACTGACAAATAAAGGGATCTAAGTAGGAGAGGAATAAGGAAAGGACAGAGGAAGAGATGGAGAAGAGTAATGAAAGACTGGGTTACCACACCACGGAGGGAATGAGCAGAGACCCACCTCTATGTGTGTGTGTGGGTGTGTGTGCTTATCCCAGGTGTAGTTTATCAGGTCTGCAGTCCTCTGGGGAGGACGAGGGGTCTCAGTCCTCATTCAGGATTAGAATGGCCACGGACACACACACACACACACACTCACACAGAGTAATAAGGAGTTCCCATTCGCTGCCTCTCCAATCAACCAGGAAATGAATTAATCTCACAATTAAAGCATCTGCTAATTCCACTCTGCTTTCATCAGGCAAAGAGGCAATCTTTTAATTGTCCTAATTAGAGTAATTAACTAAAAAAAATAGAGAACTCACTTATCTTCACAAGTTAAAGTTGGCCCCGCTGAGAGTCCTGCATGTGGCACTTAATAAAAAGTACATTTAAAAGTTTCCAACTTAAAAGAGGAAGAAAAAAAAAAAGAAAAAGTTACTGTCCTACCTTTCCTCTTCTTCTCAATGTTTCAACGCGTGGCGTCATTGCAGGGGTGATCCTATTGGACGAGCCGACCACGGGGCTGGACAGCATGACCGCCAATCAGATCGTGGTGCTGCTGGCGGAGCTGGCCAGGAGGAACCGTATCGTCATAGTAACCATCCACCAACCACGCTCGGAGCTCTTCAGGGTGGGTCCTGAGAAACGAGAGGCTGAAACTCCCTTTAAAGGACAGATTCAAACTTTTTAAACTCTGTCTTAAATCAGTACGCACACGTCCATATGTACATTGCTCCTCCTGTCTGAAGAGGCTCCTTTTTAATGGAAGTGATGGGGGCTAATGTGAGCCTTCAGCAGTCTGAGGTGGACAAATCAAAAGGCTTTTCCAAAGTTACACATTTTTTCTCTCAGTTGAGGAATTACTATGAAAATCACAATAACTTTGGAAGATTCACATTTATTTGTCAAACTCTGACACCTGAAGCTTCAAATCAACTTCAGCTGAACTAAAGAAGTCATGAACGTTTGTCCTCCATCTTTTTACATTAGTATAACATTAGTAAGACATCTCTTCTCTGTCGCTATGGACAGGAGAAACAGCTACGGCAATCAAAAACTATACTATGGTAGAAGATTATGTGTGTGTGTGTGTGTGTGTGTGTCCCAGGTGTTCAGCAGGATAGCTATAATGAGTCGTGGAGAGTTGGTGTTCTGTGGGCAGCCAGGGGAGATGGTGGATTTCTTCAGCCAGTGTGGATATGAGTGTCCAGAATACTGCAACCCCTTCGACATCTACGGTACCGTATGCTACCGTCCTGGATTATGTGTTGCATATTTTGCATGAACGATTAAAATATTCAAACTGCAGTAATGTCAAACAGTTGACTTCACCTCGGTGGACACGCGCAGCAGCGAGAGGGAGGCAACCACCTACAGCCGCATGCAAGAGATCGCTTCATCCTATCAGAAGTCGGCCATCTACCAGAGCATGCTGCAAAAAACCGAGCAGAGCCTTCAGCGGCCAGACAAGGCAGCCATCCCCTTTAAGAGCAAAGAGTCGCCCAACGGTGCAGCCAAACTCGAGGTTCTGCTCAGGTCAGAGCTGTGTAGAAGAGAGAAGGTTGATTACTGGCACAGAAATGATTCAATTTAGATTCTTGTGAACTGAGCTGCTTCTATAAAACTCTCCTCATCTCCTCATCTGTACAGTTCACCCTCTGCCCTTAGTGTGTTACTGTATGAATAACCCGAGCATGCCTGTGTGTGTTTACACGTGTGCAGGCGAACGGCAAGAAACCTATCCAGAGACAGGATGGGTGTCCTGATGCGTCTGTCCCAGAACCTCATCTACGGCCTCTTTGTGGCGTTCTTCGTGATGCATTTAGACAACGACGTCAGCAAGGGTGCTGTGCAGGACCGCATTGGCATCATCTATCAGAGCATCGGGGCTTCACCGTACACTGGCATGCTGAATGCTGTAGCCCTGTGTGAGTTCAAAAACACGTTGTACTTCTCTTTCCAACACTTTGACACATTTATTGTGGCGCACTGCTCTGCGCCCTGTGCAGTACAGGTAAGACACCGCTCAGTCTTGCTGTTAAATCGCTGACGTGCTCGAAATAATAACTGGAATCATAAATTGCATTGCATTCAATCTAACCGCACGTGACTGATAGCATCGTCCCAATAAATATCTACATGGAGTGGATACAGTGACTTCAGGGGAAATCTGAAATGCATGAAGCGCATGTGGTCTATCACACGAGTAAAAGTGATCTATTATCTTTGTTAAGCAGCATGTATTAAATGTCTTTATCTCCCCGCCGCGTAAGCTCGCTTATCTCCCGTTCAGTAGGTGAAAGAGGTCTGATGTCTGCAGTATTTTTGTTCCCCTTCAGCAGAAATGTGTAAATCCTAGCTCAGATTTTACATGCCCGATGAGACGTCATGTGCCTTCAGCGTCTCTCCTAGGTGAGAGTAAATTATTAAGTGATGAGTTGTAAATTAAACTGCAGTATCAGGATTATAGATCAGAACTGCAGCAGGACATCGTCACACATCAGAATATTCAGACTCGAATTTGCGATCATGTGTGTGTGACCTTGTGTTTGCAGTTGTTGGAGAGCTGCCGCAGTTTACATTTCCAGCTTTACCCACAAAGAGGCAATGACCTTTACTTCAGAGCTCAATGAACCCAAGTGTCTTTTTACCTACAGACCTACAGTATCTATACTATAACTATACTATCTAATCTACAGCAGCTTGTGTCTCTGTGTTAAACAAGTTCATTCAAGTATTTATAGCAACTGCCGTGACTTAAGGTAACCTCAAATGCAAACAGACAAACAGAGACAGAGAGGGAAGCAGCTAAACAAAGCTGAATCTCTGCATTGTTTCAAGCTTCATTGGTTAATCATGTTAAAGTTTTGTTTCAATGTTTCAAAGTAGTAAGAGCTTAGTCTATAAAAATCTATTTGATGTGACTCAGACTGATATAATGTTCACAGTTGAGAAAATGTATTAAAGTTTATTCATGTTAGGTTCCTTCTTCACTCTTTGACACATCCCACATTTCCTCTAAAGAGATGAAGAGGGTGCAATGCCATTGACGGACAATCAAATGAATCGCAACATTACCTTGACTGAAATGACGTATTTCTCTGTACTTAAACATGGTTGGAAACATTTGGGATAATCCTAAGAAAGCAACTCAACAAAATATATATCATAGGTCTAGTTACTTTTACATTTGAATGCAGAAATGTTACATATTTAATTTAACATTCATTATATATATTAGGTGTATGTTAAAAGATGATACAAACAATGACCTGTGAAGGATACTGGCCGTGTAGGGTGATTATCTCTTCACTGTTTTTCTCAGTTATCGGCTCATTCTAAGACCTTCATTTTACGGCTTTGGCTGTCACAGATACTGAGGATAAGACATGTGATAAAACACCGGGCTGAGCAGAAGTCACAACAGAATCTCACAGATAAAGACAACAGGTTATTAGACAACAAGCAGCAGGTTTACAGAGTTGTTTGGGTAACTCTGCTGGATGCCTGCAAAACTGACTTTTACTCCAAGCCAAGATATGGAGATGGAGGGTTTTAGTGATGCAACAGAGCAACATGCATTATTTGTTTTAATGATGCAGCTCTTGTCAAAGATTTCACAATATGATCGCTGCACCAAAGTTTAAGATTCAAGTATGAAATACAGACCTTGAACGGGATAGTGACAGAAAGCTGTCCACTTCATGAATATTAATTAACAAAAACTTTCCTCTGGTCTTTATAACCCTAATTTACCCTGTCAGCATATATAATACAATGTTGAACATTTGTTTATTCTGGTCATTCATGGACTTTCATCGCATTATCTTCTCCGTTCTCTGTTCACTCAACAGTCCCGGCTTTGCGAGCCATCGGCGATCAGGAGAGTCAGGATGGTCTTTACAATAAATGGCAAATGTTCTTAGCCTACATCTTCCACATCCTGCCCTTCAGCATCCTCAGTGTTGTCATCTTCACCTCTTTCCTTTACTGGTGGGTAATAAATGTGTGTGTGTTTGCCGCATATTCAACCTCCTTCAAAGATTTAATGGGTATCATATTCTGTATGTGCACCTTCCATTCTTAAACTCAGTCTCTTCTATTGTTTTGTCTCTGTCTCTGTTTTCCACTCAGGACAGTGGGAATGAACCCTGACAGCTTGCGCTTCCTGTGTTTCACTGCAGTCGTCCTGGTGCCACATATCATAGGTCAGCAGATAAGATTACGGCCATTCGTGCCTTCTTCAAGCAAAGATACGTGGCTAGTGCACTGATCTCATAATTCATATCCTATAACTCTTAAAACTTTTAGATTTCAGGCCTACAAGGTGCTTTGCTGACTGTATTAATCTGTGTTTTTGTTGGGTTTTTTCCCCCCAATCAGGTGAGTTGCTGACCGTGGTGCTATTAGGAGTGGTCCAAGACCCTAACATGGTCAACACTGGAGTGGCTCTGCTTAATATTGCAGGGATCGTGGTGGGATCTGGTTTCCTGAGGTGAGACACCAATTTGTGGCACAGTTTTTTTAATTCAATTAGTGTGTTTAAGAAACTTCTGGATGTTTGATATGACAGCTTTTTCATAGAGATTTGCTGTGGGTGACACACCTTCCTCTCCTCTCCTCGTCTTCTCAACAGAAGCACACAGCAGATGCCGCAGGTCTTCCAGTGGCTCAGCTACCTGACCTTCCAGAAGTACAGCTGTGAGCTGCTCATAGTCACTGAGTTCCAGGGACTCAACTTCACATGCAGTAAGTTGTTTTTACCATGACACCATCCATCTGTGTCCACCTACCCTGAGAAAGGAAAAAGGGCCTGCATTAATAATAAGTTGTATTTGTGTCCCAGCACGAGCAGTACTTTAAAAAAATGTGTACACGTCACTTTGTACCTGTTACAACATTTTATAAGGGTGGCAACCTGTGGGAGCAATTTTGTCTATTTTGCTTGATGTTGTAAAAGTTAATGTACTTGGCCTTGACACGACTATCTGTGCAGGACACTGGGATTATATTCTGCCCCGCTAGTAAAATCTAAATTAGCTGGGATCATATTTACAATTCAGTAATTCAACACTGATCCACTACTGTATTTAATCTTTTCTTCTACTGTCATGTTATATATGACTAAAGTTTAAATATTATCAGCAATAACTGATAACTGACATTTCATCATTCCACTAATGCTCTTATTAAGACTGACTTATAAAGTATGACTTCATTATTCGGAAAGATTGCAAACCCACTGAACCTGTGACAGTCATGAACTCTTTCTGTCTGGTGTGTTGTGCTGTTGCAGATGTTTCCAAACCTTTGCCGGGAGCCTGTATAGTCACTCAAGGAAATCAGATCATTGACGAAGGCTATCCTGGCGCTCTGTCCCGATACACACTAGACTTTGTTCTCCTCTACTCCTTCCTCCCTGCCCTCCTGCTGCTGGGCATGATCAGCTTCAAGATCAGGGACAGGATTGTACGCCACTAAAGTGACAGACACACATTCGTGGGTGAATCTTCTGTTTAAACAGGAAGATAAACGCGTTTGAGGATGTTTGAGTATGATGTTATTGAGAGAAGATGACATACAGAGTATTGTGGCGAGCTCATATCGTCTGTGTTTGCAATCAACACTTTCCACAAACATTCAAGGAATATTTCTGTTTGAGTACTTACCCTAAAGTTCATCAGAACTATTATACAGTTCAGAGCAATGATTCAAATACAAAAAGCTTCTGTTTGAAATCTTCTCAAAAGAAACGACTGACAGACAGCAGAGATTCAACTTCAAGCCCTCTATAGTCGATTTCTAACTGAATGACATGTTTGCACTTATGTCAGATTCTTATTTTTATATATTAAAAGGCGCACAGTGGCACATGTGAACTAACATGTAACTGTATTGTAAACTATGAATCTTGTATGTGATCATATTGTAAAGTTTGCCAAATTGAATGAATGAGCATCACTGAGTAGAATATCAACAGATATACATGTTTTTTTAATTAAATGTAGAATTTTTAATTTATATATTGTGATTGTAATGTTTCATAAATAAGCAATGCCTATTGTAAATGTAAATAAAATTGTTTATTTTTTAGAACACATCATCAGTACACAAATAGTTTTGAGATGTTCAGAATAGCTGTACAAGTTGTTTGAATTAACAAGGAATACAAGTAAATAAATAATGCAAGCAGTATACTGTATTTACATTGATAGCTGGTGTGTGTATTTGTGTGTTTGTGAGCATAAAGCTGATTATCTCTCATGTCTCCAGCTCCAGTCCTTTCCATGACTTAGCTGCATTCCTCTTATACTGATCCAGCTCCTGAAAAACAGGCACAAAGACACGAAACATGACACTTTTCCTATATTAATGTTAACGAGGTACAATGATGAAATATAGAACACATAACATTGTGTTTATAACATCGGCAAACTGTGACACGTGTAAATAAACGCTGCAGTACATTAATTCAGGCTTCATCATTAGGCTTCATCATTAGAGTATTCTTCTATTTCTTTGCAATGCTGTCTCTTTCAAGCTCTTGCAATTAAAAAGATATATCACCTCTGGCTACCATCTTTTTTTGGATTAGTAAACATTACCCCACTTTGGGAAACATGTTAAAAATGTTTGTATCAGACAGAATATGTTTTATTCAAGTCGTAAAAATGCCTTCTGAATGATGGTACACTGATTTTTTGATGAACTGATATGGCACAGAAAGACACTTTACAACACATACTTGACCTGTGACACAAATGCAATAATAATAATAAATAAGAGACACAAACTGGGGCTAAGGGTACGCAGGCTCAGACGTGTGGATTGGACGAATATTATCTCTTAGCAATACATACAAGGCTCTCTGATATCCTTCAGTTTGCATGACAGATATCAGCTTACATATCTGTCCTGACATTCACATGGGCCTTCCTTTTTTTTCTCAGCTGGAACAAACCTTTACCCCGTTTCTCTCATTGGTTACACAGACCAATTACATTAGGCGCCATCCAATGATGAAGCAAGATGGCCAGCATCAGGTGAGACTCAATCAGCGATAACAGTATTGTGACTCAGGTTACTGCAGTTCAAGTGACAGAGTGGCACGAGGGCAGGTCGGCAGGGAGACTAATCTCTGAGGTTATTACGGAAACACTGCTACATACAGGTTACTGGAGGACAGAAGGTTACTCTAGAATATTAACCTTGTTTAAGAAAGGCGTGAAGCAGAGTGTCAAGATACTGCTTTTAGCTAGAGGGCCTGTCATGTTGCTATGTCTTAACTCGAAGTGAGAGAGCAGCAATGAGGAAACAAAGAATAAAAACAATGTCTTACTTAAAGGTTTCTGGCTAAAATGTCCCCATGATCTCATCAATAATCATTTAATCAACAAGGGTTGTTAAGGTTAGGTTGCATGTGTTCGTTTCCCTTTTAATGCTTTTTAAAATCTGCGAAAGTCA
The DNA here is from genome assembly GCA_014281875.1 of Nibea albiflora. NCBI lineage: Eukaryota > Metazoa > Chordata > Actinopteri > Sciaenidae > Nibea > Nibea albiflora. The sequence goes on from CM024797.1 coordinate 7,364,361, forward strand.
AAGTTCAGGGTCACAAAGATCTGATTAACTGATTGATCACCATACTGCCAACTCATGAGTCGTGACACTACAGAGACACTGTCTGTCCAGAATCAAAGGTGAATGATGTGCGATGATTGTGCAAGTGTGTGATTGTTTCAGATATGGTACCTGGTCTTTCTGGGCTCTCATAGCATCAATCTGAGGTTCACTGTACTGCGGGTCTTTGCCTGGATCCTTTAGTTCCCGCTGCTCACTGGTATTCTGCAAAGACAAAGTCAGTTGGATGGACAACATTACATTAAAACTGGACAGTTTATATAGGTCCTTTATGGAAACATGCACGGTTATAAGAAGGAACACAGTCAGCAGGTGTGAATATGATGTTAAACATCTGAGGCCAGTGACTGAACTACCTCTTGGGGAAAGACACGCTCGTAGACTTTCTTCCAGAGGTCCTTTGGGTTTTTGGCATGCAGAGAAGTTATGTCCACATCAGTAGCAGGAGGAGACCCTAAAGTAACAGAAGCCTCATTTTAATATCACTGTTCATGTCAACCTATGTCACGCTGGCACAGCAATGATATTTTAATTCAATTCAAATGAGTTACTGCTTTTGGCCACAGAGTAGCGCTGTCCTCACCTATTTGGCTGAAAGAGTCAGAGCCTGCTGGGATGATGAGAGGTTTGGTGGAGTCGCAGGACATAGTTTTCCTGCTCAGACATAAAAAAACCAAGAAAAAAACGTATATAAAAAATTCAATTTGGGAATCTATCAAGTATTACTGACCACACTAAAGTTACTGTGGTTTGACAGTCCTAGTTCTTGTCCACTACAGGTGTACAAGATGGTGTACAATGCTGTGTACAATCCTCACCCTCTGTCCAGACCAAAGGCGAAGTGGGAGAAGAAGCTTTTGGCTTTTGACATCAAGCTTTCCGACTTTATGCTCGTGAACTGATAAAGAGATTCAGCACAGAAAGAAAAATGTAATCAAAGTAGAATAGCAACAGTTGATTGAATTCATGTATTCAACTGAAAGAGAAAGCAGATATTATGTTAAATGTAAATATGTTACATCTACAGTAAAAGCACACTTACAATAAGAGAGGCTGCGTAGTAGTGGGCAATGAAACGCAGCGTTTTACTGACCACTTTCCGCTTGTCAGAGTCAAATTCCTGAAAAAAACAAAACAAACAAATGATACCAGGATGTCATTCAGCCATCATGAGACCTACTCCATAGGCAACTGTTGTGCTTTACCTGAAAGATGTCATATTTGCTGCCAATGATGAGCAGAGGAACAGGAAAGGGGCTGATCAGCTCTCTGTCCTGTTGACAGAGTCACAGTTAACTCAGGATGCATGCACAAAATAGCTGGTTTTTAACATGTTTGTTAGCATTGGTGTTTCCACATATTAATTTGAGAGCATTTTCTAGGAGCCTGAGGCATCAGCATTCCTCAAGCATCAAGAGTGTAATGAGCTGAAGTCTTACAGGATAGTCTTTGGGTAAGACACGTGCTGCTGACTGGACAGCTGTCTGGTGTTTGGCTCCAGGTTTGGTCTTCTGTGCTTGTTGTGCCTTAGAAGAGATTTTTTCCACCTGAGCTTGTGCTGCCTGCAGCAGTTTCTCCATGGTTTCCCACAGGGTGTTGGGTTTTGACAGATCCAGAATGAGGATGACAGAGAGCGACCTGGGAAAATACAGAAAGGGCTATAAGCTCTGGCAGGAAACACAGAAGAGTGCTGGGGCTCACATCTTAGTCTAGAACATATCACAACAGTAAGAAAAACGGTGAACTGCAAACAGGACAAAAAGATCTCAGGAATGTGTCTAAATGACCGACCTGATGCTGATAGGAGTGATCGGGATCTGGACCAGGTCTGACAAAGAGGTCCCCCCTCCCAGCTCCCATATGTGGGCTATGTCTTTGGGCTGAAAGAGGAAAGCACCAGGCTCAATATGTTTTATCACATAATCACAAGACTTTTTCTTCTCAATATCACAACATCACACACATTTCTGCAGCATTTTCTACAAAGAAGCAAAGTATTTATTGGAGTATTGAAAGTTGGTTGATTTACTTTTCACACAGCTCCTCCTCATAAATCTAAATAAAACATCCATAGTTTGATGTAGTCACAACTTGTCAGGGTTATACGTTTGTTTGTATCCAGGGCTTCCTTACTGTGTTGTGTCCTCGAGCCCGTCTACCGAATGTGTACTCCAGTGCAAGAGTTGGCTTGGATGGTTCATCTCTGGTGGATCAAACAAACAAAGAAATGTAACAACATATATCATTTTGTGTCATGTCATCAGCTGAATGACACCCCTGGAAAGTCTACATACAGAATATGAAGAGCAGGCTAGGCTACCACACACATACTCACCTGTCGAGGCACCTGAGGAGAATGGACGTTTTACCCTGTGAGAAAGCAAAGGTGAGCTTAGGAGCTGTGTGGCTTATGTAGCTAACAACATGACCATTAGAAAGCAGTGAGTGTGCCGTCTGTGGTAAACATACCCCAGCTTTGCTCCCCATCAGAAACACGCTCCTCTCACTGACCGTCTCTCCTCCATCCTCCTCCCCGCCTCCAGTCTCCCGACTGTGGACCTCCTCCGCAGCCTGCTCCCATAGCGTGTCTGAGCTGATAAACAAAAAACGACACGTAGGTTTGAAGAAAAGTCATGTTGTTACGTCTGTGACGGTGTTAAAAAGGATAATAGCTGTCATACAAACTTATCCTCACCTTATTTTTGGCATCAAATTTGATATTTTACAAACAAAGTTGACGAGCTAGCTAAACGGCTGAAGGTAACCGTTACAAGCGTTGCCAGAGTAACGGCGCGCGACGATGATGTAATCATTTTCTCACTTGAGAGGTATTATGGGAAACGTAGTTCCACCTGTTGAAACAAGCTATTTGTATTGACTACATCAGATTAAAGTAAGACTTTTTCGTGCTCCATAGATCTTTATAACTGGACGGAAAGTTAAACTATTATGATGAACTCTTATAAAAGTAATTTACAATGCTTAAAAAATGTTATATCTAGTTTTGCATGAAGAAGCATGTTTAGATTTTATTATATTTTTATAGCCTTTTCTCCTTCTGTGAAATGTCACCACTTTATCACTGATATATTTCACAGTCAGGTGCAAATACCACAAATCATCCATCTCTCCATTCATTTTCAGTAAATCAATTAAATAAAATGTAGCCGTGTATTTTCTGAAATCTTTGACAGGGATTTGTTGTGGTCTGTACCCTGAGCTTCAAGCACTGTCATGTTAGATCAAGCTGTCATTTTTTGTAGTTTAAACGACAAATGAAACATGAGACACTCTGATAATAGTTTTCTTTAATCAGAACACAAACAGCTTCGTCAGTAGCAGCAAAGTAACAGCTCAATCATAAGCTACTGAAAAGTATGCAGAAGACCTCCAGATCAAATAAAAACACATTCCAATTACATTTGATAAAATACTATACATGAAATTACGGCATTCAGTTTACAGCACAGAACAGTTAAGATAGCTTTAGAGATCCTGAAGAACTTTATAAGTTGTTTTGGGTAAATCCTTTAAAATGCAGATGGATGGTGAGTCTGTTTCTTTATGAAAAATATTTAGTCAGATGTCACGACCTCTTTCGGGGCTGGTCACAATAGGGTACATTTTCTAAGTAAAAGGCTCTCTCTGGGTCGAAGCACTGCTGAGAGGGGAAAAAGTAGCATACTGTTAGGAAACATGTGAAATGTCAAGATTCCTGTTGTATACTGTTTTCACACATGTTAAATTCAAGCATGGAGAAAAATAAATACGTACAGAGCGTATTTTCTCCCATGTGTTCCATTTGCAGCACACCCTGTCGAAGAACAGCTTCCACATCAGAGCCCATTTTGATCATCTATAAAAGCAGAGGGGTAATGAGTGTGGACAGATTATGACACAATAGGCACCAACAAATGTAAAATGTCCCTCCTCATATATAGCATCATCCAAACATACACCTTAAGTGCGGCGGCTGTTGTACTGCAGTACTTGATGACACTGCACAAACACTATAGGGATTCATTATCATTGTTATTATTGTCATTTAAGGACAACTCCACCATCACTACTGCAAAATCACTATCTTATTTTATCATCACTCACTCCAGACAGGCATATCGACATATTTGTTTAGATCAACATCTGATTAGATGCAGCCAAATAAACTATAGAATCTGTATGAATAAGTATAAGTATCAGTGTACCTTCTGAATGTTTTCCTCTGAAGTTTCATCTTTGTTTTTCCGAAACTCCTCGTTGATCTTTAACCTTGCAGCTTTGTGGGGGGGAAATAACAGTTGATGCGTTCATTTATATGTTTGGTAAAGACAAAGACATTCCTCTGCTGGGCTTCAAACCAACCAACAGATATAACTCACCTGTCAGTGTTTTGGAGTCATCTTTGAACACAGCCATCCTTGTTCTGTGCAGCTCCTTGAACACGCTTAGGACCTGCATGTAAACACACATTCAGCGATTGCAAGCAACCTGCCAGCTGTTACTTTAACCGAAGCAGCTGATATTTAAGCTGGCTACTTCTCAACACGAGGTTTTTCATAATTAAACCAGCTGAAGTGACAAAAAAGAAGCGTTGTTTTAATAATCACCTTCAAACGTGTGCCCATCTTGACTTCTCCTGTCAGATCACGTCCGGTGTTGTATCGAGCTCCGCTTCTTCTTCTTTGGTGTTTATTGGCAGTCGGCATCCTCAATGTTGCACATACCGCCATCTGCTGGACTTTACCTCTTTCTTATTTCCTCTTCTGTGATATTATATTCCCTTCCTTAGATTTTCTACATTTGACTACTAATTCATACTGCTGACTTCTTTCCCCACAACAGATAAGTCCTGCGATTTTCAGGCTGATATAATTAAATCTGACTATTTAAAACAGAGAGAACGCATCCTGACAACTTGGAATATTACTGTCAGATACTGTTCCCCCTCTGTTCATTAGGAAAGAAGGCTCAGACGGGCATTAAAGACTTTAATAAAAAAATGAAAAATAAAGTGTCTACTTACTTTTTCAAACATGCAATTATTATTAGAATTCAATATATACACATATAAATGGCAAACTGTGCAATATTTAACACATCAACAAAAAATAATTTTTTAAAAATGAAGCGTTCAAAATTCAAGAGAAAATAAACTGTCAATAGAAAATTTCTTATTGATACAAGAACGTTGACCCTGCTGCAAATGGTCAAATGTAATGATATCAGCAGGACTTATCTGTTGTGGGGAAAGAAGTCTGAATTTGAAAGATGTGTGAGCATCCTTTCTTATAGGACAGAGGGTGAACAGTATCTGACTGTAATACTCCAAGCTGTCAGGATGTGCTTTACCTGCTATGATGGAGCTGGATTTAAGACAAATATGATAAAATTGTGACTTTTATTTAGCCTATAAATGGATGAGCACACTTTCTTCCAAAAGTCCATAATATTCTAAATGAAAGTCTCTCACTAATATAATATTTTATCTTGATAGAAATAACAGTGGTTGTTTGAATTAATAAAGACATAAAAACACAAACATATGTGCTGTTGTCATGAAAACATCTTCAGATGAAGCTCGCTTTAAAAAGTTAGCTGTACCACAGCCTGCAGCTCGGGGGCGAGCCTTTTTGTGAACGCGCGCGTCCTTCGCCCTTCTTCGGCGAGCGTTCAACCAATCAGCGTCGACTACAAAAATATGACGCGTTCTTCGTAGCCAATGAGCGCTCGCCGTACTTCACACGGAGCTAAAAGCGGCGCAGACACAAACTGACGTTTCATCTTCGCCAACATGGCTGATGAAACGGCCAAAGCGCAGGTTGCCAAGCCTGGCGGAGACACAATATTTGGAAAAATCATACGCAAAGAGATACCTGCCACGCTGCTCTATGAGGACGACCAGGTATGCATCAAATACTTTGATTTATAATCAGCATAATTGGCATTAGCGGGCAGCGCTCCTCCGCGGCTCCCTGCAGGTGGCGTTCAGCTAGCGAGCTAGCTCTGCTGCTTTAATGTCATTTTGTGAACTTTTCCACACGTTTAGGTTGTTTATCAAGGGATAAAACCAAACATGTGTGTATGTGCTGTGGTGATACAACACAACTTGGTCTCAGGCTACATAAATTGTGCTTTAAAACACCAAAAAAAGGGTTTTAACAGTATGAGACAGGTTATTATGCATGGTTTAGTTTTAGTTCTGCATGTGTTCGTGTTACATTTGCTGCCTCTTGCCATCTGCAGACACTTGGCTTTCCACCAAGGTATGACAGGGTCCGTTTGGTCCAAGTCTGCCTGCAACTCCTGCAATAATATGTAGAGTTAAAGGCTGTGTTATTTCACGTGTTATTCATGCTGTGCTTTGGATAAATGATGCAAATGAAATGGGAAGTCAACAGGCAGACGCATTAAGACAGAAGACAACACCCGAGGATTCACATAAATGCCTGTGAAGCAGGTTTCACTGCACTGTCAACACACACACGCACACACACATAGTAGATTTGCATGATTAGAAAAGCTGCCAATCATATCACACTACAATAACTGTGCAGGACAGAGAAAAGGAAAGTGCCCAGTCATGATGTGCACTGCTTACTGCAGTGCCAGTCAGTAAATCTGGTGTTATATCCAGTTTTTAACCAGATCAGCATAAATAACTGGGATCATTTTGGCTTTTTAAGGCTTTCTTACTGAGGCACACAAGCGTGCAGGTAATCTGTAGTGTCGTTGTTAGCAGGTGAATGGGGACCTTTCCCCAACTCGGCCAGTTATGCTGCATTAACTGTCGTATCAGAGTTGGCGTAATTACGAGTTTCTGACACATTCTCGTCAACATCTGAGTTATAATTGCAACAGACCTTTCAGACTTAATAATACCTAAGTGGCAAAAACATTAAATCACACACGGTCTCATGTGCTCTGATAATCCTCTCCAGTCTTTACCATGGGAATCTTTCCCGTCTCCCATCCATCCAATATGATGTGTGACACTGCTCCCTTCACTCAGTCAGTAATGGCCAATATCATCATGTCGTATGTAGAAGACACATCATGATGACATTTTTGCAGATATGTGATGATGAAGACCGCACAGGATCACCTCAGTTGCACAGAGGGGTTTACCTATCACGCTGTAACAGTCCTGTAACAGTAAATAAAGACAGTAGAACCACAAACAACGAAAGTGAAAGTTAAAAATATAAACTGAGGTAGCATTTATTGCATAACACCACATGTCAATCTCTCTGGGCTAATTTCTGCTTCTTCTTTTGTCCGTTTGTGTTTCAGTGTGTGGCCTTCCCTGACATCGCCCCTCAAGCTCCCACTCACATCCTCGTCGTCCCAAAAAAGCCAATAGTTCAGCTGTCGCAAGCGGAGGACGGTGATGCTGCAGTGAGTGCTGATCTTACTATAGCAACAACTTTCTCTCTGTGACCACTAGATGGAGCCCTTTACAGCCAACTCAACGCTCATCTGACTGTCTCTGAGCGCTTTGCCTGCTCACGTGTGTGTGTGTTTTCACCTCAGAGTCAGTCATCACTTCTCTCTCTTGTCTCTTAGCTGTTGGGCCACTTGATGATAGTCGCAAAGAAGTGTGCTCAAGAGGCGGGCCTGTCCAAAGGCTACAGGATTGTCATCAACGATGGACCGGACGGAGGCCAGTCGGTCTACCACATCCACCTCCATGTCCTGGGTGGACGCACAATGGGGTGGCCTCCCGGCTAAGCTGCATCTGCCAGCACAGACCATCCTGCCATCATTATTCACGTCTGTTGTCTGACAACCAGTACTGTTAAATTTCCACTTTATGGTTTGTCATGTGGAATAAGAGTTATACTCAAAACCTGGCAATTCATCGATGATAATAAATGCGTCACAACAACAGAGAGACTCTTAAATGTGTCGTTTTTATGTGTGTGTATTTATGTGATAGACAGACTTTGCCTGTTGCTACTATTGTGTGTGCTTCATGGAGCATAAGGTTTGTATTTCACGGTGTAAAAAGATTCAAATGTTTCACAGTTCAGGCAACACAAAGGAGAAGCCAAGTCATTTGCATTTTCAGTTAACTCATGATTAATGATCAAGAAAGGAGACAGATCTACTTTTATTCAGTGAGAATGATTTTAAAAAAATCAATAGAATAGAACAAACTTTTTGCCTTTTGATTATTAAAAGTCAAGAGTTATTTATGTTTGCAATCCTGTTATGGTATATAATTATAAATGTAGCTTCCTGTAAATCTGGGTGACATGGTGGTGCAGTAGTTAGCAAAAAGGTTCCTGGATTAAACCTCAGCTGTGGCCTCACTGTGCACAGTCCAAAGGAATGCACTTAATAATTAATTAGTGATGTTAAATTGCCTGTAGGTGTGAATGATCTTTTGTCTATAAGTGAACTCTGTGATGAACTGGTCCACCTCTCGCCTGACCAACCCTGATGAGGATAAGTGGTTAGAGAGAATGAATGGACGTCTGTTAAGTAGTGCTGTCAGTCGAATGAAACCAGAAACAAGTGAATGGCTCTCTTTTATTAACAGTAAGAAACAATGCAGGTAGTTGGAACAAATATAAAATGCATGAAACATCCACAAAATATTAAACAAAAAAAATAAATAAAAGGTGTCTTTTCTTTACAAAAATGACAAGAAAAAAATGACAAAGAACACTGATCAGATGTGACATGTAGAATTTCAAAAAATAAACATGTACCTAGCATTCACAGTCCCCTAATTTCATTTTTTTTTTTTGATAAAACGGGGGGAGGAGGAAAAAAAAAACACATTTAGAGGCTTCGTTTGTACAGACAGAATCGTTCCAGAGAGGCGAGGCAGTCACTTCTGATATCAGGCAAAGCGATATCTTTGCCTTTCGCTGCTTCTTCACTACTTCTGTATGAAAAAAACCCCACCACAATCTGATGTGCAAAATAAAAGATCTTTTTTTTTAGACAACTACATTTTCTTTTATTCAATGCCCTTCTATAGTCAAAATGGGCACTTTGAGGCATTGAAAAACATTGTACAGTACAGTATAGAGAGAAGGAAATGAACATGTATTCTGGTACCTAAATTCACTATTGCAAGAGTATCTAAGTACTAATATACTGCCTTTAAGTCATCTTACTCTAGAACACAGACTATAAACTGAAGAGAGACTCAGAAAATGGTTAGTCCCCGTGAAGTTACTAGAAAAGCAGCAAAGTCAGCGAGAAAGAGGTTAACTTAGACTTTCTCTGCAACTCTACAGCATCAGTATGCTGGAACCCCCCCCCCCCCCCCCTTTGGCGGAAACAGAACAATGCATCCACTGTATATACACTGATATGAAGCCGTGTTACGAGCAAAATTCATAAAATAGACGGGGAGCTTATTTTCAAATGTGTTCATTTCTTCTCAGTGACGTTCCTCAAAGAAACATTTTGACAACACAGAAGGCCTCCTTGTAAGTTGTCCATGATTAAAAAGGATTCCAGCGACTTTTCCGTACGTGAGCTCAAGCTGCTTAGTGACAGACAAAGAAGATAAAATGTCATGTGAGGTGACGCCAATTAAAAAATAAAGGTCCACAATTATCTACAATACCAGTATCTAAATATTAGGAAAATATTTAGTCTAAACAGTTCTTTTCTTTGCTCGTCACTGCTAAGTTTAAAAATAAGTCGCGTCACCCATGGCTGGAAAAAGTAGAAAAAAGCCAATTGGAAATGAATGAGGACACTTGAGTGGATGTACTGCAAAAAGCTAAGGGCACTGATTCTCAAAAAAGATATGGCGGTGATGGATGATTAAACTAGTGTTGGATTTTAATAAATATGCTATTCGAGCTTTGATTTGTTTGACAGAGACATGATCTTGACATTCACAGAAGAAGGTGAGACACGAGATGAACTGCCATATTTCAAACACAGACGGTGGCTCGACTGTCTGGACACGTCAATAAAACTTGTTAACTTTGGTAAGCGGTTATTTTGAGTGAAAATGATCATTGGTTTCCCAAAGGCTGTTACTATTGTGTACAACTACCATTCAGTATTAGGAGTAAGTAACAACACAGACACCAACTTTTGCAGGAAGGAAGCTCTCAGCTCTGTCCTGTACATGCTACTGCAGTGACAAACTTTGTGTCAACACTTTTTTCCAACTACTGGGAGAGAGAGAGAGAGAGAGAGAGAGGGAGGGGAGAGCGTAACGGGTGAAGAAGAAAGAGGAGAGCACAGAGATGGGCAGGCACTACAAATCCAGTCAGTTTGAGAGATGCGTTGATGGACGGTTAGAGTTATGAAGTTCTGCTTGATTTGTGAAGCGGTTCAGGCGTGAAGCACGTCCGTACGACTGTGTGTGGTTCGTTAAGGCTGCTGAAATATTCTTTATACTGAACAAGAGCTAATAAATCATTGCAGTCGCTGCTGTGTAAATAGAACATTTGCAAGTGTTATTTTACAATGCATTCTGTTGGTCTGAAAGTATTGTGTTAAAGTCTTACGAGTTGTATATTATCTGAGGGGACGGGGGGCTGCTACTATCCAGGATGTGTTTTAAGGCATGTCCTTAGTGTAGGGTTAGGGTCCAGTCACATGGAGAAGGCAAAGAGGAGCTGACTGGAGGAGAGTGGAGACTGTACAATCAATCACAGAGATCTGTCCACTGAGAGAGCAGCCAGGTGGCCTTCAGTCCATCAGGAAGCCAGGTCGGCCAGTAAGTATGAACAGTCTGAAGTTGAAAAGTTCGTAATAGTGGAGTTCTGGTGTGAGGGTATATTCATGATGCATCAGTTGGAGCACTTCATTTCTGGCCAGGTCTGGTAACACTAACGCTAATGTTTATATTATACCCATAATCCTCCGCTGTTATAGTCAGCAAAATGGCAACTGTTAAAATGTTCCTACGCCTGCTTTATTGTTGTGATCGTCAGCCACCTGCACTCCAATCCAGACCCACGTTTATTCACATAATACTGATTTCAGGGAGACTTTCTGTTCACTTCTGTGCAATGGCCTCCTCTCCGCTGGGCCGCATGCGGCTGAAGGGCAGTCCTCCGACTCCTGTTAACCCCAGACCCGCACTGGAGTCTCGTGCGGTCTCCTCTGTGCTGGCAGAGGAAGCCTGAACCCTGGCTGATGATCCTCCGGGCCCTGGAAGGATCTCCGGCAGTAAATCTTTGGCTGGGGGCGCAGACCCGGGGCTGATGGCAGAGGGGGAAGTTGTTTTGGCGGTTTGCGGCTTGGTAGGGGTGGTGGGGCTGGTCAGGCCGAGGCTGGCAAGGGCATCGAGAGTCCCATCTGGGTCGACCATAACATTGATGACTGAGATCGAAAGACAGAGAGATTTTAGTGTAAAACACCTCACACCTTAGATATCCTGTTCAGTTCATGTTTGTTTTTAGTACTCGTGTGATTGTGTGTTTTTACCTTGAAGCTGCTTCTCAACTCTCTTGAGTTCAAGCAGAATTGAGGAGATCTCCTGCAGAAAGGGGGAGAAAAAAAAAAAGATCAGCTCCCCTAAAATTCTGCAGCTTTCATATCAAATATTCACACAGACGTGTTTCTGTACCTTGTTGGAGGTTTTCAGAAGCGGTATGTCACTCTCTGATCGCAGTTTATTTTCGATCTCGTCCCAGTTCCTGTCCTTATCCTTGAACAATATCCTGGAGAAAAGTAACAGACAGGACACATGTGTTCATTCACACTGTAAGTACACTGTTATTTACTAAGTGACAGTTATAATGTCACAAAGTGTAATTACCTGATTTTTCCTGCTGTTTTGTCGATAGAGTGTCTGAATCTTTGTGGACAGCTGAGAAACTGAATTGAGCAGGAGGCTGTCCAACACCGCCTGAAGACACAGAGAGAGGCAAAGAAATGAAGTTTGACACGACAGCCTGAAGGTGACTGCAGTTTTTAAAGCCGTTCTCTCTGCGTTGCTTCTCACCTCCTCTCGGTTCCAGGTGCGTCTCCTCAGAGCTCGAGGCTCCAGGCTGTCAGGGGCACGGGGTCGGAGCTCCACCGGCTTACCGTTGATCTCTGGTGCTTTATTGGTTGAAATCACAGGCGGGATCTTCCTGAAGTTGAGGCTCTCGTCAAACACCCGATCCACCAGCTGGGAAAAGACAGGGAGAGAAAGAGAAGAGGGAAATAAAACAAAAAAACTAAAATCCTCTCCAGTGTTAATGCAGCATTAATAGAGTTAAGCAAAGATTTGTGAAATGAGTGAATTAGGAGCTGTCAGAGGGAGTTAAGCAGCTCTAAAGCTTTCATTGTCACAGCCAACAAACGTTAGATTTTAATGCTATCATATTAAAGTAAGTAAATCCTCTCGTGGCAAAAATAAGAATAAAAAAATAAAGGAATAAAGTGAAGCAGATAGGAGTGTAATAATGAAAGTTTTATCCGAGCAACACAGAAGGGATGGCTAAAGCGCAATGCAAGCACACACAGTAAGGCAAAGATAGAAGAAGAAAATCGGGCACCTTTCTCATGCTCTCCTGTATATCCGGCTGCATGGGACGTGCAGGGCCTACCTCTTCCCGGGTGTCGATGGCCGATCCCGGGGTCGTGGCGGCGGTGCTGACCGTGGTGCTGGGCGCCGTGCCAGATGAGCTGACCGAGTCGATTTCGCCGGCCACGTCGTGGATCTCACGAGCCAAGATGGCCAAGTCCTTAGCCAGGTCCTGGCTGATCCTGCGCACACATGGGAATAACCTGTTAACCATCAGACAGATGGAGGAGTTCTTTAGGACTGAGGACAGACAGGAACACATGCAAACTGCATACACAATAATCTGTAAACACATCAGTGAACATAAAAGCTGAGCCATTGAGGACAGCAGCATATTAAACATATTAAACATTACACAGATTCAACTCTTGTGTCAACAGATCAGTACCTTGCTATCTCCTCGCTGTGTGCTGTCCAGTCCCTGATATACTCCTCTTGTTCTTTCATGCGGTGTTTGACCCCCACTCCACCCGGAGCCGTCACCACGCCGGAGCCAGGGCTCGCGGTGGTGCTGAGTCTAGAGCCGCGGTGCGGCACGAGGTGATGAGGCCGCACGTGGGAGCGTCCTCCGTGCTTCGGAGAATTCCGGTTGGAGCCAAACTCTTCCTCCGAGGTGGAGCCGTACTCAGGCGGCAGACGTCTCCACCTGCTGCTACTGGACACTGCGGAAGAGCATTAAGAGCGTTACATCAATATCACTGTACTTTATTCCATTACAGCATTTGTTATTCATGAAGTTAATAAATGAGTTTATGGACATGAGAGACTTTGTTACTGAGCCCAAAGACAATCCTGCTATGATCTGAGAAAATTCTAATATTATTCAAGCAGAGGGAGTAAATCTGTATTCTTGGGCTTCTTATTATTAACATGTTATTCTCTGCAGTGTACTATAAACTTCTTGAACTACCAAAAAAAACAGGGGGGGGGCTGTGAATAAGAAAAATGAAGCAAAGCATTAGACTTCTTTGTATCTTAGTTATTGTTATTGGACAGCCACAGAAATGTTCTGCCATTAATAAAACCACACTGAAAACAACAAACAGCAACAAAAAGGCAGAAACCCAGGCAGCTAACGAAAACATCCCAACAAGGCACATTAAAACCTTGCTAGAGCCAGGGAACATGTTAAGCCGCTTCACGACGGTGACACGACAGGTGCATTAATGCAGCTGCACCATGATGAGACGACACCATGCTCTATCGGCCTCTCATGGGGTGAGATGGGACGAGGTGGATGTGAAACATCTCCACAAGGTGGAGCACTGTTACAAAACCAGCTGCTCGTCTGAGCTCCAGTGTTGTAAAAAATGTTTTTTTTTACACAAGTAAGAGTGTGAGTAGAGCATTTGAGTCTTCATCACAGGGTTACGTGATGAATGTCAGAGAGGAGACACAGAGTTAACACATGCTAGAGCTGGGTCATCGTGCTGCACTTCTTTATGTGATGCACTAACTGAAGTTTTAAAAGCATTGCAGACAGATCACTGCAAAATTTTAATATGTGAAATGTTCCTTAACAACTGGACAGAGTTAAGCTCGGTGGTGGTTTCTATTGCTGTGACCCAGATCTGACACACACACGCACACACACACACAAACATTGTCTTTTAAGGCTTTACGGTTCTGGTACAGTACCGATCAGCTCTTCCTCTGCATCACCGCCCTCAGGTTCGGGCTGAGAGCTCTCTGGACGATGACAACCAACGCACAAGTTGAAATGTTTACAGAAAAATGTTTGCACACTAACACACAATGAGGTATGCAATGGCTCAGACTTGATCCTGATACCACATACATTTTTAAAAAAACCCAGAAATAATCAAATAAGTAAGATTACAATATATGAGAGAGTCAGATTAAACCAGATGTGAAGCTCACCTGTGGGCGAGCAGTATCCAGATGTAGTGGTCTTAGTCTTGGTCTCATTCAGTTTGGACACGCTGTTGGCCCTCATCCTCGGTGTCAGCCTGTTCTCTGTCGGCGTTGAAGAGCGCAAACCCAAACGCAGAGCAGTCTCAGCTGACAGGCGGGGTGAAGAGGTGGAGCTCCGGGTCACTGTGCACTCTGAGTCACTGCGGGCTGAGATGGAGCCCAGGCGGTTCCTACGCGGCTGAGCCAGCATGTCCAGTCGTGACAATCCCTTCCGACCGGATGGCGGCTTAGAGGTGGAGCTGGTGGTGGACACCTCGGATGCGACAGACACCCTGTCTGCGTCAGCTAGATCCGTGTCAGATGTATCTCCCAGCCGGGCGCGGCGGAGGAGGGAGGCTCTCGTGGGCCGCGGCTGAGGCAGCGCGGCCTGCTTATTCAGGGACGAGGCCGTGGCTGCCTGGAGAGTGCGGCTGGTTTTAGAGGATCCACTGGCCGAGGTTTTAGCAGACCTGCTGTCGAGTTTAGAATGTCCCAAAGGTCCAGAGTAGGTCTCCTGGTCCGAGGAGAGGATGTCAGAGATGGGGAAGGAAGAAGTCTGGTCATCATCTGTGAGGTCCAGAGAAGGCTGGCGTGCTCTGGAGGAGGCAGAGGACGGCTGAACAGAGCGGCGCGCGTCAGTCCGGCTTGTCGCCTCCGCTGTTCTTGTTTTAGACTTCCTCTCCAAGCGTTCACGGGCACTTGCGTTAGTGATGCTGGTTTTGGAAGCAGTGCTCATGTTGCTCTTCTCCCGGTGCATACTGCTGAAGGAGCGTCGTTTTTGTTCACCACCAGCTGACGCTTTCCTTTCTGCCTCTGGAGCCACATGACTAGCTGTGCTGGCCGTGTCCACGTCGGATTCAGGAGAGATGGAGCCGGTCCGAGGCGGGAAGCCAGAGCCTGAACTCTGAGCGGTGATGCCAGTTTTGCTACTTTTCTGGTCTAGTTTGTTTTCATCTCTTAATTTGGCCTCCAAGAATGCCATGACAGCTTCAGTGTCCTTCAGGAGCGTAGCAGTGTCCATGCTGCCCACCGAGTCACTGCGTTCTCGCCCGTTGCTGCCTCTGTTGATGCGTGGAATGAGCTCTGCAGGGGACATTAGCGCTGGGCTTCTCAATTGTGAAGCTGCCCTGACGCACTAGAGGCTTCCCAGACTTCTCTCCTTCTCCTCCTCCACCTCCTCCTGCTCCTTTCCTCTCCTCTGACCTCTTCCTCCGCTCAGTGCTGCCAGCGGACCGGAGAGGAGCCTTGGATGGAGAAGATGTGGCGCTTTGTTTACGTTTACTGGTCATCTCGTCCCCGATGGGAGTTGGGGACTCCCCGTCTCCCTTGTTCTCTTTCTCCTGTGGTTCCGTGTCCTGTTTCTCCCCAATCTCTGACCTCAGTCCCAGAGCTTTGGTGCTGGATTTAGCCTGGGGGTCATCCACAGGGCAGCTGGGGGAGGGTCCTGCGCTTACGGTCGGTCAGACTGGAGGAGGATTCACCTCTGCTGAGGGATGCACCCGACTCAAAGGCATCAGCTTCAAGAAGAAGAGGGACAAACTCAGTGAACTGAAATTCAGGATTAATTACACAAGTGCTGCTTCATACTGTACATTCTTGAGTTTGGGGATTTGTTTAAGGGACACAGCTCAACGTTTAATTAAGACTTATTTATTCTAAGAAAGTCAAGTGACTGTGTACCTCTCTCTTTGTGCACGAAGGCGGCTGTTTCTGCTCCTGAGCCCTCTGGGTCTGTCCTGGTGTGATTGGCAGCTAGACTAGCCCACTGAGAGACCCAGCTCGAGTCACCAGGATGAGCCTAAGGGGACACAAGAGGGGGCGGGAGGATGAGAGGGAAGAATACAGGAGTGAGACAAAAAAAAAGAGCAGTTTGGTGATGTAGAGATGAGCATGAGTGAGGTTAGAATTAAATTGATCTGAAATGCAATACACGGTGAAATGATTTAGTTTGTGGGAATGAAGGGAGGTGGTATTAAGACTGTATTTGTATTCTTAGAAATCAAAATCGGAGGCTGCTTCAGCCTAAATCTGACACATCGACCATCATCTTCATAGTAAGGCTGCCAGTGCTCATACACACAGTCCCCTCCCTCTTATGAAATGGCCTGGGGGAGTGAGTGTGTCTCGTCATCTTAGCATGATCTAGGTCAGTCTCTAGGAGGACTAGCCTCCACCCAGGAGTAGAGACGTCAAGCCATGGGAGTGACAGTGACTCACATTATGAAACTCAGCCATGATTCTTGGTGGACCTCTTACACACTCTGTTACACCACGCTGGACTGAGAGGGATGGTGAAACGATGGAGGTCACTTTTTAAAATTAGCTAATCAAGATGTTATCAAAGTCAGGGTCACATCAATACTGACACTTGTATAGATTTACATATAAGGAGAGGTAGAGAGAGGTGGACAGAGACGGAGAGAGACAACAAGAAATGGGAACTAAAAAACAAACCAACGTTAAGAAGCTGTGAAAGGGTTTCTACCTCTTTCCCTGTCTCTCCTGTCTCCTTTCCTTTTCCTTCTTTTAGTTCTGACAGAATAGAGGGGTCCTGGTTCTGCTGCACACCAAACACCTACGAATATTTCAAAAAGCAGGAGAGAAAAGCTGACAATGTGGCAAAAGATGGACATTTTACAGTTTAATGCATGCAAATCTAATGCCATTATGTCTGCATTGTCACACTTTAAGTACTGTACTACACTTGGAACTGAACACTAAATATGCTCACGATCTCTAATAATATTATTCTACCCTTGATGAACAAAGGTGAACTGAACAGACAGGAGTAGATGCTGTTGAATTAAAGCACCAATCTGCACTTGATAGTTGAATACCATGGCAACGAACAGAAATTACACACACGCACACATACACACGCACCATTTACAAAAGCTGTAGAGAGCGAGCGCGAGAGTGAGAGCAGACAGACTGTGAACAGTGCGCCAATTAGTGTGTCAGCTAATTACAGGAATTAACATAACAACACTTCCAGTTTTGAATGTGATGCACTCACACTAACACTGACTAGAAATACACCCCGCTAATTATATCACTGCGTCTCCAAAGATAACACCTGTATACGACGCTTAAAGAAACATGTCTCTCTGTCATTTAGTAAACTTTAAATTATGTCTCTGTAACAGCCTTAACTGGCAACAACTTAACTTCCTAAAAATAAACAGATATGCTGTCAGTCACAGTTTCTCCAGTAGGTGCAATTAAATTCTCCACAGTGTTTTAGCATTCTTTGCTGTTGTCGTATTCTACTTTTAATGAAGGTCAAAACAAATGTTGGCCCCAATTTTCAGCCAAATCTGACTAACATCAAACTCTCACTCTAAGTGTAATGCTTTGCCCCTTTCTGACATGTTTTCTGTGGCCGTGAAAGACTGCTGAGCCACGGGACGGGGGCAGGCAGTGAGGAACTGATGGTTTTTCAGCCTCCCCGGAGCGTCGTTTCATAAAACAAGGCAGCGCTTGATGGAGCAAGTCTCTGCGGGCTATTACAGAAGCATTAGGTCTACCAATGGGACAGAGAGGATGGAGTGGTGGTCAAGCAAGGCAATGGAGAGATGATAGCCTTGTTTTAGTGGCGACAGCACAAATCAGTCTCAAAGGACTCGCTAACCCTAAAAGTGCTAACGAAGCAGGTAATAAAGAGACGATTAACCTTGCTCTGGTGTGTTTGTGCGTTTTAGAGTTACTGCAGAGCAAATTTCAACGCTGAGGAACAACTCAGAGGAAGTTGTTTTTGCTTTCACGTTTTCTGTGGTGAATAGATCTGAACCCATCAGCAGTAGTAGTTATTAACCTCCATTTGAACTTGCAAACTAGTTTATATTCAGTGCCGTTCTCTGGCATTGAGATTCAGACTGAGTTGTGTTGCTGTATTTTAGCAGAGCAACATGAATTGAAAAAGAAACTCCCTCGGCTTGTGGCAACCTACGGTGGCTTTTAAGATGATTGCATTCAGCAACCACTCAAATCAGACCCATTCCCCAGCCTCGTGCAGTTTACAGTCAATGTAAGTCTTCTGCAATCACAACATGTGCCTAAATTAATGTTACATTAGTCTTAGTATAACATAGCAACAGAAAACAGGAGCTGTAGTTGATCCACAAGGTGTTGTGTAGTACAGTAATGTATGTGGCTGTTCACTTCTCTCAGAATGAGCTGAAATTGGATTCTGTTGCAGTATTATGCAGGGTGGACTTTAACATGGTCAGCGAATTGCTTTTTTTATGGCAGCGTAGCCTATATGACATTTCCAAATAGAAATCTTGCTTTTTGCAGCTACACAGTTCCTCAAATCAATCCTACCTTGTCTATCATGCGCCTGGCCTCCTCTTCTTCTGGGTTCCTGTTCTCCAGTTCAATAGTGTAGGTGCCCTTATCACTGTGGTCGTCCTCTGCCTCCCCTCCAGCAGGTTCCTACTGCCCTTCCAACGACCGAGGCGTCCTCGCTGGGGGTGGTGGGGCTTCCTGTCGCCAGCCCAGTACTGGCTGAGCTGCGACCGATACTCGGATCTTCTGACCTCTGCTTGAGAAGGACGCGTGCAGCCGTAGGGGCACCTGCAGTCACTGTGGCTGGGATCGGAGCAGGGACCTTACCTAGAGTAGAGGACAGAGTATGGAGATATTACAAAATATGGATATGCAGGACACAACATGCTTTTACAGGTAAACATGCTACTAAGACAGGTCGCTGTAGTAAATGGATATTTTGTGTATTTATAGTGAATGAATGACATCAGCCCCTATTAACAGATTCATGGTGACTTCTGCAAATTAACTTTAACTTCTTTCAGGCAGAGAAATACTTTCAAATGAAACATGACGGCGCCTTTAAGGTATCTTGACTTAAAAGACATGGTGAAATCACAAGTTTATTACCGGAGTCTGAGGCTGTAGTAGCAGAGGTTGAGATGCTGAACACCTTGGGGTGAGAGGGAGGCTGAGGACACAGTCCCTCCCCTCCACCTACTCCCTGCAGGGGTGCAGTTTGGGAAAACGAATATGACCGGCGCTTGCGAGGGTTTTCCTCGTCGTAGAACTCGATCATGAAAGCGGTGCGGGAGCCGGCTGCTCTGGTCCCGCTCACTGTTATGTTCCCCCCTCCTGCTCCTCCCTGCTCCTGCTCCCACGTGGCCGTGGGCTGCTTTTAGGCGTTCCTCGAGGGCGTGGCGGCGGTTGGCGAAACGTAGACCCAGTCCGTTCTCTGAGTCACTTTGGGTACCATCCTCATGCTTGCTCCCTGTCAGAATACACAGAAAAGAGAAACACAGTTGAGTTACGTCCAACAACTAATCCATAATATTTACAACTGACAATCAAACAGATCTTTTTGATTACCTGGTATAGGCATAATTCAAACAATTTACTGATGCACTGATGGTCTTATAATGTAACTTAAACTGCTAACCTGTAGGATGCTACAGTAGTTTATATTCTCAAATTGATATAATATCACATTTATATCACAACAGTAACATAGCAACAGACAACAGCTGTGGTGCATCCATTTAAGACACAATACAGCAGTATTGTGCAGTACAACAATGGGTGTGACTGTTCAGAATTAAGCAACCATGACGAAGAAATGCCAACACAGACCACAGCACACAACCACATCTTCCTGAGTGCACATCCATTGTGGATACCGCAACAAGAAACAAATGTTTGCTAACCTTTACGACCTGAATGAACTATGGACTCTCTGCTGAGGCCCGCTGTCTAATCATCCAACTGTCACAGCGCCTGGTTTACCTACCACACTCCTGCTATTTCTACATTTTGATCAGTCTGGGTTGAATCGGCATGTCCTCTCAGTGTTGTGCGAAGGCAGACAGTGTGCCACGCTAATCCAGACATGCCACCCACACGTTTACTGGCCCTGCCTACTGGCAATAAGAGAGAGTGGTGAGGGGGAGGGGATGAGGAGAACATGAAGGGGGAGTAGGAGGCTTGGGGGGGGGGCTTCAGGGATGGAGGAGGAGGGGAGGTGAAAGGCGGCTGGGAAAGAAAAGGGGAGGCTGAACCAGGAAGGAGGAGGATGGGGAGAAGAGGGGAAAATAGGAGGGTGGATGCAAAAGGAGAGAAACTGGATTAAGTGAGCAGAAAAGAAAAAAAACAGAGAGACCAAAGAGAGAGAGAGAGAGAGAGAGAGAGAGAGAGAGAGAGAGAGAGAGAGAGAGAGAGAGAGAGAGAGAGAGAGAGAGAGTGGGGATTCTCGGCTGAAAGAGTATATTGCTACGAGAGTTGACAGCCACTCACAAGATCAGCCAGTCAGTTAACGAGCCAACAGTCAATGTCAGAGAGAGAAGCGAAGGAAACGCCACACGACTGTTTCATAAATCACTGCGCCAGTTTTGATCCTCGCAAATGCACATACTATATTTTTTCTCAAGCTTTCTCCCAGATGATAAATGCTCAAAAAGAAAGTGAAGTATGAAAATGAATGCATCACTCCATAATATACAGTCGACACCCCTGTTCACGAGCAACTGTCTTCACATCCTATACAGTCATCCTAAAGTTATAACCAAGTGATGATGTTCAAAGCTGTTTTTACAGTGTGCACAGGCTGAATCAAGTACTAGAGCTGGACAGCCCTCCATGAGAAAAGAGGACAAAGCTTCCATGCCTGAGTGGACTGCAGTGGTTTGCCTGGGGAACTGTCCACACTGACTGTGAATCAGTCCAGTGCTCTAATTTCACCTCACTTTCTTCCTTCTCTCTAGATTTAGCTTTACTGTGGCCCAATTTAGGCAAAGGCTGTATATTACTCAATATTTATATAGATATTCAGTTGCTGTACACACTGTAATGAGTTCACTCATTATGTTAGTACTACTCAGTCTGTGAAAGCAGTTGTATGTCTTTTGTAGAGCTCAAGTAGCTTTGGCATAGAAGTAAGCAGCCCTTTCTGGATACTACACTCCTTTTGTGTGGAAGCAGCCCCTCTAAAAATGTAATTTAAAAGCATGAAATAAGAACCCAGTATTGCTTTTTAACTATTAGAAGCCAAAAGTCTCTGGCCAGTCAGGCAGAGAGTTATGTAATGTCATTGCTGAACAGCAATCAGTGCGAACGTGAAAGGAATAGAGGTTGATGTTCGTCCTTTCAGTCTGGCAACAGCAACCTTACTGAATCACTTGGTAATTTATTAATGACATCTGTGACTTTTTATGTTGTTAAACATTATGTAGCATTATTTTTCTGCTTTGGTAGTTTGCCCAGTGTGATGTCGCTATAAACTAATGTTAATTACACGATAACTGTTAGGGCTCATTACGCGTGCAAGTGGACAGAAGTTGAAAAACGGTCGGTCTTGAGGCTTCATTTTCCATGTTACTTTGTGCTGCTCACAGTAAAAACTTTATCGGCACACATGTAATTTAATAGTAACTTCCATGTGTGCCACCACCACAAAAACACTGACTGTCCAGGGTATACATTTTACCATTTACATCCTGTCTGCAGATGGCCTGAAGTCACAGATCTCTTATTTTACTTTCCTTCTGTCTTTTTATAGTTTGATGTGCAGCAGCTTTTCAGCTTGGTCTCACTCAGCACATATACAGCGTTTGTTTCACCCAAGTGGGGGCGTGGTTTGAGTGACGTGTGCCTGCTCTCATGTAGATCTGACTAAAGAACCCTGATGATGTGAAAGTGATGTCACATGGGGTTATCTTGGTGTAGCCTTGGCAACAAATGGGACAGCAGAGTTTGACAACATGAAGTTGCATTATGGGAATTGTAGGATCCGTTTTTTTTTGGCGCTTGTCTCTCACCAGTCCCCAAACTTGAGTGAAATCCAATATTAAATTGGTGGAGTACTCCTTTAAGTATTGTTTCTGCACTGGTGTCATAATAACTGTAGCCTTGGGCATATTTCTGCAGCTCATTTGTCACAGTCCACCATCCACCTGCTCCATCTTACATGTCTTTTATCGCTGTTTATAATTCAATAAAGCATACATTTCATTAAAAAGTTGGGAAAAAAAGCATAATGGAGTGACAAAGAAAAGCAGCAGAGCGTTACAGGAGCTCGAGCAGATCAGCAGATAAACACACATAGAGAGAGGCAGGTCGTTCATGCTGCTTGCCCCAGACAAAGAAGCCGTTGGCAGGGCTCGAGCAGAACAGAGGTGTCTGTGAGAGTCCAGCGCTCTGCCCCGCTCGCCCCGCCATGACTCACAGTGGAGCTGGCCTCTGCCTCCACCGCTGGCTGTACACACACACACACACACACACACACACACACACACACACACACACACACACACACACACACACACACACACACACACACAAACAAGCTGAGTGCCCGATACAAAGATGCACTTACTTCACATTCATACATAGAGTTAGTACTGTATGTGAGCACACAATGGTGCGAATTGCATACACAAGATCCAAAAGTTCAACCTTCTGTATCTGTTAAGCTTTAACTACTGCTGTGAATGAATGTCAGTTGTGCAAGACATACTCATCAATAATCAGAATCACACAAAATAATCGTTCAATATCAATCAGCATTTAAAATCACACATTTGTCGCCTTTCATTGATCAGAATGCACCAATTTTTAGATACAATATGCACAATTCATACTCCAGCATTGACAGAAATAACAGGCAGTATAAGGCTGCATCCTCTGCATTGCTCCTTGCAGCAAGGACAGAAAGACTCACCTTGATGTTTCCCAATCAAAACCTTTTGCTCAGTTGCCTCCTCGCCAAACCTCTGCCTCTCTCTCTCTGCCTAGTACCTCTATGACACACCCTAAGCACATCTCACACGCCTCTTCTCGCACATGCTGCACTGCTTGTCCGCAGTTCGGCGCTAAGTATGTCTCAAACACACACATGCAGCAAACACAGACGCGATGGCTTTTCAGCCACACAAACCCACGTGTGAGCCGCACATGCTGCACACACACACACACACACACACCCTTTACACAACCTTCTCAAACACAGACACAAAGAGATGTTCACCACTAGTTTTTGCTATTTGTAAATCTCTGTCGGTATTCTCTTCTTCCCTGCCAGCATTTGCATCACTGTTACTATAACAACTATCTGCCAAAAAGCTGCTCTCTCCTCATTCGCTGCCTCCCTTTCCACTTTTACTGCAGTCCAGGCAACAAGCCTCTCTCTCTCTTTCTCTCGCTCTCCTTCCTGCCTTTCTTTGTCCAATCATCTTGGCTGTTATTGCTGCAAATGCCGCTCTCAGTGTTACAGCGAGGTTCATTCTCCCGCCTCCACCTTACCGTTCTTTTTTTTTTTTCACGCCTCACATGGCCACAGCCGGCATCAGCAGACAGCCTCCCATCCAGATGTCCACCTGCCCTCTACCCGTCTCTCTTTGTCCTCTCCCTCTCTCTTCCCCACTTCATTTTCATCCTATCCTTTCTCTTCTGCAGTTATTCTTGGTTTTAACTCAACCGCAGTCCATCCCTTGCTTGAGCTCCCTCCCTTCCTTTAGGTATTGAAATACTAAGACCCTATCGAACAGCTGCAACATCATTTGGAAAAACTGCAGTGTCTAGCGCTCCAAGTCAGTCAGACGGTCAGTCAGTCAGTCAGTCAGCAACATCATCATCCATCAGGTGAGCCACTCTGTCAGACAGTTGACATGCATGTAGTACTAACTCCATCTAATGAATTAGCCTCCCAGCTTGCCACTCCTGCATCAAAGATTGTCCATTTTCATCAGCTCTTGTCTGCTGGTCCCTCCCCCACACATGTCAACAACATCATAAATTGACCTCCATTTAATCAACACATGACCATCATGTAGTCTACCATAACCTATCTTAGCATTAAACTCAAAAACTCTGCCATGTCTGGCCCATTCTCACAGCAATCCCTGACAGCAGAAGCCTACTCAGCAGTTGGCTGCTTGCAGGTAAAGGGAACAAAGAAATGCAGGGAAGCATGCATTTTATAGTCATGGCAATCTCAAACCTTAACCAAAGGACACATAGCAACAAGACCACAGAGGTAAGCAGGATTTAGACAGTGCAACTGGGTATTAACGGTGATGAAGCAGTATATACTGTACGTATAGTATGCACTTCTTATTGGGAAATGTGTTTGTATATGGTGAAAAAGTAAAATTCAATAGGACGGCTGTGCTTTGCTACCCACTAAGCTTTCTTATTGGATGTCAGAGCAGCAGAAGAGCAGATAGGGGGTTAGGGCTTTCTGTCTGCTAGCTGCTAATCTCCTTGCATGGTTACCACAGCCATTAACCCCCGTTCTGCCGAAATAACTGATAACTCACAAGGGAATTTTATTGCAGAGTGTAAATGTAACAGAGAGGGGTGAAAGCTGAAGGAAGGTGCAACGATCAAGGAAAAACTGGAGAAACAGAAAAAAGCTACAGCAAACACTTTTACTCAACCCGCACATAAAGGAATCTAAACAGAAACAACATCCACCTTTTAGCCTTTTTAGATGGACCGGCACGTCACTCTTGATGCTCTTGCTGTCGTCCTCCGTTGACTCGCTGCGCACCAGGGTGGGGTCGTTCTGGGCCAGCCAATCGGCCACCTTGCTCTCTGAAGCCATCATGGCGGCTTGCAGCGTGCTTAAGTCCCTTCCGCCCGCTCCTCCGCTTCCTGCTCCGCTCTTCTTGGAGCGGGATCTGTGGTGGTCGGGTGTGAACTTTGACACGTGGTCTTTAATAGTGACTTTCCCAGGAGAAGTGTTGTCAAACTCTATGGTGAAGGAGGCGTGGCCTTGAGCTGTGGAACAGAGGTTGCGGCTGTGAAATGACTGTATATGACTTAATAGTATAACTGACCTTTGGAAATATTAATGTGATCATATCAGCTGATGGTTTCGCTTTCAGAGTGACTGCTACTCTTTTTTTTTTGCTGAACAAAGCGTGGCTACTTCCCTTTTTAATTGTTAATACCATAACTTTACATTCCCTATAAACTCTAAAACTAATACATACAGGTCGGTTTAATCAAAAGATATCAGAATAAATAAAATGTGTACTTCACCTGCAGTGTGAGCAGAGGTGCCCTCTGTGTCCTTGGTTGGAATCTCATGGATGCCGTTATTAGCCATGTGACCCTCCTTGGTAGGGATCTCAAAGTAACTGGAATCGTGGGCGGAGGACGCATGAAGACCTTCCTCTTTAGCTTTCTCCCCTCGACGCGCCTCTTTGCTGTCTGAGGTTGAAAAACACGTGAAGATGTTACGAATGAAGAAACCTGGTTCAAGCTTTCGGAGTTAAAATGATCATTTACATATCAAAAAGTGCTATATGACGTGTTAATCATTAAACTTGTGAATCAATGTTGCGATGCCACGGTGAGTGATGAGTGGTCATTATCAAAAGTCAAAAGTGAAGGCCTAAAATGGACCAATTCAATCATGGCCTTCCGTGTTTCACCATTTATCAGAATTACTGTCTCCTCCTGGGCGAGGACGCAGCCCTACAAACCCAAAATACTACAAAGACATGCACATATATGTTCTGTCTCTGTTTCACTCTGTCTCTACATATAAACACATACATGTCATGCAAGTCACACAGGATGCAAAGTGCTGGTACAGCTCTTTAAAACCTGCTTTGGGGCACTCACAATATGGTGCACTTATTTTCTCGTCAGTTCATATTAACACACAGAGCCTCTGTGGGATCTGAATATGATAAATGATACTTTCAGAAATTAGAGGGGCCATCTGCTTCATTTTGGAGAGCAAATGCAGGAGCATATGGCAATCAGCGATAAGAAACAACATACACAAACTGACTCTGCAGAACGTGATTACTACAGTAGTAAAAACAGTGAGTGAATTACTCCTGAATAATATGCAGGATCTCTTTTTATTAAGAGGCTTATTTTCCCACTTCAGTTTTATCAACTGAACTGATGTATTCAAAAATCTCTTTGGGCTCATCTTTGAAACAAGATCTGCGGTTGCCAACATAAGCTGCTCTGCGAGTTTGGGAAGATTTACAAAATGGATTTAGACATTGTAAATATTAGGAGATTTCTGTAAGAG
Source organism: Nibea albiflora (assembly GCA_014281875.1). NCBI lineage: Eukaryota > Metazoa > Chordata > Actinopteri > Sciaenidae > Nibea > Nibea albiflora. Next base: position 7,390,847 of record CM024797.1, read on the forward strand.
ATTTGAGATCAAACATCAACAGATAGACGACATTACTGAGAAAGGAATACAATCCAAACACGACTGAGAGAGGTTTAACTTTTATCTAGCAGGGTTCACATTTGTATCTATGCTCTAAGCATGAAAAGCAGACTAAATTACAGTAAGTTCAGCACCTCTGTTTTCTTCTTCCTTAAAATTGGGATGAACTGACTAAACTTCCCGTTTCTCATGCATGTAATAAGTGCGAATACTATCACAGCTTCCATTGAGACACAAGACTTGTTTGGGAGACACCTAGAGATTTCTGTGAAGTTGAAGCATTTCATGAATTCATGAGTTTAATGCTATTCATGTAAACACAGTAATCCACACTGTGCTGCAGGGTTTGATTTTGTCTGTCCTTCACTGTAAGCAGCTTCCATGTACAATACAAAGACTAAAACTGATAACAGACACAAAATTAAAGATTAATGACACCCTGGAATATATCAACACACTTACAAAGGGCGTCTGCTATGAGGTAAGTGTGACTGACTTTAAATAACTGTAACAAAACTTGAAACAACAACGCATTTATAACCTAGAGTCTCACTTCTCACTTAAAGTTCTAGCTACAGAGAGTAAACAGACCAAATGAGCTTAAGTATATGGAATTGAAAGCAATACTTACCGGATAATTAAGGAATATTTAGCTAATGATTCTCCAGCATAGACTGAGAGAGTGGTCTGTTTGAACGCTGCGTGTTTGTGTGTTGTGTGGATTGGGGGAGCTGGTGCAATGGCGTAACCCAATCGGCGTGAGTGACAATACACAAGGAAGGGGGGTAGGGGGCTTTGACAACACAGCCTATTCACTGGGAAGTAGAAAAGGACACACACTAAACTTAACTGACATACAAAAACACACCCGCAACAAAATCGCTTCCTGCCTGGAACCTCTCGTTCTCTTTCTTTCACTTCCCCTTCACTGCTGGCGTTACATCTGATCTGAGCAGTTTATTAAAGCAGATGATACAGGCGGTGTGCTGGTACTGTTTTAAAAGCATGTACACCGATAGGATCTTCTTTTGATGCTGAGGTCTGTGTAGCCTACATAAATAGATTGTGCAACACCCCCCGGAGCGTGCTGCTTCGCAGAACAAATCCAACATCACAACATCCTTTCAGCTCTCGGTCAAAAAGTCAGTGCACAAGAGGGGGAAAATGCCGTCCACTCACCCACTTCCATAACTGAAGTAGCCAGTCCCATTCTGCTGATTCTTTTGGAAAACTTTTAGGGTTTTAAATCATCCTGCCACTCTCCCACAGATGTACTCCAAAAACTTCTTTTCAAATCTCACTCAACAGAAAATTTCTTTGAAATAAAAAATCCACAGAAAAATCTGCACAGTATAGCACAGCAATAATCAAAATAGCCAAATGTGGGCAAGTTATTCCTTTTTAGGCTGGTGAAGATGCTGCCAGACTATCCATCCAGATGTGGCAGAGATTTGCTTCAGTCTGCTCCAGTGTTTGCGTATGATTAACCTCCCCCCACTCCTTCTGACTACACTGGTCCACACTAAACCAGCCTGGCACAGACTGATTGTAGCCTCTAATCCTGTTACTCTGACAATCCACTACCAGTTAACGGGATCCCCACAGTCCAATGGTCACTACACACACACACACATATCATAGGCAAATAGACATACATACAGGCTCGAAGAAAGGGCCTTTGTGTGCACTTAGATATACAGAATGTTGTTACACATAGAAACAGGCTAGCCTTGCCAACACAGAGGAAATAAAGTGAGTTAGAGGACATTAAGCTCAAGCTACTAGTTTCACTACTAAGATAAAAACACCGGCACTGCGTGATTCAACTTATCATTACATTTTATCTGTGGTCTATCAAATAACATATTGTTTATAGCATACAGTAAAATATCAGATTTTTTTTACAGACTTGTCGAAAACATGGCGACAATAACATAAAACTTCAGTATTACATCAGATCCTGGATGAAGTCTGTGGCCTTTGGTAAGACTAAATACACAAAATTGTTGAGGCTTACTTATATAGAGACTATAATTAACAATTAACTTTATATTTCTGTGCCTGACAAAACATTTTTACAAACACAGAGGCATTATCTGACATTCAACCAGCTCTCTTCCATTTACAGCAATGACGTGCAATATGATATCACTTCTGATGTGTCCACTTCAAACATTTAAATCACTGCGTCCATCAATTTCTGCACTGCGCGACTGAATTACAGTGATGAGGGGGTAATGTGTGTGATGGCGGTCAGAAGATCACATTTGGAATACCTCCTACCTGAAAAGGAGCTGTCATGTTTTTTGCTGGATGACTTGCTTTCCTGCTTGAAAGAGTTCTCGTCGTCTGCGTCCCCATCCCCCCACCAAGACGGCTGGCCGTACAGGGGGGTCCCACGAGGCAGCGCTGTAACATCCCCTGAGACAGACGCACAAATGCAGACACGTTTTTAACAAAGGAGAAGCTGCACATTTAAATGTAGCCTGCCATATTTATGTGTTTATTACGTGCTCGGCAATACTCTTGCTTGTGTCCACATAAACTCTCTGTTGTGTCATGAAAGTGAACTCAGCTGCTCTTTGTGTATGTGTTCATTCCCCTCTGGTTTGCTACCACTGACCTATTTTCAGAACTTAGCAGAGTGGACACAGACACGTGTCTGTCATGATCTGAGTCTCAGCACAAGTACTTTAAATGAAAGAGGGACTTTCCTTTTGCCTCTCTGTCCTTATTATAATAAACTGACACGGGACGAGCATCCTGCTGTAACTTAAATTGGACAGCACAGTAGATAAGTCACAGGAAAGAGAGAGAGAGACAGGAATGGCATGCAACAAAAGTGTCTGGATTTGATCCAGCGAAGGAGCACTGTGCCACAGGACTCCTCATCCTGTGTTAACCTCTCCCACTTTATCCTCTTCCTTTACCTTCTTTTCCTTTAAGTGCCTCTTATCCTGAGCTATGTACGTTTAATCACAGTATATCCAGATAATTATAGATGTGCTGTGCCAAACTGCATGTGGTAAAGAAGTGGCCTTCTATATAAAAGCTACTGAATGTATGCTCACTATGAGGTATAATATCTGGGTGAGGCCTGGCATTGCAGTAGTAACACTGCAGAATTACATGTACAGAACCGCAGAGAGGGTGTCGTTAAACACATGAGCAGCAGATGGGGAGACATGCAGCACTGTGTGCGTCTGTTTGTTTTTGGTCCAAATGTGCGAATACGTACTTGACTGTGAATGCTGAATTTTAAGAAAATTAGTACTGGCTTATGGGTTTGCATTATGCACACACTCTGACCCTGTTACTGCTTAATCTGTGCAATAACACAAGCTCCATGTGGCCCAGGAGCTTAACCAGGACCCCGCTAGCACCTCAGCCTGGTCAGTGATAGCAATTATTAGTGACACTCTTAGACCTAAACCGCCTTTATGTTGACACTCCAGTGGTTAAAGCCCTTTCCCCGGTAACCATGCCCACCCCCTACTGGCCTGAGATAAAACCCCACCACACTTAATTTCACCATATTCTGTGTCAAAATGAGAAGGAAATCAAGGATTTTCCCTGCCTATCTAACTCAAAGGCCCCTTTGTATTATTGGCACCGCCTTTGTTGAAAATTCCAACAAAAACGCAAAGACTTTTTTCTTTTCCTTTTTCAGTGTCTGTACTCGAGCGAAATTCAGAATTCACCACAGACATTTAATCTGCATGCAATACATGCATCTAACACAAAACACACTTTTTATTATTTATAGTTTATTGCCATGTGACCCAGTGACAGCAAATTAACATATTATATCAATACACTAGACAAAGAGACGCGCCTCTTTTTATTGGATTGTAGAGCTTCTTTATATGAATTTAAAAAAATAAAATTCATAATTTTTTAACTACCTTCCATGTCATGCAGCCCACTTACGTTATCTGTACAGGTCAAGTTAGAAATCTCATTTCTTTAATTAATTCCAGTCTTCATTTTTTCCTCATCAGACTCTGTGCCCTTTTGTCTAATCAAACAATAGAGCCAGGAGAGTGAAATGTGCACGGAAAGATATATTTGTCACTCGTCACAATCTTTGTTTTTCATCTTTTTGTTCCATTTTGGTATAAAATATAAATCCCTATGGGCACATTTGTCTGTGTGCCACACACATCCCCCAGCCTTTGCCTCCTTTGTCGACTGCACAACACTAGCAATGCACAACAGAAAAATAAAAAGACCTCACATCACAATTTCCTTTGTAATCTTTCTCTCTTACCTCCTATCCTCTCCTCTGCTTTGTGAGCATCTACAGGTTTAGCTGATGGCTCTTTGGAGGAGGAGACCCCATCTGTTGTTCTACTCTCCGCTGGCCTCAGGGTGCTGCCACTGGGGGACTTAAGTGCCTTTGTTGGAGTCTTAGCGGGAGACTTGCTTGTGGTTGTCGTCGTAGTGGTTTCACCGTTGGACGGCTTCTTGCTGAGTTGGAGGCCGCTGGTAAACTTTTCATGCTGAATGGAGATGACAAATGAGACAATAGACAGAGCAGAGATTTAAGTAGCATAGTGTGTATCATGATGAATATTGATACTTGACAGTGTGTTAGGCTGTGTGCGTGTGTGTGTGGGTGTATTCTTACCTTTAAAGCTTCCTCAGGCACAGTTAGCTCTCCTCTTACCACCGTGAACAGGTTGGTATGTGAGACTGACAAGTTAAAGAAATACTGGCCACAATGATGACACGTAAACCTACACACACTTTATGTCTGTTTTATGTTTGTGGAATGATGAACCCACTGGTGGATGTGTGAGGGGGTGAAGAGGTTAAAAGATCAGACACGTGAAAGGATATCATATCCAAACCTCAGTTTGTCCTCCAACTTCAGAGTAATGTACATCTGCTCCTGGATGCGGACATCATTTACAAAAGTCTGCAGGATGGAAGAGACAATTATTTTAATAAAATGTAACAATAAACAATTACATTAACATAAAATAAATACAAATGAATCTATAGTTTGTGTGAATGTGAAGAGTTATTTCTTATAAAATTCGAAAGTGACAGAAGTTAACAGCACCAAAAGCATCTGAATAAACTAGTCCACAGTTGACTTATATCAGTATCTGCGCTTCAACGTAGAAATTAAGGTTACAGCTAGCAATTCTATTCATTATCAACAAATCTTGAGATTATTTTTCTTTGTTAATTGATAATTGTTTTGTTTATAAAATGTAAGTAACTGGTGAAAAATGTCAATAATAACTGGTAAGAGTCAGCTGTGACAGGACACAGATTACTGACATATATGATAAAGAAAATCCTGAAGCAGGATGCTTGAGACGTTTGCTTAATAAATTACTACAACAATGAATTGTTTTCAGTTCAAGTGGAAATAGTAACTATTCCGTTAAAGTCATGGGGAACAGTTGAACCAGCTGATTTATGAGAAGTCTGCACAGCCTGGACTGAAGGCCTAAGCTTGACAAGCTTTCTCTCCCGTCTCTCTCTTTCTCCCACTCCCATTCCCCCCTTCCACCCTCCTTCTACTATGCAGCTCTGAGACAGATCACGTTTCACTGAACTGCAAATGAAACTCTATCATACTTGCACTGCTGTTGTAATAAAACATTCCTGTCTCCTCTTGAGTGAGATGAATTCGCATGAGCTTAACAAAACAGCGATGAAACAGCAGCAGTAAGACAGTAAATGGTGACACTGCCCAAGCACGGCTTTTTACTGAGTGCCGGAGCGAATCTCTATATATACACTGACTCAGCAGGAGAAAACTTCCTCTGAGTCCAGCCAAAGGAGCTGGATGGTTAATGACACAGCAGGAAGTGGCTCTGACTCTGCCTTCCTGTCTGAGAGCTGGAGAGGATGTGAGGGACATTCTGCATATGTGTCCAATCTTCTGGGCTGTGACTGAGTGCTAACCACTGCACATGACTAACAGCATGTGTACACTGTAACCGGGTTTTATTGAGCTACAATGTCAAACAGAGATGTGAAGTGTCTAGATTTAAAATCTTTCTCAAGGTTATGATAAAGTATAGCCTTTAATGGTCAATCATGTTTGTACAGTGATTTAGTGTGTAGTGTAACTTTTAGTGTATCCTCTGTTTCTTGCGTTCATCAGCTGAAAATTCATCACTGGAATGATTTTCCCAAAATCATGGAAAATTAGGGAAGGGATGGCAGTCTTTAAGGCGCCCTCAGTAGCCCTTTGTTTATATTTGGTCACAGATCATGCCCTTGAGTTGTGATTTGCATAATTAGATTTAGATCCCAGTTGACCTCAGCCCTGATACAAATCTTCATGGACAGAGAGATTGATTAGCAGGAAATAGAAAGTCCTATTGACTGTTAAAAATAAGTTACCCTCTAACCCTTCAGAACCTCGGCTCTGAGGTTTTTACCTGGAATGTCTTGAATTGAATTTCTCTCTATCCCTGCAGTCTTAATCCACCTCCCTCTCAACTACTAGCTAATTAATCTCATTCTCTTATCTCTGTCCATCCTTTCCTGCATTTGTCCTCTCTTGTCCTCTCTTCTCTCTGTCTTAACCTCTCTATGTTATGCACATTACTCTCTGTGTACTCACCCCATTCAGGCTGCCCAGGTCCTTGACCTTGTGTTCATCAGTTCCAGCCTCGTAGTTGATGACTGCATGCTGCTTATCCACACTGCGGGACTTCAAACAAAGACATAAACATGGAGCATTAACCCAGCGGTTACAGTTTTGAAATTAATGCTCTGATTTGATCAGGTCATTAAGAGCAGCGGTTCAGATTTCTTATGACAAAGAGGAATACTAGTTGTACTTCTCATCTGTGCAACTGTCATTAGAGGGTTGTATGGTACAGAAGCAGACTGTGCCATGTTACATTTTTGTGGATTATGAGCATCCAATGTGAAGAATGTATTTCTCATAGTACGTGCATATCTACTATGACATTAACTTGAAGCATATCAGCAGGAATTTCAATGTCTTTGGCACTGCACACAACATACTGCCATGAAAGTCATGCACAGCTGTACACACATGAGGAGAACACTGGAACAATGAAGGACTGGAGGTGAAAGTATTGATTTTACTGCAGTGTCCAGATATGAGCCTATCAGCTCTTTTGAGGATAGATTGTTTGCAGCACAAACACTGCAACCTTCTCTGTGCTGAAATTAATAGATGATGTGAACTTCTGATAGAAATATATTGTGGAATTTGGCGACATTCCCTCTCATGTATCAATGTGACAGAAATAGAAGTGTGCATTGACATTGACTGATAAGTAAATTTGCTGCGGGCCCTCTCAAGCCCTTCAGATAGGACGTATAAACACGGCTCCATCCAACAAATCAATCAACAGTTCTAAGGTGTTTGCAAGTAATCTGCACAATGAGATCCAGGCAAGAATTTATGTACTGTGCTGCAGTCAATCGATGCTGATTCCTATGTTCAATTCTCATGTGAATCTCCCCTGCAGAGATTTCTTTACTGCTCCCCTTGTTTAAACAAAAAAACACCTGCACTACACGCTTACGCTGAAGCCAACCGCCGTCCAGATTACCTTAGAGATTACCTGTGAGATTAGGCTAGATCAAATGGGATAGAAACCAACTGAGCCGCCTGTTGTACCTCGCACCACAGGATAGAGCCGGCTTGTGCTGTTATACACAGATATACTGCTGACCAACTGAATATGTGCAGCAATGTGGAGTAGCTCAAAATAAAAAGTGAGTGTCAGCAAAACAAATATATCTAAAGTGTTCAAAATGAGCTGATGGAAAAACCAGAAATGTGTTCAAATATTACTCCGGAGCATGTCAGTGAGAAGAGAAGAGAGAATTAGAGATAGAGACATGAAGCAAACCAGAAAAACACACACATACACACACCGTACACGAGCTGAGCTACGAGACAGACAACATAAGGCCTCACTGACTTTTCTGTGTCCACTTAATTGCTACCCAGAGGAAAAAATATATGATATGATTCAGGCTGACATCATGGAACACAGACTGTGTTCCTTTATTCATTACACTCCTTCCCCTTCTCAATAAATACATAAAGTAAGAATAGATTCTGATCATGAGGCCAGAACGTTGAAATAGAGCCGTCAGAGTCATTGATATGGTGTGACTGAAGGAAACGAACATGCTGCTGACGACTTCTGTGAGGGTGACACCAAAACATTTACAGAACACTTACTCTGATCACTCCACTAACAGTGTGATAACTCTCTGGCATACAGTCATTTGAAGTTTGATATTCCGTCCGCGAGTGTGTGTGTGTGTTTGTGTTTTATTTAGTGCATGACACAAGCAGCCCTTAACGTTAAGCCATGTGATGAGGCCTTGGCTTGTCGAAGCAGTCACATGGAGGACAACTGTAAGCGGCTACACAAAACACACACATACACAAAGCCGACAAAAATGTCCTCAATTCGAAAGATTTCCGTTATCTTTCATCGTTATCTATCATTCCAAAGACATCACAAGGGCAGGAGTACAAGAACACCCGCGCACAAGCAGGAGCAGTAGCCCTCAGGTCATCTGAGACATATTAAAGAATGTGTTTGGGGAAAAAACAAAAACTAGATCTTTTACAAGTCTGCATGCTTCAGTTAATGACCATTATTACTTCTGTCCTCCTAAGTTTCCTCATCAAAGAACAGCACTGTGAGAGGATTTAGGGCAGCTGGGAAACTAATGAAAACTGAAAGGACAACATGGTTAACTTTAGACGCAGTGCTGCCGCTTATAACTGTGAAATAAACAAATATTTTTCAGTTCAGCCTGGAACGATCATAGAAAAAAATAAGTGCTCAAATACCTGAGACAGCTGATTGAAAGCTACAGAATAATATTAAGCACAGTAAATGTTTATAAGCACATCAATGGGACGGGTGCAAAGAGGTTGTGTTTCAGTATCTTTCAAAACTCCAGTCAAATGTCATTCAGACTGTGAGCAACATCACTGATCTATTTAACATCATAACATCAATGTATAAAAACTCAATTACCCTGATAGTTTGTATGCAATTCAATGGTAAACATAGACCCTAAAACCACCAAATGATACTACAGGAAACTGTTTATTGTATTTATTTGGCCTTGAAAATATGCCGCCATGCACAAGGTTCAAATTAAAATTTAGAAAGATTTACCACACTGACTGTTTGTCTGATTAACTGTCTGTTTCACAGCTGAGCTGAACTGCTAAATGTGACCTTGCAGGCTGTTAAAAATTGGTGAAAAGCCACGGAAGAACTAATGTTCATCACCAGATATTGTGCATGCTTTTATAGTTCTGCTTAATGCTTCAACACAGAAAACCCATAAACTGATTACTTTTCTACATATCTCTGAAGTTTGGTTTTGATATTGTCTATATTGCATGAAGACGGCATGGAGCAAGATTTATTTTAACCCGTGATGATCATATTATAAAAGAATCTTTATAGAATTTAAAATCAGAAACCTAGAGAGAAATCTGAATGTGACATTAGCCACAGTGATTTCTTTACATGGACTGGGCAATCTGAGAAGTGAGGCTAATTTTCACCAACAGAAAAAATGAATAAATACCAGCGAGAATCCCGAATGTCTCCTTGACAGTCAGACTCGCAGACACCGGTGCTGGTTAATGTCCCTCTGCATGCAATGTCACAACAGAGACTGCTGCCATGGATGCGCCCTCTACCCACAACAACAGACTCAGCCAGATCTAACTCAGGAGGTATCTGCCCCACTTTCTATTAATAGTACAGTGACCAGAGAGGTACACATGAGCACACACATGGTCTCCCTGGATGTAGACACAGCTGCACACACACCACCTCAGTACAGAGACACCACACACACACACCAACATGAAGACATATAAACGTGTTCTGCTGCTGCACGAGCGACGGCATACACACACAGCTCATTTATAGCGTACTTAGTCAAACTCAGTACACAGTTAGCTTACGAAACAGACTAACAGACTGCTGTGAGGTTATTTATATGCAGGTTAGCAGATTATTTATAGGACTGAAAGGAATCCCTTAATGAGTGTCACACTCTGAGTGTTTACTGGTTATCATATTATCTTAAAACTTGGTAACTTACGAAGACTCAGACTGCTATCAAGACTTCTTCCGCTTCCACTCCACTCCCTCCCTGCTATACTTTACTATACTCTATGTTGTTTTAAGGGGGTCTTCAGTGGGAGGTTGTATGTTAACAGTATATGCCAAACAGAACTGATGTAAATTGTCTGAAAGCTGGCAACCTGAAAATTAATGTGAGATGCAGCTGTCACATATTTGGTGCAAAATGTAACTATCTTTAACAACTGGAAATTTTGAGGGGAAATAATGCCTCCATGCAGTGATCTGGTTTGATATTTGAATATTTCTCCAAGGTGATTGGATGAGGAGCGTTTCTTCTTCACCCTGCATCCTCTAAATGCCCCAGGTCTCTAGTTTGTTTTTGTAACGTGTCATGAGGCTGCGATTAGAGGTCACAATCGGTCATTTTATGCCAGCGGGGTCAAGTTTCAAAAAATGGTCTCACTACAATGAAATGGTAGCTATGGGGACGAACATCATAACACATGAATACAATTGGGCTTGTTGAATCCACAAGAGTCTCAGATTTCCAGTCACACCCAATGTATGCAATTCTAATACTGTTTAGTATGCAGAAATATTCAAATACGCTAGACAAATAAAACACATTCGGATTTTATGGTTTTTGCCCAAATCCACGTCTGTAAAGGGGAGACTAGTGGGATGAGATGTCAGGAGACCCCTTTAAAAAAGGCCAGGCCAGCTCCAAATTTTAGACTTACTCTGGAGCGTTATTTAGCCCCACTGCTGACATGGTTGGCGTCATGCCTGGTCTTCTAGTTTCATATCATAACAGTATCTTTTTAGGTTTATAACTGAGCCTGCTGAGGCCTTTGAAAGACAGTAATGTGGAAGTGGAAGAGGTTAATAAAGGCATCAAAGACTACAAAGAGAGAGTGACACTGCCCGCTCTAGCTGCTGTCAGTGGACAAACTGGAGCGCAAACTGTGCTTACCTGTAGCATGAGCTCACAGTCATCCCTGCCGACAAAGATCATTTCCCGGGGGAGTCGGTGGCGAGTTCCCCCGCTGCTCACCAGGAACCAGGAGGTCACACTCATCTCTGCAACCTGCTGCTGCCTCTGGTACACACCTATTGGAACAACAAATGCGCAGTAGGTCAGCTAATCTGCAGTGCAATGAACACAGTTGCATCCTGCAGAATGTGAATGTGCTCCCAAAGGATGACACTCATTATTGTATATAAACAGCATGAGCTTAGAAGAGAGGCAATTATAAGATTTGCAAACACGGTTCTAAGGTTTGAAGACCATTCCTTTGCTTTATCTTAATGTGAAGATACTACAAATGTAATTAAGTTGTTTCAAATACTACAAAATAAAGTTCTAATACACACCTCTGGTCCAGGTAGCTCACTGCTGATAGACTGCCTACAGCACAACACAGCTAGGCCATCCTGAGAAAGGGGAGGAAAAGATTTATTGTTTCTTTGCAACATAATTGAAATCGCCGAGATGTATAAAAGAACATATGAAGCAATGGAGGAAGACAGTCAAGTCACAGACAGTGTAAACATTAGTAGAAAGGCACTGAGTCAAATCACTCCATCTTGCTTCATTTTGTTTTGCTGGTAGGGGGAATGAGGTTGAGTGGGCGGTCTTGCAATGCGATGCCTCACTGTCGACGCCTGTAAACGAACACTCGGCGAGCCAGTAAGATACATCCTCTCTTTCTCTATGCCTGCCCTGATCACTGCCAGATGTTAGAGGAGGAAGTGATGTAGGAATGTTGGCTGGCCTCCCCAGCAGGACAGTTATTTTCCCTCCTGCCTGCCTCCTCCCCTCGCTCTCCTTCAGATGAGCTGGAAAGGAGGTCAACGCCAGATGCTCTAACTTTCTAACTGCCCGGGACACGAAGAACAACATTAAGCAGAACAGTGCTTATTATCTGTATGGCTGTTTTCTAACGGACTGGCCACATGTTAGAGGGGTTGACTGGTGGGAGTGACGCTGCTTGACTGTGTGACAGGTTGTAAAATTCAGCAGCCAGAAGTACCTTTTCATAATTGAAATTTCCACACTGTCACAAGATGACAAAAAACAGGCGGAGGCTCTGTTCACTTCAGACTGAAGTGAAGAATCTGTTGGCTCTGTTTGGAAATATATTTTGAAAGATAACACCTTCATGTGTATAAGTTAACACCGAGGTTTAGAACATTTAAATATTTTTATTTCAAAGTTAAACAGCTTTTCAGTGGTGCTAAAATAACAGGAGCTTGGTCGCGTGTAGAAAGTGCCAAGAAAAGCCCATCAGAGAGGGAATTAAAGATTATTGAGCTCAGCACTTGACTCACTTGACCTCATAAGTACTTGGTATACCAACTCAGTAATCCCCTGGGTAAAATTTTAATCAACTGCACACCTCTGACAGTTCCTCGCGTGATGCCGTTGAGAACATGACGGTACCAAAGCAAGAGCTCTCTCTGGTATAAAAGGGATCAGCTTTTGATCACAGTGACAGCTCAGAATATTTAATGATTTGATATGATATGCGAAACACTTAATGAGGACATTTTGGACAGTTGCGAAGTGCTGTGATCGAAGTAATCAGCTAGCATTCATGCTGTCATGGTTAGGTGTTTTGGAACTTAATGAAATCCAGCGTTGCTATTATGGTGTTGTCAGTGAAAAGCTACAGAAAATATGCGGACCCCGAGAGAAGAGAGACATCTGAGACAAACACGACTGGCTGTGCACAAAATTCAGATTTCAGCACATGAAATCTCCCTTATCAAAGACCATAACGTGAACCTCATGCTAGCCTTAAGACAGTGTTAACAATGCAAGATCTGATTTCCTTAAATCCAATCAAACCATCACCGGCCAGATTTCAGCTCGGTACCTCATGCTTACTAGATGGGCACCAGGGCATGGTCGTGGTCATGTGACCACTTTATAAGTCAGGTGTGGCAACACATATTGCATTTGGATGCAACACTGGCCTCCGCTTTCAGAGAAAGCCTACAAAGAACAACAACAGCATTTCCATTACACTATAATTATGTGCGGTGGTTTTCCCTCCCCATTGTAAGCAAAGCATTCGAAGGCTTGCTGTCTCAATAACCACTGCAGAATGCAAGGTTAACAAGAATGCGGTCGAGGAGCCTGAATGCGAAAGCATACCAGCCTGTGTGGTGCCATTAAAAAACCTTCTTGCTATCACACATGAAAGACATGGCACAGCCGGAGGAATGCAGCGGTAGGTCGTCTGCTGTACATGTGTGCCTTACAGGCCTAATGTTAAACGGTCAGATACAAAAAAAAAAAAAAAACTCAAGCTGGATAGTTTGGATGTACGTCTTTAAAATGTTGTTAAGTTAGATATTTAGAGCCTTTTTTTGTAAGGTTATATTTGTTTAATGCAGGAGAATTGTTGGTCACAGTACACAGAGTTTTGTGGGTAGGAGACCTGCAGCCGAATTGTATTTTTTACTGTGCATGTAGTCCAAAAGGGAATTGACACGGGAATTGTCTTTCAGTTGTTCATATTGTGTAATTGTATGATCTAAAGGTTGACGTGTTTTATTATGGACAATGTGAAATATGTTTCAGTCATCATGTTTCAATTGTATGTTACATCACATTTTCTGTTACTCCGACATGTTTCGAGCTCGTTTAGTGACTAGCTTGGGAGATGTATGTCTGACACACTTGTGGTTGTGTCTCATCTTCATTCCGCTCTCTGCGTAACTCAAATTCATGCTGGAGCTGATAGGGAGGAATAGTGACTTCATGGTTTTGGAAGGAATTCCCCATCCCCCGAGACCTGCACTTATACTATTTCCCACATACTCACACACACACTCCCACACGCACAGAATGAAGACGTGAAAGGACAGGATTATTCCAACATGACTGTGAATTCTTTGTTTTGAGGGGTGGGGGGTGGCAGTGAAGAGGCAGGAACACTTCCTGTGGTGGACAGAGCTCACTCATCGTTAAGTCCACAGTGGCTGTGTGTCTGATGTTGACTGTAAATGAATGTGTCATGTACAGCGAGGCTGCTCATTCACAGCTCAAAGGACACACATTACCATGAGGATAATAAACTTGAATGCTAAAAAAGACAGCAGATATGCTCTGCTATTATTATTCATTAGAACTCAGTTGTTTATATATAATATATGAGTTGTTTTTCAAGCAGTTTTGGATAATATGATTTATTTGCTGTGACTAATCGCTCTTACAGTTATGTGTCTGTCTTCTGTCTATTCAAATTTCTTCCCTCCAATGCAAACTAGCCAATCACAGACACCGGCTGAACGGGGACAGGAAGTGATATCAGTGAGCGCCGCTTTATTTACTGTCATCACCTCATATGTTTCTGCTGCTGCTCTCTCACATAGCATCTGGCTTCGGTATGTATCCCTGGATGATGCAACAGCTGGGTAACCGTCAGCACTGCTCATCTGCTTTTGCTGTCTAAGCTCCATGACAGTCACATCACCACCGCGACCCTGATAGCTGACTCAGACCACATCACACACTTGACAGCTGCTGTGCGTAGCCTCCGCACACAGATTTTACACCAACACGCACATGCAAAGCAAACCAAAGTGATAAAGACAGCAGGCGAGAAAGAAACGGGAAGAAATGGACAAGCAGCCACAGAGAGACAACTCATACTGTCGTCACACACATTTCCACATGGTCTTATGATGGGAGCCAAACTTAGCTCTAGTAAGGGTGTGGTTGTCTGCCTACATTGTAAAAATGTAGCTTAATGCCAGCGTATAGTGGATGTTAGCTCTACAAAACTCATGAAGTAAAAACCATGTGCAGTATGTCTAAGGGAAGTAGTAATGACAGAGATAATGTCGTGTGTCGTGCTTTGCTACTCACTGATAAATGAGTGATACAATTGAAAAGCTTTTAAGGATTTGTTGCTCTGAACTTCCATGCCTGGCTTCCCAGAAGAAATCCACTGGCAGACAGGAGGTGATGCATTTAATGTTTACAACAGCAGCAAACGCTGATTGTTCTGATATATAAATAGCACTCGGTAGTTACAGTAGCCTCAGCAGTGATGGCCTCCTTGGCTGAACAAAGCAAAGAGCAGTAACTGTGTTGAATCAAACTCTAGCAGCAAGAAAACCTGAGGAGAATATCATGATACAGAGTCTGACTCACTGCAAAGTGATTTAGCAAAAAACCACCACAGCAAAGACGGCCTGGTACCACAGATGTTGCAAAAAATGGAGAAAAAAAAACATGACTCCAGTTCATGGCATAAATATTGTAATCAATACTGTAGCTTTGCAACAATGAAAAGAAAAGAGCAACGATGGTGCTCGACAGTGTGCTGGAGGTGTAAGTAGAACCAATAAAAGGAAAGTACATTGAAGGACAAGATAAATAGAACAGCAGCAGCTTATTCCCTTGAAAATGCTGAGGTAAGGTCAGTAAGTCAATACGTTATAGATGAGGGAGACTGAATCAGCCTTGCAACCCTAGAGATGTTTTTGGAGTGGGGAAGGCTCCAGAGCCTGAGGGGTGCAAAGAACAAACCAGGCAATAGATTCAAGACGAGACAGCCAAGGATCCTCTGGACAGACAGACAGACAGACAGACAAACAAAAGTCCTTTATAATCCCCGATGGCTAGATAGACTGTAGATTTACAAACATGAAAGCGTACAGTAGAGGAGGTAAACGATCTATTGTTCCTCTCTAAACTTCAGACCAAAACTGGGCTTTTTCTATGATACAGATATACCAGACACTTAAAAAACTGAATCAAAAGGTTATTTCTCTTTGTCTAGTCAACTAAGATCATCTTATATCGACAGTAACTCTACAGGGCAGCCACTCACACTAACACATTTGTTTGATAGCAGTTAAATAATACAGTGCCTGAAATGTTTTTGGCCTTAAATTTAGAGTCACTTCAGGGATATCAGTCTTTAAGTGTTTGATTCAGTCTGACATTTGAATCAAGTTGGCCTACTTTACCTCTCCTCATAAATGAAGAAAAGCGACAAGGAGGAAAACAACAAGCAGTTCTATTCTGTTTAAGGGGACCTTGTTTATTCTTAGAAAGAACCTTATCTAAGCATTTTCCTTGCCAAGTCGCCCAAACAACATAGTAATTTGTTTGAGAAAGCTAGAACTGGAGGTTGAAATCCATGATAAGCACGTCTGTACTTTGGGGTTTGTCATCGTAAAGGCTCGGTAAGTGTCCTGAGGCTGAATGTAATTTGACTGAGCATAGCACGGCCAAGCATGCTTCACCAGCTTCCAAACAATGCTTGGATAGGTGGAGTCAGATGAGGATGGAGGAACATTTCGACACACATATGTACAAAGAGGCCAACCGATACTGGAACCAAGGGGACAATGCCGATATTGGGGAGTAAAAATCTCCTATATTGATAAATCAGATGATATTTTTTATATATAATGAAAAACTTGAGACAAAGATTTGTAATAGAGGAAAGATATTTTACAGTTTAACAATAAACTTTAGCCGAACTATAAATATAAAATAATTGTTCTAAATTATAATTTATATAAGAAAGAACTTATGCTACTGAATGATATACTTTAAACAGTTTATAATTCATGCAGCCAGATGATGAATACTGTACACTAACATTAATCTCTTACGACAGGATAATAGCACCATGCTGGGAGATAATAAATCATTATGGTGTCAGTGCAGCACCTCAAATCTGCAGAAACTTGAGTGCGCGTGTGTATGCTGTGGCTTTTATGTGTGTTAATGTGCTGTGGACATGCAGCATGTGGTGTCCCCATGAAAAGCCCATATGGTGCAGAAAAGCGGCCGCACGTGTCACATGAGCAGTTGGCGAAAGGAACAAACAAGCAAACACCTCCATTTAGCCAGCATCCGTCCAGCCTGCTCCATTGTTGTTACCATACACAATCCAGCACAGCCCTGGCCTTAAGACATAAACCCACCACATGCTCAGTGACCCCTGTGTTCCACATGACCTACAGACCTACATATGGAAATGTACACTTCATGGATATTTAGACGTATACAGCAATGTAGAAAAACAACACTGACTGCCCTTTAGCAATATCTGAAAAAGTTATTATTCCTGTAGAGTCTACGGGGGAAACAACGCCGTGAACAAGCTCTCATACTGATAGAGATAATAAAAAATAGATTATTAATAATCCATGAGATTTTAATGAAGCACATTCCCTGCAGCATCGTTTTTTTCAGTGCATGTGACTAATTCTCCAAAGCACATGTGCAGTACATTTTTCAGAAAATATACTGGAGGCAGATTTCTCAATGGGGCATAAAAGCAGAATAATATATGTAGTACATTAATGTGCAAATTTAAATGAACCATCAACATGTTAGAACAATAGACATGCTAGACATTTAATTATCAACTAATGCTGATAATTAAGTTAATTAAGTTCAAGCTTCTGCAAGGTGAATACTTGCTACTTTTCTGTTTCATTGGAAATCTTTGTGCTATGAACCGTTGGTCAGACCTTAAGGGCATTTTCATTATTATCTGGCATTTAATTGATTAATCTATTTTGAGAAAATAATTGGCATGTTAATGATGATGAAAATAATGTGTGGCAGCTCTTTATTAGATCGCAATTTTGCAGAAAGAAAAAAATATTAAATTATTATTAAATTATTAATTGTATTAATCATACCATCAAATATTAAAAAATATCCAGTTGGTTATTATGAAAAAATATTTTATAGAAACACAATTCATTTTTAGAAACATTATGTTATGTTTTGATCAAAGTTTTCTTAAAGATCTATTAGAATGTCTTCATCTTAGATCTGCTCAGTCATACTTGCTATGATATATTCCTGTAAACAAAAAGTATTTGAACCAGTTTAATTCGTTTAGCTTCTGCAACATTCTTAAATAAAGATTGTCGTGTGAATAATTCATGCTATTTGCATCTACAGACACCAAAGCACACAGTGTGTCAAGTATATGTTTGCTCTGTTGCTCTGTTATGGCCCTGCGTGGCCCCTGCTGAGCAGATAATGATTGACCTGTGGCCCTTTAAACGGAACATTAGTGTTTCACCAACCCTGCCACGTTGATTATGGCACCAACATTTATACAGCCCACAGCAATAGCCTCAGCAGCGGACAAAAATAGTGAACTCTCTCACACTGAAATCTACACTGGCACTTAGGAGGAAAAGAAACCATCAACGCTAGCACAACAGGACAATCAGGGGGGAGCTTGGCAGAGGTCGAGATGGGAATGGAAACTGCCCAAATACAAGATCAATATCTGCAGTGGAAAGAAGGACAAAATACCGGAAACTCAGAAGGGAGTACGTTACACCCCAAAACAGATGTGAAAGTCACTCTTGTTTTATTTTTCATTTTCTAGCTACGTACAGAAAAGAACAGACACACCCTTGATGTTCCATAACAAGGGAGAGGCTGATGATTATGTATATAAATTGCTTAAAGTATTTTTCTCTTTTTTTGCTTTGCTCTGCTGTCTCTCCCAATTTCCTACCGCAGACTTTTCTGTTCACCTCCCGTACTTGTCCTTCTCTTTTCTCCGCAAGCCAGAGCTCCACCAGGCAAGGCTATCTGACTCTCATAACCCGTTTAACGCTTATACTCTGGCAGATCACACAACTTAGATTCAGTGCTATTTTTAGCCACAGACGTCCTGGTAGAAAAACACTTTCAGAAACATCTTGAATGGAACTGAATAGATTAGAATATTAAGTTGCAGGATAGGCTGTTTTCAGTCACAAATCCCTGACCACTGAAGTAAAATGAACTCACTTCCTAAACTTCCTACTATACACAATGGTTGTGGGCAGGCCGGACGACAAACTCCTCAATCTCAACCATAGTCTAGAAGAGAAAATAGGTTCATATTATTGAAGGAAACAATGTTCATTGGCTACAAGGTCATCATAGGATTTATGATACTGAACCTGAGACACAAATACAGACGAGACAGTGTTGATGATGTTGTTGTAGAGGATGAAATGTATTGCCTGTTCACTGCTAATAATAAAATGATGACATATATCAGCACTGACAGCTTGGTTGTTTGTCTGTTTGTTGTTGTTTTGACAGTTGTTGCTGAGGTGCAGAGGAAAGCCCATACAACACAAGAACCCTTCAAACTCCTGTCTGGATATGCATGTGTGTTGTGATGGAGGTCGGCTGGATGATACTCTAGCTAGGACATTGCTTGCTGCTGCTGTTTCCTGTCCGTCCTGTGACACTGACACAGTTTTTAAAATGCAACCGCTTGTAGAGCCAACCGGCCGTCCCACAGCCACATTTGCGGGGACCACAGGAAGGAGGTGGAGAAAAGGGCAGAGTGAAAGAGAGGGAAAGGAGAGCCGGAGTGCGTGGTATTATCTGCACACTCTATCGTTGCAACCCAGAAAATTTGAATTATTACAGACGAGGGAGGAGGAGGAGACTAACAAGGCTCGCTGGTGTGCAGCCTATAGCTCTCCAGCTTTCCAAGAACACGTCAGTCCACTATGTGAACTGCCAACTGCATTATAATAAACCCTGACCTGGAATGCAAGCTGATATCTTTGATGCCAATAGATGCAATTAAGGTAAATTGTCAATATCAGCAACTGCAATCAGACTGCTGCTGCTGCTATGAATATAAATCTGTCTCAAATGTTTTGAACTGTTGTGTAACTTTGGTATATGACGTGCATCTGCACCTAGCATTTGGACTGATAATTAACTAATAATTACACCTATTTGTTTGACAGATGGATGCAAATAAAGCATCTCAGAGCTCTATGTCAATGTAAAATGACACACACACACACACACACACACACACAAACAGTATTATAGCACATATGTTGCCATTTGCCCAGAGTTTTACATCTTATGTGATGATGACAGCAAAAATCAAACTCAACACAAAGAGAGCGGATGCATGTAGGCCAGCTACATCTGCCCCACGAAAACAAAGCCTCCACACAGAAGAAGAGGTGGGGGTCCGACATTGGGAAACACTCTGCAGCCACGTTACATCCAGTGAAATACCTGACTCGTATAATCTACCCTCTTCGCACAATAAAAACAGACTCGAAGACGAGCCCGAGGATTAGTATGTATCCAACGAGATAAACACAAAGCGCCCATTGTGACCGACCTTCATTGATGTGCATCCTGTCTCGATAGCCTCCATGCGGTTACAGAAGGATGCAACTAATAGACATAAACAGCCCAATAATAAATAGCACGATAGAGCGTGGATGTGGTTGGTGGTTTTTTCTATAAGAGATGGATAGCAAAGTGGCGAGGCTGTGTGGCTTTACAAAGGCGGAGCAGGGCTGGCTGGTCATGCTGCTGCTGCTGCTGCTGCTGCTGCCGACAACAGTAGCCATACAGTTAGCCAACAGGGGAGTCAGAGCAGTTTGGTCATAATAATAAGCATAACGTTGTTACGTGCGCTTGTTTTATAGGTCAATTTAAATCCGGGTTTGTTTGTTTTTAATGTTTTTGACCCCGAAAAAAAATCAGCAGTGCCACCTCGGAGAATTTTTATATAAACAGTGACATGGAGAGATGGACAGAAAGCAGAGAAGCGGCTCTTTCTTCTATTTCTCTGACGCAAACTTCACGTGAGTCTAACGGTCGGCTACCTAGCTTAAAACCGCCGCTGTCTGGTAGCTACTGTTCGCTGAATAAAAGTGAAAACTAAATCCTCACTTACCCTTTTCTTCCTTTCTGGTGTCTGTTTTCTGTTGAAGGGGTGTATAGGTGTGTGTGTGTGTGTGTGTGTGGAGCCCAGCCCTGCCGTTGCTGCAGTTCAGTCTGGCTCTCTGCTGCGCGTCGGCCTTCTCGCCCGCCGTTGCTCAGCAATAAACGCTGCTGCTCCCTCCCCGCAAACGCAAGCGGCGTCCCGAGAGAAGCGTCAGAGCGGCGGAGGTGGAAATCATGATGTTCCGGTGGTGACTTTCAGAATAAAAGCAGAGCGAGCACGGTGCAGAGATTTTGAGTGATATAAAGTACTAGACCAGATGAGGACTCATTGTGTTCAATTCAGTTGTTAAATTCAATTATCTATCTTCATTTAACTTGTGTGTTTACTACTGAGGTTGTGATTAGGAGTGGTGTTAACTCACAATGTCAACAAAATCTGAAAAATTATTGATCACATTGGGGTGTAGAAGTGTATCTAGTGAAGTGGCTGCTCAGTGTATATCTAGGTAACAGTATGCACAATTAATCACATGAACACAGGTTTAAGAAAGTATTTAATTCAACTGCATTAATTGTTAGTGGTGAGACATGAGCACTTGGAAAACAGTGGCATGAAAGTCACTGATAAGCAACGTTAAGCATAGTAATTATTTATGTCTATTTCATTTAGTTTCTAGTACAGAAAAAAAGCATAAATGAAAAATGTGTATGTATGTCTATATCGCTAATATAATGTCGATCATTTAAAAGATTATAGTAGTTTATAATGAAAAATCTAAATAGCTATAGATACATTTTTGGGTTTGTTATGGTGGGTCACATTTGTGTCCAAGTAATATTTGTTATAAAAACACATAAACAATAGTTTATGTACAGTTTGATAATTGTATGCAGGTGCAGTTATTTTTCTACCAACATCTGCCATGCGTAGATTAGAAAATCATCAGGTATTAACTTTGTGATAAAAATACAAAAAAGAAACTAAGAGTTAGCGTTACCCTGTACCCTGGTGTTAAACTGTCTGGCTCTGGAAAAAATGTTTTGTAAATGTGGAGTATTTTTAGTGAAAGCACATTGTTGTCACCCAAATGACTGTCACAATAAACTCTGAATTGTTTTTTTTAAATGTGTGTGTTAAATGTGATTTCTTAATGTAGTGAGCATGAATTAGAAAGATCGAAGGTCAAGCTGCAAGTCGAGCCTGAGCTAAACTTAGGTATTCATATAGTTTTCATCTAACATGGTCATATTGGGTGGACTCAACTGCAGATGTATTGTATGGTATGAAATACAACATACAGAAGTACACAGTTTAAGGTACAGAAGTTACATAAAATGCACTACAGATGGTAAAGTAGCTGACATCACTGTGCACAGACTGATCAGAGGATTAGATACTCCTTATCTTCATGTTCAAAACTCTACCTTGTGATTTTGAAAGCAGATACGTCATTTCCGGCTTTTCCAGTTACGTCTCTGGCCAACTTGACAAATTTCATCCTCAACAGAGCCTGCCTGCGTCTACACTTCCAGCCATGGATGCTTCCAACTCGACCAGAAATCCATGTCACCCAGAACCGGGTGGGCGGGTTTCCTGGACTCACTGGTCACGTTTCAGGGTCTTTTGTGAGTGTACCATCAGCTGGGCTGCGCAGCTGGTGATACTGTTTTTGATACTGAAAATGAAGGCAGTGCCTGCTGCGTGGTGCGCAGCTGAAGTGAAAGCAGATTCCCGGGAACCAAACAACTAACGAAACGATTAAATTAAAAGAGGATGTTGCAATACAGGAACAAAACTGCATTTTTAATTCTCTTTTTGCAGATCGAAAGTGCACAGATTTTTAAATTATATTCCATTTTACAGATTTTAAACATTTTAATAACTTCGTATTATGAAAGTAAATTAAACGCTTTTTATTTGCACCTTTATATGATGAGCTATCCTAATGAGAATTTTCTGAGAAATCTCACAAAAATTAGATTTAAATGGTTTTGCTTTCAGCAAGTAATTGTTGAAAATGTTTTTTTTAATATCAATATATATTAAAGGTGTGCTTTAAATGTGTATTTAAACAATAACCTAAAATATTGGTTAGATATCATATAACATATTTTTAACAATTCAATGGAAAAAATTCAAATCGAAAACAATGCACTCCCGTAATTTGTCTGGCACAGTGACGCAATGACGCTCCCTCCCTGTCGACGTGAAGCACTCGGTTGGAAATCCTTGGATGTACCGTCCGGAAGGGCGGAGCGTTTGTTTGATATTTATTTTCGAACTGCACATTCAACCCCGTGCTATTTTGTAACATTTTGGGGGTTTATTATTATTACTATTATAGAGTTCTTCACAGAGGTTAGCTTTAATTCGCATTCATCTTTATTTTACCCATTTTGGTCCTTATTAGAAGTCTTTTAAATGTAATTCGTGAATTTACGCTGTCGTCATTGCGGCAGGCGACGTGACACAAATCGAACTGCCCCGTCCGTTGGAGGGGCGTTTGAAGTAGGAGGGCAGGAACGAGCTACTCGTGCCGTTGCTAGCGAATGGACAGACAACATGGACGACCAGCGGGACGTTCAAACTGCCAAGCGAAACGGGAGCTCCACCAGGTCGTTATTATCGGCCGGTTCCGCGGTGGCTATGGAGATTAAACGGAAGAAAATACGACAGAGTGCCTTATTCCTGCAGACGGAGGTATGGACAAAGAAATACGGGGTATTTATGTGTTTTGTCGTCAGTTCAGTTGACGCTGAACGGGTCCAAAGTGCAACAATACTAACGTTAACGTTACAACATGGCTTCAGTAACGTCTCGCTTATTCAAAACAAGTTAAAAGACTTTTCTAACGTCCCTCTCAGACATTCACACCCGCTTTCACTTCTCTGGGACACAGACAACAAAAGCTACTAGCTCGTTGGACTCGTTATCCAACACCGGAGACGCCCCTTTTAACGTTATTCAGTCCCCTGAAACCAGAGCCGTTGCATTGTTGATTGTTGTGCAGAAATAACGTCCTCACTGTTTGCTCTAACACCGCTGCAACTAATGTCATTTCAGCCCAAAAGCATGAAACGATGCCCGAGTCTCCTGAATGACACTCTGCAGATAGTAGAGGATATGAATTTGTTGTACATACGACAGATTTCTAAGAAGCTACAGGTGCATAATTTGAGTTTGTGATGTGGAGAGCGATGATGTTTGTATCCCTCAAACAATTGTGGGTGTAGGTCTGAACTTAAATTGACAGGCAGCCACCAACACCAAAGGTGGTGTTTTTGAATTTTAAAAATCTTTTCAGACAAAATTATATCAGACATCATCGTACTCCCTGATCCATTTTACATTTGCCATCCATACATTTCCACACTGCGTCCTTACCATCCAGTATGTACACAATCTATATAAACTCATGTAGTCACCATTATTTTCATCCCATCTAGAATATACAGCATGCCAGCCATTATTTGCATCATTTAACCTCGCAGTCTGCCAAAGAAAGTTGCTCTTGAGTCAAAAGAAGTGTGAAAATTACATGGCAAAAAAAATCTAATTAGATTACTTCAAAATCAATTAAAGGTCCAGTGTTTAGGTTTTTGGACATCTAGCACTGACCACCCTCACCTCACTCTGTCCTTCCCAGTATGAAGGAGAAACTGTGGTGCCTGCAAAACACATGGAAAATGTTAAAAGCCTTCAATATATATATCTATGTATATTGCCAGGATCCATGAATCATTGGTTACACTTTCTCAAGTGTAATCTGGTCTGATAGTAGGTTTTTTTTTATTTTGTAATCTAATTACATGCAATCCGTAACTACCCCACCCTGGTTGTAGCTATCACTGGCACTAGATTTCCCGAGAGCCTTGTAATATTCGGTTGTCTTGTCATTCTCAAGGAGCTCTGAAAGCTTTAGCTGTGTCTGTGCCAGAAAGATGGTGCCTTTTTTTTATTTTGTGCTGCAAATCAACCCTCCGCCTTTGCCAAGAAACAGCTCAGATGCAGAGGCGGACAAGGTTAAGTGTGCTGAAGAGGCAGGAAGACGTTGCAGGTCATCTTAAAAGTGTTCTTGTTTGTGTGGATGAGATTTATGTGTATTACTTGTTGACTTTACATCACCAAAGTGCTGTCACACCTTTAACACATATTATTTTTTATTGGCAGAAACATTCAAGGGCAACTTCACTCTAACTCCACTTTAGCAAAACCAACATGTTTGCGCTCATCACGTCTCTGGTCTCATTATAGCATTTTGTTTCATGCACTAACACTATTTAAGAATATAATTGCAAGCTGCTGGTCCGTGTTTTGACTTGGCTTGATTTGGTCATTTTGGACTTCCTCCTCTGTATGTTCTGTCCACAAAGAATACGGACATACAAGAGAAGCTTGACTTTGAGATGCGAATGCGGGAGGGTGCCTACAAGCTGCTGCTCGCCTGCAGTAAGAGAGAGCAGGTTCTTAACGCCGCCAAGAACCTGCTGACCTGCAACGCCAGGATCAAGGCCTATCTGACGCAGCTGCAGAAGAAGAAAGAGGAGCAGGACATGATGGGAGCTGTGAGGAGGTACGAAATTGGGGCCTTATTGTGCTCTCAGGTGTGGAAGATATTTTGAAGAAGTACAGTTCTTTAGATCAAATTGTAACAACTTAAGTGAAGAAACTGCAGGGCCGGGGCGAGGTTACATAGACAGATTGAAGTGCACAAAGTTCATATATAAATATGATATATTGATGCACATATTGTGATTGTTGTGAAATTTTTATTTCAGACTTTCGGATCCAGTTTCAGATGACCGTTTGCCCTGTAATGGGACAATTGCAGTGTCTGGTAAGATAGTTTTTGTCATTGTCCAGAATTATTCATCACTGGAGAGTGCAGAATAATAAAATATGTATAGCACAGCCAAATTTTAATAGTTTTCAGGGTAATTCATATTCACAAAATGGATATTGAACATTTTAGAAATTAGCTCTTAAGAGTGTCACTTTTTCTCCTCTCTGCTCATGTAGGGCTGCGCATTCCTTTAATGTGGAGGGATTCAGATCACTTTAACAACAGAGGGAGTAAGTTTGCACTTGTTTTACCATCATGCATCTGTTTAGCTTTGCTTCATGTTGTTTTGCGGATACTTGCTGTACCAACACAAACTCTGCTTGCGTTTATTAGGCTCTCGTCGAGTGGCGGTGTTCTGCCTGATGCAGATTGGCTCACAGGTGTTTGACACGCAGATGGTGGTGGTGGACAGATCAGTCACTGACGTCTGCTTTGAGGGAGTCACCATCTTGTAAGTGGTTATTGTACATGTCCGCTAGAAGCTCCTTTTTGATGCTGTTCTTAATTAGCTGAAAACATATTGTGGAATTATATTAAGAACATGTGCTTTAGTTATGATATGAATAGCAGCATATGTATTTAGGGATTATGCTGCAGTTGCTCTCATTGAAATGTATCTGTCCTCTCTTATAGTAAAGAAACAGTTCCTCAGTTTGAGCTGAAGGTGGAACTGTGGAGCTGTGCTCTGGAGGAAGAGCTCACGCTGGTGAATACACCAAAGAAACTGGCCAAGAAGCTCCGCAACTCCTTTGGAAAGACGGCTGGGAAGAAGCTCTGCCCTCTGCTGGACTCTCCAGACCCTGACACCTTTCTGCAGTACAACCCCATACCCTTGTATGTATTGTGTTATCCCATAAAACCCTTTACAGACTTCTTGGCTCTCAATTTAAGGTTTTTGCAGTTGGGAACTAACTCGATTATGGCTTGTTACTGGAACAAAGGGTGTAGCTGCAGGCTCACACAGTGGGTTTGTAAACAAATCACACAGAGTGAATGTTAAAATAAGGGTTAAACTAATATTTGGGGTTATGGATACTGATATGTTTAACTTTTCTTTTTCTTTTTTTTGTTGCACCAATTGAACTATTTTATTTTAAAAAATCTTTTAATGTTCCTGCCTGTATTTTATTTGTGCTTGAAAGGAAACACATACTTAACAGTATTTAGTGAAACTGAACATCTGTAAGTGATACACACCACCTGTTCAGTGGGAGGAGAAACACTGGGATCATTAGGCCTTTGAACAAGGACATTATTATTATTATTTACAAAAGGCAAAATTATGTACACATGTTTGGGTTAAAGGGTAAGAGTCTCTGTATATTGGTGTATTTATTCTTCATATTATTATTATTTATATCTGGAATTGGAGCACAAATCTTTTATGGTTAAGCCTAGGAAGCCAAGATATAAGTATAAGTCAATGCAGCACAGTTGAAAGAATGCTTAACTCTGTGTTTCTGTGTACGTTTACCTGTGCCAGGGGAGCCAAGTACAGCCTGCTGGCCTACACTACACTGTGTCTGCCTGAGGCTGAAGGCAGTTTTCAGTCTCACTCCCTCATTGTCCTCCAAGATGGTAAGAAGCAAAGCCACAGAAATGTAATATCTGCGGATATAAAGGGATTATGCTTTTTATCTCCTCATTTAATTCAGTGCTACAGTGATGATACAATATTTTTACAAAAAAAGAAAGATAAAATTAAAGAAAATAACCCATGATTGAAGTTCAGCATGGATTACTTTCTTCTTCTGCGTGAGATTAAATGGATTAGAAAGTGGGTGCTCAGTTATCCAGATTCAAATTCAGGAGTAAACATTTGGTATGAATTGCTATCAGCTCTCTCGTGTGTGTGTGTGTGTTTTTTTTTAAGTGTAATACTACACCTTTATAACTGAATGTTGCTGCTCTTCATTCCCACAGCTGAGTGGTCATCTTGGCTGCCACTTTATGGCAACCTTTGCTGCCAGTTGGTGGCTCAACCTGCCTGCATGACACAGAGCATGATGACCGGCTACCTGAGCCAGAAGGTGCATTGGCAGTGTGCATTAACACTAGCTCCACGACTGGCTTCTGTGTTAAATACTAACATGTTTTTCTGGCCTCTTTTTTTTTTTTTTTTTTTTAGCAAAATGTAGAGGGGATGCACCGATGCTGCAATCTTTACTGCGTGCTGAGTGCTGGCTTTTTGTCTTGTTACTTCACCCCAGAAGAAATTGATGCTAAAGTGCAGCCCACTCTAAGCTTACCCGTCAACAGGGTAAGACTTCATCCAAGCCTCTACGTTCCACACTCTCATTTGCATTTGGTGCTCAGTTGAACTGTAGAGCTCATTGATTAAAAATGACTGGCACTTAACTACAGGAGCATAATGAAGTGTAATAAAAACATAACGAAACACACAGTATGGAAAGAAATTACACTGCGGTGTCTGTACATTGTGTAATTGTATTTATTAGATAAATAAATGTAAAAGTGAAGAAGTGAAAATGTTAATAACACCAGAAATAGCTATTGTTGTAACTCTTGTCACTGTTAATTACTATCGCTGCTTAATATCTCTCCCTTAATTGCACTGCGTCTGGTTAGTGGGATTTTGAATGGGAGATAAATACCACAGTCATTATTATTGATTTAAATCTCGGTTCAGAGTTTTCCCTAACATTTGCAGAATAACCAAAATACAAAATGCCACATTACTCACTGAAATCCTGCTTGCATCTTTGACATTTTGCTGCTGAATGATTTTTTTTTTCCTGCAATATCAGCGATGTGCTTTTTAGTGCAGCATCTCACATAAAACTCATTTGTTTACTGCAGTTTTTTTTTTTTTTTTTTTAGCTCATGATAAGTTGTTTGTGTTGTTCTGCAGGACACCCGCATCCGTGTGATGGAGAAGGAGTCAGCAGGCCAGAAATCCAGGAGTCTGTCCATCATCAATCCTTCACCGGAGGGATCTCAGACCATCACCTTCATCACAGAAACCAGGGATGAGCTGGAGGACTGGCTGGACGCCCTCTACCAGCACCTCTATGACCAGAGTGAGCATGTTTCTGTGTAAACATACAGAAGAAGGGTGTGTATGTATATAAATTTCAAGGCGACACACAGTACATGTGTGCACAGAGCAGGAACAAGTTTGTTGTTATCTAAAAAGGTGTTTGAGGAAGAAAGAGAACATTTGTACATCAGACTGTTTGGGCAAGAAGAGTGGCTGCACGTATAGATTTAGCTTAACTCTTCTAAGAAGGAACAGATACTAGAACCTTTTTATCTGTGTCTCTCATGCTTCTCCTTGTTTACAACCAGGCCAGTGGCTGCACTGCTGCAACCAGCTAATGAAGATCGAGGTCAAGTCACCACGGAAACCATCACTCTTCCTCACGAAGCAGGCTGACTCTGTTTACAATGACCTCAGTGAGTAGAATAATTGGAACAAGTGGCTGAAGTGAGTTAGACAGAGGGTGATAATTCGACTGTTTTTACAGGATCTGTATTTGTATACGTCTATTTATAGAAGATATGATTCAAGCGCTCAAAACAAAAGAGACACTTCAATGAAATGAATACATTCTATTATCCACATATAATGGTTTTATTTTCAGTGCTGACGCACAAATGAAAGCCTTTTACATGCAAATTAGAATACTGGAATGTGTTTGTGTGCTGTTTGTGAAATGTTACTGTATTTTCTCTGCATTTCAATAATCTACCAAACTGGGGGGAAATTCTAACATCTGCCTAATGTATCTGACTTTGTTGTTTATTTTGCTCCATGTGCAGGTATAAATTCACCTGGCAAGTTTGAGAGCATCACAGACATCATCCACAACAAGATAGAGGAGACGGATGGCCGCTTTCTTATTGGTCATGAAGAGGAGAAGGAAGTGGCTAATTGGTCCACTCTGTTTGATGGGTCACATTCGTTTGTAGTGCAGAAGAATGTTCTGTCCCAGAGCAAAACCTCCACCCCTTGTTCAAGCCCCAATCCCAACACCAGCTCTACATCCATCGGCAGCAAGAAGCGCCGTGCACCGCCCCCTCCTTCTAACAGAGAGCCTTATGTTCCTCCAAGCCGTCCAGCCAGACCTCCCCTCCCTGCTTCCCTTCATCCTCCTCCATCATACCAGGAGAAGGAGAACTCTGACTCTTGCACTTCACGTCCAGCCACCAGGTCCAAAACTGGCAGGCCATCTCTGGATGCCAAATTCTCTGCCATCATACAGCAGCTCCAGCGTAACAACACTGGAGGTGCCGGAGCTCTCAACCGTAAAAACGCTCCACTGGGCGTCCTCGATGTGCAACCACAAAGTCAGCCTCAGGCTCCTCTCCAGCAGCTGGAGTACCAGAGCCACTACACCCAGATCACTGAAGCCACAAGTGAACATGGCTTCATCAGACCAAGTCACGGGCCTGGTCCTGTTCCTGCACCGAGGAGCAAACTGAGGAAGTCTTTCAGAGAGAGGATGAACCTTAAAGCCTTGTGACCTCGACTTCTGAACATATCTAGATTTAACCAACTAACCCTACTTTACCACTTATACAAATAATTATAACAACAGATTAAAATCTTTTTTATATGATGATATATGATGATATTTTGGCCATTATTGTTGGTGTGGAGTTCTCCCAGCCAAGAAATACTCCAGCACATACCGCCTCCATAAAACTGCAATTAATTGTAAAGTAGCATGTTAATTAGTGAGTTTTAGAGCTACTGATAGGTGGGTTTTGTTACCTTTGTTCAGTCTCCAGCTAGCTAGCTTCCAGTCTTAATGCTAAGCTAAGCTAACATCGCTCGGCTCCAGCTTCATAGAGTTCATAGTGTTATTGATCTTTTTATCACATTTCCCAAAATGTCAAACCTGATCTAAGGATTGCTGGGTGATGAGGTCTCTTAAAAAAAGATTGTCGCAATGTCCATTATGACAACCCAAATCCCCGTTGACACCACATATCACAATATCAATATTGTATTGATATCTTCAGCTCCACTCTCCATTTATAAACTTTCATGTGCAGCTAACCCATAGATGAAATTGAAAGCTGTATGTTGGCTTGAGCGCTGCCATCATCAATCCCACTAAAATGGAAAGGCTTATTTCTCAGCTTTGCCACTGGAACATGGACCGAAGAAAGAGCCTTTGCAAAAGCACTCAAATTGGAATTGATCCATTGGCCAACTGTGGACGAGTCATTCCTTTTGGAACTATTGACTTATTCCACTTACTGTGACAATTTTATGACCACTATAGCAGATTTTAAGGGAACAGGATTTTAGGAGCAATTGCGAGCACTAATGTGACTTCTCCATTTCCCAGAGGTCTTAATAATGGAGGAGTGACCTTGGTTTTCAGTGGCTACACAGCATGTCCAACATAATTTAACACTGCAGCCCATAAATGCTATGAACATAATTGAATGAATGAGTCTTTTGAGTGGCTAAAATAATGAGTGCCCTTGTGTTTGTGTTTTGAACATATCCAATACTGGCAGCCACTAAATATTTCAACCACTTAACAATCACATGTTAAAGAATGCTATTTATAATTAAACACAAGTGTACAAAACATCAGCCGTAGCTACTTTTTCCGAACACGCCTGGCCAGATGAAGCAATATGGTGAAAGCTACAATCCCATTTTTGTTTTATCTCACCTCATTCTTTTTAATCAACCAGGGCAGATATAAATTTGGCGTGAGGCGGATTACAGGGGGATTTAGTTTAAGCCTCGAAAGAACCGAGAATGGTTTGTACAAAACGAGAAGCTGCTCGATATTAGCAGCTTTTAAAATGTTTTCCAAGCTCTGTGTGTATTATCAATACATTAGTCACTTTGATCTTGTACTGTACTGTGTATATACCTGGGAAAACAAGGGATAGCTCGAGGGTCAAACCACACAGCATTAGTTTTTACTGATGCTCAAGTAGTAACCCCTTCGGCTTACATGGATGGAGATCCTATCAAAACAATAATTATATTGCACTTCTGTATCTCACCATTTTCAGTTAGACTAAGCACGCCAGAAAGAATTTAAATCATATGTCAATATATCTGACAGTTATTATGAAATATAACATCTTCTGTATAGTATTTCAGATTAACTGTGCGGCCCTGGTGAAAGCAGTTTTATGCAACCACTACAGTAAAATGATCCTCCTGTGGATTTAAGCTTGCGGGAGAGGACATCTAAATGCTTTATAACTCAACATACTCACTTTCATCGGAGCCAAGATAATGAGCCAGATTTACCTTCATGTTTTAAACATATGTGTCTTTTGTGTTTCGTTTTTTTTATTAAAATGTTATGTAATTCCTTTTTATAGTATAATATTGTCGTGTCATCTCAATGTTCTTAGCATATGAATTATTTAGACTCTTAAGTGGCTCTGTTCTTTATGTACTAGTAAGTAGGGAAACATTAATCGTGTCCTAGTGCAGAGTCATTTGTGATGTTGCAATGTAATGTAAAATACTGTAGTTGTTATTTTTGTTTCTCAAAAGGTGCAATTTTCTCCTCACTCTCGCTCTGTTCACTGTTGTCTTGGAAGCAAACTATATTTTTTATTATTGCTGATCTGCAATAAAACGGCCTACATTCTGTCCTGGTGAGGCTGCTTTATTTTTGCTGAGCTTGGAAGTATTACTGAATATTTTTCATGGTAAAGGTTTACCAGGGGGTGGCAATAAAAGTCAAAGCATAGCTTTTATTGCAGTCCAACACACATCCCATAGAGATACATGCACGGGCACATTTCTCTACTGCAGCAAATACTGGAGAGCCTTCTCTGGCTTTGAGCCCAGACGTAGCCTGTTGTGAAGATTAAGGCGGATGGAATCTCATAGCCAGATAATGGTATTACAATAATAAAACCCCATTCACACTGCATTTACTCAGAGGAAAAAAAGAACATCACATTGACGTTAGTACACTGGTGTTTAATATCAGTTTATTCAGCCCCAGCTATTTATCTGCAGTTAAGTTAAATAACACAACTGAGGAAACGTGTATAGATAGTAAAATATTTTAATTAAATATACAGGAGGTCATATAATACAAAATGTCTTTATTTTTTGTCTTGCTCGCCAGCTGGGTGATTGTTAAACAGATGGCTACTGTATCAAAAACACTTTCAGGATGCACATTAATGGAAACAACGTGGAGAAAAAAAAAGTGAAACGACAAACAAATAAAAAGAGTATCCTAATTCTTAAATTGTAGTGTTTGTTTAAATCTAACGTGATCACGGTGACCTTGAAACAGAGCAAACAAGGACACAGCTAGATTGTGTAACCGACTTTTATACTTTTTTTTTTTTTATACTATTTACAGATTATAACAGTTTATATGATAACAACCACGCGGTACTATCTACAGTGCTATTTACACAGAAAATAAGACGAGAGAGAGGGGTTGTTGTGAATTGATCCCGTATGAATGTTTTGTACAGGAGCCAGCACTAATGCCAGTTTTACCTACACACAGCAATGTACAGTACTTAATCAGAAATGAATGTCTTTATCTAAGTATTCAGTAAAACTTTACACATAGACGTTTACAGCTTCTTTTTTTTAAACTCTTCTTTTGAAACACCAGACGAGTTGACTGAGTATTTCGACTATCCTGGATTGCAATTATAGTGGTTGTAAAAGCCAGAGCAGGTGTTGTCTTTCCACCTCAGGCTATGGAGCATGGTAGGCATACTTTATGGAGTCGGGTACCTTTTCATCACCGCTAGAAAACACATAGAGCACACACGCCCTGTGGGTGACAGACACCAGACCTGTCAATATCAACTATCAGTAAATCTTTTCAGGTTTGACTGTCTGACACAGTTAAGCTAAAGTAAATAGATTTATTTAAGCACAAATACTACCCAACAGGTTAAATAGTTTAAATTTAAAATGATCTTACCTATCAAGTCTGGTGTCTGAAAGCCAAGTGTGCCATATAGTTTTTGTATGAGTGTCTGTGCGCTGCATTTCAGACAGAGTGACAGTAATATTGATATTCCTACCCTGCTACAGAAGATAAACCTTAACAACTGTAGTGCTAACTCTAATCCAAGACTGCAAAAGGCACAGATATTTGCAAAGCAATAATATCGTAAGTGACAACATTCCTATCAAAATCATACAGTGAGTCTTTTCAGCGTGTTGAATAAGAGTCTGTTCACCAAAAAAAAAAAAGAGAGAGAGAGAAAGAGCTTTTCAAGTCAAGAACAAAAAAACAAAAAAAAGATGAAATGCTGATTTCTTGTGGTGAGCATTCCACAGCAGACGACTGCTTCATTATGCTGGTCCTACAGACAAAAACAAGCTGCTACAGTCTACTCATCACGAAGGGTTTCGGGGTCAAATTATTTTCAGTTTGTAAAGTAAAAAGACGACTTTTTATTAACTCTGATGGAGAACATTCATGATTTGTCAACAGATTGAGCATGATAACTTTGCGTTATATGATCTTAACTGAAACACAACTTAACGAAGAAAGAAGAAACCTGAACTGAGTAAAAAGTGAGTCTACAGTACATCTGTTATACACAGCACCTCTGAATGTTGTGATGAAACTATTTCATGTTACGCAGCACCGCGGTAAGTGTTAATGTCTACTCCGAGAAGTCCAGGTGGATTTTTACTGTGGCACAAACAGGCAGCAGCTTTCAGCGTGGAGACATGTAAACAAATGCAACACCACTGGCTGCCTAAAGTTTAATAATGCGCTAAACAGCTGTTTTGCGACGATGAACGCACCTCTAGTTATATAAAGGATTTCATTTACGTTGTCATGTTACTTGTAGTGTTTTTAAGCAAAAAAGTTTAGCCCTCAGACGCAGTAAACAAATGGCTTTTCTCTGTTGCCCTCCACCTTTCACACATCCAGAGCAACAACCTGACTCATGGTGACTGAGAGCGGCAAACTGATTTGTGAGCACATACACATGAGCATTGTGCAAATAAGGATAAAACAACAACAAAACAAGATACAGTAAGTGGTGATAAAAATAAAGAACAGTGCAAAGTATATAAACAAATGCATACACAATTTTTAAAAAAAAAGAAAATGGAATTTTCACTCTGTCTGACTGATGAATTTATCAGTCTGTAATCAGCCAAAGTTTTTAGAATCAGTGTTTTCTTTTGACTGAGCCACAATCCCCGAGCAAGAGAGACAGAAAGACAAAGAAGCTGAAAAAGTGTCTGAGGATGGAGAAGCAGAGGGAGAAATAAATCCTCGCCTCCCTTACAGTCTGGTGCTGGGGTGTACCGAGGACAGCTGAGGTGGTGGCAGGGTGGACAGAGGGTACAGGTGGTGCAGCAGGTCCCCGTACAGTGCTGCCCCGCCCGGGTGCCTGTAGAAGTGGTGTGGGCTGGGGCTGGAGGCCAGCAGCTGCCTCTGGAGCATCATGGAGTGGAAGGCTAACGGGGGCACGAGGGGAGACACTGCTGACTGGCTCTTCAGGTACTGTAGACCCGGGTGCTGCTGGAGCCCGTCCTGGGCTCCCGGTGAGACCAGGCTGCCAGGGGCGAACATGCCAGGGTAGAAGGGTGCGGCATGGTGTGGGGGGTAGGTAGTTGTTGGGTGGCCCTCGGGGAGATGGTTGTTGAGGTGAACGGCATGGGCCGGCTCAGCTGGTTTTAGCTCTTCTGGGTCACTGCGTCGGATTGCGCCAGCAGGGTGGATTGGCGTCACCACACGGACTTTCCTTTCTGGAACTTCCTCACTCTCTGGTTCCACTAAGCTCCGCTTACTGGGTCGAATGGGGCTTGTGAGAGACGAATCACCTGAAGCTTTTGGGCTGGGAAATGGTTGCGATGATTCTGCTGGACTCTGTTTGGGAGGAGAGATGGTCATAGGAGGAACTCGGCATGCCTTAGGGTGGGAATCCAAACCCTGGTGCAAGATAGAATATGGGATACTGCAGAAGGAGGGCTTTGAGAAGGAGGACACCCTCTGAGAGAGAGGTTTAGAGATTGTAAAGTCTCTGGGCTCATCTTCGGCCTCCCTCCTCTCTCCGTGTGTTTGAGTCCTGTCACTGTAGTGAGATCTGAATGCCAAGCCCTCTTGCTCCAGACCACCACAGACAAAGCTCTGGCTGCCTTCACGGTCCCTGGCGTAGTGCTCTCTCCGCTCTCCGTTAGGGAAGCTGGCCATCCTCTCCTGGCTCAGGCAGTTCTCAGTTTGCCTGTACAGACTGTGGAGGTGAGGGGAGGAGTAGCAGTCCCCTGCGTAGCTCCGGGATTGAGCTGCTGGCCCGTGGAGTAGCGACTCCCCGGTATTCTCCACACCATCCTGGGCGCGGGTTCGTGGGAGATAGGGCTGCCACGGCGGATTAACTTGAGGCTGGAGATGATGGCTCGTCCGGCAACTGAAAGTGTCTGAAAGCTCCCCAGCAGTGCTCCTCTCTGATGGGCCACTGGTGGCTTGTTGGTGAGGCTTGCTGCTCTGGGCATGCTGGATGACTGATGGCCGGAATATGGGCGATACCTCTGGGATGTTGTCTGACACAGACCTCTGTCCTGCCGCCTCCTCCTCGCCCTTTCTCTTCTCCTTCTCCCTTTCAGCCACTGATATGACAGGTAAAGACGAAGCAGCTGTGGGAGGTGGAGGCCGAAGAGGAGAAGAAGTAAAGGAGAAAGGATTGGACTCACAAACTTGGGAGAGAAGCTTCTTTTTGGCTAAAGGAGACATGACCCCCTGCCTGGTTTTGCAGTAGGCAGCTGTCTGTGCGGGGCTCTGGGTAGACTCCTTCTTAATGACACCATAGTCTTCTTTCTCTGGAAAGGAATCTGTGCTCAAGTCTATACACTGTCTGTCTTCCTGCTTACACATCGGTAACACCTTCCCCACTCTCCCACCATGATTTTCTATGGAGTCTTTGACCCTGGAGGAGGACTCAGGCAGAGCAACGTGTCCAGCAGGTTTGTTCTGATCCCAGCGGTGAGGCAGGTAGGGGTTTTTAGGAATGAAATGCCCTTCGGTTTGCTGTTCACAGGAGCGTTTTACTTGTAGGACTTCACTGATTTGCCTCCATTCAAGTTGTGGACCAGGCCCCGTGTGAAGGAGCAGACCAGCGTGCGGGGCTCTGCAGTCTGGCTCTTTGGGACAGAGTGACGATGGCTGCTCCCCTGCCAAAGACTCCTCTTTCTTCAGGGTAAGATGTAACTCTTCCTCCTCAATTACAATTGGTTCATCTCTCAGAGATATTTCCTGTTTTATAGCTGTGGACAGCTCATGATTCTCCTCTTTCTCCTTGGAGTCCTGCAAGCGGAAACATGATAGTTGCTACAGTTAGTTCTCAAAGTAAAAGAAATAAGACACTATTTTTTTTTTATTATTTGGCAATTTCAGAGATAATAGGAATTCAAGACAGCGGGTGAAGCATTGACGAGAAAGCACAGGGAGATTAAAATTAAATTGAATTCAGAGCAAGAAGGAATCCTGATGAGGCAGCAGCTGGAAGAGGTCTGTGACTGACCTGTGATTGTTCTTGGCCTTTCACTGTCTCCCCCCTGTCCTTTTTACTCTCCAGTTTGGGAGTGATGGGGACTTTCAACTTCTTGGCCCCCACTCCTTTGGCTTTAGCTCCTGAAGCCTTCTCCTGGCTGGCCTCCTGCTTCCTGGGTTTGGTCAAAGGGAGGGGTTTGTCCTGCTCGCCTTTAATGTGCCTCTCATAAGGAAGGAGGAGCCTGAGGAAGAATGCAGGCAAAGGGATTGCAGATGAGTCTGTGGTATGATCATGTTATGTCATGTCATGCTTGTAAGCCACAATTACTAATCTGTGTTTTGGTTCATCGCACACAAACAAAAATCATTTTTAGCCAAACAACAATTTAAGAAGAAAAGAAAACACATAAAATATACATTTGAACACATTAACACGGGGTAGGGCAACACACTTTCAAAGCAAACCAGCCATACCAAAGAATAAAAGAGCAAAGTACAATAAACCCGCATAAGTATTTTGTTTGGTAATACCAAAAACAGAATGAGCTGCAGCTTTGCCACAGGCACGCAGAGTATCAAATACCTTGCTTTCAACCCTCCTTGTTTTAATACTTGGCAACCATTAACAATCCTATTGTAATTAATCTAGGTTAGGGGAAATCCAGGTTCAGACTGGTGCCAGAGTGTGTGTGAGAGAGAGAATGTGAATAACCAGTTATCTCCTGCTGAGACAGATCACATTTGGTATTAGTTTAACCAAGAGAGAAAAGAATGTGTGTGTGTGTTTTGTTTGTGGGTGTGTAAAGCTAATGTGGTCGGTAATAAAAAGGAGGAAAATGTCTTGAAGATTTTAAATCACATTGTTTAAAGGAACCTCACAGCATAATCTCTCATTTAATATACTAATATGATTAATCACAGGGGCCCTTGAAATGGTTAGAACAAGCAAGTATTTCAGCTGGTAACAGTACACACTGTCCATTTGACGTGATTAAATGCAGCATAGCTGCGTATGCTCCAGCTTAATTAAGTCCATCGAACTGACAAGGAACATTCAACTATTTCTGACTTCTGTTATTTCTCTTCTGAATACTTCCCAAGTCAATTTTCCGTATCTGATGTCATAACTAATGGGAACATTAAGATCTGGATAACATAACAATACCCATGTGTAAAATAATGACATGAAGAAACCAGCAAGGGAAACTTTTAGACTTTTATTGCTCAGTAAAGAAAATGGAAATTGGCACTGGACCAGAAATAAGAAACATTGTGGAAGAGGAAACCAAGACAACTGAAAAACTACAACACTCCAAACTTCAATAAGCTTTTCTGAAAATCTCTCCAGCTTCTCTGTCAGGTTTTTTTACAATAACAATCCATAAAACCCAGACAGAAACATGACTTTCTCAGTCATGAGAAAAAATAAGGTCTTCTCGTGTAACGACAAGAGACGGTTGCAGTATTCCTTTTAAGGGACATGGCGGTAAAACAAACAATGAATCAAGAGCTGTTTCGCCTCCTCTTCAAAAGGAAGAAAAAAAAGCCTCAGAGAGTTCAAGAGGCTCTGTGGGATTTTTTGTTATTTTTCCTCTGAACAAAAGTGCTGGCAGGGAAAGCGGTGAAACTACATTTCATACAGCTGGTCTGGCACCAGGCCCCAGGCCAAGAAAGGAAATGTACTATTAAATGTGACTTATTGGAAAGACGGAGAGCAAAGGGGTTGTGAAAGAGAAGAGGGGAGGGAAAGAGAGCAAAAGGAAAAAGAAACAGAGGAAAAGAGGGAGTGAAAGATCAGATAATGACATGTTAATGAAGAGCAAAACTGACTCTGAATGAAGGAATGAATCCTTGAAAACAGAGATAAAGTCATAAAGTCTGGCTTTAAAATAGCAGCAAATAGCAGAGTGGTTCTCAGGCGTTCTATATTTAGGAATTATTGCACCAAACAGGCAGGTAGACTAAATGTTTCACCATTCTAAAACTGTGTTTTCGATTCCCTCGGGCTGGTAAATGTGTATCCAACATGTGCAAATGTCCAGCTGTTTTATTAGCGATCAAAGGGTTGGAAAAGTGGCACATGTATACAGTATACCAGGGTGCACTGTTGACTATCACAATGATCTGTGGGAAAGAGGCGACTGCCTTGGCCCGGGTCAACTTTATGGAATGTCAATATGGGGTGGGGGTTGGGGTGTCGCAGGCGCGGATAATGTAAGAGTTGAGCTCGGGAAATTACTGGAGCCTTAAATAGTTCCAAATGGAAAGAATAAGACGCTACGTTGGCCAAGAAACCCAGAAATCAGTCTCAGGAAGTTCCATTACAATGTCAGAATTATTTTCTTTGTTATGCTTAATAAACACAAGATGAAAGCTTAGCCTGTTTAAACAATTCTTTCTATAAGTAGGACTTTCACTTCCAAGACATACAGCTTTTACAGTTTTATGTAAATTTACAGAAACGGCTGAATAAGCAGTGAAGGTTCAAGCTACAGGGCACTCGCTCCTTTTTCCATTTTAACTCTATATTTAAAAAAAAAAAAAAAGAGTGTAAAATCATAATAGAGACCTCGGTGTGAAAGACTGGAGTAATTTGAAGCAGTGTATATATAACTTAGTCATGATCATGTAATATAGCACTCATAATACAATACCACTTATATAAGTAGCAATTTCCTCCAAGCAAGGGGACGGGTTGAGTTTGGCAGCCACTGCATTAAGTTGAGAGAAAGCCAGATGCAGTTAATAATTTCAGCCACTAAGGGGCGTGTGCTGCACTGAGAGATACCAGGAAAGAATTTCATTAAGGCAGGAGAGGCAACATTTTTATGAGGTCAATAAATACTTAACTTCCTCTCGTGCCAATTTATCACTGGGCTTTTGTTTAAGCAGCCGTTTTCCATGTTGATAACAAGCAACTAAAATATGCTGTGAGGAGATTAAACATTGAAGAGGCGGAGATAGAGGATGTCTCATGTAATTCAGCTAAAGAAAATGTGACTGCGCACATGTATATATACATGATATGTGATATATGGCTGATCTTCAGAATCTGTAAAATCAATAACCTTTACATCAACCCACAACTGTCAACTAAGCATGTCTGTGCCTTTCCTTTCAAATAATGGATTGCACACAAAGCACCTCCCCCCCAAAAACACAACTTGGCAAAAACAAGGTGACTTTACCAGCAATGTGCTGCTCTCATCTGAGTTTTGTGTTACAGGAACAAGCAGTGTGCTAGAATCCAAGAAATGCCTAAGTCACCAAATAAGTGGAAAAAGCCTGCAGGCTGTTCCATTTCAACAATTTCCCTCCCATCCGTGCTGAAATTAATTTTAACTGGTGTTGTGTTAAGATCACAAGAGCTGCTTCATGCGTTTAAAAAAAAAAAAAAGGAAAAGAAACTATTTAAAGAGCTGGTGGACAAGCCCCGCAGGGCTGTAGAGAGATTTAGGGGAAAGAAAATGATTTACTTTTACAAGCCTGTGAGGGAAAGAGAATAAAATAAAATAAAAAGAGATAAAGTCAAATCTTTATCAAATCTAAATGCAATGATTAAGCATCAGCCAACAATGAGAAAACAATAACCGCTGCAGAGAAAGAGAGAGAGAGAGAGAGAGAGAAGATGCCAGCAGAAGGATGAACAGACATTGTAGCTGGTCCCTCTGCTTTGGATTCATGCCTCAAAGCCCCTCTTTTGTCTCGAAGCCAAACCACTTGAGGTGACCCTCATTCATGCAGTTAAAACAGGAGGGCAGCGCAGGAATGTATGAAAAACTTAAGTCCTTTGTCAAGTCTGAAAATACCAGATTTAAAATGACCTCTACTATTCCCCTGGGGTTTGCTCTCATTAGCTGCTGCAGCAGCTCGCAGTAAATGTTCGCCAGAGCAGGTGTGAGCCAAGAGTGCTAACTGTTTAAAATAAATGTGTACTATTCTGCATAAAGAAACACTCAACTATTAGTGCCCCAAAATATACAGCATATGTTCCCTCTCGCTGCCCCGCAGTGGACAGAAATCGCTGCTAGAATGTCATTAATTTAATTTGCTACACTGAACTAGTTATTAATCTCAGTAGACTTGAATAGATTCTCATACAGTCAATTGGCTGTCACACGTCAGTGCCGTAATTTGCGATTTCTCGTTGCCACTGGGGAAAGAAACCTTGGATCTTTTGATGAAATTCACCGCATAAAGAAATTACCCAATATTGTCATTTGAAATAAAAAAAAAAGGAAGAGGTTTTATCGCTGAATGCTCAATGAAGCATTTTGTCTTGGGGAGACCATCTAGCTCTCAGAGGTTAAAATAGCTGCCTGCTATTTTAGTGTAAAGAACATGCAGCTCTTTGGCTGCTTTCCCGCTGAAGCTGA
Source organism: Nibea albiflora (assembly GCA_014281875.1). Classification (NCBI taxonomy): domain Eukaryota; kingdom Metazoa; phylum Chordata; class Actinopteri; family Sciaenidae; genus Nibea; species Nibea albiflora. Next base: position 7,432,337 of record CM024797.1, read on the forward strand.
AGTCCAGATTCAGTCGAAGAGCCACGGCTATACAAAGAATCTGGTCATGCTTTTGATGCAGACAACATGTTGAGACATTGTTTATAGTGCGTTAAGGAATGCTGACAGACGATACGCAACCGTGTTCTCATATTGCAACTCCTCTGCCTTTTTTCACTCCTATTTAATTCCTCAGTATCAAATTTTTGCTTGTTGTTTGTTATTTAAATGTGTCATTGTCTCTCTCACTCTCACTTTGCTTCTCTCAGGTCTGAATAAGAAGAAGTCAGGGATACACCCTGTGTAGCACTTCTTATTGTAATCCGGATACCGGAGTTAATTGAAATATGTGTTTGAGCCACAGTATTAGAAGAGGAAAGCTAAAGTGTAATGCGCCACATTTGATATATCTGCAATACATCAAGGGCAATGCAGAGATGCTGACGAGTGCAAGATACCGAGCATCTAGCGAAATGAAATTAAACAAGCTGCTGTCTCTTCCCCAAATCTGAACTCTATTCTATTATAATTCTCAGTGCGGGGACTGCTTCAAGGTTCCCTAATAATTATGAGTAACAATTGTATTTTTATATCTGGAGAGCAGCTTTAGTGAATTCAGAGGAACATCGATTCCAGGAGGAATGAATAAAGGCTGAATCAATAAAACATCTAGTCGACTAAAATTGGAACAGGCGTGCATCTGTCTTAAAAGAACACATATCTGCATGATCTGAGCGGGGGAATATTTCACAGGCCTCAGACTCTATGTACAGTACATCTGGCAAACATCTAATACTTTTAAGATGAAATGATCTAATCCAAAAGCCCTCATCTGCGCCCTGCGCTTATTGCCCAAAACCTCAGAGTTTTTAAATAGCAAATTATTCTAAATAGCTTCTCTGTTGCCATGGCTACCCCCCCCCCCCCTCCTCTCCAAACTCCCCTCCCTCCCCAATACCAACCCCGTTGTGCAATTACATCGGAGTGCCAACGCATGGTGAGGTATTAAAAATCTGTAACGGGCAGAAATGAACAGTGATAGTGAAATGTGATGTTTCTGTAACAAGAGATCATGTAGGAAACCAGGAAGATTAAATATGTAGGAGCTGTTAAAAGGCGCTGACCTGTATAATGAAAGAAACAGCATGAAGTGCAAGGCAGGGAGTGGGAGAGAGAGAGAGGGAGGGAGGGAGGGAGGGAGGGAGGGAGGGGGGGGTTAGCACAGAGAAAATGGCACAGCACAGAAGCAAAAGGCAGTCTATTTCAAGGTTATTGATGCCATCTTTTTCATGACCTCATTTTTAATTCAGAGCGCTGGGCCCTGACAGCTAATCTCGGGAAACGGTTTAAATAAATATCATTAAAGCTTCCCCATAGCTGCAGCGGCAGACCTTGGCTTGGATGTTTCTACATTGATTTTTCTCTGGGCACTAATGAACGCCGCTCTGCGACTAAAAAACAGTAACTTTGAAAATGACAATTAGCCGAGGTTATCTCCTGTTCAATTCCAGCTATGTAACTCCATTACTACCAGTGATTACCACCTGCTCCTGGACAGCATAAATATAGTGATTATGCCGCTGGCTCCATCTTTCACAATAACATCTCCTAGGAAACCATTTCATATGATTTTACCATTAGGGCTGTAAAGGGATAATGTGTATAATTTAAACTGAGAGCTCAATGCTTGTGGATATTCACAATCTTTAACCAAAAGAACACTAAGACAAGCCAAGAATATCCACTTAATTTAAAGCAATTATGCCTTGAAATATTGTTTCCTTTCCTACTACTAGCCCGAGACTCTTTATTTCCTGCTCTGCCTCACTTTGGCCCACTGAGACAAATCAGAAGCGATCCTTCTGAGAGAAGAGGAAAACATAAGTGCTGTTCCAGTTTGTACACTGTACATTCTTCCCTGTGAATTATATTTCTGTAGCACATTGACTAATGATTAAAGGTGGAAACAAAGACGCCTCTGGGGAACAAACACACACTTCAGCGAGCCCACAAACAGCCTCATTCATCATGCGGAGAGAATGGCCGTGTTTGCTGAGTTAATACAATGAAGCTAATTGCCCTCCAAGCAGCCCAAACACCAAGGCTCAGCTAAAATTATTCCCCTGAATGGAAACTTGCTCAGCTTCAGCTGATCTCTCTCTCTCTCTCTCTCCCTTTCTCTCTCACACACACACATGCCCCATCAACCCCACCCCCTCCCTCTTACACCTTCCCTCTCTGTCAGCCTGATATTCACTGCAGTGTGTGGATATTATTGCTTTGTATTGATTCAGCATTATTTTTCTCAGCTGCTTCTCGGTGGCTGGAGAGGGAAAGGCCAGCGCAGCAGTAGTCACACCTCAGCGCTTCCCACACGGTTTCATCCTACCCCTGCCTACGACCCTATTTACACCTTATAAACTGATGCACAACACAGCTTTTCACATCTGGCTTCAAAGTAATTTCTTGGCAGAGACAAATCATGCTGATTTCAAAGCAAGATAAACAGTCGCATAACAAGGATCAAAGACATATTCTGTCTTTTGCAATAAAATGATATTTGGCCAGCATCGTCTCTGAAGCTAGCTGCTAAAAGTCATATCTATTATTAGTATAAATAAGGAGCTCCGCTGTGCAGCGGCTCCTCCTTTAAGACATAACCCCGTTTGAGGCAGTGAGGAAGAACTGGGAACGTAGTGTAAACACTGAAAGCACCCTCAGCAGAACATTTAGAGGCACGTTGTCAACTTGTGTACAAATACAACACACTGAACATACACTCCTCACACCTATGGTTTCACAAATTTCCTGGAAAAGCCTCTCTGGCCGCCACAGCCTGCGCTTGCAAATTCGCTTACAGCATGCAATCTTGATACAATATGAAGCTGCCCAGCTGCCTCATATGGTACTCCTGGCATATTGCTGTATTACTGACAGGTGTGTGTGCATGTGTGTGTGTGTGTGTGTGTGTGCGTGCGTGTGTGCCTGAGCTGTGCTGATGCATGAACCAGCAGCAGCCGGAGGGATCTGGAGAGGGTCGGTGGCCTGGAGGAATGACCTGCCTCATAAGCGACTGGTTATCTCTTGTTGGGAAGATCGTATTTGGCATTTGTTTAACCTTGGGAAAGTGGGCGTGTGTGCATGTTTGTGTGTGTGTGTGTGTGTGTGTGTGTGTGTGCAGGCAGGCGGCCTGCATAATACCCACAAAGCTCCCTCAGGATCATATCCATATGCTTGCTTTGGTTTGGTAATACCATCTGAGTGATTATATTGTGGAAGTTCAAAATGCTGCAGTATCTGACTGAATGATTAGATGAATACATTAAACTGATGTTTTATCTTGAATCCAGCTCTGTGCGCTCGTAATGCATATATGGAGGAAAGGGTGCTTACTGTATATATATATATATATATATATATATATATATATATATATATATATATATATATATATATCCATGTAGGTCAGTTAATAATTCAAAACTTTGCTGTTGTTTTGAGCTTTTAAGTCCGCTTTAGTCTGCTTGTAGAGCAGCATGGGTGGAGTTTACTGCATAATTGGTTCCATAGAGCCACACGACTAATCAATTAATCCTAAGAAAATCACTGAATCTCATCTCATCACGATTTAATTTCAGTCCTTAAGGAATGCATCTCTTAATACTATTAGAGCTGCATGCCATAACAGAGAGAGAGACCGCGAGGAGTGATTTGCAATCTATCTCAGCGCTGCAAACACGGTTCTGCACATATGCATAAGTGCATCGACTCCTCCTGAGTAAGATCAATATTTGTCTTGTAGTATCCTGATGCTATGAATAAAGCATTGTGAAATCACATTTGATGCAGCTGTGCTGGAGTTTATTCACTCGAGGCGATGCAAACTGTTCCATATGTGCATGCATAGCAATAACGCGTCACATGTAAATGCAGAACATAATAACTCACCTCTCGTAGTGTCTCCGTGTACACGTGGCGGCACTTGTGCTGCTGGGGTTCCCGCCCAATTCATCATATACGTGCTTCCACTGTCTGCGGACCGTGATCTGGAGAAATGGATGAGAGGACAGCGGGTGTTAAGACAAAGAAATAAGAGGAAAGAGGGACAAAGGACGGCGATGAGATGAAGGTAAAGCGAGGAAAAGTGAAAAAATGTGAGCGGAAGAAAGATTAGAGAAAAAAAAAACAAAGAGTAAGTGGTTGACATCATTTTGAGGTCTTGGGGAGTTACTGAGTCATGATGTTCCAGTTATTGAATCCTCAACACTCAATTCTCTAACATAATAAGCTCTGTTAACATCATGCAGCCAGTTGTTCCTGCTATAACCCCTTATCCCATAACAGATGACAGACTACAACACAAAACACAAAACTCCAGGCTGCCATAGAGCTAACAAAAGCCCTGACATGAAACGTGAGATAATCAGCTGCAGATATGAGGGTTTTAAAAGGATATGAGCCCCCATTATATGAGCTGTATCCTGTTTATGGTCTGGTCTGGCTGTCTGTTTGGACGACATTGTACCAGCTAGCTAATGAAGAAACAGGCATGAGCAATACGCTTGACGACTTAACATCAAACATTGACTTCACTTTGGAAACACATCGCACATGAATAGTGAATGAATAAACGGCAGGTACAGCTGCCAAGTTAAATGGCTCATACATACTTATTTCTGACTCACTTTAGTCGTGTGCGTGTGTATGTGCGTGCATACGCTATACGTGCACATTTGTGGGTACATATGTGCTGTTCACTTAATCTCCAACATGGGAAAAAATGAGTGATTTGACCAATTTCCTTGTGACCAGTGCAGGGCAGAGGAACATGTGTTTTCCACTCCAAGGGGGTTTTGAAACAACGGCATCATTTTTTGCTAAATGTGGTTCTGAGCAAGACTTTCTTCTTGGGAAAATAGTGACTGACCTCAAGGGGCAAAAAAAGGGCAGTAAAAGAAAAGTCAGGGAGGAAAGGAGGGATGAAGGAGAAAGAGATAATGGAGAAAAAGGGTCGACACCAGGGGGGGAGGGAAGCAGAAAGTGGAGGAAATAAAAGAAAGAGGGGAGAGACCTTGGCGAAAGAATATATTGCCACACATGTGAATACTTACCAACTCATATCCTCCGAGTTTCTGAGCAGCCTGAAACATAGTCCAAAGGTTGACTGTGGGAGACAGAAGACAAACAAAACAGTCAGGAACTCAGGACCTGAGCTGAAACACACGACGTCATATACAGTCATTACACAAGAGAAGGGGGGGATAAATACAGTGCTGGAGGAAGTATTTCAATCCTTAAAAAGCAGCAATGCCAAAATGTAGAAATACTCCATTACAAGCTCAAGTATTACCAGCGATGTGCGCTTAAATATCAAGCAGAAGTACTCATCATTTCATAATACATTACTGGATTATTAGTCATTTAAAAGTAGTAGCTGGGGGCAATGCACCGTATATTATAAGCAGATGATATAAATCAGCAACTAGATTCACTGGATTCAACTTTATAGTACCAGTACAACAAAATACAGTTTAATCTTGAACCAAACAGTGCAAACGGTAGCAAGGCGCATTTAGAGAGTGAGAGTGAGATGTACAAAATAAACACTATAAAACAATATACAGCACGTCCAGTACAAGTGATATGATATGTCAATAATGTAACTATGATACACACTGTATGGAAATGACAATATCAGTTGTAAAGGTATCACACACTAGATAGATAGATAGATAGATAGATAGATAGATAGATAGATAGATAGATAGATAGATAGATAGATAGATAGATAGATAGATAGATAGATAGATAGATAGATAGATAGATAGATAGATAGATAGATAGATGTTTCATACAAAGCAATGCTGTACTTAAGCAGAAAGGATGTAAATGAATATTGAGTACTTGTACAGTGCCCACTAGGTGATAAAATACAGCATATGCTTCATCCTGACAAAGAGATTTGTTAACCCTCAGCTGCAGCCTGCAGGTATGAATGGAAAACCATTACAAGCATCAAACGCTTGGCAATATGCTGAAACTTCTGTTTGAACTAATGCAAATTCATTTGCATTGATTTCCCCATGCAAATACTCCATGACAGGCCATATCAAAATACAAGCCTTGTGTAACATTTTCCTAAAAATAGCCTCGTAAGCTTTCAGAAGAGCTTCAAATGGCTGTCGGTCTTTGAAAGAAAATATTTTCCGCAAACAAAGAACCACAAGTTCATTGGGGGACTTTTTGTGCCAATGACATTTGTATTTGCTTTCTGTAACATCATTGTTTAACATTTTTATATGAAGGCCTATAAATAAGAAAAGGAGGCCTCGCCTGGGGAGAAATCCATCAAAATTCAATCTGTGCGTACACAAAGCCTTGCATTTGTCAAAATGACATTTTCCTATCTCCACATTTGACAGCATTGATTTTTTCCTTCCCTCCTCTCTGCGACCGTTGTCAATGCACGGGTGGAATAACAAAGGGAGCTGGGTAGGTTTTTCTGTTTGAACTGAGCACTCCGGCGTATTGTGCTTTCTGACTGTAGAAACAGAAAGATGGTCTATTTAACAAGCTTGTTATGCATCGACTGTAATTACCACAATAGCACACGGGATTGGGAGGGAACAGAACAGATAAAGGAAATGAGCGAACATGCCTTTTCTTAGATGTCTTGTCATTAGCAATTTCTTTTCTTAATTCCCCTCTATTTGGCAGGGGCAATTATCACTGAGATAAGGATGACAAAACAGGAACACAATGCAGCCTCAATGACACACCGATGGCATGGCAATTAGACAACAAGGCTGAAAGAAGGAGACAAATTGGAACTGATGTTCACAATCACATGCTGATGCCCAGGCAGCGAGGCGCACACTGACACGCACACACGTTACCGGTTAATCTCGCAGATCAAGGGCATTCAGAATACACAATATAACCACAACTGCTCCTGTTTTATTCCTCCTCAATTCACTCTTATCTCTCATTTCTTTCAACGCTTCCACTGCACCCATACAACTTCAATGGCAGCAGCTGTAGAGCAATGTCAATATTAACCCAGTGATAAAACATAGAACAGCAGCTTGCATGAACAAACTGCAGCACACACACACACACACACACACACACACACACACAAAAAAAAACGTTGTTTTTTTTCTCCTTCAACTGCACACCTCCAAATTTAAAAGCCAAAAATATTTTATTCAGTGTGTATGAATGGATGCACTTAAGACTCTGTGTTACATTTTCCCCTTAAAAGAAAAAGTTAATGAAGGACGCTGAAAGGTCCCATGTTGGGTTCATTTCATACAGAAGGTATAGTTTCGGTATTTTTAAGAAGAAATTATGAAAAAAAAGTCATTTTACTGAATATCTTTGGGTTTTTAAACAGACAAAGAATAATATGAAGATGTTACCCTGGAAATTTGAAAACTAATTCTCTGGGTCCAGCCTCTCAAATGTAAATGAGCTAACTTTTTGTTTTTCATGCCAGTAGACTGAATATATTGTGCTTATTACAAACACGGGGTTAAGAGGCTGATTGGTCTCGGATCGGGACCTTTACTCTGAGATGTTTAATGCATACAAAGCCTGGAGTGAAATATAAATTCAACATGAGAGCGAGGCAGGCAAATAAGCAGGCACTGTGTTAGACAAAATGAATATGACCGAGTGTAAAATATGCCATGAGGCATTCCAGGTAAAGGCACATTGACTCTGCACTGTCACAATTTCGGTTTTAAGATAAAGATTTCACAGCTAGGAGATGAGGCGATGTTTGGTATATAATCCACGTTTGGATTCGGATGGATCTTTTTATGGAGGTAAATCAAATGGATGTTTTAGCGGCACAGCTTGTAACGCATTGGTAAGTCTGGTAAATCATTCAACCATCTGTTGCTTTGTTAAATTCCAGAGAACTTCATAAAAAGATTATTACTCAAACGCAACTAAAATAACACAATTTCAATTTCCATTACAGGAAAGCGAGTCCTTTGATCTTTTAAAGCATTTGTAGCCAGTTTAAAGGGAAGAATATGAAAACGGCGCCTGATTACATCTAAGGGTTTGTTGTATTAATTATGATGTGTTTTTCTTTTTTTCCCCCCTTCTCTTTACATGTGCTGATGTGTGCTCGCTGCCAAGGACGAAGTTTAAACAGCATGATTTCACCATTTAATGAGGGCCTTGCTTATGATGTGTCTGGTTTTGAGATTCAAAGCATGTACTGTATGTAAAACAGTTGGCGCGTGGACCTCGACTTTATTCTGAGCTCAAACCGAGAAATGCCATCTAAAAGTAAAGCATGTTGGGTATGCAATTCTCCCTGCGTCTCTCTCTCTCTCTCTCTACATCTTCCTCGCTCCCTCTCTCTATCTCCTTCAACCACAATGACCTATTTAAGCAACAACATGTCGGTAGTCAAGATGACAAGATTGTCAAAATACCGTGGTGAGGTTAGCAGAGTCAAGGCGACCACAGCTTTACCTTCATGTAATAGTTTAGAGTAATGAGTTCTTACTGTGCTATAAACTGTCAGCGTTAAATCCGATAGACATCTCTCTCTCCTGCCTCTCGTTAATTTGCCTATGTTGTCGTGCTAAGTTCTGATGTGAGCGGCTAAATCTTTCCTGGCACGTTTGACATGAATTGCAAATGCGATTTCCTTCCTCGAACTAAAGAGTGAGAACGGAGTGCGTTTAAAAACCACCGTTTGAGACGAGAGAGCCGCCGTTCTCATGTGTCTTACCTCCAGATCAAACACATAAACCAAACAGACTTTTTTCACTTTCAAACCAGACCAAGGTGCACGCTTTGTGATGTTTACGTGCATGTTTCCCCCCCTTTGTACCCATGCACACGCAGTGCAAGCTAGGCATTCGACCTATATTACAAATCTTTGATCTCGGGCAGACGTGTTTCCCATACATGTGATGTTCTTCTAACACTGTTAGAGGACGTTCTTGGCCTTCGCAAGGCAAACCCTTTGACAAGTGTGCGTAGATATTCTGTCCTTACGCGGCATAAAAGCCTGCTCAAATCTGCTCTGACAGGGAGCCTCAAGAGTCTTTTACTAACCGCTAGATGTGATTTTTCTCAACACGGACAATTATTCCTTTAGTTTATTATTACCACAGACTGAATGTGTTTTTTACTGTTTAACAGCAGTGTAATTTAGAGATTTTGGGCATAATGCCTGCAGTAGTTGGCAGCCGTCGCCACTTCTTCGTCTCCTAAAGAGCTCATATTCTGGATAGTTAGACAAAGTCTGCCCTTGACTTGACTCAAAAGCAGCTACTGGTTTCTCGTCTGATCACAACAGGGGGTGCCACTATACACAAGGTGTGGTTAGAGATGCTGATTAAAAATTCACATAGGGAAAAACCCGTATGGATTTTAACGCCTCATATGATTTACAGAGTGCAGTTTCACTCTGATATCCATCTCTGATATCTGTAATTTGAAGCATATACTTCTGTTTCTTCTCTGCAAGCACAAGATCGAGCAGTACTTTTCTCTCTTTGCCTGGAAACAGCTTTTGGTACTTTTACAGCTATTCCATTTTTACTCTGATGATCAATCTGCTTACCTTCTCTACCAGTTATGTTATGACCTACATCTCCGAAATAGCACAGGTAAAATGTACCCACACAAGCTTTACACTTAGACTGCTGAGTTTAAACTGAAGCACTCCATTGTTTAAACATTTCCAGTGAGGGAATAAGAGAATAAGTTGTCCTACTCACTCTGTTTGAAGCCGAGGAAGGGGATCCTCTCTATGGGCGTGTCTCTTTCTTTCATGTACTTGTAGAGCTCTACTAAGAAAGCCTGCTCCTCCGCTCGGCTCTCCTCTGATGTTTCCTCCTCTTTCTTCTCCTCCTTCTCGTTCCTCTCCTCTTTTTCCTTTTCTTTATCCTTCCCTCTTTCCTTCTCCTCAGCTGAGGATTTCTTGCTAAGGCTGCTGGCCTTGTGTTTGGCTGCCGTGCTTATTTTTCCGTTGGGTACTGTTTTACAGTTGGGTTTGACCTGCACAGAGAAAGCGAAAAGAGTCAGCAGATGTAGCTTTAAATAAAAATCGCAGCCTTAACGGAGCGTTATTCAAATGATGTTAGACAGTTTGGATAAAATGTGTTTGGGTTCAAGCGCAAACAAATATTCTTACAGGCCACAGAGGCAGTCTTTCATTGATTATCAATGGAGCAGCTCTTCTTGTCATCACAGATTAGGCATATGTTAGTTTGACTCTTCGAGAGAGAGAATTGCTAATATTGATTCAACTGTCCAAGGTCATAGGAACAGCAGCTGTGAAAGGGCTTTTAGGGTAGATATTTCCTTCACTTTAAATATTACAACCAGCGTCAGACGGGGGCTCGATAAAAAGGATCGCTGCAAAATACAGACACAGCGAATCAATTCTACAAAGTATCAGATGATTTGACTTGCTTCTAATACAAATTAGCTTTAAATGTTCTTCTTAAGTAACATGACTTTGGCGGTGCTGGAGTGATTCATCTATATTCACAATGCAGCCTCTTGTTTTTTGGGAAATGCAGTGGAAACAAAGTGAAAACATCTTGTTCCGCCGTGGGATCATGTTGTACTTGTTTAAATGACTATTATGTGGTCGGAGGCAGAGAAAAGACACACAAAGAGACAAAGAGAGTGCTGCTCGGCGCTGTCATGGCCGATCTATCGGCGAATAAATCAGTCACATGAAAACAAATTGTATTGTTTTAGAGACACAACAAGGAAAATAATCTGCAAATATTTTGAAAATCGATTAGTCGTTAAAAAGATTTGCAGCTTTCCTCAGTCTTCTGTGGGAGTAGGCTGAGTATTTTTTGGTCTGTTGATAAAATGATATCCCCTTGGGCTTTAAGAAGCTGTGACTAACATTTTTTACTGTATTCTTTTAAAGATTAGTAGATTAATTGATAAAATAATTGGCAGATGATTTGATAACGAAAACAATCCCTCGTTGCAGCCCTAAAGTACATTATTTGACCTTGTGTAGTGTAGATGTTGAATTTATTAGAAGAGCGATTATCGTGTAAGAGAATCTTTAAGTGATTTAATAAAATATATCCCAAAGATGTGATAATATCTTTTATTAAAAATGTAGTTCCTCTAAGTACTACACCTCTGTGATACTCCCACATTTTACTGCCTGCGCTGTACAGTAACACCTCACTACACTGCTCATGCTTCTCACACAAAACATACAGAAATAAATGAGTAAATAAATACATAAATAAATAAAATACTGTAGTCATCCTGTAACTGGAGAAAACAGGACACATGGAAAGCAGTTTATTCACAACACAAGTTGAGAGCTGGTGCATGAAACAGGTCTTAAAGTTACTGTGTCATACGCTTCATATAATTCACATGCAAATGAGCGCTACCTGTTCATTTGTGCAAACATTTGCATATTTCACATAATAGTACGAGGTATTTATCTCATTTGTCTTATCTTACCTTGCTAGTAGTTCTGCTCTCTGGGCTGCAGGGGTCCTGTGCTGCCAGTGCGTTTGACCCCTGGTTTAACCACGATGACCCTTGACCCTGAGCCTGACTCTGGGAGTCCCTTCTCTGAGAGATGGATAGCTTCTTCTTCCGAGGTCGCCCCTTTAAGTTGGGAGCTGAGGGGAAAGGAAACAACGACAATGAGCGCATCCATTTAGCTGGAAAGGCGCACGCTGATACGGCGCCGTTTGATTAAATCACTGTGTGTTTTCCCCGTCTTTGTTGCTAACATTTGGTTGAGTTTAATGGTTTTATCTTCAAACAATCTTAATTTATTCGAGAGAAACAATAAAAGAGATACAAAAAAAAACCGCTCATAACCAAGAAAATGCATTTCTTCTCTGGGAACATAGCTCGAGAGGACGAAGGCTATGACAGGAACATTTACAATCAGCGAGAGGAATTTCACAGGCCTGCTAGCCTGTAGCTAATTATTTTTAAACTGGATTAGTGCAACACTGTGCTGAATGGGGTAGCTGGCTGCCAAATTGCTCCAATGTGCTAGTAAACACAATCCTCAAGTTCCTTCTCAGCCTAAAAAAAGAAACTGCATTTAAATTCGGACAGATGTATTTTTAAGATTTCGGATGAGAGCGTCGAAACAGTCAGGCAATTAGCGCGATGCTGTAAATGACAGTTGCTGGTTAACCCACAACAGGGAAGACATTTTAAATCGTCTCTGCTAAGAGAAATATTTGATACAGATGTTACAAAAGAAAAATCAGGGACTCGTATGTTGTTGTTATGTTTGCTATGTTTTGTCACAGCAGGACTTCCACAGCCGCCCCCTCGACATTAGCATCAGCATCATAAAGAAGTGCATTATCCTAAAGGACCTCGGATATGCTGATCATCATGGCTCTATTTCTCTGTTTAGGCTGCTCATGTCTTAAAGCTGAATGCTGTTAATTAAAAACACATGAACCTGTCTGATAGGAGCTCTTTGTTTGAAAGGCTGGCAGATATAATTGCTCAGTTCACATTACACACACAATAAAGTATTTAAGCCCTCCAAGTCCTTTGTACACCCACGTTTATGTCAACCCGCGACTGTAATGTAACTTCTTGGCAGAGAGCCTTGCCTCCACGCAGCAACACAAACAGAGATAAGCTCAAAGGAAAGAGAGAGAGAGAGAGAGAGAGAGAGAGAGAGAGAGAGAGAGAGAGAGAGAGAGAGAGAGAATGAAACAAACTTGAAATAATCCAAGTTCAGTCACGTCTTTCACAGCATCAACATTCTTTCTTTCCATCTGCAATGACAATTAAATCACATCCAAGGTTGTTCTCTGCCAAGAGGACTCTGTGATTATTTTTGTCGGATCACATTCGCATCAAGTAAATGTTACAATAACACCGGGGCTGAATAAAACTAAGAGGCAGTCGTTAAAAAGGGTAAAATGATCACGACTCAGCAACCTATCACTTCATGTTGTTATTTTCACAACCGCTACACTGTGGAGAAACTGTGCAGGGAAAATTCCAAGGGCATTTGTTGTGCATTTGTCATCCCTTTGGCACTAAAAACAAGTTTTCACCACTGTAATATTTACTTAGAAAGCTGGGCGTGTTTCTTCCTTCAGTGTTTTCTCATTCTGCCGCTCAGTCTGCCTCTTTTATCGAGCCAATAACTCATTAATGCTGAGAAATTACATAAACCCTATTATTCACTTATTTACATGGGTTTATTTTTGAAGCACAAAACATTCCCTGAATACACTAATGCCACATATCATTTAGCCTAAGCTAATTTGCAATGTGTGGGCTTCTGTGAAAATACCCACATGTAATTAAACAAAACCGAAACCATAAATAGATGAATGTGCTTTTAAACTAGATAAAATCTTAAGCAAAGTAACTGCTTCTGTGACTGATGAGAAAGGCTTGCAGGTTTTGACTCGCAGGGGATTTATTTTTTGACACACGACATCAGTTTAAACAAACCTTGCATAGGTCTGAGTGAGGTCACACTCCCAGTGCGGTTCTGTTTTTAGTCCAATCACTAACCCCCCCCCCCCAACCCCCCGATACCCTACACTGAGTTACATAACCTGCCTGTCTGTTTGCATTTTTCATCAGGTCAAATGCTGCTGCGTAAGAAAATGCTGCAATTACAGCAAACACACTGCTGCACAACACGTGGTGACAACGAGTCTAAATTCACCGACTTATTGATACAGGACAACCCGAGCGCGTTCAAACAACCCGAGTAGATATTAATGTAAACCGGGGTCAAATGGTGCAATCGTGTATTTTTGTAAACATGCACAGACAGGTACACAAGGTCAAGCGCAGACAATCTTTCTCTGCAGCAGAAGTTGTGCAGAGCTGCTGATCTGCTTTCCTCGTGGCAGAGTTGCATAAGGGAGGAGTCATCAGCTTTAGAATAACACAAAGAAAATCAAACACGGACTAGGCGCAGATTGATTTTCTAGAATGGAAACATAGACATTTAGAGACTGTAAAAAAAAAAACAGAACCAACATCACAAGATAATGATTTTACAGCACCCTGGGAGATGTGATATTTTTACCACTCCGTGGGCATTAAGTGTTTTTGTCAATGTACTAAAAAAGAAAGAGATCATTTAAGTATACATGATACTCCTCTCAACAAGACCAAAAATGGGCACATACATCAAAAACAGCTGCTGACCGAGCTACCAAGGTCCTTTTTGCTTCCCATTGAGTTACTTATTTCTCAGTCTGTGGCTTTCTGCTCATCTGGGTCGCTGACATGACTTGGAGACGTGCCTTGAAGTGACCAGAGGACTCTTGCCTGGTCCTTCACAAACCCCAGAAGGCTCACGCACATGCACACAGACACCACCAACAAAGACACACACGCACTCGCACTGCTTATAAAGCTGAACAGTAGTGAATAGCATTCTGGATCACGGCTTGTTGGAGGGAGGTGAGGCCATGCACACACGCACACATAAATACAGGTAAGGGGTATTCCCTGGGGTGTGAATCCATCATGTCTTGTCACAGAGCACAACCCCGAGCCATGGTAGTCACGCCGACTTCAGCAGCAAAATGCACAGCCTGACAACTTGATCTCCGGATGCAGTCGAACGCTCTCAGCTCTTAACAGCTTTACAACACGGCTTTGTCTAATAATTTCTCACCCCTCAGATTCAATTAAATACTGCCCTAATACCGCTGTTGCATTGCCATTCAGTTGATGTCAGTGATAATGAAAAACTCATTAGAGACAGCTCAGGATGGGTTCTGACAGTTCTATGCATCAACAGAGTAGAGCCACGGGGAACCACAACAAAATGGACTGATTGATTGAGAAGCTGCTGGGAACGGTGAGACATATCAAGCCGACTGGAGAATTCAGCTGATGGATGCCTCCGTTGATAACGTGCTCAATATCTACATGTGTTCGCTTAATGATTGTTTCTTTAAAAGACGGTGATTTCAAAAGTGTTCATTAAAGTAGACGGACAAATGATCGCGCCGTTGGTTTTTTATTACACTATCCATTTTGGATGTAGTTTTGTGGAGTGACAGCCAATTCATTATTTTATTTGGCAGTTTGGGGACTAAAATAATCTGTCACAAACACAAATGTGTGCAGGGGTTATCTATGTTTAGCCACAGCAGCGGTATGAGTGGAGGGATAGCAGTTGGTCAATCACCATTTTGGTCCACATTGAAATATCTCAACAACTATTGAATAACACAAAAGTTTGTACAGGCATTCATGGTTATATGAACTCCTGTTAGCCTGTGCTGTGATGTGTGTTTACGCGTGCTCATTAGCAAATGTTAGCATGCTAACATGCTGGACTAATATAGTTAACGCTGTATACATTATACCTGCTTAGCATCTTAGCTCATTGTGCAGTGGAGTGTGGCCTCACAGAGGCTGCTGGCATGCCTGTAGACTGACTGCAGTCTGGTAAAAACCAGGCGGGAGTACAGGGACTGTTATTTTGCAATCGTCTTTGCAATCTTCTCTGTAATCATATTATGGAAATGAGCACACAGGCTGCTATGAATGCTGAGCATTCCTTTTATGGACATTCATAAAGGTCAAGCTGAAATAAATCACTTATAAAAGTGGCTGAGGAATACCAAAGTGTAAAAAGTTACTAACTGCAGGCAAAATATCTCAGATCCAGCATCTAGTTTTGAAACATGCTGAGCGTAATAATTAGATGTGCAAATTAAATGTGGACCTCTTTACGAATGCAACAACTGCTCCAACTCATTAGGTGAGAAGTAGTAACATCTAAGAGTTTTGAGGAAATATCTGTCTTCACTTTCATTAGATGAGACACCCACTCGTGTCTTCATTCAAACTCTTAATTCTGCAGTTTAACTTCAACTTCCTCTCACCATAATGAGGTCCAAGGTCAAACAAAGGGGTGAAGGAGGAGGAATGGGAGGTGGTGGATGAGTGAGGCATGACTAGAACGAGCTCGGCTAGGTGAAAAACATGTTTTGACATATTTTTTAGTCTCACTTGGTTGCAAATTCACTAAAGGCCTGACACCCACTCAGCAATTATCAGCATAGCTCGCAGCCAAAGGTAACATTCATGTTGCAATACATGGTCGTGTCTGTACAGTACATGATGTCCCCCAGGACAGAACAGAATACAATACATCATAATTTTGAAACTCACCTACTGTATAAACCAGTATGGTCTCACTGCGATTAAAAATACTTTAGGTGGAAGCTGGGAAACAACACAAACCAGATCGTTCGAGCGAGAGTAACCATTTGAGTCAGTTAAGCAGCACAGGCATTGACAAGTTACAATCAATGTGGATTCTCCAAGAGAGAGCCGCTCAGTCAATTTGAAGTCATTCCTTAATGAGTTATATGTTAAAGGGGCGCGGGAGGTTAACCAAACAGCGTAGAGTCATCGGTAAAACACACTATGAGTACAGACCACAATGACCACAGCCCAAGGACAGATATATATCCGCACAGGTGAGAAGGAATCCTCCCCTGGGATGGATTTGTAAATGAAACTTTACCTGTGACTACGCCCACGCGCAGACAAAGACAGTCACACAGGTCTGGCATACAGGGTTACAATGGTGCGCTGGAAATTTACAGCCAATCATAAAACATAAACCACCATGACAGAGAGTACTTAAACCGTGTAAACACTGAGCAGATGCATTTTGTACGTATGCAAAATAAGAGCCAGATATTGAGGCAATAACACTGCAGAGAGAAAGGGGAACTTCTTCGATGTAAAACAGAAGCAGAGTTTTGTAATGATTATAATTAAACAGAATACAATAGGATTAAACAGAACAGTTTGAATCGCATGATTCAAACGGTGACTCATAAGAAACAATAACAGGACCTGGATGCAAAGCCAAAGTAAATAAAACCTGACAAATCACGATACAAAACAGTCTGATGCAACTCTGGAGACACAGGCTTTAATCTGTAGAGCAGCGGAGCATTAAATATGTGATCAGTGAAGTGATATTACACTTTGGTGGAACATTTTAACTCCACTGGAGCCACAGGGATGTGACAAGAGAGGCTCCAAAGCAGCAAGGCGACAGTACCAGAGAGAATATAAAAAGAAAACGCAGCGATGACTGATTCCTCAGCCTGTAGTGACAGGCGACGGCGCATCTTTACTATACATCAAAGATCTCCAAGGTTGGAGGGATTTCAAGTATTTCTGCTCAAGGACTGCATGTTTCTGACCAGAGATTCAAGAGCTGTGTGAGCTAACGTTTCTTTCTCAAACTAATTTCTAAATAAATATCTTGCCTGGTATTTTCTTTGTGAATGAAACATGTTATTTCTTGCACTCAACATCAGATCAACCTTCAGGAAACAAGATGGAATACTTGAGCGCATGCTGTACACAGCACATATCCTATTGTATGTCCTAGCATTTCAAAGTAGTGCAATCATCGTGCTACATATATGTTATTGTACATGAGGAAGTAATCTCCACTGTGTATTCAAAATCGCATTTTTTTCTCCCACCACTTTTACAGATTCAGTTCGAATGACTCAATGTCCTCTGACAGTCCAGCTGCTAAAATCCAGACATAACATTCATCCATGGCTTTGATTATTACCACACAGTCTGAGTAATATTCACACAGAATTCTGGTATTTTTTCTCTCACAGCTGTGATCGTTCCGATTATGGGTCATGGTAACTTTGCACTCGTCACCCCCGTTGCACAAATTCAAGAAACACGACTGCAGCAAAACAACGTATACTGGTCAAACCACGGAGCCTTTTAAAACTTCTCAAACAACCTTCAGGTTTACACAAATATAGCGTTTGCCCTGTAGGTAGATCCCTATACGGTCAGATTTAGATCTAGTTCTTTTGTTAGATGTGTGAAAGGCACAAGGACCAATGACACAATTGTTATCTGTTGAAGGTTAAAGGTTCCCAGTGGAGTTTTTGACCTCTATTAGCACCACAGAGCTGTCTTTCTGTGAGTGGATCCACATTGTTTTTGTCTCATGCAGGCTAGTGACGCGATTTACTGTCCTGTCAGTGGTTTCACACTATTCCAGTGATCTACAGGTGGCGATAATGTGCCAAAAGAGAAATGTAGCAATGCGTCAGCAGGGGGAAAAGAACACTACAAGCTCGTAAATACAGATGTAAACAATGCAGGATTTTTGCTTTGTTTACAAGAAAACTCAGCGGGGAACCTTAAATATAAATGTGTGGAAACTAACTCCACTGTGTCTGGAGCCAAAACTACACTCCTGATTTTCCATATGTAAAGTAACGAGTATTAAACGCTCCTTCCTCTCTATCATTTTGTTGCTGACTGTTATCCACTGTTGCATTTCATGCAGAAATATCAGGCATTTCTGACGTGCTCATAATTCTCACTTTGTCACATCTGACAGCAGAGTTATTCCTCCCTTCCTGCGCTCGAGGCACATCTCCGCACAGAGTCATATGAGACACTCTGACAGCACAAACAATTTTAATGAACAGTAATACTTCAAGCAACTCTATCACCGAAATGATCAGAAATTACACAATGTGCCCACAGAGCGAGCGAGCGAGCGAGCGGAGTGTGTGTGTGTGGGTGGACAGAGTACACAGTTTTTCTTTTTTTAAATCATCAAAACCTCCGTAGGTTGATAGATGATACAAGTGTTAATTAATTTCTCATAATTATACAGAGGGAGATCATCATTGATAAAGTGTAAAACATTTCACAGCACAATGCAAGAGTACACTGTTTCATATTAGGGCAGCTTCAGGCGAATTTAAACATCACTAATACTGAAATATTTCCATGACTGGTGTTATTTTCTTGCCTGTTTTCGCCTGTGAATGCAGCTGCAACATAAGAAGATATTTTTATACGTCTTTGGCTGAGAGCTATTCTGAATTTAATGAGGGCTGCATTTGGCTGCTTCTTAGGCATTGACAATGGATACTAGTTACTGTTATTACACAAACGCATCCAAGTTTTGCCCAGCCTTCGACAACAATAACAACCTCACCTTCCAGTGTAACAGAGGGGGGAGGGAGGAGGGGAGGACGGGTGAGGAGGAAAATCACAGAGAGACAGAAAGAGGGAGAGAGAGAGAGAGACAGATGGAGAGAGAAAAATCAGCGACAACACCAGCTCGAGCAGCTCGAGCGACAATTTAAATTTTGTGTGTGTTCCAAGTCAATGAACGGCGGTGTTTGGAGAAAGCACCTGTATCAGGAACTCTTGTCCTGACTACTGACACACAGAAAATCACTGTAATACAAGGCTATTAGAGCATGCGCCTGAGCAAAAGGCAGGGATTAGTCCGGCTTGTTACTAAAAGAGCTCTAACAACAGTCCCCCGAGGTGCAGCCGACTCATTCTCAGGTCCTCAGCAGCTTCTTGTAAACACATCTTCCTTTGTAACCACACAGCTTCACGATTTGCTCCAAACTGTCTGTTTTAAAAAGCATTTTCTCACTTGGCCCGTATTGGTAGTTTTTTTTATTTTATTTTTGTTTTTCATGTCGCAAAACAGAATTTGTTCAAGTTTTGAAGCGTTTCTTTATACCTCAGTACAATGGAAGTTAATTGAATTTTGCTTGTGATGCTCACAGTGTTGGAACATTTCAAAACGGCATTAACCGATTTATATTTCACAGGCAGCAGCTGTTGCTTTCTCTGTTTTGGTCTCCACCAACTCCTGAAAAGAAAAAATATCTGGCTCTTGAGCTGCTAAATGCCCCATTGTGTTCATCAGATACCTGCTAGCTTTGTTTGTCTGCCGAGCAGCTATTATACAGCGAGTTTATCAGAGTTTTTTTTTTTTTTGGCTGAAAACAGCCGCCTGCTGCGACTGGCAACAGGGATGATGAGAGTTGATTAAAGCTGTGGGTCGTAAAAAACCAAAACAACGCGCTGAAAGATGCTCAAACGGCTGAGGTGAACTGATACCTCCTTTCATATTATCGATTGGCGCGGCTTTAAATAAACCTAAATACACCGGAGCTACTTTCTATCAAATAAATTAGATCCTCAACTGTCTGTGGATTATCCAGCCTCACAAAGATGATTTTTTTCTGAAAACCCACGCTGCTGATGAGCGCTCTGAACAACACAATCTAAATTCCACTGACCTCCATTATTACGGGGTGGAGGCAGAACATCCTGAACAAATTAAACCAAAACTATTTGTTTGGTTAGATAGCACTTGTGGTGGGGAAAAACTGTAATTTGGTTGGACTTATCTGCCTCTCTCTCTCTCTCCTTCTCTCTCATGGACATGTGTTCAATATGAATGTGTAAATATAGTGACACTGCAAAGACAGGAATCCATGTGAGATTTTCTGGTCTGGGGAGATTCTCACCAGATCTCCTCTCCTTGTTGCAACGGCTCTGACATCCCGTTCCACTCTATTTCCCAAACCCATCAATTCCTATACAAATACCGCATTATATCGGCTACAGTCTGTTTTTATTTTCCTCAAAGACGATTCCCCTTAGCTGGCTGACTGACAGCTGTGTGTGCATGCATCATTATCTCCTTCACAGAGCCTGCCTGTTGCCATAGCCTGTGGCAGACCTCAATCACACAGTATTAGAAATGACTCCTGTTTCCACGGAGCGCCGCACTTTTGCCTGCTGCAGGTGTGCCACACATTATCTGGACCAATGAAATACAGGTGAACTGGCTGTCCTGCCCATCTGGAACTAGACGTGTACAATCAGGTACTTTGGCCATAATAAGTTCACGTGATTTTAGCTCGCAGAAGTCCAGATATAATGAGAGTAAGAGGGTTGCTGAGAAGGTTCCTGTTCCTGGAAGGAGAGGTCACTGAAGCCAATAAACTGTTTGATTAAATGAAAGACAAATAATAATAAAAAAAAGCTGAAGGGAATAAATGTAAACATACCTGTGAGCTCAAAATGAAGAAAAACGGGAGGCATTATTTCATTTTTGTCATCTAAAATGTCTCATTTTGTCGTTTTTATGGGTGTAATTGAATAAAAGAGGAGTACTCCGTCACTTCGATCTTTAATTTGAGGTTTAAAATGCTCGTCAGCTCTGAAGTCTTAAAGTCTGAGGTTTTAGTATACAGTCAGGTAATAAGATCCACAATAGAGGATCTATGCTAATGCCTTGGCAGATAGTGTGCAGTAGATAAATCATGTTTATAGACTGACGTCCTCGTGTATGGCCTCCGTGAATATAACAAGATTGCTTACAATTGCATCTAAATATGAGCTTTATGCATGCAAACACACTGCATAATAAAATACTGCACACATGGATATGGAATAAAGAGTCTCGCTTGCCATTTTAAACTACAGCCCACCACACTGGCTATTATCTGGTGTTTACATTCTAATGCGCGACTATACTGTAAAATAAATAAATAAAAACGCTGCTTCTTTGTGTTGATCCCGACCAATTTGTCAAATTTAAATTCAGAAGCACTGCGAGGAACACATCAATTCAAAGTGAAATCAATTCTACACCCCCCCCCTCCCTCCTCCGCCTCTTTTTGACTTTCTCCCACTCTCCTGCTTCTCCTATCTATTTCTCTTTCCTTTCTGTAATAATTATGTGAGCGGCTGCAAATGTAATTACAAAGGGGTGGGGTTGAGAGGGGGGGGGGGTGCTGTGTGTGTGTATGAAGGATGGAGGGAGGGAGGGAGGGAGGGGGGTGATTGCTATGCATGCACAACAAAATGCAACATTAAAAAGCTATTATCAGAAAAGGGAACATTTTGGCAGATATATGGCGGAGGGCAGCTCCCGCCATATGTTTGTGGAGACGGGGACAACAAGTCAGGTAGTAATTATCAATCATCATCAGGAGAACCTGTCAAAACGCTAGGCCGGGCACGCTCTGACTAGCGTTGCCATGGAGACAAGCCCACATCCCAGCAAGTGTGTGTGTGTGTGTGTGTTTACCAGGACATTAAAAATACACTCCCATATTTTTATCTCGCACTTATAATATCGTGTAAATTGTACTTTGAGTTTCTTGGAGCTGCCATTAAAACGTGCACGTGTGTGTTGAAGTGTGTGTGTGTTTAAGTGAGTGTGTGTGTGTGTGTGTGTGTGTGTGTGTGTGTGTGTGTGTGTGTGTGTGTTAAAGATTTCCTGCCAAACCATACTAGGGAAAGAGATTTTTCAGGGATAGAAATGAGGATAATTTCGGTTGAGGTTATGGTTTTGGTTTTACACCGGTTTCCTTGCCCTCGGGATCAGGCATGTTACGAGTCACAATTAGCAGATGTAAATGGAATATTCTTGCTATTGTAATATTAAGATAAATCTGTGCATGTGCACATACATAATGTATTTGCCAGTAATGAGCTCATTTCTGTGACCATACCGTTGCTGTACACACAGACTCTCCATTCAGACTGTCACTGTTAATATCCCTCAGCGGAGAGAGGAGGACATTCTCCCAAACCATCACGACTTTGTCAGTTTCAATTTTACATATTGCTTTTTCCTTTTTTTTGCATAGCCTCCTTCACTTTCCATTTTACATACACCAAATGCCTTCAGATTAAATTTCACTCCGTGCCATGCAAACTATTCAAAGTACCAGCATGTCGGGAACAGTGTACAGTAAGTGTGACTTTTCACAGAATCACACATGAGGAATGTATCTGGAACCTTTCCAAATGTTTCTCATGACAATGGTGCTTTCAGATGACAATCAATTTCCATGTAACCTCAATCTGTTATCCTTCCAGGAATCAGGGTAATTTTCACTTAAAACAAGCTCCGAAAATTAAATACATAAGCAAGTAAACAGGAAAGCAATTTAGAGGCAAAATGGTGTGCAGTATGAATTTTTCCAGCGTTATTATGGCAGTCATTTGGAAAAAAAAAAAGGGTAGTGCTCTTAATTCATTATTTGTGCGCTGTTGTGCATGCTTCCCCTGGGGAGAAGCAACATTACTCTTTCATCAGATCAAATGAAGCGAAGCCGTGCCGTTCCAGGAAGAGCCAATTAAACTGTTCAAAGAAGTTTATTATTGCGACGGATTATGAAATCATTCTCATCAGATTCATTGGGGTGTGTGTTTCGACAGGGGGTGTGAATGTGTGTACTTTACCACTGCGCAAACTCATAAAGGCTGTCAAGTCGGGCTTTCCATTTGCAAAGTAAATAGAAAATTATGGTACGCAGTCACAGTGCTGCATGTTTTACAAGAGAAATTTCACAAACTTAATTCATAGTCAAAATAAGCTGTAATTACAGGCAGGAAAACCACTCCGTCTTCTTTCATGGCTTCCTTCTCTTTTCTCTCCCGCATTCTGTCCACCTCATGTGATCGCCTCATGATGGTAGCGTCACCTGTTAAGTACTTATTAACACACATCACATTCGAGACATGGCTGGGTTTAATCTTAACCCAGATCCACTGACTGACACACGGGCTGAAGAATGCGACGACCTCTGACCCCGCAGAACTTAATAATAACACCAAGTATTCAGCCCTCTCTTTTTCTCACACACACACACACACCACGCACGCATGCACAGTGTAATTATAAAAGAGAGAAACTCTTTGGTGTTGGCTGAAGTCCACCAAAGCATAATATCTTTCTGTGTGTATTTAATCTGTAATAACTAACAGCACTGCTTTGCTGTCAAGACGAAAATAAACAAACTACAACACAACCCAGAGTGTTGGCAAGCGCCCGCTTAATGGCTATTGTTTCAGGGGAGGAAATTGAAAAATAAGATATGTTACGAGCACACAGAGAGTCTGTCCCAAACACACACCCTGTTGTACCCAGAGTGCCAGAATGTAAAACAGAGTCAAAGTTACATAATGTGGAGCATTTGTTAAAAACGGGATAACCTTGAAACGCTTCCACATCATTGATACTGACAGACTGCAGCAACAACTGAGTCGGACTGGAGCTTTAAAAATACAGTATTTCAATTTGGCTTTTGGAGAGAGGGAGAGAGAGAGGGAGAGGAGAGAGGGAGGGAGAGATGAAAGGGAGCAGTGGATAAGCTTCAAGGCTTATCCTATTCATTACTGGAGGAAAAAAAAAATCACAGCATCGACCTATAAATAAATGAATGCCAGGATAAACACGAAGCCCATACATCAATAAAACATATGTATTCTAATAGATCACGCTCTAGTTACACTTGATGGGATTGAGTCGGCCAATGAGCCCAATAACAGGGACTTTATCATTTTGAAAAGCTACACAGCATTAAGCCACGGTGATTATAAATAATCAGCATTCCCATAACAAAATAGGCCAATGGATACTTTTATCTTTCCGTTCTTGTTTATATGCTAATGCGTTATATTTTAGGGATTTAGGAAGTTTATTCCAATCATCTACAAATCATTTTTAAAAACACAACAAGCTCTCTGCTGCTCTTTGTGTTTTAACTTCTCATTAAAGCTGCAGTGTGGGACCTATAAATGAATGTCTGTTACGCTCAAGCCCTCGCCAACCGAGTTTACACAATGCTGATTAAGCCCATCACCACCAGGTAGATCTGAGTTTTAAAATCTGGTCCGTGTGGCGGCATTCCTGGGGGATAAAAAAAATGCTGGATTAAGTTACTGAACATTTCCTACCGCAGCAGCTTCGCATTCAGGCATTTATCAGGTGAAACGTGAGCTGACTTTATTATTAAGTAGACAGAGGAAATGCAATGTTTGCCAGCGTGACTGACACTAACTGCCACCGCTCATCAAAAATGCATCTACGAAACAAGACGACAGTCATTTTTGGCATTTTGTTGGCATGTTTTTATCAGTTTGAAATATTGCAGCGACTCGCGGAGCAAGGAGAGCTACAGTGGACCGGCTGCACGCCTCAAACATCACAGTTAGGGTACCGACGACTTTCACTCTCAAAATGAATTCAACGCTTTTGCAGGAGCAGTAAAATGTAACTAAGTACAGGACTTGAGTGAGCTGGTTTCTTTACAGACTCAGATTTTTGTGCTGAAAACAGACAGAGTTTATAAAATATGACATGTCATTACAACCCAACAGTCCTGTATACTTTATTACCTAATTTTTCATTTGAGTTTTGGAGTATGCAGTATTTTTGCAGAGTGGTAAAAGATCTGAAAACTGACTCCACCACAGCACTTTTCTAAGCAAACGTCTAGCTGCCTGTAGTAACATGATGAAGGTAGGCATTATCTTTCCCAAGAAACGTCTGCGTCATCTTGGAGAATGAAATAAAAACATCAATCCCCCGCCATCGCGTACACACTGTACAGTAGAAATCCCTTCGCTGCTGTCATGTATCGGCGGTGTAACAATGATTTTTTTTTTTTTTGACGTCACTTAAGTTACACAAGCTCTTTTCAGAAACGACAACCGGTAACAAGCCTCTACCTGCAGACATGTGAGAGATGCTCAACATTTAACCCACAAGCCGACTAGAGGGCTGCATTCATGAGCTGGCACGGGCAGACTTTGTAAACAGCATCTACAGTTACACAGATGAGTCAGGCGTGTTCACTCCAGGTTGCAACATGCTGTTCTGTAAGTTTTTTATTAGAGTTGTATCATAACTGTGGGGGTTTTCTGACTTCTTTAAAGCTAAAAAAACCTACCAGATCTTTTTAGCGTGTAAATATAATCAGCACTGGCTGACAAGTGTATTAATGGAATAATCATCCAAGCTATTATGAATGAGGTCAAGCCAACCTGGCCAGCTGAAGTGTAAAGTAATTAATAACACGCTCTGCAGTTTATCAGAGTTTTAAATTGCACAACTGCTTTGAAAAAAATGTCAAACTTGACGTCTTTTTATCTCCAAGCCTCATAATGACCTGTCAAATTATTTGCAACCATCATACCAAAGTGGTTAGTCACTTACCTTAGGAGGCCTTTTTAGGACGCTCTGTTCACTACCTAATTACTTACTACACCGTAAATCTTTAGATTGATTTCCTACATTTGAGGTCTCAACGCGCACAGACATGAACGCCAGTCAACATTTCAGCACCTTCATGATTTCTTGTCAGTGCTCATAACTTCAGGTAACACAGTTGTCGGCGCAGGAGCCAGTTTGAAACTGGTGGTGGTGCATTCCAGGACACTCCGACAAAACCGGCGTTTAAAACAAATCTGCCACTTCAATCATGATCTTCGGTGAGCTGAAGGAAAACTGTACCCTGGAGAAAACCGCACATCTGAAAGGATAATGTCAAATTTGGTCGTCAATTTAAAAGTGGTTCCTGTTTGGCAGATAACTCTTGCGATGCATTTTAGATGTCTGAGGACCCGTAAATGCAGCAACAGGGAGAGATTTCAAAACAGCCACAGCTGCAATAACATGTGATTATAGTTTGACTATAAAAAGGTGCTAAATATTTTACTGTGGAGCCCCTATATAAAGATTTAAAGTCATTACAAACAGACTTTCATAGTAATTGGGGGAAAAAAATACATATATATATATATATATATATATATAACTTCTCTCATATCTTCTGTCTTCTGTGTCTGAGCACTGTTTAGAGAAATTCTAGTGAGGAAATAAAACTTAAACGTGTAAAAGTCGAGGAGATAAAAATAAGATTGTGAGAAGTGAGCGAGGCGTGCCATGTTATGACCCTTTAACAGAAGTACGTCTATACCTGGCTGCTCTTTCTCCCTCAACTCGTAAATTATCCTCGATCAGCAATGCTCTTCTGAGAAACCTTTGCACTGTAAATAACAGGTCCAGACCTTTGAAGGGCTTCTCACCTATAGCCAGATGCTTATTTATCTCTCTGTGGCTGTTGGCTAAAAATAGATAAGCAGCGATGCAAAGCAATATGTGTAGAGCTGACGACATAATAGGGATAATCAGGAAGATTGTGCCTTATTCAGCCTAAAAGTCAAGATGCCAGATGAAGAAAGAGCTTCTAGTGAAAGCAGCACTGTGTCATTGATTCAGCCTGCGCATAGCCAGAATATTAGAGCAATAAATAAGACATATCCTGTGTTGGGGCTTGTCATATAGCATGACATGTTGAATTATATGCTTTGTTAAAGAGCTTATAGTGTAAAAATATGTATCTTTCATTTCCTTTAAAAACATACTTTTATAGATATGTGAGGACACGACAGTGTACTAGAGCCAGTATAAGTGGCCTTTCACCAGATGCTCACTTCATTTATATACACAGTCCTGATAATGAAATTTGACTATACAGCTACAACATGTGCTCTTTGCTGCTCAAAATTTCTCCTCCATGGCCTCTGTATACCATGACATATGGACGATGAAAAATTCATGGGCCGGTGGTTAACACAAATCTGCAGAGGAGATGGGAAAACATGAGCTTAGCAAGCAGTTTGCCTATTACATTAACAGACGGGGCTGTCGTGGGACGATATTGGCGTATGCATATTTCATCTAATCTGATTTCGTGTTTTAAAGAGGCAGCGAGAAAGTGGTTCAAGTTGTGGAAACAATGACATCATGCTGTATGTTCATCTGGTGACCCAACCCAATCAGGCTAGCAGGACTGGATGTTTTGAAAGATGTTATCTCAGAGTGCAGGTTGATTTTTTAGCATGTTTACAGCTTTTCTTTACCCTCATGTCTCCTCCTCTAGTGCAGTATATTTCCGTACAGGTTTCAGTGAGGAGACAGGAAAGCCTTAAACACAGATGCAACCAACTTAGACGTGCAGAGGCACCCTCACAAATACACACAAAAGCGCGGCCAAACCCAGCCACGGATGCACAAAACTAGCACACACGCGCGCACCGCATTACAAAAATAGACTGTAAAATTCTGTTTATGATCAGTGCATCTGGACAATGTTAATATATTGAAGCAATAAATAGTTTTTTATACTCCTCACAGCCTGGAGGATTACAAAAATGGGTTGCATTGAAAATGTCTCTTTTTAATAAAAATCAAACCAGCACTGAGTGAGAGATATTTCAAACAAAACACACTGAGCTGAGCATGAAATATATCGTTTCTGTGCCAAGGAAAGAGACCTGGGGAATATAGGACAAATGAGAAAGAGAAAGAGGAGGAGGAGGAGGAGGAGGAGGAGGAGGAAGGGGGGGGGCAACTCCTCTGAACTGCTTTGCGTCAAATGTGATTGCCTCACTAACTTTCAAAATACTGTTGATTTAAGCTATGTGCACATAAGGAGTTTTGGGTTTCTGGAGTGGGAGGGGGAAGTGCTGGGGAGAAGAGGGTCAGCAGTTTGGGAGCGTAACTTCAGAATCGGAGAAAATGGGAAAAATGTTGGTCATAATATTTTCCTTAACAGACGGCCAAATTAGGGAGCTGTCAAGATGTTCTGAAGCTCTGCGATGTACGCGCGCACGTGTTCAAATATATCCTGTACAGCACCTCTAGGCTGAGCTTATGAATGTTTATGTTATTGCTTTGTCGCACACACACACACACACACACATGGTATCCATGCCAAATGACTGTGAGTAATACTCAACAGAACCATGACAACTAATAACAAAATCTTGAACCATGTCATCTGTCATTCAGTGCTGCAAAGGCCTTGCCCACTCAAATTATTTCTGGCTTTTTCTCACAGCAGAGGAGCCTCAGTAATAGCAATATTATTTTATAGTACAGTATATATAAGATGTTTGTTTTTTTTGTATTCTTAGGATTATATAAGCGCTTGTTTTTCATTCAGCATGTCACTGTGCACACAATAAGTGCATCGTGTACCAGCAAAGTCTTGTGCACGACTTATATTTCCCTTTCTGCGATTGTGCTGTGGTAATATTGCATTCCTCCTGGCACAAAATTAAATTGGGGACACAAAGTAGCATGGGTATAATCAATCCACGCTGGCAGAGAATGCATGATAATTATAAACAAAAACTGTGTCATTCCCCGTGAGGAAAGCAGCTGCAGGGGTGACAGGCGATGCTGAACATAAATATGGATCACAGGACTAAAGATCTGGTAACTGACGCAGCCGCATTATTTTTTTTTTGCTCAAGCTGCTTCAAACGCACGATGGTGACGCGGACGAGAAAACATGAATACAGATGGAGCTGGATAAAGCGCAGCCTCCGACGACTGTCATTGTCATACGGGGAGTGACCTTACATCACAGTAAAGTCGGAGCAAATATTAACGATATCAAAGTTAAGAGTGTGCCGCTGTTTCATTACTCACCTCCGAAAAATGCGGATGAATCAGAATACGAGCACACTGGACATATAAAAAAAAAACATATGCTGCTCATTATATAATAAATCTGTACATGATGGTGCTGTGCACACACCTACTGTAGTGCTGTGTTGAAACTAGAACCAGGCTACCAAGAATAGACTAGATTTCACCACCACCAGGCTTTCATCTGATGGCTGCATTTCACACAATACTGTACCAACCAACAGGCTTGCAGAAAATCTGCAATAGCACTTTTTTTCTTTTTTTTTTCCTGAGGCCTCTCGTCTTCTCTACCCCCTGAGGTAGCCTGACACACTTTCATGAATTAGCCGAGACAAGACGGACGGCTATTAGAGCTGCCACAGCAGATTTGGCTGAATCCAAAAGGTCAGAATTAGCATTGAGAGAAGCACAGAAGAAAGTCCTGAAATTGTTCCCCAGATCAATTTTTAACTTTTTAATATTTCACAGCTGCACCGTATTACTTCTTACGCGTCCACAGTGCTGGTATTTATCCTAATAAAGGTGGATTTAATATGGCGTTTATAGCTGCTTTATTTTTTTTTATATGAAGCCTGTAAAATGGCAGGAGAGCGTCACTCGGCAGTTGTGTACGTTTCTAAGCGCAGCATTCACGCGTGTGTGTTTGTGCCTATAAGTAAGACGCCCTTGAGAGCTTAGTTCACTTGGCAGAGTGGTGGAAATTACTTGGCTCTGCTATTTTGAAACAAATCACAAACAAGTCTCCTAGCAGCAGTTCAAGCAGAAATAAAAGCCTGCTTCAAACCTAGTAAACCTTTATGTGAATAACATTAGAAATCTGGTTGCCTTAGTCAAAAAAAAGAAAAAGAAAAAACTAGAACTCCCTTAGGCTCTGAAAATAAACCTTTAGCTTAAATGTGGCTCACAGAGGAATGGCATTATTGAGCCAAGTGAATGAGCAACAGCAGCCACAGGATGTTAGCGTTACTATTCATAACTTATTTTCCTATGCCTAAAACCGTTTTCCCTTCTGGTCTCACCTCTGCTGCTCTCTTAAAATGCAATTACCTACTGGCAAATTTACAGGAAAAGAAAAACAATGACTTTTGACCAGAGGAGCCGTTACTGTGAATGTCAAATTGATGCTGCGCAAGAGCCCGCTGAGCTCCACTGTGCTACCGAGCAGAGGAAATATAAAGAGAGATGAATCACATTATTCCTTTGTTTTAGCCCAGCTCGGGGTTAATAAAATGTGTGGATTCATGAGCGGCAGGGAAAGCACGGTGAATGGCAAATAGACATGTTCCAGCACTTCAAAATTCCTCACTGGAACCACAGAATGCTTTTCATAGGTGTGACTGGCGAGGGTGTTTGAATGGCAGTCACTTTTTGTTCGTAAACAGAGAGGACACATCTGCGGGGTGACAACCAAACCGAGACGACGTGGCCAACATATTCAAAGCGTACCGAAAAGCAAATGATGGCCAATTATATCCTATTGAATTTTAATCTTGGTCTTTTAGTCCTGATTAATTGAACCTAATCAATAGATCAATAGCGTGTGCAGTTTAGATGAGAGGTCAAAGAGGACAAATCGAACAGTTATGACATAAAACAAGGGAGCGACGAGTGAAATGAGACCGCGGTGCACAAGCAAATGATCTCCGCACAAATACAAACAACAGCTTTCATAAATGTTGCACAGACGTCCTCATAATGAGAAATAAACCACGCAGGAATCCGTGTTTATGTCTAATGCTCGTGTCTCTGTGTGTTTTGACACATTTAATTCAAAGCTAAGCACAGCTATTATAAAAGCCTCATGAGTTCTTTGTTGCTCTGTATCTCCAGATTTGATGTTTTTGCTTATTTAAATCTATTAGTTCTAGTTTTTCCTCTGTGTAACAATAACATCTTCTTATCGCACTATTTAACAGACTGATAACGTTGTTGGAGTCATGATGGACACTTGATTGAGTATTTTTTTAAGCTATTAGCTCTCAATCACAGGTTAGATATTGTTTAAAGACGCACCTCTTTTCTTGCACCTCTTAATTATTGCTGTAAATACATGTCTGCACTTTTTATTTGTTTATTTGCTTTATTGTTTCTTGTTGTTGTTGATGTTTGTTTCCTTTATTAAGTCATTTTATGCTTTTATTAAGTACTTACTACTCATGTCTGTATTTTCTGTATTTAATCTCTCTTATATTAGTGTTTTCATTACCTGAATCTAAAGAGAGAGTGGGCCATCTTACACACACTCCTATACACTTGAAAGGGGAGCGGTATTCACATACTGCAGCCTTGCCATTAGATTCCACTAAATCCTATACGATCCTACAGGACCTTTAAAGGCGCTCTCTGAATAAACTTGACTTGACTACATTACCCAAGAAACAACTTGACTGCAGACAGCCCAGTCAGAGATCCAGGTGTGTTATGCTAGTAGCGGCTAATGTAATTTTGAGCCCCAAAGCAGGAGTGAGCTACAGAGAGCTGGATCTCTTTGTCTGAAAAATAAATTGTCAGTAAGTTGTTTCCTTTTCAGCTCATGTAATACTGCTGTTTGGAAGTTTTTCACAGGATAGCAGCTGCATTTGGCTTTAGGACCCAAGTGATACAGTAACTGTCTTTTCTTTGCCCTTTAATGATCTTTATTTTGACAGGCACCTCTAACGCAAATTAAAATTTTAAATGGACTCAAGTACATTAACAGGGATTTCACACAATGGAACTAAATAGCTTGGCCCAAAAAGTGCAAACAGTGTCCATTTTCCACTAAAAGCAGACTTGAACAAATGGTCAGGGTAACCAAAATGACATAATTGAAAGTTTGAGATGAACTGCGCTGTGAGAATGAGTTTTAAGTACATGATTGTATTCAGAGCTCAGGACATGAGGAGCTTGATGTTTCATGGGGCAATGTGCAACACTCCAAATGCCATAAACTGCCACTGTAATGGCTGTTGGCATTTCATACGAGCGAATATGATAACTTATCTAAAATCTGCCAGCTGCCACACTCACCGAACTCGTCACAGATGCTCTCGTTCTGCAGCAGGGCGGGGTTTTCGAAGGTGTCCCGGCAGTACAGGATCCGTGTGCTCCCGCCCAGCGCGGCGATGCCCCCCAGCGCCAGCACTGTGTGGTCTATGAGCAGTGACGACGGCTGCTCTCTGAGCCGCGCCAA
The DNA here is from genome assembly GCA_014281875.1 of Nibea albiflora. NCBI lineage: Eukaryota > Metazoa > Chordata > Actinopteri > Sciaenidae > Nibea > Nibea albiflora. Next base: position 7,464,616 of record CM024797.1, read on the forward strand.
AACTGAGCGATAGCGGCAATACTGGGGGTAACTGAGGACCAATACCTTCCGCCCGTCTTCCTCCTGGCCTGAAAAACACACATAATACAGACACAGAGTTAGAAGGTCCACAAAGATCACACGCAGTTAAATTTGACATTCACTAGAGAAGGCTTTGTGGGGAAATAGAGAATGGTTTGTTTTTCAAGTGGCGCTGTAAGATTTGCAGAGAATGACAGCACTTATTTTTACAGGACACATTCACTCTTCTGTTTCTCTGCATGCTTTACTACTTTATTCTCTCTCGTAGATCATTCCTTGGCTACTATTATATTCTGGCACATCTACTGCCAGTGAACTATGAATACGAGCCTTTTACTCCTTACTATTGCCCTTAAATTGCAAGGTTGCCCGTAATGTTTGAGATTATAGTCCTTCTGTAACTTCTGGTAAGTACTTGATAAATCTCCAGAAGGTAATTATGCGATAAAATAAAAAAATACAGAAACTTTTCAGGTACTTTGAGAAATTGTGCCAAAGAATTATTTTATTTTCATGACTGTTCATTAATTCCTGGAAAGCAATACATCTTTGTTCTATGCTAATTTGTCCCGTGCTGGGCCATACCCTTTTGAACATACAGCATATGTTCATCTCTCTAGCTTCCTGATTTCTTATCCAAATAATCTCTCTGCGTGTATTCTATGTCAGTGAATCATATTGAGGAAGTAGCTATTTTTGCTGTTTCATTGTGACCTTAAATAATTTACATGAGGTCTCACACCCTTCCTTGTACAGCACAAATATGTTGTTGTAGGACTGCATGCTTGAAATGGATGACATATGTTACTATCGAGTGACAAAAGGGACGTCAAGAACGGCCCTAGATATTTGCTATTTTGACTGACAAGCTCTTTAAACAAGCAGGTTTGATGGAAAGTCTTTGATCAAGTTAGACGTGAGTGGCTGTTTGTATTCATGGCGTGACAATCATTTCAAGTATTTAAATATATCAATCTGTTTTACATGCTGGGAAAAACAAACGCTGAGCCATAAAAGTGCACGTCGCAGTTTCCCGTCATGCTTTGCGACGTACGGCCTCTGGTTTGCAGTGATCTGCCACAGTTGGTTGATAACAAAGCTCACTGTTTTACTCAGGAAGTAGTTAAACCTCCCATGGGAGTCAGACCTTACCACCGACACTGGGTGTGTTGTTTCTGATGTGGGTGTGTAATTCCACAGACAGTGTGTAAGTCTGACTAATGCATCATCACCTGTGACAACTAACTGGCAAAAGAAATCTCTTCCGTTATTTGGAGAGCCTCTGAACAGTTTGTACAGACTGAGGTGAGACAATAAAGAGCCATAAAAGCGAGGAAGATCTGCTGATAGACAAACCAAACAGTTAATATTATACTTAGACCATTTAAGAGGGAGATTAAGAGTCTGTGGTTACATGTAGCAGCTTGGCGTAGCATGTTAGCATCCTAACATTTGCTTATTAACACTGATAGTTGTTGAGATATATCACAGACAAACTCACTGTTGAATAGTTAAAAGATAAAGTCATACAGAGCTTGACATATACTTGAAATCTTTTGTGTACTTCTTAACAATACGTGTTAGTGACATTTTCCCCTGCAGACACACACACACACACACTAAACCAGCAGCCTATGCAGTACATTTTATTAACTGTAGCCACTTTATTTAGCTTCTATAAAAAAAAACCTCTTCTTACATCTTCTACTGGATATGTGGATGTTATGTAAATAGCAGACTGTTAGCTTTATAGGCTCCAGGTTACTGATGATGAATAAAATTATACTATTATACTGCCCACAATGCAGAAATATAATATTCATAATAATATTACATGCTCGGTTATTATTCTTCCGCAGCAGGAGATGGTTAAATAAAGCCCTTAAAGAAAGAAGTACTTATAATGAGCCAATTTGAACGTGGGGAAGAATTTCCCAATTGTTAAAGATTTTGGATCCTGTGTCTCCCCTTGGATTACTTTGCAGAAAATCTATGTTCAGCTGATTAGTTTTGTCTGCTTAATGTTTCTCAGTCTCGCTATAAAACAAGCCTAAACATTACCCTGCATAAACACTAAAATAATACCATCTGAAGTATGGATATTATGCCTAAACGTGACATATAGCATCACGCACAAGCCTCACGTAATATAGGTGACTCCTAATTATTTTCATTATCAATTAGCCTGTCGTTTATTTCCCTGATTGATTCATCTTTTAGTTCAATAATCTGAGCAACTGTCGAGTGCTTAAATAATGACTCACATAATTAATTCTAAAAGTAGTTGCTGATTAATTTTCTGTTGACCGATTAAACAATTTAATTGGCTAATTGTTTCAGCGCTAATATATTATGATAAATGAATATAAGACGGGATTATATGGGAAAGACAATATGGTAAAACACGGCGTCTCTGATCCAACGCTCCCATTATCTCCCGTTATATGATAATAAAATGACACGCGACCTCAGCAGAGGTAACGCAACGCAGCACAGGAGTGCGCAAGTGACTTGAAATTGGCCAAATTATACATACACAGATAGATTATGCATGTGCATTGTTCCATAAAGCCTCACATAACTTGATCTCAGAGAGTGTTGTTTGAAGGCGCTAATATTTCTCCAGCTTACAATGCCGACTTACACGGTTCAACAGTTGATGAAGCAGAGTCAGGCAGTTTGAAACACGATTTTTACATGAATTATTCACTGTCCTGTCTGCTTTTACAAAGCCCTTGGAGATGACATTCATGGGGAATTTCTGCTGGTAAGTTAATATTTCAAGGGCGGCTAACTAGTGATCTTTCCACCTTCTTGAAGACGAGGAGATTTAACAGATCTATTAAAAGAAAAAATTACATTTCCCCTTTTTTTGGTGTTATTTTCTCCAGCTGGAGGCAAATAGCTTCAGTGAATTGTGCAACAGAAACAGGGCAGGAAGGACACCATTCATGACATATTTACAGCAGCTGCATTCCCGACCATCAGCGTAATTAGTTCCACTGTACTCCAATAAGACAACCACTTCAAAAGAAATTATTAAAACCATTCAACCAGCACACACACACACACATACCCACACCCAAACAGGCGCACACACACACACATACACGACCGCCTGATGCAGAAGTAGTGGCCACAAAAGCCCAGAGATGTATAAACACACATATTCCTGCATACATGCATATCACAGTGCAGACACACACACACACACACACACACACACATTCATCAAGGATTGCGTCAGTTGTCGGACGCAATTACAGCTCAGAGGTAGAGCGGGCTTTGTTTCCAAATGTCAGGGATTTTATTGTAAGCGGTCACCGTCAGACCTGCTCTTTCTCCCGAGGACCCTCACAACATTTCACTTGATTAGATTCAATTTAGGGAGAGAGCCGCAGGGCATTAATAACTGTACAAAGGCATTGTAAAGTATGCATGTCTGTGTGTGTGTATGTGTGTGTGTGTGTTTAGTGCGTGTAATGTACATGGAGTGTACGTACACTTTAAAAATTCCTTTTGTTCTTACAGCCCGACCTTTCAAAATAAAGGACGTCCTTATCTGTGTGTAAGCTTTCTAATTGGTTGGGGCTGTGGCTGCTTCACTGGAGAGCTGGAAGACATTATGTGAGAACATTATGCAATTTGTTTCTCTCTCTCTCTCTCTCTCTCTCTCTCTGGATCTATTTTCTCTTTCTGTCTGTCAGTCCTCTCCTGGTGCTAGTATGCTAGCGTGCTGATCAAACAGCTGTGGTGTGGCAGATTATTTTCAGAACACGCTGTAAAGCTCCCTGACCTCATAAACTACAATAGTGTCAGGGTCATAACTGCTCTACAGGACAGCTGACGTTATAACCAGTCAGTCAGTGCAGCACTCAATAAACTCTAATACAATACAACATGCTGTAAACTGATAACGCGTACTAACAGTTAAGCGCGTTTGATACACTTAAAGGGCCACTCCGCTAATTTTACACATGGACTTATTCATCAAGTGTTACTCAGCCTGTGAAAACAGATGTAAAATAAATGAGTTACATAAAAAAAAAATAACCCTGATGACATCACTATGACATCAGGGTTTTCCCCCAGCGCTACAAATTTGTAACAGAAAACACGTGTTACAGACTGGGGTCCATTGAGTATGAAAGACTCGTGAGTTTACAAGCAGAGAAAGCCCTAATGAAAGACACTATCAAGTTGAATTATGGGTATTGTAGGATCCAGTGTTCAAATACTAAATATTTCAGCATCTGCTGCTTCAATTTCGACCGTTCCTTTTTTCTGTCTGTTGTGAGTCCTTCAGCTTGTATAAGTCAAAGCTAATATTTCTTCCCAGTTCCCAAAACAACGGTTTACAAATAAGGGAACCATAATTAGACAATATAAAAAGATAACTCAGAGCAATACCAAACGTCAAAACAAGTTCAGTTTTAAGCACTAAGAGGTTTCTGATATTCTACTGTAGCGTAAACATGCTGTAGTTTGGGAGACATACATAAAAATGCTTGTTCTCCTTTTGACTCAGTCAGACACACCAAAGATAAAAGACCTTGATCGCTTTTATTGCGGCTCGTTTTTTATTGCTTCTAGGTGTAACTTTTATTATCATTGTTGTTGTTAGAGTAGGAGCAGTAGTACTCGGTAGTTAAAGCTGCCTACGACTAAATACTTTCGGCTGTAGCTACTTTAGCTCTGCCATGCGAGGCCTAAAAAGAGATTTTAAAGTCAATTCCAAAATGTACCGATGGTTACATGAAAGAGCAAAAGCAGGAGCGATATTAGCATATGTCTCATCTTATTTGGGAGTCTGGCAGCAGAACTTTATTTAATCTGTAGACACTTCAGGGATGACTGACTTACTCGGGTATATAGTGCATTTTTACGATAATGTAACCAGGATGTGACAAAGGCATAGATGAGTTTCAGTGCGTCTCGAGATGACAGCATGGGAATGCTCTCACTAACATTCCTGAGATAAAAGAAGAATGACTGAACCAGTTTTGTTTTATGCAAATTTAAATGCAAACAGGAATACAATTTTTACATACACCAAAAAAAGACTGAACTGCTTGTGCAGCAAGTGTTCAGGAGTGATGATTAAAATGTATGTTTCGACTTACAGTTTAAGCTATCCGCCCCCTGATGTGACGGAGACAATTATATAAAATGTACCGGTCTGTTTAACTCATTTGTGGCCTGGAAAACCTTAAAAATGACGTGAGTCACACGGAGGTTTTACAGGGCAACACTTTCTTTCTTCATTCGTAGAAACAAACTCGTGTTTCAGGCATTGTTTTGACCAAAGGTGGCATTAAACAAACTGTACAGCGCGTCGATATCGTCTCATACTGATGTGGCTTTGTAGGATTGTGTTTTATTATGAATCATGACCCAAGGGATAGGACAGATGCCACGCATATGAAAGGCAGCTGAACTCAAAGAAAGTTATATCTGCAGACAAAAGCATACAAACATCTGTCAGTCTGCACCTCTTTTAATCAAAAACTTTCCAGGCAGTGATCGGGAGCAAAGTGTTAACAGTGAACAAAAGGAGTAGTTCCAGTGCAGAGCTTTTGTTTTTACACATATCGACTTGATGATGTGAAATAAAACAACTGTACAGCTGGAGGGGGGAAAAAAAGTCAAAGACTTCTTTTTCTGAGCTGCAGTATTTCCTTCCAATCGCTACATTTAATTGTATTGATTTCCTGGCTTCCAGGCAGCCATTGTTTTCTATTTGCAACAGTACAAAAAAATCAAACTGCAGAGACTTTAAAGTTGCTAATAATACATTCGGTAATCTATCACAGAGAATAAGTGAAATTCCTCCTTTGATGTTTAAGGAAACAAGGATATTTGAGAGTCATCTGTCAAACAGCAACTTTTTAATTCAAAACATGATGAAATTCATCTTATTTGCAACATCTGTGTCTGCTTCCTGTCTGTCTCGCTCTGAAAATTACTCATGAATGAGATGCTTTTAGCAGCTGACTCTTATTTCTTTCTCGGACACTGAATTTTCCTTGAACACATCATTGCATTTCAAATCGGACAAGTCACTCGCACATGCATATCGACTGGCTTTAAGTCTGACTTTGGAGTCTTGGACTTTTATTTTCTTGCTGCGCTGCCAAGAAATGAAACTAGTGGTGAAACAACAAGTGAAGAAGTGACTTATTGAGCAAATATGCACATATTAAATACACATAGAGCTGTTTAAGGCTTCTGAAATGTGGGGACTGCTGCTTTTTTTCTTTTTCTTTTGAATATCTTGGCAAAACAAGCTAAGTGACAAGAGGTCAAAATTGGTAAAGCACATTTTAAACTATTTAATAAGGTTTCACAGAGAGAGAGAAATGTCTGATTAAATCCAGAATCAAAGAGGAAAATCTGTCTAAAAATGTTAATGTTGAAAATATTTGAGATGTTAAGTTAGGGGGATTTAAAGTTAATGTGCTGAAACATGTAATAGTAACAATATAACCCTTTTAAAAACATAAATATTACATAAATGTATCACGCTACACTGTAAGCGACACTGCTGCAGTCCACAGCAGACTGGTAAACTCATTAGCTACAGTAGCTGTCATGAGACACTCTGCACAGTAAAATACAGATCTCACTCTACTCCAGCATAGTAAAAGCAACATGCTGTAATATATGTGTCCAATATTTGGTTCATAAATATGACAGAATTCTATTTAACAAAACAGGATGGATTTGATATTTGTGGGGGAAATATTGCAGCGAGCCAGCTCTTCCTTTTAGGAAAAACCCTTAATAAAAACAAAAGAGAGGAGACTGTAGTGCGATGCAGCCACACTGTGTATGAGAGAAACAGGAGTAGAAATAACTCTGATGAGAACGAGCTCTGACACTGCATTACACCAGAAGGAATTAAAGAATATTTTCAGTAATTACACCAAAGGAAAAAATTCTGCTTCTCCTCCATAACAAGCATGATAAATTACTCGTCGTAATCAAAATCTCTGAAATGCCGCATACGACATGAAACTCATTAGATGTGGTTGAGGCAGCTGCTCCGCTGGATGAATAGCTACTGCAATGTTAGATGAAACATCATTGATATCATTGAGTTTCAAACCAGGAAAATAAAAAGGGCGATCTGCTGCTGCATCCTTGAGAATTTCTGCAGCGTCTTTGGAGGCTAGGAATAAAACCGGTTGTAATATGAGGACTGCTGACAGTTAAAAGCAGATCTGCGCTGGCTAATTAAAACCCAAAATCTGACTCATGTAAACTGTGTCATTTACATTCAACCAAGCTTAAAAATATTCAAGCTGCCCACAAGCTCTGACAAGATCTTTCAGGCAAGTGCGCTCGTTTCTCTTGTCACAGACGAGCAGTAAAAAGCTGAAAACCATTACTCTCATGCTCTCTGTCACCCGCTGTAGTTCTTAAATCACTCACTCGGCTCAAATTTGCTGTTGTCAACATTTCCACATTATCTAGCTCGGCCAAGGAATTTACTGGATCCCCCCACTGCTTTTGTGGGGTTGGCGAGAAATGGCAAGGCATGTAAACCAGAGCCAATAATGTCACTTTCATATTTGATGTTTTTCTTGTTTCGCCTTTTTAAAATACCAAAACAAGTCTATAAGATTTTTAAAAAGAATAAGCAGGAATTAATACTTTAGCGAGGAAAAGAGGGAGAAAATAGAAAAGAAAGGGGGGAAAAGGAGAGAGGAGAAGCTTCATGTTTGGTATTCTCGCTCCATCCTGCAGGCTCTCTGCTCTGTATTGATCTCTGAGGTTGCCCTGTTACCATTTAGCCTCTTCTCATAATATATAACACGTCTCTGATTCATCTGCCTTCTCTCTGTTCTCTCTCTCGCTTTCACTTCTCAATGAGGGGACATGACACTGAGAGAGGGCCATATAAGCGGCAGCAGGCGCACGATCTGGCTATTAGTTTCATGTTATTGAAACCTGACCAAATAAAGAGGCAACAGCATCTGTCAATGACACCAAATGGAAATGATGCATGGAGGGGAGGGGGGAGAGGGGAGAGGAGGAGAGGTTTCACTCGTGTTTCCTGCAAAGGGAGAATTGCTTGAAACAATGGAATAAATCCATTTGCATGATTCATGGCTCGTCCAATCTGTGAATGACTACACGATCGTGGATAAAACAAAATGTGCTAGAACATTTCGCTAATTACAAGCTAGTCTGTACTGTAAACAAAATCAAATTAATTACGCAGAGGATGCGGCGTCAATAAATCACTGTATTGGAGTAAAAACAAAGCAAAGTGATCACCCAGTGTGTCGCTAACGCTCTCGCGGCTTATTTTGTTCAAAGGGAGCGGAACTGGAATAACGTTTCGATTGCACTTAATAAATCTGCGCTGGATAACATACTGTGTTTGCAAATGACTCAGTCCGTCATCAACATCACATCAGTCACTCAGTCGCTCATCATCGATGTACACAACACATGTTCAGCCCTTTAATGGGGGATACTTTGCTTAAAAGATATATTTGTAATGGAGCCAGGCGATATGGAATTAATAAAGTCATATTATTAATAGATTTCTTTGGACAATGGATTAAATGACTGTGTAATGTGAAACAGGTTGTCTTAGTTTCACAGTCCATAACGTCACTGTTTTCATTGTTTTCATGATTCTCATTGAAAAAGTCCTTAAAAAACCAACTGTACGCTACCTGCTCGAAAGACACAGTTAACAGCTAGCTAAAGAATCTGGTAGAGACCAAAAACGGAGCTAAAAGAGGAGTGCGTAATGAAATCACGACTCTTATGCTGCTGATGTGTAAAAAAACCGAGCTGTTTGCCAACACATTCCACGTATCAACTCCCGATAACAAGTGACAGATAAAATGTTAGTGTTGTTTTCACAGATTGTTCAGCTGCCAAAAGATCACTTGATAGGACCAAAGGCACAGACAAAAGTTAATATGTTTCATTATAACTTCATTAATTTAAATAGCATTTCATGTCATGATGGTTACAAGTTCTCAGGGTGGATGTTAAGCACACTTTTCTGCAACATATTTAAATGATAAACTCTCTGTTCAGCACGGCTGTCTTGAGTCTGGTGTTTTGTTTATTGACAAAGTAACTAGGTGACAAACCCGGCAGCAAGTATATGTGAAAATATGACTATTTGGAACAGACTTAGCTTCACAAATGTGCAATGTGGAGAGTTGATTTGAGCCGCGGGCCTAGTTTGAGAAGTTTCTGTGGTGATAAATCAATTGTACCCATCATGAATTCGAGCTGATCACATCTGCCGTACCTGATATTAAAACCATTCCGAGTTATCTGATACAAAGGGTGGGGTATGGCTTTAAGTCTTAATCTGGGTTTTACATTCACAGGCCATGCCTGTGCGCTAATTCTTCTAAGATAATCATATTCCCACAAAAGGGCACTAACACCCAGAGGAAATGTTCTATTGAAACTGTACAGAGTGCTGAGAGAGGGAGAGTAACACACACAGAGAGAGTACTACATAGAAAGAGAGCCCTCCATGCATGCTGGCTCCTGTTCTTAATTATAGTAAAGCACTAAAGTGCCTCATTCATTTCAGCAGGGTGGGGCAGTGGCCTGTGACAAAGAAGGAAAAAAAAAAAAAAAAAAAAAGAAACATTTATATAATTTTCACCTCAATTTATTCAAGTGCACACAAGGATTGAAAACACACAGCTATGCACGCACGCGCGCACGCACGGCCGGTCGTAACGCTCGCAAGTAAGCGTACACAACACAGAGAAAATTCAACTTCCCTCCGCTTCATTCCATCCCAGATGTTCTTGTGGTTGACAGACGGAGGAGGGGGGGGGGTTTGGGTTGGGGTTGGGGTTGGGGTTGGTGGGGGGGATGGCTGTACCACATTTTCAAAAACACACACCCATATTAAATGTTTTCAGTTAAACAGAGAGAGAAGAGACGAGAAAAGAAGAGAAGAAACAACACAAGCACTTTCCTCCGGTTGATTTATGTGATTCTATTACATTAAACATTCTTTCCCCTGAGCAGGCTCAGCTCCCTAGCAACCATCGCTCGCAGCCCTAATGTGTCTGGCACGAGGCCAGGCAAAGCTGCCTGCCTTATTGATTGCCAGATTGAAAAGTTTGCATTTAATAGGTCCTGTAATACATGAAGGAATTATTCAGAGGGGCTCCTTGTCAAAAACCCAAATTGGTTCTTTTGACTATCAAAAAACAACGGGGGCCTCGTAACAAATGAGCCATCAGAACGCTCAGAAAGGGCCCCCTTTTGTGGCCGGCGATGAAATTATACATCGCTTTGGCCCCTCAGAATCATCATAGTCAAGAGGAAGAAAAAGTTGAAGCCGTGATTACCGCGAGGTTAGAGGCCACGTTGTTGCTTGAGATGAGGAAGACAAGTTTGTGCCATGTTGATCCCCCCTTTGTGTTGTGATGGATTGGCCCTAAACACTGTTCGCTGTCTAGTCCCCGGCTGCATCCTGACTAATGAAAGACTACTGCTGGGTTTTTAGGGGTCAATCCACTTATGCCGCAGTCAGTTCAGAGAGTAAAAACAAGCTGCTCTGCAAGAACCCGAAATGTGCGAATACCACAGGGAGCAAATTGAATCAACTATCTTTATTTGCAGAAATACAGCTGCCTTATTTTTTCTACTACTACAGAAACAAGTGGAACCCCTCTCCACGTCTATCTGCCTCTCTTCAAACAACACTAAAAGCTTCTACACCCAGGTGATGATACTCTATCTACTATGACGGCCACTCTCATTTGTCACGCATGCTCTGTCCGACGCAAACTCAATTGAACAGCTGTGATCAGAGATCTCGGAGGTTGTCATGGACAGAGGCAAAGAGGGATACATAGAGTTTTCTCGGCTCAGCCTGCAGCAGACAGCGTTTTCAACCTCACATATCCTCCTCCTGCAGAATGAAATGGATGACATGTTTGGCTTTAAATGTATCTTTAATGGGACAGCAAGTTCCCATTTGAGTGAGTTCTGCGGGAAGGTTAGAGCAAAGAAGGGAGAGGGGGAGAAAAAAAAACATCTTATCAGGAGATTGGGAATTGGGTCAGGCGAGGAATTACATGCCATTCTAGATCAAAGTTGCCGTGTGTATTTCCTCAAAGAAGGGCCTCTCATTATCAACTCAGACTTATTTCTGTGGGCGTACACTGTGTAAAAGGAAACATGATTTAATATGTTTTCAGTACAAGAATGAAGCAAAAAAAGAGAGCAGGAGGGGGGAAAAGGAATAATACTCGAGGCTATTTTGGACAGGCATGTTTCCCAATGGTAAAACTGTAATGAGAAAGAGAAAGGGGGGGTGTTTGTTGGAGATGTTTGGGGGAGTTGTCATTCAACATGGCTCCATTGTGAATTCCTGTCATTATATAAGAACCTCTCTTTCTCCCTGTCTTTCTCTCCCTCTCTCTCTCTCTATCATCAGATCTGTACGGAGGAGGAAGGCTTTAAATAAACAGCCCGTTGAGTTAAGCCAACTGGAACCCTTTTCAATAATTACATCCAGCACAATACTCAATTTACATTGCATTTATTTAGCTGGAGGACTTGACAATGTGGCAAAGAGAAAAAAAAGGAGTGACATTAACAGCGAATGATAACAACTAGAGCGGTGCGCTCCCCAAGGGGAGACGTTTTAGTCTGTGGCTTAGAGGGAGACTTTACAGATAGCAATATGTCATTAAAAACCAGTGCCATCTGTTCAGATTTCTTGTTTATGTGCCGTTATCGGTATCAAGCGTATTGAAGATGCGAAAGCAAATCCCAGAAATGTAAACTGTAGGATTTATTCTTGCATATTCCGACGTGCAATTAGTTGTGATTACACATTCTCAAAGCGCCACAAAAAAAAAAAAAAAAAGAAAAACAACAACCACTAACAATTGTTTTCTCCCCACGAGCTCTAATGATCTCCGTTTGAAGTTCTCCAGCTCGGCCCCTCGCAAACTGTTTTCACAAGACCGCCGTGTTATTCATGTGACACACGCAGTATCTGGCTAAACAAGCAGGTAATTTCTGATAAACTGCAGCTACGAGTTTTGGCTTTAAACTCACTCATTCCAGATTACAGAACACACCCTGTGATGTGGCAAACCTCCGCTTTACCAACAGAGCTGTAATCACCGTAATGCAGCACATACAGTGTTTGTAGCAGCTTGTCTCACATTGCACAGGAAAGATAAGAACTTCAATGGGGGATATCTAAGAGCTCGGATAACACGTTTATGTTCACTGGTAAAAAAAAAGATTTTTATGTCTTCCTGTAATATTTTTGTTTTATTTTAAAGTAAGACAATGGGATGCCTGTTATATATTTTGTGTACAGTATAATAACACACTAAGAAGAGGCGACAACTGTGTGTGTCATAAGACAGAGGCCATAAATAATCAACAAAAAGCCCCTACAATCAATTTACTCTTCGCTGAGATATCAGGTTAGCTTGCTGCACATTACACGTGTGAAATCCTCCGTCTCCTCAGCTCTCACTACTCACAGTGAATTAAAGCTACACCCACCACAGTGGGACATGATGATTCTGTGACTCGGCTATTGTTAACTTTCGATATTACCCTGTGACACATTGAATGAAACAACAGCTTTTCCTGAGTTATGGCTGAGGGGAAAATCAGGGGGAAAAAACAAGACTGGCTGAATGCCTCTCATTTTGCCAAGTGCTCCTCAGGCCAGTACATAACAAGGAAATGGACTGACAGGTTGAGAAAGAGGACAGGGAGGCATCAATGATCTATTGTTTGCAGCCAAGGCGCTCCTTCCAACTCCTCTGGCAGTCAATATATCAAAGAAACCAAAATATATTACGCCATCTGCAACGAGATGTTTTACAAATACAAATTACGTCAGTTGTGTTTCTTTGGCTTAATAAAAGCATTAAGAGCAGTTATGTTCCCAAGCAAGTATGTGTGAGCATGCAGCGCGCGCGCACACACACACACACACACACACACACACAAAAACTGCTCCCACCAAAGGTCTGGAATCTATCAAATCCCCCACTGCAATTACCTTTCAATACAAGTAAAATGCATTACCCCTACGCTGTGAAATGAACACTATGTTATTCCTTCAAGGCTAGACGTCTATCTTCCATACTGTGTACTACAGTATATATATATATATATATATCCTGCAGCCCAGCTCTGTGACCCTCTTGCATCAGTTCTGCCTTACAGATTATGACAGATATTAAGTGGATGTTGAGAAGCTGATCTGCAATCAGCAGCGAGAGCTATTTTTACCTTGGCACAGGTCTGACTGGAAGTGTTTTTCCAACACTGTAATGCTAAGGTAGAATTAAACAGGCATTTGATGCGGGCAGATCATTTGTTCACACACAATCGCAGGCTGTAGGATTAAAGTTCTTTTTGCCGACGCGCGCAGTTCAGTCGTGTAACGACACGAAAGTTCCAAGAGACGTTGGAAGAGACACTCAAGTAAAAGTGTACTTAAAGCATCACAATTAGAAGTCCTTGCAGGCTTACTCAGTACTCATAATGCAGACAAATTGTTCCGGTAAGTACACTCTTATATAACTAAGAGTGGTTATTAATAACTAAGGTTATTATCACTAATGCATTAATGAATAAAACAGTGTTTAGCTAGATTGAAGTGGAGCTATTTTTTACAAACTATTATCATTACATATTATATATTATTATAATTTTTACTTAATATGTAAAGAAAACATCATATGTGATAAACTATTATTGATATTTGAGTCTTAATCTGTCATAAAAATAAATAAATGTTGAGTTAAAAGTGCAATAACTCCGTCAGAAGTGCGGTTGAGTGTTACTACTACTACTACTCTTCAATACTCAAGTAAAGTACAAGTACCCAGTGTTGCAGTACTCGAGATTAGTCCCTGGTCCTTTTCTGCATCCCTTCACATGTATTCAAAGAAAGCGAGCAACGGCTGTCTGGGAGGAAATGTCCAACAAATCTTACTGTAATAAAATTTGACATCCTAAGAGTTAACCTGCAACGCAGCGTCCAAAGGAAAACACACAGCAGTCTGTTAATACTGCACATTAGCTACATATAACCTGCTACTGCACAGTCTTGGTCTTGACTTGGTCTCGGTTTAGGTGGTCTTGGCTACAACACGGCATATACCTGAAATCTGCGATGTGTGTCTGTTTTTTTTCCTAATGTTGATTCGAACACAGTGAGTCCCTTTGATAGGCACAACAGGGCGTCCAGGAGAGGACAGTTATACATGCATTCATAAAGCAGATGGACTGACATGCTCATAAAATATGCAGAGTTATTAATTGTACAATCTGTGATGTCTAGATTCCCACTGAGCAGCACAGAATCATCCATATCTATCTATCTGACGGCAGATTATGAAACTCTCTGGAAGAAATAAACATATCGGGGAGATATGTGCAAAAGGCAGCTCTGCGCTGAAATATTAATGTTGCTGTAATACTTGAAATGAGCCTCATTTTGACAAAGACGAATATAGAAATCTCTCTCCAGAAAGGTTTGTTGGTTGGGTAACACTTAAATGTGAGTCAGAGTGTAACTGGCAGGCAATTTGTTTAAGAAAAGAAAAGCAACTCCTCAATCAACGCGCAATCTGAGATTAAAAAAAAAAAAAAAAAACCCTCCCTCCTGATGCATGTGATTTTAAGCCCTTTCATAACACATCATAAAATATAACAACTGAATATAAAACAAATCTATCAGGAGATTTGTCTCAGAGAGAAACCTCGCTCCCTTTCTGTCTATTTAAGATGCCTGGCAGAGCTCACATCAATAGCATCTCTGTTGTTCCAGACCTGACTAATGGAGAGAAGAGAGACACAACTGTTGTAATGGAGAGAGGGAGCTCTTCATTTCCTCTGAGGCCATTCTCATTGTTTAACCATCTACCAGCTTTCAGCCCCCCCCCCCCCTCCCTCGCGCGAGTCAGAAAACACATTATGTGACATTCCAGAAATAAAATAACACAAATTATTAATGAATATAGCTATCCAAAGAAGCTGAATTTGATTACGGTGCAAGCCATAACAGGATATGGCTCGGGTGTTGGGTGGTCTCTCTCTCTCTCTCTCTCTCTCTCTCTTGCTTTCTCTCACAGTGTGTCTTTCTCTCTCTTTCTCCCCATTCAAATTCGAGGCATGCTCAAACATCTAATAGATTTTTCCACCCCGGCACACAATTTACTGCTTACAGATTTAGAATTCTTTGGCTTCCGGCCAGTCAGAAGTGAATTAATGATATGAGCACATCAGTGAGGAAAAACAGCTTGTGATTCTCTCTCCTACAGGTCTGAGCATAATGAAGAAGATACTGCCATAACCCCCCCCTCTCCCCTTTTTTTCAAACACCACCACCAAAAAAAAAAAAAAAAAACATACCAGAGAAGGAGAGAAAAGGGAGGGGGGGGGGCTGAGAGAGGCATATAATCAATACAAACACTCCATTAAATTACTTCAAAAGGGATTTTGGACAGTTTGTAGAATTAGTTCTGCGGGAAAAAAAGCAGAAGGGAAAGCAAATATGTTCGAGGGGCGGAAAGCAAACAAGTGCAAACGATACAATCTGCCACATATTCTGAATGGAGTACAGTGTGGTGTGTCTTACAGGAGCATTCTTTCTCTGTCAGAGTCACAACATGCCATTACACACATTCTCTTTATCTTTTCCAAGAAACCGCTTACTCCTTCCCACGTTGGAGTCGAAAACATAAAACATTTTCATGTTTGATAGTGAGTCAAAGTCCCAAATATTGTTCTGTATTGTCACCAAGACAAATCAACCATGAGAAGACAGCATCTGTCTGTTTCCTTATCACCAGTTCCTACCCGCATAAACATTCGGAGACGCTCTGAACAGTCTCTGAAAAGGGACAGAATCTACCCTCTACATCAAATTGAAATGTTCCGACTGAAATATTGTCGGGATATCAACTCGGTATATGTGCCAAGCCTGGCATACAGATCAGATGTTGCATCAGAGGGAAATACAGTGGTTGTATCCTCCAAGCGGGCGAGGCTGTAAAGAATCTTGAAACGCGGCGATATCGCTCTGTACCTCGCTGGCCTATTGCACCTTCCAGCTCGATCAATGTGCGTTTAGCTTTGATCACATAAAGATGATTCAAAAGTTTGAAAAAAATATAAATTAAATACACTCAAAAATGTCACGTAAAAACAGTTTGCTGTTAATGTGCACGATGATCCCAGAATCTAATGTATAAAGGGTGATTTGGAAGCAGCTTTAAAGAATATCTATATATATTTTAATGGAATTTTACAGCTCAGTTGGTAGAGAAGGTCAGCCATTTATTGTGGGGTTGGTGGTTTGATCCCTGGCTCCGCCTGTCCACACATTCAAGCGTCCTTGAGCAAGACGCTGCACCTTATGCAGCTAAAATGCTCCTGATGCACGTGTATGGACAGAAATATAAGCAGCTCTGGACAAAAGCAGCTGCAGACAGAATCTAATGTAATGTACTCAACATGCACGGTAATGAAGGTCAGCTGTAATGGGCTACAGGAAAAATCCATAAAGTTCTTTTTCATACGTACTCAACTGATTCTGATTCTGCATCACAATTATTTTTTTCCTCTTGACACTTCAGATATGGGATGGTAAACATCAATCAAAACACCATTTGCAGCTTTTAAGAGATGCACGATGGACACGTTTTTCCATGAATCACAATAACTGAACTTACCCTGAATATTCTAAAAAAAAAAAAAAAAACATGCTCATATTTCCGGCATCTAATCCTCATCTACTCACGCACGCTGGGCTTTAGTGCGATCCACTGTATAAATCTGTCGGGTCAAAGGGCATATTTGAATATGCGTCATTGCAGGAAGCAAATATTAAACAAATATTTGTCAGAGATAAGCCATTAATGTTATTTTTGTGATTTTCAAATGGTGCTGCAGCACAAAAATAATATAAAACAAACTCAACCGGAGGGGGAACTGTATATTTTCTCCGCCTGCATGCTTACTTTTTCCAGTCTGGATGTTTTTTTTTTTTCAAAGAGCTCTGATCCTCGCAGCGCTGAGGGGTGAACCAGCTACACATGATACTATAGGTGAGGGCAGGAGTCAGGAACACCATCTATGTTCTTTGAATGCAGGAGTCACAGGCTATGACCTTGTATAATCTTCCACTACATCCCAACTCGCAATCTGCTCACTAGCTTCCGCACTGAAGGCTCGAATTGAAGGAAGACAAGACAGTAAACCTATTGAGCTATTTTGTGAGCAAGAGTCATCCTTTGTGGTGTTTTTATTTATTTATTTTTTTTATTTTCCTTCTACGGCTCTCCGTTTCTCCCAGCACAAGCCAACAAACTGTATCAGCAGATACAGCTCTCCAACGCTCAGCCTCCTAGTATACGACCAGAAACCAATTTCGGCAGGCAGCAATGAAAGAAGAAGAAAAAAAAAAAAGAATCAGGCCAGTTCTCTGGGGAAAGATAGAGGGGCAGAATGTAAACTTCCCTGGCAAGCCATCCCCGGTGGATTGAACTGTAAAAAGAAGCTCTAATGCTCACTTCAATACAAGATAAACTGAGTGGACAGTTTGCATTACCTGATTAAGTGAATTACATTACAGATTATGTAAAGATGGCGAAATACAACACGCGCACTTGCAGAAATATGTTATTACTGTCCTCTTGGCTTTGAATACTGTTTGTGGGAAGCTGTAATTCAATTAAACCGTTCTTTTTTTATATATACGGCATGTTTAATCTAATTGAATGTCCCGTGAGTTATGTGGGCCACGATAAGAAAAGCAATATACAATGCATACTTTAACTGCTTAACGTTTTGCCAAGAAGCAGATGTGACGATCCGCACCGCTGTCGCGTTCGTACGGCAGATACAAAGCTAGCGTTAGCCTGGCTAAAGCTGGAATTTGAATTATGATACCAATCATCTCTCTGCCTCACAGGTTTCAGGGAGTCACAGCTGTCGATGCTGCAGGACAGCAGCAAAGGTCACTTGTTTTGCTAATTAATTACTTTGTGCAGACATCTTTGGTTTCACTCTTTATACATGTCAGAGGACAGAATAGGGCTTTGTTCACCAAATCGTACTGCTCTATGTAATGTAGATCAAGAATAATACCATTGTCATTCTGTTATTTGAGACACATTTGTCTTGTAGTATTTTTTCATATGCTGCCTGTGAGACACAAATCCATAACAGTGCACTTAATTCACAGTGGCAGCATGCCAGGAAAAGTTAGGATATGCACTTGGAAAAAAAGAAAAGAGAAAAAAAAGAAAAAAGAACAGTTTCCCTCGATAACAATGGCACACTTTATTGCTCTTTAGCTCACAATGGTTTTCTGTGCTGCTTGTGGTATTGCTGCAGTATCCTGTTATGGGGAACAATCCAATTCCTCTGACATAGTTACAGATCAGCCTGAGAATAACAATCAGCAAATACATCATTCAAGTAATGCAGCGAGCGAGCCACCTCGGGCTATTCTGTTTTTATAAATACGATCCAAAAAAAAAAAAAAAAGAGAGCGAGAGAGAGAGAGAGAGTGTGTAGCTATATCATAAAAAAGTCAGTTTAGTCAATGAGCCAACATATTACACAGAATTACAGACATTCAGCTACAGGATGCTTTAAGGCTACTTTTATATCTGATCTGCTGGCGCTGTGGCATGAATATTTCATTCCGCTAGTGAGCAGCATTGCAGTGGCATATTTCATATTTCTATGCAAACCCTCGCTCAGACTAACATGCATTTGCCTTGATGAATAAGTGATCTCGCTCACTCTCTCCCAAACTCTCTGCCCCTCTCATATTGTTAAGACCGTCAACAACTGACACGCGCCAAAGATGTAGTGAACAAACAAACAAATGGATAAGTGAGTGCACACCACTGATTGTCCGGGTGTGCGCGTGCGTGCGTGTCCATCTATGTGTGTGTGTGTGTGTGTGTGTGTGTGTGTCTCTGGTGCCCTGCCAGAGTCTGAGCCTGTTCTGCTGAGTGGGCAGATTCTCTGGCGGAGTGTCCCATCGGAGTGACAAGTGCATTTAGAAACAGCCTGATGGAGTCATTAACGGCAGCGCTGCTCATTAGCAACACGCGCACACACACCCACATTCACACACACACATACACACACAGCCCTCAGTAACAATAGCGTCATCATCAGGTTATTACACTGACAAAGGATAAATCAATAAAATCTGGACGATACAGCACATTTATAGAAAGCCATGATATGGAACATAATATCATTCAAGAAGCAGGCTGACACGTCTGATTATGAAAGCAAGCAATCACGCACGCACGCACACACACACCCACAAGCACGATCAAACTATATTGATTACTGGAATAACAACAAAGCATCCATTATTGATCCTCTTGTCCTTTTTGTGTATGAGATTCAAGCAAAGTCGAGTAATCAAGGGCATTACAGCGTTCCTGGAAGATCTCGGGCAGAAAACAGAACAAGAGTCATGAATAAATCACTATTTTCTACAGAAAAATGCTTTGTGTTTTCAAGCCCATGGCAGTTTCACTTCCACGCAGGCTTTAAGGCATTAAGATGTGTATTAAAATTAATAAAGGATAATAAATTCTGCCTTAAATCATGTACTTAAAACCTGCCAAGTCGTAATTGTGATGGTATTTTTAACATGTTTGCTAAGCTACATTGTACTATTATGATCAGCGTTAGGCATTACATCACAGCCATGTCAGAGAGAGAGAGAGAGAGAGGCAAATAAGTGCTTCAAAGGGAACATTATGTTCTTGCTGATTATTAGGCTCAAATGCCAGTTTCCTATTTGCATCGAATGAGTCATCTGCAGAGACATCCAGCTTTATGGTGGGACTGATTCATGGGTAATGCTGTAGTGAGACCCCCAAGAGCTCGGTGCAAGAATCAAACAATCACTGACACTTAATGGCACCATGTACGTGATGAATGCACCAGACAGCCATAGAGACATACACAGCAATGATCCTTAAAGCTCCAGTCAATTACAATCCGAGCCGGAGGAGAAGGCCGCGGTTTGATGTGACTCAATTATTTAAAGACATTACCAGATATATTATGTGATTTTTGTGATGCCGCCTTTGTTGCTGTCACACTCTAAAAACAGAGCTGTGCTACTGTAGGATGGCAACGCGTTGGCAAACACACTGCCATTACCTCTAGCCTGCCTCTATTAGTGTGATTCTCAGCTCATTATATCGGGAGGAATTCCAACTACGTGCTGATGAATTACTCCAGTCAAGACAACACTTGTTAAACCAAGCAAAGGACAATAAACATAAGCTGATTTATGGTGGAGACAGGACACAAATACATAAACATTCAATACAGCCGCCCCCAGAGAAACTAGTAACACCGCAGTAACCTTTCAAAAAAAAGTCTTTAAAAATAACTCCAAAAAAAAAAAGACATTAATTGAGGTCCCAGCTGACGCTCACCTAGCTGTGCCCTCTCCCTCTGGACATCCTTGAAGTTGAGCCCGCTGGTCAGGGTGCTCTCTCTGTAGCGATGGAGGGCCTCCCGCCTCCCATTGGTCCCCAGTTCCCGGAGCACAGACTGTTTGAGAGGCTCGGCCTTCAGACAGTGGGCCCATCCTGAGAAGTCTGGTACAGTCCACTTCACCAGGTCCTCCAGTCGCACAATCACCTTCTCAGACACTGCAATTACCTCATGCTGAAAGGAAGCAGGGCAGAATTACAATTACAATCAGAAAACACATAAAGGAAGTTACATACACGCAACTGTGCCAGCGTCACGGATCATTTGCGTGTGCCACACACGGATAAACAGAAAAAAAAAAAACAGAAAAAAAAGAGCACATGTGCAGCTGATTGAAATTTTTAAAACTTTTTTTCTCTGTAAATAATTGCATAAACAGTACGGCACTGAAGGAAAAGAACAAAAAACAAACAACAATTACTGCCTGCAACGCCCGTAAGATGCAGCTTATTGTGCCTTTTTACATAACATCTGCCAAAGCTAGCATCCGATCATGTTTACACTACAGTGAGCCTTTACATTAATATACATATTCTTCATATTCACATTCTTCTCAGGTCATTTTAAACAACTCTCAGATAACTTGACTTACATGATGATTTTAAAATCTACCAAATCTCTGAATCTTAGATCCTTCAGTTCGGTGGCTGAGTTGGTTCTTAGAAGTTTGTTTACAATTATAACTCATTTTTTTGTAGTACACTTGGATTTGGATATAAGAGTCTTGAATTCAAAAGTACAGAAATGATATTAGCAAAGTTTATTTAAAGTACACATCATGCATAATAACTTATTTCAGACAGCTCATATCATCAAATATCACATTATATTACTCTTATATACATACATATAGGAGCATTTTAATGTATGTCAATGTGGAGCCAATTTTAGATACTGAATAGCAAACGTACTACATTGTATCATGCACTTATATCATGTGATTTTTTATGTAACTATAAGTGTCAAATATATAGAGGAAAAAGTATGTTATTTCCCTTTTAAATGTAGTTGAGTACAAGTACAAAGTAGCACTTCAAATGTACTGAGGTACTTCACGTGTGGCAGTATAAAGTGACCATAAAACAAAGACAAAGATCAGAATCAGAGCCAGTCGAGGAAACAACAAGAACGTCCTTATTTATTAACTAAATTGGTATGTGCGTCAAGTAGCATAACGGCTGTGGATGCACATTAATGTAAGTAAATTGCGGCACCATGAATATGGATGATGTGGATGATTGCTGAATTGAATTTATGCCAGCAGTTAAATCAATGTCAACGAGGACGTAGATGTTTTGGACTTCCTTTTTTTTTTAGACATTTTGATTAGCGTTTAAGAAGCCCGCCTCTTGATAGTCACCACGAATGTTACGCTTTTGAAATCACGAGTCGCCCTCAGTGGCTATGATTACACCTTCAAAGTGAAAGAAATGTAATTTGTTACAGTTTGGGTGTGATGAAAGAGCAGGAGAAAGCCTGTCGAGCCAGTGGTCTCTTTGACATTCAATAAAAAAACTAATGTGACACTGTCAGGAAACTATAAATGTAAATCTATAGCAGTGATGTGCATGGCTGACACTGAGGTAAGCTGAATAAAGCTGTGGTGGTTTCTTGTTCATACTATTGGCTTACTTAATACGATTTGCTCTCTCTCTTCTCCGTTTTTTTTCTCCAAAGGTTGATTCAACCCCATTTAATAACTTTCATACTCAAATAACTACAAGTTCAATGGAGTGGGAAGCAAGCAGAGATGGTTAAATGTGTTTCCATTTGAAGGGCTAATGGCTGAAGTGTTTGTTACCAACAGAGTGGAGTGGTGTGCTGGAAGATGGTTATTACAGAAACAGGGAAAATCTGGAGGACAGATGTGTACAGGCAGAAAGGCAGACACTCTGAGTGGGTCTCTGATGTTTACCTTGGTTATCTCCAATTTAACAGGCATCTGTCTGACTGTACACATTTCCCCTCAAAGAGCCTGTATGTTACCGACGTTAAAACAATAATAATAATGCATGTAGAGAGGGTGGACGGAATAAAAGCTACACCTATACGATCCAATAAAACCCCAAATCCTTCCTTTGTGGAGCTTAAAATGTCAAGCTTTTTTTTTTTAAAGCTGCATTTCCGATGTTTTAATGGATTATTTCAAAAAGACGTTCCTGTTATTTTGTCGGCGCTTTCTAAAAACAAACACATGACTTTTCAGGCGTTTCAGATTCTCTCTGAGTGCTCTGTCTATACAATTACCCATATACAGTTCGCACATCATCTGCAACTACAGGCATATCAAATCCCAACCAGTTGGAGACAGTATTTCCTTATAAAGGAAAAGCCTGCGAGGGATAGCTTGATATAGCTGTGCCTCCCTCACTAAGTAGAAACATCAAACATGGGTTTTCGGTCTTCTTATAATGAGCTGTCTTCAGCTGTCAAGTGGTGGCGGGTGGTTGTAACTGGCTTTCCATGCAATGAAAAACTGACTGCTGTTTCTGCCTTCAGAAAAGCAGGCCATTTGAATAATGTAGAGCAACAGTAAATAGCATTCAGCCTGTAGCCAAAAACCACATTGTACTATATCTCTACAGAATTAGCTACTGTACTTTGATGCGATCTACTGACAGCACATAGAGAAACAAAAACCATGAAATATTTCAGCCGAGTTCATTCGAAACAAAAATAATGCACTGCCGAACGCTCTGCCGCTGATGTATGAGTCAAAAGGCAATACTTCGAGTAATTCAATAGCACACCAGAGCATACGCACACAGCAACAGCAAACCTTAAAAACACACAGCCATTCCCTGTATATCAATCAGTTGAGTGACATGGTGCCTTGTGTGAGTGTCAACAGATCCTGTTTGGGGACTTGTTCGGCCTGAGAGCAAAACACAACAGGTGAGAGCAATTCAGCAGCTGTCAACACAGTCCAGAATATAATCAGTCTATGAACGGAGCCAAAACAGGCTACATCCATTAGTTTCTTTTTTTTCTTCTTCTTCTTTTGTACTTTATCAGCCAACTTTAGATCAGCCGAAGTCTGTGGGCTTGCTGTGTGATACAGCACACAGAGTCAGGAAGCTGAACGCTGGTTTGTGGTTTTGCATACATCGTGATATTTGATTGAGAAATCTTTAAACAAATGCGGGCGCCTGTGAGAAGGGGGTTTCTGAGAAGTTATTGAGAAATGATCACAACAACATCCTTACGCCAGCCCGGTTTGCCACCATGAAATAAAAAACAGAAGAATTTCTGCCAATAATGAGAAAAAGACAAAACTAGGTCTGCAACCAATGATTGTTTTCATTACTGTATAATCTGTTGACTCAGTTCATATTTTAGTCAACCGAGCGTCAGAAAATAGTGAAAAATAAACCCAAACAGACAACAAACGACTTCTTTCTGTCCATCAATGCTCCATGAATTAGATTGATTATCAAAATTATCTTTAATCTCTGCTTAATAAATGACATTAACAGTACATTCTTACTAAAACGGTTGACACAGTTTCTGTCAAAACTAATTGTGTCAGTGCTCCACCAAGTTGAATCATTCTAGCAGCATTCGTCGGCATTGCGGGGGTCTTCTTCTCACTGTTTGGGTTTTCCGTTTCAAGGGTGCGCTTCAGAAACGTGCTCTCCTGTAAATGCCGCCCCTTCCACACTGTCCTGTCATTTTGAGTTAGGCAGCTGATAGTTTAGCAGCGCAGCAGACACAGCCAGCAGGCCACTTGATAATATAGGTCAGAGGACCACAAGCCCACAGCCAAAAGGTGACACTCCACATCAGCAACATACCAAACAGCCTGGTGTCATTTCAGTGACACTTCCTACACAGATGCATTAAGAGCATTTATACACTCTGAGTCCTACACTAAAATGTCTTAATGCACCGCTTTAATTTTACCTCCGGTATGTCAATAAAAGCACAGACTCTCTTAACTGCTTATTTTATGATTGAGTTAAAATGCAAGGTAACACATTAACAGCTGAATGTTACATTCTGTCTCCGTTCTTCTATCAATAATTCATGTTATTACTGCAGCAGAATGATATCTCCAAAAACATTACTGGGTGAATTTATTGCTATGACTGCACATAATGGACTGAAAGTGGAAACAAAACAGACTTCTGCTGTGAAACTGTAGATAACTCTGTTCCTGCAAACCATGACTCCGGCAATCTCATTGAAATTAAACTCGCTAAAATCCATATCATTCAATTTATATGGACGTGGCGGTGTACTGGTGGCAAAACAGCACATAAGGGACATTCCCAATTCTATATTCGCTGATCCAATTAGAAACAATGCACCCTGAAATATTCCATATCACTCCGAACAATTCCCCCGCAAGATATCCACGCCACTGTGCGCAAAAACAGTGAGGGAGACATTCCTGACTGTCAGCGTTCTGCGGCGGAGCGTCTCATCGCTCGGACAGGACTTTCAGCTTGAGAGTCAAGGGGTGCACGCTCCCAGTGGGTGGGTGTCTTTCTATACTGTGGGTACACACACATCCATGCACACACAGACACACACATAGTGCTCCTGTCATGCTGGGAAGGTTTCAGCCTGCTGCCTCAGAGAGGTCAGCACTGGAATTCCTAAGGCCAAAGGAGATTAGTAATTGAGTAATGGACATGGTGACATGGACAATGAGGAGACAGAGAGGGAGAGAGAGCAGCAGAAGGAGGAGGAGGAAGAAGGAGAGAGAGAGAACCAGGGTATGAAACACAATATGAGTTCATTATCTATCTCCCCTCCCCATGACTGACCTTGGCATCGGTGTCCCAAAACAAACTTATCTGGGAATTAAAAAGGAGCTCTGGGGAGTAAGCCAGGGACAATTGAATTAGAATATGTTTTTTTTGAGACTGCCTGAAGACTAGAAACAGTTCAAGGTGCAACACTTAAAAGGTGAGAGTTATTGTACATAATGTTCTGCCACTTAATGCATGCAGTTTATTCATATGCATAAAAGTTGCTGTAATATCTGCGGGGCGCTGAACTCATCTTTTATTCACTGATTCCATTAGAGGATTGCTCTTACATGAGCAACCGGGTGATATATGAAGTTAGCATTCTTTTGCTGTTGTAACGACAGAGAAAAATAGCAAGATAACAGGAGATTTCAAAGCCTCTCTGAAAGTGGGTGAGGCATCCATCATGTAAGGTGACACCACAAAAAAGCTGCGTCAGCTCCCTCGAATCACTGAATCTTTGTACTCCTGGTATTTTAGCAAATGCACACGCAGACAAAGAAAGAAGAAGAAGAAAAAAAAAACCTAAATGTGTGATTATTCCACATGCACCATCTACAGAAACCGCCGTTAAAGAATGAAAACTATTGGCTGGAGTATTAAGCAAGAGCTTCTCATCTGTGGTCGCATTCTCCTCAAAGGTTATAATAACGATCCACTGTAGCTCGGGGGCACTGGAGTCATGCATCAAGGCAAATGTTTGCCTGTTCAAGTGGTTAGTCAATGACAAAGTGGAAAAAAACGGAGCTAAGGAGCACCAAAAAGATTCTGTGTGTTGACAAACCGGGGCGCTGCTGTAACATATCATTACTTAGGCGGCAAACACACAAAACAGTTTTTGGAGAAAGGAATCAGAAGATTGTGAAGGACCAGAATGACAACTCCTAAACCAATGGGAAATGTTAGCGGGATTTTTTTTTTCTTTTATAGCCTTTGAAGTCCAGGGTATTCCATTTTAAAGGTTTTAAATTACACTACCCTAAAAAGCTGGTAATAATTTACATGCTATTTCAGCAATGGTGAGGAATTCACTGGAGGGCAGTGTTCAGAGTTAATGACTTGTTCTGCGGCAGGAGGAGGCACACATGCGCGCACACCACACATGCACACTAAAAGTCCGACCCCCCCCCACCCACCCCTCCCTCTTCTCTCTCTCTCTCTCTCTCCTCCTCATCCACCTCTAAATTCCTGCCATTGTTGTGTGAATGGGGGGGGGGGGGGATTTGGTATAATGCACAGACTGGCCAAGACAAGGCAGCAGTATGGATGTTCTAAAAAGATCACTGTAAAAATGTGCCATATCACATTTACACTCGAGTCATTCAGCAGAACGACCTTATCCATCAAAATGCTGGTCGCATATCTAAGCCACTTACACTTAATTCAACTAGCATCCCAGATGCCTGAATTACCCATTCAGGGTTTTTCCCTTAGGAAAAATCAAAGAAGCAGCAAATGAATACAATCTAATTTCCCTACAAGCTGGCTTTCCAAGCACTGAAACACATGCATGGACTACTGCCATGTACTGAAGAAATGGCTCTGGATGCATGCCAAAGTGTTTTCCACAGCAATCAATACTGGGCCTACTGCTGCAGTCCCCAGCCTGTCAGTGTGTGTGTGTGTGTGTGTGTGTGTGCGTGTGTGTGTGTGCCAAAGCCTTGTCAGCTAGAGGGACAGAATAGAGGAGAAGAGAGGTCAGATGAAATCAGAGGTGATGATAATAGCACATTAATATAACATGATCCAGAAATATTCTCTGTGGTTGTGAATTCCCATTAAGAGCTCCTTGCTGTATTTGCACTAAAGTGGGATATATAGTATAAGATAAGCGTAAGCAATTAACCGCCTGGAGCAAAGTATACAATGAGTGGGTGTTGTGTGGGGTGAGCTGTTATCTACACGCGCTGTACAACAGCTCTCTCCTGAAATGAGGGAGTCCAAAAACAGAAAGTATTACAGCCGGCGAGCGGTACCAGCAGGAGAGGCAGGCCATTTGGAGTGAGAAGAAATAATGTGTCACTCAATGAGTTTTAAAACACATGTGACTGTTTAGTCGGTGGCAGTTTGTAGGCAGACAAATAGAGCAGAGGCCCCAATAGAGGGTTTGTCATAATGGGTGAGCAACTCGGCACAAAGCCTGTTTAAAGAGCAAGCAGAGCTCAACTGGTGGGGGTAAACACTGCTTGTCAGGCTGAGATACAATGAAAAATAGAGCTTCCTCCACATATGGACTTAATAATTAACTCAGAATAAATAGATTAATAAATTTTCTCTGGATCTGTTTATCAACTATTAAGCAAACAAAAGTGCCAGAGAGGTAGGTTTATTCAATGAATCATTATTTCTATTTCCAGCCAAAGCTAACTGGATTTAAAGCTGGCTGCATTTAAAAGGAATTGACCTCCAACCCTGTGACAGAAGAAAAACAAGCACAGTAGGTCATGGGTTGGTTCCTCTTGTCACTGCACAGCGCAGCAAAACATGGCAAAACACAGCGCAGGAGAGGCTGAGAGCAAACAAATATCTGAGAAATAACCAGGAAATTACATCATACCTCTGCGCTGAGAACACAAGTGAATCAGTAATCCAATTCCAAAGAGCTAGTTCAATATGAAACCGTTCTGATGTCTTGAAAAAGTCGTAGCCTTTTTGGTATTTGGAGGATATTGGCTTCAGGCTTAAGATAATAGTTATCTACAAAGATATGAAGTGTGATCTCGCAGACAAAGAGAGCAACACGGCGCTGGCTGTTTTCATGTCAAATGTCAAACACTACATCTTTTTTATGTGGTGTAAAAATATTCACGAGAAAATCGAACACGCTCACTGTGCATAAGTGTCAAGAGCCTGAGTGACATCAAGTTGTGGCTCAACCTCACGAATGCATGCCTGTGCACATTTTCCACTAAAACACTGTGAAAATACCACACTTCCTGAGAGCTGTATGTTATCAAGTTCATATCTGTATGAGTCACTGGGCTAATTTGATCCTCTGATTTTCAGCCGGTCTATTACAGTTTTACAGTTTAGAGTAACTCCACGGCAACTAATCTGTCTTCTGGAGTACTGAAGAAAAATGACTAATGTAATGTTTATAAAGTCCACTTCCCCCACGCAGCTAAAAATGAACACTTTTCTGATGTTTGCCCTTTTTAAAAAAAACAAACATGCATCAGTCATGCACAGAATTTAACCGGCCAAATGACTTCTAATATCACAGCTTTTGTGTGTGTGTGTGTGCGTGAGTGCTGTACTCTTCCTGTTTGTTTTTTGGATTATGGGTTGCATCTGTAAGCGCTCCTCGCTGACTCATGCAGTGCAGATTAGTGTTATGGGGCAAAGTCAGCGAGAATCTGAATGGGCTCAGTGAAGGTCATAAACTGACTTGAAGTTGTCAGGGCAATTTCCACTGTGTAATATACAGTAAGTAGTCCGATTTGCTGAGACTTGAGGAGGGGGGGGGACAAGTCCTTTAATTGAGGTCAGCCTGCAGGCACCTACATTGCATTTAGACATATCATCCTCAAAAATTGTATTATTTCTAGTAAAGTCTGGTTTATTCTATCATCAGACTGCAACTTCAAAAGCAAGTGCATCTGCTTGCTTGCAGGATTGTGATGCTGCATAATTCATGCGGGGGAAATAGCTTTTTTTTTATGATTCAACTTATCAAATACAAACGCTGTACACAAACTGTGCTTCACTTCAAGTCCCAAAAAATCATTTGAAATTTGCATTTGCATTGGCAGAGGCAGGCAGCAGCAGCAGCAGCAGCAACAGCAGCCCTTGGTAGTTAATATAATATTTTCCAGATATACCCATTGGACTGGAATGTGAGCGCTTTGCAATGCAAATAAGTCTTTGGGAAAGGGGCGGAGCTGATACGTCGTTGCGCAAGTGTGGCCTCGGAATCGGCGATGCATGCACTCAAAGTAATTACTAAATAATTGCAGCGTGTTAAAGGCTAAAGCGAGGGGGCTTCAGGAGATGATACCCGTTCATAGAAGAATTTTGCCACAAAGATGATAGCTTGTCTAAGCGACGGGCCATAAATAGCCACCTTTCTCATGAAAGGGAAATGTGATAGCCACTCTATTACTCAAGAGGAAAGAATGTAAGTAAACCATCAGCGGAAGAGTCGAGTACAAACACGGCTTTGTCCTTCCCTATAAACAATATAAGCAGCAGAGAATCATTTCCATCCAGCCGCAAGTGATCAAAAGCGCAGAGTAGTAATTAAAGTGCTGTTGTCGCTGGCTGAGGGATATTAGAGAGAAAACAACACACCATTTGTTTTATAGCCGGTGAGAAAAACTCTCAATATCAAGAGTAATGCCATTCAGTGCAACCATGTAACCGGATCACAAGCGCCACATATGGCCACAGTCAATCATAACTATTGCCTTTTTCTGTGCCAACAACGGCGTAATGTAACACAGAGGCGTGTTTTTTTTAAGTGCTGCCTCAAATGCGAGCTGACAACATATCGCATTGTTGAAGATGGAAATGTCCACATGGAAAATTATGCAAAGCTTGGAGAGTAGTTAAAACGTGTCAGCGCTGGCATTGCTCTGCCACGCTTTTATGACTCTGCCTCTGCCTCTTTCAACATCAGGCGGCATTACAAAATATCTAATAACTATCGTAGCGACCGATCTGAGCCAAGTTGACCCCGTGCATTCATTACCGTTTCGCAATTTCCGCCCATATGTCAGTATTTGACACGCTTTACCAAGAAATGAAATGACAGAGCCTAGGCGCAGGATTCTTGCGGATTTTCCCCTTTATAACACAATTAACCCCATAGAGCGCAGCGGCAGCCTTATTGAGCGCATCTGGACAAGTGCACATTCAGCAGTTGACACCACAATAGGCAAATAGACTAAAGTAAAACTAGAGAACAAATACACAGTGTAGGGCAGTCCTTTTCACCGCTCGGATACATCAATGACAGTATCATGCGTTTATGAATGCCTGCCACGGGAGACTACACATCCACTGCCAACTCTTAATGCAGTAAAGATGCTGTTTAATGAGAATGCTCGCGAACACAGGAGGGTAAACACGGAGAAAAACACCAGTCGTTTAGGATTATTCACCAGGCGATTAATATTCCTACCTCTCCGTGGGTGACTGTCCGTCCCTGGGGAGTATCCTCGGGTAGAAAATAAAGTTTGGAGCTTGATAAAAGTTGCTTGCTTGTTCTTTCTTCCCAGAGCAACTGAAGCTCCGCTATGCAAATAGGATCCTCCGGTTTACATCTGACGAAGAAAAAGTCTCCAAGAGACAGAATCCTCGGTTTGCTGTCCCGGTTAAATTTAAAGGCTTTATAGAATATATATGGTCCATGTAAACCGCAAGACGAGCCCACCCACTGTAGAGGGGGAAAAACACAAATGGAGAAATTAATGAATGGCTTATCAACTCATTTGGTAAACAAATCGTAGCTAAGTGGACACAAACATTTCAAACATCCTTGCGTAATTACGCACAGTTGGCAAATATCACATCAGGATATGCCCGTTTTCTCCACACAATTAGTATCATGTAACTATTTTTAGATGTTCAACATATGACACAGATGTGGTCACACTAAATGCAATGTGTCAAAGTTTTGTGGATTAGACAAGTGAGTACAGTTTACAGCGTGTGGCGATTAGCGCAATGCGAAAATAAAATAAATCGACGGTTGATAACAAACGTTACCTTCAGTGAGTTCGGCTCCATCTCGACGTTATGAATTGATTAAACTCAACACGCTCTCCAAACTTGCTGGCTTGAATGGATTGCCGAAGGTCCTGCAAGGGACATAATACTGTAGAGTTTAAAACATCGCGTATTAGTCGACAAAGAGACGTGGAAAAAATATGTTTTGTGTCAAATAGGCTGCAAGAAATGCTGCGCGAGGACTGCGTATTTATTTATTTCAGTAAATCGGTCCCAGAGATTTATTTGGTGAATTTCTATTGAGCTCTATGGCGTGTTTAGAGAAATATATTAACGCATAACTACAAACATTTGAAGAATTTTCAAGCCATCGGTGAGCAGGAGTCGTATTAAAAAATACAAAACACAGTTTACGCAAAATGATCTGCCTGTAAAAGGTTCATTTACGTGAATATTCCGTGTTTGGGGGCTTTTCCGAGACCGTGCGTCTTCCAGGACTTCTGTAAAAGACGTTCAATATGAAAGCACATTTCTCACAGTAATGACACTGGGGCGCTTGCTGTGGATGCCTTCAAGAAACAATGTTACATGAAAGTTAATAGGGCTATCAAATGATTCCTCAAAAGGCAATGTGGGACCCGTTGAGGTGCCGGCTTCGCTTTCAGCGCGGAACTTGCTATGCGTTATCGCTCAGGCTCGCTGCTTGGCTTTAGTGCTGAGAATAATGGCCTTTATACATTTTTTTTTAAAAAGCGAGCATGAAAAGACAAAATTGGCCGAGTTAGAAAGCGGGGCGTCACGAGACAGAATTCACGAGGCGGTCCATTATCCGGACATAAATCATCCTAAAACGCTGCGCTGACCTTGTGAAGACAGCGGGGTGTATTTGACACGGGTTAACACATTTGCACGATCAAAGCCTCTTATATAATTACGCTAATGAATATTTATTACTATAAACACCGGGGAATTACAGAGGTATTAGGAAACCAATATTAAACTATGAATTATTAATTATGGCCGTGATATTTGTTCGAAGTTAAACAAACTTCTTGGTTTCTATTTACATCGTTGGACTCATTGTCCTTTCGGTCTCCGCTGCTGAATGTGTCAGCTGTATTTTATCGGCTGTCTGGTATTATTCACACATTGAGAAGTACCCGCTCAGTCCACGGAGTTGTGCTGTTTTGCCGCTGTCGTCCACCCTTTGCCCTGCATTTATCCACCACTCAGGTCACAGAGCATGCAACAGCGACATAGGCCTACTTCTGACACCAGCTATTTCAAGTACAGTATTACGCAATGCGCTTTTTTTTCTCCCTGAAATGACGGCCAGAGAATACAGGCATTGATTCACATCTAGTAAAGTGTTTTCCTGTCTACAAAACGGACATGGCTTCTTATTTTGGATCTCTTAAAGAGAATCACTGCCACCCAGGCCCACGGATAATGATTTCCACCCATTATATCAATGGGGTTCAACAGATAATATAAAGAACATTTGGGAACAAGATCATAATTTTAGTCCTCTGAATTGCACCATCAGACTTTCCCTCCTCTGCTCTCTATTCAAAGAAGCAGCAGAACATAATGTATTAATAGTGAAGTAGCTGAGTTCAATGTTCTGTGACACTCGGATATTTTAAGTACCAGTTTGGAGTAAAAGGTGGATTACACAAAGGCTCATTGTCTTACATGCGGCTGCAGCAGTGTTGGGATCCTGCAGTGAATCTAATATAAACCGAGGCTCTTAGTGTTATCTTTCCTGATTTCTCTCCCAGCCATTTCAGTGGCTGAATCAATGGGGTTGCATTGTTAATGGCAGCCACTATAATGAAGTCCCTGGTTAATCAATGGCACCACTCAAGCTCTTATCTGGCAATTGCAAGTGTTTTGCTTGTCAACAGCCAAAGAGCCCAGCAGCGACTGCAACATTGTGATGCAGATATTGACGCGAAATGGTGTGAATGGAGCTTCATGTTGAGAAATGTTTATTGGAGAATAAATAAAGTATGCTGAAAGAGAGAGAGAGAGAGAGAGAGAGAGAGAGAGAGGTATCAGACATGTGACGCTGCACATGTTGCATAATTCAACATGTTGGGTATAAAAAAACAAAACAAATTTAATCTCACCTGCTTCACTTTATCTCAACATGTCTGTGATTAGATAAGATATACTTACATGGTTTACCTTCACGAGTGACAACAATTAGTCTTCAGACATATAAGCAGCTTGAACTGTTACACATTAACTTCAGGCACACCGGTAAGAATTACATGTGTTATACAGCTCAAATCCCCCTTTAGTAACCTGAAAGTAACCTCTTCATGTCCAGCCTTCGCGTGTGGGGTGTGAATCTTATTTTCACTCTCGTTCTCAAGCTGTTCCTCCACCTCTGCAATCACTGTTAGCAAGTTTGGTTACTGGGGCATTTTGAGTGAAATAAGATCGCTTGCTATATGAATAATCTTTGTTTTGCTTTCAAAGCTCTGACATAAAACAGTCCCTACCACTGCCAATATGTGTTGACTGCATGAGTGAGCAAAGAGAGCTTGGAGGAAAGAATAAAAAGCTTCACAAACGTCGACTTTAAAAGCAGGATAAATGTGTTTCAGGCAGATACTTGCTTATTTGTTGCCTATAGCAGCGATGTAAAATGAGTGGATAAGTGGTAAAACCTTTTCTTTTTCTCAGCACAGGTGTTCCACATTCCACATAATGAGGCAGCCTCAGCAGGGAGCCACAAATGTGGTTGGAAAGTCACCTCAAAACGGGGAGAGCTGGAGTTACAGTTTCAGCCACAGCAAAGCAATACAAACGCCATTAAAATAGCTTATCCCTACATAATTCTGACCATATGCTTACATGTTTTAATGATGAATATGAATTTTAGTTAGAGTGGCTAGAAAATAGTATTAACTATTTCACCACCTACAGGTTAGCTGCAGATGTACCCATTAATCTGCACATATTTTTCCATATTAAAGTGAAATAAAATAGGAAATAGAAATGTTATATCTCATTTTATTAGGGCTGGAACGGCATGCTAATCTACTGATTCAATATGTATTTGATACAATTAGATATTTTGAGTAATTACGATTTTGTTTTTTGTCTTTTTAACACTAGATCGTAGAAAGAAGTTGAATCATATCATCATCATACTAATAGTGACAGCATAAAGTGAGAAGCATCTTTGCTATATAGCATATTCAAGGTCAGTGTGGAGTGTTGGAGGCAGAATAACTGCCTGAGCTATCAGCTGCTGTTAGTTTGTTCCAAAGGAAATATATACCTGTTAAGTATGAGCACACGTGAAGCATGTGAAATAAAATTAATCTTATTTCACTGCGACTGTGATGCTAGTTTCCATTAGCGCTAAATGGTAATTCCCATTACGTGTAAGCATTGAGCTAACTGTGTGCTAGTAGTGCTAGCCTATAACTTGAAATTTAAATTCTTGTACACCTACACCTGTATGTAAGAGTTACAAATACATACATAATGAATATAATGACAAGAAGTTAACTAATGGGCACATAAAAACAACAACAAAAAGTCATTTGATATGCTAGGTTTGTAGCTGGCTTCTATTAAAACTCTGCACGCACCCTTTGGGAAATATCTACAACTGTTTAATATTGTTTATTTGGAAAGGATCACTTGTGCTGATAAACTGAACTGAATGAGAATTATCATGTTTCTTTTCAGTTCCCCATAACTCTACTCTGCGTTTTAGTTTCTTTAAGCTAATTGTTTTGATTGTCCACCCACAGCTTTACTGTTTTGGTTCCACCTGTCCATTTATAGTTGCAATTTCTGTCCACAGCAGGTGACTCATTTCAGATAAAAGTCTCTGTACACTACCTGCCCAGCATGAAATGGGCAGACAAATAAGGTTAGCCAAACATAGACAAAATTTTCCCTCAGAGGTCAATGGAGAGTAAAACTGAGGTAAAAATCAGAGTGAGTATTAGTGGCCAGAAACAGACTCCAAATATATGATGCCAAAAATGAAACCAGGCGACAGTTTGCTAACAAGTTACCCATATTAACGGAAAATGTGAGTGAATGTCA
Organism: Nibea albiflora; assembly: GCA_014281875.1. Taxonomy (NCBI): domain Eukaryota; kingdom Metazoa; phylum Chordata; class Actinopteri; family Sciaenidae; genus Nibea; species Nibea albiflora. The sequence continues at coordinate 7,499,685 of CM024797.1, forward strand.
ATGTTGTGTTTATGGCTTCTTTCTGCTGCCCCAAAGTGGTCATAATCACTTATTGTAGGTTGAAATTAGGCTTTGTTGAATAATTACCACCAGTATTAGCAGTACCACTCTGGGTCTACCTCATTATTACAGTAAATCCATTCAGTACAACTTAAAATGTCCAAATAAGCAGTGGAATAATGTTAGATGAATCAAGTTTGGCATCAGAAAACTTTGTTGGCAGTTGGATGAGGTTCACTTTAGTGCCATTATTGGACCTTCGTACGAGAGGCAGAGCATGTTTTTAAAACGTTTAAACCAATAGATTTTTTCTGGATATTCATCTACATCATAATGTCCATAAAGCCTAGAAACGCTTAATACACTTCAACCAAGTACTAGAGATGTACAAGGATGTCTCATTTACTAAATCAGTTATCTAATAAAGTGTAAAGTAGACTGCAGCATTGGGCAAAAAGGGGATATACATACTCAGCCAACAACACTCTTACTTACAATAAAAGCTCTCAATGTGATATTTAGATCCACGTTTTTATAAAAATCTACAGATAAAGCACGAAAGCTTCCGAGAAATTAGGGCAACACACTCCGTCTCCTACTCATTCCGACATGCACAATTGCATTACCCGGTGGATATCCATCTATCATCAATGGAAAGCCCTGGGACATTAAAAATCCATCAAGTAAATTTGTCCAGAGGAACACGTTTCAATAGTAACTTTACACCTGTGTCTTTGTGCTGCTGTAATCACATGACAATGGCTCCTGTCTGCAGCATGACTTTAGGAAAGGTAACAGGAGATCTGAGTGATGTTGCCGGGCTAATTTTAGCCTCTTAGACTCATTATAACAGGGTGTTACATTTCTCTCCATTCGATCACATGTGATACCACCTACAGTGAACAGCACATGTACAAGAAATCCAATTACTTTATTGAAAAGGATCACTTTTAATCAGGACCCAGGATCGATATGATCATCTGGAGGCTATTTGAGATGATTTCTGTGTATATTAGCAAGTGTTAGCCAGTGTACTGTAGGCTGAATATTAACTGACTTCGCTCATAAATATCTATGATGCAGTGATATCTTCAGAACATCAAAGGAGTTACCGCATGCAGTGAACTGTGTGAATTATTACTGTTCACAGCAGAACAGAAAGCCTCTCGAAAGAAAAGAAATATTTCTCTCTTTTTGTTCTTATCTAATATCACACTTATTTATCTGAGCTACAATACCACACCATGTCGTATGCATAATTTATGTTTTCTGCAATCTATCTCTTCAATTACAATATTCAACACTGAGGTCCCTCATTTCCAACAAACCAATTATTGTATCCATTCATGGCTGCAGCCATTGATCATACATAATACCGTATATTTATATGCCAGGCAATTCATCAGCGATGGAAGAACTACTCACATCATTTATTGAAGTAAAAGTGTCAATACCACCGTGTAAAACTACTCAGAAATGTTTTGAATCACAATACACTTGTATATACTCATTATGTACATTATGTGTGTATATTATTGGATTATAACCATTAATAGATAATTGGACATATCAATTTAATGTTGCAGTCGGCAAAGGTAGGGATAATTATAGGGCTAATTAGTACGTAGGGCTTTGATTATTTTTATGTGCTGCTGGGTGCTTTATTTGATTTGATACTATTTTTGCTAATAATCTGAACCTGTAGATGTAATGGAGTAAAAGTGCCTCTGAATTTCAGTGCAGTAGACGTATAAAGTGAACTAAAATGGAAATCAAGGACCTCAAAATTGTACTTAAGTACAGTATATCTGAGTAACAGTTACTTTCCACCTCTTGTAATTCATAAAGCAAACATTAGTTGGCCCAGTCTGAATGACTGCCTTGACAATGAACTAATTGCCTGCAAAACACAATTTCACATTCATGGGCCACTATTACAGCTGAATTGTTTGATAATGTCAAGTGAGTCATTTTATTAAGCGCCACACAAATGTAATCATGCGGCAGGGCAACGTGAATTCGAGTGTATACAAGTGTTAACATCACTATGGGTTTTAGGTTATTACTGCCGCAGCAAATGTAAATTTGCCTCATTGATGGAGAGTGCTCAGCTGAATCAGAAATGTGCAAACCACAAACAAAATAGGCTGCTTCATTCCCCTGCCATCTGCATACACATCAGCACACACACACACACACACACACACACTCCCACACACGTACACAGTCGCATTTTATATCTCCCCATCTGAAACCGGGATTAGAACCATGAATAATGTATTTATGTAAATGTCTGATGGGTATAACTATAATAGATGAGAGTGATTGAAAAAGCATTTTGTTAGATTGAGTTACAGCTGCTTGTGAGTTATGGATGTTTTCAGAGCGGAGAGAAAGATGAACACCGCTCTGAATCTAAAAAAAATAATAATAATATTTTTGAAGCAAAGAGGTCACAGTGTCACCTTCACATCTGAGGAATGCATTAATACAGAACCTGATCTAAGCATTTACGATTTGCTCTGTGCTTTTCAAACATCAGTCAGGTTATTACACCCAGTGGTCAAACCATCATTGACTATGAAGTCGCTGAGGACAGTGACCTCAGCGCTTACCATCTGTGTAATGCATCACGGCTGCCTTTTTCTGTCAAACACAGAATTGTTATAAAACAGGCATAAATGTCAGCAGACATCTATGATCAGATTATTCACTGGTGCGTGTCACCTTCCCATCTGGGCTGAGAGTACTGCATTATGTATATGTCAAATAACTGTGTGTGTGTTGGCAATTACAAAGAGGCTATTTTGCACCGGCACTTTTCAACGTTTTGTCGTGAGACATTCCATTTGAATAAATGTCACTTGTCATGTGTGCGACGCCGCCGTAATCTGTGTAATCCCTGCGATGGATCTGCAAATCAGGACCCGCGCAATCAGCTCATTCAAGAATGGAGACCATGTGTAAGTTTTGAAATGTGACTGACAACTGCTGAATTGTTCTGTTATAGCAGTGCGGGAAAAGGTAATGCAGTATTTTGTTCAGAGCTCAGAGCTTGAGCACACATATTAAAGGGAGAAAAAAAAAAAAAAACCTCTCCGCATTAATAATTTATCACATTTTATAAGGCAATTTAGCAGTCACTTGAAGTTGCTATGGTGACAGGGGGGTATTTTGAGACAACTAATGACCTATGCAAAACCCACTCACTGTAAACTTCACTCAAGCTAAATGAGATTGCTGTCTGTGCTGTGTGTGATACATGGCTGAGAACTTAATCCCCACGCCATGCTTGGTCTTTTTCTGCACAGGACAAATTAAGGTTCTTAATATCAATGTAAAACATCTGTGGGCTGTTTACTGTACAGGGAATATGAGCCAAGTAGCAACCAGGGGCCAGCACTGTGCTGCATAATAGTCTTTTGTTTTGATTGCTAATGCAGAATTCATAACAGTTGTCAAGTTAAGGTCAGAAAAAATCCAGCGAGTGAAAGGAAAATGAATACTCATGATATGGTTTGAATGTAACCCAATATGTTTCACACTAAATCCCCTTCAATATCTCTTTATTTTTCGGCTTACGTCAAAGATTCCACATTGGAAAAGCTTTGAAGAACTCTCTGTTCTGAGGCGAATCATATTTGTCCAATAACTGCTTGGCCTGTTGCAGCTGTCGGGGCTGAGACAGAATGAGTCATGTGTTACCCATTTAAGTCCAATTTCTCCCATGCAAATGCCTGACATATGTGACTCTGCAGGGCCCTGAGTTAAAACGATATTTATGAAACAAGGAGAGTGAATCAAGGCCAGAGCTGTGAGTGTGACCATTTAGCCACCTGCTTCACCCGTGACCTGCGCTGTTGAAAGAAGAAGAAGAAGAAAAAAGTTTATATTTGCAAAACAATCCACTTGTGTAGTTTGTGACGTGGTTTTAAAGCAGGCGCAGCTGCCATAAAATTAAATGAATAAACAAAGGAGGAATGGATTCTGTGGTTTCTCCTTATAAGGAGCTCGCTTTCGGAAAATATGAGTTATATCCAGTGAAATGTGGTAACTGTGTGAAAACATTTTTCATTCCTAAAAATAAACACACACGCACGCGCACACACACACACACACACACACACACACAGAGCAATGTCTGCTAATTTTAATAACACCTCCTCAGTCAGTCCCTCTCCTCCTTTTTACAACAGTGTACTGAGCTTCTTTTTTTTTTTTTTTAGCACAGGTTGACTAACAAAGGTGCAGACTCTCAGGGCTGTTTTGCTCCCTCCTCCACCTGGAATCAGTGGTGTTGAGTGCCATCTGTTGGGATACAACAGTAATGACACAGAGCCGGTGACAGCTGTATTACACAGGATTACAGAGGGTGATTTGCGGTGTAACATAATAGCCAAGTTATTAATTAGCCAGTCCTGGGAGAGCCGTAGCTGTTGGTCACAAATTACTGATAAAAGCTGCGCCGTGGCTACAAAACACATTTTCAAGGACGGGTCACAGCTTTGAATACAAGCTTAAATGTCTCTGATATTGTCATTATAAATATTACTTTCAAGCGTTGGTGTTTCTACGTGATTGTCTTTTCTTTAGGGGTTTATAAAAGCCCATTAAACAGCCGCTCAGGCACGCAACATTTAAACTGTAATGTGAAACCCAAACAAATGAAAATCTCTAAGGGTTAGCAGATTTGCAAAGCAGGATGACTCAGCACTTCTAGTGAACTGTAGGAGAGGGCTATATATATATATATATACGCACACCAAAAGCTTAGTCACATATACTTAAGTATACTATATTTTTGTTTTACGTGAATCGGACAGACACAGCCAGGTTTTGTCACGGCGTTAACAAGATTTTGGGCAAGAGATAAACGTTCATCAACGAAATTTGCGTGAATGTCGTTAAAAGTTTGGTTGTACTGCTCAAAAACCTCAGACCCCCACCCTTGATGTCATACATATTTGGTGAGTAAAGCATGATTTACTGGAACAGAGTTGTGCAACGTGTTTTTCTCATGTCTCCAAGTATGCATGCCAACACATCTAACACAAAACGGTGACTTTAAGTCTAATTCTGCAAAAGAAGAAGTAAAAGCTCTAAAATGCAGATGGCTTACAGCCTTAAAAGTCAGTTCTTTTCCTAACAGTCATTGTCCTGTGACATTTGCAGGCGGCGATGTTTCACCCTGATCTCACAGCTGATGCAGATTATTGCTGCTTTATTCTATTCTACATTAAGATGATGACGCAGCAAACAGCAGCTTTGTAGCAGTGCTGATTGAAGAAGTGGCACAGAGGGAATTACTGTTCTGTGATCAGTGACCAGAGCCTCTTGGGCATCTCTGTCATCATCACCTCCACACAGCCGAGGGCTAAGTCCTCAACAGCCCCCTTCACACTGGGCAACACCAGGCCCGAGGAATGATGTCGGCCTTTCTGTCTCAGTCAACAGAGGAGGGTTTGTTTCCCTTTATGTCTGACTGACTGACTGACTTTCACTCCATGCCAGAATAAGTTGCTGTAGTCAAGAGGGAACACACTTGACTAAAATTGGTTTGATTTTTGTTTCAGTTTTCTGTTTATAGTTTATTCTAGACTTCAAACCAGGAAACAGGATAAACACCACAGACATGTTTCACAAATACACCAGTGGTTTAAAAAAAAAAAAAAAAACTCAACCCGCAATGTTTTTTTGACACAGGATGTAACAAAGCTCTTTTTTTCCCCCTCGCCTGCATGCAGATGGATACTCTCTCTTTCTACTTCTTTTTTTTAACGCTGTCTGAAATTCTCATTGTGATTTAATATGATGCAAACCGAAGGACGATGATAGACAATTTGGAACAAAGACAGGAAAAGCGTGTCTCCTTTCCAAGGTTACAGGCCTTTTCTCTACAGCTTCCTCTCTCTTCCTACTGGCTGCTGAGATTGATTTGAATAGGAATCTACTCAGCAGGCAGCCAAGTAGGGCAAAATGAGTGCGTGTGTGTGTGTGTGTGTGTGTTTTAGCCAGGATGGATTTGGTCTGTTGTGTTATTTCCTGCATGGCGAGATAATAAGATATGTGATTAGAGTACATAATTGTGGCTTTATGTTGGACAGATTGTAACCAGATCCTGAGAAATGTTATGAAGTGAGCTGTGTACATTTACATGTTTTATTAGAAAAATCATTTCATTTAAAACTTAAAAAAGCAAACAGACAAAAAAGAAAAGAATAAACAGATATGTTGGTTAACATTACATCATGAGTTTTTGTGCATGTTTTGATGTTTTCTGTGTGTAGAAATGTCATGCTTGTCAAAACCTTTTGCATGTTTGCAAGCCCACTACTTAAACAAACTTAATGCATCCATAATTGAGGTATATTTAGGTGTATATTTATTCCAACCACCCACACAAAGGTGGATCATAGAAAAAAGAAACAAAAATACAATCCAATGCTCCATAAAGAACTGTATTTAAGTACAACTGAGTTATTTACGTTTCTTTCTTTTCTACTGCAGAAGTACTTTTTGCTCCACTACATTTATTTCATATATCCTGACAGTTACTGTTATCTTCAACGCTGTTGCTCTTTCTTTTCCTGTTGTTTTGATTGTTCAGTTTTATTATGGGTGCAAGGTACAAGTGTACACATACCGTATGTCTCTCCTATTTTGTCACTTTCGTTGCCCCACACTCAAGCTACATTATCTTCTCAAGGGCATTTGTTTAGTTAGTTAGGTTGGTTAGTAGGTATTTATTTTGGGGTGTGGAGGGAATTTCGTTGCCACATTAGTGCGAACAGAAACAGTGATCCAGTAACATGAATATATAGACGTTTGACCTTGACCTTTGACATTAAATAAAATATACTGATATTGCAATGGAGTACTTTTTTTTACTTCTCTGTTTCTGTTTAAATGATGTTCGTGCTCCTCTTCATGTGACTTCCCTGAATTGAACTGAAGCTTGTTAGTCATCTGCGTCTGCACAGTTCCCAGGAAAGCTGCACAGCAGAAAGTGTGCTTCATATAGCTGCTTCTCTTAAGTGAAGAGATGATGTGATGCTGCCCTCTCCTGTACAGCCGCGGAGCATCTGATGGACTCTGACACATAAATGATTGAATAACTCTGAATGAGAGCTCTGTCCAGCTTGTTATGACGTGTTTTTGACAGCAGGGTGAAGTTTTTTTTTTTTTTTTTTTTTTAACCCAGCAGCGCCATTATTACTCTTCCCCTGTCTGATCCCGGGTCAGGTAAAACTGTGTGAGGCTGTCCCGTCAAGGCGGAGCTTAAACTTTGGGGACTTTGTTCAAAATCCCTTTGCTCTCTAGGATTTCAACTTTCAGGAACACATCGGTGCACAACCGACCTCTAACCAGCCAACATTATGGTCCTGTGCAAGTTTATATCTGCGATTATTACCAGGGGGTTATTTATCCTCGTCTCCCTGATCTTGGTCTGGAAGGTGACAGTGGTGAAGAATGATCCTTATTACTGGCTCCTGACGCTCCTCTTTCTGCCGCTTGTCGTTGAAATGATAATAACTCTGACGAGACGAGAGGGAGAAGATTACAAGTGGTAAGTGCACGTATGATAGTCATAATAATTAAGTGTTTTTTAAATGTTTCATAAATGAATTGTATCACACTTGCAGCTGCATGAACATATCTTCTTTGCTAAACAGATTTACAGTAGATTATAAGTTCTCCCCCCTGCTTCATCCATCTAACCTCCCCCATATTTCCTGCTTGTCCCACTGCTGCTATTGTCTAACCGGTTCTGGGATAGTTGGGTGGTACCCCCTTAACTTTTGCTCTAGCTGCTAGTCCCAGTCTTCCCTAATGCAATACAATATAGTCAAATACCTACACTATGATATACACATGTATCCTATGTCAGTGTAAATCTGTTATGAAGAGAAACATCCACTCATTTCCTTTTCCATGCTCAGAGGTGTTTAAAACGTGTTTGTGCACCTCGCAAGAAGCAGATATTTGTGTGAGAGAGACACGGTAAACTAGATAAAACGAGATAGATTTCAAGATGACCTCTTAAAATGACATCAGTGAACAGCCCCAGGCGCAAAGATACTATAACCTTTATATAAGACACACAAAAGCAGCAGAACCAAGTTAGTGCTACATATGTTTTAAATGAAGTGTTATTGATTGTCTTTTGCAGGTTTTCTCCTGCGAATCTTTCTGTTTCTCATCAGTATCATCCCCTCCATCTGGATCCTGGAGCTCGACCACCGGCTCAACAAAGCCAATGAACTGAAGGAGGTATTCAACGCCAGCAACAAAAATAAAATGAAAAGTTCTTCTGCTTTTCATACATTGTAACCTAATGACTGGTGTTGGTGAGGTGGGAGGGGGTGCAAAGCCATTCATTCATTCCATCAGATTGTGTTGATTCTGTGGATTATGTTTTCAGTGCAACAAGCTCGACTCTTTGGATGATCTGAAACGGTTCGCACCGAATGCAACCCAGGGAAACACAACACACCTAGCAGACTACCTCAGGGTAAGTGACAGTGACAATGCATTTCTAGGAAATCACTTACATGTGGATTGTACAAACTACCTGGGGTAGTGAAACTAATGACATGAGAGAAAATAAAGGAAGAGAACAAAGCATAGATTTCTTAAGAATCTCTCAGGAAAGTGACGTATTATTACTCCTCCAGCATGTTTTTCACTTATTTTGTCAGTTTGATATTTCGCTCTATATGCAGCTTTGTCTGTTACGTGCCAGACAATCAGACTCCAGGAAGTCGCTCTACCTAACCAGGAAAGTCTTGAACATAAATTCCTAAATCCTTGGCAGTTTTCCTCAGTTTGCGCAGATTAAAGAAACAAGATTTGAAGTGTTATTGTTGTAATTAGTGAGTTTAAGAGGTGCTGGTAGGCAGCTTCTTTTTTTTTTTACCATTGTATAGAGCAAGATGTTTTCCTCCACTGCCATCTTTGTTTGTTAAACTAAGCTGAACTACTGACTTTAGCTTCATATTACACAAACAGAACTGAGAGTAATTACAGTTTTTATCAAAAAGCGAATATAATATATTTTTATAATATATTTTTTGCAGCAGTTTTATTCCTATTTATACTTTAACTAGTAACTAGTTTTCTACAAGCTACTTCAGGTTTTTCTTGTTTTATTTTAAACATGTGCAAAGAGTCAACAATCTGAATGGAAATTATGAGTAAACTCGCTGACTGAATGCTGCAATTTATCTGTAACTTTCTGCAAAGTTTACAGTTTACTGTCACACTGTCAAAAATCTTGTATCCTCATTTTAAAGTACACTTAGTCGTCTCATCTGTATTCAGGACCAAACTGTTGCTGTTTAGCTCTTCAGTGACAGAGTCAAAACTGCAGTTATCTAAATCCTAAATCTGATTAGAAGGCAGCGGCTCTTTTATATGAAGTCCCTGAGGAGACTTGTTTGGTAATTTAGGAGTTTCAGACAAATTCTCTGATTGCCAGTTCAGTGGGAGGGCAGAAGAGAAAAAACAACACGAACACCAGGGGATTAGAAAGCCAGATCCGGCCACAGGAGTTAACTCAGGAAGAGGCTATCAGTGGGAGTGACAAAGGATCTTCCCAGCAAATGGTTGGATTATTTTATCTCAGTCTGAGGGCAAAAAAAACAACAAGACACCGGACGCCCATAATAACAGTCTTCCTTGTTATTTATCTGTCCATTATAATAATGTTTTCTGTGCGCCAGCTCATTAAGAGCAGGCATTTACAATGCATAACTTGCACCATTAGTTGCGCTATTATATGCTTAAATACTCCTGTGACATTGCTTTTAATTTCCAAGGTAACAGGGGTAAAACAGGGTGTAATTCCACAATCATTTTTAACTGGAAATACTGGAAATGCCTGACACGTAGCCAAATACAATTTCAGCTTTGTTGCGATTTGATTTAAGAAAGCTATGAGTCACTCAGGCACTGAATTATTTAAGAGAACTGTGTAGAGTAGCAAGATATAAGAGGTTACAAGGCTTAAACAAATAGCAAAACTTAATATATGACCAACATTAGAGTGAAGCGAGATGGATGATGTGCCCTAAGAGCAGCATGTTGAGAAAGATACAAGAGGTCCAAGAACTGACCCTTGGGGAACTCCACTGGGTCAGAGAAGCCTCATGAAATAGACGCACAGTACATATGGATATGAACTGTACCAGATATGCTAGGCAAGCTATTGCCTATTCTGAGCAGGATATAATAGGAAGATTAGTCTTTTTGTTTAGCTTCAAATGAAGAATATATATAAACAGACAGAAGAAAGATAAGAGCCTGAAAAGAGCCTGAAAAGAGCCTGTTAACGGCGAGGGAGCATTTGAAAGAGTATATATAAACAGTTACATCACCACACCCATTTACTTTAGAGAATTCAAATGATAAAACTCGGTGGGAACGCCCCCCAAAGCTGGCTGCAATTCCCAGCAATTTCTTACTGTCAGCATAACCCATTTAAAAAAAAACAATATGTTGTCAGAGCATGTCTCAAGATTATTTCTCTGTACCATAGCGCTCCATTGTTGTGCAAACTATTAAAAGACGCACCAATGAGCCACGCTATTGAGTTCATTGTGATAAAGTGAGTCAAACCCACATACATCATCCTTCTGCTATAAATACTCCTGAGAACACCAACTCTGCAGCTGAAAATAGTTCCCCAAAAATGCACTGTTTGCTCTTACGCCCAGCTGATTTATGAAACTGTGAAGCCTTTATTAAACAATTATAAACGTATATATTTGTGACCCAAAGATTATCGTTTTGGGACTGGAAGGAGTGACACATTTCACCATTTCGCTGGATTTAAATAATGACTTGTTGGATTAGTAGGACTCAGCATTTAGCAGACCAAATATTACAGGGTCCATAATATGATAGAGATGAGATTTAGACTGTAAGTATCACAAGGTCAGTGTAATCTCTGCATACGTAGAGCAGACTGAAACATTAAAGGAACATGTGATGATTCTGGACGGAAAAGACGCAGCCAACAAAGAAGTAACTTTCAATTTCTCTTCCTTTTTTCAGATTATTAACCAGACATTATCGATCTGTGCCAACAACTGGATGCTGGGTATCCATCAGATCGTGCTCATCCTTCTTATCGTAGGGAAGTGGCTTCTCCCTTTGGGAGGTGGAGTCACGCGTGATGAGCTGTCGCAGCTTCTCCTAATTTTTGTTGGCACTGCGGCAGACATTCTCGAATTTACAAGTGAGACGCTGTCAGATGTCAAGTGAGTAGCTAATCATGTTACTTACTCACTCATAGTTTTAAGCTCTGTGCACTTACATTGATATGTAAACAATCAAACTTTTAAGGTGAAGTTACCCCAATCTCACGCCTGACGTATTGACATTGACATGTGTCTTTTCCAGAGAAACAATCCCTCAGCTTGTCTACATCATCTTAGGTGTATGGACTTGGAGCATGTTGCAGTTCCCCCTCCATCTGGCAGGTTAGTGTGTGTTTGTCTGTTAACTTTGCTGCAGCTTTGGTGCATTAAGCCGTTACAGCTGTGAGTTGTTGTGCGTAACCTCCTCATAGTGTGGGCTCAATCCAAACAATGTGTTTTGAAATTGGCAAAACACGAGTGAGCGAAAACTAGTTCAGCTGAAAACAGTTGCTCCCCTGTCTCCATTTTTGTCAGTGTATTAACCCCAAAATCTGTTTTGACTTCCCAGTCCTTGAGTAAACCATAATGGCCTTTATTAAAAGCGTGGTAATGTCCCTGTTTTTAGATAGATATTTCTTAAAACCACAGAAATAAATCACAGGAAGGGTGTACTTAGTGGGGGTTGTATAAATGTTGACAGTTTTTAGGAGTAGGTCCAGTCTCATGTTCATCACATAATAGATTTGGACTTATAAAGTTCTCAACTTGATTGTAAAGCGGAAACTCTTATCAGGCAAGGTCCCAATAACAGATGTCTTTCTGAAACTTATTACACCAAGGACAGAAAAGAATGCAAACTCCCTTGTTTCCGAGGAGCTCTGAGGAAACAATGGATAGGGTTTCATGAAGGGAAAAAAAGAAAAGAAAGAACATTTAAGTGACCAGAAGCAGCGCAATTTTATTCTCAGAAAAGACAAATCCTCTAATGATCTCAATTATTCATAACCCAAATTTCGCTAGCCTGGACCATCAACAAGATACGTTAAAATGATTTATTGACAAAATGAATGATTCGGATGATGTGTGATCTCGTGAAGTTCTTGGGTGCTGCAGTGTGGGGAAGCTCCGTTAGGGAAACCCGTGTATGACAGACCCCCCTGACAGGTCCTAGGAAAGAGAGGAGAAAAGGTGAAAGAAATGGGGCTATTGAAAACGAGCGTGAAGGAAACCGGAGGGTTAGGAGGGGATTTATAGGACTCTCGGAAGTGGCGTGGTTAAGGTGTGGTCCGGCTCCCGAAATTATGCTTTAAGCTCCAATGAATAATTTACAGGATGCGCTTCTCAGTAACAGTATCTTGTATGTGTATCTTTAATGCGGTACCGCGTTTAGAGCACTTAGAGTATAGTGCAAATGAAGCCAGTGCACAGCGTGTGTTTATGGTCACATGGGTGTGTCTTTCTGTTAGTCTTTTTGAATGCCGTGTAAACACACAGAGTGTTGACATACAGATGCAACATGTTCGTCTAAGTTCATTCTCAATCTTGGAAACCAGCAGATGAGAAAAGTTAGCTCCTCTGATTTAAAGGTCACGTGTAACGTATATATACAGAATATGTTTTATCACTATGTCTCATCTTGACAACTTCCATAACTTTAATATTCTTCTGCCATTGACCTCCTTGTTTTTAAGTGGTGAAACTCCAAGCCAGACAGCGAGGATGTTGAGGCGGCCCAGAAAGTGTCCCTCTTGACCAAACACAGAACGGACATATGGAGCATCGTGGAGGCCTTGTTCATACAGGATGGACCTTTCCTGATTGTCAGACTCACTGTTATGACCTATTTCCAAGTCTTCCACCAGATGCTGTGTTTCTTCGCCATCAAGAACTTCCTCGTAGTCATACTGAACTTGTACAGGTTGGTTGTTATATGCCAAGACTTCAGATCGACCAAGAGGAGACCTAAATGTTCAGGACCTGAAGAGGTACCGTTAGAGTAGAAATGTCTCCTTTCTGGGATTTTTTTTTTAACTCAATCAATTCTGGATAATTGAAGCTGTTGGGAACAGAAAACTGTGAGCAACTATTTTCTTACACTACACAAGAGTATGAAGTTGCCACCACCATTTTTTCAGTATTCAGTCTGTGTCTACGTGTGAATGAACATGCTGTGATAAAAAAAACAAACAGTGAGTATAGAGGAAATGAGGGAAGCAGAGCACAACAGGAAAAAGGGGGTCGGGGTCCGAGTATGAAATAACCTATGATATTATTAGATGCGGGCGGATAAAGCAAATTACTGAAACTATCAGCCTGTCACAATAAGACAAATTAAATGAATCCCAAAGCACATCCTCGCTTAACAACAGTGAACTTCAGGAAGTGAAATCAGACTACTGCTTAGATAAGGACTGGACAGACTTCTGACAGTGTGATGTCTGGTGCTGTGTCAAGCGGAAGTAAAGAGAGAGAGAGAGAACGGAAAGAGAGGAAGACAGAGATACCAGATGATAAAAAGGCCGTGAAGTGTTGACAGAAGCTGAGATTGAGGAAGCGAGAATCTCCTGTCTCAAACCAGACAGGAAGTTAAAACTGATTATAAAAACATTTACCCTGTGCTGGTTGGCAGTGAGATAAAATAGCTTTTCCAAGACTATTAATTCTGAGTGTTTGTGACATTTAAATGGGAAATAAATCAGGAAGGGAAGGATCGGGGTTAAATGGTGTCTTCCAAACTTTGATTGATGACCTTGAGAGGAGTCCAAAAACCATTGTATTTTTTTTTTTTTTTTACACATCAGATTATGAAGTTGTACTGTCATTACTGTCACTTTTTTATGAGAAAAATGTAAAAATGAAGAGACTGAAGATGCATGAAATCGCACTCAGGAAATCAACTTGAGTTTGTGTGCGTGTGTGTGTGTTTGTGTGGCATAGCCTTTACAATCATGAATTGTTCTAAGCTTTACAACTTCCCGATTGATGCAAAAATGTTGAAGACAATTTGTGTATTTTAACTTGTTTAACTTAACTTGTTTGTTTTATCCCAAATGTCACCTCACTATTGTATTCATGACCTAATCCTCCGTTATCTGTTAATGTGGCTTGACCTGAGAGAGCCCAAATAAAATATTGCCAACGTCCTCGTGTTTCTGTCTCATTGATTAAAAATACGGCTTCAAGATGGTGATCAATACTTCATGATTAGGTGTTACAGTTGACCTAACTAGGAACTAAATACATTTACACAAGTACTATTTTAAGGTACTTTTTTCAATCCACTACATTTATTCCAACAGCTGCACTGACTAACTTTGGCTTTACATACAAAACAAATCTACATGTTAAATACGATGCATTGTTATATATTAAGAGGCCCCACATAAGTGTTTTCAGTTATGTTTTAGGTTGGAGTGATATCAAATTACGCACAGATGCTGGGATTTCATTTGAGTTAAATATTTACTTTGAATTGCTCTGCAACAAAGCAAAGTCCTAAAGAGACGCTTGTCGCGCACAACAATAACTCAGATGATTGTTAAGGACCTTGAAGCATTTTTCATAGTGAGTTACTTTTGATGTTTTTACTCAAGTAAAAGGAACAGAGTATTTTTACACTGTGGTAGTATTAGCTTAACCAAAGCAAAGAATCTGAGCACCATCACTGCTTGTTGGGAATGCACACAGACATTAGCTGCACAAATATGCACTTGTCCTCTGGCCGTATTTGTTTAAATCCCATTTTTCAAAGAATAAACGAGCAGGTTGCACCTCCGTCCTGACACCTTAAACAAAAGGTGGCTTTTGTAGTTGAAGCTACTCTAAATATTGAAATTGAAATCCGTGTTTATAACAGATTGACTTTGAGTGTGTGTGTTACATCTACAAACACAGACAACTGCCTCCCCACTGTGGACATCAGAGTATTCACACTTGCAGTGATTATGTCATCTGGTGACGTCTTTTGAGGGTGAATCAGTAACAGACTCTGTGGGCTCTCGGAGTTTTGTTTATGAGATATTGCATCAGTTTTGTTTAACCACAGGTGGGCGTACAGCTGTGAATGTGGAAATAAAAATCAGTAGGGTAGCTGCCAAAGTGTCATCAGAGTTATTCTTCTGTGAAGCACCGTAGATTGCCTCCAGATGTCAACTCATCATCCAAAAGATTTTCCCTCATTTTCTGGCATTCTGATGATGGTGCAAACACTGACATCTCCCAGAGGTGTTCAGGTGGGTTTAGATATGTTGACCATAAATGATTAACATCATTTTCACACGTTCAGTGACCCGTTGCGTCTGCGTTTGACGTGTTTATCATAAGATAAAATAAAATGTGTAAACACAAAAAGGAATGTGGCAAAATTTACAGCACGATGAAGTAAAATGATCATAATGATGATGCAGAATGCGTCTGTGAGCCGAGGCAGCATCATCATACTACTGACAGTAATACAATGAAATGTGTTGGACGAGAGGAACCGCTCAGCTCAGCATTAAGAGCGCTAAACAGTGTAACGGCACAACACATAAGAATAAAAATAAGCTAAAGAAATCAAATACTGTGATAATTTTAGGAAAGGATAATATAGAAACACAAAATAAAAATATGAAATACTAAAATAGGATTTTAAAAATTAAAATATACTAAGATAGAATGTGAAAAATAAGTGTTATATACATATATACAAGCACCGAAGTGTCAAAATATTAAATTTATATGGTCAAAAATATACATGTGCCATTATTTTGAAGGGACAATAAACATTCCTAAAACTACAGCTGTCCTTTAGCTGCCATCTTGCGGCTACTTTAAATACTGCACCGTCTCACTGCTTGTTTTCTCTTCTTTTTCCTCACTCTGCCCTCTCGCACCGTCCAGTCCATGCTTACCTGTTGTTGTATCTCATAAATGAACAACTTTACCATGACAGATCTTTCCTGGGAACCAGAGCTCAGGTGAAAGTGGCGCGCCAACAGTTGCAGTTTGTGGGTGTAATATGACACAGTGAACGGGGCTGGGCCTGACTCAAGCTTTTACAGTCAGACAAGCCCAGCCTTCAGGTCCCAAAACAGGTTTTACACACTCGGGTGGGGTATTTCTCTGGTATCCACACCACACCCTGTGACACTGCCTTTGCGCAAAGACACACAGGACATATAACCTGACGGACCGCGCCGCTTTTACGCAAAGGTTCTCCTTCTCTCTATCCGGCTCCACACACTCCAATCGTCGGTCATGTTTCGTTGTGGGATCGCATACCCGAGATGCAGGTGGATCGTGCCCCTGCTGCTGGCCTTCGCCATTATTTTTGACATAATCGCCATCGCGGCTACTTCGGGATGGGTCGAGGACGAGGACGCCAAGTCTGACTACGCCAGTATGTGGACCAGGTACCGAGGCAGGAATGGCCAGTGGCAGGAGTATTCGCTTATGGAGCACTGTAAGTATTTAGTTTGTACTACACATGAAGCGCAATAGGACGATTAACAGTAAGGCTGGAGCGAAGCGAGAAGGTGGATGGTTTAATAACATGACTGGATTCAGTGCGTGTCTCGCTAGGGTGTAAAATTCAACATTCACATATTGTAACTTGAAGGACTCGACCTCTGGGAACAACTAGAAAGTCCGGGATGAGGGCGGGAGGGAGGCCTACAGCACCCAGCACACTGAGTCAGGCGCACTGAACTTTGGACTATCTTCGGAGATAATTTCCAGCAAATGCAAATAGTGTTGAAGGCATGGAGGTTTCATGCAGGCGCTGCCCTGTTTCTCCGGGTAATACTTTAGTTTAGTTTGACATGCTCACAAAAACAAGGTTTCCAACAGAGAAAAACAGAAAATATGGCAGAAACTTTCAAAGAAGATCAACCTCATGTGATCTCCTGTGACAAAATGAGCAGAAAGTTGTGCCAAGTCAGTTTAAAATGCATGTTTTTTGGGGGGGGTCACTGGTTTCTCTTCACCTGTTTAGACCTGTCAACACACTTTGTTTCAGTCCAGTAGAACAGGTTGCAATGCCAATCATAGCAGCTCCGAAACCTGTGGCTTCTTCTAAAGCCTCCCACTGCCAAGAAACACGGCACATGTTCTCATTTAATCCGGTTTTAATATACACATAGATACAGATTTAATATGAGCTGCAGGCCAGTGTCATATCAGGAAGATTCAATAATACGCTGGATAAGATCTTATGAAACAGACAGTGCATTTCCAGCCAGTGGAGCTCCATTCATATACAAGAAGTCCTCCGGTTGCCTTTCATTTAAAAGTTGAATTTCTACAGGCAAAGAGCAAAAGATGACACTGATAATGACAAAACACCTGAGCTCTGTGGATACGTGTGAGGGAGCCATTACAGGAACAGAGTTAAAGCTTATGGAACGGCTCACACGGTGTAGTTTTTTGTATTGGTTTTGCTGTCGGGCAAACATTTAGCGTGTTTTAAAGCCAAAATACCTCAGGCAGAGCTGTTTGACCGTTTTGAAATAGTTTGTGACTGACACTCCAGAAACGGCGGATGTGAAGCAGATTTCAAGATTACTGTCAAGTGTTTATTTCTAGAAACACTGCTACTGAGTTTTTCCTTCATTGTTAGAGGTCCAACGAAACACACACACCACACACACACACACACACACCCTGAAATGGTGTCAAACAATAACTGTGAACAGAGCAGACTTCTGTTCCTGCTCGCTCTGTCCTTCTCAGGTTGTGTTTGTGTTATTCCACACCCACTTAGCAACAAAGACAGTCCTGTTGTCCTTATCAGTCGCAGTGGCCTGGTGAAGTAATAGCAGGTAGCTCCATATTGTAATCTCCAATATATAAATATGTTCCCTGAGACATGAATAACATGAAAAAGACACTTCTGTCCTTTATCTTAGGACAGCGATTTTGCCTACTTTGCGGACTTCTCTGCACAAAACATTTACTTGAAAGAAAAGATGTCACCGGATAATTGTACAAATGCTTCTGCAGAGTCTTTAATTACAGCTGCCGTTCATAGTGAGACTGCTAGAAACTCTGCGCTGTTTTACCTGTTTTACCCGACCTCAAGGCTGATTGAAGTGTTTGTTTAACCTCTAGTGAACGCGTTAAACGGCTCTATTATGGTGCATTGCAGAGCTCATAATCATCTTTTTAAAAATTTAATCTTCAATCAGGAAGTCTCACTGAGATTAAGATTTCTTCACCAAAGGAGATTTGAGAACAAGAAACATCAAGACAAACAATCCACAGACAGAAACGACACAATAAACAAGGAAATAATTAATAAGGATTAAGAGGAATCACAAAAAAAACATCAGATAATCTCAAGTGAATGCTTGGAAATCCCCAAGACTTTGTTTGAAGATAGTTTGCAGTTAAATCCTTTCAAAAGGTGCGCAGTACCTGGACGCAGTTCTGCCGACATGGTTGTTGGTGGGAGTTATTTGGTGGTTCCAGGTTCCTGAGAATTTGTTTTGAGAACATGATGGTGTTTTTGGTGAACTGTGAGCTTTTGGATATTTTAATGTGATTTTCACTGTTTTCTTGGACAGACATGAGGATTAATCAAGAAAATGAGCGTTTAGTTATTCACTGAATAACATGGCCGTGGCACATTTTCTGTAGCTGTATGAGCATCTTTTTCTGTTTGTGGGTTTTGTTAATGTTCATAATTTGATGGGGAGTTTAGAGTCACTTTTTAAGACTCCATTTTGGCTCAGTGTCAGCAGCGGTGGCGATAATAATGAGTGGGAACTAAAGGGAGTGAAACACAAATGTTTGTGAGCTAGTTCCCATAATATATAAAGTATTTCCAGGTATTTTTCCAGTCTGATTTGAAGTTTTGGATCAAGTAGTTGTGTTTCTGCTGCTATTTTGGCCGAGCCTCCTTTTACTTCTCAGCAACTGAATTGGTTAAACAAAAGACGGTCGCAGCTGCCAGAACGCTACTGGCTGGATCGACGATAAATTTTCACCCAGAGGTTCCTCTGAGCATTCTTGGCCTAAATTCTTGTGGACAAACTGTACAGTGTGTTGGTGAATCTCAAGCTGAGGAAACAAACACAACCAGAACAGTTGCTGTGTGCAGACGGGGAACTATGACCAGGCATCTGATCTGATCAAACATCTTCTCTATCGTTGTTTAGACCACTCCCTGTACATACATGTGAAGGCAGTACTCCCAGGAAGTGCAGCTTTTACGCAACTTTCACAGGAACGAACACGTTTTCATGTTTGAGTGCGTCAATGGGAAGATATGCTGAGGAGGCAAAAAGACACATAAGAACCATATATTTCTTATAACCATATAAGAAATAGGTTTATATGATATGATATATTTTTTTGCACCAATGCGATGAAATGCTGCTGGAATTTGTACTACAACTAACAATTACTCTTATTTCTGAGTAGTCTCCTAGTTATTTTTCTCAAATGATTGTTTTATCTAAAAAATATAATAATTAAAAAATGTCACGTGTGAC
The DNA here is from genome assembly GCA_014281875.1 of Nibea albiflora. NCBI lineage: Eukaryota > Metazoa > Chordata > Actinopteri > Sciaenidae > Nibea > Nibea albiflora. The sequence goes on from CM024797.1 coordinate 7,519,300, forward strand.
AAAAAAGGAGCAACCGATTATTAATTCATTTAATTATTTAATTAGACGTTCTGTAGATTGATTGTTTCAGCACTGAAAAACGGAAAAACAGGAAAGTAAACGCACATTATAAAGCCTGAATTAAAACATTGGCACTGTGTTCCTGCACCAGGACCTGCTGGCTGGGCAGGTGCCCCATTAAAATCCTTTCAAGCAAAGTGCAGAGTGTTTAGTTGATCCCTGCCGTCTGCATGAAAAGAGGTTTGATGCTTATTATCCATGATGAGAGCTGGTCTGAATACAAGCTTGAAACATGCAGCATGAGTTGAAGCATGTGTGTGTGTGTGTGTGTTTAGTGTTAAGTTAGGTAAGAGTTAGGTAACCAGATGCAACCAAGAAGTGGTTGCGTCTGTTTAGCCTAATCTGTCAGTTCGATCAGAAGAGCAAAGCCGATATCGAAGAGCTGCACAGACAGTCCTGGTGTTCACGCACAGATACACACCCAGTGCACAAACAAACACAGGCGTGCAACAATGCCAAACTGGAGTACACACATTGTGAAGCATTCACAGGAAACACCTGGGTGTGTTTTTTTAAAGAGCTGTTGCGAATGATTTCATAAAAAGAACAATGTTAAGGAAAAAAAAGTGGTGGCAAACTAATTGACGACGACGAGTCGAGCTCCTTCCTTCCTCTGTCTTACTCACGAATGTGCGCGTTAACTTGAAAAACATCTTTGCAGTTTGTAGAAGTAATCCAGCTCCTCGCACGTCGACATGCAGGTGGAGTTCATCCTACTGTCTCTTAGTGTGAGAACAACAAGCTGCACACCACTTTTAGTGTAACAAGCTGATTTCTGCAGTTATTTAAGGCCGTAACCTTTATGTGAAAGTCATGTTTTGTGGGAAAGTTTGAGTCTTCCAGGCCGTCTGATATCATTGGCATGCTGTGTTTGGACAGTCTAATCTGGAAGAAGGATAATTAAGACAAACTATGCCGGAGACTGATAATGTGGAACATCATTCACTTTTTCACCCTGTGTAACTCTCTCCCTCTTAAGCTACGGCTTAAGCTGCTTTCTCCACTGCAGCGATGACTCTGTAATGTTCAGGATTAGTCTGAATTTATTATTCTCGTCCTGACGTGGTGTTCAAGAGTCTACTGCGAGGGAAAAAAGCGAACCAGTTGAGCCAGTCTGGCGTGGCGTCAGTGTGTGCATGATGAGAGAAATACCTCAGGCTGAGGCGGTTAGGGCATGAACACAGGCACACACAGGTATGAATAATTTAGGGTGTTGTCCTATCCGGTAACAGGGAATTGTGTGAAAATGACTGTACCTTGTAGGAAAATGTTTATTTCAATCCTATCTGGGACGTGAAACCAGTTCGGAACAGAGACAGAGTAAAAGCTTTATCTCACTTTATTTCTTTCTTATGACGGTTTGTACAAAGAGTGCAGCGCACTTAAACTCAGCCAGTATTTTTAGCCCACGTATCTACAACCACACACGATGGGAGTTGCTTCTTTCCGTGCAAATGACAGAGGCCGTGTCCGCAGCACGTCAAAGTGACAAAGAGAGCGAGAGTGTTGTCAAGGGTGTGGCGGGCGCAGCTAAACAGTTTGTCCCCTCCTCTCTCTCTCTGTCTCTCCCTCTCTCGATCTCAGCTTGAACCTGGCCAACACTGGAGAATGTGATGTCATAAGTTCATTTTTAGGTGATGAGAGAGCGCTCAATAGAGATGCAACAATGACGAAAGACACATTGCACAACACACTGACACTGTGACTCCTTTATTTCTGGAAACGAAGCTAGATGACTGCCTCCCTTAGTTCTAACATCCTAATCGGGTAGAAAAAATGACACCTGACTCATGTCGTGATGACAAAATGCTGTGCAAACATGCGCTGACCCCAAAATCATCTTTAGTTTCTCTGTAGATACCTGATTTTTCGTCAGGGCACTGTTCTTTACTGTGTCACATGTTCATTTAAGACCTAATTCCAGCAGAATATTATCTGTAATTAAAGAATATTACCTGCAAACGTCTGCAAAGCGCTCGCTGCCGTTGCTTTGAGCGCACAGCGATAACTCAAGGGAACGTTTTTATCACCTCAGGTCTTCTCATCTGGATAATGATTGCAGGACAATCATTGAACAGTGCTAAGAAGAAGAATCGAGCGTTTCATGAAGGTGTTCTAACTTTTTATGAGCATTTCAGACTAATTTGTATGCTTGTTTGTGTTTGACTCCAGCTTGGGCCCAGGCAGTGGCTGCACTGATGATCATCGGCCTCATCATCCTCATCATCGCCTTCATTATCTCCTGTATGGCCCTGTGCTGCACGCTCAACATATCTCTTCTGCCTGTCATAGGAGCACTGTTGATCGTTGTCGGTAAGATACACACACAGACAAACAAACGCCCAATTTCTGCAGGTATGACAGGTGACCTGTTTGGAGATGAATGTTTGAAGCAGAGCTGGGTGGAGAGTCGGCAGTGACGGAGAATAAAGCAGAGCATAAAATCTGCTTCAGCGAAGAACGAAACAAAAGCAAATCGAGTGACGCGCGTCTTCAAAATTCACCCCGTTTCAGCTGTGGTTCGTTAAAAGATTGAATCAGCCCGCGTTCTACTCAACACAGAAGACAGAGACACGTTTATGCTTGCATGTAGCCTCGGAGCAATTTGTCCCTCGACTGACGGGCCAGATAACCTAAAACTCATACAACATACAACTTATTTTTTCACTTAACCCCAGTGATATTCAGCCAAGATTTCAAAATATGGCGTCAAGACTTCAGCCCTCACTCTTTCACCTCGTTTTGTACTGTCATGGAGGCAGATCTTTCACAATCTTTCTACGTAAAACCGAAAATATTTGCATGAATCGCTTCCTGGGTATCATGTTTTGCTGTAGTGCTACTGATTAGAATACATACATTTGGTATTAATACCAAAACAATGATTTAGTATGTATTTAACACAGGTCAAATGCTGTTTAAACACAAGCAGCCATAAATAAAACTGTCTAAAATCTACATAATTTTTTGATTTTACCAAAAAAAAAATATTTTGTGATGTGCTGAATTGAACCTAAATGTACTCATTTTCCCAGACCATGTGGGAAGTAGTTTTGCTTTCATTAAATGTGACAAAAAAAAAACAAAAACTGAAAGTCACCGAAAGGTCCTTTTAAACTTTGATGTCTTGGGAATGCGTGTGGGGGTTTTTCAACAGACGACTCAGAGGGAGTGCGAGGTACCGAGGTCAGGAAAGGGTTAACGCGTATGAGTGAGAGCAGAGGAGTTTAAGTGGGAGTCAGAAAATGTGAAAGCTTTCTCTCGTAGGGCTGGACTTCAAATGGGAGAAAACCTTTAACCTGGTTTCTAAAGAAAGAAGGTGAACAGTGTTGTGCTGTGCGGGGTTGACATGAATAAGAGAGAAGGGGAGTGGTGGGAGCGAGTTAGACTTTCGCTGTGGGAGGGAGGGAGGGAGGGAGGGGAGCAGCTAGTTTATGACTCCTTGTACGACTGACTCACCCCACAGAGTCAGCGTCTGAGAACACGGGGCAGAGCCAAGCATAGACAAAGACACACACACACACAAACACACACCTTTTCGCCGCAGCGCTGACAGGTGAGTCAGCCAGTCACAATTCACAGAAGCTCTGAAGTCTGTTTTTAAAAGTGCCGGAGGGAGTTGACTATATTTTGCATATTGTCACGCTGCTGTGGCAGCAGGAGAGAGAAAATTGGCGTTCGGCTCCTACAGGTGACACAAAATGACTCTTCGGTATCGGTCAGAGATGGAAGAAAAAGAAAGTATAATCGGATCAGGACTACATTTACCGCAGGCTAAGATCATTGTACCACACTAACTGAAGTAATCTTTGAGCTTATTAATTTGATGAAAGTGCAGACGTTGATGGTTCTTAGCCCCATAACATCTAGTTAGGGGAACTTATTCCCTACTATTTGACATTATCACATACAGTATGTTCTGCGTGGGCTTCTTCATTGAAGCTCTGTGATGATTGCATTGAATTAAATACTTAAAACTTAAAACAAAGACTCGCAGACCACACATCTTTGGCTGCACGGTTTGTAAAGTTTGACGGTTACATGAAATACTCAAGTATTTTTATGCTTCTCACTTATTTGAAGCTGTGTGCTATACACAACCATTCAGCTGGTGAGTTGCATTGTTTAATATAAATACGTTTTTTTTCCCCCCACAAGAAGTGTGCACAGTGAGAGGACGGCCGAGACGGTCAGGGGATGAACACAGGCACAAATCATTGTCATGCCATTTTTTTTTTTGCAGTGGCTGTTACCTCTCCTGGGCTTCCCATTGAGTCTCAACAAGTTGCTTTTCATAAAATCCTGACATGAATTGAACAATGGCTGCCTGGAAGTAGTGAGAAGCGATTATATATAATATATATATTTTAGTAAATGGTCTAAAACTTTTGTAAACTTCTGTTGAATCGTGAGTAACATACTAGAAAATCTAGTTCACCTGAGTTAAATTCAGAAATCATCAGGGTGTTTCTGATTTAAATTCTGATTTATAGAAGAGTTTCTTCTGGGATGAAGTATCACCCTCTGACTCACTGCCTGCCCTGCCTTTGCTCGAGGGATTAGAGGCCGACACAAAAACATTTCAGTGACTCTCATAAAAAGAAGTCACACCTTTCCAGAGAACATCTATGTGGAAAAACCAACAAACAACCGTCTGCGCCAGCGTTGTGTTTCAGGGACATATCTGACCTGATCGTTGTCTGCAAGTACTGACTCACCTCGATCTCGCAGATGTCGATATGTTGATCTAACTCTTACACACTCGTGATATTTTCCCCACCTTGCTGTTCGTGTCAGTGGCGTCTATTTGTCTAACTTGCTGCACGACACACTGTACACTTTTTCTGTTCTCAGTGTGTCTATCTTATAATGTAATCCGGTGAGCTTTACTGAACCTTTACACCTTCATATCAGAAGAGAGATGTCAGATTTTCAAGAAGCGTAACCTCTCTCTCTCTCTCTCTCCCTCTGTACAGTCATTCTTCAGATCATCGCTCTGATCATTTACCCCGTCAAATTCAACGAGCTGATCTTCGAGGGCAACTATTATTACACCTGGGCTTACGGCTTCGGCTGGGGCGCCACCATCCTCTGCATCGGCTGCGCCGTCCTCTTCTGCTGCCTGCCACGCTACGAGGATGAGCTGTCCGGCTTCGCCAAGACCAAATACATCTATTCCTCTGCTTAAAGACAATACAAGCACACCCACCCAGTTACAGCCATTCCCACGCTTCACTTTGAGGCCGATCTGCGCTGGCCATTGAACATTTTTACACTGTACCATCTCACCAAAGATCTACGATGGCTCAGTCCAGTTACATTTGGCTTGGCAGCAGAAAGCCCCGTCCTCCACCACCCAAGAGTACTGGAAATGGACTGTGATTGGATGTTGAATCTGTCAATGTACAGGTCTATATTTTAGATTAAGTCCGCATCATAAACAATTATATTTTCCCCATTCTGCATTTTATCTGTACTGTCTGTACCTGTAATTCTCAATGCAAGGTCACCCAAGTGCACTTAACTAAAGAGAGGTAATTATATGTCAAGCATAGCTTTAGGCAGGTTTGTTTGAGATCTTCTAAAACCTTGTTAGGATTCAAAAGGAAATCATCTTTTAGTTTCGTACCCGTGTCTTATAATAACTTTTTCTCAGTCCTTCACTAAATTTCTTGTCATCTGTATGTCGCTGCCTGAGATGGAAGTGAAGGCTCGGACTCAAAAGCTGAATGTAATCTATGGAAATATACATGTTTCACATTATATTTGCAACTTTTTATGCTTTTTTTTTTGATAATTCTTATCTGCTGTTTGTTTTGTAATACTTATTACGGGGAATAACTGTAGGGGTTTGCTGTGCTGACTCTGTTTTTAACAGTACCACTAACATGCGTCATGAGTAGACACAGCGGTGCAATTGCTTCTCTCTCGTTCCAAACTAGAAGCGAAAAAATTAAATGAATTTCCATTGAGCTTGACTCAAGAATCTGTCTCACATTCACAAAACATAGCCATACTCTGCAGTATTCTTTTGACCCGCATCAGTTGTTTTCAAATTTGCATCTGAAATGGTCCATGTCAAGTTGTTTTTGGTTTTAAAGGGATCGATATAAACTCAGAAGCTCATTCTGTCTTTGTTTCGTGTCTTGTTGCCTCAGAGTGGGCACATTAAGTGAGAACACTAAGTGTATTTTCTAAAAGTCTTCGTAAGTTTTGATAATGCTCCTTTGGGTAACCATCTGCTGGCTTGATGAGACACTGAAAACCGAGGTGTACAATCTGGTGACTAACTGTGTGACATACTGTGCCTTAGCTTCTTCGGTGTTGTGTTTGTTGAATGTCCTAATCAAACAGGTCAGTCTGGATTTACTGAATCAAGCTTATTCCTAGTAATCATACGGCTGTTCATGCCGAGACCAAATTCATGCTCAAACAAAACCATACATCTGTTTTTCAAAACAGAGAGCGTTTGATTAGTAGTCAGGTCATTCGGATTGTTTATGCAAATAACCATGATAACATTGTAATTTGGTAGAACTTTTAAATGAGGACTGATCCAGGCAGGTTTTTGCTTGAAGAAACTGCCTGCATGTCTTGAACGTGAGATGCGAAACAACAATTTTACATCTGTGTTTTCAACGCCAGCTTTCTCTGTCATGGTTAGTTGCTATATGGGTTATATAATGTACGATAGAGGATATCTTATTAACATTCAACCACTTCTGGAAATCATCTTCTGCTGTAGTATGAATTGGTTATTTTTGGTAGTCTGTGTATTTTTATGCAATAAAGAGTTTCTTTTTTGAAGCGGTGTCATTTTCTGACTGGAAAACATTCTGAGGAGGCCTCTTTGGAGTTTGCAATGAAGACGATCCAGTTTCTCGAGGACCCCCTGCAGAGAAACATCAAAATAAACACCCCAGATTTACTTTTATATCAAAACAGATTCAAATCTATGTGCACGTATGAGTTTTTTATTTACAATGTTAGCGAGGTCGAGCAGAAAATCCTGTTGCAGCCTGCGTGTTAATGATGTTCCCGTCTCCGTGTTTGTCATCGCACAAACAGACACACACAAATGCAGGCACATAGCTGATTAATGACATGCACACACCCAGATAGAGAGCCCCACCCTGAGACAGGCCTCAGAGAGAATTAAACTTTGCTCAGCATGTCTTGACAGCTCTGGTTTCTCTTTGAGAGGGGTGGAGAGAAAAGATGGGACGGAAAGTAGAGGGAAAATGACACAAGGTTGAGAAATACAGCGCGAGGGAGAGGAGGACAGACAGAAGGGAAAGTAAAGTTGGACTAGTATAACGTTAAAAGAGGGCCATAAAACAGGAATAGGGCTGTCTCGGTTTATTTCACAGTAAATCACGGAGAATAAAATGGCTGCTCCATTTTTCTCCATAAAGGTTGACATGTTCAAGCATGTAGCAACTCTATAACAACCCAAGGTAACTCATAAATATTTCTCTCCACTTGGTGAGCCAGGAAACAAACAAATAAAGGGCAACAAACCTATGGGGAAATATTCTGCAAAAAACAATTCAGCTCACATTGCAACAAGCTATAAGTGAACTTAAAGGAGGGTGGAACTTGATATTACATGTTCGGTCCGCTTAATAGCAGTAATAGAAGAAGTGTGAAGAATATGTTGACATTTGCGAATGTGTTTTTAAAATACAAACTAACTAACTAAGTAACTAAGTAAAGATAACTTATTGTGTAAGTAATTTTCAGTCTTGTGTTTGTCAGGGTCAGTGTTTACGTTCCATCTGTCTGTGCTTCTACATGATAACCACTAGAGGTCAGGCTTGATCAGCAAATCAGCCTCCTGAGGCTCTCTCATGCTCCACCTGTCCAGCCCACGTTGCTTTCTCTTTCCAGGTTAACTTTAGAGGTGTCTGTCTTAAGACAAGTGATATGTGACAATCTAACAATTTGCAATTAATGTCAGCCCTTACCCACACACAAAGCTGTGTCAAGTGATTTTCAGTGGGTGTGGGTTTCGATCTGCCTCTGAGGTGCTTTCCACTGAGAGCAAGAGCCAGAAGAACATTGAGACGTTCCCCTTAGCAGTCCTCCCCAGGGTTCTCCCCACTATTCTGCCACCTCATACCAGAACGGGGCCCAGAGGCTTTTGGGGCTCTGATGGAACGATCTGGGTTCAGAAGTCACTGCGAGGGACTGGCCACACTGTCAGAACACAAGAGACGTATGACTCTGGAGGACGTGTAGAGGTATGTACTATGAGGATTATACATTAATGTTCAATACCTGGATAACCAGTAGACAGAAATGTAAATGTGGTGTTTGTGTTTATCACAAACCTCCCAATTTACTTCTAGCACTGTGCCTTTTCTGAACAACAGACTGTATGTTGCTTGTTAATAATGTTCATTATATGAATATGTATGGCGTGGTACAGTAACTTATCAAGATCTTAGGCGTGTTCTTTATTTATTTCACTTTGATTTGATGCGACACAGTCGAGAGCAGGAAAGACTGAGAGAAGGTTAAAGGAAGACGTGTCACCAAGGCTTCAACCACAGGTACATACATATGTTGCATTTACACGAAGTGAGTCACAAGGTCACAGTGCATGTGTGCTATAAAAAGAAGTGCAGTAGCAGTAAGTGCAGATCATCCAAGAGCAAAAGCTCATATCAGCATTTTTTACATTGTGAAGGTTATTATCAGTGACTCAAACTCTGATAGCTTGTTACTCAACATCATGGCAGTAACCTTTGTTTCCATGAACTGAGCTGAATCGAGGAAGAGAAGACAGTGTTGATGTTTTTATACTTTAAGCCTTCTGAATGTGGGGATTTGATTATACATTCAGTGAACACATATTCAACTTTTAAAAAAGTGATTTCAAAATGGTGCTAACAGAGAAATATAAAAAGGGAAGCAGTTATGCACCAGGGTGGAACAGTTTTGTAACTAGATAAGCCGACGGGTTGTTTTATTACTTAAGTACGGCACCTCTGTAATAAAACACATGAGGAACTTATCAAATATTTACAGCACAATGACAAAGACATGATGATGTCAATGAGGATGACCTGTATATTGAGGAACTTAATCAGGATTAGGGTTAACACTCTGGAAAGCACTTTATTATGTTTCAGTGTTCAGATCCTTTTATCTATTTCATGAATACATTATTAATGCTGATGCATTTTATTGCTGTAGTTGTAGAACTAATGTTAACTACATTATGTAACTTTAAGTAGTTTTATCTTTTTAAACAACGCATCATGTTTTATAAACTTCTTAGGTTTTTTTGTCTGAACTCTTAATTTGTAAAATAACTATAGCTTACAGCAGTAAAATATTTCCCATTCGCTTGTAGTGGAGTTGATGTATTTAGTGGCAGGTACATCAGGTTTGTACATAAGTGCATCACTTGAGTAGAGTAAATGTACTTAGTTACCTTCCACCACTGTAAAATACAGTACTCAAGTTAATTAAAAAAGAAATACTTTAATTACAGTAACAAACCAGCCGTGGCAGCTTGTCAGAGGTTGTTCTAATGTGTACATTTATTTATTCATCTTAAATATTTTCATCATTATAAACAAACTTATAAAAACAGGAAAGTCGCCGTAGAATGGCTGATGCTGAGCATTTAATGAGGGATGAGTTTACCTTTCTTTTAATCTAAGAGATTTGGACAGCGAGGAGTTTAGAGGATTGCTCATTTCAAACCACCTGGTGATTTGGAACAAAGCAGTGGGCCTTTTGTCTCCTCTGGGGTTTTCCATGTACTAGTGACTGGTGGTATTTGGCTTTCACTGGCGCGGCATCCACCTAGTATTTGACCATCCCAACCTGTGACTCAGCCTACATGTGACACAGTAAGACTTAAATCAGCAGCATTATTTATATTATGAGTCAGAGCTTCTTAGGTGTATCCATTGACCTCATCAGATGCTGAGTTATGGGCAAAATTGGGAAACTAGTTGTCGGATTAGACATACAGTGTCAATTCCAAGTAAGCCAGATTTCAACTTTAAAAGGTGAGGCTCAGTCAGTGAGCTCATTCCTCATGAATCTACGCTGTCAGGTGATTGTTTAGAGTTTCTGTTCCCTGCATGATCAGGTAAGAATGAAACCGAGGTCCAGTGCTGTGGGCACAACACAGAACAAGGAATCTTTCCACAGGGAAGAGAAAGGAAAATAGAAAGTGAGTCAGCACGGGGGATTTGTCCGTTTTATTCTGATAACAGCAGGCAGATAAGACAAAATGTTCTTTGACAAGCAGTAAATCTGGATGTTTGTCCAGCAAAATGAAGATAAAACACAAAGTTCAACCTCTGATTTAGAATAACTGTAAACTGGAGACCTTTGAGGCTTTACACTGTTGGTCAGACAATGTTAGGACAACTTTTGTGGAGTCTTGCAGATAAATGAATAATTAAAGTGCTGGAAATTAGCATTTGTTGCAGCCACATGCAAGAACATGCACTGACACAATATTTCTCTGTCACCTACACACCCAAACACGCCAAGGCAACTCCTATTTGTCCACTCACGCTATCTCAATGTATCACGCCTTTTGTGCCTCATATATGCGACACCAGCAAGTCAAATGCGACAGTTGGAACAGGCGTACATGGCTGCTTTGCTTCTATATTGGTAGACCGCAGTAAACAGTCAGTGTACTGTGCCACACGCTATTGGCTCTCTCACTGATAATATAACTTGTTAACCACGATAACCCACACAGGTGCACAAAGGTATACGGTAGAGTTTCAGTGTTTTTGCTTCAATGTTCTTGCTTGTGACAGCCGCAGACGTAATGAAAGACGGTCTGCCGGTGCTTGCTTCATGCTGAAATGATGAAAAACAACTACATAGCAGAGATGCATGGTACGCAGAAAGGTTAGGTCATGTGCACAAATACATTCAGGTTCATAAACATGCAGGTTATGTGATTCAGGCTAGCTATACTACATACTTTTACTGCATATTGTATGATAGTATGATGGTAGATGATCAACAATGAAGAGTAAAAAAGAAAATCTAATATTTCTCATTCGCTTGTTGTGGAGTTTGAATATAACGTGGCAAGTACCTCAGATTTGTACACAAGTACAGTACTTTGCACAGTAAATGTGCTCAGTTACCGTCCACGTTGATTAAACTACATATGGAAAAACCTGCATCTCAGCTACCGTAATTACAGCAACAAACCAGTTGTGGCAGCTTGTGAGAGCATTTAATGATGACTGCTGTGTTACATGTGACAACTTAAGCCCATGTCTGACTGCAGCTCTATTTTTACAGTACTATAACTCCATGTGGGCTGTCTGTGCACTTGAATGTGCATGACATAACAAACACATAACTACTTCTTGCAACAATAGGCTGGATGAATATTGCACCCGTGCGTCCAGCACGGTGGCCCGGTGCAAACAGATCTGCTTTTGACGTGTCCTTTGAGCAAGACAACACAATTTTCCTACCAGTCAAAACGGTATCACATCATCATTACAGTACCTTTTTTTTACTCACCCATACATAAACGCACACATGCATGCACACACTCAGTCAGCAGGTCAGAGACTCATTTGCTCGGCTGGCCGGACTCATTGCAGGATAATGATTTATTTCTAAGGCCGTCTCGTGAAATAGAGTGTGACGCGACCTGTCTGTCTCCCTCAGTGACGCTCCTTTGTGCACAGTAGGTGGGATATGCTTTCCAGTATTGAGTCAGACAGATGACGGGGCGCTCCCTGGCGGAGACGAGACGCAAGTGCCGCTGAGTGAGAGAGAGAGAGAGAGAGAGAGAGAGAGAGAGAGAGAGAGAGAGAGAGAGAGAGGAAAATGGGTGGACGGAAAGTCCCCGTGTGGAAATCCCCTTGACTGGGCTTTTTCCTTTTTTTAAAAAAACTATCTCGTGTGTGTACTCTTTTTGAAAGGCTTCGCAAAGCTGCGAGGGCTCCAGAATAGATCTGATACTGACGGAAAGGGAAGGTTGAATGGCGCCGAGGACCGCTGCGGTGAGGCTGAGTGAAGTGGCTGAGAGAGGACTAGCCTGAGCATCCGGGAGGGCTTTGTTATTACCCCGACATATTATACACAGGTAAGACAACCTGTCCTCCCTTTCCCCCCCGCGCCTCTCCATGTGGACATGTCTTACCGAGGGGAGGAGAGAGGGAGAGAGGGAGAGACAGGGGGGGTGAGACTTGGTGGGTACATCATGTTTGGGCCTTGAGATGAATGTATGGTCGTGTTTCTGGGGACATGGAGGAAGCTTGAAGCCTGCTCACGACAGTGGCTTTGACAGCCATTGTTTACAAAGACGTCACCCCTCGAGCGGATAACGGGGCATTTAAACCAGCCTGAACGGTAAACGTCGGCGCCGCCGCCGCCGCCGCTCCGTGTCGAAACCCTGCGGGCTTGAGACGCGATTGAAGGCTACATTGTTTCAAAGGTAGTTGTCATTGGAATTACGTAAGCCTTTAACGTCAGCAAAGTCTCCTGTTGTTGTGTTTTTGTGCAGCCAGCCATCCTTAAACTGCAGCGTCCGCCGCTGTGCCACTGTCTGCCTGCCAAACACACCAAAACAGGCTTTAATGATACATGTCAACATGCCCACTGACACCCAGGTGTCTGTTGTCTACAGTCCCCCTCCTCATGTGAGTGGTGACTAGCTCCCCTTTTATTTATTTATTTCTGTATTATTTTTAAGCATGGCCTAAGCTTGCTGTTGCACCTGCTGCTCGTTTTTAGGTAGTCCTAAGAGAGACAGCCATGCAAAAGTATTCCCATGTTAAACAGCAGTTACGCACTGACTGGAGGCTTGTAAGCGGTTGATATGAGGATGTTGTTGGAAGTTAAAAAGTCAGCAGAAACTCCAGGCCTACTTGCTGACCACCACTTTCTGCTTCCCGTGCTTCAATTCTGGGTGAAATAGTCCTTCAAAAGTTCAAGAGCGGCAGACTTTAAGCAAGAAATCTACTCTCCTGTAACACTGACACTAAATACCAACCCAAAATATAGCAGTGAGTGTTAAAGCTGTCAAGTTAGTCTTGTTTATTTGATCTAAATCTGTAAAGGTTTGGCGAAAACAGTGATATATTGACACTGTTCTATTGGTATCTGTACTGGGTATTGAACAATCCCAGACTAAACAGACTAAATAGTGACGCTGTACTCTTCTGTATCTACTTTTAGGTTTTAAAGTATCGACCCAAGTGTCAAAACTGTCAAGTTAGTCTTGTTTATTTGACCTAAATCAGGAAACTTTAGGAAACAGTATTCTGTTAGTATCCATACTGAAACTCTGGCATCATACTGGCACAGGTACAAACAATTCCCACCCTTACTCCATGTTTTAAACAGACTTAATGTATGCTGACAGTGACACACTTTAGCAGCAGTACCAACCCAAGCTATAGCAATAAGTCTCAAAGCTGTCAAGTAGTTGAAGTTAGCGGCCATTGTTTGGCCACGTTCTTAGCCGTGTTTACGTGACCTAAATCAGGAGACTTTAGGAAACAGTATTATATTAGTATCCGCACTGAAACTCCGGCTTCATACTGGCACAGGTTTTGAACATTTTCAAACAGCTCCTACCCTTACGCCATGTTTTAAACAGACTTAATGTAAGCTGACAGTTTTGTCTACCAGTGAAAGGTGTTGGCGAGCGAGGGGGGGTCTTGGGACAGTCAGTGTGACCTTCCCGGCAGCCCTGGGAAGCCCTGGGTGGCCTTCAGTTCAAGTCTGGAAAACACCATTTTATTGTTGGAAGGCTCTGAGCTCAGTGGGACACTGGGAGGCCCTGTTCAAACCCCATCAAGACGACGACGAAAAGGAGAATTAAAAGAACAAACAAGCAAACAAAGGGTTTCTTTGTGTACTTTATTTCATTTGGCCCACCAGAATCTCCAGTGAAAAAGCACCAAACATCTTTCACAGTGCGTTGATCCTGTGCGCTGGGTGGTTTCCCGAACAAAACTGTAAATTAAGTTGTGTCTTGAGTCTCAATTAATAAGGAAGGGGAATCTCCACTGAAAATTTCCCACCAGTCTATACTATTATTTTCTACTTTAATCTTCTGTGAAATAACATTTGCTCTCCTCTTCTCTCCATCCAGTTTCCACATTGTTCGGTCAGCGGTGGTTGGTGCCTCCTCCTCCTCCTCCTCCTCTCCTCCTCCTTGTTCCTCTTCCTCCCCTCCTTCCATCCACCTGGCCACACATCCGCCATGTCGCAGGGTCAGAACTTCCTCCCCAAATTCCTGTTTGTCTCCAACCTGCTGAAGGCGGTGAAGATCCGTCAGCGAGTGCCCAACGACGTGGTGAAGCCGGCTACCAGCGGCGGCCTCATGCACCACCTGCGGGGTATGCACCGTTTCACGCTGGAGATGATTGCCATGAACCACTTCCCGCAGGCCTTCAGGGAGGTGGTGCAGGCCGCCATCTTGGACCGAGCCATGCAGGCCTCACTGGAGCAGGAGAAGAAGCTGAACTGGTGTCGGGAGGTGAAGAAGATGGTGCCCTTACGTACTAATGGTAAGAAGGAGTTTATCAGGTTTCCATGAATTTCTTACCGGTTTAGTGAGACTTTCTGCTTGGTCAGTGTGAATGAATGGCATTAAAGTAGGAGGTTCTGGTGGCATTTAATCCAAAGTTCAACAAGAGGAACAACTCAAAAGATTTTGTTCCTTGATTTCAGGAACTTTAGAGTTCTTCATAGTTCAGGGCGGAGGATGTGTTTTGCTTTTGTTTCATTTTCTGTGATAGAGGAGGTGCGTATTTATGAGTCAGGGCTATTTGATATGTAAATTCTGAGATGTCATTACTCACAAGCAGGGTTACTGTAAATGACAACAATGGAGGGACATGGGTTCCACTTTCACATACACTCATTTAGCAGCCCCCTTGGTTTTACTGTGCCGAGCAGAGTGTTTGAGTTCAGTCAACCCATTGCTAAGTCATGTTTTCTGTTACGTGGATGTCGTAACACGGGAACATCCCAGAGTAGGCAAACATTTAGACATGGGTCTGATTACTTCTGATCATAGCTCTAACTGGGAATTTCTTTACCGTCACATGTAGTACTGTTATTTACTGTCGATGATGTTTCAGACCTGACTATTTCCACAGTTTTTCATATACAGCATTATGGGTATGTCCCCTCTGTTTCTGTGTAGGTGTGTAAGCGGTGTGAATGCCAGAGGATCTTAAAACATCTCACATAATTTTACCTTAAGTTCCCCACCTGCGTGACTCATTGACGTAGTTTTATGTCACTCTCTTGGTGACACAGCTGCGTCACAGCTCACCGGGCTTTGGTAATCAAATCTGACCAAGTCTAAGTGTGTCTCGCTGTCTATCCTGGACAAACAGTCTATACTGTAGTAAGTTAAAGGCATCTGGTGTGTACATGAGACTCTGGTCTATTTTTATATCAGGGGAAAAAACAGTCTTTGGAGGGAAACATCAGCCATGGCATTCACAACAGAAGAAGGAAGCGGAAATCAAGCTAGGTTGCAAGTTTGTCTTAAACATGTGAGTTTCCAGAGGAAATAGTTTCTTTCTTTCTCACAGGAAGCGATTAACACTTCAGAAGTGAAAAATTCCTATCTCGAAGTCATTTCAGAATTCGCTTTGAACGTTTACTGGACGGATGAGGAACTTGCTGGACGCTTTGTTTGTTCTGCCCTCATTGTAGTATTGAAACTGTATGTGAGGGCCCCTGGCGATTCTGAAGTTAGTAATAACTAAAGCAGTTACTGTAAGCATCATCGACACATAGTTCCTCTTCAGAAAGACCCTTGAATGGATGACAAACTCGTCTGACTTCCGCTGACAATAACCGGGATGGAATTTCCTGTCTTGCGAGCATGATGTCATAAAGATGAGACAGAATTTAGTAGAAGCCGGAGAGTCTAACTCTGAAGGACCCAGACGTGACTTTGAGCAGAGGACGGACAACACACACACACACACACACACGCGTACACACAGAAGACTGACTGACTGCTGCTGAGTCACTGGAGCTCAGCAGACACACATACAGAGAGGGGACGTGAGAGAGCAAAAGTCCATCAATGGACGTCCAGTCAGAGCAGGTCAAATGAATCAAGCTTCTCAAAGTCATAACACTGCTAAAAGATCAGTCTCCACATCGTCTGGGATTTGAATTTATCTTTTCTTTCTCTCAGGTCATCGTCTATGTGATTGTACAAAAACATCTCTCAATTAATTTTCCAAAACACAACTTCATTCCCATGCTAGCAGAAATACCAGTGACCATCATCAAAAGCAAAACGGCTTCATAAAACGTCCACTCCCAAGCAATTAAGAAAACCATTTTCCTGTTTTATGTTTTTTATGTGTTTTCAACGTTTCCACTCGGTGAGGAAACGCGTTTATTGAAATTCAGTGGATCTTCTGTCTTGAACGTCTAGGACGCATCCCGGGGTTTTTCCCAAACAGCATCCCATGTCTGTCATGTGTCCCCAACAGGCAGGATTTGTTCAGCTACAACAGACTGACTCTATATACTGTAGTAGCAGAGAGGACACACACACACACACACACACACATTGCTACAGTGTGTTGCCTTATAAGAGATTTCAGGAGGTGTCTCTTCTTAATGTGGCCTCCACATTATTTGATATAAACATACTGCGGTGTAATATCACCAGCTCTTATCAAAACAGAAGCAGAAAATATAGTCTTGGCCAGGAGTTGTTTTGTTGGACTAGTCTCACTAGACAGCTTGCAGACGGAGTGGGATAGTAGATGATGTGTGACACAAACCTAGAGCCCCATTGGAAAAGCGCAACATTGCAAACTTGTGCTAAGTGTCACCTGGATGGCAACCAGATGAGGATTAAGTTTAGTCCCACACTAGTGTGTTTTCAGGAAGTGCCCCAGCTTGCCATAGAGGAAGTGTCTATATTTAGACAGATGGGGCCAGCAGACCGTCTTTCATCTTTAGTCGACAGGCATCTCAGTTCAGGGTCAAAAAGTCTGCGTGTTTTTCTGCACAAGAGGGAACCGATTATACATGCACGTTTGGGCATTTGTGCCTATTCTTGTATGCTTATATATCTTTGTTGAGGATGGTGCTACTGAGGATGCCTTTTCTCACTAGAGAGCTGCGCGTTTTATGTTTTTGTTGAGAGTGATGCAAGAGCCCCGAAATGCAACAACAGTTAGCTAGTCTGAAATAGAAGTGGATGTTTTGTTCTCAAAGTACAGTGGGATTGTTTCCTCAGTTGAATGAAAACAATCATATCTCCGATTACAGTCATCTCTCACCACAGATAATGTTATTTTGAGAAATCTGCTCACAGTATGGCCTATGACACCACTCATTTCAGAATTTTTCTAGGCTAACCTTCTCTTAGCTGTGATTTAGGTGCCTTTTCCTCTTGTGTGTGTGTGTGTGAATGACTTTAAGGCTAGGGTTATCTTAATGCAGCAGTATTTCACAGAGAGCAGTGTGCGTGCTTTCAACTGAGCGTGTGAACTGTTACCAGGTAAGCATTACTGAACAGAAGAGATAAAAGCCAGATAGAATACACACATTACGGTACACAATGTGAGTGCACATGTCATCTCGGCGCTCATTAATCACATCCTTCATCGGGTGTTGATAGCAGCAGTTAAAAAGATAACATTCCATCCTGTCCAAGCCACACCCCTGTGGAAAGTCCAGGACCAGCTGAGAAGCATTGATGAGTTGGGATCATAGGAGGGGAACACACACACTCACAAAAGGCAGAAGTTAGCACAGGGAAATTCCTGTGTTTAGTATGGCAACAGGGTTATTCATTGCTACACACACTGACAAACATGGGCTCTCCTGTTTCACAATGAGAGAAAGACCCAACGCTGCCATAGAAGACTAAATAAAATTCCAAGGTTTTTGGTTGCTCATGCTCACACACACGTACACAACTGCCTTTTGAAAAAAAAACAACAACTCTTAATCTCTCTGGACGGATAGTAGAACATAGAGGAAGAGGCAGAGAAACAGTGGCATTTCATTTTTTAAAAAAATGTATTTCAGGTATATTAAGAGGCCGCTTTCTCAAGTGAGCTGGGTAAAAGCCGAGCTTTGTCTGTAGTGTGTGCATATTTTCAGACATGTGAGGGTCATATAATAGTCTAGACACCAGATAGTGCGACAACCGGCCCGATGGCCTGGAAATCCCCAGACTTTTGTTACGCTTGTGTGTGCACACACTGCAATTGTCTGTTGCGTGTGTGTGTGTGTGTGTGTGTGTGTGTGCTGTGTACTGCGTTTGCATGTGTCCCTGTACAATTTTCGAAGTTTCTGTCCCGTGTACAAAACCAACTGCTTAAAGTATTAACGTCATATGTGTTTGTCTCTTCTGTGTGTGCGCCTATAGGAGATGGGAACTGTTTGCTCCATGCAGCCTCTCAGTACATGCTGGGTGTCCAGGACACAGACCTGGTGCTTCGGAAAGCCCTTCACGGTGTTTTGAAAGAGACGGACACCGGCGTATTTAGAGCTCGATTCCAGGCAGAGCTGCTCCAGTCTCAGGAGTTCACCCAGACCGGACTGCGATACACCACCATGGTATAAAGATTAGACTAGATCCATGTAAAAATGACTCTGCATTAAGTTTATTGCTAGATTTTTTCTGCTTAGAAAATATTTCATGGAATGATTTATGCAGGTTTCCACAAGTTTATATCCTAACTCTTTGTGTGTTTATGTGTGTGTGTGTGCTTCCCCAGAACTGGGAGGAGGAGTGGGAAAAGATCGTGAAGATGGCGTCTCCTGTCTCCAGTAGCAATGGCCTCCAGTTTGACTCCCTGGAGGACATTCACATCTTTGTCCTGTCCAACATTCTCCGCAGACCCATCATCGTCATCGCAGGTACTCCCCTTTTATCATTGCAAAGTATATTTATTGCTCCTTGGTAGCCATCAAAGACACACCGGTCTTGTTTCAACACGTCTTTCAGTGATAGAGAAGATGAGGGTATCTCCTCAACCGCATGCCTCAACGTTTTGCTCTTAGTTGTTTTGATGTCTTGGGTTTCATTGTATCACCACCTCTGTTTTGGTTAGCGGATGCAGTATGGATATTGCGATTTAGAAACTGCTTGGAGGGTAAATAAGCAGAAACTTGTGTTAAACTATATTTGAGTTTTCCGGGGTTGTCGTTCCAATTAACTTAATGAAAAACAAAAAACTTGCACTTGCAAATTATTAAAAAATATCTGGATTGACACACACATCAGTGATCAGCTGAAAAGTTTGATTTCATTCAGATGCTAACAAGTTCTAAAACATGTACTTAAAATGTTCTTTAGACAAGTTCTAAATCTCTTAAATTGCTTTTCATCCAACAGACCAGGTGGTCAGGAGTATGAAATCTGGCTCCTCCATCTCTCCTTTGAATGTGGGTGGGATTTATTTGCCATTGCACTGGCCGCCCACAGAGTGCTACAAATACCCGATAGTGCTCGGCTACGACTCTCAGCACTTTGCACCCCTCATCACCATCAAAGACAGTGGTCCAGGTAGGAAACACCAAGAGATAGGTGTTATGTAGTTGACGTGACAAATGGTAAAGAAAAGACGCCTGACATGAAGTTGATTGTGTTTTTAATTCTACATGCTTGGTCTGAATTTCCCAGAGATCCGAGCAGTACCGCTGATCAACCCGGGACGTGGGGGCTTTGAGGAGCTGAAGGTTCACTTCCTGATGGAGAAAGAACAGCCGCAGAAAGAGAGGCTTCTCAAGGACTACCTGCATCTGATAGAGATCCCGGTTATTGGTTTGGGCTACGACGCCACAAGGATCATCAACGCTGCTCGGTAACTACAAATTATAAACTGAATAAATTGGACAACATGGATGGGAAAAGATTGATATCCCAGCTTTTGCATATCGCAGCTGGGAAATAACCAGGTTTATTTTTAGGTTAGGGGATCTCAGATTTTGTAATAAACATGTTTAATGTCTCTGTGCCAAGGCTGGATGAGGGCAACCTCCCCGAAGACATGAACCTGATGGAGGACTACCTGCAACTTGTCAACCATGAGTACCAGCGCTGGCAGGAGGACAAGGAGCAGGCATGGGCCGCCCAGCCACAGCGCCCACCGCCTTTTTCCGTCTCCCAGCTCTCCCTTATCGAGATCCGCTGTGCCACACCACGATGCACCTTTTATGTCTCCGTAGACACACAACCTCATTGCCATGAATGCTTTGAGAAGCGACAGGCCACTACTGGTGGAGGAGCGAGGATAGAAGGGGTGGTGCAGACCAAGGGGGGAGGGGTACAAGGGGTAGGAGTGATTGGGGGATCAGAGACTGAGGTGAGCTCCAGAGGAGCACGAAGCAGCAGCCCCCCATCCTCCTCATCTGGGAGAGGGTGTGGTGTTATCCAGCCCTCGCTCAGCACCACCCACCGCTCCCAGCCTCAGCCTATACAGTGAAACTCATGCCATGAAGTGCAAGACACCTGGCTGCCTCTTCACACTTAGCGTGGAGCACGATGGACTTTGTGAGCGCTGCTTCAACTCCAGGCAAAACCATGGACCTCCTGGAGCTGGAACGGCTGCTACAGGACTCCCGGGTCCTAATGGGGCTCCTATAGTTCCCCACCCGGCCCAGGGCTCCGGCTGGACCCAGTGGGGTGGCTGCGAGACAGAGACAGAGCGCTGCAGCATGTGCAGACAGGAGGTGTTCAGGATATTCAATGGCCTGTGCCCTCCATGCATGCAGAGACAACAGGCTCCAGAGAGGGGGGAGCCACAGCAGAACAACCCCAGGACTGAGGCATCGTCTTCAGCTTGGAGCCAGGCCAGGGACGCTGAGCGGCCGTGTCTCACCCTAACCCCAGGGCACACCTCAGCCTGGCAAGCCCCTCTGGCCCGCCCTTGTAAAAGATCTGGCTGCCAATTCTTTGGCACGCCAGAGAAGTTGGGTTTCTGCACTATTTGCTACGTAGACTATCAGACCAACCACCGTAAGTCCTGAAACTAAACTAGAACAATTCTATCATGTTACAGGGTGTTTAGACATTAAAAGTTAGGAATTGAGACGTTGCTTATGTTGGCCACTGTCTCTTCCAGACCTGACTCCTCCCCCTGCCCCGGTCCAGAGCCGGCATGGTTTGGAGGCAGGCTTCCAGAACGCATCACGGTGTCGCGGGCCCGGGTGTGGTGCAGTTGGAAAGGCAATGCTGGAGGGCTACTGCGATAAGTGCTACGTCAAAGAGCAAAGCGCACGGCTCAACCAAGTGGCACATCGTACACCACACTCCCCTCCTCTGGTGATGGTAGGTGTCAGTCATACCTTCTTAAGTCCTTCTCTGTCTCGCTGGACTTCACCTTTGTTATCGGTCGCTTGTGTCCCATCATTGTTATTCTGGTCTTCAGTTGTCTTTAAGTTGACCTTTCTCCCCCCTCTTCCTCTGTACAAACAGCGAGACCGAGCAGTCAAACCCAGATCTTCGCAGCAATCCCAGACCCAGACCCAGACTCAGTGCCGGCGAAGTGGCTGCAGTAATGTGTCCCCGGGTTGCACAGACCTCTGTCCAGAGTGCCATACGCGTGGCCAGGGCAGAGAGGCGGGCAGACGGGCGCAGGCGCCCAAGGAAAAGTCCAAGCAGCGGTGCCGGACGCAGGGCTGCGACCACTACGCCAACCAAGAGAAACAGGGCTACTGCAATGAGTGTGACCACTTCAAACAGATTTACCGCGGCTGACCACATACGCACCCACGCAAGCAACGATGACGATGACACATCGCTAGCACGCTACAGCCGCTGCCCTGCTGTGGGCGCCCCATGCCAGTCAATGCACCTCTGATACTAACTAACCAACTAACTAACTAGCTAGTGACTAACTAGTAACCTTATGGCCTGAAATTCAACCCCCCCCCCCATGTAGAATGTGAAGAGAGAGTGTGTGTATGTGGGGGGAGGCGGGGGAGGGTGTGCGTGTGTGTGTGTGTGTGCGCGTGTGTGTGTGTGTGTGCACGTGTGTTTGCAGTAGACATGGCCTCCAGAATACCTCTTTGTGCAATTATTATCATCTGATGTGCCCTGTGCACTTACACGGTGAGAGGTTTGGCTACATGTCAGAGCAACTGACTTAACTCTTGTGTACAATATGTATTTAGAGGTACGTAGTGAATCGTGCCGGACAAAATGATTGTATGTTGACATAACAAGAAGCATCTGACATTGCTTTCTAGACCACAGCCAAGGATTTATACCCCCATCTGTCTGTCTATCTGTCTTAACCTATCTGTGTATCTGTCTGCCTGTCTGTCTAGCATTTGCTCTGTAGAGTGAGGGATGCAGTAGTTCGGAAAGCCCAGCGACAAATCTGTGGAAGTAGTAAGAAGAAGTGAGCCTAACTCGGGCCACAGCAACACAAGTCAACTTCTTGAAATGAAAATGAAATGAAATGCGTGTCCACCGTTGTTGGAGCTTAGTTCCTCCAGAAACGCTCACATGCATCCTCCCAAAATAGACAAGAGTTTGCCAAGAACAGCTCTTGCAGTCATAATGAAATGATCAAGAATTCTTGTATTAGCCAATCAGTAACGGTATTTGTTTATATTTTAAGGCAAATTAAAGTTAAGATTATGAATTGCTAGATATGGAAGGTAAAAACACACCGTGTGTCTGAACAGTGCAAGACAGACAGGGCAGGCCCCTGCTAGTTTTGGTGCTACATGTACAGAAATACAAGCCTCTCCATTGTAGCCAACATGCTGGCAGTGTCAGCGGACAGAAGGCAGAGAAGACAGTAGAGACAGGACTCATTCTCTTTCTAATCCTCCTGTCCTTCCTCTTATTTCCCCCCCTCTTCTCCTCCAAAACAGATCTGTTGCCTTGGACGTTGTTTTCCTGTTTACTGACCACTTAAGCACCTAGAAATGCATAACACATACCTACACATGCGCACACAAATGTAGTAGCTCCAGTTCTGTCAGAAGGGGATTGCCAACTATATCGAGAACTGAGAACACAATGACAAGTGAAGTCTGGAACGATTATCCACCTTGCCGCCACATACATACACACATATGCACGCACATGCACATGCAAACACAGCTCTGTGAGATTGTATGCACCCCACCCCAGCCTGAGGTGATGTGTAGGTAAACAAACCCGTAGAGAAGTGCATTCCTCTCTGCTCCACCCCACTGGATGTGCCAAGGCGACAATTTCAAAACTTCAGAGAGCAATCCCATTGCCTGCTTTGGCTAATCTTGTTTATCTGAATGTGTTTTTGTGCTGCTGCTGCTGCTACAACAGCACAGTATTGGGGCTGATCCTCGATAAGTTTTGCCTTTAAGTAGTGATTGAAATTTTATGGACCAGAGGGGCCTGATCAATGATCCTGGATCAGTGCTCCCACCTATAAAATGCTTTTGTGAATATGGATCTTGGTCCATTGTAGGACTTTCCAACCCGATGCCTCATCTCCAACACACACACACACACACACACACATACACACACACGTGCACACACATACAACGCACGCATGTGTGCGTCTGGAATACGCAAAACTGACATTCCTGTTTTTTTGTTTTGTTTTTTTTTTGTTTTTTTTATTATTTGTTTTGGGATTTTTTAATGTATTTTGATATATTTGGTTTTCTTTCTGCCAAAAAAAAAAAAAAAAATACATGTGCCATCAATCGCCAAACAGTTGTTGTTACCTCCTTAAAAATGGCCAGCCTGGATCGTTCTGAACTAACTAGAGTGCCACAGATAGACATCTCCGATTTTGTGTAACCACAGACCAGAGCTTATCGAGCTCTCTCATGTTGAAAATCCCCAAACGGGCACTATCTTTTCATGAGTATCTACTTTATCCAAATACAGAGAAATATTCGTCTAGAGAGATAACCTCGAGCGTAATGAAATCATATGTGATATCAACTGGAACAATTATTCCCCTCATACTTCTGCTGAAGAGCTCCACTGCTGTAGGCAGATGTCCATCTGTGGCTGTAGTTAGAAAAGCATAGACAAACAGGCTCTCGGTCTGCCTTTTCATTCAACTGTATCTAAAGCTGTCGGGCCGGCCCACATGTTGACGGCCTGTACGTAGATCTCTGTGTGCTTTAATCACCTCTAGAAAAACCTTAATCAATTAAAAGGCCAATTAGTGGTCAGCTCATCAGGGCCCTTTAACGAGGTTTTTGGGGCGTTGACTGAGTCTGACAGGGAGGAGATCACATAAGTTGCACATGACTTGTCTAAGCTGCTGAGGCATTTAGGAATGGTACTCCGACTCGCTTAGGGACATTCCAACAGTAGGAAGAGCATCCTCTTAAGAGCAGATGGTGTAACAAAACATGCAAACTGTGTGGAAGTTTCTTTGTGTGACCTTTTCGATAATAGGGTATTGTATGAAAAAAAGCCTGGTTTTATTTGTTAAGTATTTATTCATATCAAGATATCTGTATTGTGTGATTCAATAATTATTTATATGTTGTCCTTAAAATGAATTATTTTTATTAAGAAATCTGAAATCTGTCTAATGTGGTTCTTGTCTCTTTGGTTATTGTGTGTGTGTGTGAGAGAGTGTGTGGCTGAGAGAAAAATGTGTGTGCGCTATCACAGAATATGCTTATGCGACACAACCAATGTGCGCTACCGTACAAGCGCTTGCACATGCAGACTGCTTGTGTGTGCGCCTTTTTTTTTTTTTTGAGATTTCAACATTGCACTCTTATTACAACATCTCTCTCTACTTCGCTGCGGATTGCCTAATTCCGTTTCTGCTGAAAAGCAGTTGCTCAGTGTTGGCACCGCATCCATCTCCAGTGTAGGAAGTACAGTGGGTGCTGCAAAAAGTCATCAGATAACTGATCACTGAGGCCTGAGTGAGATGTGGCAGAGTGCACCATTTTCCCATGCTTAACCGGGTTAGCTCGTTTTCTCTTCTTCTTCTCGCCGCCTCTGTTGTTCTTATTTTCTCATTGTTACACATTTCCATACAAAAAAAAGTTCAAATGATGAGTTGGTTTTTTTTTCTGAGGTGATTTTTTTTTTTTTTTTTTGGTTGTTGTCACTATTCAGTTCTTTCCAGACTTATGTTAGGGCGTCATGCTTTAAAGAAATAAGCGGGAACCCCCACCCTCACGTAGAAAAACACAGTTCACTCAGGAGGAGTGGATCATGTAGTGGGAGGGGGGAGTTTGGAGTGGGGGGGGGGGTAGATATGGCAGTGACAGGAGGGGAATTGGTAATAATTATATATGGTAGGGCAGAAGTGACATTTCACAAGTGCGTGGCTGCAGGGTTGTGCGTGGGTTTTTATCATCATCCTACAGCCTATACCACAGTCAGATTGGTAGGCTGATGTGGTTTCCTGGAAATACCCCAGTATGCAAACACTCCCTTGTGTAACTGTTCCTTTGCAGATGAGCGCTGTTTCACTTGAAGTAAGTAAGTACCTCAATGAGGTGGTGCAGTTAAACCTCTGCATGAAGGGTCTCTAAAAATAATTATGTGAAGCAGACGTGTTAGTTCCAAGACAAAAAGTATGAAAACGTGATGGAGGTGCACAGTTTCATTACAAAAGTCAGCTGTTAAATGATGCCGACAGAGTTATCCGGTATAACAACATGCAACATGCAGTCCTTGAACTGTGTGTGCAAGAACACACACAACATGCATTACATGATATGAGCATGAAGACAGATCATGATATGTATGCAGGATAATCAAATTCTTCACATCTAAAACAAAAACATGAATAATAATAATAATTTGACTGAAGAGGTAAAAAACAGCAATATTTGTAATATAAAGAACAACTTTATTGTTCTTAAATCATTCATTGTTCTTAAGTGCTGTTAGCATTTTGACGTCTCCAAACTATTTCCCTTCTCCATGCACACTAGAAGGAATACATGTTGCACAAGAAAGCCCTACTCTATATATGTAGCCGCATTACCTGGTTTGTGTGAGCATGTGAGTACACTATAAACCAAAATAATAAAGATTGTGGCACCTCTACAAGACAAGCACCTCAGACAAAGTCCTTAAAGCTACAATAATCATGCATTTGTTATTAATAATGGATGACATGCATGTAACGTGAAAGTTGAACGTAGTAACGAACTCCGTGAAGAGTTATTGACCAGCTCTTCTTAGCATTAGCATTTTAGCATCTTTGACCAGACCAGGCAGACAGACAGACGCCACATATAACCCTCCATTTTTAAAAAATCACTGTATGGCCTGGCACCGACATACCTTTGTGACATGCTACAAAAGTATGTACCAAGCAGGTCCCTCAGATCCTCGGCATCTGGACTCCTAGTTGTCCCCAGAACCTCCACAAAGAAGTATGGTGAGGCCACTTTTAGCTACTGCAACCTGCCTATGAATCCATGGGACTGCACCTCTGTAGACATTTTTTAAAAAGCTTAAGACATTCACTGCTGAGTTTTTAGACCCTGATCATTCCATGTTACTTTTATCTCTGGTGCTTGTTCACTGTACAGGTCTTATCTACTTTTACTGCAGCTGTTCTTAAATAATGCTTTTAATTTACTTCTTATTTGTTTCGTTATTGTGATTTTATGCTTTTCACTCTTCTTCTAATCTCTAGTTTTTCATGCAACTGCTCTGTTGCCTTAAAGAACTGTTAGTTGTTGTCTATTTCTGCTCTGTGAAGCACTTTGGGCTACAGTTCTGTATGAAAGGTGCTAATAAAGTTGAGTTGAGTTTGAGTTTGAGCACATTGTTTTGATTATAGGGCCAGTTGCTTTACTGTTTTAGTTCTCACTGCTCTTATCTGCATTCTTTGCAGCATAAATTTCAAGTTTTTTTGAACAGGGACAATGTACAAAGAATGTTAACCTAAAGATGTAATGCGCAAGGTTTTTAGCAAATGTTTGCTGTTTTCCCTGGGCAGGTGAGTAAAATAATAAAATAACCACGAGAATGTCACATTAAAAGAGTACAAAAATCCATATGACTAAATGACTATCTCTGCATTTATGATGTCACAATAAACTGTGAATGAAAATGTCAAATCTAGATTAGAACACAGTGTCTATTTATGAATGAGCCCACCGACAGTGTGACTCATTGTCTCCTCTGCTGAAAACTTAAATGTCGCAAAAATCAAAAGTACAGCTGAGGCTCATTCGACAGGAAGCTATCTGTTATTGTGCAAAAGGAAGAGGGTGTATCCATGGTTACCTTTGTCTGACCATTTGTAAGCAGCAACAAACATAGATCTGAGATACACCAGTTCCAGCGAACACTATCTCCTTCACACACACTCTCTCGTGCACACACACACACACACACACACACACACAAATCATTTTATACTATCATCATTTTAAGTATGTCATTCAAAACTCCCTTTGTGTCATTTTACCAGGAACTTGATGTAGTTTTCTAATGAGGTTAGAGGGTCCAGTGATGAAACATGTAATATAATATAACACTGTGCTCCATGTAACCTCAGTGTGAGCCCTGTTAATTTCACTGAATTACTACATAGGATTTTAAGAATTTGGTACTGTATGCATTTCTATATGCACACTACCACATTTTTTATTTATAAAAAGTTTTGTTTATATCACACACATATATGAGGACATTTTAAGTGTTCATTGGTTTTTAAACAGTAAATATATGATTAACTACACAGTATATTATCTTTAATGATAAACAATCACAGACTTGAACAAATCCTTATTGTGTATAGTGTTCACAAATGTCTTTTATGCTGTTAAAGCATGAAGACATGCAGCATGCAAGACAGCTTGAAGGCTGGGAAACAGTAGTTTGACAAAAAAATTTCCCAACTCAAGGCCCACGTATTAGATTTCTTGTGGGGCTTTTAGCCGCCCGCATGTCACTGTGTTCTTTTTTTGTTTTATATATAGTTAAAAGTCACAGAGACGGTGCACATTAATAGATATTTCTGTGAACTGCAGTCCCCGGGCAGGTGTAATGACGACAAAAGACTTGCAAAATACATTAAACAGAAAACAGGGCACACTTCATAAGAACACAGAAAACACTTAAAACAAAGCACACCTCAGGTTTGAGGTATGGCCACAGCCTGGCTTTTAACCATGAACTGATCTGGATATGTGTCACAGTCTCAGAGTGTCTGTGTGAACTGCCCTCACTGACTGAAGGCAGTCCTTCTCATACAGTCCTCTCTTGCAACAGGCCTAGTGTGTCTATCATCAGTTGTTTTCTGCTTTATAAACACACTAAGGGGTAGAGGAGCCAAGCCAAGCAGAATCTTATACCAAAGCATTTGTGAATTTGATAAGTTTGTCCCAGCTCGAAAATTATGATTTCTTAAGCAGTAACAAATGTGGTAGATGTTTGGCTTCCTGTCCTTCCTGTCCTACCTTTGAACCCTGGGTATACAGACTTTACAGGTTTGTACAGCCCAGCCTGAAGTTGTTCAAGATTCAAGATATTTGAATTTTTTATGCTTAAATGAAAACAAGAGTGTGTGACATAAGCCAGTAATACTCAACTTAAGGCCTGAGGACTAAATCTGGCCCACTATAGGGTGCCAGGTACCCCTATGGATTCTAACTGGAGATTTTTTTGTTTATACCATCAGTAAATGTTCGATAATGTCCTTTGGCTGTTACCTGGGAGGTGTATATTCTCCTATCAGTGATCTGTGCAGTGTGCTGAAGCAGTGACACTTGACTTCTTCCAAAAGTTCACATACACTCGACCTGCTTAAGACTTATGCAAATGGATTTGCCTCTTGACAAAGATGAGTGCGGACAGCAAATGTTGAAAGGCTGACAATGAAAACAGGCAGGTCAATGATTGAAATGCATTAGCCTCCTCATGCCAGTCCTGAACCATTGTTTCTGCTTTACCAAATGACAACTGCTGAAAGTTGCTAATATCAGGAGCCATCACAAGTCAAAACATCTTCATCGCAGCATTCCCGCCTAGTAATGTTTATTCATTTTATCTGCTATACTATTCAAATTTGATTTATTCATGACCCCTGGCATCTAATCTTGCAAGAGTGATCCCCAGACAAAGAAAGTTGAGCATCCCTGATACAGGCCATCGCTGTCATGAGCCTTTATGCAGCTTGTTGTTTGGTCTTTGCATGCACATACATGACAGTATCATCTGCGTACATTTGAATTTCAGTCATTGCATATAGAGGAAATATTATCTATTATCTCGACTCATTCATAAACATATTTAACTTGTTACCACTGTGTTACATTATATAGCTAATTATCTGTTTAAACCGTTGGCAGAAGACAAGTTTTAATAGTTGACAAATATATTAATAAAGACTTCAAAATATCTGTATAGCAGCTACTTCACATTAAAGTGTGTTACAAAACATTTATGTCTCATACACTGATTAAATGCTAAACAGGACGTGGCTAGGTTTAAATTAATGAGAACCATTTTCATGTAAAATGTCCACAATTTCACAACCTGTGTCTTATTCTGAGTAATCCCACAAGAATTAGCCCAGTTATTCACCTTGTTTCAACAGTCCAATCTTGCATTTAAATCTACGAATGTATGTGGGAGTGCACAATGATGACTCACTTGACGGCCAAAATAAGTTGATAAGAGAAGTGAAAGTGACACAGAACACATCCACCATCTAGGACACCAGGTGATTGTGTAGCTACAGGACTCTGAACTTATTCTTTCTCTTCTTCAAGCTATTTTAGTGGGCTGATTGTTGCAGTAACAGCTCTTCATTTGCTCATTTTGGAGCAACAATTTCCCCATGAGGATCATCAGGTTTCATCTTCTCAAATCTGTTTAAAAAGGAGACTCAAAAGTACCCAGCTTTACAGAAAACTACGTAAAGATGATTACATATATGTTTTAAATGTTCCTCTTAAAGTTACAGTAAGTTATTTTTGACTCCAAGAAGACAGGGAAACTCCAAAACACATCACTGAGATCCTTTAAAGTTGTCGTGTTAATGTATTGGGTAGGGATGGGTTTGTTTGTCATTCAGTTTCCGAGTTTCCGAGTGCTGATTAACAAAATAGGACAAAGTTCTCAAATGCATTAGCAAGTAAAAAAGGTTGTTTTACACAAAGCAACCAAACAAGACATTTGACAAAGTTAAGGCCAGAATTCACCAACATTTTAGCCCTGACCAACTTGCTTACGTTAGACGGTGGTGGCATCCCAAAAGCAGCAACATGCAGCAGCGTGTTATCTAAGTTAAGTTATCTATTGACATTTTTTCCATGCTTGTCTTGTAACACTAACGTGGCTTTTCAAGAGGAAGGACTCTTGCAATGCAGTCAAACCTGACTTTGTCTCTCTGAAGCACTGTGCTGATCAGCTGTCTCTGGTGTTCACAGACATCTTTAACATTCATACTGTAGACATGCCACGTACCAGTCTGCTTCAAGACCTCCACCATCACCACCACCACAAGTTCAACCTTCCAAAGTCAATGATGTACTGTATATTTTGTTTTGATTCTTCCTGACTTGCAGACTTGCTTTTTATATTTTCATTTTATTTTCTATTTAATATGTTTATTGTTGCACACCAACTCTAAGGCAAATTACATGCATGTGAAAATCTTCTTGGCATTAAATGCTGATTTTGGTTCCTTTATTGTTTTTGCCTAAAAATCATTAAGAGAGCAACATTCTGTAGTAGCATATATATTTATTTTTCTTAAAATACCACCCACTGCATATTTAGCCACATAGCATAGTAGAGTTTCTAACTTTTAAGAACAATTCAGCACCACTTGTATGTGAATTTGGTGTATTACGTTGCAATACACTGTATTCACCACGGGGTGGCAGACGTTAAACTGCTTTCTGTGCCTACAAAAACAAACAATGACTACAACTCCCAGCATCCGGCTGGCTGAATTAACAGGAAGTGGTAGCCGTTAAGAAAATCTCGTATTAAATTCACCGTACACGCTGAGTCCATTCGCGCCGGGGCGGTGATACAGGGTTCCATTGCATTAAAACGAGAACGCCGACCTCGGGGCACCCAGGTGTGTTAAAACAAACGCACCGCCGCTGAGACTCGATGACCGTTACGACGCGCGAGATGTTATGGTTGTTGATGTAGTTGCTGTGCTTAGCATAGCATGTTTAGTTAGTAATTAAAGCGTTATATTTATAAATACATACATAAGTTAAAATGTTAGACTCAGACGAGGAGGAAGAGGAGCAGCTGGGCGCTTACCAAAAGGAGCTGAGACGTAAGTTTTACCGTGCTAACATTGCTAAAGAGATAGAGAGAGACGTTTAAAAGGGTCGTTGACGTGCAGTAAGAGTGAAACAGCTGGCTGTCTTTAAAGAGCGTGTTTACTAAATGTTATGTCATTGAAACTGGTTTAAAGAAGAGAGGCCGACAAAAAGTCGTGTGTCACTGCCACCTGTTGCTCCAACCGACAACAAGCATCCTGATAGAAACGAACCCACCAGCTGTAAAGCACTAAGTCAGCTTGAGTTTCAGGCAGTTCATTCATTGACAAGGAGATTTGAATGGCACCTATATTTAGAAACTATGTACATGAAGCTGGAATAATTATATTTGTTTAGATAGATAGATAGATAGATAGATAGATAGATAGATAGATAGATAGATAGATTACTTTATTGATCCCCAAAGGGGAAATTCTTGTGTTACAAGTATTACAAACACAAAACAGGTCCACGATATACACAAAAAGCAATGAGCTATATGGAGTTAAAGTCAGGGGTCTTCAACCTTTTTCAGACTGAGGACTGGGTTATTAACCCATATCTTTTTATGATAATAAAAAAAGTTCATGCACAATTATTATTGGCGCCAAGAACTGTGTCTTTGGACGTGTCCAAAGACACAGGCATTTGCGCTCTGATCGGACTGTCCATCCGATCAGAGCGCAAATGCCTCCTCTTTTTTGTAATTTCTCAATGATCTGCACCTGCAAAATTTACTACTGATCCCACACTGGGGAAATAGATAAATAAATAAAGTGAGTTCTCTAACTAAACTCCTATTGGGCACAGAAATAATACTGCTGTATGAGACTAGTGTTTTTGTGTGTATATTGGATTCAGAGCGGGCCAACCAGAGCATACAGCAGCTGAGCAGTACTCTGGAGCAGCTGAGCCCCGATGGAGAAGAGGTGGAGCAGCTCAGAGGCAGTGATGGCAACGTCTTCCCCATCATGGCTGAAGAGGACAAGGCTGCATGGAGCCAAAAGACACAGAGCGAAGCAGGTGACTCAATGATTAGCTGTGGGACGACAAGACTGTCTGACAAGACACTATAATGCACCACCTGGAGATTTCCCTGCTCATAATCTTGTTGACAGATAATACACAAAGTTATAATGAAATGCTTTGTGTGTGTGTGTGTTTGTTTCGGCGTCTTCTGGCATTGTAGTTAATCAGCTGAAGAGCCTTCTACTGAAGCAGTGCAGAGAAATTCCCTCTGCTCCCTCTCCTTCAAGGAAACAGTCTCCATCCAAGGTAGAGTAAGCAGCTTTATGTGGCTAAACATTTCAATACATCAGACTAAAGACTTAGTCAAGCTAGGACGCAGTCATCCATAGATAAATCTCTTCTTTCCTCCGTTAGAGAGTACAGCAGGAAGGGAGGTCCAGTTTGCCGACTTATCAGGATTTGGTCCCGATGATTCACAATCAGTCAGAGTACATCCAACACCTGGAAGCTGAGGTCAAATTCTGCAAGGTATGTACAGAGATGAGTGTGTGTGTGTATTTGCAGTTACTGTACTTTACTGCTCGGCTAAGTTTCTTTGTATTTCTACGTGTGTGACTTCAGGAAGAGTTGCAGGGGATGAAACAGCGGATCAGAGTGGTGGTGGTGGAGAATGAGAAGCTGCATTCAGACCTTAAATCCAAAGCTGTGGATGAATCTCTGAAAGAATTCACATTACGCAACACCACGGTAATGTGTGTGAAAGTCACGTGTATGATCTTTCTTGTTGTGATAGTAAGTGACATGCATGTATTTGCTTACTTCAGGTGAATGAGACTATGGCAGCCAGCAGCCACATAGACTCCCATACAAGCTACAGCAGGCTGCAGAAAGCAGAACACACCACGTGGAAAAATGAGCTGGTAAGGATGATGGATCTGTTCACTCCTCTCTCCCAGTTACCTTAACTATCCTCCTTTTATTGTCTGTCCTAAAATGTTTGTTTTCACCAGGAGCAACTTAAAGTGATCTACCAGGCCCAGATTGAAAGCTTGGAGGCTCAGGTCATCTCCCTCAGGTCAGTATACAAAGTAATAATTCTCCCTTCCTTTCCTGCCACATTTTCTCTCTCTGTTTCTCCAAAACTCTTCTTTTTTGCTTCCATCTTCAGGAAGGATCTGTCAGTCAGTCAGAAGGAGTGTGAGGAGGTGAAGGTTCGTCTGAGACACAGGGAGAAACAGGCTGCGGACGCACCGAGGGCTGATGGAGCTCCCCGTGTGGCGGGATTGTGTTTGAAGTGCGCACAGCACGAGGCTGTGTTGGCTGGGACTCATACAAATCTGCATGTCCAGGCTATTGACAGGCTCACAAAGTCAGTGAAAACACACACAAATACATTCTGTCACATAGTTAAACATACATGTAATCAGCTATTCACACTTTTGGTATAGTATACTTTAGATGTCTCTCATAGTTTAAGGTTATAGTCTAAATTTATGCATTGATATATCCTACTGGACCTATTTTTAGTTGTTATGCCTTCATTATGTGTGGATTTCTTTTTTTATTAGTACAACCCTGATAGTAAAAAAGTTGGGATGCTGTGTAAAATGTAAATGTTGCCAGAACGTCCATGTTCCCAAAATTTCTGGATGTTGTTGCTTTCACTTTTCATGTGAAGAGTTCCTGAGCCCATTTAATAGTAAAAGTCTGAACAATTGTGTTTTTTATGCTGGTCCTGCATTTTGTTGTCTTTCAACCTCTTAGAGAGCGTGATGAGTTACTGGTGGCTCTGCGTGCTGTGCGGACCAGTCAGCAGGAGGCGCAGCAAAGGGAGTGGTCAGCCTGTCTCCAGGTTAAACAGGCAGTGGAGATGGCAGAAGAAGCAAATCTGTACAAAGCAAGGGTCAGAGAAACATACAGACACCTTTCCAGCTGTGTTTGATCAGTGAAGCGTTTTCCCTTAGCTGAAACATTCCTCCCAAGTAATCCTCTAAAATTGTGTCTCCTCCTCTTACTGGGGCTTCTGTATCTGTTTGTACGCACGCAGGTAGAGGTACAATGTGAGCAGTTGTCCAGGGAGCTGGCTCGACACAGGGAACAACTAGAACGTGAAGCACAGGCCTTACAGGGGAGACTGGCTGAGGCCAGAGAGGATGGTCGGACTGAGGCCCGCAAACAGAAAGAGGACCTGGCACATACAGTAAATCTTATTCACTTTTTGTGTGTATAGAGAAGTGTTCCTTCATAGGTGTATGATAGGGGTATGATGCTCTAGAGGTGAATACTTAAATTGTGTGTGTGTGTATCAGGTATCCAGCCTCTCCCAGCGTGTTGCTGAGTTGGAGGGGCAGCTGGACAGAGCTCACAGAGACAAGAGCTCACTGACCAATCAGCTAGAGGATACTCTGCGAAAACTTACCAGTGAAGCACAAGACAATACCAAGGTACACTGTGTGCGTTTTGTAAGAAAACCTCAAGTCAACATGTCTGTTACTTATCACTGGTGCTTGTGTTGCTTGATGGAAAAGAGAAAACTCCTGATACTCAGATGTTGTCTATACTGTCTACTTGCAACGCTTTTGTAAATCCACTGGATGGCAGCAAAGATTTATCTATTTCAGTATTTATTTTTGATTGTTGGAAGAGTGAGTTCAACATGAGTGCATAAATACGTTTTAAGTAAGACAACCACACTTTGTGTGAAGACCCTTTTGTTGAAGTTTTAATCATTTTGCATTGCAAATTCTTGGTATAAATGCACATAAATGGCAGCAAGCCAGCGACAAATGGGCTGCAAAGTTTTGCTTAAACTGGAAGACTCAAGTTCAAGTGCTGCATGTCAGCAAATATTCACCCTACCAGACACGTTATCCATACCAACTGTTCAATAATTGACACTGTGTGAGGGAGAAAATGAGAAGAAATTTCCTGTGGCACATTTATACCATAACAAATGTGTTTAATGTATTATCATATATTATTTGTAACAAATGAGGTTACAAATGACATCGCATTAAGCATTAAAACTAAGACTCATTACATGCCAGGTCTGATGATTCAAATATGATATTAATATTCAAATAAGGACTTTCCAATTTAAGGATAGGGTACGATCACTTAAAGAAATCTGGCAAATGTTAAAGGAACGGACAAGAAGTAATATTTCTTAATCAAAGTTTTATCTGTTTTTAATCTTGCTTGTCGTCTCTAGGTGTGTGTGGACCTGCGATATCAGCTCAGCCAGGCCCAACTGAAGAAAGAGGAGGCAGAGAGAGAGCTCAGAGAGCTCAACACCAAGGCCAGCAGACAGATGGAAAAGGCTGCACAGGTACGTGATTTTATTAGATGAATTACTTTAGCTCAGCAGCTTTTAAGTCCGTCAGTGATCAGATAGTCTAGTTGATAATTTGGTAGGGAAATTATCTGAATTTTTTATTTGCAAACTTCCATGTTTATCCCAAATCATCTGTACGAGCACCAGTCATCCACTCGGAATGGAAATAATGGCCAAATATGCAGTGCAATGCAGTATTTCTTTATCCCACTCAACCTTTACATGAGGTTATAGTCATCCTTTAACATTTTGTATGGCTGAGGGCATAAGGTGCGTTGTTGTGAAAGATTTCCTCACCTCCTCTTCCCTCTCTCCTTCCATCTCTGCGGGACAGGAAGTGGAAAGGCTGAGCTCAGAGCTGGTTGGCTGTCGGCAGCATCTGGAGGCGGTCCAAAAGGACGGGAGCCAATGGCAGGCCGAAGCCCTGAGCCTAGCAGAACAGCTGGCAAATGCCCAGCGCCAACTGCACCTCACCAGGTAGTACCTAATCCTATTATACATGCCACCACACTCACACACACACACACACAAAAACACAGCGCTCCCCTCTGCCCAGCTCCTGCCCAGCTCAGCCCAGTCCAGTCCAGTTCAGACCAGCACACCAACTGTACCGCACCAGGTAACAGCTAATCCTATTATACAAACTACACACACATAAACACACATGCGTGCCGCTGTGCCATGGTCCCGGTACCAACTGGACCTCACCAGGTCACCTCTAATCCTGTTAAGCATGCCACAACATAATGCAACACACACACACACACACACACATACACACACACACACACACACACAAGCACAAACACACTGCCCACTCTGTGCCACCAAGCCAGTGCCCAGCCCAGCAACAGCTCCAGCAGAGCCAAAATGGCGCCTGAGCCTTTCTTCTGTCCCTGGCGCACACACACACACGCACGCGCACACACACACAGTAAAGTGCGGCTGATGGTCACTGGACAGCCTGGCCTCAGCGCCACCTGCCAGTGCCCTGCACCCGTTCTCACGACAGGCACTACCGGCTCCCCTCCCTTCCACCTCCATCTTCCATCTTCTCTCTTTGTATCTATTTCTGCATCCTTATATCCCATGTTTTCCATGGTTCCCTGTATCACTGCATCTGTTACTTTTCTATCTGTTTATCCCACCCTTCCATATGTTCAGGTATCTGTCTTTTCTACCTATAAGCCGTTAACTCTTAACTGTCCTTCCCTGCCATCATCAATACTTTAACACTTCCTTTTCCTTTTCCCTCTATCATCTTCTCTTTCATCATCCTCTCATTTCCCATTATTCTTATTTTCTCTCCTGTCGGCCTGCATTCCTCCCTTCTCCTTCTCTTCCCTCTATCCCTCCTGTCATCCGCTGGCTGCTGTTCCTTTCCACACCAGCCACTGCCAGGGCCATGCCAGCCCATGCCAGCCGCCCAGGGCACTCTCTCACCCCCGCTGCCCACAGTCGAGGTGTCTGAGATGGGCACAGATGTGGCGGTGGTGCCCTGTGGTGCTTTAGGCTGCGGGATGCAAGTTTGTGTTATCTGTGTGTGTGTGTATAAATGTGTATTTGTGTTTATGTGCCTGTCAGCTTGGTGGTATGTGTATGTGTGTGTCTACTGCAGCTCGCGGCTTGATCTGTGTTTAAGTGTGTTTGTCTGTCAGCTGGCCAGCGCTAACACACTGGCCGCATGGTGGGCTGTCGTTTGTTTAAGGGATGAGGCAAGTGTGTGTGTATATGTGTCTGTGTGTATATGTATGTGTGTGTGTATTTTGCAGCCAGCTGTGGAGAATGACATGCATATTAATATGGCAACATGATGACTTTGACCTGTACTAGAGGAGCCACTGGACTAAACCATTTTACTGCCATGTGTGCGGGTGTATGTGCATGAGAGACTTTATAGTTTTATCTATCCGCAGATGCATACTAGATGTTTGACAGCTGTTGACTTGGCTGAGCATGTAGCCATTCAAATTCAATTTTGGTCATTAGCAGTGAAAGCCACTTCTGATACTGATTTAATGTGCATATTTCTTTTCCTTCAGTAGTTACACATCACAAAATGACATTTAAAGTCACGCTTTGAGGTGGAGCTTTAAAAAAAAGCAGTATTGTCTTCCAGTAGTTTACATGGCCACAAGTATAATTCCCACAGTGATGAATAAAAAAAAGGTGTTAATGAAGTTAAATAGTACATTTATAATAGTGCACAACATTTAGTGTGCTGCAAAATATCTGAAACTGTTACCAAAATGATATTTGATCAGTCTCTCTTATGACTTATATTTCAAAACATTGCAAAATTAAATTTACACCTAAAGCACCAGCTTGTTGGAATATAGTAATTTTGCCCAAAACCAACGTGAATTATGACAGCTGACAATCTGGTACACACAATTATAGTAACTTTTATTATATTAATATTGTAATCCTAAAAGTTCGCACACTTTCTGTAATTGTGGATCGCTAAAATATGAATAAAAATATTCAAAGGTTAGGAAGTATAAAAGTCATCTTACAATCCTCTGATGTTGGTCAATTCAGACGATGTTTGATGACCTGAAGAGCACTTTGGTTGAACCATACTGACACCTTCAGATACATAAAATATATGAATTACTTTTTTTTTTTTTAGTTCTGGAGCTCCTACAGGTAATCACTATGTCCTCTTTGGTATTATTCTCATTACATATGTCGCTTATCGTCGTAAATCCCTTAACAGGAACTCACTGATACCCTGAGGATTTTGGTTTCTATTCTCATCACTCACAGTTAAGCTGTCCAACAGGCTAGTTTTCCAAAAAAACTTTGTGCTGTTTTCTTAGAAGCCCATAAAATCTTTTAATCCAACCATTGATTCATGTCTGTCGATACAACATCAGACTTTTTTAAAGATGGGGTTAAAGGGCGTCTCTGAGATACGTGCAGATGAAGGAGGTCATCTCACAAAACCAGAGATGCCCACACTCACACATATCCACATGTCAAGCACACACCTGCTGAGATTTTGTCACAACCTTTGACCGTCCTCGGGCCATCACTGCGATCTTTTCCTTTTTTGTTTTTCCCTTTTTTCCTCACTCATCGTGCTCTCCATCGCTTTGTACTCTTGCTGTTCCAAACGAACCAAATAAACCTCAAGCGATCGTCTCTCTCTCTCTCTCTCTTTACCTCTGTCTCTTTCTCTCTCGTCCTGTCTATGACGGCCTTCTGGGGTTATGCAAAACTCCTTGTAGTTCATTCCTAGTCATGTCTCTGTTTGCTCTCTCTCTCTTGTTGTTCACTATAGAGACATGCATGAGTCTTTGTAGATGTGGTGGGCTGGTTTGTGTACCTGTTCTTGTGTGTGTTAGAGGGTGAGAGTGTGGCATTCACAGTCGCGAGGCTGGAAGGCATTTGTATGACCAGCCTTGGAAGGCAGCTCTTTGATTCTCTCTCTGAAACTTGCTCACTCCCCTCTTTCATTCTGTTCTCCTCTCGCGGCCCAAATGATCACAGCCCGCCTTCAAACAGGGGACATGAAGCCCAGACAGTCTCTGTTTGATTTCTGATAGCCCTACCTTCCTTTCTGATAAACCCACACATGCACACACACACGCACAGACACACCCGCATATTTGTTTGTACAACTGCATGCCTGCAAATGTGCACATTGATACGCACATCAGTCAGATCCACATGCCTGTACACACAGACACACTCACACACACAGATGCATGCACGCATTCGGGGGTCCCATGGCGGCTGGTGCGCTGCGCTGTGCTCCAGGATTGGATCATCAGCCAGCTGTGAGTTGGACAGCCCAGGATCTGTCCTAATCCCCGCCACTCTGTTCACATCGCCTCACATACACACACACACACTCCAGTCCCGGCCCCAGCCCAGCAGAGGGCTTTACTAAAGTTTGTTTTGTTTGTTTGCTCCTGTCTTTCTTCACTTTCTTTCTTTTCTTCCTTCCTTGTCTCCATCCGGCCTCTCCCTGCGTTGTGATCGCAGATCCCAAAGGCCACAGTGAAAACTGTCCAGCATAACTTCTGTTTCAACACACGCCAGATAGGCACGCACGGGTAGATATGTGTGTTTGCATACGTATGTGAATCCATCGTTAGCTGAGACCTGTGTGCCTGCTCTGTGTTTTGGACAAGCGCATTGTCTGCGAGGCCCCAAGTCTTCCATCAGTTTCGTTATCCCCATGAAATCGAGCATCCATGTTGATGAGGGTGATTGCTTAGAGCTGTAGATGGACAGGGAGTTTTCAATGCTGCAGTGATTAAGTTTGCTTGTTGTCACTTTCTCATCTAGGACTTGTGACCATGGATTCCTGGTCCAGGAAATGTCCGAACGTGACTTGATATAATCTGATCTGGCTGTATCTCATCAACACACAATTGAAGTTAGGAATAAAGCTATCCGTCAGAATTGTGTGGAGTCTGCCGGACAAACCCAGTATGACAGAACTTGTGTTATCCTGCATCTTGAGAAGAGGCCATGGGCACCTGCAGTAGCAGGAATGCACAAACTCACTGGTAGTGGAGGAAGCTGTGAGGTGAATATGGGACTTTGGGTTTGTTTAGCTCAGAGGACAAGCTTCTGTGGCCATTGAAGCAGAACATGGGGTTAGACATCTTGTTAGCCTACAAAGAACATGTGTCAGCTCAGGATGACTCAGGAACAGAAGTCAGTGTCTTGTCTTGAATGTATACGAGCCTAATACGGCAAAGACCAGAAGTGCTGATCTTGCTGAGGATCTTGTTAGGCGGTGAAAAGAACTCTTGAAACTGCATGAGACGAGGACTCTGGAGACCCGTTGTAGTTCAACGAGGTAGCCGAAAATGAAACCTGGACACCACAGCATTTCAACATGAAAGAAACCAGTTGAAGTGGGATGAGCATGTGATCACGATGCCTCCCTCTGGAAGTATTCAGGTCATGTCCTTTTGGGAAACGGGGCACATCTAGAACACAATTGAGGGATTATCCTCACCTACTGTGGGAATGTCTTGGGATCTGTAGCTGAGACATCTGGGCTTCCTTGTGTATCCTACTGCCCCTGCATCCAAATACTGCTTCAGTGTATCACAGCTCTTTAAATATTGTTTAGATTGTAAACTGGAATCTTTTAAATTCTTTACCATTCACTGTATTGTTGTTTTAGCACCTTTAAACACTATCTCACCCTGGTCTAGTTAACAGAGAAAGAGAGGTGCTACCACTACAGTACAATATGGGGCCGGGACTTAGAGAAAATGTTGTGAGATGAGGGATAATGTACATTGATTAGTATTAATAAAGCAGCGGGTGAAACAGACAGGCATGCAGGTAGACAGAAGTAGAAGGGGAGACAGATAGCATCCCTGTGTTTTAAGGCCACATTCTCCTTTCTGTGACCCTGAAATCATAAGATGGATGCTAAGAGGCAGAGAGATAAAAAGCTCCAGACCAACCGCTGTGACTCATATACACAAAGTTCCCCAAACTCTATTAAACATGTCACGCTGCTGCGCTCTCTCTCTCTGTACGTCTACCTAGTTTTCTCTCTCTTTTTTCTCTCTCCCCTCAGTTGTAGATCGTGATAGCAAGGTCTGGAAAGGCGGTGAACAGAACTGTGTGTGTGTGTGCGAGGGCGGAGAAGTGTAAATGAGGAAGGTGAGGCAGCAGATGCCGCGTCCCGCCAGAGGCTCGCTTTGAGCAGGGAGTGAAATCTGGGCGCGACAAAACTGCTGCAAACCAACTCGGCGGGAGGCCCTTGTCCAATCACGGCCCGGAATAAAAGGGCCGGGGCGCCACGCAGGCTGCAGTCGCTCAGGAGAGGTGGGGGCCATAATGAACCTTCAAGCGCTGCCAGCGAGCGCACACACACTTGAGCACAGCATCGTTCTTTCTACCTGGCAATAACGGTGCCTAACCACTGTCACCACACACATGCACACACACAACCTCTACGGCAGTAACTGTGTGCGTGGGTTTTTGTACGAACGCAGACATAAAGTACCCGTGTCTCGTGATGTGCGTTGACTCGATTGTGAGCGTGCAATTAGATGAGCCTGTGTGCATGCCTTTGTGCAAATGTTAAGTGTTGATACCTTTGGGCTACACCTGTGTCTGTGAAGTTTGATGTGTGTGTCTCTGTGTGACAGCAGCGGGACAGTGCCAGGTATGAGGCTTGCTGTGTGTTTTTGTGTGTTTGCGTGTGTGTTTGTGTGTGCGTGCGCTTGTCTGGTCGGCAGCCATGTTGTTGGGTAGCAGATGGCACCATGGTTGGCAGGGGAGGGGCTGCTTAGCACAACTAATCAGACAGTTACGGATAGGGCAGCTGGGAGGGCCGTTGGCCAGCCGTGTGTGTGTGTGTGCGTGTGTGTGTGTGTACCACAGAGTGCCATGATGTTGACAGTGGTGGGCCCGTTGGCCCGGTGACGAGACCTTGCCGCGTTCTTCTCTCCTCGCTGTCGGAGTGCCCTCTCTGCCATCCTGCCTTCTCACCTCTCTCTCTCTTTGCACTCTCGCTGTCTCTCTCGCTCAATCTGTTGAGACCTACTTGGTCTTTTATCTTTCTTTCGGTTTCTTTGACTCTTTATCTCCTTTTGTCTTTCTGTCACACTGTCTCACTCTCTGCTGCATCTTTCTTTCTCTTGGTCTTTAATTGTGAGTTCATCTGTGTTAATGTAGTTGATGTGACAGTAATTAAAACAGAATGTGCGCTTTTGTCAAGCTGGGTGGGAACTAATAAATGGAAATGGAAACAGCTTTTAAAAAAAAGTCAGCACCAAACCTTTGAAAAATGTGGCCTCTTGAGCAGGAACATTTCTCCTCTCATATCCTTAAAGGGACAGTTCACCCCCAAATCAGAAATGCATATTTTTCCTCTTACCTGCAGTGCTATTTATCCATCTAGAACGAGATGCAATAATGAAACAAGGTGGTACTCGGCTCACGGTGCCAAAAAATATGTTTGAGAAGCTCAGCAGCCATGTATTTTCATGAAATCGTCACCCAGTTACTCAAGATAATCCACAGACCTTGTTGTCTTCTACTGAAATGCATCATGTGCTTGTGACAGGTGCAGGATGTAAACATCCATGGTGCCCTCTTTGGCTGAGCTGTAACATTATTTAGCTCATTTTGAGCCTCTTGTCCATGCTGGGTGTAGTTCTGTAGAAAGAAAGTAGTTCCTACAGTACATAAAGCTGCTCACAAAATGATCTGTGGGTTATCTTGGGTCACTGGGTCGCGATCTCTGTATATTTTTGGCCCATACTTTTGAGCAGTTCAAACCGTCTCCTAGAGAAGGTAGACATCTCTTTGACTTATATCTCCAAAACCCGTACAACTTACACCAAAACCATCTCTAGGTTGGAGGAACAGTATTTATTTTTGATTTGGGGGTGAACTGCCCCTTTAAATCCCATCAAAACCTTTTTAATGTTCTACGCATGTTCACTTGATGAACAACAAAATAAAACCACAGGCTTATTGTGATGCAAATGTGCACAAATGCTCCTTCTCATTGTCGGCTTATGTTTCTTTCACTTTCACCTTATCTCGGTGTGTCAAGTATTACAGCAGATACACTAAGTCTAAGTGTGGCTCCGTCCATGGGGACCTAGCTTGGGAACTGGAGTGTCCAGCTCAGACCATGTACAGACTGTGATAGCTGGAGAGGTGCCAGTCTGCCTCCCAGGCACAACTGAGATTCCCTTGAGCCTAAGTCCCCTTTCTCTGATGCTATACACATACATTAATACATGTCTTTAGGACCTGCTTGTGTATGGGTGTATTTCAGGCCAGTGACAAAGGATTAATAAAGTTCTTCTTCTTGTCAAGACCAGTGCAAGGATGGATGGATCCTCGCCTCTTTCTCTCTGTTTCCTCATGCAGGTCAGGTAGTAAAAGATGCTAGAAGTTCTCTTTAGCTCCATCCATCTATCATCTCTCTGTTTCTTCGATGATAAATGAGCCCCTGTGCGCATGCCTCACAACTCTAACTCTGGAATCGAATCAGCTTTGCACCGGAGTGTTAAAATGTCGATACTTTAAACTCACAAGTGGAAAATGACACGCGATTACCGGGATTATTAGGCAGAGCTGTAATCTGTGCATCCTGCGGGGCTGGGAATGGATCGAATAGACAGATCGCTGACTGGGAGACCTCAGGCAAGATGGAGGCAAATCTGTCAGCTACAACTGTTGTCACCTCAGCCAAGTGTGCCGAGGGACAATGGCCTACATACACACACTACTGCTGGAGGACAGAGAATGAAAGGGAGAGGACCAACCCTATGCCATCCCTCCACACACCATGCACTCTTCACCTTCACCGTGTTCTGTGCTCCACTTCAGTATAATACACTGGAAATGTTCAGGAATACGAGGGCGTCTCTGCTGCTCTCATTTTAGAGGGCTGCACTGCTTGTTACAGCATTGTGAGAACAGTGTATGGATCTTGTGCATCCTGAATGAATGAATCTGTGTGTGTGTGTGTGTGTGTGTGTGTGTGTCAGTCATCTGGTCAACTTTGTGCCCTCACAACCCCCTGCCGTTAGGGTGGCACCATCAGTGACTCTACACTGTGCCCACTGCCCAGTAGGCACAGCTTTCATCCAACATGACAGAACCTCTCTGTGTGCTTCCTCTCCTCTCATTTCTGTCTTTTACCTCTGTCACTCCCTTAAACCGTATTGATCTAT
The DNA here is from genome assembly GCA_014281875.1 of Nibea albiflora. NCBI lineage: Eukaryota > Metazoa > Chordata > Actinopteri > Sciaenidae > Nibea > Nibea albiflora. The sequence goes on from CM024797.1 coordinate 7,563,553, forward strand.
CGTTTCATCCTCCTCATTTTTATCCTTCATATAGCTGCTCTTTGTTCTCCTTTCTCCCCCCTCTTTTGCCTTCAATCCATTCCCTTCTCTCTGCTACCCTTTGTGGGTACAGCAGTGCCAAACATTGCCTTGTAGGTAGTAGGGCACTGCCCCCCATCAGCAGATTGTATTGGGAGGTGATCACAAAGATATACAGGGATGGCAGGAAGGAGGATAAGATGCGTTCAAGATAGCAGCCAAGTGGAGACAGTCTGAAAGAGGAATACTCAGTTTTATAATGGGAAAAAAGACAGGACGGTGCTCTTGCAAACTCCTCCACTGGCGCTGGTTGTGAGACATTGGCCTCAGTTATCAAGACGATGCTTTATTTGGAATCAATAAAAGCTGCCCCAGGTTGCTTTGAGGTCGCATGGCATGTGAAAGAAACATCCAATAAAATAAAAACTTGCAGACTGAGACGAAGAAGTTTTTTTTTTCCCCGAGGCTGGCATATGTGTTCATTCACACTGAATTAATGCTGATTTTGTTTAGCTTTTTTTGGTGTAATGATTGCCATAAGAAGTCATAAAAAGAAAGGCAATCCTCTTAGGTTATGATTTTGAACATAATAACAGCCTTTGCATATTTCAAATAGATAAATATACTTCAAAAGGTCTGTTGCTTCATCGCTGCTTACAGCTCTTTTTTTTTTTTATATCCATGCACATGGTGAAAATGCCCCAAATGCCAATGCTATATTTATGCATATTGATGAGCTCCTCGTTCCAAACGAAGCGGCGTGCAAACCAGGTTGAAAGACACGTTGACACAACCCTGACGTCGATGTTGTTAAGTGCAGTCTGTTAGTAAGGAAATGTTTAAAAAAAGGAACCCGCAATTAAGATTAGAGAAAATGCCACTGAGGAAGTGGAAAGAAGGGGGAAGTAAGTAAATAAGGTGTAGAGGAGGACGAAAGAGAAGAGGACATACAGGAGTTGGTGGAGAGGAGAGGGTTCAGGATAATACAGAGGAAGTGGGTGGATGGCAGAGAGGAAGAAGAAAAGAGACGCTAGTTATGGTGTGTGTATATGAAGGCAGGCACCGGATGGGCACAAGCCCCCCTACAGCTCCATCTCCAGCCACTAGTCCCCCCCACTGAGTTTAAAAGAGCCCGTCTTTGTTTTCCACCTCAATGGCTGCCTCTTTCTCACTGGGCGTCTGATCTAATGGCCCAGAAAGGAGAGGAGAGGGTGTCGGTGATATGAGGAGAGGTGGATGGGCGAGAAAGTAAGAAGATAATAGGAGGAGTTCACTGAAGATTTTTTGGGGTGGGTTAGGAGAGAGGAGATGGCACATGCTCTTTTCTGCCAGTTGCCCCCAAGCTTATAACCAGGTGGGAGGGGTGAGGGGCTTTTGAACAGCATCAGGTAAGTCTCAGGTGTGAAGCAAATTCCAACACAAGTTGATTGTGTGCTCACACCGCGACGAAACACCGCATGTGGTATGAACAAAGTTTCTCTCTCACTGCTGTTCTTTTCCCCTCATCTGAAGGATGTTTGTGCTTTGGAGGCACGTTAGATATTTAACATCACATGCAGATTTATCTTCTGTTCCCCGATCGTACTTTTACATTAATGTATTTGACATTTCTACTCATATAACATGTATTCATACACTTTATCTAATGAGTAAGTGAACTTGAAGATGGTGTTCTGATTAAAATAATTAATATTAGGCTTCATTTACCTTCTCAGCTTAAATTGATTTGACCCCCAGCCCTGCCACATATGCTAACCACAACTATTTCTGTAGGGCACAGATTTGACAGTCTTGTTGAGTCCTGGGTTTTTGGATTGGGTCAGTATGAGAACATATTGTATGTATGCTGTGTGTTTATTTTTAAAAATCACAGATGCCTGCGCTGCCAGTTTGCTCTTCCTGTGTTAAGACCATCAGTCGTGTGTGCCAATTAAGAGTTTTAAACTTATCTCGCTCTGTTTTGTGAGCAGATAGATGATGACAGAGGCCAATCACCAGCTAATTACTTCAATCTAGAGCTGTTTTTTTTCCATCTGAGGGAATGTGTGCTGTAAGGGCAAATGTTTGTCTCTCTTTTAACTATCTGTACATGCATGCATTTATTTATATGCATGAGAGTGAAAGACAGCTTTTAAGATGTGCATATTTCAAGAGACTTACTGTCCATACTTGTGCATATGTTGTGTGTGGTGGAGGGAGGATGGCAAATTCAATTATTATTATTATTATTATTTTTTTTGTTGTTTTTTTTTGTTAATTTAACAGTTGCAGTTTTTTGTTTTTTGGGCATGATTGGCTCACCACTGACCTTGATGGCAGTGGGGGGGCTTTAGCGCTCCTTGAAGAAGAAAAGAGGCTTGGGCCGCCCGCTGTAAACAAAGTTGACTTGCCGACAGATGGATTGAATGACAGAGAGGCTAACTGAGCCAGGAACGGGCCTGGCAGCATCGCACTGAGCAGAGAGAGAGAGAGAGAGGGAGACAGAGAGAGAGAGGGAGAGGGAGAGAGAGAGAGATAAAGGGGGGGTGGTGGGGCGGAGAGGAGAGGAGAAGAGAGAAGAGGTGGCCAACAGGAGAGGAGGTGTGAACAGGTGCAGGGCCGCTGAAGGAAGAACCAGCAGATGGAGAGAGACACAGCCAGTTTAGTTACAGGAAAAAAGGGTGGGAGGGAAAAGAGGAGGGAGGCGGGAGTGATGGAAACAGCAGAAAAAAGGATCGGAGCAGAGATGAGAGCGCTGTGGACGGATAGATGGACAGATAGATAGAAAGATGGGCTGGGCACAGAGTAAACGAGCGGTGAGGCTGCATCAGGCTGCCTCTGTGTTTGATGTGTTTGGTTCAGAAAGTAGAGCAGCGAGATGAAGGGAGGGGTGTCGGAGGGAAAAAATGTGGGAGCAGAGTGATTGACTTGCATCACCCCGAGGTTTAATAAAAATGTGCTAAAACACATCGAGGTGCGTGTGAGAGAAAATTGTGACACTGCGCGGGTGCGCCACACGAAACAATTCAGATGTTTATTGTACGCAGCATCAATGATGCGCAGCGCAGAAAACATTCAATATGTCACTTTATTTTCTCCGCAGTGCCCTCATCCTTTGTTGGCAGTGTCCGTTAGATAGGCCTACACTGTCTCTCAGATAAACAAGCGCGCTCACACATAAGCAGGAATCATCTTTGTAGTTCTGCGTATCAAACTGTTGAATATTAATGTTGTCTGATTGATGCGGTCTATCATAAATAGCTGTGGATCCACTGGAATTCCTCCACAAGAGTGAATCATCACGAGTGTCACCATTTTGGGCAGTTGAAATACGAGCAAATAGTTAACAGTTGTAATGTTATGGTACAGTATCAGTTCGCTCCAGTTAAATCCTGTCAAGTCCCACTGAAAATATTTATGTGTATTTAAGTCAGAAGATTATCATTTTCTTGTTTTGGTTCGTTAGTTATAGCACAATGTGCCAGGTAAACACACAAATCTGTAATTGTCTGATTATCAATGTAAATTTTCAACTCAAATTTTTAAAATGTTTAATATTATGAATAGTTATGAACATTTCCATGAATACCTGTTAGTACAGATGGTCCTCTGTGATAGAAATAGCATTACTCCTCTTCCTCCCCAAAGACACCATGCAGGGATCACCGATCTCTTGCAACAATCAGTCGTCTTTGTTGCGAACAAAGCTCGTGTGTTGCATGTCTGTGCTATAGGCTGGGTTCATCTGTTCACCTGTATGTTAATTTCACACCTGTTCTTTTGTAACGCAAGGACATCGCGGAGCATAAATATGAATATGCAATGATTTGAGAATTGTTGTTTTTAGTTACTTATTAGTTTTTTCTTCATCTCTTGTTGTAGTACAGACGGCCCACTGTGACAGAAATTGATATATTCAATGTTTGCTTCCGAAAAGTACCTCAAGTTTGAAGAGAACTTCATCGGTCATGTTGAGTTATTTGAAATTCCAACAATATAGTCTCTTTTTTTGTATTTTACTTAACTAACACACAGATTTGTGTGTGTACGTATGCGTGTGTGTGGTTGTGTGCTCATAGGCTTGAGTTTGTCTGCCTGTGTGTCTTGGTGATATTGTGTTTATTGAGAGTGAGTATACTCTCTTTTACTTTAGTCCAAACAGCGGTCAGTGGTGTCTGGCGTTGGCGAATGTCTCCAATTCCTCCAAGTCCACCGTCTGACTCCAATTTGTGCTCGTTCTCTGATAAACCGCGGCATTTGGTGGTTCTGGCGTGGGATGCCGGCTGCACCATGGGGTGCTGCAAACTCCGTGCTTGGTCAGGCCCTGGCACCCCACATCTAATGGGCAACAGCTTGAATAGTGCCCACTTAGGCAGACAGTGCAGCCTGGGCCCCCTCTTCTTCCTCGCTGCTCCAGCCAGCTAGCCAGCCAGCCACCGCCTCTGCCACCTCCCACTTACCCAGCAGCCACTGTACCTGGCCGCAGCCCCAGAGCCATTCCAGCCTACCTTAGGCCCCTGGCCCATGCAGCTCTAGCCATACTTATCAAGCTGTCCTACGGTGCATCAGGCCAGGCATACACAAACAGGCCCAGCTATCCGCTAACTGAACATTCAGTCTATTGCCTCCTAGGCCCAAACAAGAGTTCCTGCCACAGGCAGCAACCCAGAGTCCATTCACCAATTAGCTGGAAGGCAGATTATTGTCCAGGGAGAATTATCCAGCTCCAGCCCCACATATTCAGCCTCTGCTCTACCCGTCGCCCTTAACTCTTGCTCCAGGGCTTGGCTCTCCACTGACGTCTCTCCTTTGCTTTCTCTTTTTTATGCTTTAATTTGACCGCGCTCATCAGCAGCCATTTTATGACAGAATTTTGCAAGTGAACATGTTGCAGTTGATTGGGGATACAAAATGGCGCAGGGGAAAGAGCCACATGACACGGGCTGACATCCCAGCTTTAATTTGATCCTTGACGAGGCTTTGAGGTCCTCGTCACAGGGATTTGAGGCCCCGGGCCCCATTTATTGAACCGAAACTTAAGATCAGCAAGCCTCTTTGCTGCAGATTCTTTAAAGTTGCCCCACTCTCACGCGGAAAAGAAGACCCCGAGTCTGTTGTGTTGTGTGCAACTTTATTAGGTTGTACTTGTAAAATGTTGGTTCAGTAGATGAGCACGACCAAACAGATGCCAAATGTGTAACTCTCTGTGTTTTTGCTTTTCTATCTTCTGTTTTTCATCGCTCTCCTCCCTCTCACCACCACTCTATTGCTGACTGCTGGAACTTTCTGGCGGTCTGTCTGATGCTAATTGGTGGGTAAACAGGTCTGGTGTGAGTGCCCCCCCACCACCACCACCGCCACCGCCGCCGCCACCAACCCTCAAAAAAAAAAGAAAAAAAAAAAAAAGCACACAAACACACACACATAGACATACACAAATACACACGGCCCCCTGGAACCTCTTGCAGGACCAAATGGCTGGCAACGCCTGCCCGCCATCTCCCGCTGAGCCCTGGTGTGCGCTTTGGTGGCTCAGGCTGCTGTTCAAGCCCAGCGGGGGTTCATTCACTCACACATACACACACGCACACACATGCACATGCAGACACACACAGTCTCCTTGTGTCCCCTGCACACCCGCCACCCGCTTTCACACCCCAGACAGCAGGACAGCAGGAGAACACACACACACACACACACACGCACACACACGAAGGAACAGACAGACGCGGTCACTTTAGAGATGCAGGCCAAGCGCTGTAGGGGAGAAAAGTTTTCACTTAAACTGGAGAATTCTCTCTTCATTAGCGCCTTTGGACTTCAGGAAGAGTTCTGTTTATTTGTTCGTTTTTTTTTGTTTTTTTCCCCCCGTCTTTGTAGTTTTTCTTTTCTTTCCTTCTTTGTCTGTTCCTCTGTTGTTTGGGCACATTTGGACTTAGCTGAGTTAGAAAGTTTGGCTCAAACACGAATAAAATGCAGCGTTCAAAGCCTGCAGGGATGCGCACCTTAGTTTGCAGCTTACCTGCACAATTTGGATATTGAGAGGAATTAAAGCGGAGATTAAAGTGATTTGATCGCTACCAAATATCGCCTAATAGTCTGAATTGCTGTTCAGCTAAGGACGGTGTGTAATACGAAGCGATGCAAGCGGATTGTGCGAAAAGTAATGTCGCGTTTGTCTCAGAACTTCATCCTTGACTTTTATACAATCACTGGATGAAGCGTTTACCCTGGCCCGGTCTGTAACTGACCCTTGTATTTCTGTGTGTTCTGTAGACAGCTGCAGTATCACTCAGGGGTCTTCAAGCTGACCGTGGCCTGACGCTTTTGCCCGTCTACCCCCCCCCGAGTCTTTCCTGTCATTCCCCTTTTTGTCCTTTCTTTCATTATCTTGTTGTACACAGTGTTGCCTCCTCCCGCTTTATTCTCGCCACTGTGTCCATCCGTCAGTCTCGGTTTTCCACATTAGGAAAGTCGAGTCAAGTTTGATGGAATTTATCAGGGATGCGCCGAGCGGTCGTCTGCTGAGCCTGACCCGATGTTTTAACTCCCCAAACACACTCATGGCTTACTTTCTTTTGTTTTTATATTCATGTGGAGACCGATGAGGGTGATCTGGGACATTTCTTGTCACTCTCAGTTTGCACATCTCATGTTGAGAGCAATTATTGCTCATGTGCTGATATATATCCACCAAAACACAGAATTAATACCTGCTGTCACGCTAAGATTGATTGGAATCTTTTTAAATGTACAGACTAAACTTAATATAATATAATACATGAAGATGTTTTTCATGCGCTGCCACTAATAGAAGATGAGTAATCTGTCATCTCAAGCACAAACACTCTCTGTTGGGATGATTTTAGACAAAAGCAGATAAACCCTGCGCTAATTTGAAATGTCACAGTTCTGGTGTATTTTTTCATGCATATACATAAATAAAATGTGGACATATTACTATTATTATTACGAGGTGGATTGTGGTTTTAATGTTCCCGGTGCTTCTTTACCCAGACAGGACAGAGAGAGTGCAGAACGGGCTCACGACGAGGAAATGGCATCTGTGACACTCTCAGCCCGGGAAAGGGAGAGAGAGCTGGCGGCGCTGCTGGAGCGAACAGAGGCTCAACACCAGCAGAGAGGTCAGTGTTTCCGTGCACAGCGGCGGTGGCACTGGACTGATCCGGGCCAAAAATACTGTCCCAGCTCCACCGTCTCCTCCCCCACCTGTCTGACTTCTCAAATATATCTGACCTATTTTAAAGAGAGTTTCCTCAGTTCTTCAAATCCCCCCCTTTGCTTTCTTTCTCCTTTTTTTTTGTTCTTCAAAGGTGTACTTTTAATTTAGAGTCTTGTGGAGTGGAACTCCAGATGTCCGCTGGACGCAGCTGCAACATCTGTGGCACAGTTCACATGTTCACTAGAAGCGTTTCTCAAGCAGTTTAGGCATAATAAATCATGTTTGCAGCTCATTCACAATGCAGGTAACAGAAACGTTGTGTCTGTATTTACCTTCTTTTAATTACTGTAGATCTTAATTTCATTTTCATTTGGTTTTGACAGAAGGAAAAATGTAGCATTCCTTTTCCAAAGATAGAAAAGAGGAAGTAGTTTTGACACTGAATGATCAATAATGAATTAAACGACTGATTAAATTGACATTCAATATCAGCATTTATATAAATTCACTATTTAATTTTATTCTCCAGTCCTGTGTTTGAGGCCTGCCAGCTAGAATAGTAGGCGATCGTGTCCGGCAGATGCGACGGAGCCACATCGGGTGGACATTAGGGGTCAGGCTTCCCAAAGGGCTGAAGCAAAGCGTTTTTTCAGTGGCACACACTTCTCTACATCTCTACACGGCTGCACAGCAGCAAGCTCTCACATTTGCTATTTCAGTAGGTTTACCGTAGGCCGCTGTGGTACACGCAGGGGAGTGTGATGTGTGTGTGTGTGTGGGGGGGCAGAGACCAGAACAGAACAGAATATTCAGAACTGTAAGAAAGGAAACGGCAGCATTGATCAGGGTCAGCCGCAGAATAAGCAGCTGGAGCTGCGATGTTTTCAGTCTCTTCCTCAAGGACACTTCAGCAGGGTGGATCTTTCCTGGAACGGGGTCTTGAACCTGCGTCTTCCAGTTAAAGGACGGTTTCGCCGTCTCACTGTGCCACCTTGCTCCCCACCAACACAGCATGGCCAGAGTGGGAGGGGATGAACAGGAACACAAAACGGTTGAGTTGAACAAAGCTCAGCTGAAGTGACCTCAAAAGAGCAGAACAGAGCAAAAAGAGCAAAACAGAAGCCATAAGAGGAGAAGAGAGAATAGCAGGGCAGAGCGGAGAGACCCAGCTCGGAGCTCCCTGTCTGTCTGCACAGCAGAGCTGCTGCTGCTAGCACATCTGTTGCACCATCTGGATCCCCCCCCCCCTCACACACGCACACACTCACCAACCACCCCCAACCACTCTCTCCCTCCCTTCCCCTATCTTTTTATTTACCTGTGGTTCCCTTCAACAACCAGGGAGCCTGCTGGTACGCAGAACAAAGATGGAGGGTATAGAGGGAGGAATGGATGGAAGGAGGGAAACGGGTGGGGGGTAAACAAAGGGTTTGTTTCTGGCGCGTGTCGGCAGCACACATGTTGTCTAAAGAGAGCTGACATCAGAGCACAGCAGGAAACTGTGGATGGGGAGGGGATGGAGGGGTGGACGTCCTTTAGTAGCTCGCATCACTTCCTCTCCCCGTGCAACCCAACAGACGAGCTGGATAATTAGCTTTCTTGCTCTCCAAATCCCGCCTCTCTGTCCATCCGTTTGTCCTTCCATCCATCCGTCCCCCCTCTCCCTTCTTCTCCGCTCCCCTCCCACCTTTTTTCAGATTTTTTTTTTCATGTTTCTTTTTTGAGTAAATGCGTACAGAGCAGCCTCTAGATGATATCAGATATTTGTTTCTCTCTCCGTCCCTCCCTCCCCGCCACGCTTCTTCTCTCCATCCCTCCCTCCCTCATTTTTTTCTCTGTTTGTTTCCAGTGCCAGTTCTGCTGTGTTTCTGTGTCCCAGGGTTCTTTTTGGCCTACGCATGGCCAGACGCATTCAAAGCCTGTTCAGCTAATTAGCATTCTTCATGCAACTTTTCCAGCACTGACCAAACTTTGTTGAGTGTACATGTGTGTGCACGCCTGTGAGTTTCTGGAGTTTCATGCTCTGCGGCATCCAATTTCTGCCCTCCATGCATTAACTACCGCAGTTATCTGGGGACATATACTGTGGTGTGATAGTATAGAGTGGAATGAAGCAAGGTGAGAGACACAATGTGGAGTCAGTAAAGCATATTACGTCGCATGCTAGGAATGAGATCAGAGGGTACCGGCCTTTCCACCACACGCAGTCATAATTCAGAGTCAGATTTCAGTCTGCAGGTAAATGGTAGGCATCATAGTGCAAAGATCCACCATCCTCTAAGCCCCCCCCCCCAGTATCTACTCTGTGCAACAACAACAAAAAGAAACCCCTCTTCATGAGTACTTTTCAAAGACTGCGAGTCCTTGGTGTTTTTGGTTTCGGTTGACTGTAACAGAATGCCGGAGCAGGTGGATCATTCCTTCCATCCAAACGGCAGCCATTGTTATTTTAAAAAGAGCAGACATATGTTGGAGAGCGGAACGTGGATCATTTCAAAGGGATGATGAAAGCCCAGTGTTGGATTGTTCAGAAAGAGGCCCCCATGAGCGGATGAGGACATGGCAGGAAGGGTGGAAAGGAGAAAGAAAGTGCTTTCAAACAACAATCCCCCCTTTTCTTTCTCCTTCTCGCGTTTTACCCTTCTCGATTCTCTGTACTTCTGCTTTTTGTTCTGTACATCTCCGCCGCTCGGTTTGAACAGTTGTGATTTTAATGCGAGCGTCGACTAAAGCATTTTTGGGAAAACATTCAAAGAGACATATGTATCTCGCTGTCGCCGCAGTATTTGTCACAATAAATCTGATTGTTCAGCTCCGTCTGTAATGTAGATGTTCTCCTCTGGTGCGTGGGGTCGTTTGATTGGTTTATGTTAGTATGTGTTAACTGTATAGAACAGTATTTAGGTAGTCTGTTGAGTCGGGATAGCATGAAACTGGAGCTGTGCTTTTTGGTTTTTTCTCCAAAGTTGCAACAGCTTGACCAAAATGAAATAATAGATAGATGAGGCAAAAAATAGGAATTTTATTTGGTGATTTCTTTTTTTAAAAGGCATAAAGTCCTTCAACAGTCCTGCGGTATATTTGAAGTTATGAAGTGCACCATTTTAAGTGTGTTACAGTTTAACTGACTTGGCTTTCTTTTACCGGTGTGAATTGTAATCATGAATCTAATTTTAAGATGTTTTACTTCTTTCTATTTTGACATTCAGTATTTTACATTTTTCTTGGAGGTGATGGAGAAACTGTGCCGGGCCTCCCTCCACCCTTCACGAGAGCACTTTTATTATTATCTGTCTGTTTTTTTACAGCATTAAAACCTGACATAGACTCATGCTAACCATGAGATCGTGATTTGTTTTTGTCTTTGATTTAAGGTGGACTCGTCCTATTTAAATTTTATTACATAGTTCCTGACTATACTCCCTTTTGTTTGGGTCAGGGTGAAGATTTACTCAGACATGGATGTCTAACAAAAGTGAGATATTGCTTGAACTCCTATCTACGGTGGCCATGAGAGGTCACTGCAAATTAAGAAAACATCCTCAGCTGTTATGCACAGAATTTTCAGTGCACGAAATCATCTACGATCTTCACAGCAACACACAACTTTCCCCATCAT